>CM029516.1:6700828-8108870 GCA_017140615.1 Eucalyptus cladocalyx | reverse complement strand
ACTCTCCCGCCGTCCGTGAGCCGTGCCGATCCGCGCCGAGCCCCACCGGAGCCGAGCCCGAACCGCACCAAGCTCATCGCTCGCACCGCGCTCGTCCCTAAGCTTTCCCGAGCGGCGCCCTACCGTCCCGTGACGCCAAGTCCCCACTTCGCAGCTTCGATTGATTGCGCCCCGCTTCGCCGCCTTCAACGAGTTGTTGTTCCTGTGATCCGAACCCTCGACGAGCCGTGCTTCCCGATCCGATCGCGCAATTCCACCCGTTGATCCGCTTGCTTCGAGCTACGGCTTAACCCCACCCTCGGTTGCGCACCTCCACGGTCGAATCGCGTGTGGAAAAGAAAAAGAAGACAAAAAAAAAAAAGAAAAAGCAAAGGGAGCATTAGGTAGTTTTTTATTATTATTATTTCATCCTTTTTTTATATAGTTTATAGTTTGTTTTTATATAGTTTCTTAGTGTGATTATTCATTAATGCATTATTGAAATTCCAATGTGAAATAACCCCTCAAATTAGGGATTAGGAGTCCGATTTTGCGCCCGAAATCCGACTCACGATCTCGTAAAAATCGACAATCCAATCTCATGCCCAAGATTCGATTCGCGATTTAATTTAAAATTGACCAACCCGATCTCATGTGCGAGATATGATTCGTCAATTTTGGGTATTAATCTTATCTTGATTGAATTGGATATTTTGCATAAAAAATTTCAAAAAAAATGCAAGTTAGATTAGGGCTAGGGTTAGCGTATTTAGTTATTTCGTTTTTTTTTATAACCAAAAAACTCAAAAATACATTCAGGATATTAGTTTTTCTTAAGGATTGCACTAGTCAATTTAGAATAGGATTTCTGATTTTAAATTTTTATAAAAAAAATCCCCAAAAAAAAAGTTAATTAATTAATTTAGGGTGCTAGTTTTTAGGTTGCATGTTTAATTGTGCGCAATTTTTTTAAATTTCGATATATATATATATATATATATATAAAACAAATAAAAAAATCATCATGCATATTAGAATAGAATTGCATGTCTCATAAATTAATTTCAATTTTTAGGATAAATTGCACTTGTAGGAATAGAAATATCATGGGCACGTCATGTAGGATTAGGCTCATTTAATTGCCCGTCATTATAATTAGGTCATTTTGATTTGCATATTTAATTATTGCATGTTCATTAAGAAAATACAAAAAAATATATTTTACTCATGTCATGTAGTTTAGAAAATATTGTCATGCTATTCCATGTTAGATTAGTAGCATGCATTGCATATTGCATGATTCTCATTAAACAAGTAAAAACCAAAAAAGGGGAATTTGCCTGTTAATTAGAAATCATATCTAGGTCTGTTGATGTGAATTCGATCTAACAATGCAGATGCTTTCGTTGCGAGGTAAGTCCCGCAATTTATTCATCGCTTTCTTGGGTGTTAAATTGGTGGTTTGCGCATCCGCATGATCACCTCACATGTTAGGAAAGTGAATTAAAATCAATCCAAGCTGCCTGCAAAACATGTTTTTTTAAAAGAGAAAGTACCGAAAGGGCGTTAGAGAAATCTAGCGTAACCAAGTCCCCGAACTCACAATCTCGGTTCGTAGGAGTGAAGTAATTCTCCCGTTACTTTACTTGGGTTTCTAATCGACCCACCAAAAATAGATTAGTGGCGACTCCACGATAAAAATCATTTGCATATTAAGAACTTAAACCCTAAGTCGCGAATTGGTATGGGAGAGCTCGAGCTAAGTCTAGGCTTAGCAATCCATTAGCCGAACCCTTAGGTGGTCCAAACCCGCTTGGGAGGTCGCGACAACAAGTTATAAACTTAATTCTTTAACGAAACTAATGTAAAGCCCTCGAACAGCCTTCTCAACACCACATCGTTGCCACATGCCCTACCATTTCTATTTTTATAGAACAGTAGGTAGAACCTCCATTGGAGTCCATCGATTAAAAAGTGTGGAGCGTTTCTTTATGATTTTTAATTTTTGCTTTTTCATAATTTTACAGCGCACATACTTTATATTTTATTATAAAAAAATGCTTGAAATTTTCTAAAATGTATTTATATGAAATATATAGATTCATAAATTTTTTAGTCTTCAATTATATTTCTCGCTAATATTCTTATTTCGATAGAAAATTTAAGAAAAAGAAGAAGAAGAAGCTCCATTTAGAATTTTAAGCCAAAATGAACACAAATTGTATTGGATAAGTTCAGTGACCAAATATATTTTATAGTTTTAATTCATTAATCAACTCCAAGCTATACGTTTAAGAAAATCCGAAACAACTTTCAACCTTAAAAATTGGCCAAAAGAATTCTCTAATATATCCTTAGTTGCTGTAAATGATAAAACATTATAACTTTTATCGATCAATAGAATGATTGGTCACATTATTACACAATTTTATTATCTCATAAGACTTTAGCAAGTTTTAAAATCTAAATCGAATTATGTTCATCTCACAACAATTTCAACCGTTTTTTTTTTTTAATTTTTATACATATGTTTAATATTTGTGTCTGTCTTTTATTAGTAGTGATACAGCAAGAGATTATAAATTTGTGCCTTAAAATCGACATGCAACAGATTTTCTACAATATTACTCTGTTTTCCCGCAACTGTCGGATACGGTACAAAACGACCTCCAGAATAGCATCGCTCTTGCCCATGCAACTGACTCACCAACCTCTTCTTCCTCCGTCTTCTCCGTTGGCTCTCTACCGACGCTTCATTCTCCGAAAGTGAGAGCGACGGAGCGATGGGAAGCGAGGGTGGCGGCGATGGTTGTATGCGTGGAGGCGGTGGAGTTCGAGAGGCTAGTGTCAGAGGCAATGAGCAGTGCCGGGAGCGAGGGGGAGGCTCCGGCCGTGGGTCGGTGGAGGTCGCCAAATGCGTCGCTCTCGGGGCTGGAGCTGCTGAGCGCCGAGCTGGGGCAGGTCCGTCTCACCTCTCCAACTTCTTCGGCGAGCCGTCCCTCTGAAGTTCCTGACCACGCCATGGCCTCCGCCTCATCTTCTCCCTCCACGTCCTCTGTCTCCTCACCTCCCAGGTACGCCTGCTTTCTCCGCTGAGGCGGTGTTTTCTACGTGCCTGCGATCGGTTTTTCTGGTTTCGTGTCGCTGAGCTTTGAGTTAAAAACAAACTGAGAGAATGGCGATCCAGGAGTGCAGGAGAGATTGTTCCAATGCCTGATATCAGGGAGTGGAAAATGGCGAACGTTGTGGTTTTTTCTTGAATTATAATGGCGTGGAACTATGAATCTGACACGGTGAATGAAGAAATGACGCATGCAAGGGGAAGCAATACTCTGTTTGTGATGGATCAATGTCATGACAAATGAATCGGCAATAGATTTGGTGATTTTAGGAAGATGTCATGTTGATACAGTTCAATGAAGATTGGAAAGAATGATCGCCGAGACTTCTTTTGCGTGTACTTGTAAATGATTGATTCCCAAATTTCGGCTCTGGCTTTGCGATTTAATTTTTTCGACAGGTTTGATGGCTAGTTCAGGGGGAGGTTTAAGAAGTAAGTGCAGTTGTCTGATTATCTCGGCTTTTAGGCCTTTTGCTCTATGGCTTTGCTCAGACACTAACTCGATGGATTGTTAAGTTAGATTTTTGACCTATGTATAAGAGAGTTGCTCTATCTTGCATTTTTTCCACAAAGTTTCTTGTCCCCACCCTCACATTTTGCAACAGGGGTCCTCTCATGTCGGCAGGGTCAACCAGGAGCATACAGACTCTATCTCGATCTCTTAGCTAGATATACATTTTTCCCTGAAGATTTTCCCTCAAAGGCTTCTAGAGACAAGTAAGTTTTAGTTTCTAGATTTCAATTTTATTTAGTGGAATACTAGATTTATTACCTTCATTCATGATGTGGCACTTGCTGAATCCGTGACAGAAGTAGTTCTAACTGTTATTATTATTAGGCAGAAAGTTCATGGGAAGTCCTCGTCTCACATGCTCAATGCGATCGAGTTCTAAGTTGTTTAGTTTTCGCAACTACTTCGCCAGAAGTTGAAAAAGTGCGTTGTTGTTGTGCTGGAAAATGTCTCTATCAGTGGAAAAAACTGTTTATATGGCAATTTCAAGATCTTTACGCTGGATATATCAGAAAATTTGATGGCCCCTTGACTTGTCAACTTTTTCCTTTTGAAAATGTTATGTCTTGATTGCAGCAATTGAAAGTTTTAGCACTCAGTTATGCACTTTTATAAGATTTAGAGCTTTTGGTATACTTGTCCCTTTTTTGAAGTGTTCACTTGTGTTTAGATGAAGGGTGGTATGGTTCTCAATGTCCCCTTTCGCAGCACTCCAAGTTGGAGACATCGAAATGGCTTTGCACACTTTGTTGATGATTAAAATGGAAACATGCCCTTGAAGTGTTTACTTTGTCATGCTGAAGGGTGTTTGGGAGGGCTTTGCCAAGCCACTTTGTATCTAAAGCCCTTTGGGCTAAAAAATGGTGTCTTAGGAACCTCTTTTGTAAAAATACTTGGGAAAAGTGAGCCTTTGGAAGGCCGAAAGCCCAAGGCTGCCATAGGGTTGCCTTGAGAGGGGAGAACAAGACAAAAAAATTTCTTCCACAAATATCCTCACTAACATTTCGCTTTTTCCGGTTTTATCCTCGCGACTATTCACCTTCTTCTCCATTGAGGCCGGGCGAATGGTTGGGTGAGGGGCCTGTGACAGCCAGGATAGAGCTGGGCGAGGCCGGTGTTGCTTTCTGCTAGCACGACTGAATGGTTAGTCATGTGTCTCGGTGGACCTAGATCTGTCGTAGCGAGGTCACGAATCGCCCCGCGACCTGGGCACCCAGGTTGCAACCAGGTCGCGACTCCTGATGACCTAAATTTGGGTTGCTTGCAGCTCGGCAGCGGTGAAGAATTGAGACTTGGAGAGGTCGAGGGAACGGAGGATGTTCCTGTGGGCGACGGCGACAACGGTGAGAGAGGGCATCGGTGACGTAGAGGCAGAGGAGAGGTCAAGGATGGTGGCGTTGGGGTAGTGGGCAAGGGTGGTGGGGGAGGTGCTCGGCATGGAGGAGGCCAAAGGATTTGTGGTGGCGGTCAACGGCCAAAAGGAACATCAGACGAGGGAGAAGGACTTGTGGTCGCGGCCTACCTTCGATGGCCAATTATTTTTATTTATTACAAAATTTATTCAGAACGTAAATTTTTCCAAACACTATTTTCGCTTGCAGATACTTCACAAATTGACTTTTACATTACAATTTACCAAATGCACTTCAGACTTAAAACTCCTTTTTAACTTAAAATTCTTTGCATTTTTCCGCTTTTTCCTAAACGCCCAACCAAATGCACCCTAAATTACGCTTGAGTTTCTTCATTGCATGGATATGTAACTGAGGGGACTTTTCTACTGTACATGATAATGATTCAATGTTCATGAGATGCTTGAAGACATTACTTCGCTACTTGCGTATTTATGTATAGCTTCACATGTAGGCCTTTTGTTCAATATCTAGATTTCCTAGGAGCGTTATGCAAGCCTTCTCTTCACAGAACAGCCGACTCTTTCTCAGCATAGTCTTCCTAGTTTTTCTGCTTCTAATATTAAAGACTGAAAGGAGAATGTGGAACCTAGATAATGATTGGATGCATAAGAAAAGACATAGCTTTCTACATTAAGCAAAGGTTGACCTGGATTGGTTCCGTTCATTTTTTCCTCAACCTTGTAGTACGAGTTGTTTTATATAACCATATTGCTTTCGAGCCATTGCTGAATACATTAATTGGGAGGGTTCCACGAAAATCAAAATCATCGTCTTCCAGCTTGTTTTGCCGCTTGTCATCAGCTCACTTGTTTTTGACTTGTTAAAGTAGTGCCAATAATAGTGGTTTTGTTGCATAGGAAATGCTAACAGAATACCTATAAAAGTGTGCAGGATTGTAAGAGCTATTGATGCCAATCTTCAGCTCTCCCGAATTTAGGGATCAATGTTGGGGAGCTTGGACAGACATTAGTGATTTTCTTCTTTTTCAGCACTATAGTTAGTTTGATAGATAGCACTATGGACGATTGGGGATTACAAATTGCATCTATGGGCGGACTGGAGGGCTCATTTGGAAGCATGGAACACCACCAAAGGAATGTAGATATAAGAGGCAGCAAAGATTACTGGAGAAGTGGACACTGTGAATACATAAGGAACACGAATTCGCTTATTGCAATGGAGGTGTTAGAGAACCTAACACGAAGCAGGAAGGCTTTAGCTTTATCAGCCTCGTTCACAAGGAAATGTAAGCTCTGGCATTCTTTTTCAGTAATCTGTCTCTAACTTTTCCTCCATTCATGTTCTCTAAACAATTTTAGGGAGATCTATGTCTTTTATTTTCTGTAACAGCTTCATACTCTTTAAAATTTGTTGGTGTCTTAGACTTTTAGTGTACAATTTAATTCTCAGTATGCGCATTATTCACAATGTGTGCCTTTTAGTCCATACCACTTTTCAGCCTGTTTCATGAGACATAACTGTTAATCTGTGACTGGTGATGGTGTCTTCTAGTAGCTGCTATTTCTGTGTATATGTTCTCCACAATGACTAGTAGAACATAGTATATTTATGTTGATAAACTTACTACTATGAACAGGTCCCATTTTTCTAGATTGTTCCTAAATTTTTAGATAACCAAAGTGGAACACAGAAGGCTTTATGCGGGAATGTGGTATAAGACAATGTTTCTGATGGAATACTGGATTAATGACGATGTGCTTAGTTCCATTGTTCTCGCTAATTACATAGCCATATAGTGCGTATCTACTTCCATTTTATGGATGGCACATTGGTTTCTCTACTCTTTGATGCATCGGATGAGGACACCTTATTTTTTACTATGTAATGCCCATGGGTCATTGATTTCTGACGGTTATGGATGACCAAGTGAGTATCCAGGTGGTGTTGTAGATGTGGCTGTGCTTAATGATCTCATATGATCTTACACCTGTTATAAACATAAGCTACTAATCTTATTATTCCGTGGGATTTGGTTGTCTGTCCGGTTGACAACATTTTTGTTTTTCCCCCCCTTCTCTGATAGGCCTGATAAATTCAATGGGCTCCTTCAGAGGCTGCAGTTTCTTGAAACCTGCAAGTTACCATCACCAAATTTAATATCTACGAAGGAGGTTCTGGCAAGATTGTCTTCCAATATCCACAAAGTTTTGGCTTTTGAATCTGATTTGAAGAGGAGTTTCATTGGGATGTTTCTTGACATGAAATCGAACAAGAGTGTACCCTGCTTTGACTCTCCATCTTCGCTGTCTGCATGTTGGGTGCCTTTGATCTCTACATGGAGACTGCAATGGATGCAAGACTACTTCCTGAAACCTCAGCGACTGCTATACTTACAGGTGACCCTTAAAGACTCTTTCTTAAACTTGTACTTTTAGTGGTTCATTATTTTTTTTTCTTCAACTAAAGTGACAAGAAGCATCCTTTAAAACTGGAAGGATTTATTGGATTCAACTCAACTCTTTATATCAAATTGCAGAATTAACAGTTACTCTCCAAGCCTTAAATCGGGCAAGTTGGCAGGAAACATTCTTAGCGCTCTGGCTTTCTGCCCTCCGGCTTGTGCAAAGAGTTAAGTTGATCTCATTAATTCTGTCCCTTCTAACGTGCAGTACAGCTGATAGTTCAAAATTTCATTCATAATTATAGGAGCGATCCTCCTGAAGGTCCTATTCCACATCTGGAGACCCGTCTTTGCATCCTTTTGTGTATTGTCCCCTTGGCAATCCCTGGTGTTCTGATGGATGATATCGATTTGAGTTACACCTCCTCTTGTGATCTGTCTGCTTCTATTCTTTCGGATCCAGGGCATGGACACATGATAAATGAGAAAGTCCATGAACTAAGGAGAAATGGGTTTATATCTTCCCTTCAGTTGCTGGGACAATTTTCTGGTCTCTTGTACCCGCCAGAACTTGTCCAAGATTCAGCCAATAGTGCAGCTGCAAAAGCAGCAGTTTTTACTTCCAAACAAATGAACAGGAGTGACAGCATAAGTGTAGGGGATCATGATGTTTTGGTGAAATGTGGTAATGCTGCACATTCATGGTCTAATAGCTATTTTGAGAATATCAACCAGTGATTTTGGTGCTCACTTCTGGTTCTTGTCAGGTGGTAATATGTGGCACTTAATAGTGGAAGCTTGCATCGCAAGAAGACTAATAGACACATCTGCATATTTCTGGCCGGGTTATGTGCACACTTCTGTATTGTCTATCCCTGATTCATCAATGAAAGAAATGTCTCCTTGGTCAGCTTTTATGGAAGGTGGTGTACTAACTGCTTCTCTAATAAGTTCACTAGTTGCAACTCCAGCTACCAGGTATCAGAAAACATGTTGCAATTTACTTCCTATAAGGAAGAAAATAAATAGAGGAACTGATGTCATGTGAAACAAAATGAAAAAAGGAGATCATCTCAGGTACTATGGTTAATTCTCTTTTGCTTTGTTTGTTCAAGTTTTTCAGAGATAGAGAAATTATATTATGTTGTGTTGAATGGGTCAAATGAGGAGAAATCAGCAGCTGCAAGGATTATATGCGGTGCATCTCTCAGTCGTGGATGGAACATTCAGGTCTCTCCTCACCAAATTATGTCGAGATTTCTGTTTTTCTTCAGTGGTGGCTTCCATAAATTGTTGTTTTACTTGTTTGGCTTCTATCCTTCTGACCGAACTAAGCATCCGTTTTGAAGCAAGGAGAAGTTTGTGGAATTGCCAACCCTGACAATATATATATATATATATATATATATATATATATATATATATTTATATATTTCATTTTTCCTTTTTTATGCCGTCCTTTAATCATTTCCCCTGAGCTTTATGGAGTACGAACATCTGCTGTCAGCAAAAGCGATAGAAGAAATTTAGCTCCATTTTGGACCTCATTCTGTGTATTTTTTAGGTTACAGATTCTGCAGTTTGGAACCTTATCAGTGTACTATTTTATGAACCTAGGAAGAAATCCAGTTGATTGTACTGGACGCAACTCTCCATGAAAAGCTGATTTCTCAGCATATGAAAGTTTCTTATTCTATTTGGCAGGAACACGTGGTGAAATTTGTGGTCAAGCTTCTTTCTCATCTTGTGCGTCATAATGGACCGCAGTCTTATTTCGTGGATTCTATGCCCATGCTAAGTGCTATTGTATTTGGAGCTTCCTCAATTGATACTGTTCATATACTTTCTTTGCATGGGGCGGTAAGTTATAGTTTTGATTCATGTGTTATTTTCGTGCCGTACTGTGATATATACATTAATTGTAATAGTCCTATGCATATTATGAATGACACAGCAATTGGCACCGTAATTCAAACAATTCTCTAGGTTGTGATTTGTCAATATTTTGCAACGTTGATGCCATCTACATCAACACAAATCTTTGCATTGTCTAATTTTTGTACTTGATTTTAAATGGCCTGCTGTGAATGTGACATAGCAATTAGCGTTATAATATACACTATTACGGTGTCGCGTTAACTAGGTTAGTTTATTTTTCAATGTCTTTTGATATCGATACCATCTACATCGGAATGAATGTCAGACAATGTATAGTTTCTGTTTTTGGTTTTGAATGGCATCTTCTATGCCGAAGAAAATCTTCATCTTGTTTATTTCATCATCGATGTTGAATATCCGGTCGAGTAAGTTCATTTTTACTATATTTACTAGTTTTCCCATATTCAGTCAAATCAAGACCCCCAGAAAAGAAAAAAAAAGAAAAAAGCAGAAACATATTCAGTCAAAGATAATATTTGACCTAGATTCAAACAGCTTTAAACTTTCCCGTTGTAAATAACCCTTAACTCAGAAATCATTTTTTTCTTTTCAAGATTGAATTCTGATCCTAGAGTTCATTATTACTTTTCTTTTTCACTAAGGTTATGCCTGTGTTTCGGGTTTTTGAAGAATTAGAGTCATTGGTGTCCATTTAATCTGTTGCCACCGTTGCTAATTATCCATTCGCCCGCACACTGGATTTTTGTGACTTATCAAAGCCACCCGTTTCGACTTGAAATCTAGATGCTTTAGTTGATTGCATTAATTCAGGTTCCTGAAGTTGCTGCGGCTTTGATGCCTTTTTGTGAGGCATATGGTTCACTAAATCCCTTGTCAAGCAGTGAATCTCAAACCAGCAAGGAGCCCTCAGTCTACATGGTTTTCTCTGCCACCTTTCTCCTCCTTCTCCGTCTATGGAAATTCTATAAGCCACCGCTTGAAGGAGGAGGCACTATTGAAGCTGCACTAACTTTGGAGCATCTTATGCTTTTGCACAACAGTCACATATCATTACCATCACGTGATTCTGCTCGTCAGAATGAAGTGAACTCCAGTATGAATCAGACTTTTTTTGCATCAGATGAACCCGTATATATTGATAACTACCCGAGATTACGAGCTTGGTATAATCAAAACAGAAGTTGTGTAGCTTCACCACTTTCCAATCTCTGTAGTGGTAGTCCTGTCCATCAGGTTGCGAACAAGATTCTTAGTATGATTTACTGGAAAATGACTGGAAGTACCTCCGCATCTGGTAATTCTTCACTGACACTGACAACCAGCAGCTTGGGTGGGTCCCCAACATCTGCTGGAGAGGAACCTTATCAGAGACCTGTGCTTTGTGCATGGGAAGTGTTGGAAGCAATACCTTTTGCCCTGGAAGCAATTTTAACTGCCTGTGCCCATGGGAAGCTTTCTTCCCGGGACCTGACCACAGGTTAGCTTTAAAGTCGTGAACCTTGTGTAGAAAATACGGGAATAGAATAAATCAGTTCTGAAGGAATGATTGCTTGCTTGCAGGTCTCAGGGACCTTATTGACTTTCTACCTGCATCACTAGCCATTATTATTAACTATTTCTCTGCAGAAGTCACCCGTGGTATTTGGGGGCCAGTTCCAATGAATGGTATCGACTGGCCTAGTCCAACACAGACTATTCGATCAGTTGAATCCGAGATAAAGGAAATCCTTGCAGCTGCAGGCGTCCAAACACCAAGTTATTACCCCGGTAGAAAACCGTGTTTTACCATTTCTCAACATCGTACAAGATGCTTTGATGTTCATGCTTGTCATATGCATTCATCCAGTTATTAAGTGGAGAGGAGGGACTACTTTGGTTCTGGAAAATTTTTTGTTCATGATCAATAGTTACATACTCGATTACACCAATTAATCCTTACTGTTTACATTGATTAGTTAGATAAAATTATATTTTTAGTCGCTGATTATTGCGACTTGAGAGGGGTGTTTCGACTTCATGTTGGCAGCTATGTGCTCCCCATGGAGTTCTCAGGTAAACAGCAATCCATGTTTGTGTTTTGTGGATACACTGGACATGCATTTTCTCGTGGGGACTTCTCAACATCCTTTTTATTTCGGATTTGAAACTTTTCTCTTGTTTTTCGGGGTCCTTCGGTGGTTTTGGCGGTCCTCATTAATTCACATGAAAGCAAGTATGAATGCATGTTATGCGAGTGTACTCAAACCTCCAACTATCTCTTAAGAGAGTATTTTGCATCTTGTGGTTGCTTGGTACACGCCTTTTATAACTGTTTTGACTGCTTGCTTTTGTAGGTGTCGCGCCAACGCTTCCACTTCCGATGGCAGCTCTGGTTAGTTTGACCATCACTTTTAAACTTGACAAGAGCCTCGAGTACCTCCTTGCTGTTGCTGGACCATCTATGGAGAACTGCGCATCATATTGCCCTTGGCCTAGCATCCCCATATTTGGTTCCCTGTGGGCGCAAAAGGTTCGACGGTGGCATAACTTCATTGTTGTGATGTGTTCTCAATCTGTTTTCCGACAAAACAAAGAAGCCCTTGCCCAGCTCGTGAGGAGTTGCTTCACATCTTTTCTTGGACCACTCGATGATTTAAACAGTCCATTGACTAATCAACCTTGCATAAATGGGCTGCTGGGCAGCAAGATTTCCGCCCATGGCGTTCCTCCTCTCACAGCTCCGGGATTTCTTTATCTACGCTCTTGTAGGTTCGTCCAAGACAAGCAATACCTAAGTGAAACTATCTTGAGGCTAGTGCTTGAATATGGTTCCAAATTAGCCACCCGATGGGCCGAGACGAGTTCTTCCCATTTGAAATCTGGTCAGGCATCCTTGTCCCTTGCGGCTGCTCGGATAAAGGAAGTGGGTTTGTTAGGTGCCAGCCTCTTGGCCTCGGCGGGCGGGTTGCATCTTGCCCAAGACCTGTTCCGGGGGATCATCCCGACCTGGCTCCTCACGATTCGGGAAGAGAAACATGGTGAGGAAACCTTTGCATCCCGCATGTTTGGGGGATATGCAATGGCGTATTTCGCGTACCTGATGGGCACATTCTTGTTCGGCAGTAGGGTGAAAGCAGCCCCATGCACGCATGCCCGGAGATCTCGCATCTTCGGGGTGCACATGGACTTTATGGCACGGGTGTTGGTTGGGAACGTGCCCCTCGGGTGCGACCGGGTCAGCTGGAAGGCTTATATCTCTTGCTTGGTGGGACTCGTCGTGAGCTTCTCGCCGGCGTGGGTTCGAGAAGTGAAGCAGGAGACGCTAGTGAGATTGGCCCGTGAGCTGTGGGGATGGCACGAATGCGAGCTGGCCCTTGCTCTTCTTGAAAGAGGTGGATTTGCTACGGTGGGGCCTCTGGCCGAGTTTTTCAGTGTAATGGACTGAGGCGCTCCCTAATTTTTATTGAAAGGTTGATTCGAGAATTGTGAATGTGCCTTGCATTGGTTTTGCATCCATTTTCATTGCGGCTAGGCTCATATTCTCTCACAGATTAACTGAGTGATTACAGCTCAAGTTAAAAAACACTCTGCTTGTTTCGTTAAAAGTGAGTGATTTCCAAAAAACATTTTTCTGATAATATTTGCTAATTTCACTTAATTAATTAATTAATGAAATTTGTTTTCATTATCAACAAAGTGGATTACAAAAGTTCGGCCACGTGCTACTCACGTCAATAGTTTGTCAAAAAATTAGTTGAATTTTAGAAAAATTGCACAATGTTGGTCCCCAATTTTTGGGAATAAGGATTAACTCTATTGAAACTTGAGGCATCGGGATCAGATCAAGTCAGTCTAGTTCCAAAGCCAAAGTCAGGACCAATTGATTATTTTTTTATTTTATTTTGTGTATTCATTGAAAAGACATACTATTTCAAATTACATGTCAATCAACAACTCGATATTAGGCAATCAAACTATCAACACCAATACAAATCAAACATAAATATAAGATAAGATAACAATAGTAATTTCATAGTTGCTAAAAGCAATAAACAATAAAAAGAACACATGAGGCAAGCGAGGAGAGGCCAAAGGCAAGCAACGAAGTGGGTGAACAAAAGCAAGCGGCAAGGTGAGTGAAGAGAGGTGAGCAGTGAAGTGAGCAAATAAAGGCAAGAGGCAATCAAGTGAAGAGGGTTTCTACTTTTTTTTGGGTCAAATTATAGCAGTTTTTCTTTTTTTTTCTACTTTCTAATTTACATGGTAAATTGAATTGCATAAAAAAGAAGAGAACATATTAGGAGATGCTAGGGTTTAAAATAGATAAAAGCATATAATATATAATATATTAGATAATTAATTATCTAATATGTTTTATATACAAGATCAATTCTAAACTCCGAGGACTGATAACCAACTCACTTAGTGCGGGATCCAAACGTTTCAAGACTAAGGATTGATCCAACCGCCCTAGGAATTGGACCAAGACTGGCCGAGTTGGGCGGTCCAAGGTTGACTCTAGACCGGTACTCACCCCTAATGTTTACATTTGAATAGACAAGCCTACGAAGATGGCATGGCTACGACGAAGTCCTTCTAAGACATTGTGATCGGCTTCTTCGTCACGAGGCATCACAGGACATCGCTAGCCCTGAGCTTGTTCTTCTGGGTACTTTCGCATAACCCACAAGCAAAGGGGAAGATCTGGGCCGAGCTCGAAAGGATCCGGGAACGCAACAAGAACATCAAGGAGACTTACATTAGCTTCGAGGAGCTGAGGGACATTTACTAATTACGACATGTATAGCTTCGACGAGATGAGGGACATTCACTATTTACGAGCGGCGATCTCGGAGTCCATGCTTCTCCACCCACCTATTTATACTGGCATGAAGGCGTGCCAGGTTAATGACATACTGCTGTGTTGAAAGTGTACAACAAAAGCCCAATAACTTCACCTGGAGAGATCGAAAATTTGAGCAAATAAGTTATGAGTTAATTATGATATATTAATTGTCAACACCAGACGAATCCTAACAATCTCCCCCAAAGTATCTATAGTAACGATATATCTTAACTGCATCAATCGCTAACTTGGGATAGCAATTTTCACCTCAAACAAATGTCTATAGTCTTTATCTAGAAGCTCAATACCTTCACTTAAGAAGATCGCTGAGGGAGAGCCAAAGTCTGAGCCAGTTAACATATCTAGTTAGAGATACCTTTATTTAAAAACTTAAACCAATAAGTTGTAAGCTAATTAAGATATATTAACAACTTAATATCATATCAATTCTTCGATATGTGATTTTTCTAACATAATTTATACATATATCCTAACATGCTCGATAGCACACCGGTCAAGAAAGGCTAATTTGTCTCGTAGGACACGAACGCGATGGGAGAGGATAGAGAACCCGTGGCGCGAGGATTGCCGCGAGTGTTTGGCCACGAGGTGGATCAGTGACAATGGGTAAATGCCGGGTGGAGAGCCTGTTCAAGTACCAGGTATTCCTCGCTGGGCCAGGGACGTGCCTCGGGCAGGACATGGCACGCATCAAGGCGAAGTCCTTTGCGACGGCGGTGCTAAAGAGGTTCAAGATCTACATGCAGGACCGCGATAGGTGTCCCGAGCTTGTGCTGTCGCTGACGATCAAGGATGAGGGGTGGGCTCCCCGTGAGGGTGAAAAGGATATGTATGAAGGCTTACTTAGTTAAGGTGCCGTTGGCTGTTATTGCAACATGCACTTTATATGGCAATATTTGCTTTTTCCTTTAAGGAAATTTTACCTTTTTTTTGTTTGTTTGTTTGTTCTCTTGCTGTTTAAAAAATAAAATTTCGGGCTGGCTAGGTCATCCATTTTGGGAGGATGACTCCTTGCCTTGCTGGTGTGAAAGGGTGGAGTAGATCAGTGTTGTAATTAAAAAGTTACGTTCATGATGGGGTGCGAGACATTATTAAAAGGGTATGAAGTGAGAGGTATAAAAACCTCTTAGAAGACAACCGTTGGTAGTTGTTGCAGAAAGTACGTTTAGAGAGAACGTACGCTCCTTTCTCTCCCCTATCCATCAAAGGCATTCCATTTCACTTTTCCGAGAACGATTTGCATTTACGCGGTGGAAATCGGGTGCTTTCCTCGTGATTGCATCCAGACTAACGTGAGGAAGTGTTGTTCGTGATTTATTTGCAATTAAACGTTCGTTCTGGGGCTATTTGCTGTTTGCGCATCGGAATAGGGTAAGTCGTTTTCCGCTGACATGAATTCCAACATTGGTATCAAAGCCCAATCGTGATTTCTGCCTTATTTTTCATCGAGTTTTCTCATTTACCATTTGATATTGAGATCAAGAGATTATATTCTACACTGTTTGGATATCTGATAGTTGGAATTGCTATATGAAAAACTCGAAATTGAACCGGAGCGAAGAATGGGTTTGGGATCGCGTGATTCGTGAGGTTTTGGCTGTTTTTCGAAATAATTTTTTGGTCAAAATTAGTTTTTGAATATACAAGGTGAAAGAGCTCATCGAGACGAGTCTGACGATGGGTCGAGCGCCCTCGGGAGACGTCGGATGCGCTCACACGCGTGGCCAGAAGCCGCTGCGCGTGGGCGCCACGCGCCTGAAGCGCTGGCACAGCCAGCGCATCTGCCACACGTGCCGGTCGGTGAATCGGCACGTGTGCGACGTGCGCCAGCTAGCGAACCGGCACGCGCCGTGATGATGTCACCCAATGGTCAGTAACCGCTGGGATGACGTCATCGATGACGCCGCGTCCGTGACAGTTGGGGCCGGCAACTCGACCCGATCGTTGACCGGTCAACCGGTCCGGCGGTCAAAACCGATCGGACTAGTTGGACCGATTGGACCGGCCAGGAGCCGTTTGGCTCGCTGGCGCGTGCGCCACACGCGCCGCACACTCAGGCGGCGCATGGGGGCACGTGCGAGCTCTCATTGGAGCGTGGTTGGTGGCATCTGGTTCGTATGAGTGTCCTTTACACAGTGATATAATTATTTTATACTTTTGAATTTTATAAATGTATGAAAATGCTTTGGAAACCCTATGTACGTGTAATTTTTTGGGGTTTAATGCAGTTTATTCATTTGTGGCTGGTATTTTCTTGTGATTTAGGAAATACAGTAGTTAACTTGTATGCAAATGATGTTATATATGTTGTGTAGAGCTTGGTTCAATAATATGATGTATATATTTTAATATACTTGTAATTTTCTAGTTGTTAGAAAATTAGAACAATGGTAGGAAATTCATTACACGTTGAGTTACAATTTTAATTATAGTTGAAGTATGATTGTTGTTTATACGTTGGTTATTAGCATGCAATGTTTTTTATGTTAAGGAAAAATGTAGAAATTATATAAGATCATGTAATTATTTTTCTTAGTGAGAGTTCAAAGGTTGGTAGAATTGAAAGGAGTTCTCACCTAGAAATTAAAATTTGTACAAATTAAACTAACAATTGTACATAGAAGTTGATTGGGAACATAATGAAATTTTGCCTCTGTGTCTTTTGTTGAATTATTATTAATTTAGTTTGTCTTTGTTGCAAATTAAATATGTGTGTTACTCTATATAGTGTGTTAGTATTGATTCTGCGTTTATTATGTCAATGTGTTATAACAATTGATTATGGCTTCGGCATCTAAGACCATTGTAGCCGACCTCAATAAGGGTGAGAAGCTGAACGGTGACAATTATGACATTTGGTATCGAAAAGTTCAGTACATCATTGAGGAGCAAGAGGTTTTGGAAACCCTCAACCATACCATGGATGAACCTAAGCATGGAATTTTAGCTCAATATATGAGAGATCCGGAAGCTTATCAAGCTTGGAAAAAGAAAAATAGCATTGCTCGCATCACGTTACTGAGTTGTATGCAAGATGATCTCATGTGTGAGTTTAAGAGTTATGACAAAACTCAAGCTATGTGGGTTGCCTTAAAAAATAAGTTTGGGAGTACATCTGCTACTAAGCTGAGGAGACTCACTATCAAGTTTGACACATTCCGAAAGCGCCCAAATGTAACGATGAGGCAGCATTTTCGGGAGATGTCAAACATGATCCGTGAGTTGAAGTCAGCAGTTCACTCCCTTACTGTTGAACAAGTTCAGGCTATTATAAGGTCTTTTTATGATAATTTGGAGCATATGAAGATCAATATGATGCATAATGAGAACATCGTCACTTTTGATGATATTGCGCGTCATTTGGAATTAGAGGATGAGCGCCTAGAGGCTGCGAGATCCTCTACCCATGCTTATGTTGCTAAATCGAGTTCACGCAAAGTTTCGGCTTCAAGCGCAAGAGAAATATTCAATTCAACAACAAAAGGAAGATGACTAATCAGGGACCCAAGAGGGCTAAGACCTTTCGACGCAAGAAGCGTGGTGGGAAGAAGGATAAGGCCAAGATGGAGTGCCACAATTGTGCAAGATGAGTTACTTTGCTCGTGAATGCACTGAGCCGAAAAATGTACTCTATTACTTTGAGTAATGCTTTTGTTTCTAGTACTGTAATGCTTGCTGAATCTCATCCAATGTTGACTATAGACTCAGGAGCAACAGACCATGTAGTTAGAGACCGAGAAGCATTTGTGAAGTATTGTCGGATACCGCCTGGAAGAAGATGGATATATGTTGGGAATAACTCAAGAGTTGAAGTGAAAGGTATCGGCACATGTAAATTAATCTTACGTGGTGGTCGAAACCTATTCCTGCATGATATCCTTTATGCTCCAAATATTTAACGAAACTTGATCTCTGTAGTTGTTCTTCTTAGCTTAGGTTACGTATTGAATTTCCATGGTGATTGTGTTGACATTTTGTATGGAACAGTTTATTATAGTTCAGGTCATGTATTGAATGGTTTTATGGTGTTAGATATTGACTATGATTAGTACAAGGTTAATGTTAATGGTTGTTTTTCTTTAATTGCGTCTTCTAATAACGTTGAGATTGATGCAAGTACTTAGCATGCTAGATTAGGTCACATTAGATTGTAAAGAATGCAAATATTAGCTAGAGAAGGCCTTTTATGGTCACTCACTAATGTTAGTCTATCCGTATGTGAACATTGTCTGGCGGGAAAAATAACTAGAAAATCATTCGGTAAAGGGATTAGAGCTGAATTTCCATTGCATCTCATACATTCTGACATTTGTGGTCTTTTGAATGTAAGGGCGAGGCATGGAGCCTCATATTTCATCACTTTCATAGATGATTTCACACGTTTCGGTTATGTCTTTCTGATCTCACATAAGTCAGAAACATTAGACTGCTTTAGACGATATATAGCGATGGTAGAGAATCAATTGAACAAAATAATAAAGGCATTGAGAATCGATCGTGGACGTGAGTATCTATCGGAGCAATTCAAGGCTTTTTGTGATGAAAAGGGAATTGTACGACAATTGACTATTCCTAATACTCCACAACAAAATGGGGTAGCTGAGAGAAGGAATAGAACCATATTAGAAATGGTCAGGTCTATGATGGCGCAAGCAAATTTACCTATCTCCTATTGGGGAGATGCGTTATTGACCGAGTGCCTTCAAAACCGGTCACTTCCACCCTTTATGAATTATGGACTGGTAGGAAACCAGACTTGAGTAGTCTACGTCCATGGGGATGTGCAGCTTATGTTCATGATTCTTCCCATAAACATGGCAAATTAGGTCATAATTGAAAGAAATGTATCTTTATAAGATATTTTGAATACTCCAAAGGGTACGTGTTCATAGGTGAACAAGCTGATGGAAGTGTGACCGAAATAGATTCACGAGATGTCACGTTCTTGGAGAACGATTTTCCTAGTAGAGGTGAGATTAATAAAAACTTCAAATTATATAAGATGGAAGATCCTGATAATACACCCACTGATGTTGTAAAGGAAAATAAAGATTTACCTCAACACACAAGACCAAGTGGGAGTGTTGCATTGCTTGATGAATTGAATTCAAGAGAAATTCAATTGCATAAAAGTAATCGTAAAAGTATTCCCCATCGTCGTTTTGAGTTGAAAAAGGAAGCATTTATGATTGCTCAAAAAGACGATGCCAAGCCTAATACTGTTCAAGAGGCTCTCTCGTCATCTGATAAGGAAGAATGGAGAGAAGCTTTGGAAGATGAGATTGAGTCAATGAGGGCAAACCATGTCTGGGACTTGGTTGATCTACCACCCAATCGTAAGGCCATTGGAAACGAATGGGTCTTCAAGATTAAGCGTAGGGCGGATGGATCCATTGAAAAGTATAAGGCTCGCCTTGTGGCAAAAGGTTATTCTCAACAAGAGGGTATAGACTATGAGGAAACTTTTTCACCAATTGTAAGGTTTGCCTCAATATGCCTTATTCTAGCCATCGTTGCACATTTGGACCTTGAATTACATCAAATGGATGTAAAGACGGCATTTCTCAATGGAGAATTAGATAAGGAAATCTATATGAAACAACCAATAGGTTTTATAGCTAAAGGTTAAGAGCATAAAGTTTGCAAGCTTCATCGCTCAATAGATGGCCTTAAGCAATCATCTAGACAAAGGGTATCTTCGTTTTCATCGAGCAATAATAACTTTTGGTTTCACGATGATCGAAGAAGATCATTGTGTATATGTCAAGCGGTCCAAAGATAAATTTGTGATTTTATCACTTTATATGGATGATATTCTGTTGGCTGGAAATGACAAGGTTTTGGTTATCACCATAAAAGAATGGTTGTCCTCCAATTTTGAGATGAAGGACATGGGAGAAGCTGCTTATATATTAGGAGTTAAGATCGAAAGAGATCGATTAAGGAAACTCCTAACTTTATCACAAGAGTCTTATATTATGAAGATTCTTGAGCGTTTCAATATGCAGCATTGTAATCCAATTGATACCCTTGTCATGCAAGGTGAAGGCCTAAGTACTGAGATGTGTCCTAAGACTCCAGAAGAAATTAAAGTGATGGAAACTATTCCTTACTCTAGTGCAGTCGGAAGTTTGATGTATGTTATGATGTGTACTCGACCCGACATATGTTATGCCGTGGGATTGGTGAGCCGATATCAATCAAATCCTGGTCAAGCACACTGAAAAGTAGTGAAGATGATCCTGAGATACTTGAAGGGTACCATGGACTATCGACTTTGTTACCAAGGGAATGATTTATGCCTATTGGGTTATTCGATGCTGATTGGGGTGGAGACCTGGATGAGCGTAAATCGACTTATGGATATGCGTTCTTGCTCAATGGAGGTGCGATTTCTTGGAATAGCAAAAAACAGACATGCACGGCCTTGTCTACGATGGAGGCATAATTTATTGCATGTTCTGCCGTAGTGCAAGAAGCAGTATGGCTAAAACGTTTCTTGGAAAATTTAGCCACTGTCACTGAAGTTCCAAGACTGGTGACAGTTTATTGCGATAGTCAAACAACCATTACCTATGTGAAATATCTCAAGTATCATGGAAGGACCAAGCACATTGACATAAAAAATAACTTTATCAGAGATGTTATAGCGCAGAAAGAAGTGATCCCGCAATACATTTCAACCAATAGAATGGTTTTTGATCCATTTACGAAGGCTATTCCTAGAGACATATTCTTGACCCATAGGATGTCACTAGGATTGTGTAGAATGTGATATATGTTATTGTAGAGGATCATTGGTTTATGTATTTGTGGACAGATGTATTGTATTTGTTTGTTTATTAGTGATTTGATGTTTTATCAATAAGTACAAATCTATTATGAGACTAGCACAAACACACATGTATTATTGAAAAGTATGTCAGCAGGCAATGATTGGCTCACTCACACGAGCAATCGCCTCAAGTGCTTTAGATAGCACGTTGAGATGAGACGTTATGTACAAATAAACGCTGAAGAGCAAGTTTGGTACATAAAATATGTCGCATTGATTGGAGTCAAGATGAGGTCTGTGATTTGTTTATAATAAGACTGACCATGATGGTCCCACAATCATGTATGCCTGAAAGATGCCGGATGCGAGTGTTTAATTGGGCCCTGTAGAAAGCGAGCTGATATAGCACTTTGGCTAAACATGAGTACGTGAGAAGCACGTGACTATGTTTAGGTTAAGATTCGTATAGTGGATATATTTGATAAATGACATACGCTCTTATAGAAAGAGTAATCCATTACAACATGTAATTCATACTACATGTGCATTATACGACCAATAAGGGAAGATGAGTAAAATTATCCATATTTACTCATCGTGTGAGCCCTTGAGGTAATTTGTATTTTACCTCAATTTTGTACCCTATGTTACTTCTGACTATGTTCTTGAAGTGAAAGATCAATGTTGCTATTTTAGCGTGTTACGGGCGGTCATGAATAGATATGGCCTATGGGACATGTCTAGGAAAGCAGTTGTTCTGAAATTGAGAGAAACATGAGTGCGAAGGAAGAATATTGTTGTTTTACATCTATCACATGTATTTACTGGTTGACCAATTATATCGCCTTTTGTGGTTGCGGATATAATTGTAAATACATGGTGTTTTTCAAAATAGTCAAGTATAACCTTTAACGGATATGTATATTTTGGACTGATGTAACAAAATATGTCTAGGGCACTGTGAGACATCCATTGTTTATTTCTTTTCAGGGTTGTAGCCATTATGTCATCCCTAACATGTGCATAATTTGAGCTCCCAAGTGCAGGTGTACTCACTGGTCGCACGGCTTATTTGCCAGTATGAATTGTTTTATAAAATTGATGAATGTTGAATGCCTTATATTCTTGATAGAGAGCTATCAAGCCCATCATGTCTGAGTGGGAGATGTTGTAATTAATAAGTTACGTCCATGATGGGATGCGAGACATTATTGAAAGGGTATAAAGTGAGAGGTATAAAAACCTCTTAGAAGACAACTGTTGGTAGTTGTTGACAAAAAGTACGTTTAGAGAGAACGTACGCTCCTTTCTCTCCCCTATCCATCGAAGGCATTCCATTTCTCTTTTACGAGAACGATTTGCATTTACGCTATGAAAATTGGGTGCTTTCCTCGTGATTGCATCCAGACTAACGTGAGGAAGTGTTGTTCGTGATTTATTCGCAATTCAACGTTCGTTCGGAGCTATTTGCTGTTTGCGCATTGGAATCGTGTAAGTTGTCTTACGCCGACATGAATTCCAACAATCATCATTGGCAACACCACTCCATTTTACCATAGAATTTTACTCATTTGATCCGAATTTTCAGGATGAGCGTAACTAGCGCTCATTTTGAGCAACCTCATTATCTGCCGCAAAGATCGAATCCAAGTTGAATAAAAGGCCGAAGTGATTTCTACGGCTAGTACATAAGCTAAACCTACATAACCAATCAAGATTTCCTGATATTGTGTTCAATTAGGGGATTTGAGTGTGTGATTAAGGGCTCCAAATCACTTGTACCTTATCAATTATCTGGCACATGCTAATGGAAGGAACTTTTACTGAAAAAGAAGCCGGGGGGGGGGTTTCCATTTAGAACTTTTATTATTTAAATTTAAGTAACACATCAATCACGGACCTAACTTATTTGTTCATTCTTAATAAACGAAAAAAATTTCCCACCAAAAATCTAAAGTGTTGTACAACATTCAAAAACTTATGAAGAAATAAAATAAACTACGTATTGATATTCATATTTCGCGAAAGTTTCAAAGTGTTTCAGGTTTCAAAAGAAGCCAAAGCACGTAAATCACAAGATCTAAATTAAGTAAAAAGTGAAATGGAAAAATCAATCCAAAAATGCCAATATAAACCCAAACTTGCATTTTTGTCGCAATTGCTAGCCTCTTTTCCATTAGCATGCACGGCTATGACTTTTTAACGGGTAAAGTTCAGTTGCTACCAAAAGCTTTCTATCAAATGCCATTGTGCCCTAAATTTTATCAAATTAATAAATATCATTAAGAAAAAAAGCTAAAAATTGAAATGATAATTTAAAAGTAAAAAATTGGAAAAAAGTACTTTGTGTGGGTGTGGTTCATACTCCCTATCATTTTGGGGTAGCACTTTCGTGATGCTAGAGGGTTTTTATAGTTTGAGCTCATATTTTATTGGTAGTTTAGGCTTAAGCTCATAAATAGCTATTGGATATATGTGTATGTATATATATTCTTTTTCTCTTGAAAATGAGGGATGTAACAGAAGGGTGCGGAGTGCTAATTATAATGGAATCCTCAGTTGGATGTAGCCCATACTTAAGGGTAAACCAGGATGAAATATTTTTCTAAAATTCTCTCTCTCTTTTAATATCTATTTTCTTTATGATTTTGCTGTGAATCCTAACATATTTGGAAGATATCATCGGCTGATCAATCATGGATTGAAGTAGAGAGATCCAGAAGAAATGATTTCGAGTTATGGAAATTAAAGATGGAGGCTCTACTTGTAAATAGAGATATGTGGCACATGATCAAATATGATAAGCTTGAGGACAATACCAAGGGGAAGTTGACGGAGGATGAGTCGAAGGAATCCATGTCCACCGATCCGGCTGATCCGGCTATGTCTTGCTAATAACATCTTCGGTGGATGATGTTCCGCTCCTTCAAGATTGCGAAGGATCTCTAGACAAAGTTGGATACTAGAGCAAGTAAGTCACTTGGAAATATGTTGTTTCTGTGGAAGTGACTATACAACCTTTGGATAAGCGAATGTGATTCCTTTTCTACACACTTAAATGAATTTAATATTATTTGTGGGCAACTTGCATCGATCGATAGATGAGGAAAATAAAACATGTACTTCACTGTGTTCATTGTCGAACTCATGGGAACATATGATTGTTTTATTGACGCTAGCATTAGTGTGTGATCTTTTGAGCGTGTTGTAGCTGTTCTAATATATGAGGAGATAAAGAGAGCAAATTCTGACAGTGCAATGCAAGAGGCTCTTTTCATAAGAGGAATGAACAGTAAACGATCCAAATCTATATTTGGTGGTAGGAATAAGCCTAGAGGAAGATTTAAAAGCCAACATCGATCGAATATAACATGTTAGAGGTGCAAAAAGCTTGGACACTTGAAGAAAGATTGCATAAGTAAAAGTGTAAGTCCAAAGAAGCGAAAGAAGGTGTCATGCTCTAGTACAGAGAAGGATGTTGACAGTAGAATATGAGACATATATCTCGTTTGCAATTCATTAAAGGGTGATTGTAGTGTGTGGATAATTGATATTGGAGTATCTTTCTACATGATGCCTCACTTTGCTGTTATAAGCTACATCAAAGAGGCACAATACAAATGAGAGATGACATGACGCTTGATATTGTTGGTCATAGAAAGGTGAAGTTGAAGATGAAAGATAGGACAATCAAGAATCTTCCGAATATAATGCATATTCCTGGTCTCACTAGGAATCTCATTTTTGTGGAAACCATGGCAGATGCTAACATTACTTTCACTAGCGATAAATATTCATGCAATGCCAAAGGTGAACGATTTGGAAAATTATGGAAGTTATTAAGAAGCATAGTGATTAGTGGAGACAGTTGTATCTCAAAGTAGGTGGAAGAAGATCTTTCGATGCTATGGTATCAAAGATTGGGTCATATTAGTGAGAAAGGACTAATGACCATTACCTCAAAGAAGATGGCAAACGGAATCTCAAGTTGTTCTATGGTTTCAAATTATTTTAACATTGTCTCCATGGGAAAAATATCCGGTTATGTTTTGATTCCATAGAAAGGAGAGCTAGAGGGATTTTGGATTTGATACATAGTGATGTCTTTGGTCCTATACCTATAGCATCGTTTGGAAAATTAAAATATTTTTTACTAATGATTATTTCAAATATGTATAGATATATTTCTTACAGAGGAAAAGAAATGTGTTTGAAAAATTTTGCGAATTAATAACGGAGAAGAATTTTGTTTAGTGAAATTCGATCAATTCTGTGTGAATAATGGCATTGCAAGGCAGAAAAAAATGCCCCATTCACCTCAACAAAATGGGGTGGCAGAGAGGCCTAATTAGTTTCTCGTGTAGAAGGCAAAGAGTATGCTATGCAAGCTAGCGGTTGAATATTGGGCAGAAGCAATGGCTACTGCATGTTAATTGAAGAATAGGTCCTACACAACAGCTTTGAAGGATTAGATGTTGTTTGAGGCATTGTGGGGAAAAGCCAAACATATCCAATGTTAGAGTGTTTGGCTATGAAGCATATATGCACATGCCAAAAGAAAAGAGGAACAAGGTTGAGAGCAAGTCAAAGAAGTGCACCTTCATTGGGTACAAGGATGATGTCAAAGGGTATAAACTATGGAATCCTGATACTAATGGTATCATCTACAGTAGGGATGTGGTGTATATTAAAATAATATAACAAATCAAATTGTTTCACAAGATCCTGAAAAATCATGAATAGTTGAATTAGATGTCAATTTGAAGAAAGAGACAGATGTTACATAAGTTGGAACAAAAAATTCAGATTATGATGCTGATGAACCTAATGTAATGGATGATGTAGTAGATTTTGAAACTAAATTTGAAGATGAAGCACAACTTGAACTAGTCTTAAGAAGGTCCACATGGTTGAGAAGACCACAAGAGAGGTATATGTTGTTTGTCAATACTAAAATTGTGCTCTGACTATTACAGGTGATAATCCAAGTACTAACATGGAAGAGGAAGCGTGAAGGATGCCAAGCAAA
Source organism: Eucalyptus cladocalyx (assembly GCA_017140615.1). Classification (NCBI taxonomy): domain Eukaryota; kingdom Viridiplantae; phylum Streptophyta; class Magnoliopsida; order Myrtales; family Myrtaceae; genus Eucalyptus; species Eucalyptus cladocalyx. The sequence continues at coordinate 8,082,933 of CM029516.1, read as the reverse complement.
GAGGCAAAAACTACGAAAGATGAGATGGACTCACTATATAATAACATGACATGAAATTTGGTAAAACTGCCCGCAAATCAAAAGACAATCAGTTGCAAGTGTGTATTCAAGATGAAAATATCTACAGATGGAGAGATAAAACGATACAAAACTCATTTAATTGCGAAGTGATACTTGTAGATAGATGGAGTCAATTATGGTGAGATTTTTCTCCCGTTGTAAAACTAAATTCTATAAGGCTTGTCTTATTTGTACCGGATGCATACAATTTGGAGGTAAAGCAACTTGATGTGAAGACATCATTCCTCCATGGTGACTTGACAAAAATATCTACACGAAGCAACTAGAAGGGTTTGTGATCAAAGGAAAAGAAGGTTTTGTTTGCAAATTAAACAAGTCTTTGTATAGCCTAAAACAATATCCAAGGATATGATACTAGAAGTTCGACCTATATGTCTTGAAGTTTAGCTTTGTTTGTTATGATGTTGACCATTGGGTGTATGTGAAAAGTTTAGATGATGACTTTTCTATCATAACCTTGTATGTTGATGTTATGATGCTAGTTGAGAATAGTTCAAGAATGATTAACACTATGAAATGACTGTTGAAAAAATAATTTAAGATGAAAGATTTAGACCCAATAAGCTTCATTTTGAGCATGTAGATTAAAAGGGAGCATGAAAATGGGAAGCTGTGGCGAAGTTAGAAGAAATATGTTGAAAGCGTGTTGACAAAGTTCAACATAGCCAATTATAAATCCATGAGACCCCCATATCCACAAGTTCCAAGTTATTGGCACTTTAATGTCCTAAGACACTGAAAAGGAAGCTAAAGAGATGACAACACTTCCATACACAAGTGCAATTAGGATCTAGATGTATGCCGTGGTATATACTTATCCAGATATTACTCGAGCAATGAAGTATTGAGTAGATATATGTCCAATCTAGAGAAAGAGCATTGGATGGTAGCAAAGCAAGTGCTTCATTATCTTCGCGGTACATCTGACTTTGAGCTATACTATGAAGGCATGAAAAGCTTAAAGTTTAACAAGTGTTAGAATTGAGTGTTTTGTGGATGTTGATTGGGGATGTGACATTGATAGGAGGTTAACCAGTGAATATGTTGTTTCCTTATTTGACGATCTATGAGTTAGATGAGGAAGCGACAAAGCACAATTGGTTTTTCAACTACTGAGGCAGGGTATATGGCCATTAATCATGTTGCTAAGGAAGTGATGTGGCTGCACAAATTGTGTAAAGAACTTGGTTATACACAAGGATGAGTAAATCCTATGAAAGAACATATATATGTCCAATTTGGGGAAAGAGCATCAAATGGTGGCAAAGCGAGTGCTTTGTTATTTTCAAGATACATTTGATTATGAGCCATGCTATGAAGGCATGAAAAGTTCAAAGGGACCGTAAATGTTAAAACTAAAGTATTTTGTCAACATTAATTTGGAAGGTAACATTGATAGTAGGAGATCAACCTACAAACATGTCGTTTCCTTATTCAATGGAGCTGTGAGTTAGATGAGTAAGAAATAGAGCACAATTGCTTTACTATTGAGGTAGAGCACATGACCCTTAATCATCCTACTAAAGAAGTGATGTGGCTATGTAGATTGTGTAAAGGACTTGGTTTTGTACAAGGAAGAGTGAAGATTGGATACGATAGCCAAAGTGCTATATTATTGACTAAGAATCTTGAATTTCAAGCAAGAATAAAGCATATCAACATTTGATATTACTTCATCCAAGATAAAGTGGAACAAAAGGTTGTAGTGTTGGAAAAAATTGACACAAAGATGAACAATGTTGATTTTTTTTTTTACCAAGGCAATGAGTGTAGAAAAGTTTGAATGGTGTACTACTATATTAGATATAAAGAAGCGTGTAGAATATTCACCAAATAAGAGAATATTGGGGTGTGGTTCATACTCTCTATCGTTTGGGGTAGCACTCCCGTAATACTAAAGGTTTTTTTTATAGTTTGATTTCATATTTTATTAGTAGTTTGGGTTTGGACTCATAAGTAGCTACTTATCCAACAATAAACTTTAAGATCACCTATATTCAAGACTTTTGAATTACCAAAAGAATTATCTCCAGAATTTACTAAATCCTTGAATGTAGAAAGAAATTATTAAAATCCCTAATGGAGGAATCAACTTCAACCTTTGATACACCAACATTAAAAAATTTAGTCGTAAAAGATTCACCTAATCAAATTAACATCCTTGATAATATCACAAATGACTCAAATGATGAACCTATTCCTAAAAATAATAAATTGTCATGGAAAAATCCAAAAGAATTATATCATACTAGAGCTACTCCACCTAATATAGCAATAGAAGAATATATATATATATGTATGTATAACAAAGAGTGCGAAGTGTTCATTACAATGGAATCTTCAATTGGACATAGCCTAGTATAAAGGTGAACTAGGATAAAAACTTACTTTTAAAATTCTTTTTCTCCTTTTTACCCTATATTTTCTTTGTGATTGTGTGGCAAATCCTTACACATCATAGTGTAAATGGATATGCGATAAAAATTGCAAGTTTTTGTGACATAGAGAGAGAGAGAGAGAGAGAGAGAGAGAGAGAGAGAGAGAGAGAGAGAGTAAATTTTAATTTGCTCGACTACTAGGAATTGGTAGTATGTGATATGTGATGTTGAAGACTTCACAAAATTAATTTGTTCCCGAAAATGTGGGTATGGCCGTAAAATTTATTCAACGCTATAAAGGTTAATATCATGAACAACCCCAGACTGGTACACCCGTAATAAATTTACTAAAAACAATTATTTTTTTTTGGTAAAGGTAATTATATAAAAAGGGAAAGCCAATATACACAAAATTCGGTGCCAAGAACTTTCACTCATAAAGCGAACATGTGGGATGAGTGGAAGGGAGCCGAAGTAAAAGAAAGAGAAAACAGGAACAAAAAACATAGCTGGACAAACAACAACACAAGCCTAGGCAAAACGCCATAAGGCAGAGAAAACAACACATCAAACCACCTGACTAGGTAAGGTGAGTGTTGGTTCCATAAAAAACAGAAGGGTTAAAACCCCACCCATGCTGAAGCCGCCTATTCCTATGGTTGTCTGGCACCTTGCTGAAGGTAAGAACTTTATCCTTAACGACTTTGATAATGTGCTCCTTCAAAACAGAGACCTCCAACACTTTGCCACGAAAGATGATGCTGTTCCTTTTCTTCTAGATTAAGTGGCACAAGGCTCTAAAAGAAAACTGGGCAATGGAGTGGAAAAAATCCTTATGAGAGAGGAATCTCAAGGCCCAATGGATGGTCTCCGCCCAAGGCCTATTACGCCAAGGAAGATTACACCGCACAGCCCAGAAAAAAGCAAGTGTCGCAAGGACACGTCACTTGAAAAAGAGATGATCAATCGAATTTGGAGTGGCATTACAAAATGCACATAATTCATAGCTGATTCTACCATAAGATAAGAGAAAAACTTGAGTAGGTAGGTGATTCCTGGTAATTAACCAAATGTTAAATTGAAATCTAGGTGCCATGGACATGTTCTAGATAAAGTGGGCCCAGGGAACATGGTCCTTCTTGGTTCTTAGAACCTCTCAAGTTGAAGCCACCAAGAAGATCCCAGAAGACGATCCACATCAAGAGAACCTGTCAAGGGCCTGAGCAAGGGTCGGAAGGGAAAGGTCCCAACACTCTAAAAGAGACCTGAAATGCTGACCTGTCGGTGAAAGAAATTTAGCAACCGTCGTGTGGCACCCCTCGACATGGCCCTCGATCTGCTTGGGTCGCCACAGCTCACTTACCTATCACTTGTCCTAATAACATGCCACTTTGATACCATTTCAATTGTAGCGGGTCCATACAACCTAGAGGTTTACATTTTTTTAGGGCCGAATCACTTTTATTTACATGCTAAGATGGATTTCACAAGTCGATACAACAAAAGGCTAAGACTTTAAGTAAGCTTGGCTAAACCCAAAAAGAACCCGACTACATCATACATGTACATCTATCCATCAGCTAGTGTCGGCCATCCCAAAAAGTGTCAACCTCCACTGGTCACACGCTCCTATCACACCTATCTCGGTGCATCGGCCGGTGGCGGCGGTAGCATCCCCATCATCCTCCCATCTCGACAAACATGGATGGATAGAAACTCCTGTACTACGGGGCCATCAGGCAAGCCACATCATACTTAACTAAAACACGGACTCGGATGAACACCAAACCAAGAATACCAACGCAGGGGTGCTCTGTGCACTCGACCTCTATATCAGATGGTAATCCATAAAATGTACCACGTGTGACGGGTGATAGAAGCATATTTCAATCTGAAATGTTAGTCTTCAAAGGGGTGAGTACAACCACTTAGTAGTAAAGATCCATCAAACTACACAATGCAACAAGCAAGACAATCAAAATATCACAAGTAAAGCACATAACATCCATGCTATCAAGCATACATCACCATGTGGTCGTGCATATGTCACCATGCAGTTACGCATATCTCACCATGCCATCGTGCATATACTACCATGCGATCATGCTTGTATTTCCATGAGGTTCATCCCATGCCATATGCACATGCATACGCATGATTCATATCATTCATACAATCATGTATACATCCCCATGAGATTCATTCAAGCCTTCATAATCGCATTCACAATGTCAAATAGCATCATTTACTTTCATAAGCAGATCATGCATCATGCCATATGCATGCACCCATACACATGATTCAATTTCAATTTTTATCTTTCGCAAGGATCTCATCATTTTTCTTCCAGGGCTCAATGTTTGCATCCCTTAATTTATCGCTCGCACCCAACCTGGCGTCGTGAGGAACCTCCGGCACAAACCTCTGGGCATCTCGTATCCCAACTAGCATCATGAGAAATCCCCCCGACACAAACCTCCAAGGCTTCCGGAATTACACATTAACATACCACCAAGCATATCCCCTGGAATTATGTACTGTATACCATCGGGCATCTCGAAACTCCCAAGGACCTCTGACACAAACCTCCGGGCATCCCGACACTCCTGGGGCATCGTCGGCTCGCACCTTCGACGGTATCATTATCATCACAATTTATAATCTCATATATGTCTCATTTTCAACATGGCATTTGATGCAACAATATTAAAGATCTAAACCAGCTTTTTGATGTCATATAACATGCCAAATGTCACCATATATGTAGTACATATAACACCCACGATATCACATTTCATAAAGCAATTAGTTGGTTTTTGAAAATAGAACCAATTTTCGTGTAAAACAGAATGTACCTCTTGAGTAAAAATTCTTGGAAAATTAGTAAAAAATCTCAATAAATTCTGAAAATTTAACATGATGTAAAAAAGACATAGAGAAAGATATTTCATGAAAAACACCATGCCAAGAAAGTTTCACATCAATCACATAGATCCACACATCACTGCAAAAGAAATTCCAGCATCACTTTTGCACAGTTTCAGAAATGATTTCGATTAAGCCCTTAAATGAACTCTAAAAATTCTAAGATTTTAATATGTTATAGATGAGATCTAGTGGTAAAAATATCATGAAGAAATCGAAGTCTAATTCCTTCTGTATTAAAATTTATAATTTTTATAACTCTCCCTGACTCTCGATTCACTGTCTAGACTCATCCTCTTCAAAGAAAATCGTTTTCCCCGATCATTACTTGTCCGTTTATCATCAAATTTTAATATGTTTCTCCTCAAGATGTCATATACAACTCTTATCAAGAACACTTGATCAAATTCGGATTTAATAATTTCACAAAATTCACAAAATCACAATAGACCAACATAACAGTTTCCAGATCTAGCTTCTTCAAAGAAAAATAGTTTCACCAACCTATACATATTTATTTTCTCTAAAATTTTGATATGTTATTCTCCAAGAAGTCATCTACAACTTTCATCAAGAAGTCGAAGTGATATTCCAATTAGAACATTGCATGCAACTCACGAAATCACCAAAGGTCGGACTGTTTTTCCAGGAAACAGAATACTAGGCTAGAACACAACTTCTATAACTTCGAAATTTCTCACCTCTACCACATCCGAAATTTCACCATTCATTACACACAAACACGGCAAGCAAAGGGTAGATCAATGGACTCTACTTGCCTCTAATCCAAGCAAAATCACAGCAAGCACATAGCGGGGCAAGGCGGCTTAACAGCGGGACTCGGCGCTTGCACGGCAGCGACGGACCTCCTTCTTCCTTTTTTCTTTCTCTCTTTCTCTCTTCTTCTCCTTCTCTCATGCTGCATCTCTCTCTCTCTCTCTCTCTCTCTCTCTCGGCCGATAACCCCCTTCATCAATCTGCCCCTCCTCTTTTCTTTCTCCTTCATAATTAGCAATCATTTGATTTTGCATGGCATCTTACACTTGGCTACAATGGACTAACATTTGGCAAGCTTCTCTTGCCACTTGGGGATTTGCATACAGGTTGATGGGCCTCCCTTGGGCTGGGCCTCTCCCTCCATCCGGTCGACGGCAACCCCCTCCCTTTGGGCTTCACGGGCTAGGCCCTAATGGCCAAACGGTGGGGCTCTTGTGGGCTGGTCTTTGGCCTAAAAATTTCAGCCAACTCGCTCCTTTAATAATCTACTCTAAATCCCTACTTATATAAATACCTAATTGAAATTTATAAAGTCATAAAACTTACAACATAACCCAATAAATTCCAACTTATAAAACACATGGCCAATAATAGAATTTTCTTTCCTATCAAATAATTATCCATTGAAAAGCTTGGCCTTAATCTTATTGCAAATCATGGATCAAATGGCTACAATATAATTGATGGTGCTTCCATCACCTATCCCATGGTTCATAGCACATCTAGAGATTGTCATGAAATTCTAGGATGTCACACGTTGCTTGTAGAGAGGCCTGAATAAGCAATAAGAGACTCTGGAAGGAAAAGGCTCAGCGGGCCTTTCTAGTGCCAATTGTCATGCCAAAGTGAGACTGACCTACCATCTCCCACTTTCCAAAAGAAAGAGAGCTTAAAATCACTTCTTAATTTTATAATATTCTTCTACGCCCAGGAGCACACGGTAGGAGTGGTAGAGACCCGAAAATTAACTCTCTTTAAGAAGTTAGAGTGGATCCAATAGCACCAAAGGGACTATTTATTTGTAAACAAAATCCAAATATATTTAAGAATGGCCGCTTTGTTGCATTCTTGCAACCTTCGTAACCCGAGACCACCCTTAACCTTTGGAACACAGACATCCTCCCAAGCAACCTTAGCGCCTCCATGGCCTAGGGAAGAGCCCTTCTAGAGAAATTGCCTCAAAATACGCTCAATGTGGTCTAACACCGAATAGGGGAGGGCAAAAACACTGGCCCAAAAGGCTTGAATAGAATGACGCACTGACCTGATCAACTGAAGTCTTCCCGTAAAGAAAAGAAACTGGTGAGTCCAAGATTGGACTCGAACTGTGATCCGGTCGACGAGAGCAATGCAATCCATTTTCCCAAGCCTAGAGGAAATGATAGGTACCGCACTAGAAGTTTCCCTTCCTAGAAACCAAAAGCCATGATAATATTTCTCCACACGGGAGGAGGTCCCCCTGCAAGAAACACCTCACGTTTGTTCTTATTAGGAAGCAATCCACTCCAAGAAGAGAAGATATCAAGACCTCTCTTGAGGAGAGTCATCAATGTCCAATCAGCCCAACAAAATAGAAAAACATTATCGGCAAAAAAGAGGTGAGAAAGATTGACGGCTTTACACCTCCAAAAATACTTAAAATCCTCCTGAGCTATGCGGGAACTCAAAATCCCAGATAAAACCTCCATGACAAGGGTAAAGAGATAGGGGGACATATGGTCTCCTTGCCGAAGCCCCCGTCCGCTTAAGAAAAGGCCATGTAGCTCACCATTGATAGAGATGGAATATTTTAGTGTTCGAATGCAAACCATAATAAGTTTGATCATACAATCTAGAAAACCAAAAGCTGACAGGGTGAGCTCAATAAAATCCTAGTCGACTGTATCATAAGCCTTATGGAAGTCCACCTTAATAGCACACTTTGTCAAGTAAGGATCACGGTGGAAACCTGCAAACAACTCCTGGGCCAAGAGAATATTGTCCCTAATCCTCCTACCCTTAACAAAGGCGTTCTGGGAGGAGCTTATTAGATCATCTAGTGCAGTCGTTATTTGATTGGCCAAAATCTCGGTAATTATTTTATATATAGTGTTACAACAAGCTATGAGCCTAAAATCATAAACGGCACAGGCGTTAGGAACTTTAGGCACCAAAATTAAAATCGTGTTTTTGACCTCCCTTAACAACCGACCCGTGGAGAAGAAATCCTTCATAGCATCTAAGACCAACGGCCCCACCAGCTCCTAATTGCTCTTATAGAATTTCGTTGTAAATCCATCCGACCTAGGAACTTTGCCACGGGCAAAAAAAAAAAAAAAAAAACAGAGTATCATGGATCTTAGAATCCAAAACCGACATAGAGAGAATACGAACTTGGTCAACCGTAAGCGGTCTCCTGATGAACTCCTTTAACTCCTGCAACAAAGGCTTCACAGTAGCAGCTTGCAGCGATAGGAGATTAGAGAAGAAGGAGACGAATACCGAAGGCACCAAGTTCGGATCCGCGACTAAGGAGCCTGAAGGATCTTTAACCAAGAGGATCCAGTTCCTAAGCTGTCTTCTATTGACTGACTGATGAAAAAAATTTGTATTAAAGTCACCTTCCCTAAGCCATCTCTCTCTAGATTTTTGTCTGAAAAAGGATTCCTCATGGGTACGCAAGTCAACAAAGACACGGCGCTAGGTCTTCTTTAGATCAGCAAGCATAAAATTTCCTAGATCCTACTGAAGACCGAGTTGGGTAATACATAAAGCATTCCTTGTCTCTTCAGTCCTCACCGAAATGTTAGAAAATGCCTCTTTATTGAGTTGTTTGAGATGGCCTTTGAGAGCCTTTAACTTGCAAACTAATTTGAATACAGGAACCCCATCCACTGGACTCTCCCAAACTGGTTGCACAATAGAAGAAAACTCAGGATGCTTCATCCAGAATTCACAGAACTTGAACGGCTTCCTTCTTGAAATCGGGCTGAGAACTCTAACAACCATGGGGGAGTGGTCAGAGATCCTCGGGTTTAAAAAGGAAGCTTCGGAGAAGGAGAATTCATCATTCCACTTGGTATTAACCAGAACTCGATCAATCTTCCTCATCTTTCTACCACCGCCAGAAGAAGTGGACCAAGTATATCGAAGATCGACACACCTTAAATCCTCCAACTCAGCTCGGTTTAGGCAATGGTTGAATCCATCAAAGCAAGGTATCCAAGCCGTGGAACTCCCACTACCAACACGATCCGACGGTTCTTTGATGGCATTAAAGTCACCAGCAACCAACCAACCAAGCCAAATCTTGCACCAGACGACTCATTCGACCAAGGTCTTCCCATAGGGAACGACGACGAGCAAACGAATGTTCACTATAAATAACCGAAAGACAACAAGTCAACATTGTCATAATAAACTTCAAGTGCCCATGGATAGCTTGAGCATTAATCGCTGAGACTTCAAAATGAACAAAATCTGGATTCCATCCAACCCAAATTCTCTCGCGAGGGGCAAACTCATAATTTGCAATCTAGTTCCACCCCGTCAAAAAGCAAGAGGAAATAAGATCAAAAAGAGATTCGGGAACTTTAGTCTCAAGGAGACCAACAAAACACAAGTTATTCGAAGAAACGAATCTTCTAACTTCAGCACGCCTTATGGGGTTTGCCATGCCCCTTATATTCCAAATACCTATATACATAATACAAGGAAAGCAGGATTACCTCTTTTTCGAGGCCCTACGTTGACCAGAAGGCGGTGCAGGAACCGAATGGGAAGGATCCGGGAGCAATTTTTGTAGCCTCTCCTATAAGGTTTCAGAGTCCTAAATAGCATAATGGCCTCTCGGAGAAGGAGGGCATGTAGACAGCAGATCATCATCATCTGAACATAAATTAGGGTCCTCAATGTCCTATATTGAACTGGAATCCAGAATAACCATTGTCCCTCTAGAGGACGAGCGGCCTTTTCCTGGCTTAGAGGCAATCGTAGACAAAGCTTGAATCTTCTGAACAGGGTTATCGAGAACAACTTTAGGAACATGGTCCTTAAGCTTCAAAGACTGACCATCGTCTACAGGAGGCGCCAGCGTGAACAATGTTGCATTCTTGCTATCAGGGCCCTTTTTCTTCTTGCCCTTAACTTGTTTCCAACGCGGGTCAACCCCTGACAAAGGAATATCATCAATGGCTATTAGGGCAGCAGCAACATCCACTATCTTGCTACTTTCGACACCAACAACCGAAGCACTAGCTACTGGAGGGGCAACCGTAACTGAAGGAGGGGGCCGAGCGTTACCAGGGCTAATACCTCCCTCGGGAGGGTGATTCATCTCATCAGCAACCCGACTTTGGTCCACTTCACACATCAGATCAGGAACCTACGAATCACCTCGAGCGTTAGGAACAGCCGAGATCTTCGAAGCAGAAGGTCTAGTAGAAGCAGGTGTACAATTGTGGCCAAAAATGCCACATCCAGGACAAGCAGGAGGCCTCCACTTGTACTCTATGCTCACCAAACAAGTTTGACCTCTGTGAATCACTTCCACAGACTCACAAGTCAGTTGATTCGTTGTAATTTCCACACAAACCCTGGCGAAAGCCAACATCTTCATCTGCTTGGTGTGATGATCCTCGTAGAGCGGTTTCCCCACCGCACTGGTGACTTTACCGATCACTTGAGAAGACCAAAACATAAGAAGCAAGTTCCTCAATCTAATCCAAATTGGTACTATCAAGTGACTATCCTTCTTCAGTTCCAAAGTCGGTGTCCATTGTTGCAATACTATTGGCACTCTGGCCACCGTAATAGGTCTTCCTTCCAGAAGCTTTCTACGGAACTGAGCATCGGGTATATGAAAGAAGAAAAAACCTTGGCTATTGGACATCACCTCAGCCAAATTCAAGTCCTGATCGTTTTTGAGGGTCAACTCAGTGACTTTGAATGGAAATCTTCTCCCAATGAAGTAACCCACTAGGCACTCCTTCAACTTGGGGTTAGCCGCTTCAAGATCATCATCAGATAGCTCAACAATGGGCATATCGTTCACATAAGTCAGTGGAGAATACTCCAAATCGTATCCCTTAGCAGCAACCTTTGCCATAGCAACCCAGGATCGAGCATTGGGGTTCTTAGAATTGTTCCTCTGTTGAGGATTCTTCGAGGTGGACCTGGCTCGACTCCTACCTCACGGTCCTGCAGGTCCACGGGAAGGCCGATGCACTTGGTCCTCATGACCAGTCGAAGTTGGGACAAAGCGTTCCACAACTACGTTGGAGGAATCCCCTTGGGTCGAATGGCCAGGAGCGGGAGGGGAAGGACTTTGGGCACTAGGGCCTTCCCCACCATTACGAGCCACAACCAACGAAGAAGACATCGTAGCAGAGAAAACCACAATAGACCAGAGCGACGAGAGTAAAACCCTAGTCGAATACAAGCAAGAGGCCCATAAGAAAAATGTACCGGTTAGCACCTTATGGGCTTTGAAGAAGGGCAGGTGGAGGACCTTCCTTCCAAAAAACAACCCCAACTACTGGCCAAAAGCTCCTAGTAGCAGCAGCGAAGCAGACTGTAGAAACCCTACGCGATCTCCTCCATCGCAGCCCAAAGAAGGAATGAGGCAAGGCTAACCCTTGTGGGTTTTGAAGGAGGGTAGAAGGCACCATTTCCCTCCAAAAATTAGGCCCAACCATCGGCCAAGGCAGTCGGAATCAGTCAAAGACCAGGAAGCAGAAACAGTGCCCGATCGCCCTCTAGAGAGAGCACCATGCTTCAAGAAGTTTCACTCATGTGGGTAAAAGCTATTTACTAAAAACTAATAATCACAAAAAATAAAACTGGTACACTTGTGACAAATTTACCAAAAACTAATTTGTTTACTCATCACAAACCCCAAACTGGTATATTTGTGACAAATACATTAAAAAACCCACAAAAATAATACAACTATAACAAAAATATAGTAAAATCCCAAACTAATACACTAGTCCACTGTTATATGTCATCAAACTCAGTAATTTGACATTAAAATTTAATGAAAACTAACAAAGGGTAAATTTGTTGCAAATATATCAATTTGGAAAAAATTTGTCAAAGATATACTAGTTTGTGGTTTTTTGTAGTAAAAAAATTAGTTTTGGATAAATTTGTTACGGGTGTATCGATTTGGATTTTTCCAGGGTATTAACCCAATTTATAATCTCAGCTATGTACCAACACTTCATCCGATAAATTTATCAATTAATTTTAGATCATCAAATTCCGATTCAAGTAATTTGCCAACGTCATCTCAGAGTTACCAAATTTTCTTGAATTTAAGTAAAACTTTTAAGTACGTATCTTACGGGCATTTTATCCTTGCAATCTAATAACCTCAAGGCCTACCAATCGTGGCAGCCAACCCCCTCCCCACCAAGTTGAAGATGTAGATGATAATCGTAGCTATCTTACATAGTCTCTCTATTGTGTGAGCACGAACATGGCCTTATCTCAAATTGGAGATCAAAGAGTACCCACTTAGCAACACGTAGATAACATTGTACGAGCGTTTTTATTGTCCAACTTGGCACTCCGCCATTGCAACCCCATTACATTGGACCTTTTAAGATAGGGATAATGGGTGCGTTTGGGAGTAGCTTCTCAAGGCTACTTTGAAGCCCCAAAGATCTTTGGGCCAAGGATGAGGTGTTTGGCAAAAAAATTTCAAAACCCCTTTGCAAAATGTTAGCTTTCACAAAGCTGAAAGCCCAAGGTAGGTTAGGGGCTACCTTGGGCTTTCAGCATGTTAAGAATGCTGAGCTAAGGGGCTAAAAAAAAAAATTTCATCCAAAATTATCTTCGTTGGTTTTTCGTTTTTCCAGTTTTGCCCTCACTATTCATCGTCTTCTTCTTCTTCTTCCGCGAGCGGTTGCCGGCGAAGGGTAGGCAGTTGCTGGTGACCATTGCCTAGATAATCGTTGTCGAGGGGTGGCGCGACTAATGCTGAGGGGTGGCCCGACCGCCGCGCCATTTGGGTCGCAACGAGGTCTGGGTCACCACAACCCAGATCTGGGGTGGCAGGGTCATGGGAGGACCTTGTCGCCCTCGATATGGGTCGCGCAACCTCGCCGCCCTTGGATTTGGGTCGCGGCGACATCGTGCGACCTCCCTTGACCTCACCACCCTAGATCCGGGGGCGGTAAGGTCGCGTGACCTCGCTGCGACCTAGATTCGGGGCGGTGAGGTCCTCTAGTGACCTCAACGCCCTGAATTTAGGTCTCGACAAGGTCGCTGGAGGTCAACGTGGCATCGCGCGACCTTGCTGCCCCAAATCCGGGGTCGCCGGAGGTCAAGGCGGAGTCGCGCCACCTCGTCGCCCCAAATTCGAGGTCGCTGAAGGTCGCGACAGCGTCGTGCGACCTTGGGCAGCCTTTGCTGGTGGTCTTCGGGGGTTAGTAGGGTCGCCGGAGGTTGCCCGACCCCAGGCGGCCTTTGCCGATGGTCTTTGGGGATCACTTGACCCTGGGCAACCCTCCTTAGTCGTCTCCGGGGCTACCTGAGTTGGATGTCGGCCACCGACGACAAATTTCGATTGCCAGCGACCGCTTGCCCTTGCCAGTTAATTTTTATTTATTTTTCTTTTGATAATTTTTTTTATCACAAAAGTCTTTTATAAATGTAATTCCCCCAAACACCATTTTGTTCAAAAGTACTTCACAAAAGGTTTTCAAATTACAATTTATCAAACATAATTTGCATTTTGGAAAACACCTTTAACTTAAAGGTTTTTGCATTTTCTTAAAGATTTTTCTTAAAAGCTTTCCCAAACGCACACAATGACATCGTAAATATCTGAGCCTTTGCCTAGCATCACATTTAAATATCAAAGCTCTTTTTTTGTGAACCGAGTACCTCAAAATTTAAGATGTTAGTCACTATAAGGCATCATTTATCAATGTGAAAAATGACACCATTAAATAGAGGGGTGATCGATTTTAGAGCGGGTCGGTTCCCATTTTGTAGAAGTGAGAACTAGCCTACTTGGTCCCGGTAGTGATATATTTCTCTTTTTTTTCATTTTCTATTCCCTATAAGACAGTAAGTGTTGTTGCATAATCTAAAGTCTCATTCTTTAGTATTTTGGATCTTTAATTAATGAAAATCTCGATGGAAAGATGCCAAAAGTGTGATAAAATATGATCAAGTATCATTACCTTGCTATAAAAAAAAAAAAAAGTATAGGTTTAGTCCTGGTGATTCAGTCCACACTTGGAACTAAGAACATGACTGATAATCGCCGATTTCAAATTTTAAGAATTGGGAATAAAGCTAGTTCTCTTAGGAATCACCTAGATCCGTCTAGTTTGGTACGATTCTCGATTCAAATATTCACTTTTAATCGACAATCCACCTCCTCGTCCAATGTTGGTCTCTAGGCACGATGCCACCTTGAAGGAGATATATCGAATAGTTAAAATCATTTAATTCATCATTATTTTCCTCTCCTCATCATCAATTACCTAAATGGAATGGAGATGTCACGACTTTTACTAAGTAATCTAACCGCGTAATCAGCCATGTTTAATTTCTGCAGAGCAAGTTAGTAATGCCATAAAATTACATGACATGACAAATATTAATTAAAGGAATCCTCTTATGGAGACAAATCTGGAAATTTGAGGTACTCGATTGAAAACCTCATTTGATTATAAAGCTGGAGAAAATTTATGACACTTGCGATATCCTTTTTTTTTCAGAACATGCCTTGATCATTTTGAAAAAGGAAAAAGAGAAAAAGAAAAATTGGTGGATCATTTTGAATATAAGATGCACCCATCCTTTAATCCAGCTGACCGACACCTTTCTCTTTAACTTGGAGGTCTCCATTGTTCCTCCTCGGCTCGGCGTGGGTGCTCCATTTGCTCCGAGAGGGTCGTGGTTTTCGCTTTGGGCGAAGAAGCCTCATCAAAGATCCCCACACCAAGCCCCAAACAGTTCCATTCCTTCGATCCCCACGTCCATAATCGAAGGACCCCACAACCCCAATCCCCCTCCCAAGAACCTCTCTCTTCCCCCCTTCCCCCTGTGCAAATTCCTCTTTCCCCAATTCCAGCTGAGCAGCACCCGTTTCTGGGTTCCCTCAAGAACGCCGTGTCTCGCTGCGGGAATCGGTGGTTCGAGGTGAATCCGGGAGGGGGATGATGTTGCCCCAGTTGGGTCGAGCTTGAATTGCGCTGAGCGGTGGTTTCCGTGGTGGGTGTCTGTGGTGGTGGTGGTGTCCGTGGGGGATGATGATGGAAGGGAGGAGGATATTGGCGAACCCTAGGCCGTGCTCCGGCCGGAGGGTCGTCGCGAAGAAGAGGCCGCGCGGGGAGGGGTTCGTGAACAGCGTGAAGAAGCTGCAGAGGCGGGAGATTCGGTCCAAGAGGGATCGCGCGTTCAGCATGAGCAATGCCCAGGAGAGGTTTCGCAACATGCGATTGACGGTCAGTGTAAATTCCTATTTGGGTTCGCTTCGAAGGCTTTGGGTTCCATCCTTTGATTTTGGATCGTGTGTCGTTAGGAACCATGTAGGCTTGTGTACGCTTTGTTGTCATTCGTGATGTACTCGGGATGGATTTATCAAGGAAAGATGTGAGACTTCGGATGTTTAATTCGCTCTTGCAAACGTTCTAATTCTAGGGTTGGAGGTACTTTATAGCTGTTAGAGCTTGATTGAGGTCGATAAAATGCCTGAAGACATATTTGGAGTAAGAAAGAAGAATAGTGAATATGCCGTGAAAGTTCTTGAATTGAAGTGCGCAATTTAGAAGTAGCTTCTTTTTAAGCGAGCTGAGTGGATGCATATACTCTACCCTTCCTGGGTCTGCTCATTTTACGCTGTCTAGGTTTGAGTTACCATGTTAAAGGAAGGTATTTTTGTTTGAGTGGGTTTTAGCCACTTTTTTCGAGCCATACAGTTGTGAGATTCCAATTAAATCATATAGGAGAATGAGGTTATACTTAGTTTTGACAAGTCCATAGCTAGTAAACCATGTCTCTGCACCCGTTGAATGCAGATCTTGGAATTAGACATAGGATGTATATTTGTCTGCATCTGGTGCTTTTAGGAGTATTCATGGTGGATCTTCTGCTGGGACAAAATTGTGTTCAGCATCTTCAGAATGGTGTTTGTCTTTGGTTCTAACTGATGTTATGGGTCAGGAAGCAGGATTTACACTGCCAGTTCTTATCCCAATGGCTGTCCCACTAGATGGTGACAAATGATCTCTTCTAATCAAATTTTTTCATCATGAAAAGTGAAGTCAGATTAAAATCTGTTCAAAATGATGTGAATATAATATATCTTGCATCATAGTTTCTGAAACTTGGTCACTTTTGCCTTTCTAGTCAGTGCGATTTTCATCATGACCAGTATATATATTTAGCTTACCCAAAGTTGCACTATTATTAACCAATGGGCAATGCATTATTTTTCAGGAGGAATACGATACCCATGACCCCAGTGGACATTGTTCACCTGTATTGCCTTTCCTGATGAACAGGACAAAGGTTATTGAGATAGTGGCTGCACATGACATCGTCTTTGCCCTTAACCATTCGGGTGTTTGTGCTGCTTTCAGCAGAGGTGCCCACTTGATTCATTTGTCCATATTGGACTGAAAATTTTCACTCAAGTATCTAGTGAGCTAATCCAATGCCTACACACTCTGTAAGAGAATCTGCATGTAACAGTTTATGTTTGGCTTTTCGTGCAGAATCAAACGAAAGGATATGTTTCTTGAATGTTACGCCTGATGAAGTCATTCGGAGTTTGTTTTACAACAAGAACAATGATTCACTTATCACAGTTTCAGTATATGCATCTGACAACTTCAGCTCCTTGAAATGCAGATCTACAAGGATCGAGTGTGTACAGTTTACCTTTTGTTTGTTGTTCTTTCAACTTCAGGAAGCAGATTTAGTACATGACATGATGTATTCTGTTTTCTGATAGATACATAAGGAGGGGCCAACCAGATGCTGGATTTGCTCTTTTTGAGTCAGAATCCTTGAAGTGGCCTGGCTTTGTGGAGTTCGATGATGTAAATGGGAAGGTTCTTACTTACTCCGCACAAGATAGGTACACCTCTTTGTTATGCTTCTTTGCTAAAATTGTAGATTGTTACCATAGACTCACTCCTTGATTGATGCTCCTCTTTCTCCCTGCTTTTTTTTTTTTTGCCCAGTATATACAAGGTCTTTGACTTGAAAAACTATACAATGTTGTATTCCATCTCAGACAAGCATGTGCAAGAAATAAAAATCAGGTAATATCTCTCTCTCTCTCTCTCTCTCTCTCTGTGACACATTGCTTGTGTCTGCCTGCAAATTTGAACAATGATAAGCTCAATTTCCAGTGACTTTTGGTATGAATCATGTGAAGCGAAGAACAAGTAGGGCCTTTGTTAATTGATGCATTTTGTTGTGATACTAGTTCACTTGTCACAGCCCCCTTCTATAAACTACTAAGGGCCTGTTTGTTAATAGGCTAAATAATAACTGATTCTATTTTTTGGTTCTCGATAGTAGATTTGGAACAGAAATCTGTTTGGTAAATATTTTGTTCTTGAAGCAAAAATCCATTTTTTGGTTCTTGGGATCAAAAATCCATTTTTTGTTCCCTGGAATAAATTCTAAACAAAATCAAGAAGTAGAAAAAGTTGCGTTTTTGTTCTCGGGAACAAATTCAGAATCAAGCTTAATTTTTCTTCTTTTCTCCTCTTTTCTTTCCTTTTCTTTCCTTTTCTTTCCTTTTCTTCTTCTTCCTCCTTTTGGGTGGTTGCCGGATTCGGCCATGGCCAATGAGCGGCCAGGAAGGAGAAGATGAAAAGGGAAAAAGAATAGAAAAAAAGGAAAAGGATAAATTTAATAAAATTATTAAATAATTAAAAGAAAATGGTTCGGACTAGCAATTTTAAGGGTTTTACCAAATGTTGGATAGTTACCAAGCACTTCCGAATGCTCAAAAATTGTTCTCAGGAGCTGAATAAAAAAGAATAATTTCTGAGTGGAAATTGTTCCTAGGGTTAGAATGATTACTAAAGGCACCCTAATAAGGCTTCTTAAGATAAGTTTAATTGCCGAATTTGTGCAATCAGCTATGTAACTTAGGTGATGGTACATGTCTTGTTGTTTCAACTACCTTTTAGCTAGATGCTTAGCCCCCTTTGAACTACTCATAAGGCAGGTGAAAAAAAAAATACTACTCATAAGGCTTTAATTGCTGACTTTGTGCCATCAGCCATCAGCTATGTAACCTAGGTGATAGTATATGTACTTTCCACATTAGCTAGATGCTTCAGTTATAGATATATTGATGCACGTGCAGTTGTTAGCTATACAATCATACTTTGCATTATCCTCTTTAAGAAGAACTGTGCTGTTGTAAGTGCCTGTCACTACAGTAGCCAGTAAACATAAACTCAGTCTCTATATCTACAGTTCTTGCGAGCATGCTATCTTCTGTCTATCACAAATTGAATATAGAAATCACGAGATGGATTTCCAGATAATACGTACATATTATGACATGTCACTGCTTCATTGTGTAATACATATGTATCTTACACTGCTAATGCCTCTCTTTTTCCATTTTTTCTGGTTACAGTCCAGGTATCATGCTACTGATTTTTAATAGATCTACTAGCCACGTTCCTCTTAAGATACTGTCAATAGAGGATGGGACAGTCCTCAAGGCCTTCAACCATCTACTTCATCGTAATAAGAAGGTGGACTTCATAGAACAGTTCAATGAGAAGCTGCTGGTCAAGCAAGAAAATGAGAATCTCCAAATACTTGATGTACAAAATATTTCTCTCTGGATATCTCTTTTATGTCTTTTCCATCTACATCCTGGTAACTGTTGGTTTTTCTTCCTTGAAGGTTCGGAATGCTGAAGTGATGGAAGTTAGCCGGACGGAATTTATGACTCCATCAGCATTCATCTTTCTTTATGAGAATCAGCTGTTCTTGACGTTTAGAAACAGAACTGTCTCAGTATGGAACTTCCGCGGCGAGCTCGTGACTTCATTTGAGGATCACCTTCTGTGGCATCCGGATTGCAACACTAATAACATCTACATAACAAGCGATCAGGATCTCATAATTTCTTACTGCAAGGCTGATTCTGACGATCACTGGGCAGAAGGGAATGGTAAACATTCTTCTTCACAAAATTGACTTCGAGCAAGGACCTTGCATGATTCCGTTGTTGCTGTATTTGCAATATTGACTTTGCTACTCTCAATTGGATACACTTATCTAAAATTTACCCTTCTATTCTGACATACATTGATTCTTCCTTTTTCACCCAAGTTATATAGCCTGGGATGACTGTTACTGTGGCTTCACATTTTTAAATGCTTGTGTACGGGATTCATTTGAAAGTCTCTTTTGGTACAGCTGGGTCAATCAATATCAGCAATATCTTGACCGGGAAATGCCTGGCAAAGATAAATGCGACTAATGGCAGTCCAAAGGTCGATGAGTGTAGCAGTGATGGCGGGAACACGAAGAAGACGAAGTTGCTTGGCGGGAAGTTGAAGAAACAAAAGCTGCTGAGCCACTCTCAGAGGATGAGAAGCACGGTCTCAGAGGCCCTGGAGGACATAACTGCACTTTTCTACGACGAAGAACGGAATGAGATATACACTGGCAACCGTCGCGGCTTAGTGCATGTATGGTCTAATTGAAGAACTTGTCAATTCAGTTGGAAGTGTGGAGAGCCTGCGAAAAAGGGCGTTGCGTGTAGAAAAGCTGTGATGCTCCCCGAGCGCCCTTTGATGGGCGATGGCTGCAAAGCACGTAGGAGTATATTCAAAGTGCAGTCCGTGTTGTAACATTAATAGTTGTCTCTTAGATTTGTTTGATGATAGCCTATTGAAGATCTGTTGTATTTCGGGGTAGAATGCTAATATCAAATGCAGATATCAAGACATGTATGTTTCAGAAACTCCTGCAAGATTCTTCGATCTGTGTCATCGGTTCGATATTTGCCCTGTTACTAATACTGTTGGCTTGCCATTTATTATCCACCTTGGTCAGATTGGATGCTTCTGCAATTTCTTTTTTAATTGCGAGAACCCTAACTTTTGCTTTAAAATCAAGCACTCTTTTGGCTACTCGCCACCAATAAGCTCGGCAATTCCCGAACTTGGCAGCCACAACTACTGGAACCTCCTACAACTCAACGGAAACCACTGATTGATTTGAAACCACCACCGAGGTCGCCTCCACTGCGTGAGTGGCAAACATTAATCAGTTTGTATGCTCTCCTCTTTTGCCCTCTATCGATTTCTACACTAAGAAAGAAGAAAAACTTTAATATAGTAGATGACAACTACTAATAACAGCAGAGCCAAGCTGCATTCCGGAGTTGGATGTTGGAACGCCTTTGATGAGTCGGCAGTTGCGAAGGAAGCTGCTGCTTAGCCTGCTGTAGCTGCTGCTGCAGAAGCTGTTGTTTGAGTTGCTGATGCATTTGACGTTGCTGATATTGTTGCTTAAGCTGCTGTGTCTGTAGCATCTGTTGTTCCTGTTGCTGCATGGTGCTCATGTTCACCTGTTGTGGAGCAACAGGATTCTGCTGCATAGATCCCATACCAACCACCTGCATTGTACTCAAGGCATTACCTGTTCCAGAGTCCATATTGGAATTCGGCTGTAGGGAATCAATCATAGAATAATGATTCAAATTTCCCATATTGTTCTGCTGCATTGATGCTACAGAACCTTGTAAATTCATTGATTCTAATTGAGGGTTCATTTGATTTTCATGTGACTGCACTTGAGTAGTTTGAGGTTGCAATTGCTGCCACTGCTGCTGCTGCTGCTGCGGCAGCATTGAGTGCATATGAGGAGGGGGAAGTTGCCCTTGCTGCATAGCTACTTTCCTAGGCCTACTTGTGTTGATAAAGTTTATAATCTGCGTCTCATAATGAACCACCTCCTCCTTGAAAGAAGGCACTAGATCAGCTTTGTTAACTTGCAAAATAGCAATTACGCGCTCCAACATCAATTTAAAATTTTTCAATTTGTCAAGCTGATCTGACTTTGGCTGTAGCGGAAGAGACTCATGCTGCAATGTATAAGAATAACATATGATAAGAAAGAGATAAAAAAGGATGATAGACCATTTAAAGATTTAAAAATCAATTATTAGTCTGCTTTTCTTAAGAAATGTTCACTCCATGTAAAAAATTAGGAAAGAATCAAAATTAAGCAATAACTTTCTCTATTCACATACCTGCTGTAACTTCATAGAGATTTTCTGGGAAATCTCATTTAATTCAGGTAAATATGCTTCCCTCATGGATTTCATCTGCAACACAAATAAGTAGTGTATTGATGAATCCAAACTCCTCCCGGGTCGTTTTCTTCTACCAATCAAATAACATATATCTTCCAATACTTTATTGAGAAAAATAACTGCAGACACTCATATTACCAGCAGACAACTTACAGTAAGTTCCACTGATAGTATTTCTCCAAGGCTAATTATCGTATGATCTATACATTTATAGCTACAATGATCTTCCAAGAGCAAAGAAACATGAAATAAGGAACAGGAAGAAGAATGAAAGAGAGGACAAAATGACTTAGCATTTTCGAATTACTGGAAACAGATAATCACATGTTAGTACTCACAATAAATATCTAAATAAAGCTCAACTCTTATATCAGACTTAGCCTATTGAAGATCTGTTGTATTTCGGGGTAGAATGGTAATATCAAATGCAGATATCAAGACATGTATGTTTCAGAAACTCCTGCAAGATTCTTCGATCTGTGTCATCCATTCGATATTTGCCCTGTTACTAATACTGTTGGCTTGTCATTTATTATCCACGTTGGTCAGATTGGATGCTTCTGCAATTTCTTTTTTAATTTCGAGAACCCTAGCATTTGCTTAAAAATGATGAACTCTTTTAGGGCATGTTTGGTAATCATCCCAACAGTGTCATATTCTATTTTTTTTTTTTGTTATTGGGAGTAGTTTTGGAACAGAATCGTATTTGGTAAAATTTTTGTTTCTGGAAATGAATTTCTATTTTTTTGTCTCCAGAAATAGATTTGAAATAAAATCAATGTTGCGACCGCTTTTTCCGGGGGGTGAACCACCTATGGTTTGGCTAATGGATTGTTAAGCCTAGACTTAACTCGGGCTCTCCCAAGCCCATACCAATTCGCGACTTAGGTTTGAATTGTTAACATGTAATTGATTTTTAACTAGGAGTCGCCACTAATCTATTTTTGATGGGTCGATTAGAAACCCTAGTAAAGTAACGGGAGATTTACTTTACTCCTACGAACCAGAGACTAAGAGTACGGGGACTTGGTTACGTTAGATTTCTCTAACGCCCTTTCAGTACCTTTCTTTTTATTTTGAAAAATGTTTGGCAAGTAATTTGGATTGATTTTAAATCTATTTCCCTAACATGTGAGGTGTTCATGCAGGTGCGCAAACTACCAATTTAACACCCAAGAAAGCAATTAAATGATGCAGAACTTACCTCAAAGCAACAAAAGCATCTGCAGTGTTAGATCAGAATTCACATCAGCAATTCTAGATACGATTTCTAATTAACATGCAATTTCTTTCTTTTTGTTTTCACTTATTAAACAAGACTATAATCCATATGCAATGCAATGCTTTTAATCTAATATGAAATGATATGGCATGGCAACATGTCCTCAACCATATGAATAAAAATTTTGTGATCTCTTAATGAACATGCAATTGTTAAATATGCAATCTAAATTAACCAAAATAACTTGATTCCAATGACGTGCAATGCAATGCAATGACGTACAAAATTATTTTAACTAAAATGACATGCAACATTGCAATTTAATATGCGAGCTATATGTCAAACGACATTTATTAAATGACCTAATCTAATGACAGCAATTTCTAATTAGAAATGAACTTAACAATAATCACTAAAATGACATGCATTTCATGAACCTAATCTTATATGACATGCAAATGACGTTTTTTATTTAAAAAATGCAATCTATCCTAGAAATTGCAACTAATTTATCCTAAGACAAATTTTATGAAATTTGAAATGATCTAGCTAGATTAAGATTCTATCTAATTTAAACTAAGGATTAAGTCATATTAAATCCTAATTTAAACTAAGACATTATCTAAATCAAAAATGCAATTTATCTAAAAAAGATGATCTAAATTTAAAATGAAACATGCAATTCTAATCTAATATGCACAATGATTTTTTGTGTGTTTTTCTTTAAGAAATTCGAAATTAAAGCTAACAACCTAAATGATTGCACTTTCTTTTTTTTGGATTTTTTATTTAAAAATTCATAATAAGATTGCAATCCTAAATATGCAAGATGAGAACAAACCTAATCCTAATTGAGATTTTTTATTTTTTATTTTACGAAAATAAGATTTGACTCAACCAACTTGATGATAGCAAATCAAACAAAAGATAAGATTGATATCCAAAAATTGACGAACCATATCTCACGCATGAGATTGGGTTGGCTAATTTTAAATTAAATCGCGAATCGAATCTTGGGCTTGAAATTAGATTGTCGATTTTTATAAGGGATTGCGAGTCGGATTTCGGGCGCGAAAATCGGACTGTCAATCCCTCGCTTGAGGGGCACTTTCATGTTGGAAAGTCAATCATATATTTAGGAATAATCCTACTAAAGAAAAAAAAGTAAATAAATGAAGCTAACATAAAAAGATAAAATAAGTAAATAAAAAAGAAAAAACTACCTAATTGATTTTCCTTTTTCCTTTTGTTTTTCTGTTTTCCTTTTCCCTTCCCAAGCACGGATTGCTCGTGGCAAGTCACCTACAGCAACTGTCGTCGGTCCGGCAAGGGTAGCTCCGGCAAAGGAAGGCACCGTTGGTCGCGAGTCGAGACGGGACAGGGGGGCACGGGGCGAAGCAACCGGCGCTCGGGCATCGACGAAGGGGGACGTCTCGGCATTGTTGGCGTTAGGCGGACCACCGAATCTGCAATAGCGGCGGGTGGAGATGGCTCGGCGGAAGGCATCGGGGTCGTCGTGAGGGAGACGGCGCGGCGGCCAGGTGGGTTTGTCGAGGGCGGTTCGGGCGCGGCGAGCGGGTTGCTCGCAAAGGAGGCGCGGCGAGGGGCACCGGCGCTCGGGCGTTTGGATCTTGAGTGACAGCGGCCCGGTATGGCGGCGACGTGAGATCGGGCGGCAATGGTGAACGGGAACAAGCGGAGCACGGCGGTGAGCAAATCTCCGCCTCGGACAGCAGCTGCAGCACGAGCTTGCGGGCGAGGAGCGACGGTAGCAAGGCGGCAAGGGCGTCGTTGCTGCGGCGGCGCAATGGACGGCGATGTCGGTGGGGCGAGGTGGCGGCGTCCGGAGGGCAGCGAGCACGGGCAGCGGTCGAGCCCACGGGGAAGAAGAACAGTTCTTTTTTTTTTATTTTATTTCTTTCTCTCCCCTCCTGTCTCCTCTCACGTCACTTTCTCTTTTCTCCCCTTTTTTTTGACTTTTCCCTGCACTTTCTCTCTCTCTCTCTCTGCATAAGCAAAACTTCTCTTCACCTTTTTTTTTTTTTTTCTTCCTTGGTCTGTCTCTTTTCACTTGACTTTTGTGTTTTCTTTTTCGACGAAGAGAAGCCCCCCAAAAGCCTTCTCCTTTTGACCTTTTTGTACGCATCCTTTTATAGGTGAAACAAAACATGATCTTTTTTGTTAATATTTTCATATCACGAATATCGCTTATAACCTCTTGGTCACAAAAATCCTTATCTCAAAAATATTCTCCGCCGATTTCATCATCATTGATAAAGATAAGATTACAATGCGATTTTTTTAATTTCCAAAAATCATCATAATATCGCATCAAATCTTAAATTTTCACAAGATAATTAATTAAACATAACGACGGGCTTGGGTTAATTTTCTCCTTTTGTGGGCCTAGCCCAGCTTGCTAATTTAAAACCCAAAATCACTAATTCGACCCATCCGCCACCGGTCCAATAAATAAATGTAAACAAAATGCAAATTAAAAACAAATGCACATAAATCTATATGCTATGCAATTAATATTTTTTCAAGGATAAAATTAATCCCTAATTTTTTAAGGCGATAAATGACTAAATGAGTCGCCAAAATTTAAGTGTCAATAGCTGCCCATCTTTGAAGGTGAGCTCGTAGAGGTTGCCTTAAAAGATAAATTGAGACCTAAATTTTGACTATGCACAATGCATTGAATGATTTTTTGATTTTTTTGATGATTTTTTTTTTTTTGGTCGGGAAATGAATCCCATTTTTTTTATAAAAAAAAATGCAACTCATATGATGCATGTAAATGCTAATGCAAATGCATGATGTGAAAGGAAATAGCGTACCTACAATTACTTACCAGTCAGTGCGGTAGAGCATCTTGAGGTACATGATAAGTCCCTGTTTACTCTACAAGTACCCAACTCTCACTCAGGTTCCTTGAAAAGCGTAACAGGTAAGAACATTCACATCTAAAGTGAAATGTTCAACAGAAAAAATTGAGACATCCAGATCCAAACTGAGATGTCAAAATTTTTGAAAAAAATCAAAATACCTAGATCCAGACTAAGGTATAATGAAAATGATTGACAAACATTCACATCCAGAGTGAAATGTTTGAATGAAAATAATCAAGACATCCAGGTCCAGACTGAGATGTCAATGTTTTTGTTAGCTCGAAATACCTAGATCCAGACTAAGGTATAACAAGGAAAGTTGAAGAACATTCACATCCAGAGTGCAACGTTCAATGAAGAGAATTGAGACATCCAGATCCAGGTGAGATGTCAAAATTTTGGAATGCAATTTGTATGCAAATGGTAAAGGAACCTACTACGGAATACCTTACCTTCATGGAGGGTAGAGTGATTCAAGATAGTCGGTGTTACATGTTCAGGACCCGTACCTTTCTACGGTCGCCTAAAATAGTAACGAAGAGACTACTTTCCTAGGACCCGTACCTTTCTACGGTCGCCTTGACGAAAAAATTGATTTTCCAAGACTCGTACCTTTCTACGGTCGCCTGAATGGGGAAATTGCTTTTCCAGGATCCGTACCTTTCTAACGGTTGCTTGTTAGAGCAATAATTGTTGTCTAGAACCCGTACCTTTCTCCGGTCGCCTAAACGAGGATTCACTTTCCAAGACCCGTACCTATCTACGGTTGCCTAAATAAGGAATCATTTTCCAGGACCCGTACCTTTCTACGGTCGCCTGAACTGAGGTAATTGCTTTTCACAGGACCCGTACCTTTCTACGGTTGCCTAAACTGAGGTTTTGCTTGGCTAGGACCCGAACCTTTCTTCGGTCACCTTAATCAGACTGAATCTGGAGGAAAAATCTTTAGGGTACAACTCCATTGAATGTCGGTGTAAAGGACTCTGGGCTACGAAAGCACGCCAGATCGATAAAAGAAATTCGGGCTACAGAAGCACGCCGGTTCGATAAAATAGACTCTGGGCTACGAAAGCACGCCAGGTCAGGAACTCCGGGCTACGGAAGCACGCCGGGTCTATTAAAAGGGACACTGGGCTACGAAAGTACGCCAGGTCAGGAACTCTAGGCTACGGAAGCACGCCGGGTCGATAAAATGGACTCTGGGCTACGAAAGCACGCCAGGTCAATATAAATGGACATCTTGACCAAGTCAAGTGTCGATAATGGGTAGATATATACTCATCTGATGATATCTTTGATTCTTGGGGATATGTCTTCTGGAATTCAGATATCTTGTGGAAGTCTCTCACCCCTCAATAGAAATAAATCAAGGATGCACCTTGAATATTCGTGATGGTTTCTCTTCTTGAAAGGAGCCTAAATGTCAATAGCTCTTGGGTCTTTGAGACACGATTTAGAGCAAAAATGCATTTACCAAATAAATAAGCAATTACGGCTATTCTGGAATGCACACTTCAAAATCTACTGAAGTTTTTATCAATTCAATTGGGGTTCATGCATAATGACATTTGCATCACTCAAATTTCCATTGGAGACATTTCAAAAGAATATTCCAAGGTGAATACATGAGTGTCATGGATGTGTCAAATGAGAGATCTTTCGATCAGAAAGGACTTTTCACTCCTGATTAAAATGGCCATTTCATCCCGACCTTTGATGCAGGATTTTAACAGTCACTCTATCTCACTATCATCATGCCAAACAAGGGTCCGAGTAATCTCGCAAGTTGTACGAACTTACCAATCTGAGAGGTCTTTAACAAGGACTGTAATGCAAGCTTGGTCAACGGCTTAGCAAAGGAGACTCTTTGAGTTGAGGCTATTAAAAAATAAATGATATTTCACAATCATTTTGGGGTTTACCAGTCAAGAAACATGAGGAATGAAGCATGAATTATCTTACTCGCACTTCTTCAAGTGATGCTTTCAAACATATGAACTTTTACGTTAATTCAAGTGCCATAATCTAAAGAGACTTTGTAAGGGACGTAACGTAGGTTGGGTTCATGGGTTGAGAAACGGAAGGATCATTTGACTCAAAAAATGTTTATGGGGTCAAGGTTGGTGATCATCTTGATATTTCCAACAATTTTCCTTCCCATCATCGAAGATTTTCTTTACATCACAACTCCACTTGATTGCAACGTCTCAACATTTGAGTTTTTTGTCTTTTTTGGGTACCACCTTGTTGGGGATACGACTCACATCATCAAGTGTTTGATTTTTTCTTTGGGCATTGGCCTTGCTTTTACCAGGCACACTACTTTTTCATGCCCCATTTTTTTGCACTTTTTTTTACTTGCACAGCCTTCATCTTTGATGATATCAAACGCAATTTTATTTCAGAATCAAAAATTTTGGTTAGTTACTAAACGGCTTAAAATGCTTAGAAATGATTTTTGAGAACAGAATAAAAAATAATCAATTCTGATCAGAAATTGTTATTGGGAATAGAATCATTACCAAACGCGCTTTTAGCTGCTCGTCACCAATAAACTCGGCAATTCCCGAACTTGGCAGCCACCACTACTAGAACCTCCTGTAACTCAACGGACACCACTGATTGATTTGCAACCATCACGGAGGTCACCTCCACTGCCACTGGCCTGGCACCACTAGCGCCGTCGCCATCTACACGCGCACGAACTAATTGCTGCCAGTCCACCACCACCAAGCTCAGCGATAGATCAACCAACCAACTTCCTTTCCAATGAACCCTAGTCAACAATGGATCAGGCAGCTAGTCTGATCGTTTCGTCTGGACAATCCTGCGTTTTTTTCTCTCAAATGTCCGTCCCATTGATGTAAGAGTTTTCTTAATGTTGACTAAATTAATTGATATTGTAATTTACTGTTTTTACGGTTACCGTAAAACAGGGTTGGTTTAAAGAGAGATAGAAGGTTTCTTAATTAGTCTAATATGGGCTGGCTAGTGTGGGCGAGTTGAGCACGGCCCGTAATGAGGGGGACTGACTGGAAACTCTATAAATAGTGCTCAAGTCTCTCCTCTAACCCTAATTCTCACATGTATCATCACCTAAGGGGCGTTTACCTAACGCTAAACGTGAGGGCGGGCCGCCTCATTGAGCCAGTGATACGGAGGGCAATAGAGGAGAAGGACTTGATGCGTGGATCCCATTGATATATGTGGGTAATCATTTTCTGCTTCCGCTTTATGTTCGATGGATCCCAAAACAGGTGCGTTAATCTTTCTACTCAATTATGCATGTTCTTGTTCTGGTTATGGAGATCTTGGGATTGCGTAATTTGTGTCTAACATGTGGTATCAGAGCAACCATAACCCTAGAACTCGAACGCAATTGGTTTTGCCCTAATTTGTACGGATTTACCCTAATTTGTACAGATCTACTCTAATTTGTATGGATTAGCCCTAATTGGTATTCATCTTGCCCTAATTTGTGATTTTCGAGACTTTTTGTTCAATGAAAGTTAAATTAAATCACAAATTTGGATTGGGGGAGACGAGACGAGCAAGAGGGTCGGCGGCGCATCGCCAGGGGATGCTGCACGCGCCCCCACACGCCCCCACGCGCCGCCTGGGCGTCGAACGCGCGCCACGTGTGATCTCCACACGCCGCACACTCAGGCAGCGCGTGGAGGCTCTGATCGACGCATGTTTGGCGGCGTTGGACTCGTATGGTGATTTCCTATCTCGTGGTATATTTATTTTATATGTTTGATTATTTTATTGATGTGAAATTGCATATTAAACCCTAAATACGTGTATTTTAAATGAATTTTTGCGTATTTTTCCTTGTATTTTTCTGTGATTTTGGAAATACAAGTGTTGGGTTATAGGTATATTATCACATAATCATTATAAAGGTATGATTCATCAATAAAAATCAAACTTTATTGTGAATTGAAGCTGGCTTAATGAGATACAATTCGTATGAGATTGTATTTGAGCTATGTATTGAGCTGATGGGAAACAAAGATTATGAAACTTTTGTTACTCAAGTATACTCCTTTACACACTGGTAATCTTTGAATAATAGACGACTTATGGACTCGTGACCAAACTGATGTACTGATTAACACATCTGTTGAATGTGGGTAATGCATGTCAATTAAGTTACTGCATATTGTACATGAACTCATCTGGTCACTTGTTAATGTCTATCAAGTTGAATATTTTTTTATGGTTAATGAGTATGACAACATTTATGCAGAGTAATAATATCTACTGTTAAATTTTAGATATTTGGTTCTCTAGTTTGACTCAATTAATAGGTTATTGGTTGAAGTAATGATATTTGTTACCTAAAATTGATTAATAAATCAGTTGTTGGCCTTGGAGTTATTTTTGCCTTATGAATTCATGAGTGATAATGGATCAGCTGTCAAGCTTATCGATTTTGTGCACCTTGTATTACTATTAATGTTAATTTGTAAGAGATATTATAGATCAGCATTCTTTTTATGCTGTTCTGGTAATATGTAATTGGGGTGCATAAGAGATGTTTTATTCTCTGTTATGAGAAGTTTCTTGTGTTATTGTGATCAATATATATATGATTAATTTTTATTAATGAATAAAGCAATGTAATTAGCATTATATGTGATTTTGGTGATATGATGCCCCTATCACTAAAGTTAAAATCACATATATATGGTGTATGTGATGAGTAAAGCTTATATCCCTGATATGAGAGAATTTCAATGATTCAATTGAGTAGTGACTGCCAAAGTGGCACACTTGATTGGGTTTGAGAAATTTCGGTCTTGTATGATGATTGGGATGTCTCCTAGTCTAATGCGTAATCATACTCCCAAAGGAGGTGATTGTGTATTAGTTCATGGAGGGATACATGATAGTGTGGTGGAGGAGTGACTGATTCTAGTGATTCATATGCCCAAAGGTGATGAATTCACGAAGAATTTGAACATATTCTCATAACCCTTATCATGTGGGGAGTGTACAATTGCATGTCATGTATTCTGCCCAAAGGTGATTATGTGACTTTGCATGTAACTCTCTGGATGTGTACTTGTACGTCAAGTTACACAATGCTCACATGATGCTAATTATATACTACTTGTTTTTCACTCACATTTTCTGTAAATGGTAATTCCGTCATCATTGAGGTTTTTACTGCTTCAAATTTTAAGTTGTGGACATATGATTTGTTGCTTGAGTAAAGAGCAATTGAATTTGTTTACTGTCCATGAAGCATTCCATTTTGGAACACTTGAAAAGATGTTGTTTCTAAAAGTTTCTAAAGTTTTTTACTGTCCATGAAGCATTCCATATACATCTCGTAAATGATTAAAATGTTGTTTCTAAAAGTTTTTTTTTTTTAATTTAAGGAAAATGACCGAGATAAATGTCTTAAAAGGTTGTCAGGTTTAACAGTGGCCGTTAGTATTTTGGCAAGTATAACAATGCGAAATAGCTTAAATGGTCATTTGTCAAATACTTGGTAGATTCTGGGGTGGTAATTTAATTACTATACCTGAAAATTCTAACAAAAAGATTTGGTCGAAAGGCATAAATGCACCATATTGAACATGATGATGAATATGATTAGTAAGGCTAATTTATCTGGTCTTTTGTGGGCTGATATTATAAAATCAATTTTTTCATATACAAAAGGGGTATTGATTTTATGACCCTAAAGAAGGTACAAGAATTATGGAATCAGATACTCTAAAGTTTTTAAAAATTGACGTAATTGTAGAGGATAACTGCTCTCAGACTATTAAAGATAATAGTATGATGGAGGTTACTATGTTTTTGTCTTTACCTATACAGATAATTATGGAATCTCCTGTACCATAGACTAAACTTGTTGAGGTTCAATGTACTATTCTTGATATAGTTTATAATGAAATTTCTTAAACCTCTCAAGTGCATAATGAAGTGGTTGCAGCTTTATTAAGGAGATTTGTTAAGGAAAGACGATCAGTTATATCATCAGACTATATAGTCTATTTGTGAGAGCATGATTACAATATCCACTATATGGTTGATGTAATGACATATTTATAAATGTCGTTTCTTATTCTCAATCAAGTATGTGATTAGATGCCATAAAAGACGATATACAATCTATGAAACATCATAGTATTTTGAAACTAACTTACTTGCCTAAATATTACAAGTTCATTAGTTGCAAATTGGCATACAAAATTAAAAGAATTTCAAAGAAAGATTGTGGAATTTAAAGCTAAATTTGTAACTAACGTTTTAACTCTGAAAGAGGGGTGGATTGTTTATAGTGAAAAAATAATTATTTCTTTAAATATTCTTTCAGAGTGAACGTGGTATTAATAATTTATTTTGATATAAAGTTACGCCAAATAGATACAAAATCTATATTGTGCAACTGGATAATTTTGCAGCAGATTCAAGTAAACTTGTGTGTAGATTGAAAAGTTCTAATTCATGGTCTTAAGCAAGTTTCCAGACAATATTATTAAAGTTTCATAGTGTTGTTATTTTGTTCAATTGAGAACAAAGTAATTCAATATACTGCAATGTTAGTGGGAGGAAATTTATTTTTTCTCATACTTTATGTACATGATGTTTTGCTTACAAGTTTTGACATTGAGACATCTTATATTCTTTGTTAATGATTGTTTTTGCCATATTATATTAGATTTTCTCGGAGGACATTTGCTGATTGTATATTGGAAATATTCAATATACATCATTGCAAGCCAGGAATTGCTCCTGTTGTTAAGGGTGATGGACTAAATCTATCACATTGTCCTTATTTAGATATTGAGAAAATCTAATTAAATGGTGTACCTTATGTCAGTGCACTTAAAAGTATAATGTATGCTCGAATTTGCACTAGACTAAATGTTGTCTTTGTGTCGGGTCTTCGAGGCAGATATCGGTCAAATCCAGGACATGATCACTGGGTTGCTGTCAAGAAGGTTTTAAGGTACTTAAAGAAGACAAGCGATTATATGCTAATTTATAGATATGTTCAATTTTTGCAGTTAGTAGAGTATTTAGATGTAAACTTTGATGGCTGTTCTGATGACATACAATCAATAACGAAATACAGATTTATGTTAGTAGGAAGTGCAGTAAATAAAGTTCTTTGTTATCTTCTACTATGTATGCAGTGTTAGTAACATTCTTTTAGGTTGTTACTTGGGCTATTATGCTCCAAAACCTCATGACGGAATTGATCATTTTAACTTGATGGATAGACCCATACGGTTGTATTGAGATAACAAATTTGTAGTATTATTTATTTATTACAGAGGTCTCAAGGGGTCTAAATATATGGTGGTAAGATATTTTTCACCATAAAGAAACAGTACAGAACGGTGACTTATAATATAACATATTTTCACAGATGATGTGGTTGCAGATCCACTAACTAAAGGCCTATGCCCATGTGTATTTTAGTAACATATCGTTAACATGGGCTTAGGAGTATCTTCGGATACTGTTGTTTAGTGGGAGCTATTTTGGCTTTACTCTAATAAAGTTCACATCTATGGTTCGTTATACTTAGTAACGGTTTGATATGTATCAACTTTTGCATTCAATAAAATATTTTGAATGTGTTGTTATTATGTTGAATACATATTGATAAAGTCTTAAGGGATTGTATAGACCTTGAGTGAAGGCTAGGGGCATCCGGGCATCCGGTTATTAGCCTTGTGCATATGTCTTGTGATACATAAAGAAATGTTAACCATAAGGACAAGACATATGTGGGTTCATTGGAACCATAAAGTATTCTCTTGTGGCACAAGTTTTTGTGACACCTAAGGTAAGAGAATGGTGACTGACAAATGGGATCTCTCTATGAGAGACATTATCCATTTGACACACTACCATATTGAATCCATATCAATAAAGTTGATAACATTCGTGACCATGGAAGGCTTTGTGTGTATACACACAGTTACCGCTATGATTCGGTGTTTAAGACTTTATGGGATATGATTGATTATTAAGAATTATCTCTGGACCAAATGTGCGCACATACGGTACAATTTCAATTAATATAGTCCAAGTGGGAGAATGTAAGAGTTTTCCTAATGTGGATTAAATTAATTGATATTGTAATTTACTGTTTTTACGGTTACCGTAAAACAGGGTTGGTCTAAAGAGAGATATAAGGTTTCTTAATTAGTCTAATATGGGCTTTGGTAGTGTGGGGCCGAGTTGAGCGACCCATAATGAGGGGGACTGGCTGGAAACTCTATAAATAGTTCTCAAGTCTCTCCTCTAACCATAATTCTCACATGTATCATCACCTAAGGGGCGTTTACCTAACGCGAAACGTCAGGGGGGCCGCCTTATTGAGCCAGTGATACGGAGGGCAATAGAGGAGAATGACTTGATGCGTGGATCCCCTTGATATATGTGGGTAATCATTTTCTGCTTCCGCTTTATGTTCGATGGATCCAAAAACAGGTGCGTTAATCTTTTTACTCAATTATGCATGTTCTTATTCTGGTTATGGAGATCTTGGGATTGCGCAATTTGCGTCTAACAATTGATCCCCACATGGGATTTTTGGTTGTGGGGAATAGCCATTTCACGTGGGATGACTCAATATTACAATATTGAATACGACTCGTTTGTTTATTAACTACAGAGTTATTATTATTTTTATTTTTTTGGTCAGTCCTACTCTATTTCTACTCTATACTCACTCTCAAACTTTTGCCCTATCTCTTGCAGGGCGTGGGAGTCGAAACCCACTCCTGAAACTTACGTGTCCCCACCCCATCCCCCTGAGAAGGTGGGGATTTGAACCCCTCACGGAGTTAATTGAAGAATGAGCTACGGCATCACGATTTCATGTTTTGTAGTTAATAATGTTCGAGTGGCAGCATCAAGGACCGACCCAAATTGAGAAAAGGCAGGAAGTTTTTTTTTTTTTTTTTGGACAAAATATCCAACCACATGCTAGCTCTTGTTCAGGCCAATTTGCTGAAACTTGGATTTTCCATAACCATGAGATCAAATTACTGCCGGGTGAACTTCCATAATATTTTTTATGTGTCAACATAAGTGAAAAGCCTCATTAACTTGGATTTTTCGCATGCATTATGCTAACAATGTATTTAGTACTTCATTAAATTTAAGAAAAAAAAAGGTACAAGAGTGTTTCCAAATATCCTAGCAATGTAGGCATACTTGAGCAACGAAGAGCGACAATGGAAGCATACTTGAGCAACGAAGAGCAGTGTCTAAGAGCAAGTGTCTAAGTTGGCTGCCGACTTTATAAACTAGCTTTCGATAGAAGAATTTTTAGGCAAAGCACTCATTGTTTACACAACTTGACTCTAATCAAGAAGAGAAGGAGATGAATAGACGTATTTATTTATTTATTATAATTTCTATTTCACATTATTTCACCTTATGAAATGATTAAAACACTCACCTTTATATAAGCTTGTCATGTGACTTTTACTCTGAAATAACTCATAAATGTGTCTAACACTTCAAGAAAATATATATATTTTGAATCGAAAAACATTAAACTAGACATAGAAACATGAACAATCACGATGCATGAATGTAGGACATTCATGAATTTGGTTTAATTACTAACATTTCCCCTTAAATCAAGTTCTCTTCCACCAATCAATCTAAGCAGACTCTAAAACTTCCATTTCCACACACACTTTTCTCTTTCTTTTTCTTTTTCCTCTTCTTAAGGAAATGATCAATCTAATTGTTTCTATATAAATGACACAGGCAAAAACTTCATCTAGTCAATCCACCCTTTTGATTGTACCCCTTCATGACTAGTCTAGCCTTATACCTTGTCACTTCCCTTTTCTCCTTCATTTTGGCCTTGTACACCCTTCAGCACCAATTGCTTTCTTGTCCTTTGGAAGTTTAGCAAGCTCCCATGATTGATTCCTCTCGATAGCTTCAATTTCTTCATTCATGGCTTTCCTCCATTTTTCTTCTTTGATAGCATTATCATAGGCAAGTAGCTCACAATTTGCAAGAAGGCATACAAGGCAAGGCTCATCGATGGCTTCATAAAGCTTAGACAATGTCCTTGGTCTTGGTACTAACAATTCATCAGCTCCACTAGAAGGTAATGAACTTGAGGAAGATATTGGAGAAGAAGGTGATGAGTGATCCTTCAACTCCATTTGGCCGGAATCACCATGAACATTTGCTTCAACTTTTGGATTGTCTTCCCACATGCCTTCTTCATCAAATTTGACATCTCCACTTATGTACACTTTCAAAGTGTTAGGATGGAATAATTTATAGGATTTTAATGAAGAGTCATACCTAATAAAAATGAGCTTTTTGCTATTGTCTTCCAACTTCAATCTTTTCTGGCTTGGGACTAAGCACAATCAACGCTTCCAAAAATTCTCCAATACAAAACATCAAGTGTTATCCTGCTCCATGCTTCTCCTGGAGCTATGCCTTCAAATCTATATGTGGGACATCTATTTTATAGATAGACTAACATATGATAACTTCACCCTAAAGCTCCTTATGTAGATTTTTTCTTTTTAACATGCTTCGAATAATGTCAAGAATGATTATGTTTTTTTCATTCACTCATTCCATTTTGTTGAAAAGAATATGGAGCCGTATAAAAACACCGAATACCTTGATCTCACAGAATTTGTTTAATGTGGTTGAAGTGAATTCTCATTCACAATCAATGCTCATAGCTTTGATGAAAATGTTAATACCCTAAAAAACCCCAAATTGGTACATCTGTGACAAATTTACCCTAAACTATTTTTTTGACCATCAAAAACCAAAAACTGATATACCTTTAATAAATTTACCCCAAACTGGTATACTAGTGACAAATTTACCATATGCTAGTTTTCGTTAAATCTTACTATTAAGTTATTAAGTTAAATGACACGTAATAGTTGATTGATATACCAATTTGGGATTTTACACTCGTTTCTCATAGTTTACAATTTTTGTGTTTTTTTTTTTTTTTATGGTATTAATCCAATTTAGCATATGGTATATTTGTCACAAATTTACCAGTTTTGAGTTTTTTGCGGTCGAATAAATTAGTTTGGGGTAAATTTGTTATAAATGTACTAGTTTAGGGTTTTTTTTATAGTTACTCAAGATAAATTTATCACAGGTGTACTAGTTTGGGGCTTTTCAGGGTATTAACCCTTGATGAAATATCCACTCTCCTTTTCAATTAACTTTCGGAATTGTTTGAAAGTACATAACACTTTTACTTTTCTTTCAAAAAATACACCCAAGTTTTTCAAGTAAAATCATCAATAGAAGTAACAAAATATCGATGATTACCACAAATGGTTGATGATTGAATGGGCTACACCCATTAGAATAAATCAACTCAACGGTTTCTTTGCTAGATAAGTTGCTTCGTTTGGGAAGGTAGTTTTGGATTGTGCGAACGACGCGCTAAGGACACACCCTTCACATTGATATGGATGATTGGTGTGTGGTAAGCCATAAACCATCTTCCTACGGGAAAGCAAATTGAGTCCACCAACATTTAAGATGCCCAAACCTCAAATGCCATAACCATGAAGGATCATTTTCTCCATTTTCATCTTCTTTGAATGCAAAAAAAAAAAAAGAACTTACTCTTCATTGTTCTCAAAATTTGCATTTTCATATGCTCTAATATTTGCTAAATTCAGACGTCGAAGACTCGTGCCCAAGCACCATGGCTACTTTTATTTTGGAAAATTCTTTTTGATTTTTAAAAGAGCAAAATATTTATCCGATATTACTATCATTATTATACATTGGATTATTTGTGGTATTATTTTACTTTCCTTATTAATTTCAGGTTGGTTATTTGTCAAAACTGAATCTACTAGACTTCTAAAAACAAAAGGAAAACACTAGATCGAAAGTTTTGGAAATGTCTTCAATATTATGAGAAATGGTAATTTTCACATCTCATCCTACAGTTGTAGAGTCACATGAGAAACCCGTAGCAATTGGGCGTTATTGAGTATTTAATTCTTTGAGAAGCTTATGCAAGTTGCACAATCAATAGATGTAATCGCTGAACTGTAAACAACATGGCCATAAGCGAGTGCTTTAGAGTCAGGAGAATAGGTGTAGTAAGGGAAGTACGACCTAAATGTTGTCATATCCTCGAGAACATACCATACACTATTAGTGTATTAATCACCGATTTCATAAACATCGCTGTTGCAAGTTATGATTCTAATGCCTTGTCCGGATCACCTTGGACAAAATTAAACCTAAATAGGAGACCAAGGAGAGAGAGTGAATATTGTTGAAAAAACTCCCACCAGATTTTGAAGTTGACAAAACTTTCTTATTTTTTTTCTTATTTTGAAGAATAGTAGACTTTTGAAGTTATATCAAAGACACTTAGTCTATCCATTCCAGAAGTCTTTCCCACTCTAACACAATCCAGACTAAAACCAAGTCTAGAATGAAGATATAATCAAACTCAAATTTATTGATCTTTCTACAAGGATTCAATATGAACATTATTGGGATTCTTCCTTAATATCTGGCTCTCTAGCGAAGAATCTCACTTACCTTTTATAAATACATTGATGGAATCAATTACAAATTGATGGTATCAATCCTAAAGACAAGTTCCTTTTTAGAAACCATCTATTTATGGAAACTTAGATTCTAATTGTATGGGCGACTAGAATCAACGGATTTTCATTTAATCTTCAAACGGTACAAGATTTCCTTAATCGATTATGTCCAACGAATTGATTTGAAAGAAATTCCTTTGGAAAATGCCAACGACTAGTGAGGTATGGAAGAGTATTTAAGAAGGTCATTCAGTCTATTTGAGATAGTGCATGAAAATTGAAATTCCAAAGCCCGAAGTCTTTCCAACCACTTGTTCTTTAATGACAATTCTTAAAATTGTATTCAAGAGAGAAAATTACAAGAAGAGTGACTTAGTGAGGGAGAAAGAATCTTCCATTGAGTGTTTGCACTCAAAATATTGTACTTCTCTATTGATACTATAGTAAATTTCAACTAGAAGATTGCTAGTGTGAGATAGTGGACATAGACTTAATCTAAGCCAAACCACTATAAATCTTGTGTGTAATTTTCTCCTCATTTAACTCTTCTTATTTAAGTCTGTTGCATACTTACAGATTATTTCAGAAGTCTGTTCCATCGCATAATAGATTCTGAACATCTACCAAAAGTTTGGTGGCTTGCTTATCAGACTTTGATCTTTATTCAGACTTTGCTTGCAACTTATTTTATTTTGCATTTATTTGTCAAGTTTCTTTTGAACACTTATTCACCCCCCCCCTCTAGGTGTTTGTACTAGCATCATTAATTGGTATTAGAGCCTTGTGCTCTTCTGTTGAAGTGTTTATACTTATGAGCTAAAGATCTTCTATGGCTAGTAGTTTAACACCAAGACTCGTGGAGGAGCAAAGCAATACCAAGCCACCTTATTTTGATGAAAAATAATACAGTGTGTGAAAGAATAAAATGAAGGCATCCCTGAGATCTAGAGATCCTCTGGAATGGGATGTTATAGAAAGAGGAATCAACTCAAGGAAACTTCAACATCTAACAATGGAAAAGAAGTCTTAGATAAGGATGCTGAAGAATCCAACTAAGTAGAAATTACCAAGAAACATGCTCTTTATGTAAAAGCCATCTATTCTTTATATTGTGCTTGTCTCCTACGGAACATAACGAAATTTCTTCATGTGAAACAGTTAAAGAAGTCTGGGATAGATTTCATGTCACTTCTGAAGGAACATATCGTGTAAAGGAGACAATATATATCTTACTTGGCCAATATGAATCCTTCAAAATGAAGGCTAGAGAATCTATTAGAGATATGGTCAATCGATTTACAAAAATTGTAAATGGGTTGTCATATCAAGGTCAACAAATTTTGCTCCAATGAAGGTTAACAAGCTTCTACGAGGACTTTCAAAGGACTAAAACCATATGAAAACAACAATCTGGAAGACACAAAGATTCATGCATCTTTCTCGTATGAGTTGGAATAGATCAATGAAGTGGAATAGAGGATCCAAAAGGTAAGAAGTCAATTGCGCTTAAAACTAATATTGATTTTGATGATATAGATATAGATGATGATATGGACGATGAGAAGTTGGCTCTCATGATAAAGAAATTCAGGAAACCGAATAGGAAATGAAGAAGATTGAATTGGAAAAGGCAAAGCAAACAAAATTTTCAGAAAAAAATCAATGGAAGATGTTGAATCTAGCAAGGATGAAATATGCTTTGAGTGCAAAAAGAATGGACACATCAAGCCTAACTATCCTTTGCTAAAAAAGAAGAAAGGAAAGTATGAAAAATACAAGAAAGTACTAAAAGCAGAAACCTTGAGTGACACAGAATGTGAGTAAAGTGAAGATAAGTTTGCAAATATCTATATGATGGCTCACTCATAATCGAAGTCGGACTTAAACATAGACTCAGAGTCTGACAAGGAATTTAAGGTAAGTCATTCAAAAATTCATATTAAAGTTTCTAAGTATATAGATGAACTTTGCTTGAACCTCAAATCTTTCCTTAAAAGGATCTCCGAATTAAAAAAGGAAGATTCAAAACTTAGGCAATTTGAAAAATAATTTTAATGATTTGAAAGAAAATACTGATTTTATTTCAAAAGAAAATGAATGTTTGAAAAAGGAGATTTTAGATATTTCTACAAAGTTCTCCAAAGGATCACAAACTTTAGAGAAAATTCTTTTAGCTCAAATACCCAATTATAACAAATCTAGTTTGAGTCTAAGTAAAGAAAGTACTCTTTTGATCGACTTTTCTAAAGTCAATGAGAGACTTAGACAAAGTCCTCCAAAATTTGTTTACAAAAATCATTTTCAATTTTTTTTTTTTTTGTAAAACCTATTGGTTGAAGTGCTCTTAAATGTTCTAAGTGTGATAACTCACAATATTTTGAGAATGAATATCCTAAAGTTTGGAGACCTGTTAAGAAAGATTGGGTAAAGACTATTTTTAAAAATAACCTGTAAGGACCCAAGAAAATTTGGGTATTGAAGAAAGTTTTTTTTTTTTTTTACTATAGGTTATTGTTAAGAAGAAAAGTAAATGGTATTTGGATAGTTGCTATTGTAAACATATGATTGGAAATTCAAGCAGTTTCATAAAGCTAGAAAAACAAAGAGGAGGAAATGTTTCATATGGTGGAAATAACAAATGAAAAATTATTGGACATGGAATAGTGAGGATTGGAAGTTTGATCATCAATAATGTTTTCCTGGTGAAAAGTTTGAACTATAACCTTCTGAGCATAAGCCGGTTATGTGATATAGGATTCAAAATCAATTTCCAAGAAGATGTTTGTTCTAGAGTTAGTCAAGACTTCTCTCAAACCTTTACTAGACGAATACATGGTAATATTTATCTTCTGGACGTAAGTCCAAAGAGCTCTCAATGTCTTATCTCAATTCAAGATGAAGCAAATCTTTGGCACCATAAACTTGGACATGTTAATATGAAACAAATTGTAAACTATCATCTAAAAAGCTGGTCCATGATCTTCCAAGAATGATGTACCAAAAGTTTGAGTTGTGTACTCCATGTATCTTGGGAAGACAGATCATAAGCTCATTCAAGCCTATAAATCAAGTCTCAACTAATCGCGTCATGCAGCTTTTCACATGGATCTTTTTGGATCAATTAGAATTCAAAGTAT
The DNA here is from genome assembly GCA_017140615.1 of Eucalyptus cladocalyx. Classification (NCBI taxonomy): domain Eukaryota; kingdom Viridiplantae; phylum Streptophyta; class Magnoliopsida; order Myrtales; family Myrtaceae; genus Eucalyptus; species Eucalyptus cladocalyx. The sequence continues at coordinate 8,041,637 of CM029516.1, read as the reverse complement.
CAATGGCAAGAAGTATTGTTTAATAGTTATGGATATTTATTCAAGATTTACATGGGTTTTCAAAGTCTTGATTTTTCAAAGTTTGCTAAGAAGATTCAGAATAAAAAAGGTTATGCCATTTCAAGTATTAAGACTGATCATAATGGATAATTTGAAAATCAAGACTTTGTAAATTTTTGTGATGAGAATGTTCTACAACATGTTTTCTCCTCTCCTTATACTCTAGAACAAAATGAAGTTGTAGAAAGGAAAAATAGGTCTTTACTAGAGATGGCCAAAACTCTGCTAATTGAAAGTAGAGTCTCTTCTCATTTTTGCGCAGAAGCAATTTCCACCACTTGTTATATAATTAATAGAGTATTTCTAAGACTCATCCTAAAGAGAACTTCCTATAAAGTTTACAAAGGGAAAATGTCAAATATTTCTTATTTTCATGTGTTTAGTTGCAAGTGCTTTATCTTGAAGAATGTAAATGATCGGCCTGAGAAATTTGAAAAAAGATCGGATGAAGGAATATTTCTTGGTTATTCTACTTCAAGCAAAGCTTATAGGGTCTTCAACAAGAATACACAGACCGTTGAAGAATAAATGAATGTTAGATTTCAAGAAAATGTTTATAACCAACAAGACAAGACTCAACTTGAAGAGTTTGAGCTAGTCTCAGACTTAACAAAGTCTGATCCCCTCAAGGAACCTCAGTCTTTTGGTGATCAAAATTAAGCAGAAGAGAAGATAGAAGAATCAAAGAAAATAGATGTTCAACAAATCCTTGTAGACAATGACAAATTCAACAATAATTGGAAGCAAAAATCAAGCCATCCTAAAAATCTTATTATTGGCAACATAGAAGAAATGATTCGTACCACATCCAAAGTAAAATGAGACTTAAGTGCTCTAACTCTTATTTTTGATATAGAACCAAAAGGAGTAGAAAAACCTTATCTAATGAAAGCTAAATAGAGGAACAAAAATATGGATTTTTGTTCCCAAAAACAAAAAATTACCAAATGAATTTCTTTTTTTCCCTGTTTCGGAGAATAAAAATAAAATAAAATTAGACATTGTTTGGAGCGTTACTAAACAAGGCCAAATTGACTCTAGAACACATTTTTTTCTGTTTTTTTTTTTTTTAAGTCTCACTTACGATAGGCGAATATGCCTGGATAGTTTGCCTCTCGTTACGCCCTCAACTCTTTGTTTGCTTACAGAATCATTATAGCATGCAAGCATTTTAGAGACAGGTTTTTAAGCAAAGCCCTCTTGTGGGTACCTAAACAGTATCTTGTTTTATGTGGTCTTGTGAATTGGTGGTAATTTGCACCTTAGTGGCCAATACCACGTTTCTAGCTCTTATGACAGATATTTAGAAAGAAATATGATTTAAAAATGTTAGTTAGGCCTTTCCTCTTTGCTGTTCATATAAATGATTGGAAGTGCATCATGGAATCTACAATCCCTTGCGCATGTGCCAGAGAATGTGGAACTAGCCTCTCATGTCCTAATTATGCCATGATCCTATTATGGGACGTTGCGTTGTAGGAAATCTATCGAGTGGTCCTATGTTCCCTTCTTTAGTGTTGTATCTTGCTAATGGAAATAGCTCACAAGTACCATCACTACTAATCACCGTTGTGGTACCTTTTGCTCTATGCAATAGTGTTTTCAAATTCGGGCCTATTGGATATTAGGTCAAGTCTACCCAAAATGGATGGACTCAATAAACCCGACCCATGTTCTTTAAAGTTCTTTCTAAGAGAATATGTAGTGTGTATAAGTAGGGGTGAGCATAGCTCCAAGGTAGATCTTGGAACCAAAGAATCAGATCAGTAAGAACTTGTCTAGTTCTAAGTTTTAAGGTATATAGGATAGGTTTCAAGTTTAAAAATTAAGGAATTTATTTCGATGGTAGGTTCTAGTTTCTAGGTAGGTGGAAGCTAGAACAATTTTTTGTATTTTTGTTTGTTAATGTCTTCGCATGATTCTACAGTATTCCACAGTGTTTATTGAACCACTAGTCTGAGTTTTCATTTTATGACTGAGATTCTTTTACTTTGTTAATATTTTATATTATTCATGTATCTAAATATAATTTGTAATCAGTTGATTGTAACAGTAAGCAATTGTCATTAAAAATGATGATTCACTGTAATCATTCAATTAATAATATAAGTGGAACCTGGGTAGAATTTGGAACCGACCTTGGAACATATTACAAGGTAGATTCTAGGTTTTAAGATATGTGGGATAGGTTTTAGGTTCCAAAAAATAATGAACCTATTTTAGCAAATAGGTTCTATGTTTTAGGTGGAACTTGTAAAAAATCTGAACTGCTCACCCCTATGTATAAGCACCACTCTCCTCAAAACAAGATATCATGGCTTCAAAAAAGGAAATTGGTTGGATAAAAGATAATTATCTTGTATGTGCATACGAAATGTTATTATTCAACTTGAGAAAATAGCAAGAGAGGAAGAAGACATTTTTTTTTCCTTTTCGAAGAACAATATGCCTCATCTATATTAAAGCATTGATTGTTTTCTATTCATTGTATTTGATAATTTGGGCAGCATAGTATCTTTTAGTGAAATATCATGAGACCTAGTGAGTGCAGATATGTTGCCTTCCGAATGTGATCTTCTTTTTCATTCAATTTTCGTATCAATTTTAGCCAATATGCTGTTCATCAAATCGAAAAAGTTTGATTGATTTTGGGTGCACTGTGTGTGGAACAAAATTTATACCATCAGAAATTATTCGAAACAAGCTTTTAAATGATACATTACTGGGATTTGGGGGGCTTATTTTGTGCAATTTATGGGACTTCATGTGAGTAATTTTGAGGGAAATGGAAGTTTTGGGACGAATTGAACCCTAACCGATGGTGAAGATGGCCATGTGACCGTCGCGTGCTTGTTGAACAGCTATTTTAGCATCGGTGATGAGCATAAGGTATAGCTCACTTCCTAGAGAATTTGAGAAAAGCCCATTCTAAGGGTCGTATAAGAAAAAGCGTCTAACAAGATATTTTGGCTTTTTTCTGTTTTTTTTTTTTTTTTTGGTTAATACAACTAAAATATCTCAAATTAGTAAACACATGACACATTTATAGCAAATTAATTTCATCTCACAAAAAAAAAAAAAAAAAAAAAAACCAAATTGGTATTCCAAACCAAAATCTACTTTAATGCATACTTATCAACACAAATGACGGATGACTATAAGACGAATGAGAGGTGAAAAATGATTGATCTGATGTGGAAAATTCATGTATGTTGACGTGTATGCATTTAACTGAGCATATATTTGGGTGAGGGCTATCAATTTGGGATGTTTAGTGAGGTGAAATTAGTTTTGATAAATATATCATGAGGTATTAATTTGGATATTTTTTTCAAAAGACTAAAGCTTTGAGATAAATGTTTAAGGCACTACCAATTAGAGTTTCTTAATGAAAGTGAACTCATTTTGTTTTTCATTTTGGGTAAGCTCGTTGCCCTCGATTCACTCACGTTTGATACCTCTCTCGCCCTCTAATTCTTGTTTGCCTCTCTTGCCAATCGCAGCCACCAATGACTAGCCCAACCATTACCGTCCACCACTGCTTCTCTCCTGCTCTTTGCCCCACTCAAATCCATCCCTATTTTTTGCCAGTTTTGCCTCTCCAACAACAATCTCCTTGATATACTACATATTGGGACGTGATTCATAATCTCAATTGGGGAGTTTTTATGGTTTGAGCTTGTATTTTATTAATAATAAGGGTTCAAGCCTATGAATAGCTATTGGGTATATATAGGTTCCCTTTGGTTCAGTTTTGAGAAAATGTTCTTGGGAAAATGTAAACACTTTTGGGTCAAAGGGGTTTTCCAAAATGTAAATAGTGTTTGGTGAATTATATTTTTAAAATGCATTGAAAAACAACTTTGGTTTAAATGTCGTTCGATAAAAATTACATTTATAAAGGACTTTTAATAAATTTTTGTTAGAAAAAAGTTTTTTCATTTTCTTTTTTGAAAGTTTAGCTATCGGCGGCTTGCAATCTGATCTGGCTGTTGAATGGCTTCGCTTGAGTCATGTGACCTCAAGTGACCCCCAAGTAGTAGTTGCCGGCGCGCGCGACCCCTTGACCGGTGATTAAGATAAATCTTGTGTTTCATTATTATTCTTATTCTTCTTCTTCTTTTCTTCTTCTTCTTCTTCTTCTTCTTGTTTTGCATCAAATCCTTACACCATAGCTTGTTACTCATGTTCTTTCTCTCTATTTAGCTCATGAAAATGGTCATTTGTATCATTTATAAAAAAAAAAAAATTGATAAAAAAATATTTGTATTGTCAGTAAATGATGATATAAGATAAATCCACAATTGCTTCTCTCCCACTTTGTGCCCCACTCAAATCCATCCCTATTTTTTGCCTCTTTTGCTTCTCTAACCACAATTTCCATACTATATGATATATTGGGGATGTGATTCATATTCCTAATTAACAGGAAGGCATAGAGGAGTTTGGAGGTTATTATAATTTGAGCCCATGAAAAGCTACTGGGCATATATAATTTCTTTCTCTTGTAATTGAAAGTTGTAACATAGAGATGCAATGTGCTAATTATAGTAGAGTTATTTGTTGAATGTACTCCTAGTTTAAGAGCGATCTAAGATAAATTTTGTGTTTCAATTTCTCTTTCTTGCTTTTAATTTATTTTCTTGTGATTGTGTGGCAAATTTTAATGCCATAGCCCGTCACTGCTCTCTCTCTCTCTCTCTCTCTCTCTCTCTCTCTCTCTCTCTCTCTCTCTCTCTCTCTCTCTCTCTCTCTCGTGGCAAATTTTAATGCCATAGCCCATCACTGCTCTCTCTCTCTAGCTCATAAATCATCTTCGGCCTTATTGTTTAGATCCTTGGACAATTATATTTCTAAGAAGGATTGCGCAGAATGCTCAAGGCCTTGTAGTGGAATTAGGAATGATTGAGTTAGAAATATTTGTCAAATCGAACTTCAATTGTTGGATTGGGACATGGAATGAGTTAAATTCCGTGTTACATGCTATAATTTATTCATCCATACAAACATACGTAATTGTAAATACAAGTTAAGCTGATTGAAATATATTATTAGATGCTCATCATCAAGTTATCATACTATTTATCAGTCCATCCAATGATCCGGCAAATCTCAACTACTTGCAAGAGAAGTAAAGCTGTGCGCATGAGCCACTACTAATGAAAAATGAAAATCTGATTTTGTGGTGAAAATGATTAATTGTATCACTTTTTTTTAAAAAAAATCAATAAAATAAATATTTGTATTGTCAGTAAATGATGATGCGAAATCATTTGAAATCATGTTCGATATTACGACCAAGAAACGGCAGAGCCAAGCCTGAGTATAAAAGCTGGAAAGAGAGAGACGGAGAGAGAGAGAGAGAGAGCCATAAGCTGAAGCTTTTCAGTTTTCAGATTCGTCATCAACCGATGAAGCCAACGAATGTCTGCCCTGCTTCTTCCATCTTCCTCCTCCTTCGTGCTCCAGCTGCGATCTCCAGCGAGTCCACATCCCATTCCATCCTCCATCTCCTTCATCCTTCTCATCTCCCTTTCTCGTCTCCCCGTCGTCGGAGGTTTTCCTCGACCCCTAACCCTAATTTAGACGACCCCAACCATGTCTTGTGTTGCGTGAGGACAAATCGCAGAGCTGCTGCTGGTGGGTTTACGAGTGTCGGTGATGCCCTGTGTTGCTTCGGTAAAATGATAAAGGCGAGCCCTTTGCCTTCCTCCAGGGATTTCAATCTACTGTTGGGCGCTATAGTGAGGATGAAGCACTACTCGACTGCCATCCGATTGATTGAGCAGCTGCCTTCTTTGGGGATCGAGGGTGATGTTGCCTTGCTCAATATTTTGATAAATTGCTTCTGTCGGTTAAAGCGGGTCGATATGGGTTTGTCTATTCTGGGCAGAATCTTCAAGCTTGGGTTTCCCATCACTGTGGTGACGTCGAGCACCCTGATTGATGGTTTCTTTATTCAGGGCAAAACTGATCAAGCCTTGAGGTTCCTCGATGATATGGGACGAAATGGCCCCGAACCTAGTGAGACCACGTATGCGATAATCGCCAAGGGGTTATGCAGGGCAGGTAACACCAGATTGGCAATCGAATTGCTAAGGGACTGGGAAGAGAGAAGCTGCAGGCTTGGTTCCTTCACATACAACATAGTAATTGATAGTCTTTGCAAGGAGGGATTGATCGCAGAGGCATTGAGACTCCATGAAAGCATGAGTAAGAAAGGTATCAAACCAGATGTTGTTACTTATAACTCCTTGATCCACAGTCTGTGCAATGTAGGCCAGATGGAAGATGCTCTCATATTGTTGAAAGAGATGACAAGCGGAGGCATCCAACCCGACATATTCACTTATAGCGCCTTGGTTCATTACTTGTGCAAGCTAGGCCAATGGAAAGATGCTACGGTCTTGATGGAGAAGATGATGGAGGCAGGAATTGAACCGGATGTCGTTACTTATACCTCTGTCATTCAAGGAGTGTGCAATTCCGGCCAATTGAAAGAGGCCCAAAGACTGCTGAGTCATATGGTGCAAAGCAGAGTCATGCCCAATGTTCAAACCTTCACTATTCTGGTGGATGCACATTGTAAAGAGGGAATGCTTGTAGAGGCAGAGGCCATAATCAACCAGATGATTCAATTAGGTAAAATGCCTAATAGCGTCACTTATAATACATTGATGAATGGTTATTGTTTGCAAAATAGGATGGATGATGCTCTGGCAGTTCTTAATTTGATGGTTGAAAGAGGCTGCTCACCTAATGTTGTTTGTTATAACACGTTGATTAATGGGTACTGCAAAGGGAAAAGAGTTGACAAATCAAAAATACTTTTCCAAGAAATGCTTGAAAGGGGCTTGAATCCTGATGTCATCACGTACAACACTCTCATAAATGGATTTTGCCAGGTTGGGAACCTTGAAGCCGCGGCGAGCTAATTAACGAGATGCGATCTCGTGATCTCTCTAGATCATTATACCTTGAATGCTTTCCTGGATGGCTTGTGTAAAACACAACAGATTGACAAGGCCATGACATTGCTTCGAAAGATGGAAGGTTCCAAATTCATCCCAAACATTGTGACTTACAATATTATAATGAATAGCATGTGTAATGCCGGAAAGCTTGACGATGCTAAGGGGCTGTTTGATTCTTTGCATGCTCGAGGCTTGCAACCTAACATGTTGACATGTAACATTCTCATGCATGGGTTGTGCAAAGGAGGACGTACAGAGGAAGCATATCAGCTCCTAAAGGAGATGGAAGGAAATGGATGCTTTCCAGATGGGGTCAATTATAACACAATAATCCAAGGACTACTAAGAAATAACAAAAATACTAGAGCCGCACAACTTGTCGGTGAAATGGTTGAAAGGGGTTTTTCTGCAAATGTAGCGACGATGGAGTTGTGGGTCAAATATCTCGTGACAGATGGAACTTCTTCCTTTTCTAGTAGAACTCTCCATTGTCTCTGAGATCTGTCCACTTTTTCATCTGAAATGTGATGCAGAGTAAATCAGATTACTGCCAAGTTTTCTTCCAAGCATCATCTCACTGAGTCTCATGTCCCATTAATGAAGTTGTTTTAAATCTGGGAGACAGTTCATTATATCGAACCTGCCAAGACAGCAAATTTTTGGAGGGGTGGAAGGTGGATTTTGATCCTCTTATATCTAGGTTCGGTACAAAGTCTGTGTATTTAACTGGTATGTATACTCATCTGTTAGTGCTTCTGGTGCCTAATGTTTTTCAAACAGGTTAAAGTCATACAAATGATCAAGCAGTCTGAGGATGATATTGTATTTAAAAGATGTTAATAGCAATAACTTTTCTATGTCATAAAGTATATTATGTCATAAATCCTGATTAGCCTATTGTGTATGTGCTTTGAGACAGAGAGAGATCCTAGTTTTCTGATCCTTTCAATGTCCTATTTACCATAGATACTTCGAAGAAGATGCATACCTTGAAGTGGATGGTATTTGAATCGGTAGTGGAGAATGTTTGGGTCGAGCGTTGTTCTCAGATTATCACTCCAGGTCAATTACATATTTGGTTTATATGCTCTGCTTCTTACATGCAAATAACAGCGAAGTTTGAGGGACAGCTTGCTGACTAAGGAACATGGCTGCAAGCATATGAAAGCTGCTTGAAGTATCTTCTCCTTTGCACTGCGAGGGATTTTCTGAAAAGCTTCTGATGATGGGTGAACATGAGCACCATTGACAAACATTCCCAATGCTAGACGTCTTGAGAACAACAATCAGCTTCATCGCAGTCAGGCCCAGATGATGTAAATTCCATTGTGTTTTCCACTGCAGCAATTGAATTACTTTGCCGATCAATAGGGTTGGCTCTCAATGGACGTACATTCCTTGGCATTTTTATCTGTTCTAATTACTCACTCAGGAACACATTTTTCCGTTTGTTTTTTAAGTTTCTCACTTACAACAGGGGGACTTGCCTGGACCATCTGCCTCTCGTCATGCCATCTACTCTTTGTTTGCTGACCCAATCATAGTATCGCACAAGCATTTTGGAGACCAGTCTTTGAGCTAAGTTCACGATTGTATACCGTGGGAGACATGATCAATCGAAGTCAGAAAAAATAATTTGAAGTCGTGCGTATATCGCAAGAGGATCAACTCCTTGGCTGTCTCTTTTGTCCATTTCCTGATTTAAAAAAGCAGGCTCATGGGCTTAGCAACTGAAGCAAGGCCACTTTTATGATGACTCGTAAAATCTTCAAAGAAAGTTGGTTTCTTAAGTATCTCCTACTGCGTTTGTAGATGCTGGTTTGCTTCAATCTTATGCGGATAAGTCCATTTTGTGTTTCATGCATTAGCTCATCCTCTGTACTTATTTTGGTTTATATTGAATACACTTACATCGTATGATCAGTAACTGATTTAACATAGTTTCTACTTGGCTGATTTGGCTTCCTTGAGATATTTTCTTGGCATTGAAATGACTGAATCCTCGCGTGGCGTCTATCTTGTATGCTGTAAATGTGTTCTCGACCTCAATTATTTCGGGTAGTGATCCTTATGCAAAAATTGGGGGCAAAGTCATGGTTGTTTCTTTCTAAATTTCATCAAGGAGTTGTGCCTAGAGTTCAACATATATGGTTAATTCACAAGCGGTTTTAGCAAGGTCTTGGCCATTTCTTTTAACCATTAGGTAGCGTTTCCTTCTATTGATTTAGGCTTCTGGTTTTGCACTGTCTTGTACGTCCTCTTATTTGCGTGTCTCCAACTGCCGTCTTTTGAAGACTCTCTCTTAAGTATCATAGGAACAAGCCCAATGATGTGGGTGTAGCTTAGATGCACAATGCAAATTTGATTTTTCATAATAGTCGTTAGCTTTTAGCTACTTGCTTAGGTCTTCTCATCATATAAAAAAAAACAATATGAAAACTTTAAAATAACAAAGAAAGTATAAGAAACACATGATATCATTTCCCACAATAAACATAACAACATGTATGGTAGAAACAACCACGCACAATAGAAATCGAGGTACGTGACTAAAGAACTTATTCTTCAACAAACTTAAGCAACACATGTCCCGGGGTTTTTACCATTAGAACAAGGTTCTCTATGTTCGGCGCCAAACTACTAAACCGTTGAATGAGTAGTTTTCATACCTCATTCTACAATGTTCAAGCTTCACTTGAAGGCTAAGACTGTTTGGACATATCGCCAGTATTTGGGATTTAACGGAGCCCATGCATATGCCACAATCGCTATAAGAAACTGTTTGGCTACAAGTTGCATGACCATAGGCGGCTACTGCAGTATAAGGAGATGTGGTAGAGTAGTCGTAGTCCGCGTCACTAGGTGTCACCGTCACCATGTCCTTGAGAATGTAAGCCATGCTGTTTGCATAAGGATCGTCGCTCGAATAGGAGCCGATATTGCAAGCCCAATTAACTATACCAATGCGCGGGGCTTGCAACGCACCTTTGACAACATTAGCATAATTGCAACTCTTGAAGGAGTATCCATAACATGATATACCTTAATTTTTTTCTCAACCCTACTTTGTACTTTGATAGGCCCTAGTCCTAACTATTTATAGTTGTGCCCAATAGGTTTTCTCCGACAATTAGCATATCAACCTTTCTTCCATGGTACCAATGCATAAACAATCTTAAAAGCTTCTAGCTGTTTGTATATAGAATGAAAAAAACGCAATTTGATATCTTTTTGTTCTTCCATGGTACCAATGCATAAACAATCTTAAAAGCTTCTAGCTGTTTGTATACAGAATGAAAACAAGGCAAATGCAATTTGACCTGTTTAAGTAATTCAAAATATCTCTTTAGTTTGCAATTTGTCCTTTTCCTTTGGCTAACGTGTTGTTTCTACTACTTGGACAACAGCTGCACACAATTGTACAATTTGAACACACACAAATTTGTCACTCTTTCACGAATCATCGGTAATCTTGATTTTTTTCATCTTTCGGAATTAATGAGGGTTTTATCATGTTTCAATTGTCTCTCAATGTTCATTTGTATGTCATTTATGTTGCTCGTCCTTTTTCATCTTGTACTATCATTTATGTCTCATCTTTTCTCTGGAGTTATCTTTCGTTGACTCCAATAACTCTAGACAACTTAATCAAAGGAGATTCTTGATTCCTTTGCTTATTCGTTGAATCCTTGTTTCTGTTTTTTTTTTTCTTCTTTACATCCTGTCTTGCATAACATTTGAACTATTCAATTTTGAGCTCGATTAGTACTCCCAAATTTATGTAAACTGTTGCATTCACATGCATTACATGAGATCACTCATTGCTTTGATGATATTATTACCTATTTTCTACCGAGCTATTATAGTGTTACTCTGATCCGGTCATATAGAAATGAGGTTCAAGAGTACTGACCTATGCGCTAAGAGGTCTCAACTGCATACTTTCCACTTGACATGTCACGCCCCAATCCTCTAAGCGCGTGCCCATCCCTCATTGGTCGATTAAATAGCGACGTCCCAGGACACATCGCGGACCCATTCATTTTAATGCACATATGGAAATGAATAATTGGTCCCCAGACAACAACAAGATGGGATAGAAAAGTAGGGCCACAAATTTTTCTTTTTGAAAACCACACCACTTATATATACATATCGACTATGTCATATACAATACTAGCCGATCTATTTACAATGTCTACAAAACAGGGGGGTTTTGTGCTACAGCTTCTCAGGCAGTCGAGTCCTCCTTAGAATACAACAGGGACTCTGGATCCGACAGGTTCGGGTCCACCATAGAACCGCCTAGTGGATCTGTCGTACCCTTTACAAAAGCAATCTCCAGCACATAAAAATGAATCTCGGACTCGGTGGGCCCCTCTCTCTGTCCATTCCGCTCCTAGCGATACCATGATTTGTATCAAGAGGGCACATTTTTTGGTAGACCCGCATCGACCCAGACCACGGATTTCACCAACTCATATACCCATCCGCTTGGTCTCCATGAAACGGGATGAAACACTTCTGCTATGTAACCTTCTTTGGTTGTCCAAAATGCTTGAGGAGAGCTGCCATCTAGGGACCTTAAATTGTTATCCCACAATGGGATGAGACGATGTCTCTTGGCGAGTTCACCCCCTAAGACTCAACTAGGAAGAAAATATGCCCAAGGGTCACCTAAGCACAAACACAAGTCAAAGGACTTACTTTTGCCTCCATTCCTTCCTGCAAGTCGGTATAATTTATAAATTCAATGAATCATTTCAACACCTCAAAGCGCCAAATTAAATCAAATCATCGATCAATCAACTTAGTTGATTCCATGTTATCAAGACCATCTCTTGGTCAACCATTTCAATACTATCTATCTAGTTTGATCATATCAAGAACTGCTCACCCAAAGCTAATAACAAAGTATACTACTTAGCCTAATCTGATATATCAAGGCCCATAGGCTAATATAGTATACTCAAAATGCTCACAAAAATCTACTAAGATATACTACTCACCAAAGCTAATATATCAAAGCTCGTAGACTGATATAGTATACCAATATATTGCTCATCTTAAGCTGACATATCAAAGCCCACATGCTGATATAGTATATTATCCTGATCATCTAACCATTTCACAATTTTTATCATACTCAATAAAAATAATTGTGTGTAGGTACACGGTCGGCTTTAGCTAAAATACAATTTTCTCCCACTTGAAAATCTCACTATTTATTGTAGTGCCTAAAAACATTTTTGGCGTTAAAAACGACGCCCGATATTTTCTAACTAAATACCAAAATTATTAAATTTTGGGATAAATACCAAAAATTGCAAATCATACTCAATTTGCACAATTCAGCACTCAATTAAATAAATAGATCACACCGCTGCAATCAGCATAAAATTCCAGTCACCGGCTATTCCAATCTAATTTCCAGAGAATAATAATTAATTAAATGATTTCGAAAATTAATTATTAAATACCAATAAATAGCAAAAATGCACACTCAGGCCAGAAAAGTCTAATTAAATACCGAAATGGAATCGGAAAAATTCCGAACTTGTTTAAATAAATGCTACAGCTTATCTACTCGCTAATTGCACTATTCTAACTACCTAAAATGCAAAATCGAACGATTAAATTACTAATTCATTCTAACTAACCACCTAAACCATACTTAATCTAAACTAATCAACCCTTAAGCATAATTAACTTCCTAAGCATGGATTAGTGAGTAAACTCACTTGATTAACGATCCAACGGGCTCACTTCGACGGGGACGTGGAGACGAGCCATAAACTCTGAAGCGGGGCTACTCTACAAGGTCCGGAAGGGCACCAAAATGGGCCAAATAGTGCCCAGTAAACCCAGAAATTTTAGTTCTAGTCTTGGGCCGAACAAGGTTGCTCAGTTGTCTTAAAGCGGCTAGGATGGACAGAGGGGACTGCAGCAGCTTGGACAGGCGTGCAGGCGAGCAGACGGTAGCTCTGGCGACCATGGCGGTGACGTACGGGGGCCTGGTGACTCTAAACAGCTGCGAACAAGAGTGGAACAAGCGGCTGGAGACGCGAGACCGGCAGGACGACGTGTGGTGAACGCACGGCTTGCGGGCGGGGCTCGTAGTGGCATTAGATGGCAACAGCAACTCGAACGGGCAAGGGGCTTGGTTGGACGGTTGCTGGCTTCTCTCCTTTGCAAATTTTGAAGTCTTTCAACTCTGAAAGGAGGAGGGGTCAACAGTGAGGAAGAAGGAGAAGGAGGGGGAACTAGCTGGTTTGGAGGGGGCCACCTTAGTCTCCTCTCTATCTCTTTGTCCCCCTTGGCTTGGTCCCACTTGCTAGCTAGCTTCCTCAGCTATTTTTCCAGCCACAAGACTTCCTTAGGAAGCCATTGAGATGGTCCAAACGTGTGAGGCATGGGGGGCTACGAATTTTGAAGGTTTTCCCCTCAAATTGGATTAAATCCTCACTTGAATTCACTCAATTCGGCTTCTACAAATTCAACTGTCGAGTTCTTGATCAAATTGGTATTTTTCCTTACCATTAGAACCAACTTGTATCCTAATTTCGCGATAAAAAACGGTCCTTTGAGTTTTCCAATCGAAAAAGGCCTTATATCGACTTTTTCCGCCAAAACCTCGGTTTGCAAAAATATCTTTGGAGGATGAGTCGACGTTCCTAAAATGACTCGTGGAATGACAAAACTTTCAATTTCTGAAATAAGATTCAAATTCGTGATTAATTTCAATATGGCGCGATTTTAGTGTGACTTATGTTACCGGGTAGCTTTTAGAAATTTTTAGTGCAAATGACCCATGGTCGATTTTCTTTGAGCCACAATAAACCTCTTCAACACATTGGCGACTCTCGGTTGTCATGAAAATCTCAAGGTTTCAAATACTGACATGGGGTACCAAAACAATAGAAAAATTAGTCCAGTGCCGATCGATGAGAATTTTTAAATTTGGTGGATTCACCCACGTTTAACCACACATCTCAATCAAACCAACCTATCTCTGATTTCTAATCGATCTTTATTGTGCTGTAATGATCTCTGCAGATGAGTACGGTCGAGTAGTTGATTCCTGGTTGAATTCTCAAGTCTCATGCGTTAAAATTTCTTAATGACTACCTTATATAGTCTAGTTATCTCAGAAGTGATCATCTCAAAGAATAGCATAATAGGCGCGTCAATGAAAAGCCAAATTTATTAAATTAAAAACAGAAATGAAAATTTCAGAATGTCACATGACACCTACCATAATGATAAACAAGACGGGGACCTTCTCTTGATTTTTCAAAACTTTTGCTGCTCTCAGAGCATAGATGTATGAGGAAAGAAAAGTTTATAGTGTTGCAATTGTCAATATGGTGTACATGGAACAATTATCAACGGAGAACAAAATAGATGATGCTGTACTTCATTTAGTTGAACAGAGCTAGGTACAAGAGCCATCACACGCCCTTTCGATACTTGAACCACACAAAACAAATGTCATATGCTTTTTATTTAGAAACAAGCTTTCACTCTCTCCAAGTATGAGATAGTCGTTGCTCTTTTTTATGTTAAAAAAGGAGAAAACAAGAACAGGTAAAGGGAAATACTAGACGGAAGTGTGCGAGACCTCTTCTTTAATCCGAAAACTGGTAATTTTCATATCTCATCCTACAGTCTTCAAGCTGCATCTGAACCCCATTGCTCATAGGGCATTCGTCGAGTATGCATTTCTTCGCAAATCTCAAGCAAGTAGTGCAACCGGTAGATGAAAGCGCTTTATTGCAATCAGCATGGCCATAAGCCGTTGCTTGACCATAAGGAGAATTGGTTTAGTAATCATAGCCGGGCTGGTTTGCCGTCTCAGTCGTCATATCCTCGAGGACATAAGTTACGCTGTTTGCGTACGGATCACTACTTCCATAAACATTGCCGTTGCAAGTCTTGTATATTATGTTCACGTCTGGATCGCCTCGGACAAAAGTGAACACGAAAAGGAGAGCGAGGATAGGGAGCGCAAAACGAGGAGCAAAAGCCATAGCAACGTTTATTCTTTTCCTTTCTTACCAACTCTCACTCTTTCTTTTCTCTGCATCTGATTTGAGTTTAAGACCTATATATAAAGCAGCACTTGTCTTTGTTTCCTCCGATAGTTTGCATGATAGACTGTAATATACCTTAATATGTTTTGTCGATCCTGGATGTCTCTTTCTAAAGCGCTTTCTTCGATCCGTTTTTCCATGTCGTTAAAGTATTATCTGCATTGATGAAAATAATGCAGTCTATTAGATACTTCGTGAGTAAATCTTTTACCCTACATACGATTGAAGATATATGGCTCAGTTTCAATTGGCTGAAATATCTGCCGATGGATTACTCGCGATGCCGCCTCCTTGTACCCCGTCCGTCGTATCATTGGCAGAGTGACTTGACCCATATGAGTTAAAAGGCGAGGTATTAGCATTAGCGACTCCATAAACCGGTTCGCCTCTCATGTATGAAGAGAGGCTTTGGTAAGTATTAGAGATACAAAATCACTGATGTTTAAGACTTTTTAAGTAATTTTCTCAATGCCCAAATCAATCACATGATAATTGCGTGACGATATTTCCAATGATCTTTGTTGATCTCAATATTCAATTTAGATTCATCAGATCCGCCCAAATCAATCACATGATAATTGCGTGACAATATTTCCAATGATCTTTGTTGATCCCAATATTCAATTTAGATTCATCAGATCCTGTGTCATTTCCAAATGTCTCTGACTTGTTCCTTGTCAGGCTTATTTTTTATTTTCTTTACAACTTCCATAAGATTTTCATTTTTTTGTAGTATTGAGCTACGACATTTCCAGAGCTCCACTTCACTGTATATGCTCTTTGTTAATTTAATCACGATAACGTACGTGCTGCTTCGAAATCAGTGAGATGAGATATATTGCGTCATATCTATAATTTGACCGATAAAATTCTTATAATCTTTACAAAAGGTCACTGAACTTAAGTGAATTTTGCAATCTGGATATGGAGTTTTGATTTAAGTCGCCCATTGTATTAAACTTTTGATCTTTTACTATTAATGCACTTTGATCGGAATCTAGGCACTTTTTCCACCGCAAAGTGCAAGAGATAATTGTCCAAAAATCCTGAACTTTTCAATTATCTCAATTTAATTTTGAATCTTTTAATAATTTGTCAATTTAATCATTCCGATCAATTTTGATTAAAAATTGTTGATGTAGACAATAATCGGCCTACGTGGCATTATAGGTGCATCATGATTTTTGGAATTTTATGAAATTCCCTCTCTATTTTTCCGTTCTTTTATTTTCTTTGCTAGTTGGCCATCACTAGCCATTACCTAAGAACAGCCACTAACAAAATAAAGAGGGAAAAAAAAAAAGGGAAAACAAGAAAATATTTTAAAAAATTAAAAAGATTTCCAAAAATCATTTACGCAATACTAATCTTGCCACCTAAGTTGTATGGCATCAATGTCAGCAGTTTATAACCAAAATTGATCAAAATGATTAAATTGATAAATTGTCAAAAAGTTTATAACTAAATTAACACAATTAAAAAGTTTATTTTTCCCAAAGTCCAATCATGGTAGACACATGGCAATGACAGGTTAGATAGAAAGTTAGCTGATAACGAAGTACGGAGTGAACCAATCCTGGATGAAATTTGATGCACAAGCAGCATAATCTGAGTGAAAGACTCTACCATTCGAACTCGAAATCCTTTACATCCAAACCAGCCGCTTGATCAATCAATTCATCTTTTGAAGTCAATTGCTAGTCTAATGTTTCCATCCGTTGCCGGAGTATCATTGAAACGCTGAAATAACATGCTAGATAGGCATTACACAATCAAACCATTGTCTACCCAGTTTCACTTTCAATTCTTCTGGATGTACATGAAGTGGCATAAGGCATAACTCACACCACCTTGCGAGTTTCAACTCCAAATTGACATCCTTAAGCACTTAAATCGCCCACTAAATATCTCTATCAACAAAAACCTGAAACGAGCTTGAGCTCAACCTTTTTTCTGAAAGACGTAGGTATCATGGGTCAAAGGATTTCTCCTCTGTACATTCATTCCTATTAGAAAACGACAGGAAGCATGGGAATCACTACTCATTCCATGAATTGCAGATGTGCTCTGCTCTGCTCGTTAGTTGTCCCTCTCCTCAACCCCATGGCTTGACAATCTGAAATGCACATAGCAACCTCGCGTCCAAATTCATTATGGCGTAGGCATTGTCATATTCTTAGCAGTAATTAGGAGTCGAAAATATGGAAACCAACTGTCGATCCACGAAGAATTCGTAATTATTTTCGACCATCTGCAAAAAACCTTTCAGCCAAACTGTCAGCGACAGCATCTCCTTAGAGAAAAAGATTCATTCAAGATTCTTTTTTTCAGGGACCATTAACAGATATTGCCAATTCGACAATAGACAACCGTTTGTTTGCTCAAAAAATTAAAAAATCTCTTGTACAGTAGACTATTCCCTGGAATTTGTCTCACTAATCTCTTGTGTTTTCACTAGGGGTAAGTATGGTGCCAAAAGTTGTGTACGGCGCTCACTTTGGTACCAAAAGTTTCTGTCGGATCAATTAAGTGCCAAATCGGAGGAAAAATGATCACTTTGGTGCCACCATCGAGAAATTCTGGCCAAAATGATTACGTGGCTTTTATATTTAAAAAAAATAAAATTGACAAGGTCTTTAAACGATGTCGTTTTCCGTTCTCCTTAAGAAAGCGACATCGTTTTGCCATCCTAAGTAGATGGCCTCACAAAAACGACACCGCACACCTCATTTGGGGATTTTTCTTTTTTTTATTTGGGGATTTAAATTAGGGTTTTTTTTGTCTGATCCTCACTCAACGCCAGCCGCCATCGTTCGGCCATTGTTGCTCGACCTCTGTCATAGTAGCACCGTGTCCCAATCTCGGTAACATTTCACCAACTTCAACGTCCTCAAATTCTTTGAGCCGAGACCACATCCAGCAGGTCCGAGTGGGTGTCGAGGGCGAGCCTCTTGCGACTCTAGCCTTCGATCACGAGTTAGCGGCGGCACACGAGGGAGTACCGGCCCTGGTCGTCGGAGCCTAGGTACTGAAAGATGCAAGCCAGGCACTCGTCGGGGAGATCGGAGATGGAGAGGGAGTGATCGGGGGCGGCACACTCGTTGGCGGCCTCCCCGAGAATCGGTCAGATCACAACCTTCGACTTGGCTGCTGAGTGGCCATCGTCGAGGTCTAAGTCGGGGTCGGAGCACCGGCCACCGAGCGCGGGGGCTATTGAGGACAATGACTAGCCCATCGCCAGTGGGCTTATCCTCTCTCTCTCTCTCTCTCTCTCTCTCTCTCTCTCTCTCTCTCTCTCTCTCTGATTTAGGGTTTTGAATTGGGGGAGAGACACCAAACGGCGTCATTTTATTGTTTAAATATTGACTGTACTCTTCTACGAGCCACATCAGCTGTTTAAAAACTAATAAAAAAAAGTGTCACGTCGGATTTCCAGCCAACCAGAGTTAGCACTAAAACGATCATTTTTCAAACTTTTCGGCACTTAAGTGATTTATCAAAAACTTTTGGCACCAAAGTGAGCACCGTACACAACTTTTGGCACTGATAGTGTACTTAACCCGTTTTCACTACTTGATCATAGGGTACTGGAACAGGATGAGTTTCAATGAACGTGACAAGCTCTGGCAAGACAGAATCTGTAATTTGGAACAAACACAAATAAACTGAAAAAGAAAATACTTTTCATGCGAACAGAAAGAGTCCTCGATGCATAGGAAAACTAAAACAACATGGTGAGCGCGGCATATTAACACCATGATCATGTTTCTATTGCTATTTATTTCAATAGAAAAGAATATGTGCATAGGTAAATTTGAAAACAATTCGCAGCGGAAGTAAAAATGCCCATACACATATTTCCAAACGATTGTTTGTGCATTTTAATAAAAGCACATAAAATTGATAAAGAGACAAATCACATTACCCTTGTACCGTACTCCAAAATTCGATTATGACGTTCTTCAGATTTTGATCACGAATGTCGGACGTCCTTGCAGTGTTGGTTTTGACATTTTTTAGATTATGTTCATTATATCTCCTGAGAACACTGATTCTAACGTTCTTGGAATTCTAACTTCAAACATCCGATGTCTTCTGGTAATAATGGTTCTAATGCTCTTTAGATCCATACCGCGAATGTCTGATCTCCTTGTAACACAGGTTCTGACGCTCTTCAAATCTAGCCCGACATGTAATGGGCCTCTAGCTCAAACATATGACCAATCTCATGTCGAATAGTAGGGAGAAATTGAGAGATCTCACCACTACAATTATGCTAGCAATTGCTCTCGTATGTGAATGACTTGGTTGATCACTATCAACATTCTTAATTATTGATTGTCGATCATCCTGTGATTTGCTCTCTCAATCACCTTTTTATAACCAGTCTCATATCACATTTAAAATAGCTCATTAACTATAAAACCATTTGAGAAAATTAATTTGGCCATAGCATCTAAGGGACATAAATCCTAATTGTGTTTCAAACACTAATAAGGGCATTAATTCTGTAACTGTTACAAAGTATTACCCCAGGCATTAATTTGTAACCGTTACAAGTCTTTATTCTAGACATTAACTTTGTAACCGTTACATTTAAAATTGTTTTGGAACATTAATCGGTCATTTGAATATGAAATCATTTCAGGTGATTAAACTATCCATTGATTTTGAAATTGTTTCAAGAACGCGACCGTTAAATTTAAAACCGTTTCAGATTAGGAATGTAATCTTAAATCTAAAGCCATTTTAGAACATTAATATGATCGTTAAATTTGAAACAATTTCAAATCTTTAATTTAGCTGTTAAGTTTGAAACATTTTCAAATCATTAATTTGGCTATTGATTCTAAACTCACTCATTGATTTTGAACATATATCTAATCATCAATGCGGCTATTAATTCTGAACTCACTTGAGATTATTAATTCGATGATTGAATCTGAACTCGCTTCAAATCTTTGATTCGGCCGTAAAATATGAAACCCACTTCAGATCTTTGTAAAGTCTAAAGCCCCTTTCGAATCTTTTATTTTAAACTCAATTCAATCTGGTTGGCATAATTGCAAACATACTTGCAATATTATCTCTCTCGTTGAAACACTGTTCTAATTAGTTATGGTGTGTTACATCCCTAAGTTCATCACTATGTTGACAGTAGAACTTGTACTAACACATTAGCACAATCAAGAAAACTGATTTTCCTAGTCAATCTCCAGTACCTACAAATCATGAATGACATCTAGCAATATGTCATGGTTACCCAAACAATATGAATGTTTTAAGAACATAATCAGCCTGTTAGCTTTGCCGACGATATAATTTGATCATTTTGTCTCATCCTGTCCCAATTGAACAAAGGCCATGGAATTATTTCCCAAGCCACCAATTCGATGATATGCCAAAATCTAATTGATATGTATTCTACGAGACATTAACCATTCATCCAGTCCAAGATTTCAATACAATGTCACGGTTAGATCACATAAAGCATCAATCTTGTATATTGTGACATTCGGATTTTTCGTTTGACATATTACGAGTCATGAACGCTTACTGATCCACGCCATGCCGTTGAACTCATCATTGGACCATACCAATTGTATCTTTGCGAGGACTTGCAACCCCCTTCATTCTCATGATTATCGCGCTGTCTAAGTCTCAATGGCAATGCCCTCAGTTCACAGCAATGCTAGCTCAACACCACGTCGCCACCAAACTACCATAGTGACAACCACCACTACCTCAACCCCATTATTCAGTAGTTCATCAATCCTTTCTCGCGATACAACGGCTAGAAGCAACAGAGGAACGGAAGACCGGCGTCTCCTTCATTCTCCCTTTGCATCCACAACACCTCGACGTGTCACCATTGAGGGCAACAATGAGGACTGGTCAAGCGGCAAATATCCTCACCCACAAGTGCCGCAGCAACACGAGGAAAAGGAAAAAAAAAAAAGTTTCCCACGGCACAACTGCACTCTCCCATCTCTACATCTCATCGGTGTGCTCTCCCGAGCATAACACTAAACAGCATTGAAGACTTGCAGGCTGAGTGAGCCAGGGAAATTTAAACGATCTTTTCCATCCATCCTCGCCTACACTGGCCAAGCTTCACCGATGTCCCTCAGTTTCCCTCAATAGCTACTGCCACAAGAATAGAAAGCCAAGAACAACAGTCATTCTTCTCTTCAACCTTCAACTGTAGAAGATAGAAGAGATTTCAGCCATCCAAGTGGCCGTCAGGCATGCCTCGGCTAAATCGTCGCTGCCGTTAGCCTCGCCTTTGTTCCGCCGAGTTGTAACCGCTGTCTACTAGGATCAGAGGCAAGTGGATATCATTTGTTCTATCTATCGCAACCTTTTTTTCGGCGCTCTATTGCGCGGGCACCTGCGGAGGCTAATGGCTCGCTAAGTCTATTAGGCTTAGCTCAAGCTCTCTTAAGCCCACCAATTCACTACTTATGGTCCAAGTTTTTAACCTGTAAGTTAATTTTAAGTAGGAGTCACTACTAATTAATTTGGGGTGGGTCAATTAGAAACCCAAGTAAAATATAGGGAGAAATATTTCACTCTTGCATAACTAGATAAATTAAAATAGGGGACTTGATTATACTAGTTAATTACCAATGCCATTCCAGTACCTAATCTTGTTTAACCCAAAGGCTTTTTGGATTTTCAAGGATTTTTCCATGTATTTGTGGAGAAAAACATATTTTTTGGTCTTTTCATTTTTTTTTTATCATAAAAAGTATTTTCAGATATTTTGATCTTTTTGGAAAATATAAATTATTTTTTTTGAATTTTTCTGACTTTTTGGGAAAACATAGAGTATTTTTGGATTTTTTGAAAATAATATTTTTTTTATTAAAATATAATAATAATATATTTATTATTATAAAAAAAACGACCTGGGTAGAATTTTTCAGGTTGGGACCAACTCATGTCACCGGCAGCTGGCCCAAATAGGCCTGAAGCGCGGGCCCAACCTGAAGCTCACTTTTAATTCAAAGAAAATGCCTGTCCCAAGTTATAAACCAACCAAGACTCGTCCCGAGCATATCTAGCAAGAATCGTCAAAAACCCTACCCAATTGTGATTCGTGCCCGACCTGGCTCTGACTCAACTCGCGCCTCCCTTCCTCTCTGCTTCTTTATGATGCCGAGGAGGACGGCTGCAACAAGCGGCGTTGGTAGGCACTAGGGGAGACGCCGCAAGTCAGTGACAAGCCAAGAACTCCGGTGGTGAGTTGCAGCTCGGAGAGGATGGCATTTGGAGTTGTAGCATGGCGGCAACTAGCAGCAAACTGCTCAGCTAACTAGGAATGAGATATAAGGGATGGCGGCGGTTAGGGTTTCGGGGGGCGATGCCGATGGAGGTGGGCAGCAGTTGGGATGACTGCGTCAGGGGATGGTGGTTTGGCTCAAGGGACCAACAGCTCGGCATAGGGACGGCATCAAGAGATTGAAAGACGCAACAACAGGATGGGCAACAATCGTCGTGCTAACAAGCCCAGCATAGCAAAGCTCGCGGCTGGTCGTCAAGGCGACGGTGGGTGACGCCGCGGTGACAATGGGTGGCCAAGATGAGTCCCGCGTTTCTCCTACAAGCTCAAATCTCCCTCTCTCAACCCTAATTTCTCCTTCCCGAACCTTGATTTCTTCCTCCTCCACCCTCAAATCTCACTTAGATCTCACTCACTCCTAACTTAGGTCTCACTTGCTCTCAGGGTCTCCCCTGATGTCTCTCAGGAGAAATCCTTCAAGCTCGCTACCTCCGTCCTCTCCGTTTGTCGTTGGCCTTCCCCCTAATGCCCTATTTATAGGCGAAGGGGGGCCGGTCGACAAAGCTTCGGCCGCCGGTCTTCAGTATGCCAACCGGCCTTGGTGGCGCCAAACCAGCATCTCCTTAGCTGCCCACTTACTCCGCTTTGAAGGCGCATCACATCCATTGCCAGCCTACTCCTCCTCTCTCCGATGTAGGCCATCCTCGCACGCGTCATTGTTGCTGCACGTGTTGCAAAGGCGGAAGAGGAAGGAGGAAGGAAGAAGAAGAAGAAACAAGAAAAGGGGGGCCAGGCTTGGGAAAAAAAGAGGCTGGGCCCTAGGCTTCATGAGAGGGGAGGAAGGAAAAAGGGGTTGGGCGAGAAGGCCTAGCCCCAGCAAGCTACGCTCTTTTTTCTTTTTATTATTATTATTATTATTAGTGAGCAAATTATCCAAAAAAATGAGAAATAAATAAAATAGGAAAATAAAGCTTAATGGATGCAAAAAATAGAAATTAAAGCCTAATTGATGCGAAAATCATTTTTTTAGGGCTGACTTGGTCCATAATTTTTTTATGCAATTTAATCTTAAATACTTAATCAAAATTTAGATGTCAATAGATATCCCTCTTTGAAGGTGCGTTTGCAGCTATCCCTCTTTGAATGTGAGTTCGCGAGTTTGTATTGAAAGACGAACTGATACCTAAATTTTGTCCATGCACATGCAGTATATTTTATCTTATTTGGGACCAGGTGTCCAATCCAAAAAAAAAAATAATATAACATTATACATACTAAAACAGATAAGAAGATACTTGTAGTTACTTACCGGAAATAAGTGAGATGGGGTGTGAACCTCGAGTTTGGTAAGTATCAGGGTATCATCTTACCTGATGAAGTAAGGAAATTACTCTTTCAAAACCCAAATCTTTCTCTGGTTGTCTTAATGGGAAATTGCTTTTCCAAGACTTGAACCATTCTTCGGTCGCCTGTTAGAGTAATAGGTTGCTTGTCTAGGAACCAAACCTTTCTTCGATCGTCTTGACAAGAAATTGCTTCTCTAGGACTCGAACCTTTATTCGATCGCCTGTAGAACAATAAGTTGTTTACCTAACCTTTATCGGGGATGTGCCGACATTTCTCGAGACATTTATTTATTGGGTGCCTGACCTTTCTCAAGGACACCAATTTGTTGATTACCCAACTTTTCTCGAGAATGAGCCGACCTTTCTTGGGACATCTGTTTGTTGGGTGTTTGATCTTTGTCAATGACACCGATTGATTACTCGACCTTCTCGGGATGCGTCAACCTCTCTCGGGACATCTGTTTGTTGGGTGCCTAATATTTGTCAAGAACATCGGTTGATTACTCGACCTTTCTTAGGGATACGCCAACCTCTCTCGGGACATTTGTTTATTGGGTGCCTGACCTTTCTTAAGGACACCAATTTGTTGATTACCCAACCTTTCTCGGGGCATCTATTTGTTGGACACCTGATGTGACATCCTGGAATTTCAGTCATGTTTTCAATTTAATAAATTCGGCATTTCATCAACGTGCCTATAGTGCTATTCTCAGAGCTAATCATTCGTGAGATAACTAAACTATCTAGGAAAGTTATTTAGGGATTTTAATGCAATAGACTTGAGAATTTGATCAAAAATCGACTATTGACCGTGCTCGTCTGCAGAGATCATTACGATGCAAAAAAGATCGATTAGAGATCAGAGATAGGTCAGTTCAAGTGAGATGTGTGGTTAAACGTGGGTGATTCCACCAAATTGAAAAATTCTCGTCGATCGGCACTAGACTGATTTTTCTGTCGTTTTTGTATCTTGTGCCCGTATTTGAAATTTCGAGATTTTCACGACCACTGAGAGTTGCCAATGTGTCGAAGAGGTTCATTGTGGCTTAAAGAGAATCGACTACGGGTCATTTGCACTAAAATTTTCTGAAAGCTACCCGGTAGCCTAGATCACGCTAAAATTGCGTCAAATTGAAATTAACCGCGAATTTGAATCCAATTTCAGAAATTGAAACTTCTGTCATGTCATGAGTCATTTTAGGAACGTCGACTCACCCTCGGAAGATTTATTTGCAAACCAAAATTTTTGGTGAAAAATCGGGATAGGGCCGTTTTTGTCCAGAATATACAAAGAACTATCTTTTATCGCAAAATTGAGATGCAAGTCGGATCTATTGGCGAGGAAAAATGCCAATTTGATCGAGGATATGATGATGGAATTTATAGAGGAGGAATTGCACCAGTTCAAGAGAGATTGGAAGTGGAATTGAGGTGGATTGGAGCCAAATGTCACCAAAATTCGTAGCCCCCCTTGGACACAACTTTTGGATCACCTCCCAAGCTTCCTAAGCAAGCTATTGGCTGGAAATTGGCTATGGATGCCAGCCACACTTGGTGGGACCAAGCCAAGGAGACCAAGAGATGAGTTTGAAGACCAAGTGGCCCCACAAGCCAAGGTTGTCTCCCCATTCTCCTCCTTTTGCCCGTCGACACCCCTCCCCTCCATTCCAGCTTGCTTGAAGCCTCCTTAACCCAGAAAACCAAGCATCTCAACCCTTCCCTTGCCATCAACCCCCGCCAAGCCACCTGGAGCCGCTGCGTCGCCGTCGCTGCTAGCCGAAGTCATGTCCAAGCTCCACTGGTCATCGTCCCGGTTTCATCTATCCGTGCGTTCATGTGTCGTTGTCCCCGTCCCTACTTGCTACCTCACGCCTATATGTGCACCATTCAGCCGCCGTTCACCGTCGCTAAGCCCCGGAGCCACCCGCCTAGCCACTGCTATCTCCACCACTCTTGTCTCACCGAACCAACCACCAGTTCCACCTTTCTCAGCCAAGGACAGAAACCGAAGCCCTTGGGTCTGCAGCCACTATTTGGCCCATTTCCAAGCCCTTCCAAACCTCACTTGGTGCACCCGCTTTGGAGTTTATCGATCCTCTCTCGTGTCCTTGTCATTATGGTCCCTTTGGATCATTAATCAAGTGAGTTTACTCGCTAATATCTGCTTAGGAAAGTTAATTATGCTTAAGGGTTTTGATTAATTTAAGTTAGGTATGGTTTGGATGATTAATTATAATATATTAACAATTTAATTAATCATTATTGCATGGTAGGTAGTTAGAGTAGTGCAATTAGCGAGTAGATAAGTTCTAGTATTTATCTAGATAGGTTCGGAAATTTTCCAAACCCATCTCGGCTTTTAATTAGGCTTTTCCGGCCTAAGTGGGCATTTTTGCTATTTATTGGTAATTATTAATTAATTTTCATAATTATTTAATTAATTATTATTTTCCGAAAATTATATTGGGATAGCCGGTGACCGGAATTTTATGCTGATCGCAATTGTGTGATTTTTTTTATTTAATTGAGTGTTGGTTTGTGCAATTTAAGTGTGAGTTGCAATTTTGGAAATTTATCCCAAAATTTATTAATTTCAGTATTTAATTAGAAAATCATCGGGCGTCGGTTTACAGCGCCAAAAATATTTATATCGACTATATGATTAGTGGGATTTTACAAAGTAAAGATATTATATTTTTGGCGTAGGCCGATCGTGTACCTACGCACGATTATTTTTATTGGGTATGATAAAAATGGTGAAATTATTGGTTAGGTAGAATGATATACTATATCAGCCAGAGGGCTTGATATATCATCTTAGAGTGAGTAGTATACCCTAAGTATCGCACAGCTTCAGTGAGCAATCAAGTATCGCACAACTTTGGTGAGCAATTAAGTACTGCACAGCTTTGATGAGCATTAGCTGTATATTATATCAGCATGAGAGCTTCGATAT
Source organism: Eucalyptus cladocalyx (assembly GCA_017140615.1). Lineage (NCBI taxonomy): Eukaryota > Viridiplantae > Streptophyta > Magnoliopsida > Myrtales > Myrtaceae > Eucalyptus > Eucalyptus cladocalyx. Next base: position 8,014,923 of record CM029516.1, on the reverse strand, counting down.
ATCAGCTTAGAGGAAGCAATATATGTGGTTGTCAGCTTTTGGTGAGCATTTCTATCTATATTCAACTTAGGGTGAGCAGTCTTTAATGTTATCGAACTTTATAGATAGTATTAAATGAATTGACTAAGTAATGGTCTTGATGACATGGAATCAACTGAGTCGATTGATCGATGGTTCGATTTGATGTGATGATTTGATGCTTTGATGTGTTGTAGTGATTCATGAATTTACAATTATACTGATTTGCAGGAAAGTACCAATTCAAAGGTAAGTCACCTAACTCATGTTTGTGCTTAGGTAGCCCTTGGGGCGTATTTTCTTTCTAATCGGGTCTTAGGGGGTGGATTTGCTGAGATGTCATCTCACCCCGTTGTAAGATAACATTTTCAGGTCCCTAGATGGCAGCTCCTCCTAAGCATTTTGTTCAACCAAAGAAGGTAACCGAGTAGATATTCCGCTTCATGGGAACCCGAGAGCATGGGAGTATGAATTCGTGAGGTCCGTGGTCTGGGTTGATGCGGGTCTCTCCCATAAGGTACCCCATCGATACAAATCATGGTACCGTCAGGATCAGAATGGATACAGAGAGTGCCCCATCCCGGAATATGATATACATATGTACGTACTGGAGGTTGCTTTTGGAAAAGGCACAGCAAATTCCCCTGGTGGTTCGGTAGTGGACCCGGATCTTTCAGATCCAGGGACTTTAGTGTATTTAGCCGGAGGCTCCAATAAGGATGAGGATGAGGATTTGTAGTTTTATGAAACCCCCCCCCTGTTTTACAAACCTTGTGTTTATAGACTGGTATTGTATATGACATGACTTAATATATGTATATATAAGTGTGCTGTGATTTGAAAAATTTATGGCCCTACTTTTCTGTCCCATATTATTATTGTCTGGGGATTATATATTCGCTTCCGCATGCGTATTAAAATAAATGGGTCGGCGATGCGTCCTGGAACGTCGCTAGTTAATCGATCGTAGAGGAATGGACACACGCTTGGAGGATCGGGGCATGACACCTGACCTTTCTCAGGGTATACATCTAGATATTCACCCGCGTTGAAAGAGTCCTTGGAAGATACTTGGACATTCGCGAGTGTCGCAAGAGTACCATTAGAAATTATTCGCAACAAGCTATTAAATGATACATTACCAGGATTTGGGGGGCTTATTTTGTGCAATTTATGGGACTTCACGTGAGTAATTTTGAGAGAAATGGAAGTTTTGGGATGAATTGAACCCTAACTAACGGTGGAGATGGCCATGTGACCATCACGTGCTCATCAAATAGCTATTTTAGCATCGGTGATGAGCATAGGGTATAGCTCACTTCCTGGAGAATTTGAGAAAAGCTCATTCTAAGGGTCGTTTAAGAAAAAGCCTCTAACAAGATATTTTGGCTTTTTTCTGATTTTTTTTTTTTGGTTAATAAAACTAAAAAATCTCAAATTAGTAAACTCATGACACATTTATAGCAAATTATTCATCACACCAAAAAAAAAAAAAAAAAAAAAAAAAAAAAAAAAAAAAAAAAAAAAAACCAAATCTACTTGTAATGCATACTCATCAACACAAATGACGGATGACTATAAGATGAATGAAAGGTGAAGAATGATTGATCCGATGTGGAAAATTCATGTATGTTGACATGTATGCATTCAACTGAGCATGTATTTGGGTGAGGGCTATTAATTTGGGATGTCATGTGAGATGAAATTATTTCAAATAAATATATCATGAGGTATTAATCTAGGATATTTTTTTCAAAAAACTAAAGCTTTGGGATAAATGTTTAATGCACCCGGCTGTGAATTGTGGTTTTTGCTCTTCTCAATCTGATTCGGTCGACCACTTATTTTTTGGTTGCCCTATTCCTGTTGCCTTAATCATTTTTTGGGCTACTAGATTTAACTTCGCTTGGCGTAATAAATCTTGAGTGGATAATCTACTCGGGCGATAAAGTACTTATCTGGTGCTTCTTTTCACTCCTCTCTTGCTCGGTTCGGGTTTGCCGCTACTTGCAATATCATATGGATGGAGCGGAATAACATACTTTTCCGGGGTAGACCTCCTTCCCTCTCGGCCATGAAAAGACGTCTTGAAAGAGTTTTAAAGGACAAAGCCTTATCCTTCCATCATGTTCCTCCCACTGCTGCAAATAGAAGACTACTACAAAGTTGGGCACTCAATCCTTTTAGTTTAGCGGATTAATCTTATACTTTGGACATCCAGCTTTTGAGTAGGGGGTTTCTCCTCCAACCTTTATTGTTCGAAGGTTCTTTTGAATTCCTGGATGTTGCATTGGAAGCTTGGAATGGAGGTCTTCGCTCCTCACTATGGCAACCATCGCTTTCTTACCTTCTTGTCCTAGGCGAGCTCTTGGGTTTCTCTTTTGTTTTGCTATTCCCTTTCTGGTTTCGGGGAAGGCTAGCTGGCTCTCTTTGGCTACCGTTTGGCCCTCTCATTTCGCCGCTTGGCTTGTTTTCCTTTACCTTGGCCCCCTTCCACTCGCTATGACTTTTGTCTTTGTGAGTGCAAGTTTTTGAATCCGAGTTCTCGCTATATAGCTCTATATAGTTTTTTGGTTTCTAATCAATATATTTCTTACATTTACCCACAAAAAAAAAATGTTTAATGCACTACCAATTAGAGTTTCTTAATGAAAGTAAACTCATTTTGTTTTTCATTTTGGGTAAGCTCGTTGCCCTTGATTCACTCACGTTTGATGCCTCTCTCGCCCTCTAATTTGTGTTTGCCTCTCTCGCCGATTGCAGCCACCAATGACTAGCACAAGCATCGCCATCCACCACTGGAGTATTCATTGCCGTCCACCACTGCTACTCTCCTGCTCTATGCCCCACTCAAATCCATCCCTATTTTTTGCTAGTTTTGCCTCTCCAACAACAATCTCCATGATATACTCTATGCCCATGATTAGCTATTGGGTATATATAGGTCCTCTTTGGTTCGGTTTTGAGAAAATGTTCTTGGAAAAATGCAAACACCTTTGAGTCAAAGGGGTTTTCCAAAATGTAAGTAGTGTTTCGTGAATTGTAATTTTAAAGTGCATAGAAAAACAACTTTGGTTTAAATACCGTTCAATAAAAAACAACTCTATGCCCCACTCAAATCCATCCCTATTTTTTGCCACTTTTGCCGCTCTAACAACAATTTTCATATTATATGATATACTGGGGATGTGATTTGTACTCCCAATTAACAAGAAGGCACAGAGGAGTTTTGGGATTTTTATAGTTTGAGTTAATATTTTATTAGTAATTTAGGCTTAAGCCCATGAATAGTTACTGGGCATATATAATTTCTTTCTCTTGTAATTAAAAGTTGTAACATAGAGATGCAATGTGCTAATTATAGTAGAGTTATTTGCTGAACGTACTCCTAGCTTAGGAGAGATCTAGGATAAATTTTGTGTTTCAATTTCTCTTTCTCACTTTTAATTTATTTTCTTGTGATTGTGCGTCAAATTTTAACGCCATAGCCTGTCACTACTTATGCTCTCTCTCTCTCTCTCTCTCTCTCTCTCTCTCTCTCTCTCTCTCTCTCTCTCTCTCTCTCTCTCTCTCTCTCACTAGCCCATGAATCGGCTTTGGTGTCATCTTTCGCGTTCTCTCTCTTGCTAGCTCATGAATCGTCTCTGGCATCATCTCTGGCGTTAGGTCCTTAGAGACGTGCGGACCCCTCAAGTGCCACAACTTTGGCCAAAGGGACACTTAGGTGCCATAACTTACGATGTACCAAGTGCCAAAATCGGAGTAAAATGGATCATTTGAGTGCCACTCCGCCAAAATCCGGCCAAAACGCCAACGTTGCGTTTTTCCGGCGAAGCGTGTCCAAAACGACGCCGTTTGGCACGATTTGATGTGGTCAAAACGGCGTCATTTTTGGATTGACATGGAAAAAAATTAATTTAATTTAAAATTAAATTTAGTTAAATATTAAATAATAATAATTTTAAAATTAAATTTAGTCAAAATTTTAAAAAATTAAAAAAAAAAAAAAAAAAAAAAAAAAAAAAAAACGTGGGGAGGCTTCGAGGGATCAGCCCTCGGCCCGCCGCCGCCGGAAGGGCCGGCGACGGCGGGGGGAGGGTCGACCGGGGTCGCCGGGCCCCGCTAGGGCTCGGCGACCTCGGCCGACCGGCGGCGAGGGCTCGCGAGTCCTCGCCGCTGGATCTGGGCAAGGGCCACGAGCCCTCGCCGCTGGATCTGGGGGGGCTCGCGGCCCTCGCCCAAATCCGGCGAGGGCTCGTGAGTCCTCGCCGCCGGATCTATGCGAGGGCCGCGAGCCCTCGCCACCGGATCTGGGGGCTCGCGGCCCTCGCCCCGGATCCGGCGAGGGCTCGCGAGCCCTCGCCGCTGGGCCGGCCGGGGGTCCGGCCGACCCTCCCCCGCCATTGCCGGCCCTTCCCGGCGGCGGTGGCGCCGAGGGCTCTCGGCCGCCTCCTCCAGTTCCTTTTTTTTTAAAAAAATTTAAAATTTTTTTCAAATTTTTTAAAGTTTTAAATTATTATTTTTAAAAATATTTTAACTAAATTTAATTTTAAATATTTTAACTAAATTTAATTAATTTTTTAATTTTTTTACCACGTCAGCCCAAAACGACGCCGTTTTGGTCACGTCGCGTGCAAAATGACGTCGTTTTGAAGCGCGCTTTGCGTTAAAAAACGCCACGTTAAGATTTTGGCGGAGTGACTTAAGTGATCCGTTTTTCTTCGAACGCGACACTTGGGGTGTCTTTCTTCGTAAGTTATGGCGACCTAAGTGTCTCTTTTGGCAAAAGTTATGGCACTTGAAGCGTTCTTTTGCCGGTCCTTAGACGATTATATTTCTAAGAACGATTATTATTTCCCTCTCTCTTTTTAGCTTGTGAATCGTCTCTGGCATTATTGTTTAGGTTCTTGGCCTTATAGTGGAATTAGGAATGCCTGAGTCAAAAATATATGTCAAATCAAACTTCAATTATTGGATCGGGACATAGAATGAGTTAAATTCCGTGTTACATGCTATAATCTATTCATCCGTACAAATATATGCGATCGTAGATACAAGTTAAGCTGATTGAAATATGATGCTCATTATCAAGTTATCATACTATTTATCACTCCTTCCAATAATCTAGCAAAATCGCAACTACTTGCGGGAGAAGTAAAACTGTGCGCATGAGCCACTACCAACGAAAAATGAAAATCTGATTTTGTGATGAAAATAATTAATTATATCACTTTTAAAAAAAATGGATATAAGAAATATTTGTGTTGCCAGTAAATAATGACGCGAAATCATTTGAAATCATGTCCTATCCAGATCTACATCTTTCTGTTCGATATCATAACCAAGAAACGGCAGAGCCAAGCCTGAGTATAAAAGCTGGAAAGAGAGAGACGGAGAGAGACGGAGAGAGAGAGCCATAAGCTGAAGCTTTTCAGTTTTCAGATTCATCATCAACCGATGAAGCCAACGAATATCTGCCCTGCTTCTTCCATCTTCCTCCTTCTTCGTGCTCCAGCTGCGTTCTCCAGCGAGTCGTCATCCCATTCCATCCTCCATCTCCCTCATCCTTCTCATCTCCCTTTCTCGTCTCCCCGTCGTCGGAGGTTTTCCTCGACCCCTAACCCTAATTTAGACGACCCCAACCATGTCTTGTGTTGCGTGAGGACAAATCGCAGAGCTGCTGCTGGTGGGTTTACGAGTGTCGGTGATGCCCTGTGTTGCTTCGGTAAAATGATAAAGTTGAGCCCTTTGCCTTCCTCCGGGGATTTCAATCTACTGTCGGGCGCTATAGTGAGGATGAAGCACTACTCGACTGCCATCCGCTTGATTGAGCAGCTGCGTTCTCTCGGGATCGAGGATGGTGTTGCCTTGTTGACCATTTGGATGAATTGCTTCTGTCGGTTAAGGCGGGTTGATTTGGGTTTGTCTATCCTCGGCAGAATCTTCAAGCTTGGGTTTCCCATCACTGTGGTGACGTGGAACACCCTAATTGATGGTCTCTTTATTCAGCGCAAAACTGATCAAGCCTTGAGGTTCCTCGATGATATGGGACGAAATGGCCCCGAACCTAGTGAGACCACGTATGCGATAATCGCCAAGGGGTTATGCAGGGCAGGTAACACCAGTTTGGCAATCGAATTGCTGAGGGACTGGGAAGAGAGAAGTTGCCGGATCAATTCCTTCACGTACAACATAATAATTGACAGTCTTTGCAAGGAGGGACTGATCACAGAGGCCTTGAGACTCCACGAAAGCATGAGTAAGAAGGGTATCAAACCAGATGTTGTTACTTATAACTCCTCGATCCACAGTCTGTGCAATGTAGGCCAGATGGAAGATGCTCTCATATTGTTGAAAGAGATGACAAGTGGAGGCATCCAACCCGACATATTCACTTATAGTGCCTTGGTTCATCACTTGTGCAAGCTAGGCCAATGGAAAGATGCTACGGTCTTGATGGAGAAGATGATGGAGGCAGGAATTGAACCAAACGTCGTTACTTATACCTCTGTCATTCAAGGAGTGTGCAATTCCGGCCAATTGAAAGAGGCCCAAAGACTGCTGAGTCATATGGTGCAAAGCAGAGTCATGCCGAATGTTCAGACCTTCAATATTCTGGTGGATGCACATTGTAAAGAGGGAATGCTTGTAGAGGCAGAGGCCATAATCAACCGGATGATTCAATTAGGTAAAATGCCTAATAGTGTCACTAATAATACATTGATGAATGGTTATTGTTTGCAAAATAGGATGGATGATGCTCTGGCAGTTCTTAATTTGATGGTTGAAACAGGCTGCGCACCTAATGTTGTTTCTTATAACACGTTGATTAATGGATACTGCAAAGGGAAAAGAGTTGACAAATCAAAAATACTGTTCCAAGAAATGCTTGAAAGGGGCTTGAATCCTAATGTCATCACGTACAACACCCTCATAAACGGATTTTGCCAGGTTGGGAACCTTGAAGCCGCGGCACAGCTAATTAATGAGATGCAGTCTCGCGATCTCTCTCCAAATCATTATACCTTGAATGCCTTCCTCGATGGCTTATGCAAAATGCAGCAGATTGACAAGGCCTTGATATTGCTTCGAAAGATGGAAGAATCCAAATTTGTCCCAAACATCGTGACTTACAGTATCCTAATAAATGGCATGTGTAATGTTGGAAAGCTCAACGATGCTAAGGGGCTGTTTGATTGTTTGCATGATCGAGGCTTGCGACCTAACGTGTGGACATATAACATTCTCATGCATGGGTTGTGCAAAGGTGGATGTACGGAGGAAGCAGATCAGCTCCTAAAGGAGATGGAAGGAAATGGATGCTTTCCAGATGGGGTCAATTACAACACAATAATCCAAGGACTACTAAGAAATAACAAAAATGCTAGAGCCGCGCAACTTGTCGGTGAAATGGTTGAAAGGGGTTTTTCTGCAGATGTAGCGACAATGGAGTTGTGGGTCAAATATCTTGTGACAAATGGAACTTCTTCCTTTTCTAGTAGAACTCTCCATTGTCTCTGAGATCTGTCCACTTATTCATCTGAAATGTGATGCAGAGTAAATCAGATTACTGCCATTTTTTCTTCCAAGCATCATCTCACTGAGTCTCATGTCCCATTAATGAAGTTGTTTTAAATCTGGGAGACAGTTCAATATATCGAACCTGCCAAGACAGCAAATTTTTGGACAGGTGGAAGGTGGATTTTGATCCTCTTATATCTAGGTCTGGTACGAAGTCTGTGTATTTAGCTGGTATGTATACTCGTCTGTTAGTGCTTCTGGTGCCTAATGTTTTTCAAACAGGTTAAATTCATACAAATGATCAAGCAGTCTGAGGATGATATTGTACTAAAAGGATGTTAATAGTGATAACTTTGCTATGTTATAAATCCTGATTAGCCTATTGTGTATGTGCTTTGAGAGAGAGAGAGAGATCCTAGTTTTATGATCCTTTCAATGTCCTATTTACCATAGATACTTCGAAGAAGATGCATACCTTGAAGTGGATGGTATTTGAATCGGTGGTGGAGAATGTGTAGGTCGAGCGTTGTTGTCAGATTATCACCACAGGTCGATTCCATATTTGGTTTATATGCTCTGCTTCTTACATGCAAATAACAGCGAAGTTTGAGGGACGGCTTGCTGACTAAGGAACATGGCTGCAAGCGTATGAAAACTGCTTGAAGTATCTTCTCCTTTGCACTGCGAGGGATTTTCTGAAAAGCTTCTGATGATGGGTGAACATGAACGCCATTGACAAACATTCCCAATGCTAGACGTCTTGAGAACAACAATCAACTTCATCGCAGTCAGGCCCAGATGATGTAAATTCCATTGTCTTTTCCACCGCAACAATTGAATTACTTTGCCAACCAATAGGGTTGGCTCTCAATGGACGTACATTCCTTGGCCAGCGAGGGTGTCCTCGCGCTCACTAACCCTCATCGGCCTCTGGCGAGGGTCCCCTTGTTGGACCTAGCAAGGGGCAGCCTTGACCAATCCTCACCGGTCCTCGCCTTCGCCCATGACCACCGTAGGAAGAAAGGAAAAACAAAAGGAAGGAAAGAAAAAAGAAAAGAAGGAAGAGCGAGGAAAACAAAGATAAAGCAAAAGAAGAAAATTAATAAAAATTCAAGAAATAATTATATATTAAATGAAAATGTGTAGTCAACGCCAGTCATGCCAATAAGAAAAATAGCATCCGTATTGGGCTGAATGATTTAATTGGTATCAATATGAAAGTGTTTAAAATTAAATTGGTCCAATTGAAACGTTTATGACTTTTTTTTTGTACTTTTCCTACTAGTTACGTGTTTCCCAAAAATTGGCTGATAACAAAATCTCAATTGAACCACCGAGAATGAAATTGATTTTCTTTTTTTTGGGGGGGGGGGGACGGGGTGGGTCGGGTGCATACGCAAGGGACCTAATTTGAGGGGAAGACTCCATCGTTCAAACACGAAATCTATCGTATCCGAATCAAGTGCCTGATCATCCAGTGAATCCTTTGGAGTCAATTGCTAGTCTATTATTTCCATTCATTATCGGAGGATCACAGAAACACTGAAGTAACATTTCTAGATAGTCATTAAACGATCAAGCCATTGCCTGCCTAGTTTCACTTTCATTTCTTTTGGATGTACATGAAGTTGCATAAGGCATTATTCACACCACCTCCTAGCTTCTAACGAAATGAAAGGGAAACTAGGTAGCGGTCTCTTCATATAGGAACGAGGATCGAGCGAACCAGTCTGGTAGCTAGGAGGTCTCGATTGCATATGTTGCCACATTTCCACTTGACATCGATCATAATGGTAAATGGCGCCGAGGCCTTCTCTTGATTTTTCAAAACTGTCCAGTGCTCCATTGCCGCAGGGGCGGAGATGTTTAAGGGGAAAAAAGCTTACGGTTTTGCACTAGTCAATACGGTGAGCACGAAGTAATTATTAAAGGAAAGAAAAATAGATGGCGCGGTGCTTCATTTGGTTGAACAGAACCAAGTACAAGAGTCATCATATATCCTAAAAATTTCCTTTACTTGAAACAAAACAAATGTCCAAGCTTTTTATTCTGAAACAAGCTTTCCCTATCTCGACAACGGAGATAGACATTGCTCATTTTGATAATTGAAAAAGGAAAAAGTTAAAAGGAAAGTGCTGGATCAAAAGCATTCGAGACCTCTTCTTTATTCTGAGAACTGGTAATTTTCATATCTCATCCTACAGTCCTGAAGCTGCATTTGAGCCCCGATGCTATTTGGGCAGTTGCTGAGAACCTGACTCTTCGCAGAGCTTACGCAAGTACCACAATCAGTAAACGAGAGCGATGCACTGCAAACAGCATGGCCATAAGCTGTTGCTTCGACATAAGGAGACTGGGTGTAGTAATTGTAGCCAGGGTGGTTCGCTGTCACGGTCGCTAGATCCTCGAGGACATACGATACGCTGTTCGCATAGGGATCGCCGCTTCCATAAACATTGCCGTTGCAAATCTTGTTAACCATGGTCGTGTCCAGCCCGCCCTGGACAAAGTTGAACACTAGAAGGAGACCAAGGAGAGTGAGTGCAAATCGACGAGCAAAAGCCATAGCCGTGCTCCTTTTTTCCTTTTCTTACCAGCTCTATATCTCTTTGCTTTTCTTGTTTCGCAGATAATTTGAGTTGAGTGTAAGACTATATATAGAGAAGCACTCGCCTTTGTTTCCTCCGACAATTTGAATAATAGGTTATTATATACATTTATATGCTTTGTCGATGGCGGATGCCTTCTTCAATCCGTTTCGCCATGGACTCTAAGACTGGACAGATAGATATGGCTTGGTCTGAATTGGCCAAAAGATATGTTGACAACAAAATCGAAAATCTTTGGACGTCCATCATCATTTGCCGCTCGTGTATACAATGATCTCTGTTGATCTCAATATTCAATTCGGATTCATCCGATTTGCCTCGTTTTCTTTTGTCTCTGACGATACATGTTCCTTGCTAAGCGTTTTCTTTCTATTTCCTTTGCCAATGGGATGAGATTTTCTTCTTTGTTTTTCCTGTCTTTAACTGTGATATTACCACACCTCCACTTCAAGGTATATTATCTTCGTTAATTTAAACAGGGATAATTTTCAAAAAAATCTTAAACCTATTATACATAAGCCAATTCAATTTTAAACTTTTTAATTTTGTCAATTTGATTCCTAACCTTTTATCAATATGCCAATGTAGCATTTTCAGCCAATTTTTGCTTAAAATCAACTTGACGTGAACGTTAGACATCTTACGTGGAATGGTCCACACTAACAAGGATAATCTTTTTAATTTTTAAAAATTTGTCTATTTTTTATAATTTATTGTATTTCTTTTTCTTTTCTTTTCTTTTCTCTTTTTTATTCATATGTAGCTAGGCGGCAAAGCCCACATCAGTCAAGGTAGGCCAACAAGGACTGTGGCCCTCACCCACAACTAGTGAGGGTCATTAGCCCACATTTAAGGAAAATGAAAAGAAAAAAATTATAAAAAAGAAAAAAATTATGCATAAGAAAATTTCAACATCCATCGACCATACCACATAGGACTGCTAACATCCACATCACCGGTTGCCAGCAAAAATTGATCGGAAGTACTACATTGGCAAATCACAAAAAGGTTTTAAGAATAAATTGTTCAAATTAAAAAGTTTAGGACTAGATTCATACAATAGATCTATAATTATTTTGGTAATTTTCTATTTAATCTTGATAAATGTATTTGCTTCTTTGAAATCAATGACATCAGATATATTGTGTCATAGGCATTATTTGATCGATAAACTCTTTTTGGGTACCTTTGATGGATGTGGATTTTGTAATCAAATCATTGAGCTTTGATTTGGATCACTCGTTATGATAAACTTTCGATCATTTATAATTGATGCATTTTGGCCAAAGTGTAGCCCCTCTTTCAACAAATTGCAAACATGGCTGGCACATTGTAGTGACATGTTCCCCAGAAATTTGGCTAATAACGAAGTCTAGGTTGAACCATGATCGGGAATGAAATTGATGCACAAGCGGCCTAATTTGAGTGGAAGACTATCATTCAAGTGAATCCTTTCATAATCGACTACCAGTTTAATGTTTCCATTCACAAGTGACCACTAGCCCTTTCCACTATGAGACAACCTCGACAATCTCCTCTCCCCTTATTTATCGAGCCTAAGTCGAAGTAGCAACAACTCGTAACAATTTCAATAATCCAACTCGTAACAATTTCAATAATCTCCTTCTTATATATTGGGTCTGGGTCGAGCCACAATAACTCATTACTCTCTCGTATGATTATTGAATCCAAACTAGTTAACAATCTAAGCTCTAATATCAATAGTGAGTGGTTTTGAAAGATAGTTTAAATGATAAGATTTTTCCTCACACTTATAAATTGACTACCAGCTCTTTCTACAACTAATGTGGGACAATCTCAACAAGAGGATCACAAAAACACTGAAGTAACATTGCTAGATAGGCATTACACAATCAAGTCATTGTCTACCTAGTTTCACTTTCATTTCTTTTGGATGTCCATGTTTCAAACCACCTAACAAGTTTCAACTCCACATTTACGTCGTGAATCGACAGCTACATTTAGCTACCAACGAAACGAAAGTGAAACTAGGTACCGGTCTACTCATGTAGGAACGAGGATCTAGTGTACCAGTCTGGTAGCTAGGAGGTCTCGATTGCATACGTTGCTACATTTTCACTTGACACCGATCATATTGGTAAATGGCGCTGAGACCTTCTCGACTTTTCAAAGCTGTCCAAGGATCCATTTTTGCAGGGGCGGAGACATTTAAGGGGAGAAAAGCTTACGGTTTTGCAATAGTCAATACGGTGAACACGAAGTAATTATTAAATGGGAAAAAAAATGGATGGTGTGGTACTTCATTTAGTTGAACAGAACCAAGTACAAGAGTCATCAGATATCCTAAAAATTTGTCCTACTTGAAACAAAACAAATGTCTAAGCTTTTAATTAAGAAACACGCTTTCCCTATCTCCATAACGGAGATAGTCATTGCTCATTTTGATAATTAAAAAAAAAAAGCTTAAGGAAGATGCTGGATCAAAAGTATTTGAGAGCTGTTCTTTATTCTTTCTTTTTTTTTTTTTGTCAAAAACTGAAACATTTCATTAAGTAAGCAAAGATGAGAAACCCTGTAAATAGGATTCATTACATAAAAAATCCAACAAAGTTTAACGGGTAATTTTCATATCTCATCCTACAGTCCTGAAGCTGCATCTAAACCCTGATGCTATTCGGGCTGTTGCTGAGTATCTGGCTCTTCGCAAAGCTTACGCAAGTACCACAATCAGTAAACGAAAGCAATGTACTGCAAAGAGCATGGCCATAAGCCGTTGCTATTCGCATAGGGATCGCCGCTTCCATAAACGTTCCCATTGCAAATCTTGTTTACCAGGGTCTTGTCCAGAGCGCCCTGGACAAAGTTGAACACTAGAAAGAGACCCAGGAGAGTGAGTGCAAATCGACGAACAAAAGCCATAGCCGTGTTCGTTTTTTTCTTTTCTTACCGACTCTTTCTCTCTTTTCTTTTCTTTTTTCGCAGATAATTTGAGTTAAGTGTAAGACTATACGTAGAGAAGCACTCATCTTTGTTTCCTCCGATAATTTGAATAATAGGTTATTATATACATTTGTATGCTTTGTCGATGGTGGATGTCCAATTCTAAGATGCTTTCTTCGATCCGTTTCGCCATGGATTGTAAAAATGGACAGATATGACTTAGTCTGAATTGGCTAAAAGATCTGTTGATAACAAAATCGAAAATCTTTGGACGTCCATCATCATTTGCCGCTCGTGTTTACAATGATCTTTGGTGAACAGAATATTCAATTGCCTCGTTTTCGTATATCTCTTTTCTTATATCTCCACGTTCCTTGCTAGGCTTCCCCCCCCTTTAATTTATTTGCAAATGGGATGAGATTTTCATTTTTTTTTTCTGTCTTGAACTGTTGATATCATGTTGATATCACCACACCTCGACTTCAAGATATGTTATCTTTGTTAATTTAATCAGGGATAGTTACCAAAAAAGATTTTGAACCTATTGCACAAATGTCAATTTAGTCATAAATTTTTCAATTTGGTCAATTTAGTGCTAAATCTCTTATCAATTTGCAATGTAATACTTTTGTCCAATTTTGGCCAGAACATGTGAACATTGGTCGTCTTATGCAAAACGACCAACACTAATGTGGATGATTTTTTAAATTTTTTTATAATTTATTATATTTCTTTTCTTCCTTTCCTCTTTCCTATTCATTTGTAGCAAGGACCACGACAAACAAGGGTCACCAGCCCATAGTGAAGAAAAAAAGACGAAAGGAAAGAAAAAAATCAAAAAAAAAAAATTATAAAAAATTCTTAATAAAAAAATTTCAACATTAAAAACCATACCATTTGTCAACATTCACATCAACAATTGCCAATGAAAATTACCAAAATGTTTACGACTAAATAAGCCAAATTGAAAAGTTTAGCACTAAATCCATATAATAAGTTAATGATTTTTTGGGTAATTTTCCATTTAATCATGATAAATGTGTTTACTTCTTCGGAATCAATGACATGAGATACTGTGTCGTAGGTATTGTTTGATGGATAAACTCATTTTGATGATAAACTCATTTTGAGTAACTTTTATGGATGTGGATTTTGTAATCAAATTATTGAATTTTGATTTCATTCACGCCTCACATAAACTTTCAATCTTTTACAATTGATGCACTTTGACCGAAGTCCAGCCACTGTTTCAACAAATTGCAAACAGGGCAGGCACGCGGTAGTGACATGTTCCCCAGAACTTTGGCCAATAACGAAGTCTGGATTGAACCATGATCGATATTGAAATTGGCGCACAAGCGGCCTAATTTGTTGTATCCAAACCAAGCGCTTAATCATTATCATTCATTGTTGGAAATATAAAGTGGGCTTTGATACTAGTATTGGATGATTTTAGGCCTTTCTCACCCCAAAAGTTAGCTCAAAATGTAAAGTTTTTCCTTATATTAATAAACTGACCACCAGCGCCTTCCATAATCGATGCTGGATAACCTCAACAGAAAATCACAAAAGCACTGAAGTATCATTGCTAGATATGCATTCACAATCATGCCATCGACAACCTAGTTTAACTTTCATTTTTTCGAATTTGTATAAGGCACTATCCACACCACTTTGCTAGTTTTGACTCCTCATTTACATCATGAATCGACCGCTATATTTAGCTACCAATGAAATGAAAGTGAATCTAGGTGCCGGTCTGTTCATACAGGAACGAAGATCAAATGTACCAGTCTGGTAGCTACTAGCTGGGACCTTCTCTTGATTTTCAAAAATACCCACTGCTCCGTTCCCGCAGGAGCGGAGATGTTTAAGAGAAGAAAAGCTTACGGTTTTGTAATAGTCAATACGGTGTACACGAAGAAATTATTTGAGGAAAAAAAAAGATAGATGGCGTGGTACTTCATTTAGCTGAACAGAACCAGTTACAAGATCACATATCCTGAAAATTTACCGTACTTGAAACAAAACAAATAGTCCAAGCATTTTATTCATAAACAAGAAAAACTTAGTCCGTACTTGAAACAACACAAATGTCCAAGCATTTTATTCATAACAGAGATAGTCATTGCTCTTTTTGATAACTGAAAAAGAAAAAAGTTGAAGGAAAACGCTGGACACGAAAGTATTTGAGACCTCTTCTTTATTCCGAGAACGGGTAATTTTCATATCTCATCCTACAGTCCTGAAGCTGCATCCGAACCCCGATGCTATTCGGGCAGTTGTTTAGTATCTGACTCTTCACAGAGCTCACGCAAGTACCGCAATCAGTGAATGAAAGCACTGCATTGCAAACAGCATGGCCATAGGTTGTTGCTTCAGCGTAAGGAGATTTGGTGTAGTAATCGTAACCAGGGTGGTTTGCCGTCACAGTTGCCATATCTTCAAGGACATACGATACGCTATTCGCGTAAGAATCACCGCTTCCGTAAACGTTGCCATTGCAAATCTTGTTTATCAGGGTCGTATCTGGATCACCTCGGACAAAGTTGAATACGAGAAGGAGACCAAGGAGCACAAGCGCAAATCGACGAGGAAAAGCCATAGCCATGTTCATTCTTTTCTTTTCTTGACAGCTCTTTCTCTCTTTTCTTTTCTTCTGTTGCAGATAATTTGAGTGAAGTATAAGACTTTATATAGAGAAGAACTCCTCTTCGTTTCCTCCGATAATTAGAATAAAATGCTTTAATATGCTTTATAATGTCCATTTATATGCTTTGTCGATTCTCGATGTCTATTTCTAAGACGCTTTCTTCGATCCGTTTCTCCCTGTTTTTAATGTTTATCTGTATTCATGAAAACAATGCATTCTACTGGACACCTTGTGAGTAGATTCACAGAACCTTGTATATGTAATGTAGATTCAATTAGTTTGATTTAAAAAAGTGAAAATCAAATCCCTTCAATAATCGTATGACGTCCATCATTATTTGCCGCTCGTGTTTACAATGATCTTCGTTGATCTCAATATTCAATTCAGATTTATCAGATCTTGTGTCATTTTCATTTGTTTCTGACGATACTTGTTCTTTGTTGGGCTTTATTTTTATGTTATTTTCAACTTCGCTAAGGTTCTCATTTCTGTCTGCCTTGAACTGTGATCTTACCAGAGCTCTACTTGAAGGTATTGATCTTTGTTAATTTAATCATGATGAACACGTTGGTTTTTCAAAATCAATGACATGAGATGTATTGTGTCATACCTTTTATTCAACCGACAAACTCTTTCTGGGTACCCTTTACGAGAGGTTAGAGTGGATTTTGAAATCAAATTACAAAACTTTGATCTCAATTAACCATTGTGTTTAACTTTTGACTATTCGCAATCAATGAGTTCAACCAGAGTCAAGGCATTTATTCAACAAAGTGCAAACATGGCAGACACTGTACTTGGCCAATGACAAAGTCCAGATCGAACAGACCAGGAAAGAAATTGATGCACAGACGGCGTAGTAAGAGAGGAAGATTGTGTCGTTCAAGCATGAAGTCCAGCACAGCCAAACCAAAACGCATTATCACTCAGTGAAACCTATGGAGTCGATGGCATGTCTATTATTTCCACGTTGCCGGAGGATCGCAGAAACACTGAAGAATACTGCTAGATAGGCATTTACACAATCAAACCATTGTCTACCTGGTCTCATTGTCATTTCTTATGGATGTACATGAAGTTGCAGAAGGCATCACTCACACCACCTTGCAAGATTCAACTCTAGATTTACACCATTAGTAGTTGAATGATCTGCTAAATTCCGCTACAAACACAAACCTGAAATGAGCTTAAGCTCAACCTTCTTTAAAGCCATCAGTGTCACTAGTCACAAATTTTGCCCCCTGTGCATTCATTCCTATTTGGAAATGACAGGAAGCTTAGGAATAATTAATCAGTCCATGAGTTTTGAATGTCCTCTGCTCGTTAGTTGTCACTCCTCCTCAACCCCATGGCCTGACAATCTGAAACGAGCATAGCAAACTTGGATCCACGTTCATTAGCGCCCCAGCATTGTCGAATTCCCCGCAGTAATTAGGAGCTGAAAATATGGTAACCAGCTGTCGGTCTGCAAAGAATTCGTAACCATCTTCAACCACCTGCAAAAAATATTTCAGCCAAAATGTTAGCAACATCATCTCCTTAGAGCAAACGATTCATTGACAACTGACGGGTATTACCAATGCATTCCCTTGTTTTGATCGAATTTGACAGAGATAACTGTTTGTTTGCTCAAAAAATCTCATGTACAATAGTACTCTCCCATGGAATGTGCTGTTCTCATGTATTTCTTTTGTTTTTGGTACTACGGCGTACCAAAACTGGAATGAGTTTTATGCATATGACAAGCTCTTACAAGACAGAATCTGCAACACACTCAGATATACCGAAATTGAGAAAAGAAAAAAAGAAAAAAAAAAGCACTTTCATGTGAACACAAGTTGATTGAACAGAAAGAATTTCAATGCATAGGAAAACAGAAAATGACCTGGTGAGCACGACATATTAGATCGAGGTCGTGTTTCCTTAGGAACTCTGCCACTTTGTCGGCGCCGAAAGTGTAGGAAACGCCCCTGTCATTCTCACCCCACCCTTTGATCTCTCTGTCAGGATCCGCCCAAAGTAGGTCACACAATAGCCCCTGGTCCGGCACATCCATGGGCCTCTCCAGAACCCTGATCTGATCTAAGTTCACAAGCTCCGGCGAGAGTCCACCGTGCATGCAAATGATCTTGTCATCAATCACTGCTGCCACTGGCAAGCAATTGAAGCAATCCGTGAAGACCTTCCACAGACGGACGCTGAAGCGACGCTTGCACTCGTCGTAGAAGCCATAGATCCGGTTAATGGAGGCACACTCGTGGTTCCCTCGGAGGAGAAAGAAGTTCTCCGGGAACTTTATTTTGTAGGCAAGGAGGAGGCAGATGGTCTCTATGCTTTGCTTCCCTCTGTCAACGTAGTCTCCGAGGAACAAGTAGTTTGAATCTGGTGGGAAACCACCACTTTCAATATTCTCAGTAGGTCTGGGTATTGTCCATGTATGTCACCTGGAAATGTAAGAGAACAAAATCATTTATGAAGTTGTTTTATAAACTAAAGCCAAGAAATCGATGCAAGATGATTCAAGCTATCAGACAGTCCATACTATGTGAGCCATCATAAGAGGATCGACACCAGAAAGAAGCAGAACCGAAGCCCTTGCCCTCAAGGGTTCGCTTGGTTGTATGCATATTTCCATGTTCATTGTACTGACCGGCATGAACATCAGCAGAACTAGCTTCCGTTCAAACAATCTAGTATCCCCCGACACCACTCTAGTACTTACGTTCTTGTCATTCTGGCAAACAAGTACTTGTAAAATTTCTTCAATACATCTAGCATACCTTGTTAGGAGGTACCTTATATGTATATTTAGGCCATTTCCTCTTACTTTTAAGTTTTTGGGAAAAACGTGTTTTCTGATAGATACAATAACGATGCTCTGAACTGCATCCAGCAATGTTATCTTGTTGCCCAAGATTGAGGTTCATAAAGTCAGAGAAATGGCTGAGATAGTGCAGAAAATTTTGCTGTTCCACAGCTTTTTCTTCTGCAACACGAGGCTTGAATGAAACAATGTCACTTATTAGGGTTTTCGAAACGAAATGCATTATTTCAAAGGATAAAACTTGGAAAATTTATAAACACCGAGGTTTGATAGGGCCAATCCAACCAAATGGGGTTCATCTATTCTTCTACTCCAGATCCTTCCACTCTTGCTTCTTCTTTCTGTCGACTCAAAACTTATTAGCCATTTTCTGATTAAGATGTCTCTGAACATGGCACAACCCAACATGATCTTTCATCCGATTCAGTCTCAATGACCTTATCTGGAGAGCGAAAACGCGTGATCACAAACAAAGAAAAGCCCATAATCCCCATGATCATTTATTCGACCTTAACACATTATGCATACCCTGGCTGGAATCGAACAAAAAGATTGGAAGGAAAGAACGTAGGATTACCACAGATGTTGATGGGGGCTTCCAATTCGAGGAGATTGGGCTGAGCAAGAAAGACTTGCTTGGCGACGATGCAAAGCCGACGAATTTCGGGCTCGACCAGCTGAATGTGTTTTCCTTTCTTGTTCCTTCGTTCCAACAATCTCTCTATCAAACCTTCAACTTCTGCCAGGACAGCATCCATGCTAATCTCCATTGTTCCTCGGGAATTCATTTGTGATCGGATTCAGATGAATCAAGAATCATACAAGAAAAGACTTGGCCAGATAGCAAGGATGGCGGGTCTAGAGATAGAGAGAGAGAGAGAGAATATTGGATTGTTTATTAATAGCGTGGCGCTGAATGGAGTGGATGTTTCAGATCTGGCACGTGAAGGGGAGGAAACATTCTCCTGTGTCCCCTGTTTGCCCAACTTGCACATGGCCGTGGCTTCACTTTGCCACGAAAGGCCACAATAATCTCTAGTGGAGATAAAGTGCATCCAACAAAATAGCCACAATCCTCATCACAATTGCTAGGGGAACCGAAAGAGTCCCTTTTCTTTTCTTTTCTTTTTTTCTTTTTTTTTTTGGACTATTTATAGCAATGAACATTCACCATTGGCGCCCGATTAAACAATGGAGAACCATGCTGTGATATTAAAATCAAAGACGGAGACATTGAAATTCCTGGGGAACATAGCCATCGCTTTTGAAAGGACAAAAAATAGATTCATTGATATTGGTTACATGATACTTCATCACCAAGATGATGACACTCGGCTGCGTCGAGCGCCTAGCAAACAGAAGCAGCCTTTAAGCAGTGAAAGTAACTTTTAAGGTAAATACAAGGACCACATCAGAACATAAGAGGCCGTCCAGCGAACATTTGGCCATATATCCGAGGCATTATCAGAACTGAGACTTGTCGAGACTGTCAAAAAAAGGATGATCAAGTGCTGCTTTAGCCGAGATCCTTTCAGCAGGATCATATTTGAGCATTTTCTGCATCAGTCAACAATAACGATTGAGAGTTTACAGAATGTAGAAAATAACACGCCATGAGATTAAGGCTATTATTTGCCAAAGAGCATCCAGTGTTGGTTACTGACATGCATGATTGAGACTACGAAAAGCTCAGATACTCAAATCAGAAGTAATATCTTTCCACATATACGTTATTTGTAACCATCAACACAACCTATAGTTCCAATCCTTTGCCCTCTTATTTGCCAGAAGCCGACTTCAGACCTTTTTTCTATACTTCACACTTCCTAGCAATTGGAATTTGAGGGCTTTCTTTCATTACAAATTATGGCACAACTAAAATAATCCCTGGATCAACTAAGATCCCATACTTATTGCACAATTCCACCCCTGCATCATTTGTTTTGCTAGCCTCCAACTCTTATGATGAAGCCTTTTAACAATGATCATGGGTCAATGATCATGGGTCAATGGACGAAAACAGTTTTGGACAGAAAGGGTACAATTCAAGCCAAATCTTCTTCTCGCATGTATATTTACCAGACATTCAAATGTCAACAAGGGTACAGATACTAACCGACAGAAGGTCCACCCCATCTGGTCCAAGGGATGGAACTGCTCTTGCCAAGTTTTGAGGTTCCCATTGTGGATAAACATGCCAATCCCTCAAAGTGGTAACTCCTGGCCATTGCTTCTCAGTTGGGGTTCCCAATAGCCTTCAGTCGCAAATATCCAAATAAATCTTAGCAGAATTACTAAAATTCATCAATGTAACTTTAGACACACAGGTGCAACAACCTGGGATTGTCCCTTATCACTAGAGTGGAGAAAATGCACACCAAATAGAACAACTGAAAGTGAGGTACTGTTGTAAATTACTATTCAATTCACATTGTAGGCTAGCAAATAGACTAGGGTGTGTTATTCTCAGCGAACCAAGGATTCATAAGTACTACTAAGGCCTTCAGATTTAATGAAACAAATCACCTGAATATGTGAAGCAGTTGCTGAAACTCAGAGTCCCCAGGAAATAAGGCTTGCCTTCTCACCATCTCAGCTGTGATGAATTCAGACATCTAGAGTTAGGATAAGCAAAAGACAAGAAACATACTTCCTACATGCTCAAGGAAATCAAAAAGTAGATTAAAATCGACCAAAGCAAGAACATGTATCCAAAACTAATCACAGCATTAAACAGAAGAAACAGAGAAATCCTGGACCTGTTGCTCACAGGAACAAGTGTCTCTTGACTAGAAATAACAGAAAGCAAAGGAATGGAAGCACAGTCAATTGGCGCAGGGCATGTGAGGAAGCGTGTCATGTCTCTAATTTTCATTCAGCATGCACCACTCTTTTTTGTCAATTAGCAATAAGATGATCTAACACTTAACACAGTGTCCAGCCTATCTTATGGACTCCACATCCTCATGACAAATCTGAAATCAAAGAACACGAACAAGAACTCAATACCTATCCATGCTACGGAAACCCAAGACCTACACCTCGACATCAACAACCTATCAATGCCATCCTAAAAATGTTGTCTACAACATCCGAACGAACAATATTCGAATTCCACACTGGAGAAGAACGTGATTTCAGCAGAAGCAAGCCAGAGATCTAACCCGGTTGATGCAAAAGGCTTTCAGAAAATGGAGCAAAGAAGAAAAGAGACATCGACCACTTCCGGCGACAGATTCGATAGAGATAGTTACCGAAGATACACCCGACAGACCACATGTCCACGCCGATCGAATAGTGAGCGGATCCCAGCAACACCTCAGGCGCTCTGTACCAGAGAGTGACGACCTGCACCGGAGATACACGAAATCATGAGTCGAAATCAGCGGCACTCTCGCCCTCCGAACGCCATAAGAGGATCGCCAGAAAAGCAAAAGACCTCATGCGTGTAACTCTTGAGCGGGACGGTGAAGGCGCGGCCGAGCCCGAGATCGGCGATCTTCAGGATCCCCTTCTCCTTGTCGACGAGCAGGTTCTGGGGCTTGAGATCGCGGTGGAGCACGCCGTGGCTGTGGCAGTGGGCGACGCCCTTTAGGAGCTGGTAGAGGAAGTTCTGCACGGTCGCCGCGGGGACGGGCCTAGGGTTTGGCCCCTTGCGGTGCGAGTCGATGAACTTCTTGAGATCGGTGTCCAGGTACTCGAACACCAGGTACAGCATCGGCTTCCCCCCGCCGACGGCACCGCCGTGGGCCTCGCCGCCACCGCCTTCCGCCGCCGCCGCCGCCGCGGCCTTGCGCTTGGAGCCGCCGTCGACGTGCTCGACGGAGAGGAGGCGGACGACGTAGAGGGACTGGGAGAGGAGCTGGAGGAGGGAGACCTCGCGGAGGGCGGTGGGGGGGACGCCCTCCTCGTCCATCTCGAGGCGCGTCTTCTTGAGGGCCACGAGCTGCCCCGTCGCCTTGTCCTTGGCCTTGTACACCTTGCCGTACGTCCCCTCCCCGACCTTCTCCAGCTTCTCGTACTTCTCCATCGCCGCTGCCGCCGATCTCCGATCTCCGATCTCTCTCTCTCTCTCTCTCTCTCTCTCTCTCCCTCTCTGTTCTCTCTCTCTCCTTTCTCCCTCTAGAAATGGGCGGTTGGTGTTTTTGGAACGTTGAGCGGGAGAGAGAGAGAGAGAGTGGTGGTCGGCGTCGGCGAGGAATTTGAATTTTGTCGAGAGGAGGGAGATGAGTTGGCACGTGCTTTGCTTGCCCTCTGTCTGTTTGTGGTTTTGAATTTTCGAATGGGTGGGTGCCACGTCATCGTTTTCGGCTTTTTTTGACAACGATTGAAATGTTAATCATCCCTAATGGAATTAAATCCTGAATTATCGACAAAAAAAAAATAGAATACGATGATGAGATTATGGAAGTGAATATTCTCGCGTTTATTGTGAATGCACTCTTCATCGTGGTTATTTATCATGTCGAAAATGATTAGTAATGTAATAATTTGCGTAACATAATTCGGGTATTATTAGGTATGATTTTTCTAGATCTTCATAATTAAGTTTTATATTATTCATTTAATTGTTTTTTAGCTATCGATGATGTTAATCATAAATAGCAGTTATGAGTGGTTCTTGAACTAGAAAATGATTAATAATGTAATAATTAGAGCAATAATTTTACAAGTCGATTGTTAAGCATGATATTAAGAAAATCAAGAGCTTTTACAATGAAAAACCTATGCCTAACCAAGCAAATCATTCATATGAGAATTACTTGTGACAAAATGAACAATTAACTTTGATATCTCAAGAAAAGTATATTTAAATGTTATTGAAAGATTTAATGTGAGTACATATAAACAAGTAAGTACTCCACTTGCATATCATTTCAAGTTAAGTAGTAATTAGTGTCTTACAAGTGAGAAAGAGAATGAAGAGATCTTGAAAATTTATGTAGGTAATCTAATGTATGCTATAATTTGTATAAAATCTAATATTGCTCATACAGTTAGTGTTGTGATAAGATTTCTCTCAAATCTAGATAAGGAGCATTGGACCACTATTAAATAAATTTTGAGGTATCTTAAAGGTATTTCTAAATTCTGTTTGTGTTATTAATTGCGAAGCTTGATGTTGATTCTCTAAAATTCACATCAGTTCACATCACGTTCTTTGTAGGTAGAGCTATTTCATGACAATCAAGATTGCAAAAATATATTGCTTTGTCTATGATTAATGTAAGTTTATCGTTATCACCAAAGGATGTAAAGAACTCCCGTGGATGCAAAAATTGCTATAAGAGTTGGGATTGAAGTAAGAAAAATATATTATATATTGTGATAGCATGAGTGTTATTTATCTTAACAAAACATGTTAATGAGAAGTATCATTGGATCTGAAAAAAATTAAAAGTGAATCTCTTTCTACTTAAAAAAGTCCACATTAACAACAATGGATCTAACATGATGACCAAAGACTTACTTATGGTGAAATTTTAACTCTTGTAGAAACAAAGTAGGTATGATAAATCTTCCAACATGAGATAAAGAGTAGATTTGTTAGTTGGGTCTGCTTCTTGTGAGGCCCAACTAACATTAAATAAAAGGAAAAAATGAGCCAAAAAGTCAAAAGGCAAAAAGAAGGAAAGGTGAGAGTGGCTTCGCGTGTGCCGCGTGCCCAAGCTCGAGAGCGAAAAGAGAGAGAAATAGAGTGAGAAAAAGTTACCCAAGAGTGCGCGTGAAGAAGAGAAGAAGAGGGTCGAGAATTCGTGATCCCGATTTGAAGGCCAAACATTGACAAAATTAGCTCAAATTTGAGTATATTTTCATGAGATTGGGGGCTATGAGTTGATTGAATTTGTTCATGGAGAATCCCTTCCGAATTCTCCAATTACAATTAGGATGTTCTTGTTATGTTTACATTAATCCATCTTCATTATGAGGAAATATGGTTGCAATGTTGATTTTAAACCTCTAATGTGTGATTAAAAATAAATACTTTATGTATCTTATTCTTAATTTTTAATGATTAATATTTTTGTCAATTAGTTTTGGGCAATTCACTGTTGGTTTTGTTTTGTTGGTTTTGTTTCCTTATCATTTGGCATTATATATTGCTGATTATTACTGAGGTTAAGTCAATTTTGATTAGTTTAGTTCTTGAGAAGAAATTGATTCTGAACTGGATTTAGTTATCGGTGAATTGTTGCCTTGCAAAAGCGTACAGACTCTCAAACCTTTTCGAAAGTTGTGTAATTGTGATTTTTTCTTCACATGCATATTTTTCCAAATAAATGAATGCATTCTCTACTATAAAATAAATAACATAATTTAGCACATGTCAAGATCTGTCCCAAGGAGTGAAATACTTTCTTATTTCCCTAGAACCAAAAACACTCTCAAGTAGGAAACACTTCGACAACCTGCTTTATAGAGTATGAAAAACAGTAATCAGATATTCAGCAGAAAGTCCAACAATTTGCCCAATTGCGAATTGCTGTTCAGTCTGTAACCAACAAAACTTGGCTGATCCCATGACTCAATAAATCCAGGGAAGCAAAGCTCAGATTGAGCTTATTTAAACAATTATATGGTCCAAAGGCACGCTCATCACCTGGCACTCAACGCCAAACCGTCAAGACTTCAATAGAGTTAGCCTAATTATCAATCGACCACTTCTATGAGGGTCGTCTCGTAATCGCTAGGAGCCTCAAACCCATGAAGATTCATCACAGTAGCAGCGACATTGGCGAGCCCTCCACTGGGTACGTCGCTGCGGAACCTAACTCCAGGTGCCAACCCCGGGCCTCCGATGGCAACAGGCACCTACGAAACAAGTACAAAAGAAGATTTCAATAATGCTGTCAATAACCAGCACCGGCGGTGAATGAAATTCAACATTGGAGATTTACTAATGCAATGGCCAGAGTTTGTAACATATGTCGTCATGTTTTCCACAAAAAAGACGCGACAAAAAGAACAACAATGAACTTACTGGCTCAAGAGTGTGGGAAGTGAGTATCTGAATGTTTCCACTCTTGTCGAGTGCTGGCTCGCCCTTCTTGTTTCTCTTAACCATATCTTCAGCATTTCCATGATCTGCAGTGACGACATATATTCCTCCCACTTGCTCTATCGTATCAAGGATCATCTGCAGTTACAGAAGGTACCCCCATTCAGTCTGTGATCGTATGTGCAAAAAGAGGCTCATTTACTTGTCCTAGAAACCACACTTCAACGAAGATCCTCTTCTCCAAACTTCGTGTGCTCAACACAGATATACTGTCTCAGACCTATACAGGCTTAGCCAATCTCTTCATGGCAAGACAAGCTTAAAAGAATGTCCCTGAATGAACACTAGAAACAAAAAGACACTTGGACTAAAAAGTAAGAAGCTCTAGGACATCACACCTTCACCGCCTCATCAGCAGCTTTGCATGCCACAATTGTTGCCTCAATGTCTCCTGTATGCCCCACCATGTCACTATTGGGAAGATTAACTCGTACCTTCAGTTGCAAATGCAAATATAACAATCAAATCATAGGATAGGATCAAAAGTCAAAGCCTCATGTGTAAGGCTGTTTCTTCTTCTATTTTCACTATGATAAGTAATGGGAAGCTGTCATATACAACACAGAATTACCTGGTCAAATTTACCGCTAAGGATGGCATCCCTAGCTTTCTCAGCAATTTCGATTGCCTTCATTTTTGGTTGGACATTGAATGTAATTCCACTGTCACTAGGAATTTCCACGTACTCTTCCATTTCAGGATTAAAATAGCCAGAGCGATTTCCATTCCAGAAAAATGTGACGTGACCAAATTTGACAGTCTCGCTATTCAGATGAAGAACAAAAGAATATCAGTATATAAACACACGAAAATGTTTAAACCAAAGCCAGGTCAAAGAAAATGCAGCATCTAAGAAAACCAGTAGACATGAGAACCTGAAACGTGACTCCACTACTCTTAAACATTTCAATGAGTTATGCAATACAAAATGCTCAACAAGTAAAAGAGCAATATAATAGACGTAAATTAATAAAGAGCACAACCAATTTAAAAAATGTACAACTTGTAAATGCACATTCAGCACAGTTAAAAGTGAAAAAAGGTAATGCAGAGACTCACCTGCAGGCAAATGTCCGTACGCCGTTATGCACAAGATATTCACCAGATGTTCTGTCTATCTCTGGAGGAGAGACAAGGTAATGGCTTGGAAGCTGCAATTCACCATCATACTGAAGCATTCCAGCATAACGAATTTTAGGGACTCTAACACGATCAAATTTGTCAAAATCTTCATATTCGAGTGACTTTGCAATCATAACCATCCGGTCAGCTCGGAAATTAAATGTCACAACAGCGTCACCATCCACTATTGGGCCCACTGCTTTTCCATTGTCATCAACAATGACAAATGGAGGCAAATATTGGTCATTGGCCTTGGGTTCCTGCCTTAGCTTCTTCACAGCTTCAACAGCATTTGTAAACTTGTAAGGAGCTTCGCCAAGAACTTGTGCATCCCATCCTCGTTTTACAACTTCCCAATCGTTCTGCACGAGTTTCATAATAATTTATCATGTGGTCAATAATTCAACTGATGAAATGCAAATATAGAGAGAATTGCAAGAAGCTCCTAATATTGTGGTATGAAAACAATTCAACAGGAATATTCTTCAATGGCAGCTCGACGAGATGTAGTATCAAGGAGGGACTTCATATGGTATGCACCTGATAGGAATTTAATTACATTCTTTCTATTAATTTATCTAACAGATTAAGTAATCAACGTCACATAGGCAAAGAATAAATCAATAAAGAACAACAATCAACGAAATGGCTCCAGCAACTTTGATCAAAGCTTCATTAAACTGAGCTTCATTTAAACTGAGGCTTAAAATCACAGACAATGCTGAGACTATTTGCATATTTTTATATGTTTTTATTAATCTATTAGCCTGCCAGTCACCAATCCATGGAAGATGCTCATAAGATATTAACCGTCCTAGGTACAGTTCACACATTCGAAGATAAGGACTGCAGTACATACAGAATACAAATCTGTCACTCTTAGCTAGTGAAGCACACACATGAATTCAAACAGATTGATGGGCATGGCGTAAGATGTTATCATTTAAAGACAGGCTACCAAACAGGTCAAGAATCCGAAATCCATAAGGAAGCAGAAACATAACTCAAACAGATGATATTAACAGAAATTGGGATCTGACCAAGTTCCTACAACTTTCAGCATAACCAGCTAGATTTGGCCAGAGAAAGTCCTAACTAACCAGTTATTACAGCAATAATAGAAGAAAAATAACAATAACAGATGCAAGGTTCCTCCAACCATCTTGTGTAAACGACCTCATACATGTATCGTATTTAACTGCTTCTTCGAAGAGTTGAATTTTTTTTCATCAACAACACCAGTAAAATGTGCTAATTGATACCCAATCAACAATCAGAAAAGCTCACAAACACTTAAAACCACAACCGACACTGGCATGATCACATACCTCATACCGGTCCATAGTGACATACATACGACCTCCACCAGATGCAATTTGTGCATCAACACCTTTAGCTCTTAATTCCGCAAGGTCATTTTCAAGAGTTTCTACAAAGCCCACGCTTGAACCATCCAAAACATCACGTCCATCTGTAAGAATATGGACACGGATTCTTTTGGCACCACGCTCAGCAGATCCTTTTACCAGCAACTGCACCACAGAGCAAAGGGCTAATCATTACAGCTGCAAAAATAAGCTAAACGCACAGAAGATCCAATAGACGGTTTAGAGAGGAGACCTGCACTTGATCCAGCCTAGAATGGACTCCGCCGTCACTCAGGAGACCAATCAAATGTAAGGTACCAGTCTCAAAACTATCCTTAATGTAGGTGAAACCTTCTCCATCATAAATCTTTCCGGAAGCAAGAGCAAGGTCGACAAGCTTTGCACTACATTTGGAAAGAGAGATGTTACAATTTCTCACCTTCTAAGCACTTGGCGGCATCATATAGATAAGGATAAGGGCACAAGTGATTCCGATAATAAAAGAAGCATAAAGTATGCTGAAACCCAGCAGAAGAAGCTCACCCTTGAGCAAAGATGCGGCCAGCGCCAAGAGCATTGTGACCAACCTCACTGTTACCCATGTCATCCTCCGTTGGGAGACCCACTGCAGTTCCATGAGCCCTGACCAATCTCCATTTCTCAGGGGCACCCTTTAACATGAAAAATGTAACTTCTCATTCAGCATATGTTACCAAAGAAGATCGACAAGCAAGGGCTAATGGAGCATCCAAGCAATCTGATCTGGCGATAACTAAACAAACATCAGGAGCAATATTTTGCTTCCGTACGAACCGGGTAAACCTTAAGGAGGCTATTGAGTTCTTCAAAGTTGTACACGGCATATAAAGATAACGCTAGCAAGATCAAAAATTGTTCATTTGGCAATAAGGCGGGTCCAAAATAGGAAACAGACACGGACTCCTCAGATCACCAAACAAAAGAAAAAGAGCCCAAATCAATAATTAACATCCCCATCAAGGGATTAGCATCGGCAACCAAGCCAAAGCCTTAATGATCTCCAGATCAGTCTCCAACCCACTCAACAGTCCACCACCAGCAATCAAACAATCCCCACCGCTCGACTCCGATCAACCGGAAAACCCCAGAAAAACCCATCGAAACCAAACCAGCTAAAACCCCAGATCCGGCATTGGCCGCCCATTCCCCCCAAGCAATAAGGACACACGGAGAACCCAGCTCGCGGAAAAC
Organism: Eucalyptus cladocalyx; assembly: GCA_017140615.1. NCBI lineage: Eukaryota > Viridiplantae > Streptophyta > Magnoliopsida > Myrtales > Myrtaceae > Eucalyptus > Eucalyptus cladocalyx. Next base: position 7,985,597 of record CM029516.1, on the reverse strand, counting down.
GCACCTTCTTGAGCGAGTCCATGGTGGGGGTCTCGGCGATGTGGATGCAGTTGTACTGGTCGGGCTTGGCCTCGCCCCACCCGTCCAGGACCACCATGGCGATGGTCTTCCCCTTGGGCAGCTTCGGGTGATCCGCCAGCTTCCATGAGCTACCCATTTTCCTCCCTTATCTCCTCTTCCAACGCAACCAAAAAGGTCCACCCGGGAGAAGCAGACGATCGAAGGAGTTCCTCTCGCGCGACGACAGCAACAGCGGCGAACGAAGCGTGATCTGCCCGAACACAAAAGGAGGGTCTGAAATCGAATATGCTTCGGCACCCCAGATGTCGACGAAAACGAGGAGAGCAACTGCCTTTATATCATCTAGAGAGAGAGAAAAACGGTGGGAGGAACAAGTGGAGGTGGGGCGACCGTTGATTTTGACCCACAGATTTGGCGAAAAGCGGCCGTCGGATTGGCGGGGAACATGGATCTGGGGCCGTTGATTGTAGGTTACGGTGTTGGAGTAGGGACTAAGGCAGGCTCCGTTAACGTGGCGGTTTTCACCGTAACCAATCCACGAATCGCGAAAAAAGGAGAGTCTTGTCTTTTGATTGGTAGCGCAATAACTTCGGCTGTGCTTTTTCTTTTTTGTTTGCTTTCTTTTTCCATTCTTCCTTCTCAAATGAATTACATCGTATCATGTCGGATTTAAATTCCTCTTGATAAATTTTCTCCTTATAAAGAATCGTGCTCGCGCGTGAGATAAGAGCAAGGGTTATAAGAAAAGGCAAGGATTGAAAAAGTTCCCTAATGAATTTATTGGCATGCGATTCTTATTTATCACGAAGACGGGTCTTAAAAAAAAATCCACCAAAAATGATTCGTGAGTATTCTTGAAAGTCAATGTCACTTTTCAATTTTTAAATTATCTCTAATTTCGATTTTGTGTTTATATAGTTGAGCGATTTTGTGATTCGATTTTTTCTTTTGTATAAGAATGACTTGAAATTTTATTATTAGTTTGTATTTTCAAAAATTGAGAAAATTATCAAAATGAGCCTCTCTCTTTAGTTGGGATGCTCATGAAGTGTCAAATAAAATATGATTTTAGTTTTTAATTCTAGTTTTTTGAAATATTGTGTTGTTGACGTGTCAACTGTCAAAAATAGTTTGCTGCTTTTGACGGGTCGGGAGGGTAGGTGCAACCGAGAGTCTTCATTGCATTTGGAAAAGAAGTGTAAGTAGAGATGTACCTTTTCTTTCTTTTCTTTTCCCTCTCTCTTTTACAATATTTTTTTTAACTAGGCATGACTTGCAATATAAAATGATTTAAGTGCATAAAAATCCAAAAAAAAAAAAATTGTTAAAAGAGCACGTGAGAGGAGACAAGTTTGACATTTCTGTCGTTTTTTTTTTTTTTTAATGTTTACGGTAATAAAATGTTTTTTTTTTTTGGGACGAAGTAATAAACGGTTTGAAATGCTCATCTTAGTATTAACACTTTTGTTTTATTTATCAAAAGAAAATGCAATCTCAAAACAAAAACTCGCCATTGGTAGCAACATTACGGCACTTTCTCTTTATTAGTTAAAATAAATAAATAAAACAGAAAGATGTTTCGATCTTAAACTTTTTTTTTTTTTTAATTTGTAATGCTTTCCGAACTTAATTTTAAGTCATTCTCATTTTGGTAAGTTAAATCTTTCGCATTTTGGAAAGAATTTTATATTCATCTCTCTAAATCGACCGAGAATTTAGAATCTTGAGGATATTAAATTTTTCTTGGCATAGGCACTTTTGTTAGAGGCTCGATTTACTTTTGAGTAACCATTTTTATCCCATTATATAATATTATGACATCGTAATATATAACATCATGAATTTATTGAGAAAAATTTTGAGATTGAAATGATCTTTTAAGTTTATTTGAATATGTAGAGAGATGACTAAGAACCTAGATATGTATGTGTTTGTCGACTCTACAATAGCTCTAATCAGATAATAGATATCAACGCAAATAATGTATATATTATATAATCTTCCAATGGTGATCGGGTATCATAGTCGATTTGATATGCCACAATGAAATGCGACGAGAAAACAGAATAAGAAATGAATGAAATCGAAATTTATTTAGATACAGTGAAAGGAACAAAATGAAAATTTCGACAAATTTAAGTTTAAGATACAATTTCACTTACTTTTGTTCTATAATGTAAACGATACGATAGTAGAGATCTTAACATTTCCTCCTACTAGTAAAAAGAGCAAACCACCCCGAACCTTAGCCCTTGTAGAACATGATACCAGTGAAGAAAATCATTTATCTAAAAAAAATCAGGAACTAGATTTAGATGTATATAATAATGATATCCTTATGAAAATCATCGAACTTAAAATAGTAGTAGTTCAACTTGATACAACTCTAAATGAGATTCTACTCTTACGTCATAACTACAGTTTATTCAAATGTAACTATCATAATACTTAAAATCGAAAAGGGTGGGTAATTAAAAAAGAAAAGGATAGCATATTTTTGTGTTGATTTAGACAAATAGAATAAATGGAAAGATATTCTAAAATCTAGGAAGTAACGTAGTTATCACTCATAAAAATCACAAAAGACTGAATTAACTTTGACGTGGAAAGTTGAGAGACTACAACATACAAATTGGAAGTTCATGAACCTGATTGCACATCTAGCGATAGTTTAGGGATCTGTGTCGACTTTCATCATACAAAAAAGACTATACTGTGTAAATGCTAGTACGAGCACCTAGAGGGGGTGAATAGGTGCGAAAACAAATTTTTGTAGAGTATAGTGTAAAATTATACTTTTAACCTGAGTCTGTCTAACATAAGACTTTAAAAAGAAAAGAGACTCTAACAATTAAATAAAGTTACAAACAAAGTAAATGAATTTAGGGAAGAGAATAAGAACACAGGATTTATACTGGTTCGGCTTAATCTAAGCTTACGTCCACTCTCCCGCACTGATAGCCCACCGACTGGATTTTACTATGAATCAAAAGAGTCGTTACAGTCTCATGTCATTGATTCCACAGTGTAGAGACTCTGCTACACTTCCTCAAGATCTCACAAATGTATAAACTCTCTTTTGAGTACAAGTTTTCGCACAACAATTGAATCAACAAAGAACAAGGAGTTTTAGACTTTGGAATTTCTTTATCTCGCACACACTCAAATAACTAGAGCATCCTCTTTATATACTCCTCTATGTCTTTATAACCATTGGTACCTTCCAAAGGAGTTCTTTCAATTTACCTGTTGGATAGAATCAATTAGAGAGATCTCGAGTTACTTAAGGAATGTGAAGATAGCCCACAAATCATGTTCGTCCATACAATCAAGATCTAGGTTTCCATAGATAGAACCTTCCAAGTATACTTCATCAATCAATGGATCCGAATTACTCAAATTATTTCCAATTCGAATAATAAATCTTTAGATGCTATCTCCAGCCGTGAGATTTTCTCCAACCGTTAGAATCAAATCCTTAAAGAAATACTCGATTCTGGATAAGACTTATTCGATGGTCTAGAAATAGTCAGTGAGAGCATACTTTAAATCAAATCTTGAGTCTGGCGGTCTTCAGACTTTAATGAAAGAGTCTGCAAGTTTTCAGACTAGACTGATGGAAATATTTTGTCAAATTCAAAACAAATAAGGAAGTTTTCTCCAACATATTGAACGATTAGGAATAGTTCGAGAATCACATTCCATGAAGTAAATATCAAAAGATAGCATTGCACAGTGAACCAAAGCTTACAGTATCTTCTTTCATTTTCAGATCAACTATGTATTGCCAACATATCGAGAATCTCTTGGGTTATAATAGATTTTGCAGAGCTCTAGGCCCAAATTGCTAATGTGAACAATTTACGGCTACCAACATCAAAATCTGTGGTGTCAACTACCAACTAACTAATTTAAATAGAGTGTCGCATTCCCTTGATCCCAACAGCATCGCTTGATTACAAAGTCATATAGTTAATACTTGTACGGGTGATCATGAGAAATCGATGATGATAGGGTCGAACTTGATATCCCTCACTTTTTGAGGAAGATGATTGGAATTCCAAATCGCATCATCTTTGTTATTCATCTCTATCCTTCTCTAATGACAAAAATAATTATCTAAAAATTTCTAAATCTAGTGTACAACAATCAATTGAGTCCTAAAGTTGTAATTTGACTAATTCAATCCAAAATTTTTGGACAATTTGTCAATATAATCATTTGAACTAATTTTGATAAAAAAATCGTTCTTTTTTTCCCCTCCTACCTATCGTCATAAAGAAAAGGAAATAAATTTATAAAATATATAGAAACTCATAAAAATCGTTAATGTTAGTAACAATCATGTCATATAAGACAGTAGTTAACGCTGATTAAAGTGCTACATCGGCAAGTTCTTGTCAAAATGTCCATATTGTCAAATTGTCAAAAGGGTTAGGATTAAATTATATGATAAATTTAAGATTTCTTCTTTTTTGAACATTTCTCCTCTGAGCACGCATGCATCCTCCTGGAATCTTTAGATCCATCACGGGCGTCCTCTAGCGTCTCAGCAGACTAATTGATCGGCGGCAATAAATATCATGTTTTCCCAGAGCACGACTTTGCACCATCAAAGACAGCAATTGTGCAGCAATTATTGGGAATAATCTTGCCATTCTCTTCAAGAAATCATAACATATCTTCGCGTGGACGGAGACGTCACGCTTCGCAATCGCCCAAAAGTCATATGTAGTACTTAGAGTCAACGACTTCCATGGCGTGCACCATGCATGCGTGTCAGATCACTACGTAAGCTTTCTAATTATTAATTTTATCTTTTGTATTGGGCTGCAATATTTTCAAGCATGGTTATGCACTTATGCATTCCATTTTTAGACTTTGGAAATTGTTATTTTAATCACATGATTTTGCCCTAGCGTCATCTATGCTTATAAAAAAACTCTTTTCAATTCATCAAGTGCACCCCACGAAGGGAATATCCAATGAAATGATGCCTCTTCCCCATCTCTGACCATATTTACACTAATTAAGTAATTTGAAAGCATCTAAACATATCGTGAAAATGCAATTTAGTCTCAAATTTTTTAAAATGTGCAAGTAAGTCATAAACTTCTCACGAAAATATAATTAAGTTCTAAAACTTTCAAAAAGTACAATTAAATTTTAAAATTGTCAAATTAATCCAATCAAGTTCTTTAGTTGATTGCATTGTTTTTTGAAATTTTTAGGATTCAATTGAACTTTTATGCCAAGTTTTAAGGCTCGATTATATTTTTTAAAGTTTTATGTCTTGATTGCACTTTTTGTAATAAATTTTAGGATTGCATTGCATTTTTTAAAAAATTTTAGAACTCAATCATACTTTTGTGACAAATTTTAAGACTTTTAGTGCATTTATCCCTTATATTACTAATGAAGTCTTCTTTGGGCGCATCTTGATTTCTAAGTGGGTATATAAAGAAAGATATATACAAGTACAGCCAGTTTTGCACAGGTGTGTGCCTACATAGAATAATATTTGCACATGTTTTTTTTTTTTTTTTTTTTTTTTTTTTTTTTGTGATTGAGGAATTGCCGGAGACCCTTCGGGGTTACACCGCCCTCCAATGCTCAGTGGCATCTAGCCTAGTAACCCACCGCCAGGGCTCTCCACTTAAATTACAGAACTGCTCTAGGAGTTGTGGCAGACGTGAGTCGAACCCCTGACTTGCAAGATCAGGAGGCCAGTCCTCAACCAGTGCAGCCATTCGTGGGTGGGTATATTTGCACATGTTGTTATGCAAAATAACCAAGAAAAGCCAAATAGGCATTTTTTTTTGGTTACCAAAAGCCATGACTTTCTATTAGAAGAGAAAATATGGTAAAGGTCGATTCCTTATTAACTTTAGTTATCACCTTAGTGCGTCTCAGTGAATATTACGTCTTCTTTGTAGCCATCCATTCCATTGAACAGCCAAAGAGTTCGTATTATCTCCAGCACTCTTGAACTACTTCATATAGCTCTCCGTCTATAAGCTATTTCCAACACTATGACTTTGTCCGACCTTCCTTGATGTCCCCCGCAAATTGAAAGAGTTCAAGATATATAAAAAATTAATGAAAAATTCATTAAGTCAATGGAAAATTTAAAGCTACACAACTTCCCAAAAGCAATTATTTTGAGAAAATGATGCCAAAAATCTCGTAAATTTCACGCAATACTTAAACACCAAATTTTTTTAAATAATCACTTGAGTGTCACTTTTATGAAAAAATAATTACTTCAGTACCATGGTCGATTTAGGTTGTTGCTAGAAAATCTGATGAGGTAAAAGTTTAATTTTTTCCAGCTGACATGGCTCATCAGCAAAGTGAGTCAGCATGAATTGTTCTAAACCACACTGTCTATATGTGTTATTTGCCCCAAATTTGCAAATTGGGACTGAATTCTTTTTCTTCTTCAAACCCTAATTTCACTGTGTTCTTCAACCAAGAAATTGGGGCAAAATTAGATATTGAAAGTTTGCAATGGAGATAGGAGCAGGACAAATATCCCCAAATTAATCAGATTCCGGTAAAGAATCGGACGGACAAGAGTCACGGAAGAGAGGGAGCAACATATTACCGCCATGAATCAGTTGTTGCGACTGGGTTTCTTCGGATTAAAATGAAGAAACAAACGGAGGAGATGAAGGGGAAGAGAAGGTAAGTTGGCGAGTTCGTTAGTTGTCTTCTTCAAAACCTAACCCAACCACAACTGGGTCTCTTTCTTTGTTTTGTCATAACCATGGAGGGTCCTCTCTTTCTCGTTTCTGCGTTTGTCTTCGGACGAAAATGAAGAAACAAACGGAGGAGATGAAGGGGAAGAGTAGGTAAGTTGGCGAGTTCATTAATTGTCTTCTTCAAAACCTAACCCAACCATAACTGGGTCTCTTTCTTTGTTGTGTCATAACCATTGAGGGTCCTCTCTTTCTCGTTTCTGCGCTTGTCCCTTTGTTCTCTCTTGCTCTGCTGAAGAATGGGACCAATCCGTGTAAGGAACCGTCACAAGAAATTTGATGCAAGTGATGGCCGCAAATGAATTGTTTTCCAATACAGGTCAAGATTATTCGTCTATTTCGTTCTTGATATTTCCAACGCTTTATGTGCTCTTGCCTTGTTCTTTAAGAAGTAATTACAGGCTTACAGCAGCATGTCCATGCCCAATGCAATGGAAGCAGTAATGGCTTGTTGGGAGATTGAGCGGGACGGCAACATTTTCTCAGATGAAGTTGCGCCGTTTATGTCAAGCAGGGCCTGGTTATCCCATCAAGCACACTCAACCCAAGATGACTTGCTAGATGGGGTCTTCTTCATTAATAATATCAAGTTCTTGTTAGATGGGATATCGCCAAACATTTCAGTAAACTAATCATGAAGACTGAAGCTTCATAGTTCGAAACTCAAGTAGTTATAGATGGACGTGCAAATAGATGGATGTGCAAATAGAATTGAGATAGGATTGATTTGACAATAAAATGTCAACCCAACACAAAGCAATAAGCATCATTCGTGCATAAGATACTTTTCTTTTGCCATATGCATGAGATGGTGTAAATAAACATTAAGAAATAATCTTTACTAGATTTTAAACATTGCTTGGCCTGGTGGAGCTTACCCGTAAAGAGGCGCGCGTCTTGGATAGGATGTTTATCGACGCTTGTAAGGTCAAGGTTGAAGGATCGAATTCTGCCGAGATTCCCAGTCCTTGCAAATTTCTTGGAGTTTTCCGGTCAATTCTACGCTCGTGTGCGTGCGTGTGTCTATATATATATATATATATATAGGACAAGATCGATTCTATAGCAGTCATCTTCATTGGTGTTTTTATTGTAATGTGGCTGTGAAGATCCTTTTTTGCTATCTTGTGATTTAGAATATTCATATTGTGATTTTTCTTCCTTCGAGAGTATTTGTTTGAGGACATTGAAGTATTCTTCTCAATTCTAGATTGCAGCGAAAGCTACACTTGCAATTGACTTCTCTTGTAAACATAAATATATGTGCCCGATGAAAAATCCATCAAAAATGATTCGTGACTATATCCCCCAAAATCAATGTCGCCCGAGACAACTGCAATTCAAAAATATCTTGATTTAATATAGTTTCTAATTTTCTTCTTGCGATTGTATAGTTGAGTGAGTTCGGGATTTGGATTTATTTACTTTTTTGTATAATAAGGACTTGAAGTTTTATTGTTTGGGTAAAAATTGACGTCACTGTAACTTTGTCCTTTTTCTTTTATTTTTAGCATTCGTGGATTTAGAACGTAAAATATAAGTCATGCTGTGCCGCTCGTGCACGCACCTCTCGGAAAATCCTCTCCTTATACGAATCGCGGTCACGCGATCCCATTATTGAGACCTGAATTTTAGTCAATAATTCAAATGCTTTCTTTTTTTCTGGTAAATAATGAAAAGAAAAGAGAAACGCAATTCAGTTTTAAGTCTGTCCCAATCCAGCGTCGGCAGCCCAAGTTTCAAGCTTCAAACCCGTCCTTGCTCGTTAAGTAAACTCTCATGCCCCGTCGCTGCCCTCTCAAACAATTATCATAGCCATAGGATCGAGATTATATCGGAGGGTTGAGATTTTTAAGGCATAAATGGGTGTTTTCCGACTTAACCAATTTTGAGCAGCAACCTTCGAGGGGCTAATTTCCATTAATGCTGACCTCACGAGGCTCTCACAAAAGGGAAGAAGGACAAAAGACGCACGCACACGCCGGAGCCGGATTATCTCACAGGGCAAGGAAAGCTCAATGACAGGCCTCGCCACGAGTCGAGGAAACTCTCGAGATCGGTGTCCAGGTGTACTCGTACATGAAGTATGATTGCGAATTGCTGTTCAGATATTCAGCAGATAGTCCAACAATTTGCCCGATTGCGAGTTGCTGTTCAGTCTGTAACCAACAAAACTTGACTGATCCCATAACTCAATAAATCCAGGGAAACAAGTACAGATAGAGGAAGCTTAGGGCCGTTTGTTTATGTTTCTTTTTTCTGTTTTTAAACACTTTTTCTGTTTTTTTTGTTCTTTTGTTCCCAGGAACAAAAAAAAATCAAAACAAAGAAACACAAATTTTGTGTTTCTTTTTTCAAACACTTTTAAGAAACACTTTTTTTTTCTTTTTTTCTTATTTTCTTGTTACTTTTTCTTTTGGCCGGTCGCCGGCCGTCGCCAGCCTCGGCCATGGTCGACGACCGGCCGACGAGGGCCGGCGGCCTCGCTCGCCACGGCGAGACTCGTCGTAGCTAGGCGAGGGTCGGCCTCGCCATGGCTGGGCGAGCTCGAGCTCGCCCGATCCGGCGAGGCCGACCTCGCGCCGGCACCGGGCGAGCTCGATCTCGCCAGATCCGGCGAGGCCGAAGCTCGCCCGGCGGCGGCGAGCCTCGGCCTCGCCGGATTTGGGCGAGTCGGCCTCGCCCGTGGTGGTGGCCGGCGAGGCCGACCTCGCGCCGGCCTTGGGCGAGCTCGATCTCGCCCGATCCGGCGAGGCCGAGCTCGCCAATGCGGCGGCGAGCCTCGGCCTCGCCGGATCTGGGGCGAGTCGGCGTCGCTGGCGGTGGCTCGCGAGGCCGCGCCTCGCCCGCCCCCGGCGAGCTCAACCTCACCGGATCAAGGTGAGGCCGACCCTCGCCGGCCGGTCGCCGGCCAAGGCCTTGGCCGGCGACCGGCCAAAAAAAGAAAAATGAAAAAATGAAAAAGAAAAAATGAAAAAGAAAAAAGAAAAAAAGGAAAAATAAGAAAAAATAAAAAAATTATCCAAATTTACCAAACATGTTTCTGTTTATTTTTTATTCCCGAACAAGTTTACCAAACGCGTTTTTTTGTTAAAAAATTGTTCCCCGGAACAGAAACATTTTTTTCTATTTCATTCCTAACAATTTTTAAACGTAAACGCAAACAAACGCACCCTTATTCAAGCAATACATGGTCCACAGGCACGCTCATCGCCTGGCACTCAACCCAAAACCATCGACACTTTAATAGACAATCATCAATCGACCACTTCTATGAGGGTCGGCTCGTAATCGCTAGGAGCCTCGAACCCATGAAGATTCATCACAGTAGCAGCAACATTTGCAAGCTCTCCATGGAGTACGTCGCTGCGGAATCTAACTCCAGGTGCCAACCCTGGGCCTCCAATGGCAATGGGCACCTACGAAACAGGCACGAAAGAGATTTTAACAACGCTACCAACAAGCAGCACCAGCAGCGGACGAAATTCGACACTAGACATTACTAATGCGATGGATAGAAGTATGTAACGTATGTTGTCATGTTTTCCACAAAAAGACGTGTGTAAAAAAGAGTGCAAAATGAACTTACTGGTTGACGAGTGTGGGAAGTGAGCATCTGAAAGCGTCCTCTCTCGTCATGTAGAGGCTCCCCCAACTTGTCTGTCTGCACCATAACTTCGGCATTTCCATGATCTGCGGTGACGACATATATTCCTCCCGCCTGCTCCACAGCATCAATGATCATCTGCATTCACAGAAGGTACCCCATTCAGTGACCCCATTGGAAACAAAAACCAACATTTGGACTAAAACGTAGAAACTTCAGGACATCATACCCCAACGGCAAGATCAGCAGCTTCGCATGCCAAAGTTGTTGCCATGATGTCTCCTGTATGCCCCACCATGTCACCATTGGGAAGATTAACTCGTACCTTCAGTTGCAAATGCAAATATAACAATCAAATCATAGGATAGCATCAAAAGTCAAAGCCTCACGTGTCAGGCTGTTTCTTCTTCTATTTTCACTATGACAAGTAATGGAAAGCTGTCATATACAACACAGAATTACCTGGTCAAATTTACCGCTAAGGATGGCATCCCTAGCTTTCTCAGCAACGTCGCCTGCCTTCATTTTTGGTTGGACATTGAATGTAATTCCACTGTCACTAGGAATTTCCATGTACTCTTCCATTTCAGGATTAAAATAGCCAGAGCGATTTCCATTCCAGAAAAATGTGACGTGACCAATTTTGACAGTCTCGCTATTCAGATGAAGAACAAAAGAATATCAGTATATAAACATACGAAAATGTTTAAACCAAAGCCAGGTCAAAGAAATTGCAGCATCTAAGAAAGCCAGTAGACATGAGAACCTGAAATGTGACTCCACTGCTCTTTAACATTTCAATGAGTTATGCAATATGAAATGCTCAACAAGTAAAAGAGCAAGATAATAGACGTTAATTAATGAAGAGCACAACCAATTTAAAAAATGTACAACTTGTTGTTGTAATTATGGTTATAATTATGGTTAATGGATCAACGGAAGCCAATAAATTAAGATACGTTTTTTCTGTTCACGTATCTCTTTTTGGATTCATGAATTTCCTATACTTTTATGTTCACGTATCTATTGAATTCATGAATTTCCTAGATTCATGTATCGTTTAGTTCATGTATTTATTGAGTTCATAAATCTCTTGAATTCACGTATCTTTGGATACATGAATCTCTTGGATTCACGTATCTCTTTATTCATGAATCTCGTGGATACACGAGTCTATTTATTTAATTCATGTATCTCTTTAGTATATGAACTAAAAAGCTCTATAAATAGATATGAGCATAGAGCTTCATAAGGGTTTTTGGTTTTCTCGATTCGATTCCAAAAAGAGCTTTGATGTCCTTTTCTACTCTTCTGTTTTTCCTGAGTGTCTTTGTTCAATTGAGCGGTTCGACGTGAGTCCTTTTGCATAGTGCTAATCCAAACAGGTTCGAGGTGTTATATCTTGGGAGGCATAGTTCGTGAATTTGCGGGACACCATTGGCAGAAACTAATCGACTTAAGGAGATTTGGTTATCCGTACTCCACCTCCAATTTTATGTTATATCTTATTTTCTTCTTCTCCAAGATTTGTAAAGGGAATGAAATTATAAAGTTGTTATCATCTTCTTTACTTTCATGTTCTGATTGCAACAAACAGTGTGCTTTCTCTGGATATAATTTCCAACACTTGTAAATGCACATTCAGCAGAGTTAAAGTGAAAAAAAGGTAATGCGGTAGACTCACCTGCAGGCAAATGTCCGTACGCCGTTATGCACAAGGTATTCACCAGATGTTCTCTCTATCTCTGGAAGAGAGACAAGGTAATGGCTTGGAAGCTTCAATTCACCATCGTACTGAAGCGTTCCAGCGTAACGAATTTTAGGGACTCTAACACGATCAAATTTGTCAGAATCTTCATATTCGAGTGACTTTGCAATCATAACCATCCGGTCAGCTCGGAAATTAAATGTAACAACAACGTCACCATCCACAATTGGGCCCACTGGCTTTCCATTGTCATCGACAATGACAAATGGAGGCAAATTTGGTCTCTGGCCTTGAATTTCTGCCTCAGCCTCTTCACAGCTTCAACAGCATTCGTAAACTTGTAAGGAGCTTCACCAAGAACTTGTGCATCCCATCCTTGTTTTACAACATCCCAATCGTTCTGCGTGAGTTTCATAATAATTTGTTTATCATGTGGTCGGCAATTCAGTTGATGAAATGCAAATATAGAGAGAATCGCAAGAAGCTCCTAATAAGGTGGTGCGAAAACAGTTCAACAAGAATATTCTTCCATGGCAGCTCGGCGAGATGTAGCATCAAGGAGGGACTTCACATGGTATGCACCTGATAGCAATTTAATGGCATTCTTTCTATTGATTTACCTAACAGATTAAGCAATCAATGTCATACAGGCAAAGAATAAATTGATGAAGAACAACGATCAACGAAATGGCTCCAGTGACTTGATCTGAGCTTCATTAAACTGAGGCTCAAAATCATTAACAATGCCCAGACTATTCACACATTTTATACGTTTTTACTAAACTATTAGCCTGCCAGTCACCAATCCATGGAAGATGTGCACAAGATATTAAGCGTCCTAGTTACAGCTCACACATTCGAAGATAATGACTGCAGTACATACAGAATACAAATCTGTCACTCTTAACCCAAAGCCAGTGAAGCACACGCATGAACTACTCAAACGGATGATGGGAATAGCGTCAGATGTTATCATTTACAAGACAGGCTACCAAACAAATCAAGAATCTGAAATCCATAGGGAGGCGGAAACGCAACTCAAACAGATGACATCGACAGGATCTGACCAAGTTCCCACAACTTTCGGCATAACCAGCTAGGTTTGACCAGGCAAAGTGCTATCTCACCGGTCATGACAGCGAGAATAGAAGAGAAATAGCTATAACAGATGCAAGGTCCTTCCAACTATTAACAGATGCAAGGTCCTTCCAACTATCTTATGCAAAAGACCTCATGCGTGTACCGTATCTATCTGGTTCTTTGAAGAGGCAAATTTACTTTCACTGACAACACCAGCGAAATGTGCTAATCGAGACCCAATCAACAACCAGAAAAGCTCACAACACTTGAAACCACACCTGACACCGGCATGCTCACATACCTCCCACCGGCCCATAGTGACAGACATTTGACCTCCACCAGATGCAATTTGTGCATCAATACCTTCCGCTCTTAATTCTGCCAGGTCGTTTTCGAGAGTTTCTACAAAACCCACGCTGGAGCCATCCAAAACATCACGTCATCCTGTAAGAATATGGACACGGATTCTTTTAGCACCACGCTCAGCAGATCCTTTCAGCAGCAACTGCACCACGGAGCAAAGGGTCAATCATTACAGCTGCAAAAATAAGCTAAATGTGCAGAAGATGTAAGAGACAGGATTAGAGGGGAGACCTGCAATTGATCAAGCCTGGAATGGACTCCGCCATCACTCAGGAGCCCAATCAAATGTAAGGTACCATTCTCAAAACTTTCCTTAATGTAGTTGAAACCTTCTCCATCGTAAATCTTTCCAGAAGCAAGAGCAAGGTCGACCAGCTCGGCACTACATAGGGAAAGAGGGATTTTACAATTTCTCGCCTTCCGAGTAGACCCGTCAAATGGGTGGGTCGGGTAGGGTTTAGGTCGGGTCGAAAATGGGTCAACCTATATTTGTTTTATTTAATCCATTTTGACTCATATTCATGTAATGTAAATCAAGTGACCCATACCCGACCCGACCCATATTGCTAAAACTTATTAATATTTTAGGAAAACCCACTTCTACTATATGCTAATTGGATTAAAACTTCAAATTAAATTAAAAATAGTAAATAAAATAAAAATAAAAAAGTTAAAAAAACCTATAAATTGAAATATTTATAAAAAATTAGACTATGCACATGCTTCTCTTAATTGAAGTGAACATATCATTGAATAACTATAACATGAAATTTTTTTTAACTAAACCTAAAAAAGCTCATTTTTATGATTTTTTTTATTAAAAAAAGTATTGTTAAAACATTTTTATACAATAGAAATTTTTTAACAATTTTTATGCAATACAAATTTAATGAAAAATTATAATTTTTTTAAAATATTAAAAAAAATTGAATTTTTAAATTTTTAATATAAATTTTAATAATTTATATTTTTAATATAATTTTTAATTTTTAATATTTTTTTTTTCTTCTTCTTCGACCAGTTGCTAGCCACAATGACGGTCGACGACCGACCATAGGTGAGATCGAGCTTATCGGCGTCGGGCGAGCCTTGCTGACGATTGGCGAGGCTCGAGCTCGCCAACGTCTTGAGCTCGCCGACGTCTCGCTAGATCCGGCAAGGCTTGGCCTTGAGATCATATGTCGTGTGAGGGCGGCTTCATGGCCATCCCCTCAAATGATAGCGCGGGGCTCCTCATCGTCGCGACCACAGACATCCTCACGGTCCGCGGCAAGAGATGACGAAGCAACGGAGCCTATCGAACGAATGGTGATGGCGTCACTTTCGGAGCGTGATCATAGACAGCGCACACAAACAAAGAGAGAGAGAAGCGGAAACATCAAACCTTGGAACCGGAGCCAAAGCCGTGTAGGAGTGAAGCAAAATCGGGGAAGATGATAGCTAATCGAGGCCGAGGGGGCCTCGCGGTGTCGGGCGGGGCTCGATCTTGTCGATTTGGCAAGGCCGAGGCCCTCCTCCCGACGCCGGCAAGCTCGATAGATTCAACGAGGCTCGAGCCTCGCCGTCGTTCGCGACCTGCCAGCGAGCTCGAACCTCGCTAGTCATTGGCGACCTGCCAGCAAGCTCGAGCCTCACCGGCACGGGCCTGGTCGGCCGCCGATCGCGGTCGCCCCGGGAAGGAAGAAAAAGAAAAAGAAAATTGAAATATAAAAATAATTATAATTTCAATTTTTTATTTAAAAAAATTATAAAGTTAAAAAAAGGCATGGGTTTAAACTTTAAAATGGGTTTCCTAATAATTCATTTAGACCGTTTTTTTTTTTTTTTTTGTTTTTACTTTCTTAGACCCATTTTTTACCTATATTTAATTTTCACTTGATCTATATATGACCCATTTAACTAAAAATGGGTCATAATATGAATTAATGACCTATTTTGCTAGCTCTACTTTTGAGCGTTTATATGAATAAGGACAAGGGCACAATTGACACTGATGATAAAAGAGTCATAAAGCTCGCTAACACCCAGAAGAAGCTCACCCTTGAGCAAAAATGCGGCCAGCGCCAAGAGTGTTGTGACCAACCTCACAGTTACCTATGTCACCCTCCTTCGGGAAACCCACTGCAGTTCCATGAGCTCTGATCAATCTCCATTTCTCAGGGGCACCCTCCTTTAACATGAAAAGCGTAACTTCTCATTCAGCATATGTTACCAAAGAAGATTGACAAGCAAGGGCTAATGGAGCATCCAGGCAATCTGATCTGGCGATAACTAAACAAACATCAGGAGCAATATTTTGCTTCCATACGAACCGGGTAAACCTAAGGAGCTATTGAGTTCTTCAAAGTTGTACACGGCATATAAAGATAACGCTAGCAAGATCAAAAATTGTTCATTTGGCAATAAGGCGGGTCCAAAATAGGAAACAGACACGGACTCCTCAGATCACCAAACAAAAGAAAAGAGCCCAAATCAATAATTAACATCCCCATCAAGGGATTAGCATCGGCAACCAAGCCAAAGCTTTAAATGATCTCCAGATCAGTCTCCAACCCACTCAACAGTCCATCACCAGCAATCAAACCATCCCCACCGCTCGACTCCGATCAACCGGAAAACCCCAGAAAAACCCATCGAAACCAAACCAAACGCACCTTCTTGAGCGAGTCCATGGTGGGGGTCTCGGCGATGCGGATGCAGTTGTACGGGTCGGGCGAGTTGTACGGGTGCTTGGCCTCGCCCCACCCGTCCAGGACAACCATGGCGAGCGATGGTCTTCCCCTTGGGCAGCTTCGGGTGATCCGTCAGCTTCCATGAGAATACGGAGCTCTCCATTTCCTTATCTCCTCGACAGGGGTCTAACTCCAAGTTTATCGGTCCGAAAATATCGCAGGGGAGAAGAAGATCACAGGAGTCTTTCCGGTATGACGGCTAGTCGGTGCGGTTAGCACTGCGCGGGGGAGGGATGGGATATATAGAGAAAGAGGGTGCGGAGGCGACGCGCCTTTATCTGTCCGAAGACAAAAGGTGTGTCAGAAATCGAATGTACTTCCCAACCTGGATGTCGACGAAAACGAGGAGAGAAACTGGCTTTATATAGAGAGAGAGAAAAAGGGTGGGGGGACAAGTGGAGGTGGGGACGAAGGCAGGCTCCGTCCACGTGGCGGTTTTTACCATAACCAATCCACGAATAGGAAAAAAACGAGAGTCTTGTCTTTGATTGGTAGCGCTATAACTTCAGCTGTGCTTTTTCTTTATTGTTTGTTTTCCTTTTCCATCCTTTATTTTTTTTTTGTAATTTTGACAATAATAAAATGTCACATTCTCCTTATAAAATGAAACGTCGTATCTTGTCGAACTCGAATCCCTCTTGATAAATTTTCTCGATATAAAGAGTCGTGCTTATGCGTGAAATAAGAGCTTTCCCCTTTTTCTCCCAATGGAGAGCTATAAAAAAGGGCAAAGATTGAAAAAGTTCATTAATGAATTTATTGGCATGCGATTCTTATTTATCGCAAAGATGGTCTTAAAAAATCCACCAAAAGCGATTCGTGGGTATCTTTAAAAATCAATGTCACTTCTTGATTTTTAAATTTTCTCTAATTTTGATTTTGTGTTTATATAGTTGGGCAATTTTGTGATTCGATTTTTTTCTTTTGTATAAGAATGACTTGAAATTTTATTACTAGTTTGTATTTTCAAAAATTGAGAAAATTGTCTAAATGAGACTCTCTCCTTTAGTTGGGATGCACATGAAGTGTCAAATAAAATATGATATTAGTTTTTAATCCTAGTTTTTTGAAATATTGTGTCGTTGACGTGTCAACTGTCAAAAATAGTTTGCTGCTTTTGACCGGTCGGGAGGGAAGGTGCAACCGAGAGTCTTCATTGCATTTGGAAAAGAAGTGTAAGTAGAGATCATGACTAGGAAAGAAGCATTATTTTGTTTATTTATTCTCTCATTGTTTTCTTTCTTTTGGCAAATGTAGAAAGGAGGACTTGGGCCTGTGAATAGGACTTTTATGAACCTAGACGATCTGATTTTCAATAATTAGAGTTGTGGCTCGCGTGGTTCCGAAGCTCTTCCTTTTAACCGTCTTAATGAGAATTGGCCTATACTCGTGCAGTGCCGATGAAACAAACCTTTCTCCTATGACTTATGTCGCTTTGAAAAGTTACTAGTTATGCACAAGTCTGATGATCGACTCCGCTATTATTGTTGGTGGTGTTTGAAATCATGTTTCAAGTTTTACATTTTGATTGAGAGACTTGTGTAACATACGTGAAGGCTCTTTATCCTCATAATATGCTTCAAGTGCTTCCATGAACGCTTCCTTATGACCTATGTAGTACCGATACGGACACATGACACGCGACACGACACGACACGCCGACACGTCATTTCTTAAAAATAAAGAATTTCGACACGTTCCGACACGTTATATATTAAATATATTTTTATATATAAATATATAAATAATAATAATAACCTACAATTAATTTACACGAAAAATATTAAATAATATCATTAATTATTTTAATTTGTTACAATAATATATAAAACTTAGAGGAAAAAAACATTGTTTAAAGAAAAATGCTGAAATGATATTTTTAAATTTATTTATTTATCATATATAGCATTTTTTTTATTACTTCTTTCATAGTAAAAGACTTTTTAAAAAACTAAAAAAATTCTAAAAAAAAAAACTGAAAAATTTTTTTGACCCCGCATGTATATTTAAAGCATTTTTATTACTTACTTTTATTATTTCTTTTGTGTATATTTATATTTTGACCCCACAAGTATTAGAAATTTTTAAAATTGACCCCGTGCATGTCGGAATCGCGTGTTGGAATTCTGGACTCGCGTGTCGGAGCGTGTTTGAAAGAGTTGACCACATGTCGGATTTTTCGACACTCGTTGACCGCGTGTCGGAACGTGTCATAACGTGTTGGACACGTGTCGGAGTGTCGGACACGACATGAAAGCTTCCAGAGAGTGTCCGTGCTACATAGCTTATGACTAGCAAGGAAGGTGGTTTTTTCTCCTTTGGGTTGCATCTTTGCAATGTGAATGGTAATTCTCGGAATGACCTTTGTAGCTCGTGCCATTTCGTTGCTTGCTTTTTCCGATTGGCTTAGGGGGAACTGACCTGCACTTTGTCATCCCTTTTCAGCTAAGCAATTTGCTCTCATATACTGTTACGTGAAATAATTTAAGGGATGTAGTCATTCATTGAATTTGTACCGAATGCCGAGCGACCGGGGAGGCAGTTGCCGATGCCATCCGAGGTCGCGTCCCATCCTCGACCATCAAAGACTCGTTAAGGGCTAGTTTCTACGTTTTATTGGTGCATAGATATATGTACACGAACATGATCAAAATGCTTTGACTTTGACTATAATAGCTGGCAAAACGTAAATTTTTTCATTTGCCTTTCTATAATTATGTAGTAGTGAAGTGCGACTAAATAGCCAAAATGAGTTGGTTGGGCTGGTAATGTTCAAACTCTCGACACACTATGTCCCGATTCAAATCCCGTTGCAGGAGTCCCCTTTGGTGGAAAGTTGGGGGACTTAATCAACGCAGTGAAAATGTTTATAACTGAATTAATAAAAGTACAATAAATTTATGATATTCTCGACAATGTTCTCCTTTATTTTTTAATAAATGAATTAATAAAAGTGTACTAGATCTATAACTTTCTTGACACTGTTCCCTTTTTTCCTGACCTCATGCCCTGTGACGCCTAATACGAAACATTTATTCTCCGTTAAATTTTGAGAAAAAGTCGTGAAAAACCCCAAATTGTGCCCACATATTTATCTTGGACCTTCTTTTTTTTTTTTTTTTGTGATATCAAAAACTTGAAATTATACCTAATGTGACACATTTACTCTAAATTGTTTTCTTGTGACATAAAAAAAAAAAAGTCGTAAATTGGTATCCATGCCTAGGGGTGAGCGGTTCCGGTTCCTTACAGTTCCACTTGGAACCCGGAACCTACCTCGAGTACAAAAAGGTTCCTCATTTTTTGGAACCGAGAACCTACCCGTCGAACGAGAACCCGGAACCTACCCTCGTCACAGTTCCGAGGTCGGTTCCGTGTTCCAACAGGTTCTTTTTTAAAAAATTTTAGTTAAAAAAAATGAAAATGAATGCAGCAATAATACACAAACTTGTCATTCATCGAAGATAATATAACATAAACAGCAAACAACATTTTAGAAGTAATAAACAAACTGTTTTTACACTCATAAACAAATTGTTTTTACACAAAAGAGCTCAATCACCTCAATGTCAGCTTCTTGCTGCACATTTTTATCCTGGTATGCTTCATGAGTGGACTCATTTCCTTCATAAACTGTTAAATCAGGATTAGAAGGAAGAGCCGGCTGAAGAACGTATGAGCCCTACACCCTCAAGAACATTTCAAGATCTTGCTTGATGAGATCCTCTGCTGAACCTTCAAAAGAGAAATTAAACAACCAAAAGAAGCCACTTGACAATATCAATTTGGTAACATGTAAGATGCACATGATTCAGAATTAAGTAGAAGCACTCTCCCATATAAATATATTAGACAACACAAGCTCACCTTATGATACGCTGATCCTCTTTGTCAGACACCCAGTAGTTCAGGACATCAGAAGTTAAATAGCGCCCATAGTAGTACAAGAGAGTATTGATGGCATCCTAGAAGGTATGGCTCTTAGCTGATCAAACTGTGCATTGACAGAATGAAGCTTCTCACTTAAGATCAATACCTACGTAGTACAAGAGAGTAATTAACAGCAAATTAATCCACCAGAAAATGCATGTCCCATGCCACGAAAAACCATAGTGTAAACCCGAGTATCCTAATCAAATCGATAAGATAACGGGAAGCCGAAGTCTCCTCTCTCTCTCTCTCTCTCTCTCTCTCTCTCTCTCTCTCTCTCTCACGTGTGCACGCGTGCCCAGAAAGAACCTGAAAAAGCAAATCCCTCTCACCAAGCACAAGAAATTCATACCAAAACAGAGAAAGGTAAATCTCCAGCGACCTGATAGCATTAGAAATGTTACAACATGAAAGAACAGAACTCCTTTATGCGCAGAATGATTCATCAAAATCAGCACCATACATGCGGATCTCAATTTTGTTCTAGTGCGATGCAAAAGTCCCTCCAATTGCTTCTTTAAAACAAGAAAATAAAAATGGTGAAATATATCTCGTGCTAGGAGAAAATTCTTCTTAACCGCAATATCTTATTTAAACAAATAGTCTCCAAGGCCCATACAGAGGCTTAATCATGAAACATCTCAAATAACTCATAAAGCATTACAACAAACTTACATCATTTCTATGGAATCTAAAGTCCTAAAGCATTACTTCTGTTTTTCTACCAAAAAAAAAAAAAAAGTCCTAAAGCATCTCCACCTCACCAAATTAATGTTATATGTTTCAATCTAAATAAAGAGTAACTGAACAATCAGTTTCCTTAAAAATCATAATAAGATGAACACACTTTTTTAACAATCATTTTCAAAGAAACAAGCAGAGCCAACAAAAAAACAAGCAAAATTTTCATGTTGTGCTTATAGATAGCCGCCAATGTGATCAATATCAAACAAAGATGAAGAAACTACACTATCCCAAAGAAGATCGAATCCTCATTCAAAAGTCCCCCCAAATATCAGCACAAAAGATTCTCTCCACAGCCCAACATCGCCCACAATAGAGAGAAGGTGCCCAACAATTCGTCAACAGTTGTGCAACACTTCCCATAAGTCAACCACAGCTCTCACTAAGCAAAGACGAACAATATCAATCTCCATGCAACATAACCAATCTAGAGCCTAAAGCGGATTCCACATAAATCCCAATTCCCAAGGAGAAGCCGGAAGAACATAAAACTCACCTATCTTGCGAACATTAACCTTCCGCTTATTGGGCCGAGGCCGAGCAGCGCATCATTCGCCTCACGAGCCGCTCTCTTCGCCAAGTTGGTCCGATGCCTCTTCCTTTGCGTGTGCGCCAAGTAGTTCCCCTCGTTGTTGTGTAGCGTCAAGCAAAGCTTACACTCATAACTGCAACCACCGAAACAAGCCAGTGTCGCCGTCAGCCCCGTAAAAACATCAAATTGACCCGAAAGCCCAGTTCTGGGGGATCGATTACTAAGGGGGGAAAGGAAGGGGGAAGTCTGAACCTGCCGAGGTGGTTGTGCATGAAGTAGGGGTCCTTGGCGAGATCGATGGTCTCGAGGGCGCGGCGGCGGAGGCGCTCGCAGCGGTCAATGGCTTCGTTCTAGGCGGAGGCAGCGCCCCCGCTCCCGGGATTCGAACCTCACTCCCGATCCATTCTCTCGCCGTTGTCGAGCCTGAGTCGGGGTTGAGGGAGTCAAGACGCTTGAGTGGATAGGGAGAAGAGAGTGAACAAACTCTGAAAGTGAAACTGAGGGAAGTTGCGAGAAGAGACGGGAATAACATAGAACATTGCATAAAGGGGACTATATCAAACATTTAAAGCACAATTCATTACAACAAATAATTAATCATGACTCCCAAATCAGGGTCCATAAACCCCGATGGAATTACTCATGTATTGAGCTTATTAAAAGAGCACACCTCAACGGCATAAGGACTAAAGACTTTCAGAATTATAAGAAAACATCATATATATTGGCCATCAGGTTAAAGAAACAAAAGAGACAGCAAAATGGGGCTTCTTCTCTGCACTTATCTAGTAAAGTGCAACCAAGTAAGCACGTCGCTGAAAGACATTTTGTTTTCACATGTTCTACTCAGATTTCCAAAACATCAAGCCCAACTAACTACAAAACAACAACGAGTGTCAGACAAGCACCACGAAAAAGATAAGACTCTAAGCAATGTTTCTATTTCGAAGATTAAAAGAAAAGACAAGGCGTAGCCGCGGCATCGCGGGCTTTGGGCACGGCCGGCGCGACTTCGAGTCACGGCGAAGGCGGGCGATGGCGTCGCGGGCTGCAGGCGAGGTGCGGCGAAGGCAACAGTGGGCCGAGCAGGAGCAACGTCGGGGCATGGCGAAGGCACGGTAGAGCAACGGCGTTGCGGGCTACAGGCGAGGCGCGGCGAAGGCAGCAGCGGGCGGAGCAAGAGCGACGTCGATGCGGGCTGCAAGCGAGGCGCGGCGGGGATGCTATTTGGTGGCGTCGAGCAGAGGGCGAAGAGAGAACAGACTCGTGGGTGAAGCAAGAACCGGGGAAAGAGGAAGAAGAAGAAGAAGAAGAAGAAGAATGGGGGTTTCGGCCGAGAGAGGGGGGTAAGAGGAGAGAGAGAAGAAAAGAAAAAGTAGGGGTAGGGGGGCAGGAAGTGACGTGTGAGAAGGAAAAAGAAGAGAAAAGAAAGAGAGAGAAAAAAAAAAAGAAAGGGGAAGGAGGGAAAATCGAGAGGGAAATCACGCGGGGGAAGGGGGAAGGGGAGATTTAGGGTTTTTTTTTTTTTTGAATTTGACCGGTTCCGGTTCTTGTTCCAGGAACCGGAACCGGAACCGAGAACCGCCGGTTCCTAGGAAAAAGGAACCGGGAACCGGAACCGGTCACTTCGAACCGGAACCGAACTGGACCCTCCTCCGGTTCGGTTCCGCCCCGCCTACCCGAACCACGCTCACCCCTATCCATGCCCATGCAGGTATAAGTTTGGGATTTATTACTTTACGAAAAAAATTTAGGATGAATATGTTAGTTTTTTTTTTTTTTTAATGCCTTTGGCCCTTTAACATAGGGATATGTGCTCTACAAGTTTTAAAATTTGTCACAAAAGTACAATTAAGTTATAAAATGTATAATCAAATCATAAAACTTGTCAAATTGATGAAATCGAGTCATTTTATTAACACCGTCAATTTATCTATCAAAAAATGTTGACATGGTATTTTTAAATTGATTTACCTCTCCTATGTGGCATTTTAAAATTAATTTTCCTTTTAAAAAAAGCTAAAACAATTTTAAAAACAAAACCGGAAAAAAGGGGGGAAAAAAAGGTAGGGACACTCCAATAACTGTTGTTGTTGTTGCCCATCGTAGGGATTGGCGACCTTACCTAAGGGGGGCGGTCCAACCCTAGCTTGCACCGGCGAGGAGGGTGCCTAGATCTAGTCGGCATTGCCTAGATTTGGGCAAGCCTCGCCTAGGCCTAATGAGGCTTGCCGGCCCTTGCCCAGGGTTAGCCGGCCACCCTCGGCTAGGGTTGGCGATGGGTGGAGGCAAGAGCAACCATTGGTGAGCCCCTACCATTTTTTTCCCTTTTTTTCTATTTTTTTAAAACATGTTAGCTATTTTAGTTTTTAATATTATTTAAATAAAAAATTAATAAAAAAAATGCCATGTAAGAGGGAGGAAACTTTTTAAAATTCCATGTTAACATTTTCTATTAGAAAAATTGAGGTTGTCAACAAGAGAACACCACTGTACCAGTTTAATAAATTTTAAGATTTAATTGTACTTTTTGTAAGTTTTAGAACTTAATTATATTTTTGCAATAAATTTTAGGACTTATAGTGCACATAGTCCTTTAATATTTAGTAAGTAAGGGAAAGGAAAAGAAAAGAAAAAAAAAACAAAGAACAATTCATGGGATCCATGGCGAAGGAAGGCGCATGTTCAGGCTCCCTCACTCCGTTTCATAGACAACGTCGAACCTTAGCCATCGCAGGTGACGATGCCGGCGAAGAAGTCGAATAGTAGTGGCAAGAACACGATCGCACCTAGGGGTGAGCGGTTCCAGGTTCCAATTCGGTTCCATCTAGAACCTGGAACCTACTCTCGCACAGTTCCTCAATTTTGGGAACCTGGGAACCTACCCGTTAGAACTGAGAACCCGGAACCTACCCTGTCACAGGTTCCAAGGTCAGTTCCAGGTTCCAATAGGTTCCTTTTTTTCTTTTTCTTTTTGTTATTTTTAGATTTGAACTATAATGTATGCGCATACTCTATGGTCAATTCCCAATAACCTAATTAAGACCCAGCAAATGACAAAAAAGCAGCGGATGTCAACTCCCACTAGCATAATTAAGAACCAGCAACTGATAAGAAAGCAATATCCCATCTTGATAGTCAATCGTGTTAAGTTTTAACTACTGAAACGGATAGCAAAAGTCTTTCTCACTAGATACTCTCAGAGATCTTCCCGTGTTTCCTAGCAACGGCACTTAAAAGACATATGAACTGAAAAGTTCCAAGAAGGGACGTTCAACTCTGTAAGTAGCAAAGTGACAATAAGACCTTCTATATCATGATGAGTGATGTCAATACTCTAACTGGTGTTTCAGTATGTTCTCTGTCTCATTAACAATTGATGCAGATAAATGGTAACACAGAACAACATGGAGACCAGATTATCTTAAGCAATCGATATCCCTTCTAGTGAAATAAAAGAGTCAAAGCTCTACTATTTGCTGCACTAACTCTTAATTCATTGTCCACAACAGGAAATGCTAATTCACCTGTACTGCACATTCGTTAGACTTAGAACTGAGACGGAGAGCAACGTAAATACACCATTGCATAATATCGATGGCACTACCGACACCAATAAGCCAACCATCAAAGAAAACAACACACTTCAAACAACCCAGAAAGCCATTCTCAATCATGTAATAGAAAAACTGTAACGTAAGGGATTCACTGACGTTTTCATGGTCCATGTGCCGGAGGAGCTTGATCTAGCAATCTTCTTTATGGCCACATGCTCGCTCGTCTCCGAATTCAAAGCCGAGCTGAAACCCAAAAAGAGAAGCACAACCCAATCAAAAACAAATAAAAAAGAAAACTTTACGCATCGCTTCTAATAAGGAGTTAAAACAGAGCAAGTCCAAGAATCACCGAATCAGTCACTCACTCCCTACGCTGGTATTACCCCGAGATCATACAAATGAAATTCACAGCATTTGATGGTAGTACCCCCAAATCGTACCCTTGGAGAGAAGGTCCAAAAATCTAATTTCACCAGGCAAGCGGCGTCCGGCGCTGAGTAGTGAGCAAGGACGTCGGTCGCTGAACATTTGGGGCAACGGTGTCAGGCGTCGCGATTGCTGGCATAGGGTCGTCGGAGCAGAGGCAAAGACAGCAAGCAGTGGCATCGTGGGTCGACCGGAGACCTAGTGACCAAAAGCGGTGGGTCACGAGCGAAGACAGCAGAATCGGCGTCGTCGGGGCTTCTGCTCGTCGGGGCTTTTGGCGCGAGCAGAAGCGGTGGGTCACGAGTGGAGACGAGCTCGGCTCAAATCTGCCTGCGTCGGGTAGTCAGTGACGGGCGTCGAGCGGTGAGGGTTCATGCGAGTGACGTCGGCGACTGGCATCCAGCGGAGTTCAGCGGCATCCAGCGACAAGACTCCAAGTGGCATCCGGCGAGACTCTGAAAAACTGAAAGTGAAAGGGTCGGGAGTCTCGGGGGAGAGGGGTTCCTTTTGGAACCCTAACCGGTTTCAAACCGGTTTCGCGACAGTTCCGGTTCCCAGCTTCTAGTTCCAGCTTCCGCTTGGAACCGAAACCGGAACCGGATCGCCGCCCCCGGAAAAATGGAACTGGAACCGGAACCGGTTCTTTAAGAATCGGGAATCGAACTGGAACCTCCGATTTAATTCTCCGGTTCTCGGTTCTATTGGGAAACCGTGCTCACCCCTAATTGCACCAGCCTCCTGCCTTACGCCATCATCCACCACATCCTCTCCTTCCTTCCCACCACGGACGTCTTCTGGACTTGCGGCCTGTAGGTCCGGTGGCGTGCCGTCCCGACCCTCACTTTATTAAATGATTTGTGACATAAAAACCATAAATTGGTATTTATGTGGCACATTTACTTTTCTTTAAGATTCTGTTAAGTGACTTTTCAGCCAAAACAATATCATTATTATGTTTCCTTAGGTCATGTCAACATGGTTTGCTTTTTGGCGTCCTTATATGTAGATTTTAAATTTTTAACAGTCCTTGTTGACAGAATTCTAACGGAAGGTAAATGTTCCTACATAGGTATAAGTTTGAGATTTCTCGTGTCGTAAAAAAAAAATTATGATAAATATGTTGGGTTCTTTTAATGGCTTTGGCCCTTTAATATATAATATGAATATGTTAACTAGAAATCCTAAAATTTATCACAAAAATGTAATTAAATTCTAAAACTTACAAAAATTACAATTAAGTTATTAAACTCGTCAAATTGATATAATTTAATCATTTTGTTAACTCCGTCTATTTAGACTAACGTAAAATGCTGACGTGATTTTTTTAAATATTTTATCTCTCCTACGTGGCAATGACGTGGCTAAAACATAAAACACTATGTTAAAACAATGTCATTTTAGATTTGATTCTAATGTTTTAGCCATAATACAAGAAAAGCAAAGGCAAGGCCCTCTGCCCTTATAGTTGACCACCTTATGGTCGGAAAGTATTGGTGGGGGTCGTTGAGGCCTTGGCAACGACCCTCACCAAGGGCCATCACATTTGGGCGAGGGTCACCGGGCCTTCGCTTGCCGTCGGTGATGGTCGTCGGCCCTTTTGGGCAATGGGGGGCAATAGCAAGGGCTTATTGCGCCTACCTATATTATTACTTTGGTTAAACAAATTAGAATTTAAGTCATGGTATCGCCCATGTAGGATAAAGAAAATATTCAAAAAGTCATGTCAATATTTTTCGCCGGTCTAAATTGATAGTGTTAATAGAATGACTCAATTATATCAATTTAGGAGTCTATTACACTTTTTTTTTTTATTATAAATTTTAAAATTTAATTATATTTTTATGATAAATTTTGGTACTTTGAGTGGGTATACCTTTAACATATAATAAGTAAGGGGAAAAAAGAAAAAGAAGAAGGAAAAAGCAGAGACCATTTCACAGGAACCATGGCGACGGCTGGCGCATGTCCAAGCTCCCTCACCCCGCGGCGTAGACGACGTCGAACCTCGGCCATCGCCGGCGACGACGCCGGCGAAGAAGTCGAGCAGCCGCGGCGTGAAGGCGATCGCATCAGCCTCCTGCCCGACGCCGTCATCCACCACATCCTCTCCTTCCTGCCCACCGCCGACGTCTTCCGCACCCGCGGACTGTCGCCCCGGTGGCGTGCCCTCCACGACGCCGTCCCGACCCTCGCTTTCTCCCTCCCCTGCGGCGGCGGCGGCGCCGGGCGGCATGGGGCGGCGGCGGTGGAGCCGTTCTGCGCCTTCGTCGATGCGGTCCTCCGCCTCCGCTCCTGGACCCACCTCGCAAGATTCCACCTTGACCTCCCCTACTTCACTCCCGAGCTCGAGCCCAAGCTTGAGTCTTGGCTCTGGACCGCCACCGCGTGCCGCGTCAAGGACCTGCGCGTGGAGCTCCCGCGCGCCGAGAATCTCTGCTCCGTGCCGCGCCTCGTCCGCGACTGCACTTCGCTGGTGGAGCTCCGGCTGTGCGGCGGCCGGATGGGGCTCGAGCTGCCGGGCGGCGCCCCCAATTGGGCCTCTCTCAGGGTTCTGTCGCTGGCGCACTTGCGGTTGACGGACGACGAGATGGGGGCGGTCTTCGCGGGCAGTCCCGCTCTCGAGTCCCTCGAGCTGCGGTGCTGTGGCGGCGCGGCCCGGGTCGAGGTTTGGTCTAGGAGGATGAGAGAATTGGTGATTGATGGGTGGAAGCACTGGTCCCCCGGAGACCCCCCGCTGGAGGTTTCGGCTCCTCATTTGCAGACTTTGCGCCTGCGGGGTAGCTTCCCCAGGATGGGCCTGACGGTGGCCGAGGCCGGCTCCGTGGCCGAGGCCGAGTTGAATTTCTCCATGACCATCGGTAGCGGCGATCGGTCTGATAACTACAAATGGCCGCATAACTTGGCAAGGGGTATTCTTCAGAAGCTGTGCAATGCCACTGAATTTGTAGTTGGGTGTTGGTTCCTTCAGGTGGGGATTTAGTACTGCTTGTGTTTTGCCTTTTGAATTTATACTTCGTCTAGATGGTCGATTCGGCTTCACATTTATATCTGCGGATGTGCCTCGAGTATTATGCTTTTAAGAAGTGGAGATGACTGATGAATTGTTAAACGATTAGCTTTGATGGAAAACTCATGTCTGGACATGTTGAAGCACATGCTTAGGTAGCTCTCGAGCCCTGGTTTGTCAAGTTCCTGGATTATTAGAATCTGTTTCCTTAAGAACACGAGTTGGAGAAGTTTCGTACTATGTAATGTTGTTGCCATATTTTCGGGACTTAGCGAACAATGGGATCTTATGCAAATTTACTAGCTTTTTTCTATCGTGTAAATTTACTACCCTTTCTATTCAGTGGTTGATGACTGTCAACTAGGGGCAGATGCTTACACTGCGGCAAAGCAAGCAAGGCGGTTCTTAGTCTGAATCTTCTTATTCTTTTCCTCCCTTCAGAATCATGTATGTTCACAAGCAAATTGTCGAGTTGGCTCGGATCTTTACATGTATGTCCACAAGCAAATTGTCAATTTGGCTCAGATCTTTACCCAAAACACAAACTGACCCATTTCAGTTCTGTGTTTTCCCTTTCCTGAACATTGAAAAACCAACTGATAAATGTTCTGAACCAAAGGTGGTTGGTTTATTAGGCCAAGGGATTTTTAACACCCCTGTCAATTGCTCCATAGCCCTGAATGGTGACATAAGTTACAGCAATTTTCTGTGTGACAGCAGGTCCTAGTTTCATGAAGCAGTGGCAATACATTCACTTTATGGCTTTGTAATTGTTGGCTTTGTTTGTAGTGCGAACCCTGGTTTGTTCTTGAAAATTAGATCCTGTATGAGGATTATGGTTTCTGTAGATTTTGTATAAACTAAATGAGAAAATTTCTAATGATTCTTCCTCTTTTTTGTTTTTGGGTTGGATGTGCAGGTTCTGTCGCTTTTGGGGAACGGAGATTTGCCTCCTCTGCTTCCCAATTGCAAATCTCTTATTCTAAACACTCGTTGTCAATCATTGGAATGTCACGGTATATTGAACATGATAGAAAGTTCACCACAGGCAGAGAAATTGGTCATCAAGATGATTCAACCATACTGGAAGATGGTAAATTCCTGTCAAAACTAGCTATGTTTGAGTAAATATAGTAGTATCTGTACCAGTATGCTTGAAGAATTAACAGAAACCAAGCATCATACGGAGGAGGAACTGATCTGGTCCCCTTCATCGAGTATTTAAATGTCTTTACTGCTGCCTTTCTTTTCTTCTGATGCTCTTGACTTGCAAGAAGCACATTTTATTTTTTTATGAACGTGGAAATAGGGTTAGTTTGTTTTCATTGTTGTGGAAATTGCCAGAAATCTTTAGATGCAATCTAGAATGGAGCTTAGTGATGATGTAGCACAAGTACAAAACTCTACTCTAGTAGATTAATAAGTTATGCTAATGGATGTTGAAATATTTTTCGAGGGTTATTAGTGTCAAATTAAGTGGGATAATTATTTTCGTTTATACTAATTAATGTAAATGGGAGTGTGACTCGATGAATGTTGATATGGCTCAACCATAAAGCTCTGTTCTACCCATTTTTCTTTTGTGTAATTGGCAGCTTTCGAAGGTATGGAGAGAAGATTTACTCATAAGCTTACCTTCCCAACCCTCTTTCCTTGTTTGGGACAAGCACCCGACTCCCATGAAACTGACTGAGTTTTGTGTTACCGCCAACCATTTGGTAGTAGGGTCAAAACTCAACCCATTTCTTGAGCAAGGCCTCTTTCTTCGACCAAGGGAGCTGTGCAATTTCTTGAACCTCCTTATTATCTTGACCTCCTGGTTTTCCTTCAATCAATTGTTCTAGCTCAGAGCCCCCTTCACCTCCTATATCTTCTTTTTAGAGCCTATGTTTAGCCAAAATTTCTTGGCCTAACCCAGTTGGATTAGTAGGTGGTCTGCTTCTTGGTGGCAGTCATGACTGGGAATCCTTGCATGCTGGGAACACCTTTAAGATGTTGAAGAGAATATCAGAGCATGGATCAAGTAAGGTGATTGCTTTGGAAATAGCTTAAATGCTCCAATGCGAGACCTACATAACTCCATCCATCAAATAAATAGTTGTTTCAAGAGGTTGATCATCTCTAGCTGGCAGGTTCATTGTCAGATGTTGCCAGAGAAGCATTTCAATTGGCACAAAGTGCAGAGTGTCGCATGTGTAATTGAATCCAAATGCATCTTTGAAACTGATACCAATAGCAAGAGTGATGTTGTTGGGACTTCTTTATTATGTTGTAGACTGATCACATTCCCTTGTTCTTGGTCTCACCTCTGCAGCTTGAGTTCGACAAAGACTGCAAGGCGTTGGCCATCAGTACGCACAGATACTCGGGACCCTTAAAGAGGAAGAATAAACTCAAATGCTTGGATCAACACTTGAGGCGGGTCGACATTGTTCGGTTTGATCCTAGGGATCGCCGCTCGAGCAGCTTTCTTGGCCTGGTGGAGTTTATCCTTGAAGAGGCGTGCGTCTTGGATAAGATGCTCATCAACACTTGTAAGGTCAAGGCTGATGGATCGAATTCTGTGGAGACTCCCAATGCTCGCAAATTGCTCGAAGTTTCCCAGTCAATTCTACACCATCGAAGGGCTTCCAAGAACGCTCGAGTGGTACTTTATTTTGACTAGGAAGGAAGTTATTATTTTGTTTATATATTCTCTCATTGTTTTCTTTCGGCAAATGTAGAAAGGAGGACTTGGGCTTGTGAATAGGACTTTTACAAACCACATATAATTAGGTTTTCAGTAATTAGATTTGTGCCTCGCATCGTTCCGATGCTCACCCTTTTTAACTATCTTAATGAGAACTAGCCTATACTCATGGGGTGCCGATGAAACGAACCTATTTTTTCCTATGACTTATGTAGCTTTGAAAAGTTACTAGTTGAGCACGAGTCTGATGATTGAATCCGCGATTGTCAAGCTTTCCAAGTCGTGTTTGAAGTTTCTACATTTGTGATTCAAAGGCTTGTGTAATAACACACTGCATTAACATAGCAACATATGTGGAGGCTCTTGATCCTCACTAGGATGGTGGTTTTTTTTGGCCTTTCGATGTGCATCCGTACAATGTGAATGGTAATTCTTGGATTTTGTTCAGCTTTGACCAGCAGTTTGTTGTCCCTTTGCTGAGCGAACGGGATGCAATTGCTAAGGGAAAATTGTCCAAAATGTTATAAACTTATTACATTTTTGTTAATTCAATTTTAAACTTTTCAATATTAAAAAAAAAAAAAGAAGTCTTAATCTTTTTACATTTTGTCCATTGAATCCATCCGGTCAATTTTGGCTGGAATTCGCCAATATAAATGTTGACCGTCCTACTTTATATGATTGGTGTTAGTGTAGATAATTCTTAAATAATATTTTAATAATTTTTATTGTTATTTCTTTTCTTTTTCTTTTTTGTTCTTTTTTTCCATTTTCCTTCATAATTTTTGTTTTTGTTTTTGTGAAGGGCGCAACTAAGGGTGAGCATGGTTCTAAAGAGTTGGAACTTGAGTACCGAATTGAGGGGCATGTTTCAAGTTCTAAGATATGTAGGTTAGATTTCAGGTTCTAAAAATTTGAAAGTTTGTTTCAACGGGTAGGTTTCAAGTTCTAGGTTGGTGAAACTTGGAACTTGTAATCTAAAATCTAGTATAAGTTTTTGTATTTTTCTTGATTTATATCTTCACACGATTTTGCGATATTCTATGGCGTATATGATGAGTGTGTAAATTGGAATCACTAATCCGAGTTTTCATTTTATGATTCAAATTTTTATTTTGTTAATATTTCATATTTTTTGTGTCTAGATATAAATTATAATTAGTGAATTATAATAGTAATTGGCAATCATTGAATGTGATGATTCATTGTAATCGTTTATTTAATAATACATGTGGAACTCGGCAAAGTCTAGAATTGACTCTGAACCTACGATAGATAAGTTCCAAGTTCTAGGATGTGTATAATAGGTTCTAAGTTCTAAAAAATGAAAAATCTATTTCAACATATAGATTTCAGGTTTCAAGTGGAATCGGTATGAAACCTAGAATCGCTCACCCCTAACCGCAACACCCTCGCTAACCGTGGGTGAGGGTTGTGCAGCCCTCACACAACCTTGCCCAAATCTAGAAAATCAAGAGCAAAACCAGGAAATTGGAAATGATAAGGAAAGGGGATTTGGCTGGAATGAGGAACCTAGAAAGGAAAGGTGGTGACGATGAATTCGTGGGAAGTTTCCTCGGTCTCGCTTGAGCTTGCGGTTGGTGGGTCGCTTCGCGCTCGTATTCGGTTTCCCGGGGGGGGGGGATAGACGTGCGAGGATCGGAGGATGGATGAAGGGCGACTCCGATGAGGAGCCTTCTGAGCACTAGCAATGAACACCAACTTAACTCATACTTGCTTCGTCTGAATCTTCGAGCCTTGATTGCTCCCTGTTTGGTTTAGATTTGGGGATGAGCATTTGGACTCCAAAGTCCCTTGACCAAATGCAAACGTGTTTGGTTCGGTTTTTAGGTGACTTTGGCGAGATGTAATTGTATCTCCAAGTGGCTCTACCACAGGGCGCTTTACTAAATAGATGTCCGAAAGTCTTTGGGAAGTTGTATTTTGAGAATGCAAGTTTGGGTACTATTCATCTTTGAGGGTACTGTTCATCAGGCGAGAAAAACCACTGCACGAAGGCCGACGATTGCCAGCCGAGGGGTCCCGTGCATCGGCGACCGCGCCGCGAGGGTCGCCCAACCCCGTGATCGTTGTCGGACCTCAGGCCGACGATTGCCAGCCGAGAGGTCGCGCGACCCGGCGACGGTTGCTGAGGTTGCACGACCCGGCGACGTTCGCCGGGGTTGCGCGACCTAGGCGAACATCGCCGGGTCACGCTCGGCCATCCGGTCACCCGAATCCGGCGGTTCGGGCTGCGGATCCGGCGATCGGTGGCCAAACTTCAAAAAAAAAAAAAAAAAGAGACAAATGTTTTTTTGTTCTTTTAATTTAATAAAAGTCTTTTACAAGTGTAAATTTTACCAAATGGTATTTTGGCCAAAGTTGTCCCCAATGCAAATTTTACCAAACGATATTTACATTTCGAAAATCCCATTCACCCAGGTATTTTCGTTTTTGCCCGAATCGTTCCCCAAAACCAACCAAACGCCTTAAGTCCCTTCACCTCTTACATTCGAGAAAGGGGCAAGTAAGTTTCGTCAATGGGCTGTATGAGGGCCGCTCTTCCTTCATCTATAATTTTCTGATCGCAGATTCCAGCGGTTCTAGCCCATCGATTCTTAAGATTTCCCGTCAACACCTGTAGCCGGCGAGGCCATGGCGAGGCTGACCTTGCCTAGATCTGAACAAGGCTGCATGATCCTCGCCCGTGGCAGTGACGCTCTTGCTAGGGGCCGGCGAGGGCCAGCGACCCTTATCGGTCACTATTAAAAACAAAACAAAACAAAAGTCACAGAATCCATGCCCTCACTTCCGCTATACAGACGACATTGAACCTTCGCCATCGCCAGCAACGGAACAGCGGCAGCGGTGACGGCGGCGGCAGCAAGAAGATGATGATGTCATCGGGCTCCTTGCCCGATGACATCATCCACCACATTCTCTCCTTCTTGCCCACGAGGGACGTCTTCAAGACCCGCGTCGTGTCGACCCGGTGGCGCGCGCTCTGCGACGCCGTCCCGACCCTCGCTTTCTCTCTGCCCTGCGGCGGCCGCGGCGGCGGCGGGGGGCTCTCGCCGGTGGACCCGTTCTGCTCCTTCGTCGATGCGGTCCTCGACCTCCGCTCCTCGACCCACGTCGCAAGATTCCACCTTGATCTCCACTACTTCGCTCCCAAGCTCGAGCCCAAGCTCGCGTCTTGGCTTGGGTTCGCCACCGCATGCCGCGTCAAAGACCTGCGCGTTGAGCTCCCGCGCACCGAGAATCTCTGCTCCGTGCCGCGTCTCATCCGCGATTGCCCTTCGCTGGTGGAGCTCCGATTGTGCAGTGGCCCGATTGGGGCTCGAGTTATCGAGCGGCGTCGTCAATTGGGCCTCTCTTAGGGTTCTGTCCATGGCGCACTTGCGGTTGACGGATGACGAGATGAGGGCGGTTTTCGCGGGCAGTCCCGCTCTCGAGTCCCTCGAGCTCCGGCATTGTGGGGGCGCGGCGCGAATCGAGGCTGGCTCTAGGAGGATGAGAGAATTGGTGATTAACGGGTGGGAGCCCTTGCCCCACGGAGTCTCCCCGCCGGAGGTTTCAGAGCTGCGCCTGCGGGGTTTACTTCCCCGGGATTGGGTCGAGATTGGCCGACGCCGGCTCCGTGGTCGAGGCCGAGTTGAATTTCTTCCTTGATGTCAATGGCGACGGTTGGTTTGGTTGCGGCAAATGGCTGCGCAACTTGGCAAAGGGGTAATTCTTCGGAAGCTGTGCAATGCCACTAAATTTATATTTGGGTGGAGGTGCCTGAAGGTGGGGATTTGGTACTACTTGAGGTTTGCCTTTGAATTTAGTCTTAGTCAAGATGGTAGATTCGACTTCACATTTATATTTGTGGACGAACCACAAGCATTTTAATGTAGTGAAGCGCGAATAAATAGCCAAAATGAGTTGGCTCGGCTAATAATGTTCAAACTCTCGACACACTATGCCCCGATTCAAATCCCGTTGCAGGAGTCCCCTCTGGTGGAAAGTTGGGGGACTTAATTAACGCAGTGAAAATGTTTATAACCAAATTAACAAATGTATAGTAAATTTATGATATTCTCAACAATGTTCTCCTTTATTTTTTAATAACCGAATTAATAAAAGTGTACTAAATCTATAACTTTCTCGACAATGTTCCCCTTTTCCTTGACCTCATGCCCTGTGATGCCTAGTACGAAACATTTATTCTCCATTAAATTTTGAGAAAAAAGTCGTGAAAAAAACCCCAAATTGTGCCCACATATTTATCCTGGACTTTTTTTTTTTCGTGATATTAAAGACTTGAAATTATACGTAATGTGAGACAATTACTCTAAATTGTTTTCTTGTGACATAAAAAAAAAAGCCCTAA
This sequence comes from Eucalyptus cladocalyx, assembly GCA_017140615.1. NCBI lineage: Eukaryota > Viridiplantae > Streptophyta > Magnoliopsida > Myrtales > Myrtaceae > Eucalyptus > Eucalyptus cladocalyx. The sequence continues at coordinate 7,950,065 of CM029516.1, read as the reverse complement.
ATTGGTATCCATGCCCATGCAGGTATAAGTTTGGGATTTATTACGTTACATAAAAAATTTAGGATTAATATGTTAGTTTTCTTTCTTCTTTTTTTATGCCTTTAGCCCTTTAACATAGGGATATGTGCACTATAAGTTTTAAAATTTGTCATGAAAGTATAATTAAGTTATAAAATGTATAATCAAATCTTAAAACTTGTCAAATTGATAAAATCGAGTTATTTTATTAACACCGTCAATTTATCTATCGGAAAATGTTGACATGGTATTTTTAAATTAATTTCTCTCTCCTATGTTGCTGTTTTAAATTAATTTTCCTTTTAAAAAAGGGCTAATACTCTAAAAAAACCCTAAACTGGTACATTTGTGACAAATTTACCCCAAACTATTTTTTTGACCATGAAAAACTTCCAAACCGGTATATCTCGTGACAAATTTATCCCGACCGACTATAAAAAAACCTTAAACTGGTACATTTATGACAAATTTATCCTAAACTAATTTATTTGACTGGAAAAAACCCGAAAATGGTAAATTTATGACAAATATACTCTATGCTAAATTAAATTAATACCGCAAAAAAAATCACAAAAATTGTAAACGGTGACAAACGGAGCGTAAAATCCTAAATTGGTATACCGGCCAACCGTCACGTGTCATTTAACTTATTAATTTGAGAATAAAATTTAACGAAAACTAACAGAGGGTAAATTTGTCACAAGTGTACTAGTTTGCGGTAAATTTGTCAAATGTATACCAATTTGGGGTTTTTGGTGGTCAAAAAAATAGTTTGGGGTAAATTTGTCACAAGTGTATCAGTTTGTGGTTTTTTAGGGTATTAACCCTTTAAAAAAAGCTAAAATAATTTAAAAAACAAAACAGGAAAAAAGAAAGGGAAAAAAAAGGTAGGGACACTCAAATAATTGTTGTTGCTACTGCCCATTGTAGGGATTGGTGACCTTACCTAAGGGGGGCGGTTCAGCCCTAGCTTGCATTGGCAAGGAGGGTGCCCAAATCTGGTTGGCATTGCCTAGATTTGGGCAAGCCTCGCCTAGGCCTAATGAGGTTTGCCGGCCCTTGCCCGGGCCAGCCGGCCACCCTCGCCTAGGGTCGGCGATGGGTGGAGGCAGCAACAACCATCGGTGAGTCCCTACCATTTTTTTCCCTTTTTTTTCTATTTTTTAAAACAATTTAGCTATTTTATTTTTAATATTATTTAAATAAAAAAAATGCCATGTAAGAGGAGGAAACTTTTTTAAAATGCAATGTTAACATTTTTTATTAGAAAAATTGAGGTTGTCAACAAGAGAACACAATTGTACCAATTTGATAAATTTTAAGATTTAATTATACTTTTTGTAAGTCTTAAACTTAATTATATTTTTGCGATAAATTTTAGGACTTATAGTGCATATAGTCCTTTAATATTTAGTAAGGGAAAAGAAAAATAAAATAAAAAACCAAAGAACAATTCATAGGATCCATGGCGAAGGAAGGCGCATGTGCAGGCTCCCCACTCCGTTTCATAGACGACGTCGAACCTTGGCCATCGCAGGTGACGATGCCGGCGAAGAAGTCGAACAGTAGCGGCAAGAACACGACCGCATCAGCCTCCTGCCCGACGCCATCATCCACCACATCCTCTCCTTCCTTCCCACCACGGACGTCTTCTGGACCTGGGCCTGTAGGCCCGGTGGCGCGCCCTCGACGCCGTCTCGACCCTCGCTTTATTAAATGATTTGTGATATAAAAAATTCTGAACACATATATTTTCTGTAAAGGTTTTATTAAATGATTTGTGACATAAAAACCATAAATTAGTATTTATGTGGCACATTTACTTTTCTTTAGGATTCTGTTAAGTGATTTTTCAACCAAAATAATATCATTATTATTTTTCCTTAGGTCATGTCAACATGGTTTGCTTTTTGACGTCCTTATATGGAAATTTCTAACGATCTGTTGACAGAATTCTAACAAAAGGTAAATGTTCCTACACAAGTATAAGTTTGGGATTTCTCGTGTCGTAAAAAAAAATTATGATAAATATGTTGGTTCTTTTAATGGCTTTGGCCCTTTAATATATAATATGAATATGTTTACTAAAAATCCTACAACTCATCACAAAAGTGCAATTAAATTCTAAAACTTAAAAAAAAAAAATACAATTAAGTTTTTAAACTCGTCAAATTGGTATAAGTGAATCATTTCGTTAACTCCATCCATTTAGACTAACGTAAAATGCTAATGTGATTTTTTTAATACTTTCTCTCTTACGTGACAATGACGTGGCTAAAACATAGAACACTAAATTAAAACAATGTCGTTTTAGATTTTAATTCTAATGTTTTAGCCATAAGCTTAATTTAATAAAATAAAAAATATTTTAAAAAAATACAAAAAAGAGCAAAGGCAAGGGCTTCCACCCTTGTTGCCATCCACCTTGCCGCCGAAAAGTATTGGTGGGGGTCGCCGAGGCCTTAGCCAAGGCCAGCGACCTCGCCAAGGGCCACCACATCTAGGCGAGGGTCATCGAGCCCTCACTTGTCATCGGTGATGGTCGTCAGCCCTTTTTGGCAATGAGAGGCAATAGCAAGGCCTGTCGCTCTTGCTTATAGATTAATTTTTTTGTTTGGAAATATTTTTTTATTATATTTATTATTATTATTTTTGGTTAAACAAATTAGAATTTAAGTCATGGTATCGCTCATGTAGGATAAAAAAAATATTGAAAAAGGCAGGTCAATATTTTCCGTCAATCTAAATCGATGGAATTAGTAGAATAACTCAATTATATCAATTTAGGACTCTATTGTATTTTAAAAAAAAAATTAAAATTTAATTATATTTTCGTAACAAATTTTAAGATTACGACTGAAAGTATATCCTAGCAGTAAGGGGAAAAATGAAAAAGAAGGAAAAAGCAGAGACCATTTCACAGTATCCATGGCGACGGGTGGCGCATGTCCAGGTTCCTTCACCCCGCGTCGTAGACGAAGTCGAACCTCGGCCGTCGCCGGTGACGATGCCGGCGAAGAAGTCGAGCAGCCGCGGCGAGACCACGATCGCATCAGCCTCCTGCCCGACGCCGTCATCCACCACATCCTCTCCTTCCTGCCCACCGCCGACGTCTTCTGCACCCGCGGCCTGTCGTCCCGGTGGCGCGCCCTCCACGACGCCGTCCCGACCCTCGCCTTCTCCCTCCCCTGCGGTGGCGCAGGGCGGCGGGGGGCGGCGGCGGTGGAGCCGTTCTGCGCCTTCGTCGACGCGGTCCTCCGCCTCCGCTGCTGGACCCACCTCGCAAGATTCCACCTTGATCTCCCCTACTTCACTCCCGAGCTCGAGCCCAAGCTCGAGTTTTGGCTCTGGACCGCCACCGCTTGCCGCGTCAAGGACCTCCGCGTGGAGCTCCCGTGCACCGAGAATCTCTGCTCCGTGCCGCGCCTCGTCCGCGACTGCACTTCGCTGGTGGAGCTCCGGTTGTGCGGCGGCCGAGTGGGGCTCGAGCTGCCGGGCGGCGCCCCCAATTGGGCCTCTCTCAGGGTTCTGTCGATGGCGCACTTGCGGTTGACGGACGACGAGATGGGGGCGGTCTTCGCGGGGAGTCCCGCGCTCGAGTCCCTCGAGCTGCGGTGCTGCGGCGGCGTGGCCCGCGTCGAGATTTGTTCTAGGAGGATGAGAGAATTGGTGATTGATGGGTGGAAGCACTGGTCCCCCGGAGACCCCCCGCTGGAGGTTTCGGCTCCTCATTTGCAGACGCTGCGCCTGCGGGGTAGCTTCCCCAGGATGGAGCTGACGGTGGCCGAGGCCAGCTCCGTGGCCGAGGCCGAGTTGAATTTCTCCATGACCATCGGTGGTGGCGATCAGTTCGATAACTACAAACGGCTTCGCAACTTAGCGACGGGTATTCTTCAGAAGCTGTGCAATGCTACTGAATTTGTAGTTGGGTGTTGGTTCCTTCAGGTGGGGATTTAGTACTGCTCGTGTTTTGCCTTTGAATTTATACTTCGTCTAGGTGGTCGATTCGACTTCTGGATGTGCCTCGAGTATTATGCTTTTAAGAAGTGGAGATGACTGATGAATTGTTAAATGGTTAGCTTTGATAGAAAACTCATGTCTGGACATGTTGAAGCACATGCTTAGGTAGCTCTCGAGCCCTGGTTTGTCATGTTCCTGGATTATTAGAATCTGTTTCCTTAAGAACATGAGTTGGAGAAGTTTCGTACTATGTAATGTTGTTGCCATATTTTCAGGACTTAGCCAACAATGGGATCTTATGCAAATTTACTAGCTTTTTTCTATCGTGTAAATTTACTACCCTTTCTATTTAGTGGTTGATGACTGTCAACTAGGGGCAGATGCTTACACTGCGGCAAAGCAAGCAAGGCGGTTCTTAGTCTGAATCTTCTTATTCTTTTCCTCCCTTCAGAATCATGTATGTTCACAAGCAAATTGTCAAGTTGGCTCGGATCTTTACATGTATGTTCACAAGCAAATTGTTGATTTGGCTCGGATCTTTACCCAAAACACAAACTGACCCATTTCAGTTCTGTGTTTTCCCTTTCCTGAACATTGAAAAACCAACTGATAAATGTTCTGAACCAAAAGTGGTTTGGTTTATCAGGCCAAGGGCTTTTTGACACCCCTGTCAATTGCTTCGTAGCCCTGAATGGTGACATAAGTTGCAGTAATTTTCTGTGTGACAGTAGGTCCTAGTTTCGTGAAGCAGTGGCAATACATTCACTTTATGGCTTTGTAATTGTTGGCTTTGTTTGTAGTGCGAACCCTGGTTTGTTCTTGAAAATTAGATCCTGTATGAGGATTATGGTTTCTGTAGATTTTGTATAAAGTAAATGAGAAAATTTCTAACGGTTCTTCCTCTTTTTTGTTTTTGGGTTGGATGTGCAGGTTCTGTCGCTTTTGGAGAACGGAGATTTGCCTCCTCTGCTTCCCAATTGCAAATCTCTTATTCTAAACACTCGTTGTCAATCATTGGAATGTCACGGTATATTGAACATGATAGAAAGTTCACCACAGGTGGAGAAATTGGTCATCAAGATGATTCAACCATTCTGGAAGATGGTAAATTCCTGTCAAAACTAGCTCTGTTTGAGTAAATATAGTAGTATCTGTACCAGTATGCTTGAAGAATTAACAGAAACCAAGCATCATACGGAGGAGGAACTGATCTGGTCCCCTTCATCGAGTATTTAAATGTCTTTACTGCTGCCTTTCTTTTCTTCTGATGCTCTTGGCTTACAAGAAGCACATTTTATTTTTTTATGAATATGGAAATAGGGTTAGTTTGTTTTCATTGTTGTGGAAATTGCCAGAAATCTTTAGATGCAATCTAGAATGGAGCTTAGTGATGATGTAGCCCAAGTACAAAACTCTACTCTAATAGATTAATAAGTTATGCTAATGGATGTTGAAATATTTTTCGAGGGTTATTAGTGTCAAATTAAGTGGGATAATTATTTTCGTTTATACTAATTATAATGTAAATGGGAGTGTGACTCAATGAATGTTGATATGGCTCAACCATAAAAAGCTCTGTTCTACCCATTTTTCTTTAGTGTATTTGGCAGCTTTCGAAGGTATGGAAAGAAGATTTACTCATAAGCTTACCTTCCCAACCCTCTTTCCTTGTTTGGGACAAGCACCTGACTCCCATGAAACTGACCAAGTTTTGTGTGCCGCCGACCATTTTGTAGTAGGGTCAAAACTCAACCCATTTCTTGAGCAAGGCCTCTTTCTTCGACCAAGGGAGCTGTGCAATTTCTTGAACCTCCTTATTATCTTGACCTGCTGGTTTTCCTTCAATCAATTGTTCTAGCTCAGAGCCCCCTTCAACTCCTATATCTTCTTTTAAGAGCCTATGTTTAGCCAAAATTTCTTGGCCTAACCCAGTTGGATTAGTAGGTGGTCTGCTTCTCAGTGGCAGTCATGGCTGGGAATCCTCGCATGCTGGGAACACCTTTAAGATGTTGAAGAGAATATCAGAGCATGGATCAAGTAAGGTGATTGCTTTGGAAATAGCTTAAATGCTCCAATGCAAGACCTACATAACTCCATCCATCAAATAAATAGTTGTTTCAAGAGGTTGATCATCTCTAGCAGGCAGGTTCATTGTCAGATGTTGCCAGAGAAGCATTTCAATTGGCACAAAGTGCAGAGTGTCGCATGTGTAATTGAATCCAAATGCATCTTTGAAACTGATAGCAATAGTGAGAGTGATGTTGTTGGGACTTCTTTATTATGTTGTAGACTGATCACATTCCCTTGTTCTTGGTCTCACCTCTGCAGCTTGAGTTCGACAAAGACTGCAAGGCATTGGCCATCAGTACGCACAGATACTCGGGACCCTTAAAGAGGAAGAATAAACTCAAATGCTTGGATCAACACTTGAGGCGGGTCGACATTGTTCGGTTTGATCCTAGGGATCGCCGCTCGAGCAGCTTTCTTGGCCTGGTGGAGTTTATCCTTGAAGAGGCGCGCGTCTTGGATAAGATGCTCATCAACACTTGTAAGGTCAAGGCTGATGGATCGAATTCTGTGGAGACTCCCAATGCTGGCAAATTGCTCGAAGTTTCCCAGTCAATTCTACGCCATCGAAGGGCTTCCAAGAACGCTCGAGTGGTACTTTATTTTGACTAGGAAGGAAGGTATTACTTTGTTTATATATTCTCTCATTGTTTTCTTTCGGCAAATGTAGAAAGGAGGACTTGGGCTTGTGAATAGGACTTTTACAAACCACATATAATCAGGTTTTCAGTAATTAGATTTGTGCCTCGCATCGTTGCGATGCTCACCCTTTTTAACTATCTTAATGAGAACTAGCCTATATTCATGGGGTGCCGATGAAACAAACCTATTTTTTCCTATGACTTATGTAGCTTTGAAAAGTTACTAGTTGAGCACGAGTCTGATGATGGAATCCGCGATTATTGTCAAGCTTTCCAAGTCGTGTTTGAAGTTTCTACATTTGTGATTCAAAGGCTTGTGTAATAACACACTGCATTAACATATGCGGAGGCTCTTGATCCTCACTAGGATGGTGGTTTTTTTTGGCCTTTCGATGTGCATCCGTGCAATGTGAATGGTAATTCTCGGATTTTGTTCAGCTCTGACCTGCAGTTTGTTGTCCCTTTTCAGATAAGTAATTTGTGTTCAACTCAGCAACGACTGTTACCGGAAATAATTGAAAGATGTAGTCATTATTCATTTTACCCCAATTGCCGCTAAGGGGAAAAATTGTCCAAAATGTTATAAACTTATTATATTTTTGTTAATTCAATTTTAAACATTTCAATATTAAAAAAAAAAAAATGGGGTCTTAAATCTTTTTACATTTTGGTGATTGAATCCATCCAGTCAATTTTGGCTGGAATTTGCCGATATAGATGCTGACCATTTTACATGATATCATTGGTGTTAATGTAGATAATTCTTAATAATATTTTAATAATTTTTATTGTTATTTCTTTTTTTTTCTTTTTTGTTCTTTTTTTCCATTTTCCTTCATAATTTTTGTTTTTGTTTTAGTGAAGGGCGCAACTAAGGGTGAGCATGGTTCTAAATAGTTGGAATTTGAGAACCGAATTGAGGGGCATGTTTCAAGTTTTAAGATATGTAGGTTAAATTTCAAGTTCTAAAAATTGAAAAGTTTGTTTTAATGGGTAGTTCCAAGTTCTAGATTGGTGGAACTTGGAACTTGTAACCTAAAATCTATTATAAGTTTTTGTATTTTTCTTGATTTATATCTTCACACGATTTTGCGATATTCATGGCGTTTATGATGAATGTATAAATTGGAATCACTAATCCGAGTTTTCATTTTATGATTCAAAATTTTATTTTATTAATATTTCATATTTTTTAAATATAAATTATAAATTATAGTAGTAATTGGTGGCAATTAAATATGATAATTCATTTAATCGTTTATTTAATAATACATGTGGAACTCGGCAAAGTCTAAAATTGATTCTGAACCTACGATGGATAAGTTCCAAGTTCTAGGATGTGTATAGTAGGTTCTAAGTTCTAAAAAATGAAAAATCTATTCCAACGTATAGATTTCAGGTTTGAAATGGAATCGGTATGAAACCTCGAATCGCTCACCCTAACTGCAACACCCTCGCTAACCGTGGGTGAGGGTTGCGCAGCCCTCACACAGCCTTGCCCAAATCTAGAAAATCAAGAGCAAAACCGGGAAATTGGAAACGATAAGGAAAGGGGATTTGGCTGGAATGAGGAACTCGGAAAGGAAAGGCGGTGACGATGAATTCGTGGGAAGTTTCCCCGGTCTCGCTCGAGCTTGCGGCTGGTGGGTCGCTTCGCACTTGCATCCGGTTTCCCGGGGTGGGACAGACGTGCGAGGATCGGAGGATGGATGAAGGGCGACTCCGGCGAGGAGCCTTTCGAGCACCAGCAACGAACGCCGACTCAACTCATACTTGCTTCATCTGAATCTTCGAGCCTTGATTGCTTAAGTCCCTTCTTCACCTCTTACCTTCGAGAAAGGGGCGAGTAGGTTTCGTCAATGGGCTGCATGAGGGCCGCCCTTCCTTCACCTATAATTTCCTGATCGCCGATTCCAGTGGCTCTAGCCCATCGATTCTTAAGATTTCCTGTCAACGCCTGTAGCCGGTGAGGCCATGGCGAGGCTGGCCTTGCCTAGATCTGAACAAGGGCTGTGTGACTGTTGCTCATGGCAGCGACACTCTTGCTAGGGGCCCGCGAGGGCTCAGCGACCCTTGCCAGCCGCTATTTTATATATATAGAAAGCAGAAAAAAAAGTGAAAAAGAAAAAGAAAAAATCGAGAAAAATTATTAAAATATCATTAAAAATTATTCATGTTAGCGTCAAGCATGCCAGATCGGATAGTCGGCATTCACATCGGCGAATTCCAATCAAAATTGGCTGGATGTACTCAATTGACAAAATATGAAAATGTTGATGACTCAATCGGTAAAATTAAAAAGTTCATAAAAAAATTAGTAAAAGTGCAATAAATTTTAGGGAAAATTTCAAATAAGGACCCAAAGTACCATCATTTTCTCAAAAGATGACCTGAAGTGAAGTTTGTTTTAAATAAAGACCTAAAATCCATCATTTTCTCAAAAGAAGACTTAAAGTGAAGTTTGTTTCAAAGAATGACCCAAAGTAGTCATTTAATCTCAAAAAATGATCTCACTCGCCAGCTAGTAAATAGATGCATCTTCAATATATTTTCCGGTGGCCTGATTATGATATTTTCGTCCATTTTTTTTTTTTTCATTTTTGGTTGCCCTATTCATCGTCTTCTTCATCCCCTGTTCACTTCTTCTTGCCCAGATCAAGAACACTGGACAAAAAATGTAGGCCCTGTCTGGCCCACCCATATGTTTATTGAAAGGAATGATAATGTGTTTTTTTATTAATAATTTTCACTTGGATAGTTCATAGTTATAAACACTAATAGGATCAAATAAGACCAAATTTCTCGTACAGTAGAGAAATGCACTAAAGTATTATAAAACTCATGGTTAAAGTAATAATATAAATAACACAGAGCCCTGAAATTATTTTTCATTTTTTTATTTCCATTTATTTTTTAGCTGAAGAAGAAGAAGAGAAAGAAAGGTGGTGAGCGGGCAGCGCAGGCCTGGCTGCCCATGTTTTTCTGCTTAGCATGCTTATCCACTTGCTCGAGCTGACAAGTTTGGGCTTGGATGGGGTTGGGTAGGACCTCAGGGATTTGAGCCCAAGCAGGCCCAGCCTGAGCCCGCCCAATGAGAAGGTCTAGTTACTAGCTGTAGACCCGAGTGTTGCACTGATTTAACAGTCTACTTAATGAGTATGTTCATCTTTGTTATGTTTTAGACTGATCACGATCACTTGGTTCTCGGTCTCATCTGCGTAGCTTGAGTTTGATATGGACTTCGAGGCATTGGCCGTCGGTACGCAGCTATGCTCGGAACCCTTAAAGTGGAAGAATAAACTCGAATGCTTGGATCGACACTTGAGGCGGGTCGACATCTTTTGGTTTGATCCCAGTGATCTCCACTCGAGCTGCTTGCTTGGCATGGTGGAGCTTATCCTTAAGGAGGCTCGTGTCTTGGATAGGCTGCTCATCGACCCTCGTAAGGTCAAGGCTGATGGATCAAATTCTGCAGAGACTAACAGTCCTCGCAAATTGCTCAAAGTTTCCCAGTCAATTCTACACCATTAAAGGGCTTCCGTGAACTCTCGAATGGTACTTTAGCATGACTGGGAAAGAAGTGTTATTTTGTTTATTTATTCTCTCATTATTTTCTTTCTTTTGGCAAATGTAGAAAGGAGGACTTGGGCTTGTGAATAGGACTCTTATGAACCCACATGATCAGGTTTTTAATAATTAGAGTTGTGGCTCGCGTCGTTAAGACATCCGCCAGTTTAACTGTCTTAATGAGAACTGGCCTATACTGGAGTGGTGCCAATGAAACGAAACTTTTTTGCTTATGACTTATGTCGCTTGGAAATTGTGTTTGAAGTTTTACATTGTGATTAAGAGACTTGTGCAACACACTGCATTAACATATGTGGAGGCCCTTGATCCTCATGGTATGCTTGAAGTGCTTCCATCAACGCTTCCTCATGACTAGCAAGGAAGGTGTTTTTTTCCCCTTTGGATTGCATCTATGCAATGTGAATGTTTATTCTCGGAATGATCGTTGTAGCTCGTGCTATTTCGTGGCTTGCTTTTCGACTGGCTTCAGGAGAACTGACCTGCCTTCTCATCACTTCTCGGCTAAGCTATTTGCTTTCATATCATGGGAAATTCAATGATTGTTGCATGTAATAATTTAAGGATGTAGTCACTAATTGAACTTACACCGAATGCCGAGCGACTGGGGAGGCAGTTGCCAATGCCATCCGGGTGCCCGTCCCGACCTCGCTTCCAAAAATTGTGACTGGCAATGACTTAGGTGGCACAATCAACCATGAGAGACTCATTAGTGATAGTTTCTCAATTTTATTGATGCACATATATATGTACATGAACATGATCGAAATGTTTTGACTTTGACTATGATAGCTGGCAGAACATCAATTTTTTTATTTGCCTTTCTATAATTATGTATTAGTGAAGTGCGAATAAATAGCCAAAATGAGTTGGCTTAGTTGGTAAGGTTCAAACCCTTGACACGCTATGCCCACATTCAAATCCCGTTGTAGGAGTCCCTTTTGGTGGGAAGTTAGGGGACTCAATTAACACATTAAAAAGGTTTATAATCGAATTAATAAAAGTACAATAAATTTATGACTTTCTCCACATTATTCTCTTTTTTCTTGACCTAATGCCCTGATAACGCCTAATACAAAACATTTATCCTTCTTTAAATTTAAGAAAAAGTCCGGAAAAACCTCAAACTATGCCCACATATTTATCCCGGACCTTTTTTTGTAATATCAAAAACTCTAAAGTATATCTAATGTGACACATTTATTTTCCATTAAGGTTTTATTAAATGATTTGTGACATAAAAAACCATAAATTGGTATTTATGTGACACATTTACTTTTTTTTAAGATTCGATTTTTCAGCCAAAACAATGTCATTATTATTTTCCTTAGGTCATGTCAACATTATTTGCTTTTTGGTGTCCTTGTATGTAGATTTTTAACGGTCCTCATTGACGGAATTCTAACGGAAGGTAAATGTTCCTACACAGGTGTAAGTTTGGGATTTTTGATACCATGAATGGACCTAGACTTAGAACCAGGGAATGAGAGTAAATTTTCTACATGTATGTTTTCCCACAGTGGGCGAATAACTCTCGTTCAAGCCCTTCAGGGACAACCTTTTAACGGAGAACCACTCAGCCCTTTAGTTCAGAGCCTAAGACATTCAGAGATGCTAAGATGGAAACGTTTCTAACCTACCCAAGCTGCATTTCTCGAAGGATCCTACCAGGCTAGAGAAGAAGAGGAGTTTAGAAAGCTATAGAGAGAGTTTTCATAAAACACTCACTTTACTTCAAGGGACTCTCCCCAACACAATACGCCATCATTGCCTTATATAGACAATAAGAGGTCACAAACCAACAAATAAGGACCAAGCTTATGGGTCCGGGTACAAATAGAGGCACCGGAAACTTCCGGGAGGGAATTATTCGCACACTATGAACAGTAACTGTACTATGAACAGTACTTTTCCTAGCCTAGTGCTACAGTAAAAGTGAACATTGATTTGCTACAGTGAAATTGTACGGACAATGGCTTTTCAGCGGTCTCGTTCGTCACGAGCATTGTAGCTACAGACTGAGTCATCTGAGCTTTCTTTTAGGAGATGTGCCTCGTATTTTTGTTCAAAGGCTTCAAGGTCTTCAGGTGAGAGGATTTGATTCAGCCTTCGTGATGATGATGCTTCTTCATGAGCCCAGTGGGATGCTTCTTCTCGAGCCTAGTTTATGTTGTCACGTGCTGTAGTGTCGGTAGAAATGCTTGGCTGAGGCCAATTGGATGGTTGTGCATAGAATGATGTGTCCATGTTTTGAGATAAGTATGACGGTCTTGGATCATAGGGGTCTTGGGCAAGAGGTCCTCCCCATTGTGCATAGGGGTCCTGAGTGAATTGGATAATGTCATATGTGTCTGTCATTTCATTATCTTGGGATGACACAGCTTGTTTGTTTTGCCTGAGTGCTTCCTTAGCTTCTTGTGCTAGGTCATAATGATCCCACGTAGTAGGCACATTATTCCATGCATCTTGAGGAATGGTTTTGTTCTCTTGGCACAATATCCTCTGGAGTTCTCGGTACTGGTGTTCACAATATCTAACAGATCTTGGATAAGATTTGTGAATTCGAGCTTCTCTGTTATTCATGTGAGGTTTGTAGGATGTGGTTCCTATTTCCTGTGGGGTGTTGATGATGGTGCCATTATTTGTGAAAAAACACAATGAACGTTGGAAAAACAAGATGGTGTGACTTCAGGATTCGGGGTTATAGTTCTCAGTTCTTTTTCCAAAAGGTATTTCCAATGAGTAGGGGGATAGAACCAATAGAGAAAATCTAACAGATTTTTATCACATTCTCTTTCAACATTATCTCTACCGAGTAAGAATATCCTTGTGACATTGGCGATGAACCTTCTGGTTGGAATTTCAATGGCTATTAAATACTTATTGGTTAAGTACCATAATAACATCATGAGTTGATCAGGGAAATCATCTTCCTTCCAGATGAGAGGATGCATGAATGGATAATTCGTATTTAATCCAAAAGGATAAAGAATCGAACCTCCATTAAATTTGAATAGATCTGCGTGGAATTGCCATATAAGATTTTCCAGGTTCTCGGCAAGGTTGTCATTCTGGATGTGTTGAACAATCTCCTGGGGATATTTCCAGCTTGATAAATCTTTGATCTTTTCAATCTTGTACTTCATGCCATAATTGAGCATATGGAAAGTAGGCATCTTGATGTACATGTTGATTTCGGCTGTGCTTTGAGTCTTGACAAGAAGTCAGTAAGTACATTCTTTTTTCTAGGAATGTGTTTAGTTTCAAATGAGTATTCGAAAACCATTCAGCCCATTGAAGCAGTTGTGAGTTTGGAATCTGCTTTTGTTTAAACTTGATCATCTGAGAGAAAGATGCCATGTCTAATTCTACCAGGAAGTGGTGGCCGATAAGATGAAACTCAAACTTTTTTATTCCATTTTTTACTGCTATGATTTCTTTGAAAGTGAAATGGTAATGCATTTTGGCTTGGGAAAACTTTCCACTTTTGTGAGCGCAAAGGTGTTTCTTACCATCAATTTCTTCAAAGAGGATAGCTGTCCAGTATTCATCACTAGCGTCAATTTGAAGAATTATTTTTCCTATTGATGGTATTTGCAATGGTGGGAGATTCTGCATAATCTCCTTAAGCTCAACGACTGTTTTAGTCTGGGTTTTTCCTCAAGGTGGGGGATTCTTCTTCAGCATGGATTGCAAATGAATCAGAAGCTTTGCAATATTTGGGACAAAAACCCTGAGATAATTGATTATCCCAAGAAATTGCTGAATTTGTTTTGTGGTGAAGTTATTTTCAGGAAACTTCAATAATTCTTGAGCAATATGTGACCCTGGATAGTATGTCCCTTTGTTAAGGTACATACCAAGGAATTTGATTTCTGTTTGGGCAATGTTCATCTTTCTTTGAGAAAGCATAATACCATGCTTCTTCACAATTTCTGCAAACTGCTCAAGAAGTTGACAATGTAACTGCTCATCAAGACTGTAGAGCAGAATGTCGTCAATGTATAATACTGTTCTTGACAAGATTTGTTGGAATATGCGACACATGGCCTTTTGGAAAAGGGATGGTGCCACCTTTAGGCCAAAAGGAATAACTTTCAACTGGAAGTGCTGGTTCAGGATACAAAATCCTATTTTGAATCTGTATTCAAGATGGATGCCTAATTGCCAAAATCCGGCTTTGAGGTCGAATTTGGAATAGATGTGGGTCTTGGTTAGACCAGTAAATAGGGAGTCTCTAGATGATAAAGGGAACTTATCATCTTGGAGAAAAAGATTGAGAGGTTATAGTTGATTATTAATCTCATTTTCCCCTGTTTTGCTCGATGCGCTTATTGACATAAAAGGCTTTGCAAGCCCATTGAGAATTAGAGATTTCAATAAAGCCTTGTTGCAAGAGTTCTGAGCGTTCTCTTTGAGCTAAAGCCAGATGTTCTGGCTTCATTCTCACATGGCTCGCCTTGGTCGGATTTATATCTTCATTCTTCTTGAAAGGAAGGCAAACAAAGAATTTTGGGTTTTCCCATAAATGATGGAGACACTTTTGGGCGAATTCCGAATGGGATTTCGAACAAGATTCTAACAATTTTTGCATGATTGGATCTAATAGACTCATCTGAATGGAAAAGAGTCTCTAGATATTAACAAATTCAGAGAATTGATCTTTATACTTAAGACCTTTTTCCAAGAATGATGCGAAGCTGAGAGATTTGAGTCATGATGTCCCACCAAATTATCAAATCTTTATTGGGAAGGTTTGATCCAAAGATTTTTGCGGTTATGGAACACTGAGGAAAGAACTGGATAGTTACTGGGGTGGTCTTGACGTTTGTGGAGAAAGTATTTCTAGAGGCGGAGTTGAAATATCGGACATAGGGGGTCAAATATTCTTTAGGTAGAACTTTAGTATCTAGAATGGAACAACTTGCTCCTGTATCAATGAGAGCAATAATAGTGATAGGCTTGGCAAACTTCGAAGTGAGGATTTTTACTAGGAAATGGGGACAGTGAGTTTGACTTGAAATTATGTCAAAGCTTGGTTCTGGAGATGTGGGGGATATGTGAAAAATATCTTCAAATTTTGAGTGTGACTCAGTTTCACTAGAAGTTTGGTAAGAGGGAATGACACAAAGAGTTTGTTCAAATGGTTCTTCATCAACAGAGAATAAGGATTCAATATTATCATTTTCAAGAGAAATACCTGTTTCATTCTCAATGTGATGAATTAGACGATTATGACCTTTTCTCGCTTAAGGACAATTTTTGGCAAAATGTCATTTTTGGTTGCAGATGAAGCAACGATTTGATTTCTTATGGCTTGTGCGATCCTTCATCTTGCGTAGATATCGCCATTTCTTCTTTTTCTGGAAGTGCTTGGAGCCATGTCTGGATTTCTTTATCTAGAATTTCTTATAATGCTTCTTTTTTTTCGTGAATACTTGCCACAGGTACCATCACAGTCTTGCTTGGAGCATTTAATTTTTAACTTCTGGCGAGAACAAGCTGATTCAAGGCGCTTGTCATATGTGATGTAGGTACGGACCATCTGGCATTTTAAGCATAATTCTTCAAGGCATAGATGAATTTGAATTTATTGTTGTATTTCTCCCAAAGGAATATATTGTATTCTCCTTTGTTTTTCGAAGAAAGATCTTTCAACCATCTGGGATAGTTCTTTAGGTATGGAAGTAAGGAAAACATGCTTCAGATTTGGATCTGCACCAACCTGGTAAAAAAGCTGAAGCATCACTCAATAATGCTTATCAAGATGCTTCTTCTGGAGGGAGCAGCATTTTCTGTCGAAAAATTCTCTTCTTTCTATTTCTATGAGATCAGTGGATTTCCCCCACAATGACATGATATAAGAGAGTAATGCATGGCCAAAATTTGGCGACATTAGAAAATGAATTTGGTCTTGTTTTGAAATTGATTTCCACCAGAGTTTGAGGTTGCTTGTAAACCTCGTGACAAAGTTGTAAAGAATATTATTCATATCATGGTTGGTGATGGACTGAGTATTCAACCAAGTATGAAATTCTTCAAGCCTTTCTGGCCATTTATAATAAGGAATATCATCGATGGCAAAAAACTGCTTTGATGCAATGGAAACATGCTGTGCAGAATTGCTTGTCTAACCAATTTCTGGCTCAGAAAAGTTTGATTCCATCTCATCATCTGGAGGATCAGCCATGAATGTTGATGAAGTTACTAGCGGAATAGGGAGAGAATTAATTGTAGGAATTGAGAAGGATGAAGAGGAGGAAAAAGATACTGAATCGATTGATGCATCGGAGAAGTTTGCTCGACTGGAAACATAATCTGTTTTTCTGATATGATAGGATCAGGCTGTTGAATAATAGGATCAGGTTCCTGAGTACCCAAGTCCTTTAGAAAATATTCTAATGGATTGGATAACATCATATGATCTGTCATTTTTTTTTTATAACAATCGAACTTGATTCTGTAGGCGGCATTTTTTCTTTTCCTTTGTCCTTCTACAAGGTTTTGAGGCGGTTTTCGTATTTCTGCCATATTTGGTTCCTTTCTCAAGGGATCTTCTGGAATGGTAGCAAA
The DNA here is from genome assembly GCA_017140615.1 of Eucalyptus cladocalyx. Lineage (NCBI taxonomy): Eukaryota > Viridiplantae > Streptophyta > Magnoliopsida > Myrtales > Myrtaceae > Eucalyptus > Eucalyptus cladocalyx. Next base: position 7,933,221 of record CM029516.1, on the reverse strand, counting down.
AATGGACGTCTGTGGTGGTGGAGGCAAATACCCAGTTGACTGGGGTTGCAAGAGGATCAAATGTCTAAACTTTCCTTCTTCGAGAAGTTGGATTTGCCTCTTGAGCTTTTCTATCTCTGGATAAATATGTTGGGTTTTTTTAATGGTTTTTGCCTTTAATATATAATATGAATATGTTTACTATAAATTTTAAAACTTGTCATGAAAGTGTAAAACTTAAAAAAAAATTTTAAAACTTAAAAAAAATAATATATATATATAATCAAGTTCTTAAACTCGTTAAATTGATATAATCGAGTCATTTCATTAACACCATCCATTTAAACTAACATATAATGCTGACGTGGCTTTTTTAAATATTTTTTCTCTCCTACATGGCAATGAAAACGTCGTTTTGGATTTAATTCTAATGTTTCAGCCATAAGCTTAACTTAATAAAATAAAAAATATTTGTTAAAAAAATACAAAAAAAGAGCAAAGGCAAGGGCGGAGGCCCTTGTTACCAACCACCTTATCATCAAAAAGGACTGGCAGAGGTCACTGAGGCCTTAGCCAAGGCTAGTGACCCTCGCCAAGCACCACCATATCTGGGCGAGGGTCACTTGGCCCTCACTTACTGTTAGTGATGGTTGTCAGCCCTTTCCAACAATGGGAGGCAACAACAAGAGTCTGTTGCTCTTGCCTATGGCTTAATTTTAGTGTTTTTTGAAATACTTTTTTATTTTATTTAATTATTATTTTGGTTAAACAAAATTAGAATTTAAGTTATGGTATTGCTCATGCAGGATAAAGAAAATATTGAAAAAGTCAGGTCAATATTTTCCGATCGGTCTAAATCGATGGAGTTAGTAAAGTAACTCAATTATATCAATTTACGATTTTATTATACTTTTTTTAAAATAAAATTAAAATTAATTATATTTTCATGATAAATTTTGACACTTTGACTGGGTATACCCCTAACATATAATAAGTAGGGGGAAAAAAGAAAAAGAAGAAGGAAAAAGCAGAGACCATTTCACAGTATCCATGGCGACGGGTGGCGCACGTCCAGGCTCCCTCACTCCGCGTCGTAGACGACGTCGAACCTCGGCCATCGCCGGCGACGATGCCGGCGAAGAAGTCGAGCAGCCGCGGCAAGAAGGCGATCGCATCAGCCTCCTGCCCGACGATGTCATCCACCACATCCTCTCCTTCCTGCCCACCGCCGACGTCTTCCGCACCCGCGGCCTGTCGTCCCGGTGGCGCGACCTCCACGACGCCGTCCCGACCCTCGCCTTCTCCCTCCCCGGCGGCGGCGCCGGGCGGCGGGGGCCGGCGGTGGCGGCGGAGCAGTTCTGCGCCTTCGTCGACGCGGTCCTCCGTCTCAGCCGCTGTACCCACCTCGCAAGATTCCACCTCGATCTCCCCTACTTCACTCCCGAGCTCGAGTCCGAGCTCGAGTCCGAGCACGAGTCCAAGCTCGAGTCTTGGCTCTCGTCCGCCACCGCGTGCCGCGTCAAGGACCTGCGCGTGGAGCTCCCGCGCACCGAGTTTCTCTACGCCGTGCCGCGCCTCGTCCGCGATTGCACTTCGCTGGTGGAGCTCCGGTTGTGCGGCGGCCGAATGGGGCTCAAGCTGCCGGGCCGCGCCCCCAATTGGACCTCCCTTAGGGTTCTGTCGATGGCGCACCTGCGGTTGACGGATGACGAGATGGGGTTGGTCTTCGCCGGCAGTCCCACTCTGGAGTCCCTCGAGCTGCGGTGCTGCGGCGGCGCGGCCCGGGTCAAGGTTTGTTCTAGGAGGATGAAAGAATTGGTGATTGATGGGTGGAAGCACTGGTCCCCCGGAGGCCCCCAGCTGGAGGTTTGGGCTCCTCATTTGCAGACGCTGCGCCTGCGGGGTAGCTTCCCCAGGATGGGCCTGACGGTGGCCGAGGCCGGCTCCGTGGCCGAGGCCGAGTTGAATTTCTCCATGACCATCGGTAGCGGCGATCGGTCTGATAACTACAAATGGCCGCATAACTTGGCAAGGGGTATTCTTCAGAAGCTGTGCAATGCCACTGAATTTGTAGTTGGGTGTTGGTTCCTTCAGGTGGGGATTTAGTACTGCTTGTGTTTTGCCTTTTGAATTTATACTCCGTCTAGATGGTCGATTCGGCTTCACATTTATATCTGCGGATGTGCCTCGAGTATTATGCTTTTAAGAAGTGGAGATGACTGATGAATTGTTAAACGATTAGCTTTGATGGAAAACTCATGTCTGGACATGTTGAAGCACATGCTTAGGTAGCTCTCGAGCCCTGGTTTGTCATGTTCCTGGATTATTAGAATCCGTTTCCTTAAGAACATGAGTTGGAGAAGTTTCATGCTATGTAATGTTGTTGCCATATTTTCAGGACTTAGCCAACAATGGGATCTTATGCAAATTTACTAGCTTTTGTCTATCGTGTAAATTTACTACCCTTTCTATTCAGTGGTTGATGACTGTCAACTAGGGGCAGATGCTTACACTGCGGCAAAGCAAGCAAGGCGGTTCTTAGTCTGAATCTTTTTATTCTTTTCCTCCCTTGAGAATCATGTATGTTCACAAGCAAATTGTCAAGTTGGCTTGGATCTTTACATGTATGTTCACAAGCAAATTGTCAATTTGGCACAGATCTTTACCCAAAACACAAACTGACCCATTTCAGTTCTGTGTTTTCCCTTTCCTGAACATTGAAAAACCAACTGATAAATGTTCTGAACCAAAGGTGGTTGGTTTATCAGGCCAAGGGCTTTTTAACACCCCTGTCAATTGCTCCATAGCCCTGAATGGCGACATAAGTTACAGCAATTTTCTGTGTGACAGTAGGTCCTAGTTTCATGAAGCAGTGGCAATACATTCACTTTATGGCTTTGTAATTGTTGGCTTTGTTTGTAGTGCGAACCCTGGTTTGTTCTTGAAAATTAGATCCTGTATGAGGATTATGGTTTCTGTAGATTTTGTATAAACTAAATGAGAAAATTTCTAACAGTTCTTCCTCTTTTTTGTTTTTGGGTTGGATGGGCAGGTTCTGTCGCTTTTGGAGAATGGAGATTTGCCTCCTCTGCTTCCCAATTGCAAATCTCTTATTCTAAACACTCGTTGTCAATCATTGGAATGTCACGGTATATTGAACATGATAGAAAGTTCACCACAGGTGGAGAAATTGGTCATCAAGATGATTCAACCATTCTGGAAGCGGGTAAATTCCTGTCAAAACTAGCTCTGTTTGAGTAAATATAGTAGTATCTGTACCAGTATGCTTGAAGAATTAACAGAAACCAAGCATCATACGGAGGAGGAACTGATCTGGTCCCCTTCATCGAGTATTTAAATGTCTTTACTGCTGCCTTTCTTTTCTTCTGATGCTCTTGACTTACAAGAAGCACATTTTATTTTTTTATGAATGTGGAAATAGGGTTAGTTTGTTTTCATTGTTGTGGAAATTGCCAGAAATCTTTAGATGCAATCTAGAATGGAGCTTTGTGATGATGTAGCCCAAGTACAAAACTCTACTCTAATAGATTAATAAGTTATGCTAATGGTTGTTGAAATATTTTTCGAGGGTTATTAGTGTCAAATTAAGTGGGATAATTATTTTCGTTTATACTAATTAATGTAACTGGGAGTGTGCCTCAATGAATGTTAAGGTATGTGAGAGGGTTATGGGGCCTTGTGTTGATATGGCTCAACCATAAAGCTCTGTTCTACCCATTTTTCTTTAGTGTAATTGGCAGCTTTCGAAGGTATGGAGAGAAGATTTACTCATAAGCTTACCTTCCCAACCCTCTTTCCTTGTTTGGGACAAGCACCGACTCCCATGAAACTGACCGAGTTTTGGGTTACCGCCAACTATTTGGTAGTAAAGTCAAAACTCAACCCATTTCTTGAGCAAGGCCTCTTTCTTCGACCAAGGGAGCTGTGCAATTTCTTGAACCTCCTTATTATCTTGACCTGCTGGTTTTCCTTCAATCAATTGTTCTAGCTCAAAGCCCCCTTCACCTCCTATATCTTCTTTTTAGAGCCTATGTTTAGCCAAAAAATTTTGGCCTAACCCAGTTGGATTAGTAGGTGGTCTGCTTCTTGGTGGCAGTCATGGCTGGGAATCCTTGCATGCTGGGAACACCTTTAAGATGTTGAAGAGAATATCAGAGCATGAATCAAGTAAGGTGATTGCTTTGGAAATAGCTTAAATGCTCCAATGCGAGACCTACATAACTCCATCCATCAAATTAATAGTTGTTTCAAGAGGTTGATCGTCTCTAGCAGGCAGGTTCATTGTCAAATGTTGCCAGAGAAGCATTTCCATTGGCACAAAGTGCAGAGCGTCGCATGTGTAATTGAATCCAAATGCATCTTTGAAACTGATACCAATAGCGAGAGTGATGTTGTTGGGACTTCTTCATTATGTTGTAGACTGATCACATTCCCTTGTTCTCGGTCTCACCTCTGCAGCTTGAGTTCGATAGGGACTGCAAGGCATTGGCCATGAGTACGTGCATATACTTGGGACCCTTAAAGAGGAAGAATAAACTCAAATGCTTGGATCAACACTTGAGGCGGGTCGACATTGTTCAGTTTGATCCTAGGGATCACCACTTGATCAGCTTTCTTGGCCTGGTGGAGTTTATCCTTGAAGAGGCGCGCGTCTTGGATAAGATGCTCATCAACACTTGTAAGGTCAAGGATGATGGATCGAATTCTGTGGAGACTCCCAATCCTTGCAGATTGCTCAAAGTTTCCCAGTCAATTCTACGCCATCGAAGGGCTTCCGAGAACGCTCGAGTGATACTTTATTTTGACTAGGAAGGAAGGTATTATTTTATGTATATGCTCTCTCATTGTTTTCTTTTGGCAAATGGAGAAAGGAGGACTTGGGCTTGTGAATAGGACTTTTACGAACCACATATAATCAGGTTTTCAGTAATTAGAGTTGTGCCTCGCATCGTTCCGATGCTCACCCTTTTTAACCGTCTTAATGAGAACTAGCCTATACTCATGGGGTGCCGATGAAACGAACCTATTTTTTCCTATGACTTGTGTAGCTTTGAAAAGTTACTAGTTGAGCACGAGTCTGATGATCGAATCCGCGATTATTGTCAAGCTTTCCAAATCGTGTTTGAGGTTTCTACATTTGCGATTCGAAGGCTTGTGTAATAACACACTGCATTAACATATGTGGAGGCTCTTGATCCTCACTAGGATGGTGGCTTTTTTGGGCCTTTCGATGTGCATCCGTGCAATGTGAATGGCAATTCTCGGATTTTGTTCAGCTCTGACCTGCAGTTTGTTGTCCCTTTTCAGATAAGTAATTTGTGTTCAGCTCATGCGAAATTCAACGACTGTTACCGGAAATAATTGAAGGATGTAGTCATTAATTCATTTTACCCCAATTGCCGAGCGACGGGGATGCAGTTGCTAAGGGAAAATTGTTCAAAATTGTTTGTTTAATAATACGTGTGGAACTCGGCAAAGTCTAGAATTGACTTTGATCGCAGTACCAAGTTCTAAGATATGCATAGTAGGTTTTAAGTTCTAAAAAATGAGAAATCTATTTCAACGTATAGATTTCAGTTTTCAAGTGGAATCGGTATGAATTGCTCACCCCTAACCGCAACACCCTTGCCAACCCCGGGTGAGGGTCGCGTGGCCCTCACACAGCCTTGCCCAAATCTAGAAAATCAAGAGCAAAACCGGGAAATTGGAAAAGATAAGGAAAGGGGATTTGGCCGGAATGAGGAACCCGGAAAAGGAAAGGTGGTGCCGATGAATTCGCCGGAAATTTCCTTGGTCTCACTCGCTCGAGCTCGCGGCCAGTGGGTCGCTTCACGCTCGGATTGGGTTTCTCAAGGGGGACGGACGTGCGAGGATGAATGAAGGGCAACTCCGGCGAGGAGCCTTCCGAGCACCGGCAGCGAACGCCGACTCAACTCATACTTGCTTCGTCTGAATCTTTGAGCCTTGATTGCTTAAGTCCGTTCTTCACCTCTTACATTCGAGAAAGGGGCGAGTAGGTTTCGTCAATGGGCCGCATGAGGGCCGCTCTTCCTTCACCTATAATTTCCTGATCGCCGATTCCAGCGGTTCTAGCCCATCGATTCTTAAGTTTTCCAGTCAACGCCTGTAGTTGGCGAGGCCAGCCTCGCCATGATCTGAACAAGGGCTGAGTGACCTTCGCCTGTGGCAGCGACGCTCCTGCTAGGGGATGGTGAGGGCCCGGCGACCTTTGCCGGCCACTATTAAAAAAAAAAAAAACAAAACAAAAGTCAAAAAGGAAAACAGAAAAAGAAGTGAAAAAGAAAAGAAAAAATCGAAAAATTATTAAAATATCATTAAAAATTATTCATGTTAGTGTTAAACAAGACGCCAGATCGGACAGTCGGCATTCACATCGGCGAATTTCAATCAAAATTGGCCGGATGTACTAAATTGACAAATATGAAAAAATTTACGATTCAATCAATCAAATCGAAAGATTTATGAAAGAATTGAATAAGTTTAAGACATTTTGATAATTTTCCCAGTTGTCAATGCCATCTAGGCTCATGTCCTGACCTTGCTTCCAAAAGTTGTGACCCGCAATGACTTGGCTGGTGGGATCGACCATGAGAGTCATTAAGTTTTATCGGTACGTAGATACATGTACATGAACATGATCATAATACTTTGACTTTGCCCTATAATATAGCTAGCGAAAGGTCAAATTTTTTTACTAGCCTTTCTCTAATAATGTACTGGTAAACTGCAAGTACGTACGCATATCCTCCAGGTATCTCGAATCCATCTCGAGCATCCTCCATTAAACGTTACGTTTTGAAGCAGGCATCATCCTATTTGAGAAACCATAAGATATTTTCGTTTGGACAGGCACGTCGTGCTTCCAAACCGCCCAAACCCAAAAGATCATCGAACCATCTTAAGCCGGCACCGTCCATGGTGAGGCGAGCACCGTGCACGGATATACTAGTCACGAACCTACCAAACTCACGACCTTTTCCCAATCAAAATAGCTTTCTCTTCGTTCTGGCATTGGGCTGCAACGTTGTCAAGCGCGGTCACGCATTCCATTTTTTAAAAACTTAGGACATCATTATTTTAATCACGTCAATTTGCCCTAGCGTCATCTATGTTTTTACAAGAAAACTATTTTCGGTTCATATCGTGTGTACCTCAGCAACGTTTTTATAAAAATCAGGACAGAGATCGCTAATTCAGGTAGCAAAGGTAGGTGCACGCGTCTTCCTTATGTCTGACCAAATTCATACCAATTTCCTAGGCATTTTGTTAGATAGAACTCTGGTTTATAATAAATAAATGCTTCATCAAATTATGGAATCGGTTTTCTTGATGCATGTCATGTCGATGGCGAAAGTTTTAGTATTATTCAATCGAATACTTCATTAAACTTTGGGTTATGTAGGTTCTACGCTACCTTTTACTTGAATAAATTTTTATCGTTCTTACGATGGTGTATAAAGGAGATGACTATCCCACTGGGGACGGTTTGCATAGGTGTGTACCTACATATATAAATATATTTTTGTATTTTTTTTTTTTTAACCTGATCCAGCGAAACCCCACACGGCCGGCAGCCCCGAGGTAACGGAAGAAAAACCCTGGGAGGCATGCAAAAACCACCACCCACGCACTTAAGATCCTGGGCAAGGCACCACATAACTTCTCTTTCCTCACAAAGGATCTCTTCTCCAACCTGGTTCTCCTCGGTATATATATATATATTTTGCGTATTGCTATGTAAGATAATTAAGAAAAGTTAAACCGACATCATATTATAGGAGATCTTCAAGATATAAAGTAATGATGAAAAAACACGTTAAAATTCTATTTGTTTTATGGAAAATAAATGATTAAATGATCGTTTGAAATAATTAGTTAATAATTTTTTTTTCATTATAAAGAGAAAATTACAATAAAAATATTTTAATTTAATTTATTTTTGTAAGTGACATAAGCAATTATTTCATTTTAAAATGATTATAACACCAATCATCACCATGGAACTGGTCAAATATGAGGATTATAAAATAAGGTATGATGAGTTTTTTGTGATTGAGCCACATCGTCATCACAAAAGTTCGATCCCTGCCATTCTTTACATCAATTTGAATAGAATAAAAAAAAAAGAAGAAAAAGACTTAATTAATCCGCTGACACCAACGTTAATTGCACTTTAATTTCGAGTTAGATGTATTCCGACATGGAAACCAAACTATTCCCCCGAAAATTATTTCACTTTCGATTCCTCTCATAATCTGATCAAAACAAACGAAATTTTCTTCTAGTATACGATATTGCATATTCATCTTTTTATATTGATTTTACCATATCTATAAATAACCCAAAATAAGTTTTAAGTGAATTATAGAGGTAGGAGTTAGGCTAAAAACCATCTTCTCGACACGCATCGTCGAAACGTGTGGTATTACTAATTAGGCGGTGCCTTCTCAAACTAGACAATTTCCTCTTCTACCTAAACAAAATGAATCCCCTTGATTTTATTCCCAAAATAGGTATTAAATAAAATATCGATATATATATAGTAGTAGTAATCACTAATTTTATTCTTTATTTTTACGCCTATTTTGATCCAGTCCCTGTATTTTTCCCCCCTAATCAAGTCTTTGTAATTTTACAAATTTTTCTGATTGAGCCATTTTTGATGCCAAATGTTAGCCAATTGCACCCGACATAGCCATCTGAGGATGACATAGTGTGACCTAAGTAAAGTTTTTCAATGTGGGCATCCGCGTGGGCTTCCCCAATGATTGAGTTTTACCCCACATCATACCGTGACATTGTCTCCATTGGCTACATTTTTCCACACGCGTACAAGTGGGCATTTGCATAATTCATCCACGTCACACTTTAGTGTCGTTCGACGGTCATGTTGCCTGAATTTGGTCATATTTGGTGCTAGACTTGATTAGAAAATATGTGAAAGTAGAATGACTTGATTAGACAAATTAAAAATATAAAGACGTGATTAGAAATAAAGTGAATTTGAAGGGATAGAACGTAATTTTTTCTTGACCGAATATGCCTTGAGAAGGCAAATGATAATCCCCAAATTAATCTTGGTTGTAATGATGTGGCCTAATATCTTAAACAACCTCCAATTTTAGCTTTTGTCTTAATTTTACTTTTTATCTCATAAAAAACCTCTAATGTTAGGTCTAGTCCCACCTCTACCATAAACTTTTCTTTTTGTCTCATAAAAAACCTCTAATTTTGATCCAGTCCCTATAATTTTTTTCCCTAATCAAGCCTTTGTAATTTTACAATTTTTTCTGATTCAGACATTTTTGATGCCAAATGTCAGCCGATTCCACCCGACATAGCCATCTGAGGATGACATAGCAGGACCTAAGTAGAGTTTTTCAATGTGGACGTCCACGTGGTCTTCCCCAATGACTGAGTTTTACTTGCATCATACCGTGACATTATCTCCATTGGCTAAATTTTTCCACACGCGTACAAGTGGGCATTTGCATAATTCATCCACGTCACACTTTAGTGTTGTTCGACGGTCATGTTGCCTGAATTTGGTCATATTTGGTGCTAGACTTGATTAGAAAATATGTGCAAGTAGAATGACTTGATTAGACAAATTAAAAATATAAAGACGTGATTAGAAAGAACATGAAATTGGAGGGATAGAATGTAATTTTTTCTTGACCTAATATGCCTTGAGAAGGCAAACAAATAACGCCTAATATCCTAATAATAATCCCCAAATTAATCTTGGTTGTAATGACGTGGCCTAATATCCTAAATAACCTCCACTTTTATCTTGTCTCAATTTTACTTTTTATCTCATAAAAAAATCTCTAATTTTATGTTTAGTCCTACCTCTACCATAAACTTTTTTTTTTTTGTCTCATAAAAAATTCTTAACTTTAGATTCCGTCCCAATTCTATCACAAACCTTTTTTTGATATATGAAAAACCTCCCAACTTTAGGTTTTGTCCCAATTTTACCATCCAATCCCAAAAACCACAACTTTTACATGAGTTATAAATCTATCCACATTAACTCTCTGTTCAAAATCTCTCATTGACAATTGAAAGATAGAAAAATCCCAAGCACAAGCTCTTCAAGTACAAGAGATGGAACATTCCTAAGCATGGAAGATTGAATGGTGCAAAATTATTAAGGGCGATTTTGATGGAGGGTTAATGAAGAGTAGATTTAACATTCAAGTAAAAGTTGGTGATATTTTATGAGGAAAAAATTAGAGTGAACTTGAAACTAGAGCTAAATCTAGCACTTTTTTTTATGAGAGTTTAGGATAGAATTGATACTATACCTAAAGTTGAGAATTTTTAAAACTTAAAGTTGGTGTTTTTTATGGGACAAAAAAAAAATAACTTAAAGTATAGGATAGAATTAGGACATAACTTAAAGTTAAAGGGTTTTTTTTTTTTTTTTTTTATAAAACAAAAGATAAAATTGGGACAAGAACTAAAACTTGAGGTTTTTTAGAGTATTAAGCCTAATGCATGTACGGGGATCTCAAAGTCGGATCATTAGCTATAGTCATATTTTCATTACTTGTGAAAAAAGAAATATATATATTGGAATAAGACAATCATAATAGTTGACCTAACTATTTATTTCTTGTCCTAATCCCTTTGTCATATATACAAAGACAAGTAATATATTCAAAATAAATCAATATATTTATATATGCACGTCTATTTCATCATTCCATTTCCTATTTGACGAAACTTGTCCAAACTCCCAAGCAAATCTTTTATTTGAATCGATCCCTTCCTTACCGTGCATGATAATGAATTCCAAATTGGAACGGAACTTGAATTTTCCGCTCTAATTTAAAGGTAGATCCATCCATAATTATCTTAATTTTAATACTTCTTTTTCCATAATTGGTGGCTTCAAAGAACGTTTCTGTCCACAGATTTGAGTCTAGATTTTAGTTAGTTGTCCTTTTCTTTATATTGTTCAACCCTAAAGATTACCTAATCATGTTTCCAATAGTTCTCTAACTACCTAAATCGTATTCAATGCAACTTTCACATTGCAAAAATATCTTTCGTTGCTTTAAGGAAGATAACCAAATTGCTTAATTTCAATGTTAGATACTTTCACGTGTAAGATACTTTCGGGTTGATAATTACGCAATTTATATGGTTGATGATATATAATTCAGCGTCACCGAAAACCTATGGCATCAATACATAGAAGGGAAAAGAAAATGCACTCACAGAGAATTTAGAAACCATAATTTACTTCTACTGCTTTATTATTTTTTTACTGTTTTTAGAATTTCCGCAGCAAAAGGAAATCACACAAGGGAAGAGAGAGGGAGGGATTTTATCAATACATCACCCCAATTTCCGACCCTGAGAACCGGAAAAAAAAAAGGAAAAAGAGAAAAAAAAAAAGGTGGAAAATAAAAAAAAAAAAGAGAAAATTACACCATGATACAGCATATACATATACATCCCCACTTGGAGCTTGGTTTTTTAGTTAAAAGGAAAAAAACGAAGCTCACAAAAGAAAGAGCAACGAAAAAAAAAAAGGGCTCAGATCAAGAACAAGACAGGAAAAAATCATAAAAAAGTGGGGAAATATATATATATGATTTTCTATGCCTGTCTAAAAAAGAGAGAGAGAAAAATGACGGCGATTCTCGATGGTCGGTGTCTTTTCCGAATTCCATATTTGTGACGTCAAAATTTAATTTACGTCTCTCGAATTGCCGTTTTTCCAAAAACGCAAGTCGTTTCGCGCGGGGGTGGGGGCGTTTCTCGTTCAGCTCGAGAAGCGCCTGGAAGAGCCGAACATCTGGTCGAGCAGGATGACGAGGGCCATCGCCACCGCCGTGTCCATCCCCGGCTGCACCACCAGCCGGAACACGTCGCTCCCGACCCCCTCCTTCTGCCGTATCTCCGCCACCACCCGCCGCGTGGCGTCGTACACGGTGCACCGCCGCTGCGCGTAGGAGCCCTCGATCTCGTACGCCACGTTCCGCCCGCCGCTCCGCGGGGACCAGGAGGAGGAGGGCGAGGAGGGCGCCGAGGACGGCGACGAGCTCCCGCTCCCGGAGCCTCCCCCGCCGGCCGCCCCGTTGCTCACCTGGGCCAGGCCCTTGTTGTTGAGGAGGTTGGCGTTCTTCCTAGCCGTGAAGCGGGGGTTCGCCGCCGCCTCGCCGTCGAAGACCTGCCAGTTATCGCTGAGGCTCAACCTCTGGAGATAATCAAAAACAAAAAATAACGCTCGGTCAGTCCGGATCACGACCATGTTTTCCCCCATCCGATCCAACGAAATTCACATCACGACTCTCGACGATAACGACGGCGAGGAGAGAAAAAAACGGCGGGCTAACCTTGCGGCGGACGGTGAGGAGAGGCTTGCCGGCGGCGTCCATGAGGACGACCTCGCCCTTGTTGCCGGCCAGGTAGTTGTCGACCCGGAAGACGAGGTTGCCCTTGCAGTCGAACACGGTGAAGCCGTTGCAGTTGAGGAGCAACGACTTCTTCCACACCGTCAGGACCTCCTCCTTCCCGTACGGCAGGGAGAAGCTCCTCGCCGGGGCGGCGGCCTGGGCTGCGGCTGCGGCGGCGGCGGCGGCGTTCGGATGTACCTTTGTCATATCTATAGCTGCAAACTGCAAAGGCCCTGGTTCTCACTTAGCTATCTCTAGAGAGAGAGAGAGAGAGAGAGAGAGAGAGAAGCTCGAGTTTTTGTCTGTGGATTCGAAGATGCAAGTTGCAGGGGAACGCTCTAGTCCCTCCTTATTTATATATCTGAAAAGAGGAAGAGAGAGAGAGAGAGAGAGAAGGTGTCCGAATGTATTCTTAGCTTTTGGACCAAACGATAAAGAGAAGGCGCACTCGTTGCTGAAAGTCTACTCCGTGTGTGAATCATCCGCCGAACTTTTCTTTTATCTTTTTGTCTCGTCAAAATCCCGTGAAAATCCCGTCTTTCACTCTTATCTCAAATTTACTCATGTATCCAAAGACTTTACTCAAAATTAGATTTGATACCCTTAAAAACTCCCAACTTTAGATATAATTTCAATTTTTTTTTTTTTTTATAACCGAAGACTCCACCATGGGCCTCCCGTGCTCGAACGGTTCTGAGAACCGAGCCCCTATATCTCGGGGAAGACTAGCGCAGGATCCCAACACCATGGCTCCCCACTTACAATGCTAGCAATCGGTAAGATTCAAACTCTTGATCTCGGCGATGAGGGAGGGACTCTAATACCAGCGCGGCTACCCACGGTTGGGAGATATAGTTTCACTTCTACTCTAAACTTTCGGACAAAACCACTAAATTTTACTTGAGTCTCGAATATGCTCTTGTTAACCCTCTGTCCAAAATTTTCTTGTTGACAATCGAGAGATCGAAAACTCCTGAATGAGAAATGTTTGAGCATCTCGAGCCGAGTGTCTCGAGTGTCTCGAGTGCGGTGTCTTCGAGTGCAAGAGATGGCAGACTCTTGAGCACAAAAGATGAAAGACTCTTGAGCACGCTAGATTGAAAATTGAGCACAAAATCGAAGATCCTCAATTGAGATGAAAAGAATGCTCTCTTAAGAGTAAGAACAATTGAAGAAAACAATCCCTAATTGGTTTAGTTTTTACCCAAATTTCATTTTCACGATTGGGATGACGTGGAAATTCATCTCCAAAAGGCGTATTTATTGGATATGAAATTTGGGCAAAAATTAGAGCAATGCCATAGAAATGCCACATTGAATCACTAAGGACAATTTTGGACAAATGATTAACAGGACAGATATAGGACACAAGTAAAAATTAGAGGTTTTTTATGGAACAAAAAAATTATGGTAAATTTGAGACTGGACTTAAAATTGAAGATCTTTTTGTAAGACAAAAGAAAAAGTTTAAAGTAGGATTTGGAGTGAACTTAAAGTTAGAAGTTTTCTTAGTATTAGACCTTCAAAATTATTGTTATCAAAATTAGTTAAAAATTTATTATCATAACTCGTTTTTATCAATGCCCTCACTTTATAAGGAACAGTAACAAAGTACAGATGTTAATAATATTATAGAGATTAGTGGTGATTTTTGGACGTGAAGACAAATCTAAGATTAGAGTAAAAGTTGAGGTTTTTTTTAATGAAAAAGAAGAAGTTTGTGGCAAAACTAGGACCAAACTTAAAGTTGATGATTTTTTTAGAGAATTAGCCCTTGAGCAAACTATATTATATAATTTACCACCCTACAAAATTACGACCCACAAAGCCAATCACAACATCAATTGAAACTATGCATGGCAACAGCAGTCTCCCATCGTGTGACGTCGAAGAGACAGAGAGAGAAAGAGATGGGTGGTGGGTGGCAGAGCTCGAAAGGAATAATTTAGAAGCAGCTTATGTCGACGATAAGTTATTTATCTACATATATACATATACAATATTAATTCAATATAAAAAAAATGGAATAGAACAAAAAAATCCGGTCTATCTTTACTTCCAAAGGTGGAATTGAATAATGACAATGAGAACAAAAAAAAAAAAATAGGCCTTTATAAATCTTGTGGCTGAGGACCAATCCGCGGTGGGGGAGAGGGCGACGGCCGTCACCCCAAGCTCTCAGATCCTTCTGTGCTACTTAATATTTTTTTCTTATTTTCTTAATAATTTATTCTTCTGCTAATTTATTTATTATAATTTCGAGGATAAAATCAATCGGCTACTGGCCTCCGTGCCACCCTTTCATTGATGCTGGGGCCATTTTCAAGAACGCAGACCCTTTTGACCATTTCTTTGTTTTTTTTTTTCTTTTGTTATTATATTATTGGGTTGATAATGTTGATTAGTAGAGCATGAGATGGAAAGTTACAAAAAAAAAAATTAGTTTTTGGTTGGTTAAACAAGGAAGTGAGCCAAAAAGGTTTTTTTGGTCCTGCATAATTTTGTTGTCACTCTCATTTGGTACCATGGCAACTAAAGTTTCAAAGCTACCACCCTCTTGGTTTACCACTCATGTTTCCTTAACAAGAAGAGATATTATTAACCATCGTAGTCCACCTAGGGTTAATTATTGTTTAACCCTATAGATTAATAAATAAACATAGTTGACTTTGCTGAAGGACAATTAACGAAGGCGGCTCGAGCATTGAGCAACGATTGGGTGAAAATCCGATTCATTGGAAAGTGACACTATTGATTGTGTGGGTAAGGATATTTTATGGCCTCCAATCTCACCTAGAAAATCATCTAATATTTCCCCTATTGCATGGACGAGGAGTTTTTAACAAATCATACGATGCTCATTGAACAAACGCACCTAGAAATCAATGTGAAGAAAGTGGACATGCACATACCGCGTTGGTTGAATTTAACGTTCTTTACTACCAAAAGAGCTGTGAACTTTAGTTTTGATTTTCCACTACTTTTTTTTTTTTTGTTGGTCAGGAGATTTTCCTCTGCTTTGGAATCCCATGAAACGCGACTTAGTTGTACACTAAATTGCGAGATTATCCTTATATCCGTCATTCAATTACAATAATTCACCTAACATTCCCATTTTTGTTCGTGTACATCAGTAATCTTGAAAACAGATAATTTTTCCTGATCTCCATTCAATTCCATGGTGTTGCATCCTTTGATTCAACAGGAAATTAGAGCGTGTTGATGTTTCTTGTCAATCAATAGTGAAAGCCGCCTAAGTTGAACCTTTCGACTCCTTTCAGTGCAATCCCAAGCTTCAAAAAGACTCCCCCGGGAAAGCTCATCTCTCGACATCATATCACTTTACGATAAAGTTAATCGTGAAAAACACAAAATTGGGTGATAATCAATACTCAAAACAAAACCATGTTAATTTCGTTTCATAATTAATGCAAAATTAAACCCAACACGAGATGGCTTAAATAAGTCATTTTCGATATAAAAACAAATCACACCCAAAATAGCTAGGACTCGCACAAAAAAAAGGGTTAAATTCACAACCTACCCCCAACAAAACCAACTAAAATAAACCTTAATCTTAAATATTTCCAGCACAATGCACTCCACCTTAGATTTTTCTGCCTACAATCATGTGGGCAAAATTCCTCAAACGCCTCGCCGCCCAATCAAAAAAGAACTTCGGCTCCGTGCGCGACGAAAGCGACCCAACATCTTGTTCTCCTGTCGCATTCCTTCTCCCGCAATTCAGTCCCCCCATCCTCTGCACCTACTTTTCACAGCACCACGCCATTAAAACCAGCAATCTTGCCTTCCCCCTCTCCCCCCAAAAAAAATTGACAAATTGATAAAAATCTAATTCAGGGTTCGTGGCCTATCGAGATTTCGATAAGTCCCACGGACACTTGCGACAAAGATGTCATCATTGCAAGGCGGTGTTGGGGCGGTAATTTATAAAATAAGTAGGTAGGACCATGTGCTATCGTTGCGGCCAATCAAAAAGCTTTTTGTATTTGATTATATATATAGTATATATGAGATATGTTTTTTTTAAATCAATTTGGGTCAGAATTGGAAAGGAAAGAGATGTTGGGTAGGGGTGTTCTTGAGTAAAATGAGGTGGGTCATGGCTGATTAGTGATCTTGTGAAGCTGAGGGGTCGGCGAGAGTGGGGACTGGGAAGAGAAAGGAAACGGGAAAAGAGTTGCTCGGTATGTCGGCGACGCGTCCTGGGTCGTCGTCTCGCCCCATCAAATGGGCTCGAGTTGATGATGATGATATGATGATGCGATTTTTGCCTGTCCCTAGCTTCTCGTTTCAAAGAAGACATGATTTTCAAGAACGTGGTTGAGTGTTGAAATCCCAAGGGGGGGGTGGTGGGGTTGGCCCAGTGGGCATGCTTGTGGGATAAGACAGGCGCATACTCGATTTTAAATTCCTTTTTAAAATATATTATACATTAAAAATTTCATTTTAATTCTTCTTTTTATTTGTAGGAGAATGATTTGTGATTTGTGGGTTTGTGTTGTGTTGTGTAGTGAGGCTAAATTCTGATTCCGATTCGCCATCCGACCCCTCCTTTTTTGCCCCCCATTTCACTTTCTTCCTCGGCCATTTTGCAATTGCGGTGTACAAAGACTCCTTTGGATTCGATTCGATTCCCCCATTCACTGATTCCAAACAGCAAGGACGACACGCCTTTGTTTGTCTCCACCCTTTGTGTGTTCAATCTCCCTTTTTCCAATCTCATCCTTTTCCTCCTCCTTTCTCCTCCTCCATCTCCATCACCATCACCACCACCATCTCTATGCAAGTTACATTCTCAAAAACCAATTTGCATTCCTTTTCCATCCCTACTCCTATCCTTTTCTTTCCCTCACCAAAACCTGTGGCCAAACTTAGGGCGAAAGGCTTGTATCATGCTCCCCCTTAATTAGAAAACGAGGCGTCGTTTTGGGTCGGCCATACGTGTTATTCTCGGCTTGCGTCATAAAGGCAGAAGGAACCCGAAAAGGAATCGCAAAGGCGAAAACTTTAGAGCACACCCTATGGTCAATCAATTTGCTCCAATCAGAAAGAAAAGCCTCCAAACAGTTCTTTTCTAAAGCAAGGGACTTGTTAACTAGAAGCACGCAAAAGCACAGGCCCGATCCGGCAATATGCGAAACTTTAAAGGCCACTGGTTCACATTAATCGATATTTAACTAAAGGAACAGGAGAAAGGCGCCAAAGTGCGGATGCCTGCATAATTAATTTATATGTGGTTCACAAGAAGCTACTAAAGTCGTCATTTGTTCGAACACTCACCGCAAGTCAGTTGACAGGCAATGAGAGAGAAAGAGAGAACACCAGAGGGAGAATCTGTAAAGGAGAAACTGCACTTGTGTCATCATTGGAAAACGATTAGGCCGTACATTATTTGCAAATCGGAATGGGAATAATCGATGACAGAGGGTACTCCCCAAATTGACATTAGGCTGGAGAACATTGTGCTTATTCCCAAATCCATTTACAAAGAGATTCCAACCCAACGAGGCGGACCCCGCGGAAATCTCGAAGGCATTTGGTTCCATGCAGCACTCGTCATTCAGGGCCTGCCGAAGCGTGGATTCAGCGTGACAGTCTCATGTTCAATGTGCTTGAAAGTTCAAGCCACCAGATGCCCACGGATACACACTTAGCACGCGGACAGGAAAGAGAGATGCTTAAACATCTCAGCACACAATGCAACAAAGAGTCGAGGTAAGAAGTCAAAACAAGGACCATCTTTTCCCTTTCAAAGGGTTATAACTAGATGGTCCCCAAAGGATCCATGTTCTTCCTTCCGTAGCAGTCATGATAAGAACAAAACACTTGCAATCACCGCCGCAACAGGTGTCGGAAACAATCGCTAGTCCTAGGACAGTAGGTCGGCACCTTCTCACACGTGAGAGAATATACAGCTTGAAACAGCTAATTGTACCTTAGTTGCGTGATTAACTTGAAAGCTAAGGACAGTCTCCTTTTAGCTTAACCACCCACGTGTCCTAGCTTCGAGGTTTTCAAGCCTGTATGGATTCTGAAGAGGACAAGAAACTTTGCAGTGATGTAACTAGAAGTCACACGGGGACACCGATAAAAGTCAAGAATGACAAGGAATCCTCGCTGCCAAAAGAGCATCATGAGTTTCGTCAGGGGAAAACTAGCATTATGGATAATGAGAGCACTTGCTAATCCTCCAGGTTGTCCAAATTATCACGTTAAACTAATCATGTGCAGCTCTTGTAGGTTTGATTTCTCAATGATCTCTAATACAGCAATGATAAAGTACTGGATTGCCAAATATTCTCAAGTACAGCCAATCTTCACATTTAGAGCACGTTTGACAACTAACCAAATAGTGTTTGATTTTTATTCCTGAAAGTAGATTTGGAATATAAATTCATTTGGTAAATTTTTGTTTCCTGATAATAGATTTGGAATAGAATCGAGAAGTAA
This sequence comes from Eucalyptus cladocalyx, assembly GCA_017140615.1. NCBI lineage: Eukaryota > Viridiplantae > Streptophyta > Magnoliopsida > Myrtales > Myrtaceae > Eucalyptus > Eucalyptus cladocalyx. The sequence goes on along the minus strand of CM029516.1, from coordinate 7,914,313 downwards.
AAAAAATGATTTTTTTTATTCCTAAGAACAATTCCATAATCAAACCAATTGAAATTTTTTGTTTTGTTTTCTCTTCTTCTTTTCTTCTTGTTTTTCTTGTTTTTCTCTTCTTCTTCCACTGCCATTGCCTCTGTCCTTTGCCGCTAGTCACTAGAGACCGATTGGCAAGCCTCGACCTCGGCTGTTGATGAGGTTCGGCCGATGAGGTGTAGCCTCGCTGTGGGTTGGCGACCCTTCGGCGAGCTCCACGACCCTTGTCTAGCCAGTTACCGGTCATCTCAAGGTTAGTGATCGACTAAGGAAAAAGATAAAGAAAAGAAAAAAAGAAGAAGAAAAAAAGCAATAGATTATTAAAACATTAGAAGAAAATGGTTTGGATTATAAATTTTGAAAATGGTGCCAAATGCAATTCTATCCCAGGAATGAAAATTTTGGACACTTCCTTTAAATGCTTAAAATTTGTTCCTAGGAATAGAATAAAAAAAAATCATTTCCAATTAAAAATTGTCCCCAAAATAATGGTTCTTAAGGCGCGATGACAATTCTCGTTCCGTAAATAATTTTTTTGAACGAAATAGATTTTTCTATTTCTATTTCTGTAAGAGTTTCTAAGCAAATAACCATTTGATAACGACACAAAATTTCTACTCTAAAAATATAAATTCATTTGATAACAACACAAAATTTCTTCATTTCTCGGATGGTGGCGACAACGACGATTTAGTATAAAAAAATAAAAATGATTTAGTAATAAATAATAAAATAAAATAAATCATAAAAATAAAATAAAAATATCATTTTATTTTAAAATTAAAATATCCTTAAAAATAAATTTATTTTATTTTCTATTTTATTTTTTTACGAATAAATTTATTTTAAAATGAATAAAAAAAAAAAAAAAATTTATTTGGCAAAACACTAAAGGCAAATAAAAATAAATTTATTTTTATTTATCATAAATAAATTATTTTTAATAAACTAAAAATAAAATCATAAATAAAAAAATTTATTTATTTTAAATAAATTTATTTTTATTTTTAAATGAATAAAATGAATATTTTTATTTTTATTTTTAATAAAATGAGGAGGGGCGGAGGAGGAGGAGGAGGCAGAGACGTGGAAGAGATGAGGGAGAAGACTCACCGAAATTAGGGTTTAGTGGGAGAAATTATTTCTAATTTCTCTTCTAGAAATCAGAAGTAAAAAATTTCTATTTCTAATTTCTCTTCTAAATCAATTTATGGAATAAAAATCTATTCCAAAAATAGAAAAAATGAATAGATTTATTAAATGGATTTCTATTCTAAAAACAAGTCTGGAATAGAAAAATTATTTATGGAACATAAATTTTGGTTATCATGCACCCCCTAAGGGTCCGTTTGTTTTGCGAAAAATGGGCCATTTCAGGAAAATATATTCCCAAAAGTCATTTTCTAGGAAAATGACAATATTTTCTAGTATTCGGCGTTCGTTAAGGAAAATGTTTTCTAAGACTTCACCACTTAGTAATGCATTACTTACCGACTTATAAATCCATCAAATATGAATTTGTCTTTAAATGCTCATTTACTCTAAAAAATATTCGTATGGATTTTAAGAATAAGCAAAGGAGAAAAGAAACGAAGTATGTACAACCCTAATAATAATCTTTCAGTTGAGTGGCATGTTCTTCCCCTACGTCTTTTGTGTTTTAAATAAAAAAAAAGAAAAAAGAAGCAAAGCATGTAGAGCCCTTTGCTCAAACAATGTACAACTGCATGATAGAGTAAATAAAGAAAATGATAAGCAAAAGTGCAGAACATGAAGCTTGAGATCAACGAGCTCGAGGTTCACCTAAGAACGGGCCAACGACTAACCAAGAAAGAAGAAGATGAGAAACAAAGAAAAGAAAAAAAAGAAAATAAAAGGAAAAAAAGAAAAGAAAAGAAATAAAAAAGAAATAGAAAAGAAAAATGGAATTAAAAATAATTCGAATTAAAAAAGAAAAAGAAATTAAAAAATAATTCAAATAAAAAAAAAAAGAAGAAGAGAAAGAGAGAAATAAATGAGGATTTGTAGAGGTGTAAGATAAAAGAGATCAAATGAGGAAAATGTTTTCACTTTTCAAAAGTGGAAAATATTTTCCTCTAACGTAGAAGACTTTTTTCATTTCATGGAAAATATTTTCCTCAAGGAATTCATTTTCTGTGAAATGAACGCCGGAAAATCCAGAAAATGTTTTCCCGGAAATTATTTTCCACGAAACAAACAGAGCCCAAATGCGCCATTAATTTCCCATGAAAACAGTTGCAGGAATCTTATAATCTTGGGCTAGCATTAACCAGATATTAGGCAATTCCAGTGGCAATAATACGTTAGACGAGTGTTGAAGAAGGCGGCTACCTAGTACTTATTCAAATATTGACAATTTGAATTGCCCGAGGGAGAACATGTGCATTATGAATCGGAGAGAGAGGCTCCGATTTCTAAACATATGGAAGATCAAGAGAAATTAAGTGTAATTATCTATTGTCCTATGGAGGTTACTATACGAAACTTTTCCTCTAGAATAGAACACCATGTATAGGAGGGACACCAGTCATGCTGAAAATGTTACAATGGAGAAAAAACTATCATCCTTCGGATAAGCTCTTGATAACATTGCTTTAAACTATTAGGTCCAGTTATGCCAAAAAGGCAGAACAAGTAGTTTTGCTTCATTACCGCAGAGCAAACATGCCCAACAAAATTGAGAAACAATACGTTCGCATTGAAAAGTTTTGACTTTTGACAGGTGGTAAGAGTTGGAATGGTGTGTCAACGAAAACTTGAAGCCACAACAGAGGTAAATAATGAAGCAATAACATTTACTTTCCTCGTAAGTGACAACAATTCTCATGGCAAAAAAAAAGCTACAGTAATTTGGTTGAAAAATGTTCCACAAATTTGCCAGGAGAAAGGTTAACTAGACAAGCTCGATATAGGCCATAGGTGCATTGTCCCCTCGCCTTGGCAGAGTTCTAATGATTCTGGTATAGCCACCATTTCTTTCTCCATACCTGTCTGGGACTTCAGCAAATAAAGCATGAACAATCTGCTTTTCATAGATAAAGCCAAGGGCTTGTCTTCTTTTGTGAAGAGATCCATCCTTTGCCAAAGTAATCATCTTGTCCACATACTTCCTAATGGCACTGGCCCTTGCTCTGGTGGTCTTGATCCGACCATGTTTGAGAAGCTGAGTTGTGAGGCCACGAATTAGTGCACGTCGCTGGTCAGGGGGCCTATTGAGCTTGGGGACCCGCCTGCCATGCCTCATAGCAAAAACTCGAGAGCCGTTGTCAATGAGGGTGAAGTTGTGTTCATAGCTATCGTTATCTGGAAGAAAGCCATTCACAGATAAAATTGCAAAGACAAACATGATAATTTGAACAAACACGATAATTTGAACAAACACAACACACAATCTGTGGAAATCAGATGCTACAGCTACTAATTTAACAAAGAATATCTTCAATTTCGGCAGAAGTTTAGAGATGGAAGATGGACCACAAAATTGCAACTCAGATTTAGTGGACCTCAAACTTGAGGATCTATGTAAAGACTGCAAAGCCCATTTTCAGCAAGTTGAGGCTGTTTCAGTCAATCGACTTCAGAAAAATTTAAAAGGTTCTTCCCCCAGCCATCAAAACAGGTGCCGTCATCATACGTAATCAGGAAATTATTGGACAGAATGTCAATGATTGCCTTTTCCTCGCATAAGCAAACTGACATTAGGTACAAGGTTGGATATTCTACCCTACTCAACCTTCATTCTTTACTTCTCATGCATAAAAAAAACTGAGACAAACAAGCCAAAAATGCAGAGACAGGTATAAGAGCTAGAACCAGCAACAGGTTCTGCGCAAAAGAATGGACCACTGGGAAAAGGGGAAAAACAACTTTGCAAATTGCGCCCCTATTGTAGGTGTCAGCTCATATCTTTTATCAGTAAAACACAGATGAGTAAAAAGCTCTCTCCATTGGAAACATGAAAAATAACTTGCAAAAAGATGCATAGGCCACAAGGGATTGCGGTAGTCCAGGTTATCAGCCAACTATAAAGGTCAATTAATGAACCAGAGTACCTCTAGTTTCATTTTAACCTAACTATCAGCTTTAAAGACCGGTCAAGGGTTCCTCATCTTTCATCAGGTTACCTTTTTTCATTTCCTGCGTTTTGCAGCTTGGCCATGATCACACGAATCACACAGCACCCGACTAAGCACCAAAAGAAGTGTAGAGCCAACCCTTCCTGATGGACAGCCATGTCTCTTTCTAATAATCTTAATATTCATATGGTCCTCATCTCACCATGTGTTTCTAAATTCCGTTCACCTTTGCAGTTTAATAAGCAGGCGTTTCCCCTGTTCTTGATTTTTTGACTTGTGTCAGATAGTTTTCCTTTATGACAAAAACAAATTGGGCAAAGTGTTTGTGAGGAAACTGGAGGAGTATCAGCTTATTATGCTCTGCATAAAGAAGAGCAAAGAAAGAGTATTCAACTAATATACTTCAACAGCTATACACGTTTCATCTAGAAACACCCAACCAGACGAAGTCCAAGACCCAAGCAATGCCTGATCCAACAACTATTATGGGCACATCAGCCTACACCCAAACACACTGCTTTCAACATAGGGATTCTACATCTTACAGTCTATTACGACTAAAAGGTTTCTTGCTGATCCAGCCAAAAAAGGGAGGCGGCACCTACTGCCAAACCAATGTCTTCAAATCATTGGATGGAGAGCTCTAAGTTCCTCCTTTACGAAGTAGCAGCACGAAAAACAAGTAACCAGTACATGAAATAGAAATGTGATGTCCCCCGGCATTAGAGTTCTTGCTTTATTCTCTGCTTAATGTGAAGGGCATAACCACTCATTTGATCCAAGACCGCACGAAATGTTCCTAGACCACAGAACCGGCCACTCGAAAATGACAACCAATCACATTCTCTCGAAACTTGAAGCATGAAAACTCTAACAAAACAAAGACACACGAACCACACATAATGCCGCACACATCATGTCCAGCTTCAACTACAGAAGGTCAAATCTACATCTCTATCCCAAAGTCCTAGACATCATTCCACCAACTCTGTCAAACCACCACCCCAGAAACGATGCCAACAGGCCAATTCACCAAGCACAGAAGAAACCCACAAATGCAATGACGCCAAAACACAGAGACACTCCCACTAAACCCGAAGGAGGTGAATGAGACGTACCAGACAGTCCGAGGGAGAGAAGGGGGTTGAGCGGGGACAGCCCCGCGAACGAGCCCAGCTGCAACCGGGGCCCGCGAGGGAGAGAGAAGGAGGCCCTCTTGGCGACGGAGAAGAGCCGGACGGAAGGAGGAGGAGCCTTCGAAGCCGCCGCCATCGCCGCCGTCGTCTTGGGAAGGGGAGGGAGGGAAGGGAGAGCCGACTTGAGAGACGCCATGCTCCATCGGGTATCGGTAGAACTGCATCCGCAGGCCATCATCGCCATTGCTCGGACAGCCTCCAAAGCTCGAGAAGGTCTTATCCTAATCCAGAGGATGACAGTGCATTACTGGAGTTGATAGAAGAAGACCAGAAAACAGAGAGAGAGAGGAAAGGAGGGAGAAAGGAGAGGAATGGGCCTTTGCTCCATGTCTACAGATTTGGGCCTTTCTTGTTCTTATCCACTTTGGGCCTTTCTTGTTCTTATCCACTTTGGGCCTTTTGTCATTGCTCATGAATTTCAAGTTCTCTTCTTCTTCTTTTTATTCTTTCCTCTTTTAAGCTAATACCACCAAAAAAAAAAAAAAAAAAGATCGAATCAGTTCATCTGTGCCATATTCAATCAAACTAATTTTTATTTCATAAAATCTCTTGCCACTTTGACCCAAAAGTAATTTTCAAACCAGTACATTTGTGCCACATTTACCTCATATTGCAATAAATCAAAGATTTTTTTAGGGTAAATATGACATGAATACATAAGTTTGATGTAAATGTGACATGAAAATATCATTTTAAGATTTTTTTTTATATAAACTTTTTTTGAGTAGATATAGAATGGGTGCACCAATTTGATGTTTTTGGTGTTTTTGATGTCATTCATTTTTTTTTTTTTTTTGGATTTTAGGTCTAAGGATGAGGTTGCTCCTAATTCAAATAACAAAAAAATAAAAGGAAATTTGGGCATTTTCTCTTGACATGGTGGGGGATATATAAAGTTCCACAAATAATCATCTTTTGAAACTCTTAAGAAAGTTTGGGTAGAAGAGATGTTGAAATCTAAGAGAGGCGAATGGCAAATAAAAATTAATTTGAACCTATTTTGATGACCAATTGAAATGAGTTCCAGCTTTTGCTCAATACATTGCATATCATGATACTTATAATCAGAGGGCTTTTCACATTCAACGTCGCATAGTTCGACGATACATATCTACAAAATCAAACTCTTACTAGATGTGCAATTGAAGCATCATCATACCACATGTTGGGGGTGAGTCGAAATTGAGTTGGTCCCCAAAGGCAATATTGTTTTATGACTATTAAGTTGTAAAATAAGATCTTTGCTCAAACTTAAATCACGCTCTTATAGATATTGATCAACATTGGAATAGTAAACCTATAGCCAACATTTTATATCTCATGTTTTCCTCTTAAATTCGAATAATTAAATTCTCCGTTAATTATAATCCTATTATTTTCACATTTTGATTTTTAATTTAGGATGTCATATCGCTTAACTGGCAAGTAAGTCACGCATGACTAATATTCCAGCGAAAATCACGCAACTTAAGATTAGCAAGCAAGTCGCGCATGACTAATATTTTAGCGAAAATCGCGCAACTTAAGTCTGGCGAAATGAAATGTCAAATTTGATCACGGAATTATCGCCGAATATTGGTTAAGCTTTCAAATCCTCTGAACATAGTCTTACCCGATGGAATGAGAATGTGACCAACCAGAAATTCTATCCGGAGAAATAAAAAAAAAAAAAAAAGAAAAAGAAAAACCAAAACCATTAAATCTTTAAAATATCCATGTCGACACGTGTCTTCCTCCGATTAATCCTTAAAAGAAGTGACTGAACTCCTTACTTTTCACCATCAAACCCTCACTTTCTTGTCACACTCTCTCTCCAAATTCTCTCTCTAGAATCTCTCTCTCCATCATCCACACACAGGCGCAGAGGGAGAGAGGCATGCGATGAGATCATCCTCGTCTCCTTCGCCAGCCACACCTTCGCGTTCAATGCTCGCCATCTCAGCTCAAAACCCACTTCATGGCAGCCGCCATTCATGCCCGTCAGTGCTCTTTCTCTCTCTATCTTTCTCTCTCTTGGCTTTAACTTGAATCTGAGCTGCATTTTCCAGTGTCAAGTCGGAATCTGAAAATGGTTTTGAGTTTTGGGTTTTGGGTGTGAAACCCGTCTGTCGAGTGCTGCGAAGTCCGCAAGATTCGAATTCGTTTTGGGTTGCTTTTGATGTTCCTCTCTGGAAAGCGTCATTTGACTATCGAGAGTTTCAAGATCGCATTTTTCTTTTCTCGTTTTGGCGCGGGGCGAGCTGCACGGGTCGCGGGTCCCAGGAGCCATGGTGGGCCGGGACACGCGATCCCCGCCCTGCCCTGCCTTGCCTGTTGCCATCCCTGCTATGAGAGAGAGAGAGAGAGAGGGGCGACTTTTGGGATCTGGAGATGTGTAGTGGCCATTGTTTAATAGCGATCATGTTCTAAGTATCTTTTGTGTTGGTTGTCTTCTCCCCCGGTGTGTGTTTGCATTGTTTAATGGGTTTCTCTCCTGTTTTTTTTTTTTTTTTTCAAACTAGAGAAAGTCTTCTTCATCTACTTTGAGAGAGAAAAGAAGAGTATAATATACTTACAGTAAAGAGTCAAGAGAAGAGGGGATAAAAGGGAAGAGGAAGGCAATCACTTGGAGCTCTGCAACTAGGAATTCTTCCTTTCCGCTGCTGGTGTTTGTGCTTTTGCTTCATCTGAACAAGAACGCTCAGACCAGGAACGAGAACAAGAACGGCGGTGGGCGAATAAGATGGGCAATTGCGGTACTAGGAAGAATCCGCCGTTGTGGCTAATGCGCATGCGCAAGGTCAGCTTTTTCGTTTCTCTCGCATTTCTATCTCTAGATCTAGTGCTCTTGTTTTGCCTCTCACATTGTGCTCTTGTAGACACTTTTTACCATTTGCTTAATTTTTCCTTTTGGGTAATGATGAGGATGATGATGATCGTTGGAGCTGAAGTTTTTACTTCAACTTTCTGAATTTGACAATGTTTCTTACATTAATCGGCTATGTTTCTTGCATTAATCGGCTCCTGGTTGTTTCTGATTTTGATGACCCATTATAAACATATTTGGTAATTCTCATTCGTGGGTCAGATTTTAAATGTTGGGCAATTGGTTTCCTTTCTCCTTGGATAATTAGCAGTAAGGGCTTCATTTATCTTACAATTAGTTTGTCCTTTTGGCAGTCCAACAACTTCAAATATTATCTCCATTGCCCGTTAAAAACCCACCAGAGAGAAAGCATAGCCGCTCCACGTCAGATCTGAGTGATTGTTCGACCCCCAGAAACTTTGAGGACTCAAGAAAAAATGCCGTGCTCTACACCCATGTGATTGCGTTCACACTTTATGAACTCGAGACTATTACCAAGAGTTTCCGCTCCGATTACATCCTGGGGGAGGGTGGATTTGGGACTGTGTACAAAGGTTATATTGATGAGAATGTGAGGGTTGGCCTTAAATCTCTTCCGGTTGCTGTTAAGGTTCTCAACAAGGAAGGTCTTCAGGGCCACCGGGAATGGCTTGTATCGTCTTTGTCCCTCACTTCCTTCTCACCTCTTCTTCTGTTTAAATCTTTGATTAGCAGTATTTTTGAGTTGCGCCAGCTTGTTTGACTGTTGATGTATGTTTGGCAGACTGAGGTCAACTTTCTTGGACAGCTTAGACATCCAAATCTGGTGAAATTGATTGGTTATTGCTGCGAGGAAGATCACAGACTACTTGTGTATGAGTTTATGTTCCGAGGGAGTCTTGAGAACCACCTATTCCGAAGTGCGTACATGTTTCTTTGTCTCCTGTGTATTTAAGTGTCACGTGTATAGTTTGTGTTCAAATTATGTCTTAGTGGCTAGTTTAAATGCTATTTGGCATGTTTGTTGAAAATGAGCCTCTTTCAAGTGATCATGACCTTTTTTACTTACAATTATCATTTTCTGACATATCTATGACAAGGGGAATTACAATAGGGTCTAAGTGCTTGTTCAGGCCTGTAAAATCGAGATGAAATTTGATATTTTACCTGCATGTTCATCTCATTCATCTTGTGAGTTGGATTTTGCTGGTTGAATGCAGTACCCTCACTCAGTTATGGTATTGAATGCATCTTTAAATGCAACAGCTTAAGCCAAAACTGTCAAACTTCTTTGTTCAAATTCCCTTCTCACTAACAGACATAAATTGAAGAAAATTCCTGATATCCCATTTGCATCTATCAACAACTTCATCACCTCTTCTTCCATATTGGGATAGCAAAAGCTTGCACCTGGCAGTTTATTATTAATTAATATGATCTTTGTAAAAAGTACCCTCATTTATTTCATTGTAACATGTTGCTTTATCTTTAGGATGGTGTTTTCTCATTAGTCCTGTCATTTATTAAAAAAATTATATATGTGGTCAAATCATTGTAGCACATGTTCAGTTTCAATGGCTGCGTTTGGACTTTATTTATCTTTAAGCTGGTGAGCATATGGATGGAGATGTTGAATCTCTTTTTAAGGAATTAATTACTCTGGAGTTGCTTTTGTTTCACTTAGGTTAGCATACATGTAGCTCAGTATGTTGTCCATGCTCTGATCGTATATGCCATTTATTGGATACTTTTTTTGCACCAACATAAGTCCCCATTTTCTCCTCAGTCTCAGCTTTCGGGGTTTTACTTTGCTGATCAATGTCTAAAATGGATTTTGTTTAACAAATTATATAGGCTAGTGTTTCCTTTTTTTTATCTCATCTATGTGCATGAGCTTCCACCATCATGTCACTTGTGATGCAGTCAACTCATTGTCTAAAACAGTTTGTATTGCTGCTAAATTGTGATTTGTCCACTGAAAGTATGACACTCATGCAATTGATTATTTATGGATCAACAAAGTAGCAACTCAACATTTTGCATCATCCAATCAGGAAAATCTTGATTCAAAATCTTCAAATGAGGTTGCTCTATTTTGAAGATTGATTCATTTAATCTAAAGTTAATGCAGCACTTAAGATGGCATGTTATTATATCTATGTGCCAACTGCCTCATGACATGACATAGTAGCTTTTCGTTAGCTTTTCCAGTGGATGGTTGACAAAGTCACTAATTTAACTTTCAAAGCTACAAGATCTCATTGAAAAATTCGAAAGAAGAATTTTTTTATTGAAAGAAGTCTAGACAATAAAAGTTTGGTAACTTACTATCGTCTGCTGCTTTCATTTCTTTGAGAAAATCCACCTAATTAAAAACATTTATAATAATTATGAGCTCATTTGGTGCATTTACAAAAATATATGCCGGTTCTTTGAACTCAATACAATATGGTCTTTTCGTGAGGTATTTAGAAGCAACTGTTCCTTTATCATGGGCTACAAGGATGATGATTGCTCTTGGGGCTGCCAAAGGACTTGCTTTCCTTCACAATGCAGAAAGACCAGTCATCTATCGGGACTTCAAAACCTCAAATATACTTTTGGACTCTGTGAGTTTGCCGCTTACCCTCAATCATCCTCAGAATCCCTTTATTAAAGAATGAGAGCTTTATTTACCTACTTTCCTATGATTGACAGGATTATACAGCAAAGCTTTCAGACTTTGGACTTGCAAAAGCTGGGCCTCAGGGTGATGAGACTCATGTATCAACCCGTGTTATGGGAACGTATGGTTATGCTGCCCCTGAGTATGTAATGACTGGTAGGTGATGAGATGTTTCGGTGTTTCTTCACTTTACTGTTGAATCATAAACTGCACTTATTTCGGGTATATCCCAGCAGGTTATGAACTAGGAGCAAACTATTTTAAACATTCTTTACAAGTGGGAAATGACGTACACTATATATATTGGTGTGACATGGGCGCCGGTGGTGCTATTATGTTTTGTCATTTGCTGGTTAAAATGCAGGAGACTCTTAATTTGCCGCACAATTATGGTCTTTGTATTCCCATTGTATTTCTAATGGCAAAAGTGTACTGTGACAATTATTGTTCCTATAAGAAAACAATAAGATGGTAAATGTCTTATGATATAAGGATGGATGAGCAAGATAATGCATTGACTTTGATGAAGAGAAATCATGTGAAATGCTGGTGTTCTTGAATTAAACGAACTATGTTAACCCATCTTTCTTTTCAAAACACACAACACTAGATTTACTCTTTTACTTACTATTTTCATCAGAGGAAAATGAATTGTGGGAAGATTATGTAGAAGTGATAACTAAGCGATGTCATACGTAATTCATATTTCCTCAATAAAGTTACAAATGCTAGTAGATATTGAAATTTGTTGGTCGGATGCGGAAAGGAGTTTTCACTTTTTTGTGGCATAGTTTTCATAATCTAGAATCTGTGCTGAGGAATATTTAATTTTTATTGCTACCAATTTCTCAATTTATTAGCCACTGCAAGTTTCTGGAAGAGGACTGCAATTGTACAGTCTTGGCAGTCCGAGTTAGGTACAACTTATGACCTGTTGTGATTTCATGATGTGTCAAGAATTGATACTCGTAACCTTTACATTAAAAGACCAAACTTCTGATGATTGTGTTGTTGAAGAGTGCAGCTCAAAAAGTTCTCCATGCTTATGAATGTATTATTTACCTGATGAGCAGGTCACTTAACAGCGCGGAGCGACGTGTACAGCTTTGGAGTTGTTCTATTGGAACTTTTAACCGGGAGGAAGTCCTTTGACAAGACCAGACCAAGCAAGGAGCAGAACTTGGTTGACTGGGCCCGGCCCAAACTGAACGACAAAAGAAAATTGTTGCAAATAATCGATCCAAGATTGGAGAATCAGTATTCAGCAAGAGCGGCTCAAAAGGCATGCAGTTTAGCCTACTATTGTCTGAGCCAGAACCCCAAAGCAAGACCCCTAATGAGTGATGTCGTTGAAACCTTGGAACCTCTACAAGGTAGTAATGATGGTGTAAATGAAATGCCATTGACACTAGGAGTTGGTGGTTCCTTTCCAATGGGTGGAGTTTCTGATTATCGGACCCGTCGCCGGTTTGTAAGCAACGTGGGTCCCGGTGCTAACTGCCGGTCTCCGAACCCTAACTGTTCACCGGGTGGCCCTGCAGCATGTCGAGTGAGATGAATAACTGCTACTAAATTGTGTATACTCCTTTAGTTGTGCCTCTTCCTCCCCAAGCCTCTTTAGAATGATGAAAAGTCGCTTAACTATAATGGTGGGTGCATTTGCTTCTTCATTCAAGAAGTCAAAAGCTGTCATGGTGTTCCATAGTTCCAGTCAAGTCCCCCCTGGTCTGTGGATTTCGTGGTTGTATTAATCTCAAGGTCTTGTTTTGCTGATACAGTGGTAAATTTCTCATGTGAAAAGGTCTAATCTTTCCATTTCGGTTTCAGATGGGGTGGTTCTTTATCTCACCTTTAGAGTTTCTTTCCTCCTCTCTTGTTTTTTTTTACCTTTGGGGAGGTCAGGGTAGGGTTCCCTGAAAGAGGCTAAAGTTTTATGACTGATGATGCAGTTCCAGTTTGGGAATTGAGAAAATGTGTGTAGTGGCTGTGAGTTTTGACAGTTTCAGGGAACTCTAATAGTTATTCTCATTTTAACTGTTACAGCTCTGGTGCTGTGTGTGTATTTTCTTTTGCTTGTTTGGCTGCAAAAGTTGGCATGTTTTTTTGGAACAGTTGCTCATTCTTGCTGTCTGGTTAACATGCAATATGTAGTACTGCAAGACAGAAGTGCCGATCCGAAAGTAGAGGCCTGCGCTCTCAAAATTGCCACGAGCCTGTGCAAAGGCAATGAGCTGCGTGATGCGGATTTCTTAGCGAAAGTGGATGCATTATTGGAAGCGACAGATCAGTTTCTTGAGACCCTTTAAAAAGAGAAAAATTATTGATTTCTCATCAATTTTTTTTTTTTTGTAAAAAAATGAGAAGCTCCTATGGACATTGTGAGTCATGGGGAGTCATCTATAATACATTATCAATCATTTTGTTTTTTTTTTTTCTTGTGATTATTCCTTATAATTTAATTGAATTACATATTAGAGTGATTTTGATCTAATAACTCCATTTTCTTCATTAACTTTTCTTGAATCGATCTCGTGACTTTGAAAAAGGATATAGGGATTTTGTTTTTTTGGGGATAGGAGGCTCAACTTAGATAGGTAAGTTTGGAATCTATACATTTATTATGACAAAATGTTACATGTATAGATAATTAATTTGTCCTCTTCGCCCTCCTAACGATTCTTGGTCCCCCAACAAGCCTACAAGGCATAGGCCAATTCCAAGTCCATAAATAATGTTATTAGGTGGTTGAACCTACTAGCCTAATAATAACAAGACGTGTTAAATAAAATGTTTCCAAGTTGATAATTAGGTCGCTATATAAGAGGACTAGCAAATGTGCACACGCGCTCGTGTGTGCAAGAGATAGACATTTGAAAGATAAAAGCATAAAATTATCTTATTATGAAAATATTTGAATCGTTTGCACCTTGTGTGTGTGTGCAAGAGATAGGCATTTGAAAGATAAAAGCATGAAATTATCTTATTACGAGATATTTGAATCGTCGAGTAATGAAATAGGATGATTGGTAGAACTACACAATTCAAGGAAATTGCACGTGTGAAAAGATGAAAATATATTGTCATTGTCAAGATGGAAAAGACGAAAATTTCAATATGGAAAAGATAAAGATAGAATTATGAACTCACACGTTTGCCCTTGAATAAAATACATGTAATGGGGAAAAAAGATTGAAATCCCTTATATATGAGTGTGTGTGTGTGGATGGTCTTTTGTTAATTTGCGGCCGTCTTTTTAGACCATCCAAATAATTTAGATTAGTGCCCGTAAATTGTACCGTGTCATTAAAAAATATATAAGCAACTTTTTTAACTGCCCAGCCAACCGCCATTTCTTTAAAAAAGGAAATGTAACCTATTTTATGCAATTTTTTGTCCTTTTTCTTTTTTGCTACAGTCTCTCCCAGTTGACTTGAATTTTAGCCACCACACATGGGCGACTAGCTAAAGATTTCAAAGGGTTCGTCGCTAAAGATTAGCCACATACAAATTTTAAAAAAAATAATACTAAAGAGGTCATTTTTTTTTTTAAATTTTTTTGATATCTCACGCCGCCTCCACTTTCTGCGTTCCTATGCCAGTCACATCCTCCTCCCCCTCCACTATCATCCAATGGATAAAAATAAGATTAGACAACATTATCAAGGCTGAGGCTGAAACATGGAGGAGGAGGATAGTTTGTGGATGGGGACTGGCATTGCTCGGTGACCACATCGTTCTCTGCTGCTCTTTTTATCTTATCAATGCTGTATTGTATTCTATTGCATTGCATTGTGCGGACATGGTGTTCTTTTGGGTATGCATCGAACAGTTTATACTAGGAAAAGCTCTCTCATGTTCCTGACTAGGTTTGTGCGGTCCACATGGTCTTATCTGCTTTTCATTCTTTGGGTTTCTTCCTCTGTCTGTTGTGCAATGAATCGGAACACAACATCATGGAACGTCGACACAACGAGGTCCAAAACCTCGAACCCTGTTCTTGAGGAGTAGTGAGGTTGCATCACTTGATCCCACCATCCATTTCGTTCTCTCTCGCTCGGTGCCTAACTTTGCTCGATTAAATTAAGGGAAGTGGAGTGTGCTAAAGCGGATGGATAAGGACGTCTTTCTTTCGGGTGATTGAATGGGATTACGTCTTTAGAGACATCGCCTGTGGTATGACCTAAATATCAATTGCCGTTTAGGAGCACTACTTTATCCGGTTCGCAAGTCAACCCACGATGAGATAAATGTGAAGGTCTCGCTCTAGTCGCATGATGAAACCATCCAATTATCTGCGCCAAATTAGTTTCATATTTGGTTCTGTTTGTAAAGAATTGATTATATGAGCTCTAAAAAGGGTGCATATAGTCTTGTGAATTATGCAGCATCTGACCTTTTGAATCTTTATATTGTACTTATAATCGAGTTTAGCAATTTTCCATCAATCCTCCGTGCAAAACTGACGTGTAAAGATAAAGGGGCTAATAGAAGACAAAAACCAAATCACCACATCGTTTCATTTATATTGCTCAGTCACTAGGTGCCATAATTAAGGATCTTGTTATAGCTAATTAGGTACCATTAATTGCAAGAGTGGAACTTATGATAGCTTGGAGTCATGATCACTCACTTTGTATATGAAGTAATAAATAGCCTATAGCTTTTATTAGCAAATCACCTAAATAAGTGACTAACACTCCTATTGTCTTTCCCCTTTCATAGGTTTCTCTTTAACTAGAAGAAAGAGGACGTCCATTGCTAGTGTAAAAAAGTTATTTCTGAAATGACTTTGAGATCTTGCAATGCATGTTGGCTCAAGTTTCAAATAAATTGTACAATAGTCAATTTAATCATAAGTCCTTCAATTATGTTGATTTAGTTTTACATCTTTTTACGATTTATCAATTCGGCCATAAATCTTTCAATTATGTCAATTTAGCCCTAAATATTTTGCAATTTCGTCAATTTAGTTATAAATCTATTATATAGATAATTGATCGAAAATATTACATTGACAAAATTTCAAAGGTTTAGGATTAAATTAACAAAATTTCAAAAAGTTTTAGAACTAAACTAATACAATTGAAAGATTTAAAATCGAATTGTTACCTCATGATATGTTTATGACTTTTTGGATAAGGATTCCTATATATATCTACCAAGTAATATTGCACGTGGAAACTGTATAATTTTTGGCCGTCAGCACTCGAAACAAATAATAAACTAAAATTAAAGAAATTTGATAGGAAACCACTAATGAAGGAAAATGGATAAGAACTTCGTAGGTTTTGGGCTGCATGGATGAATTTTTCTCACCTAACCCTTTTTCTCTCTGCTCAACTTTTTCCCTTAAGGACAAGAAGCCCTAATGGATGTCGGCTAGCATTGATTGGACACCATTTTCCTTATTGTAATCCTTTTCTCTTCATGCGGAAATGAGCTTTCTTTTGCCATGCTCCCATTTAGAGAATGTGACTGATCATTATTTAATTCATGTCCTTGTTTCAGTGCTTTTCTGACTCAAAACATGGGGCACTCAACCAAGCTGTTTACCGAACAAAAACTATAAAACCAAGCTGTTTGATTAGTTTAATCCTTGACGACCCTTCATGTCTCAACTCAAGTTGCCAATATATCATCCATCAAAACATTCCATTTGACCTTTTCATCCCTATTCGTACATGCTATTCAAATCTTTATGGCCAATGCACACTGAATTGCTGCCATCAGAAGGAGATTCCATGCCAGTTTCCGAACCACCGCAACGGTATCAAGAGTACAAAGTCGTGGTTCTAATCATAACATGCTTAAATTGTTCGCAAAATTCTTGAACATTAGCTAGATCGTGCTTCATGGAAGATCTACTTCCGCCTGAGTTATTAGACGAAGAGAATTCAATTCAACCACGATAACAAAGTTCGTCACTTGTGTTTGAATGAGATGACAAATTTCCAACTAATAGAGATTCGGTTATTGTGGGAACTCCTTGCTATTCATCCTTACCAATTGCACAAGTAAAGGTTTTCTTCCTCCATCTAATCCAAATTAATAATTTTAGAAAATTTGATGATGGATTGAGAATAGCAACTTTAGTGGCGATGTAATGAAGAAGTATTGGAGAGAATATGAAATAGAAAGAAACACTTAAATCTAAGATGCCATTGCACACGTCTTTATAGGTGCCAAACCATGCCTTGCAAAGAGAAGACATGGAACTGACAAAAGGCAAAATCATCATCTACATCGGTGGCCTGTTGCAAACTCATTGATGGCACGGTGAAAGTGATGTCTGTAAAAGGATGCAAAAGAGACAAAGATTAGAGGGAGAAAAGCAACAGCTCATTGATAACGCCATAAATTAGAACTAAGTAGAACCCCACGTAATGGACCACTACTGGCCACTAAGAGAAAACATCAGGGACAAAAGGCTCTCTCTCTCTCTCTCTCTCTCCATGCAGTTCCTTGTATCAACCAACTTCATTTCAACTTATAAAAGGAGCTTTGAATTCAGTTCTAGTTTCAGACAACTCTTTTGCTCCATCAACTTTCTGTTGGATCTTCAATCTCCTTCATTCTTCCTCGAAAGGTGTCGTGTCTCTCGATGTCTAGAATTCATCCAGCCGAGAATAAATGCGAGGGCAAAGCGAGGAACGGCAGCTCCCGGCGTCCGGATCAATGCCCGACCAAGTTCACGGTATGGAAGAGATCGAGCATGAGTTTCCAAGGGACTGACGGGTTCACCGTCATCGATGAGCACGGGAGACTTGTTTTCCGCGTGGACAATTACTCGAGGAAAGGGTGTCGCTCCGCCGGGGGTGGGCTCGTCCTCATGGACGGAGCCGGAAATGCTTTGATGAGTCTGAGACCCCAGGTAAAACCGCCATCCTTGTAACTTCAAGCTCTTTTCTTGATTCGGAATCTCATAAAGACACTTACTTTGCTGTTGTATATGTTTAAGATGCTAATTTAATCTAGCATATGCAGTTTTCATCGTTGTTTAAACTCGTTCTAGACATATCGATGAAATTTTGTATTTTGAAACATGCGATGATTAGTGATATGGTGATAGAATATCACCAATCCACTCATGTATTTTTGTTTTTTACGTGCAAGTACTTGATTAGTCCACAATATCGTACTAGTGCGCAATCCAATGTAAGAGAAGCGTCATAGGATATACTTTCTCCTGCTCAGTTCGACCGAAGTCCCTGCAGACGTAAATATGAACTTTTTATGGCTCTGAGTCTTAATCTAATTCTGGTTCCTCCTTTCATCTGCAGATTCTGAGCATGCAATGCCAGTGGAATGCGTACAGAGGAGAAGATGGGTGCAAAGAGGGCCAAAACTTCAAGCTCTTTTCCATGAGAAGATTGTCGTCCTTCCTCGATCGAAGAAGAAAGGACGTAGCGGAAGTCTTCGTGGGGGGTTCCAAGAAACCGGCATTCACAGTCGAAGGGTCATTCAGAAGCCGAAACTGCGTAATCAGGCGCTCCGGAAGTGAAGAACTCGTGGCCAAGATCACTCGGAAGAGGGCGAGCCCTACGGTTTTGCTCGGGACCGACGTGTTCAACTTGGTGGTGCAAGATGGCGGCAACAGTGACCTCGTCATGGCCTTCGTAGTCATAATGGATCGCATCTGCTCCAAATCCCTCGCCGTTCCGGTCTTGTGTTCATAATTAGAATTGAAAGCCTAGTTAGAGTTTGACGAGGCACATATGTAGAACCAAACAATAGATGATGCAGATATTGTACAGTTAAAAACCTGCTCAAAGTCTCGACATCCATCTTTCCCTTTGAGAAAGGCCAAGAGGAACTACTGAGCGTGCTTTGCGGGATTAGATACAGAATTGGTTTCATGAGTCTTGATTTGAGAATGGATTGACATGGATATAAACTCTGTACAAATGCGTTTTATGATTGTATATGCTCATCTTCAAACACAAGTTCCGATTGCAGTTCAAACTTAGCATGATAGACATAACATGTTGACAAGGTTGAGCGGGCGAAGGTTTATGCGGGGATGCATCGTTTGTTATTGCTGCGCATCTTCACGCCCTAATGAGATGTATTTGTTGCAATTCGTAAGTAGAGTTGTGCATCTTTCTCTTCGCTGGTGCCAGTAACTTGGCTTACTCCAAAGTATGATTCACGAAACTACGAGTCGACATCTTCAGCTTTGTGATCCATAAATCTGCGCGAGTTTGAATTACTTCGAGTTGTTCCCAATAAGGAAAAACATTTTCACCCGCGTTCTGTCCATGAGTGTTCCCCGGATCTCAACTCGTTTCCCTAATTAGGTGCTGCTCTTCAATTTGAGTGAAGGCTATTTCTCGGCACCAATAATTGACCTAGAGATGGAGGGTTTGGAGAAGGTACACAAAAACCATATACAAAATCTAAGAAAACCAATGTAACCAGGCAAAAGAAGTGACCGAAGGTAATGCCTCCTATCTATATGCTGTCCTTAGAAATTTCACTTTCTAGTGCATATTTTAATATGGCAATGGTGATTTACGGTTTTATCATAAGCGAGAACAACATTTATGGTCTCTAATATATGACTTCTAGCATTAGTTGCCACGCGAGAGCACAACTGATTGAAATCTCTGTTGATTGGTTCGTAAAAATGCACTTTTTAAGTTATGTTGAGGGGTCCATAATTTTACCGACAATGGCTTTTGAAAAATGACACCACTCTAAATTTGTAAGCTTCTGTGACATAACTCCTCCTTTAAACTTGCTGAGCTTCTGTGACATAACTCCTCCTTTAAACTTGCTGATAATGGATTTGAGTCATCATTCTTGTCCTTGACCGGGACTTCGAAAGCGACCACTTTTACACTGTTCAAGTCAATTACCTATCGCTATGCACAGCCAATATGATGGGCTTCCAGGCTGAGCATAATTACGTTCGGATTCAACTCAATCGCATGCAATGCACAAAATCAAGGACTAAACTGCTGAAATATCGACATTCAGGGACCACAGAAGCAGTCTTCTCAAACTTGGTGAATAAAAGACCGACTACTGTGATGCGGACTGAATGTCATTATATCGCCTAAATTTCACTCTCTGCAAAACATAGAGCTTATCCGCGCATCAAGCCAGATGAATCCTCTCTGGATTATATAAAGAGGGCTCTCATATGCAAAAGGGGCATGTTAATTGTCAGAAAAACTACCCTGATGTCAAAAATGATTAGTATGTTACATGCTCCAAGTACAGGTAACATATTTATCCCCCGGAACTATGGGATCTGATGAGCCTCATGTGAAACTATAGTGGCCACCTAATTGAATGGTCCAAAAGTATCATCCGTATACACCTGGCGCGTGAATTTTTGGAGAAGTCGTGAAGTTTTACCTAAACAGAAGAAAAGCACAGAGCCATGTACCACACTTGACAATTTGGCATCAACAGCATGCTAATTCCTCCTGGAACAAGCTTGATATATGTCACTGTTGGCTCAATTTCATAAAATGCAAGAATGTACAATTGGTACAAATACATGTAAGAATTAGCCCTTCCATTGCTTTGAACACCCAAAAAAAATCAAGTTCGAAAAGACTTGTCCAGAATAAAAAATGTGACAGAAAACAAGTAACTCACTCTATAATACTTGCTTTCTCGTCCAAAATTATCATCGAGTGGTAGTTTTCTCTTCCCAGGAGCACCTTGTAGTAGCACCTTGAATGATACAATTATTCATGCCGGTTTCCACTCAAGCCGTTCACATTCCAACCCTATGGAACAAAAGAATAAGACTCATGTTCCCTCTTTGTCCAATGGATTCACTGCCAGACAGAGATCAGCCCCTTGCAAAACTTCAGACATGATCACAGAATGTCTTCCTTTCCTGCTTTGCAAGGCAAGTAGATATTCTTTATTTACCAAAAGAATGGAAAATATATGTCAATGTTCATGGCTGCCAGCACGTGATTCACAGCTACCCTTCTGAGAAATCTTTCAACTGGTTAGTACAGTACCAAGTAAACAGGCACCTGCAAGACAATGCTACCAGCAGAAAGGCAGTTGAGCTTCATGCAGTTTAATCACTACCCAGTCAAGGGTTCACATTGCATACACTCAATATTTGATCTTCTAGATTCAAAAACTTTCTCCAGTAGCCCTTATATTTAGGAATTCCCATCTCAAGCCATGGTTTCATGTTTCCATTATAGTGCAAAACTGCAGCTTTCCTGATGGCTTGCCTATCAAGACCATAACGATGCCCCAGTCCTGACAAAACCCACTCGCCATCCAAAGCCAAAATAAGGTCCTGAAAGGTAAGCAAGCTTGCACGCAGTGCTGCAGCTTCAATTGATTGCTCCCCAATATCCAACTGCAATATACATCCAGAGAGAAGCAGGTTAGCCAGGCATCCACAATAACATTTCTGATGATCTTGCAAATGAAATTTAGTCAAGACTCTGACCAATAATGTCGCTCCAAAACTGAAGAAAACAGATACATATAAGTTGCAGGAGAAACACTTGCTAGATAAGGGTTGTGTGTGTTTGTGTGAGAATTTCAGCGCAATAAGTCATTACATTACAAAGCACCTACTGTTTAGAGCAGCGGTAAAAGAAAAAATAAGTGCACAAGGCAGTTGCGTCCTCACCTCTTGCACCAACCTCTGATAAGTTTCAGTGAGTTTTAGCTCTCTCCACCTAGCTAGATCAATCAGATTTAAACCGGACATCCAAGCACAAGAATTTTTATCTAAACTGTTCTCACCCAAGTAACTTCGTAGCTGACCCAATCTCACAGAGCAAAATTGCACAGCACCATTCACTTTCCCTCCCATACTGAGACTCCAAAGGGCAGATAAGTCCTGCTGGACAACAACATCATCATCTAGAACCACGATTTTCTTCAAACTTGGGAATACCTCAGGGAGAAGATAGTGAGAATTTGAAAAAATAGATATATATTCTGTTCTCGTCTTGAGGATTGACATATTGTTTATGCCATGAAAGGAAACACGAAATTCCTCTGACAAAGAGAGAGGCAATAAAGCTGCTTTATCATGGTAGTCCAAATCAAGCTCTTCAACATTCAGTACTTGAACAGTGGCATCCTTATAAGCATTTCTAAAGTACCACAGCTTCATTGCAAAGTAATTCTCTTGATCTGTCAGCACATGAAAAACTAAATTTTGGCTTTCCTGCAAACATGTAAGAGATATAGTAATTCAAGTGACCAACAAATTTCAACAATTGAAAAATCAAAGCTCGTATCAGAAATCTGTAATCATACTTTTGCATGCATTACTGTTGAGTTTATCACCACTGAAGATGCAAGTACATTCTTGGAGAATATGACCAAGTGACGCAATGTGGGGTCTGAATACTTCTCAGAATGAGGAACCTCCATATCACTTGAAGGTGATGTAAAATAGTCCACTGTGAGCCTCATAGAAAGGCAGTGAAGGCTCTTTGGCATGGTCTGAACTGCTAATCTGTAAAGGAAGGCACTTTGTTTCATGTGGAAGTTAGCCTCATCCTCAGTCAAATCCAAGATTTGACTCAACTTCTTATATACGTTATGACAATCAACTGGGAATGATTTAGCTTTTGCTATTGAAGCCTCCATTTTTTGCAGCTTCTGTCCAATCCTGATACATAAACACATTATGTAAAGAAAAAAGGTAAGGACTAAGGAATATTGAATATGGCAGTATAGTTACATCCTGACAGGAGGAAAAAAAGAGTACTACGAAAAGTATCAAGACAATTTACGAAATTTACAAAATCATGTGGAAAATTATAAGCAGATATTTAACAAATAAATCCTATTCAAATAACCGATAGAAATCTGTCACATCACTTTATAAATCAATCCTACAGACCGATCTTAATATCTTAGCATTATTCAGAAAGAAAATAAGAAAATGCAACGACATAATAACTCAGGTAAAAGGAAGCAGTGGATCACAATACATGCAAGGCAGGTATAGACAAGAAAGGTAGTTAAATAGATCTAAAATGTGCCTCACTCTATGACTATTGTTAGCTCCGTGGATAAGAACTCCTTTATGGTAACATGTTCCTAATGCATCAGATAACAATGATGCTGATCCGAAGAACCACTAAAAACGGAGCTTTCTGAAGATTAAAAAGTCTGCCGTAACTACTATGTTTCACAAACTGGAAAGGAAGTAGTAACATAGATACTATGAAAAGGAATGAATAGGATATGGCAGACATGACTTCACTGATCATAAGAGTATGGCACAATGGGTCTGAAAGGAAGGAATTGGAAGGACAATCATAAGAAAATTAACACGACTCCTTCCTTTAAATCAACAGCATAACTTTTGAGTGGAAACACCATTATCTTACTTGAAAGAGTAACTGGAAGACTATTACGAATCCCTAGTCTAAAGTTACTGTATATGCCAATCAAAACAAGCAAAAGCATCCAATGATACTTGCCAAACTACATGCCAATGCACTACTTTGACATAGTGATAATGTCAGTAGCCGTTCCATGAAAAGCCATAGAAAAGCAAATGCATGATGAACAGAGACAAATTCGACAACATCAAACAGAAAGGTACAGTCTGGCCCCTATCAGCAAACTTCCATCACTCTAAGCATTTCATGCAGTTTATGACTTACTGAGGAGGAAGATCAGCATCTTTAGAAGATTCACTCAGAACACGCTCAAAATCCTGAATATTTTGTCTCAATTCACGAGAAAACTTTTCTTGAGTGGGAAGTTTTGCAATACTAGGAAAATATGCTCTTGCAACAAAAAGCTGGTCCTTCAATCTCTTCACCATAGAATCCTTCATATCTTCCTTATGTTCTCGCAGCCATAGACAGTAGCTTCCGAATCTCAGCTCACATGATTTGCCAACATCAACAATTGCAACATCGTTAGGTTTAGAGCCTTCACCTTTTGAGCTTTGGTCACCTGCATATAATTGATTTGATTATTGAGGCTGAACAGGAATTCAAAGGGATAAATTTTCAGAAGGCTCAATACGAATAGTTTGGATGCATACACACATTTGAACTGGGGACAGGCTGCAAATCTACTTTAGCAGGCGCTGGAGAACCTGCAACCGTATGAAATTTAAATGATCTCAGCGAAAAATTCTAACAATAGACAGCATCTCAGAAGCAGATTAGTTTCCAACCAAACCTTTTCCTTGACGACTGTCATGCTTGTTTACTGAACTAATGGAATGGTTCTTTGATCCACTCTCAACATTTTTAAGCATGTCCTGATATAAAACAAGAAAAGAAAGGAATATGAAGAACAAAACATGTGGGCTGAGCCAGAATCAGATGCTTGTGAGAATGCATCAGATAAATTGTCATCTTCTCATATACGAAGCCTGAGGATAGACAATATATTCACTTTTTGACAAAGAGAAACAAGATTTCAAAAAATCGCACATAGTTTTGGAGTAACAGTTCAAATTATAAGGATGAGTGCATCAAATATGATCCTTATAACAAATAATCACAGCATACACTATAAGTTCGACAAAAACAGCATGAAGGAACAGTATTCTGGAGTAGCATAAACAAGTACTTCTCACTTTTCTAGGATGTTTAATGATCCAAGGACTATCAAAAGCTCAAACACATAATTTAAATAATAAAATATATAAGAAGAATTAGATCGGGAAAAGACAGTTCAAATAAATAAATAAAAAATCTATGCAGATCATACAGCAGAAAATGATCAGCAAACAAACTAGGGAAAGGAAGGTTAGACAAACAATGTGAAAAAGATACATGTCAATCAAGTTTCCTGCAATAATGTTTGTCATATTAAATTTGACAGGAAACTGGTATGCAATTCGCAGAATAAAAATTTGCATAATATACAGATGTTAAAACATTAACTGCTTCCATGAGTAAGCATTAAGGAAATTCAGAGCATGTATTTCCGGAACTCAGTTTAAACTTGATTTAAATGCATCAGGAGAACTCCATAGATTCTCTACAGTTTTCACCTTGCTAGAATAGAACTTTTCAGCTTATTTTTACCAAAAGAAAAGAAAAGAAAAAAGAAAAAAACATTTCAGCTTATTGGCATCTGCTTTGGGAATCCATTTTAGAGTAAAAACAGTACAAGTGCAGCAAAAGATAGATGAGACAGAAAGCAAGGTTACAGGAGCCATAATAAGCTTGGACAAAGGACCCAAAAGTTTACCAAAAGAAGATTATTTCCTGTGAAGGAGTCTCCTCATAACTGCTTCCATGAAAAAAAGATTGACAGAGCCAAAAAAGTGTGCATACAATTCAAGGCAGATTTCTATCGCGGGTAACTTTGAAAGGAAAAAGACCATAATTGTCACATTATAAACATATGGTCATTCATTTGCATGACAGGCATCTCTTTTTCCAAACATCATGCCACTTGCACCATTATCTTTTGTCAAGTACCAACACAAGATGTATGAACTTCACATCAATAAATAATAATCTGGCAACATCAATGCAACCTTTTCTCATCATTAATTATGCTTTTGCACTCTGATTAAGTACCACACACCTTGACCAAACCTCACATCCAAGTTTATCCTTAATCTCTTAACTCACGTCTTAGGTTCTGCGTCCCTTTTAAGAGCCACTCACAAGTCGCAACAAATTCATAACAAGAAAAAGTTTAAATCCCCCAGTTATTCTGGTCAATATTACAAGGTTCCTAGAAACAGCGAAAAGAAAATTGCACCGAAACAATCTTCTCCGTTCCACTTAACTGCAGATTTTTGCACCACATTGTCTAAAAAAAAAGTGCCCCATATCTCCTAGTATTAGAGGCTTAGTAGAGCCACACTGCCCTTTTCCAATGATGTCCACACTCATACAATACAATGGGATGTTTTCCACAAGGATATTTGGGACCCACAAAAGTGGATTGAGAAAGCTCATCATCTATTTATGCGAGACTTTCCATCTTCTGTAGCAGCCTCTGTTCTTACAAAAGTGTATCTTCTTACTGCTCCATTTCAGTTTAAGTACCCAGAGAAACAAGTGAAAGCGGATTGTAGATGGAGCGAGAGTCAAGAATAACCTAAAACTTCCCAAGCTAGCTGATTAGCGAGAAAAGTCAGAAGTGCAAATGTGCATCTATGGCTTAGACATGACATATAACATGCTTTCAGCAGAGAAAGGAAAACATTTTGATACCCCCTACTTAATGCCAACTGCAACATCAAAAGGATTTCTTCCTCTTTTTTCAAAATTAAATTTACTACGTAGTGTTTTCTCCCGACGCACACAGCACCATCCCATGTTTTTCAAATTAGCATCTCAAAATGACAATTGTTTTCCCACACGCTCATCTCTATTATCCACTTTTTAAGTACAAACCCCCTTCATTCCCATCTCAATTCTCATGGACAAGATGAAAAGTTTCATGTGAAGCACTAGATCCAGATGACAATGCATATATCGAGCTAAAAGTGAGGAACCCAAGTTGTTGCACATGTCGAAGGTGGAGAAGGATTATTATTACACTGACAATAACGGGTCGATGCACATTTGCATATAAGTGGAAGAAGCCTACTTTTACAAAATTTTTGGCGATTCTAACTAGTATGGGTAAATTTCCTTAGAGAATTGGCTAAAAGACCATCAAATCTTGAGAAAAATGCTGATATACGTTGTCAAAACAAAGCAAGAGAAAGACACTAGAAGACTGTATAAAGCACCTTAGAAATTGCTGGTCCCAATTTTTGAATAAGATCTTGTACGTGTTTTGACTGATCCTTCTGCAGTATAAAAAAAAAAAAAAGACAAGCTTTTTAATGACTGATGGTAGAATAAAATCTCCCCCATAAAACTTCCATACAGGTAGAAAACAATTTTGCTAAAACTCACGATAAAATCTTAACCAATGAACTGTGAAGCATTCTGAGGAAAAAGAATGTGGTAAGTGCCGCTCGCACAGCCCAAAAGGAGCACAGAAACTCATTACCTCTGACTTAGACCGATTCCCGCTCTGAACATTGAACTTGTCATAACTCCTAATACCACTCTGATCCCACATCAAAAAAGATAAGCACAACTAATCAAAATCAAGTCATCACACCGAAAGCCGACCTCGCAATCGCATAATTGAACTAGAAATTGACCCGTGAATAGAAAATAGGAAGCGAATAATCAGAAGATTCAGCATTACTTACAGAGCCGCCTGCATTGAGTTGGTCAGACACGAAAACTGCAGAAAACGCAAAAACACAACGAATGAATGAGGGAAAGAGACTAATCACATTTAGATGCCGCCCAATAGGGGGCGGCAGCATTACGTCAGAGATCTAGAGCACACGACAGCGACCGATCGAATTAAATAGCTCATGATGAGCAGCGGCCGCGGAGATCGCGAATGATGACAGCCGAACCGAAAGAAATCACGAGTCAGGAAGTAGACAAGAAGGAACGATCCGGACACCGCACATCGACAACGACCTCCCGAGAGATCCATAAAATGGCGTGAGCGGAGAGGAAATTCCTTTTACCAGAAGTGGAAGCGGAGTGAAATCTGCCGAGCAAGAACCCGAGGGGCACGAGCATCGAGAGGACGACGAGGCCGAGCACTCCGATCACCAGGCCCCGCCACCGCCGCTTCCCCGCCCCGCTCCCTCCACCACCGCCTTTCATCGCTCTCTCTCTCCCCCTCTCTCTCTCTCTCTCTCTCTCTCTCTCTCTCTCTCTCTCTCTGCGCGAATCCTTCGGCTTCAATGGCGACGCGCTCTCTCTCTCTCTCTCTGCGCGAATCCTTCGGCTTCAATGGCGACGCGCTCCGAGCAGCAGCACCGGCGCCACCACCATGGCGAGGCGCGGAAACCGCCGACGAAATGCCGAGAGCTCTAACCGAAGACGACGCGGAGATCTCAGGAGCACCGATTCGGTTCCGCCGCCGGGAGATTGGACGAATCTCGAGGCGATGCCGCCACCGCCGCCACCGCCGCCGCCGCTGCGCCGCCGCTCATCGGCGAACTCGGTCCGCGGAATCGCTCGTCGAGGCTGAGTCGGGTCCGAGTTCCGATTTGGATCGCGAATCGCGCACGCTCTCCCTCCTCTCTCACTCGCACTCGAACGGACTTCAACACGGGGGAGGAGAGAGAAAGAGAGACTGGCGCACAGGGATCGCACATGGCGACGGGGCGAGTCTAGAGTCACCGTCAGTTTTACGGATCGGAGTTCGCGTTGGCGCACGTGGAAGCCCGCCATTGGCCGAGCGGCTTGCGGCTTGCGGCTAGCCTGCTCTGAGTTGCACGGGAAGATACCGTCAGTTTTACGGATCGGAGTTCGCGTTGCGCACGTGGAAGCCCGCCATTGGCCGAGCGGCTTGCGGCTTGCGGCTAGCCTGCTCTGAGTTGCACGGGAAGATCGTGCAACGTTCGTTTTTCCTCTTTTTTTTTTTTTTAATAACATAAAAGTAAAGCCGTGAAGAGGAGAAAAAAGTAATGTGGCCAGAAAAGAGGAAAGGGAAAGTTGGAAAATATAGGAAATGTGAACAGAAAAAGTGATCGGATGGGATAATGAAATATTTTAATTTCAAAATAGCCTGGTAATTTCTGGATTAAAGCATCCTGTTCCTTTTGGATTAAGCTAATCAATTTGAGCCGCTTTAATATTCAATTTAAAAGTTGTGCTCAATTGATGACAATTTCAAATTGCGTGATGCGACTAAATCCCGATATTAAATTACATAATATCCATGTGTTACCTTTATTTATCTAAGAGCGTCGCTAGAGAAAGGAAATTGTGCGACATCTTGACTAATGATGTATTAGATTGTGAGGACTATGGGGATCATCGGGCAGGCCTGAGTCAACTATCTTCCCAAGCCCATCCATTTTAATATTCTTATGTGTGATTTTTCAGACTGTGCCTGAAACAGTGCCCGAAACATAGTAGGAACCTGTTCCAGACCAATTATAACGGGAATCGGTTCCCGACCCTATTTTCCGGGTGGGTCGATTCGGTTTCCGGGTATACCCTGTCTAGTTACACACCCCTAGATGTAATGGGTTGAATCGGGCCCGGCGAACCCGTGGGCCACCAAGCCCATGATTGCATCTAGTGACAACGTGTTGAAAAGTCTTTGAGTAACATGAGTTCGACCACTAGTGCGAATTTGTTGCGTCACTATTTTGGATGGAATAATGGGTCAAATCAGATAATTCACAAGAGATGTAGGGTCATTATGAATACGACGATGTCCCAAAACTTACCAATACTAATAATGATCTCTCTTCCTCATGTCCTTTTCGATTATCAAGGAACACGAATTTAGAAAGTGTATTTAT
Source organism: Eucalyptus cladocalyx (assembly GCA_017140615.1). NCBI lineage: Eukaryota > Viridiplantae > Streptophyta > Magnoliopsida > Myrtales > Myrtaceae > Eucalyptus > Eucalyptus cladocalyx. The sequence continues at coordinate 7,885,218 of CM029516.1, read as the reverse complement.
TAGTTTATTTTGCCTTTAAAAAATATTTTTCACGACAATAAATCAACCGCTCTTAATAATACGTTTTCACCAAATGAAATCCACTTAGGGTTGGCAATTTTCGATCCAACTCGCGTACATGACAAATAGTTAAGCATAATGCTCAGCATAGAGCTTGATTGTATCGTGTCGTAATGCAAATTGTAGACAAGTCAAGACACCTATCCTTTTCAATGTCATCGTAACCCAGTTTTTCCCATGCTTATACACGTTAAATCAAATAGGTTAATCTGTTCACCATGCCAACACAACACATTTGGGTATTATTTATACACAAGTTTTCTTAAAACAAGTTAACTGAGTTAATAAACGTGTCGGGTTTAAGCTTCGAAAATACGAAACCATCGGTCATCTTAGGGCCAGATCTAAATGCAACATAACTTGATTTGGGCTCGACAGATCACTATGCGAAGACTCGAACATATGATCTATAATCTCGGTTTGAGCGGACCATCGTTTCCATCTATCGGCTGAAGCTCAAAATTGGTAGTAATTCAGAGGCATCGGTGTTTTTTTTTTATAAGTGGTAAGAATTATATTAACTAAAGCCAAAGAGAAGCAAGAAGCTATACAACAAAAATTCGGCATCAAAAACTTACACTCACGAGGACAAGAACAGTCAGAGTGAGTGGAAGGGTGCCAAGGTAAAACAAGACCACCTGCACATGAGCAGAGGAAAGCCAAAACAACGGCAAAAGCAAACCAAATGGCCTACACAGGGAGCAAAAAGAACAAAGAGCCCAACAACAACACAAGTGCAGAGTGAAGAATCCCACGGTAAGATTGGTAGGTGAGTGATTAGTCCGCCAAAATGGAAGGGTTTATAGACCAGCAATGCAGCAACCTACAATTCGTGGTTCGTGGTGTTGGGAGGGACCTGTTTAAAAGACAATGCTTTGTCTTTGACAACCCTCTCCAATCGCACCTTCAGAGGCATCTGTGTTATCTTCTTCTCTCCTTCATGTAAATCCTTTTTGCTATGAACATGGTCATTGATTCAAGATAAACAGACAACCAGAGAAGCTAAGAATGTCAAATGCTGCTACAATGATATTGACATAACTAACATAAGTAACATAACTTCATTACAGAATGAGAGAATGAAATATATAGCAGCCTGGCACTTGCACAAGAACTTCCTTCACTTGATGCGGCTGATCAAAACTATTACACATGTAAGACAGGTTACTCACTTGCAGAAATTGTGAAGAGGACCAAGCCAAACCTTAGCAGAAACAAAGGAAAAAGAAAAACAAGTGACTGAGCAGATCAATTGATCATGTTTTTCACTTGGGTTCAATTTTTGTAGATAGTCCATATCCACCACTATAATCAAAGGAATCACTATAGCTAACATCCTTCTTGGGTAAGGCATCGTTGTACGGATGCCGAGGAGCGCCCTTCGTCGACCCGAATTCCGTCGCCGACGACGACGCGGACGTCGAGTTGGTGTGTATCCCATCGTTCTGCAACATGGTCTCGATCGCCTTCACCACCTCGCTCATCGTGGGGCGGTCCGCAGCCGACTCCTCGACACATCGCATCGCCAAATCCAAGAACCTGCTGAACCCGACGAGGTAGCCCATGCTCCTCATGGACGGGTCCATCATTTCCCTCACGCCGTAGTAGTCTTGGTCGTTCTTGTCCATGGCGGTGCGAATCTCGCGGACGACATACTTGCCCTTCTCAATCGGTTGCTTTGCAGTGATGAGCTCGAGCATGACCACCCCGAAGCTGTACACATCGCTCTTTTCCGTTAGCTGCTGACTCATGTAGTATTCGGGATCCAAATAGCCCTGCGAAACGTAGAGCATTCCAGTGAATGTTGCTGCGGATCTTGTCATACGTTCCATGAACGAGGAGCTTTAACAAAAGACCAAGTGGTCGAACAAGCGCGAATACCACTTACCAGCGTGCCTTTCACTTGCGTCGAAACGTGCCCCTTCCCGCTGTCCGATACCAGTTTGGACAAACCGAAATCCGCGACTTTGGCCGTCAGATGTTCGTCCAACAGGATATTTGTGGACTTGATATCTCTGTGGATGATTGGAGGATTCGCGAGTTCGTGCAGATAAGCTAGTCCTCTAGCCGAACCTAGAGCTATCCGAAGCCTCCTCTTCCAATCAAGATAAATGCCTGATTTTCCTGCATCAGTACATACACATTATGAATATAACAACATCCTTCGCTTAGGACGAGTCGCGAGTGTCGTGCCTGTCGATATCGCGATTTACTGATTCACAGAGTCCACATCGCATTTTGAGTACCTGTCAAGCTGTCCCTGAGCGTCCCGTTAGGCATATATTCATAGACCAACATCTGCTCTCCTTGCTCGAAACAGAATCCTATGAGGCCGACAAGATTCTTGTGATGAACCCGCGAAAGCAGCTCGATTTCTGTCTTGAACTCGGTTGCGCCCTGCATCGACCCCTGCTGAGCTCTTTTGATTGCTATTATATGACCATCAGGAAGAACTCCCCTGTACACCTGAGGCGAAAACCGAGTAGTAGAAAGATTAAGAAAGAGACGGCACAAGGCCTCATTTGACCTGAAAGGACTGTCACGGCGAATGTACCTTCCCGTATCCTCCGAAGCCTAATTCATTGCTATTGGAGAAATTATTGGTGCACCTCTTAAGTTCATCATAGGAGAACCATCGTGCTCCTTTCAGTTGTGGCGCTCCTCCGCTATCTTTCCCACTGGGTGCCCAGGATGCTGATAGATGGACAAAAAGCATGTAAGTCAACACTGCTTCTGGTTTTCCATGGCTTCAATCTGCGTTGAATCAATTTACAGTTCACATGGGAAGGAATCTATTACCGAAGGTCTGCTCAACTCGAGAGCTTTCTCCGCCCGTTTCTTTTGTCGAATAGCATATAACCCTAATACAACAAGGCCAAGAACCAGAACCGTGCCACCAATAGCGATCCCAACTATCACACCTTTGCTTATGGCGGTTCCTCCATTATCTGCAAACAATGTTAATCCTGTCTCAGAAAATTCGTAGTCGGAACAAATTGTATCAACAAGAGGATGAAGGCGAGTTACCTGGAAAAGCATAGGGGGAGGCGATGAAGTAATAGGGGCCGAATGATTTGGGAGGCTTGAAAGTTTGGTTTGTCAAGTCGAAACCGATCCTCTGAATAGCCGACCGACTAAAATATTTCCCGCTCGGGGGGAAGAGTGAAAGCTGCACTTGAAGGTAGTCGTCAAGATTGAAGAAGGGGTTCTGAAGAGAAACCGAACCGGGAGTGAGATTCAACTTCGTCCACAAGTCCATTTCGAGCATGTGAAACAAGGTCACATTGGACAATTCCCTGAAGGAGGGACCTCTAAAATATAAGGTCCCTTCGTATGGAAATGCGCACTCGCAGCTCTGAGGGTTGAGCCTTTCGTCGGGAGGGCACGACTTGCTTCCGCAGCTGGCGAGGCTGGTCGAATAAGGCTTCACTGTCTGCTGCTGGACCTGGCAGTAATTAGTGTTCGAGAGTTCGGTAGTGCAAACGGGGTTGCCTATTAACCTGAGGGACATGAAAATGAGTTTAAAGGTTGATGGAAAATGCTCATAATCAGAGAGAAATTAGATGCTTTTGTGAGCTCTCTCACATCAGTGTATTTGTGTAACCCGAAGAGCCCAGCGTCACCGATGATATTTGGTTGTTCTGCATATCGACAAGCTGCAACTGGGGACTGATGTCGTCTCCCATGTTCAGCGTACCATTGAATTCATTGTTCTTCAATTTCCTGTAAGAAGTTTGAGAAAGAAAATGAATTACTAGCGTTATCTTTCAATGCAAATGCATAAACAACGATGATCATTGATGTTTTTCATACACTTGCTGTAGCTGAGGAAAGCTGAAAAGCTTTTGTGGGACAACCCCCTTAAGCGGTCCATATTCTATAACCCTGTCATGAATGAATCAGCGAAATTCTGAAAGTTCAACACTTGCTAAATGGAGTATTGCGAAATGCCACCTATCTGATGCCAATAAGCGATAAAGACTTACAGCGTGGTTAGAGTAGGTAAAGTTGAGAACCAATCTGGAGCTTCCGAAGGGTCAAAGAAGTTGTTGCTAAGGTCACTGCGACAGTGAATTTTCACCATGTCAATCATAGCACAGAGCACCACATTTTAGAAAAATAGGTGCGAAACTTCATTCCAAGCATGTCTACTCACACGTAATTGAGGGAATTCATATCCGTCAAGTCCGGTAAAGGGCCAGTCAATGCATTATGGGCGAAGTTCCTGCACAAAAACTTGATAAAATCAGAACGAGTTTTGTTAAACCCTTCATATCGTTGCAACATCATCATATTAGAAGTGTTCCTCACAGTTCACTAAGGTTTGTGAGGTTGTTGAGATTCAGAGGGACTTTTCCAGATAACTTGTTCCTGTCAAGTCGACTGCCTCACATTCAAACAGTTTGCAAGAAAACTAGTTAGCAGAAAGGAAAGAAAATGTACTTTGAAGGATGTTTATGACTGAGAAAGTAAATGTGGAAAGTTTTCTTTTACTCACAGAACCTCAAGATCCGGTAGAAGTCCTAATGAGGACGGTATAGAACCATTAAGCTGATTTCCATCGAATAAGCTGTCGACAAACACAGACCGGTGTTAAGAAGGACAAGAGCAAAATGTAGGATGCCAAATTAGCACGGAAACGTACACGTGTATTAGAACCATCGCCGAGTTGAATAGCTTTTCCGGAATGGGCCCTGAAAGCTTGTTCTTGTTGAAATGACTGCAACATTAATTCAAGTCATCATTATGCACGGTATTGTCACCCAAAGTTGTGGTCTTTTTGTTGAAAGAGGATCCCTAGTTCACATCCAGTTGCTCACTTGCATTGCAAGTCGAGGGAACAAGAGACTTACAAGTGCTTTGCTTTTAACAGGAGGTCCAACCCAGGGGATGTGTCCGTCGATATCGGAATAGGCCCCGTTAATTGATTATCAGCCAGGTCAAACCAGTAAAGCTTGGAGAGGTTACCCAAGGAAGCAGGTATATTACCCGTGAGATTGTTCGAGTTCAGCGCCCTATATTGACAGGTTCAAAACCAAAGAAAGAGATGAGCTCAAAATGATTATCTGGCGTCCAAGTCAAAGCACAAAACACGACCGAGACCGAGGGCATACAAGAATGATAGCTCTGCAAGGTTGCCCAGTTCGTCCGGAATACTACCGGTGAAACTACAGCCGGCTAAAATCCTGAAAATTACAAAGAAGCCAACACTCACGATATGATCAATGTCCAGGAATAAATAATATAGTCAAGAGAGACGATGTGATGGCTATTACAGTATGTTCAACTTCTGTAGATTGCCCAACTGCCGAGCGAGCGGACCAGTGAGCTCTTTGTTGAAGGAAAGGTCCCTGCAATTCAAACATAGACAAAGTAAGCTCGAAAGCCGACTCATGTTAGTCACTTAACATAATTGAGAATGGGAAAGAGCATAAGAATTCATGGATTCATAGTAAGAAGAATGACTCACAGAGATCTTAGTTCAGCGAGTCCTGCTATTTCACTAATTAGCTGGCCCTTGATTCCCATGGTTGATAATCCCCTAAAAGTAAATGAATACTGGTGAGTCTCTGGCTAAACTGATGCAACACAATAAAGCAAAAGATCTGAAATCAATGTGGATTTGGACTAGATACGAGAAAGGAACTCACAATGAAGTTACCCTCGAATTGCTATTGCAGGTTACTCCTTCCCAAGGGAGTCCACACGGGTCACTCGACCTTTCCCAGCTAGGCGGCGTGTTCTGCCATGACATCTTGAGGGATTGGAGAGCCACGGCTGATCAAGCACAGTCATGCATATTTCGACATGGTCAATTCAGTGATGGACTACAATCATTTAAGCACCAAAAGTTGAATCTAATTTATTATGGGCAAATGACCACCTAGAAAAGTTTCCACTCTATAAACATTTGCAACTTCAAATGCTGCCCTAGTAGAATTTCCTCCTACAGCACCAGTTGAACTGCCCAAGAAATTAGCGGACAAGTATTTAATAAGATCTATCACACTGCGAGATTTCTTTTTCAGGTTGACTGTAAATGACCCCCGATCTGTGACGTCCCCCTTATCTATCCAACTTTATGCAATCCAACCTCGAAAACACTACAAGCTCTGAGTAAGAGATGTACGAGACACGAATATGAGATTCCATTACAAGCATTTCCTAAAAATATGTAATGGAACACGAATCTATCAGTCCCTGAAGACTAGAAAGTAGCCATTCTACAGTCCATAATGCACAGTATTTGCCCCAAGACTATGAAATGCGTACACCATATGGAATCCTTAAAGATCTGAGTAGAGGGACACGTCCAGGTTCAAAATCAGCTTCATATCACTCATACGAAAGCGCCGAAATCAAAAAGGATCACACAAGACCACTGCTTCCTTTCCCTGTTAAAAAAGTCATTTGAGCAGCCCTGCTCTGTGACTCCAATTAGAGAGACGAAACGATTCGCTCAGTTCTTCCATATTGGTAAATTTGCTACTGCTATCGTCATAATCTCCATATGAAAACTAGCCAAAACGGACACTTCCCCAGAAAACGTCCTTTTGACTCAGAAGACAGACGCTAAAGTCACCAACAGCACACATAAGCAAGTACACTTACAGTCATCGGGATTGGTGAAAGAAAAAACCAGCTGCAGATCCTTCCCAAACAAAAGCACCGCCACCAAGAAGATCACCCTCAGGAAGACCTCCTCCATAACTTCCGTAGCCAAGGAGAAAAACAAGTCAAAGAACTCGTCTTGCCTCCAAGGCTCCTCCTGCTGCTATTGTCCCGGTCCTCCGCGACGACTTGCAGAGCATAATGAGAACGTGAATATGATGTTGATGTGTTGAAAATTCTGCAGGAGGGGGGGTGTGCTGGGAGGGGTTGGTTGATGACCCTGTCAAAATATCTTTGCTCTAGGAGAAGAAAAAGGAGATGGGAAATGGAACAAAAAATTAAATAAAGGAGGGAGGATTTGTTGGGTGTGTGCTTGCTTTTTGATTGATTTTGCCTTGTCTTTGAAGCCAATCTACCTCCCTCCAGCTCCCGACCACCACCACCACCACTGAGCATCAGCCATCATTCTTCACACCCCTCGCTTTCATCATGCCCGTCGTTAAACACACTTAAACATCACCACGATGGACATCTCACCGCTCTCTCTCCCTCTCTTTCTCTCTCTTTCGTCCTTGTTTCCAACTGAGGATAAAGCTTTAGCAAACATGGACAGAACAATGATTTGCTGGTGTTTAGTACACTTGAAGGCACCATCACGTCTTGCAGGCTGCTGTCATAACTTTTATTTATTTATTTTTTTTGGGCTAAGGAAGGTGACTTGCTATAACGTAAGTATGTCAAAGCTTCTCAATTTGCAGTAATTTAATAATAGATTATGTTGTTTAGTAAAATGCAATGCATGTGGTAGCATAAGATTTCCTCTTATTATTAATTTTTTTTTTTCATTTTTTCGTTTTCTTTAGAGATAAATCTGGTAAATGGGGTAATCAGTGTCTAGTTGGGCAGTAGGTGAGGAGGTGGCCCCACATGGACCCCACATTCGCATGGGACAAAACTCAATCCAATGCCCGATCTAGAAGAAACCCTTTAACCGAGAAATCTATTTCTGGACACAAGTGCCAAAAATACGGTTAATGTCACGAAAATGATAAATTTATCTCAATTTCTATAGCCCATCTACGGTAAGGAATATTTTCTTTTTGGGAAATAGTTGCTAATTATTACTAGCTAGGCAAGTCATTGAGTAGCTCAACCTAGGCTTGATTGAGAAAGAGCACGATTGGAAAGTGCTTTCCATGCGCATGTGGGAGTCGGCATGATGCAATTTAGGGTCTCAATTCTCCACATGTGATTAGGAATTGAAGCCTTGGATAGTTTTGCCTTTAAAATGATATCCGTTCTCTAAAAAAATGATTTAGTGGTTAAGAAAAAAAGTATATGTCAATTGGCTGCACATTGTATAGATCTGATTTCTTGCATTATTGAAGGCAAACAGTTTCACAATTAGCGAGGTGGGTCACTCGAGCTTCGACTTATATCTTGTTAGGTAAATGGTTTTCTATGAAATTAATTTGATTTTTCGCCGGTCAAGATCTTTCTAGTTAGGGAGGCCTAGTGTCTCGTTACCAAAGAAGTGGAGAGATGTCATCTTCATGAATTAAATGATCACATGGAGTCTCAGTACATCCCCACGCAAACAAACTGCAAGTGGAAGGAATATAAAACCAATTCCTAGGGCAATAGCAATTGACATTGGCCAATTTGATGAAAAAAAAAAGAATGTCCACGAATATGAAGAGAGAATCACGCCATTATTTACAGGTCAACCTCACTATTATATGTCATGGTTCTGAACCCTAATTTGGTCCCTAGCACTACCACCATGTAGACCGATGACCATAAAGAATAGTGGCAATAGCAAAGTCGGCTGTGGAATCAACAGGGAATAGTAGACTCTGAAGAATCAATCTTCATCCTAATAATTGGCAATCAATTTATTTTGTGCATCCACCAAATTCCATTGACATGCCTATTGAATGATTTTATTTAAGGGGAAGTTGTCCAATCAGTCTTAAACTCATTGTACGAATGGCAATATAATTATAAAATTTTCAATTCTATCAATTTAGTCCTTAAGTTTTAGCGAACTACCAATATAGCAATTCTAGTAAATTTTTGTCGAAAATCACTAATGTAGAGATGCACCAAATAGGACGACTGACACTAACCGAACTGTCACACCAACGATTTCTCATAAAAATAATCAAAATGATTACTTTGAAATTTCATACAAAAGTTTATGACTCAAATGATATGACATAATTGGTACACATACAATAGGTTTATGATTGATTGAGCAATTTTTCCTCTTATTTCATTAGGAGTTCTCGATATTTTTCAACAATAATAAGAAACATTGGCCAGAGACTGAAACCCACGAGAGGTTCCTACCCTTGAGCATGCGGATTCGGGAGCATTTGCTTGTCCTAATCGAAATCGGCATGTGTTTTATGCATCCTAATTGATAGTCACCAATGTTTTCGCGACCTTATCGACACGAGAATCGTCCGCCTAGCTATTATAATTGAAAATCGAGGAGTTTCAAATATTCAAGACTCGAACTTTCGGGACCTTGATATGCTTTGTGAAAGCCCAAGCATTTTAATTTGGATTATTAGTGGGTAAAAAGGCTAGAAAAAGAATGTTGTCTTTGGAGATCAAGCGGGGGACAAGAAGTAAGAAAAGCACTGAGTAGGTGAATTATTGCAAATTATTATTTTAACAAAGTCAAAACTCGTGTTTACAGCTGGAAAGTCAACTTAAATATAATTTAAAAAAGCTTAAAATGTAATTAAGAATAATTAATAACAACTCCTCTCCATTGACCAAATTTTTAGTTGACCGGAAGAAGCACTTTGATGTACAATCGCAATTTTATGCCTCTCAAGTTGATAGTTTGTGGTTGCTACATATGGGTGTCAGAATCGAATCGAAAAATCAAACTAAACTTTTACGTATTTTCAGTTCAGTTCGGATAACAAAAAGAAATAACCGTTTATTAAATGCGGTTTAGATAATTTCGGTTTGGTTCGATTAATGGAACCGAACATAAAATTGGCCATCTTCTTGACATTACAATTTCACAATCTCTTTCGTTTTTCATTGAACCTATTATTTCAAAAAAGAAAACCAAAAAGCTGAACAAAAAAATGTCAAAAAAAGTTATATAACCTAGGGCAATAGCAATTGACTTAGGCCAATTTGTTGGGAAAAAAAAAAAGAATGTCTAGGAATATGAAGAGAGGATCGCGCCGTTATTTACAGGTCAACCTCACTATTACTTTTCATGGTTTTGAATCCTAATTTGGTCCCTAGCACTACACCATATAGAACAATGACCATAATGAATAGTAGCAATAGCAAAGTCGACTGTGGAATCAACAGGGAATAGTAGACTCCGAAAAATCAATCTTCATTTCAATTTGCAGTCAATTTATGTTACGCATCCACTAAATTCCATTGACATGCGTGGTGAATGTTTTTATTTAAGGGGAAATGGTCCAATCGATCCTAAATTATTGCGTGTATGCCAATCTAAGTTTAAAATTTTCAATTTTACCAATTTAATCATAAATCTTTAGCGTAATTTTCATATAGTTAGAGGCATGCAAAGAAATTGGAAATCGCCTAAACTACTCAGAATCGGACCAGACTGGCCTGTAAGCAAAAGTTCCCATAGGGATTGACCCGGTTCTTAGTTCCAATTTGCTAGAACTGGTGAGTATCGATCTAATTGCTAGTTCCAGGTGTGGATTGCCCACTCGAATCAGACTTGTCCAATATATATATTTCAATATTTCAACTCAATTACTTAATTATTTTTGTACTTTTTGAGTAATTATATATATATATTTTTGTAGTATTTGACTTTATTGACTCATTTTGCCTCTTGGGTGCATAATAGGAATAAACTACCTACTTTGTGTTCATTCTAATAATCCATTTACTTGCTTTCTCAGTCAAATCAAATTAAACAAATGAAGAGGATGGAGGAGATTGATAGGAGACGTTTAACCTGAATTTAAGTCTGAATAAGCTTCAATGTTCTATGTAAAAATTAGGTTTACCATGGTATTAATTGCTGGATGCAATTTTGGAGGGATTGGAAATTGGTTTCATAAACTCACCTAAGAATCGGACTAGATCGGTGGTCTAATTCCCAAGTAGGTCCATGGAATTGATGGGTAACTCTTAGTTCCGATTATTTGAAACTTGTCTTTAGTGGGTGGTTCTCGGTTCCAAGGTGGGAGCCGCCCACTTAGATTCTCAACCCTAAATGTAATCATTATAGTCAATTTTTGTCGGAAATCACTAACGTAGAGTGCGTCACATAGGACGACTGACGTTGACTACACTAGCATATTGTGGATTTCCCACAAAAATGACTAAAATGATTGTATTGAAATTTCATGCAAAGATGTATGACTCAATTGATAAGACCGAATTGGTATTCATACAATAGATTTATGACTGATTAAGTAATTTTTTCTCTCATTTCATTGGGAGTTTATGATATTTTTTGACAATAATAAGAAACATCAACCAGAGACTGAAACCCGCGAGAGGTTCCTACCCTTAACCATGCGGATTCAGGAGCATTCGCTTGTCCAAATCGAAATCGGCATGCGTTCTATGATCCTAATTGACAATTACCAATGGTTTTCACAACCTTTTCGACACGAGAATCGCCGTCTAGCTATTGTAATTGAAAATCTAAGGAGGTCCAAAAATTCAAGACTCGAATTTTCCGGGACCTCGATATGTTTTGTGAAAGTCCAAGCATTTTAATTTGGATAATTAGTAGGTACAAATGCTAGAAAAAAAATATGTTATCTTTGGAGATCAAGCGGGGGACAAGAATTAAGAAAACCACAGAATTGGCGAATCATTATAAATTACTATTTTAGCAAAGTCAAAACTCGTGTTTACAGCTGGAAAGTCAACTTAAATATACTTTAGAAAAGCTTTAAGTGTAATCAAAACTAATTGATTACAACTCCTCTCCATTGACCATATTTTTAGTTGACCGGAGGTGGCACTTTGATATATAATCGCAAAATTGTGCCTCAAGTTGACAACTTGTGGTTGCTAAGTATGGATCTTAGAACCGAATTGGAAAATCGAACCAAATTTTCATACATTTTCAGTTCGATTCGAATAATAAAAAGAAATAATCGTTTTATAATAAATGCCATCAGATAGTTTTGGTTCCGTTCAATCAACCATTCCGAACAAAAAATTGGCCCTCTTCTAAATATTATAAATTACACAATCTCTTTCATTTTTTACCGAATGTCTTTCTAACATTTCAAAAAAAAAAAAAAAAAACCAAAAAACTGTATAAAGAAAATATCCAAAAAATTTACATAACCTGTAATAAGCATGTATTCATGCATCATGAGAATGTCAAAATAAGTTGCATTACCCTTAAAGAAGAACTTGATGCACCAAGAAGTAATTGAACATTGAACCAAAAAACGAAAGGAACAAGCAAGCGACTCGCGCGATCCGCGATCACTTCGGTTCGATCTTCGCCGAAAGCGCGTACCCGCCGCTGTAATCGAACGAATTGCTGTAGCCGACATCCTTGCTGTTGAGCGAAACGTCCGTGTACAAAGGTTGTCTAGGACCACCAATGTTTGGTCCCCCAAAGTCCGTGGCGGACGAGGACGCGGACGTCAGGCCCGTGGCGGTCCCGTCCATCTGCAGGATCGTCTCGATTTCCTTCACGACTTCGTTCATCCTGGGGCGGTTGGTGGATGATTCCTCCACGCACCGCATTGCCAGCTCCAGGAACTGAGCGAACCCCGCTAGGCGCCCCGCCTTGCGAAGGGACGGATCCATGACTTGCGCTAGTCCGTAGTAGTCTCGGTCGTTTTTGTCCATTGCCGTGCGGACTTCTCGGACGATGTACTTGCCCTTTTCGATCGGCGGCTTCGAGGTTATCAGTTCGAGCATCACGACCCCGAAACTGTAGACGTCGCTCCTATCTGTCAGTTGCTGGGTCATGTAGTACTCCGGATCCAAGTAGCCCTGCAAGTTCAGAGGTTCCGAACGGTCAGAATCGGAATCGAAGTCAGGAAAGCATACACTGCACCTTCTGAGGAAATCTGTTGCTCATTGCAACTTTATCAAACCTACTCACGCTTAGAATGGGACTCTCTAAAATGATCTGTACTTTCAGTTCACCTATCTGTGGCTGTCCTGTGTTTTCCTTAATTCTAGGGAATCTGGCATAACCATATCATCTGCTTAAGTTTAGGGGAAGACAATGGGGAACGTATTATCAGTTGGGAGTTTGATGAAAAACTAGAGGTTATATTTCGGGATAGATCTCGTAACCAGCCTCTGTGGCCTTAATTGGGACATTCGCGCGGGAGGATACCATACCAGCGTGCCCTTGACTTGTGTTGAAACATGTCCTTTCTCGCTGTCTGCCACCATTTTGGACAAGCCGAAGTCCGCGACTTTAGCCACGAGGTTGTCATCCAACAAGATATTCGTGGACTTAACGTCTCTGTGAATGATCGGGGGATTCGCGAGCTCATGCAGATATGCCAGTCCTTTCGCAGAGCCGAGAGCAACCTGCAGCCTCCTCTTCCAATCAAGATGTATGCCAGTTTTCCCTGCGTCGAATATATTCAGTGTCCATTGCTATTAAACAATAGGCAGATTCATTCACAAGAAACCTCATACGAGATGAGAATAAACCATGGTATGCAAAGTTTTATATGATGGAATCTATTGAGGCTCGATGCGATTTAGGCCAAGGGAAGTACCCGACAAGCTCTCCCTAATTGTCCCATTAGGCATATATTCATAGACCAACATCTGCTCTCCTTGTTCATAACAGAAGCCGATGAGGCTGACGAGATTCTTGTGATGGACTCTAGAAAGTAGCTCGATTTCCGTCTTGAATTCATTCGCGCCCTGCATCGACCCCTGCTGAGCTCTTTTGATTGCCGTCACTTGGCCATCGGGAAGCATTCCTTTGTAGACCTATCATATCAGCGATAAAGAATTACAAAGCAGTAAATTGAAGCATATTATAAATTGACAATCGGCGTAGCGCATGATTTTTACCTTTCCATAGCCCCCGGAGCCTATCTCATTACTTTCAGAAAAACTGTTGGTGCACTTCTTGATTTCGTCGAAGTAGAACCACCTCGCCCCCTTCAACTGTGGTGCTCCTCCATCATCACTTCCCCTCGGTATCCAGGATGCTTAAACATGGATGGATCAATGTGAGTGAGACAACAAAATTCTGGGTCTTATTTATATATCGTTTTTATGATATCAGCAATCAGCCTGTCAAAGTGCTTTAGTAGCAAAATGATGAAGAGTTCAAGCACTAATTACCAAATGGTTTGCTCAATTCAATTGCTCTTTGTGCTCGTTTCTTCTGTTGAATAGCGTAAATTGCTAACCCCACAAGTACAAGAACCAGGACTGCACAGCCAACGGCAATCCCTGCTAGGGCTCCTTTGCTGATGCTTACTTTGTTACCTGGATCAGTTTTTCATGTCAAACACATATGAATGATAGTCAAAGCTGATATATGAGAGGATGAAATTAAGTTACCTGGGAATGGATAAGCAAGTGCGTTGAAGAGATAGGTACCGAAGGTGGGGGGCGGCTTAAAATTTTGCTTAATCAAATCGAATCCAATCCTCTGAATCTCTGACTTGCTGAAGTACATCCCGTTAGATGGAAACAAAGACACAGGTACTAAAAGATAGCCACTGCTTTGATCAAAGGCGATATTCTGAAGAAAAACTGAACCATTAGTAAGGTTCAATGTCTGCCACAGGTCTAGTTCCAACGATTGAAACCGTGCGGCATTGGACAGATCGCTGAACGATGGAGCTTTGAATATCAATGTTCCAACGTACGGAACTGCACATGTGCAGCTTCCGGGGTTAAGTCTCTGATTGGAGGGACACGATGAACCTCCGCAGTTGGTTGGGGTAGAATAAGTTTGCTGCTGCTGCTGAACTTTGCAGGAGCTCGTGGTTGAGAGAACAGACCCATTACATGCCGGGTTTCCCACTAGTCTGAAGTAGAAAGACAAGTGATTAGCATAAAACTGTCGACCGTATCTCAGAATGGAAGTCTAATCCCTATAAACTGTCTCACATTAACACATTCTGGTAGGAACTGGTCGTCAGCGAACCAATCTGGTTATCTTCCAAATTAACAATCTGCAACTGGGGACTGATGCTGGTACCCATGTCCAATGTTCCGTTGAAAGCATTGTTACTCATATCACTGTAGAAGTTTGAAAAATCATCAAAATGGTAGAAGAAAGAGGACACAAGCTAGAAATATCTTTTCCTTACACTTGCTGTAGCTGGGGAAGGCTGAAGAGGTTTGGTGGTAAAACCCCTTGAAGCGGTCCATATTGTATGATTCTGGTCATAGCGAGATAAATTCTAGGTTATTCACGAGTTTCAGGAAGCCAAACAACTTTTCACTGTACCGATTGCATTGAGAAATCTTACAGAGTGGTGAGAGATGATAAAGTTGAGAACCAATCTGGAGCTGCCGAAGCCGCAAAAGAGTTCTTGCTGAGGTCACTGCAAAGGTACAATTTTGCCCAGTCAACCAGCCAGTGGGATTAGCCACGTGATATCATGAGGGAGAGACAAAACCAGGATTTCTTACTCACATGTAACTGAGTGAACTCATCCCTGTTAAGTTCGGCAAAGGGCCACTGAATTCATTATATGCTAAATTCCTGGAGGAAATGTAAAAGAATGAGGGGAGATTTTTGGTGATCTCACTTGAATACCATTGATGAAGAAATCTATACTCACAGTTCACTAAGTCGTGTAAGGTTGTTGAGAGTTGAAGGGACGTTTCCAGAAAAGGAGTTCCTATCGAGTCGGCTGTGTCGTATTGTGCAATGTGAGTCCAAATAAATTTAATAGGTACCGCTGGTTGGTAATTAAATATCCCAAAGCGCAAAACAAATATTAGGTGAGTAGTTACTCACAGAGCCTCGAGGGTCTGAACAAGGCCTAATGTGGATGGTATAGAACCATTAAATCGGTTATCGTCAAATAGTCTGTCAACAATAGCTAGCGCAAGTTAGAGCAGAAAGCTAGGGAAATTATATCAAGCGATAAAATTGGCAACTTACATATGTATCAGAGGCATATTTGAACTGAACAATTTATCTGGTACAGTGCCAGACAGTTGGTTCTTGCTGAAGTGGCTGAAGTTACGGATGCAGCACAGTCCAAACAATTAATGAGGAAAGAACATAAAGATTGTGTCTCTAATCTCTAGGAGCTGGAATGAAAAGATCCTTAATCCATATTCATAACACTAGGTGCAGAATTATTGTACACAACTTACAAGTGACTACAATTGAACAAAAGGTCCAACCCTGGGGTGGTGCCCGTTGAAACCGGTAGCGATCCGGTTAACTGATTATCTGACACGTCAAACCAGTAGAGGTGGGAGACTTTACCCAAAGAAGCAGGTATATTACCACTGAAATTGTTGGAATTTAGCGCCCTGGTAAAAATGGCAATTTGAATAGTCTAAGCGAAACATACAGCTGAACTTCCATAATCAGCAAATTAGTAGCATTCTCATTTTGACAAGCCTTACAAGAAAGTCAGCTCCGAAAGGTTGCCCAGTTCATCAGGAATACTACCAGTGAAGCTGCATTCAGCCAACATTCTGAAAATTGGAAAGATGAAGGTTCATACATGAGAAAAAAGGGAAACACAAGGTGTCTTAGCAATGAATGCAGTAAAAAAGGGTATTACAAGATAGTCAACTTCTGTAGACTTCCCAACTGCAAAGGGATCGGTCCGGTGAGACCGCTGTTTAAGGAAAGATCCCTGCATTTCAAAGGTGAAATGAGACAAATAAGTAGACTCATTCATATATGATTGAACACAAAAAACGACATCTTTGTACTTCATCTATGCAATTCTTAATAAACATCTAAGAATCAGAATTTGATCATGACAGAAGATAGAAAGATGAGAAACACACAAGGAAGTGAGTTCTGTGAGCCCCCCTATGTCGGATGGCAGCGGCCCTTTGATATCCATGCCAGATAACCCCCTGTCAAATTGAAAACAGAAAGAAAGTTTCACAGTCAATGGCTGCTAAAATGGCATTATTGATATTCAAGGAGAAGGACAGAAAATTCTAGGAACTGAGAACAAGAATGAGCACCCAGAACAAGTAGAGAGCACTCACAGTTGGGTCACTCTTGAATTACCATCGCAGGTGACTCCATCCCAGGAGTGTCCACAAGGATCATTGGACTTGCCCCAGCTGGATGGTGTGTTCTGCCACTGGGCTTTCAGGGCTAAAAGAATGGTTTCTGCACATTCATACGGCAAAAAATAAAGAGTGAAATTTTAAGATGGGAAAGGTCAAATGCTCATTTGAGTCTCCAGAGATCTACTGCCGATGCAAGATTCTTGGAGAAAATATTTTAAATTGCAAGAGACGTGGTGTTTTTGTGTACTAAAGCTTTCTGATGGCTGCAGCAGGCGGGCAAAGATGGCTGTGACAGCCATTTCCACTAAACTTCTCATCGACAGAGATTTGGCCATGCACTTTTTTCTCATTTATAAGTTTAGACTGCCCACTGATCTTCAGTTTTTTTTCTGCAGAAGCATCTCTTTCTATTGCTGGAGCAACTATTCAAGAGTGGATGCAGATGGACAGTTTTCCCTTTCCTTTAAAATTCAGTTGTTTCCCGTTTCTTTCGTGGTCAATGCCAGAACTTATTGTTCATACAGAGCGTATGATGAGATATGATATATCATAACTCCAGAATATACAAGCTTAGTTCTAGATCTACAACGCAGAAAAAGGCCAACATGTTCAACAGGGCTAAAGTATTTCGTGTTCTGCATTGCCCCAGGGCAGATAATCAAATTGACTGCATGGACAACTAAGACAACTGTTGTGGCAATAACCATTATATCTATGTTCGTGCATCTAATCTCTTTTACTTCTTGGGTTCCAAGATGCTAAAATTCTCTTCAAGGAACAACATGTATAATACTATCCAAGTTTATGAAATTGGTAATGGTTGACAACATAGCAGGAGACCTCTTTCTTGCACTTATGTCAGTGCTTCCTATGAGTAGTTCTACCAAGGCTAGAACAACTCAATACCAAAGCGCATAGCCCACAGTATATAGTCCTTGTTGATAAGACTCGAGGGACAATTTGATGCAAGAAAGACCCGCGAAACTAGCATCCTCTTTAAGCATTTCCGCAGATACATAACACAATCCAGATGATCCTTTAGGTTCAAAGAGACCAAAAGTAGCCCTTTCCTAGTTCCAACAACATAAAATGTCCAAGTCTAGCCAGACGAGCTAAAACCTTAAAACCTGAGGAATTCTAAGTTCTACACCGACAGCTTAAGTCCCTGAAACCTTAAAAATGAAGAAGGAAAAGCTGTTTTGATGACTCGCTACCTTTTTTCTCACACCATCCCAAAGCCAAAACAAGATGAACCCAGAAGAAGTACAGATAGAAAGAAAGGAAGAAAGAACATGAATTACAGGAAATTCATAGACCATAGCAATATACATAAACAAATAGATGTGCGTGCACTTACGGTCATTTGCGTTTGTAGTAGAACAAATCAAATGAATCCAAGAACAGAAGAGAACCAGAAACAAGAGCAACCGGAGGTTCTTGCTTGCCATTATTCCGCCACCTCTCATCCCTCTCATTCCTTTTCCAAAGTCAAAACTCCTCATCTGCTCTGATCCACCACCATCTTATTACATATTGTTCTGACCCAGTATCAACACATGCAGCATGGCTTGTGCAAGACCGAGACGTTAGGTCTATGCACCTACCAAAAATAAAAATTATATTCTTCAGGACAATCTGTGAGTGTGAACAATGAAGAGGTGATGGGGTTTGTTGAAGACGCTGTCAAATGACATCTGGTTCAAAGTCAACAAGAAGGGAGGGAGGACAAGGTATTGGACAAGCTTTGGATTGTTTCTATCTCTTCTACTTGTCGGGTCTGAACGTGACGATCCTTCCTTTTTGTTTTGGCTCGTGCCAAAAGGTACCATGACTCGTTCTCCACCATTTGACCATCCTTCTTCCAAGCCTTAGTTCTCACCAGAGAGAGGCCTTTTCATCGCGGTCGCTATCCAAGCCTTTTTTTTTCAATTATTTTCCTGCGGCCGTCTCCCCACCAAAAGCCTGGAGAGAAGAATGCGTAAGCAAAGGCTGCTCGGTGTCCATAGAAGTTTCCCTTATTGGCCTTGACATGTCGTGCTTGAGTAAAAACTCGTACACAAGACCTCTCAAGCTACTGGAGACCTTAGGGTTTTCGATGATTTCATCACTTGGCTAACCTCTTGAATGGCGGATCATCTCCATCTATGATCCTATGCCTATGCTATTGCGATACTCGGACATTTTGTTGATGTACAATCTGTCAATTTGATCAAGGGAAAAGAAAAGGTATTCACACGATGCAAGATCACCATTCGACTCTCATTCTTACATATGAGGAGGAGGACCTTCGCCTCAAAAGGGTACAAATTCGAGATGACTACCGTACTAATTTGTTAGTCATTTTGAATCTTTATAATTCAGGTTCACATGCTTCGAGTTCATACACGAATATCCAACGCCGGCGGATTAAAAAAATGGGATAAAGAAAAATGCAATAAAAAAAAGTGGGAGCGGGTAGGGTGGTGGGTATAGAGAATGGGGTCCCACGTAGCCGCATCCTCGCATGAATGACGGTATTTCGGTTGAATTTTTTTTTTTTAATCTATTTTTCAGCGTACATTGTTATCTTGATTATAGAAATCTTCCTTCAATCTGATAAGTCCTCAGTCAGATTAATGTAATTGCCAGCTTCTCTTTGTATACTTTTCTCGAGAATTTGTCAGCTGGCTTCTGTCCGAAGAGCATTTACAAAGAATTAATTAAGAAAAGGCTACGGTTTTCATTGTTTCAACTGTTCTTGTAATAAGTAATTGAAATTTGTCTCGTGAAATATAGCTAACACTAGCCATTCTTTTTCTTGTTTAAGATTTGAATTCCTCTCAGGCTCTGTTTGTTTGGAAAATATTTTTTGGGAAAATATTTTTCTTGTTTGGTTTGCTTAAAAAATTAAGTCAACATAAAATGTTTTCCTAATCAATTGGAAATGTATTCCTACTAAAACTTTATATTAAGGAAAATGATTCCTTCTTTTAAAAGTTAGAAATCATTTTCTAGAAACTCTATGCTTAGGAATGGAACCTCAAAGCTGTTCTTGAGCCCTTGGTAGCATGATTGATCCTTGGCACCCAAGCTCAGGTCCATTAAGATCGGGATTGGATGATTTCTACAATTTCTTTTTTAAAATTTGATATTATTCTTTTTTATTCCTTTTTATTCTTTTTTTCCTTCATATGCTGATGACTGGCCATAGGAGAGGGTTAGCAAGGTTGCACCTCACAAAATCTGATAAGGTTGAGCATCGCTCGAGGCTAGTGAGGCTTGAGCTTGCCAAATCTCGGTGAGGGCCAACCTTGAGCAATGATCGACCTTGACCTTGTTAGGATCGACACTTGACCTTGCCAGGCTAGATGCTTGATCTTGACCTCGAGCTCATTGACCTTGGGCGAGCTTGAGCTTGGCGTCTCCCAATGAGGCTCGACCTCACCCAATGCCACCGAGGTTGACCCTCGCCTATGGCCTATCATTGAGGCTTGGTGAGTAGTAGAGAAAGAAGGAAAACGAAAAAGAAAGAAAAAATAAAAATAATATTTATTTTAAATTACAAAATTATTCATGTCATTACCGACATCCATGTCAACAATTTCCGATCAAACGACGACACATAAAATTAAGCGAGATTTTCCTTACCAAACGAAGAAAAACATTTTCTAATTCATTTTCAAGTCTTATCCAAAAATTAAAAAATATTATCATTTTCTTAGAAAATGTGTGACGTCCCAGTACATTATGGCTAACAAGGTTACTAAAATTTTTACTTTTTAAGCATGCTGAAGCACGTCCGGTCATAGAACATCTGGGACATATAAAATTCAAAGGAACACACGTGTAATTATGAATCACGTGATCTCATTTCATATTTATATATATTTTAGGTGACATGGTTGGGGTACACTGGGGACAAGTAAAAGGTACCACTACTCCATATTACACCCAAAAGCTCTAATAGCTGCATCCATATGTACTTTGTCATCTCTCTCCCACCCACAGTACTTCCAAAATCATGTCATCTCTTTCCCACCCATAGTACATTCAAAATCCTGGCCTGGTCTTCCCAATTGCTAATGATATGAGAAATAATGATCGTGAGCACAAAGCTTAGCAAGCAAATTACTGACCTGTTTACAACCACAAATAAAAAACTACCAATCTGTCTATATCACATAAGTCAATAATAGCACATACAAGGAAGTTTAAATATAAAGGACAAAAGATCATTATGTTATAAATTTACCTAAGAACCTTTCTCAAAATCAGGATATCAATTAGAAAACATTTTCTCTGAAAACCGTAGTAAAGCTTGAATGAAATATGAAAAGGCAATTGATTATTACTGTGAATTGACTGCCACCATCTTCCGGGAACCCGTTACCCCTTGGCTATCTCGCACTCATTCGATATCATGAGGATATATGAAGGAATCGTGCTATATCTCCAGGCATTCGGAGGAACCCAGTTACTCTTCTAGGCATCCCTACTATAACCCAGGGCGTCGTCATCCTAAGGCTCGACGGTAGTCCCAATCACAAACTCATCTTATGGTGCATCAATTCTACAATTCAATTGAAACATATCCTCCAATGAGTTAAAACACAAAGACTCATTCAATTTTACAATCATTAATCCTCTGTCCACTTGAAAATCAGAAAATGATATAGGAAGGTTGATTATTAGTATTTGCCCAAAAGACAAGGGCAAAAAGGGAAATTCCGAGTACCAAATTCAATAAAAAGGGCAGTTCGCCTATCCTTAGAAATCGATGGCATTCACCAAGCATATCCATTCAAAAAATCACAAAACTTTAACACGACGTGGAAGAGACTCCGAGAAACATTTTTTGTGGAGGACTTGTGGTCCAGTTTAGCTTGTATGGGTCCCAATAATTTTCTGAATTTCGGGTCAAAACAGGGCACAAATCCAGATTGCAACCAGGTCAAGAAATCGCATTTTTGACACCTAATTGAACTCTAAAAATCATGGAAAAATTGAACATGATAGTTTAAGACATGGTCTACAACTTTCATGAAGGATACTAGTCCAAATTGTTTGTCAAAAATCTGGTAGAAAATGGAAACCAAACAAAGGTCTGGAAATCGCTTATAAAAATAATTTCGGACCCAAACAGTTTTTGAAATATATTTTGCACAGAGGGTCCGAAAAATTTAAAATTTAAGTATGTTGCAGAATAAGCCAAAATGCACAACTTTCGTGAGAAAGTCCCATAAAATTTGTACCACAGAAATTGGGATAAAATTGGCAAAATCCATGGTACACAATAAACCGAATTTCCAAATAATTATGTTCCCGGATTCCGTCCACAATTCGTGATATTCAAACTCAATGCACTAAAAATCTCAGCGACCAGCATTTCAACAACATATTAATATACTCAATATACTCAATATACTCAATTCTTAACACTACTAGCGACATGAATATCCCGAATCTGTCGATGAACATAACTAAGCATGAATTTAATTGAGGCAATTAAAACACGAGGAAATCAACCTTAACGTATAGAAGTTAACCTACGTAGCATAAACAGGGCAGTAATTCTTTTTTTTTTTTTTTTGGTCAGTCCTACTCTATGCCTACTCTACACTCACTTTCAGATTTTTACCCTGCCTCTTACAGGCGTGGGAGTCGAAACGGACTCTTGAAACTTACTCGTCCCCACCCCATCCCCCTGAGAAGGTGGAGATTTGAATCTATCACCTCCCCCTTCCATATTGGAAGGGTGGCCATTGGGGCGAATCTCAGTGGTTAAACAGGGCAGTAATTCACTTGCCTTAAAATCTTGGATGAGCTGTGGCCGCGGTTCGGCAAGTTGTAGCAGCCTAGAAAGACGACGTGAGTGGCGAAACAACGATGCGATGGACTAGCTGAATTGAGCAGCGTCGGTGGTCGAATTGAGCAGCGTCGGTGGTCGAACAGCATCGCTGTGGCGTCACGGACGAGCAGGGAGGAATGAGGGAAAAGCCGGTCGTTGTTCTGTACAGAGAATGAACGGAGGTTCGTGCAAGAAGGAGGAATGAAATGCCGACTTCCCCTTTATACTTCAGTCTTCGTTTTCTCCACCGATCGAGTCGATCAGGCTTGTTGACTCTATAAGTCCGGATGGCCAACACCTGGGGCTATGCGGCAGCAAGGGGCGAAATTGTAACATCCCGGGCCCTACTGTGTAATATTGTCCGCTTTGGTCACCCACCCTAGCGCGGACGAACCGCCATCCCAGCCACGGTCTCTTCCCTCACGGCTCTCCACCTCTTAACAGAATAGCGTCCTCGCTGTGGCCCCACGAGCATTAGAACAACATTCGAACTGTGGTCCCACATGCGGTCAGCTATGATACCACTCGTAATATCCCGGGCCCCACTGTGTAATATTGTCCGCTTTGGGTCACCTGCTCTGGCGCGGACGAACCACCATCCCAGCCACGGTCTCTTCCCTCACGGCTTTAAAACGCGTTACACAGGTTAGAGGGACCCAAGCCTTATAAGCTAATCAAGACCTCCCTCCCTAGGCGATGTAGGATAAGAGATGAGGTTGTTATAGAAATGGGAGTCGCCGCCGCTGCCGCCTCTTTCCGCCATGGTTTTTCATCTCTCCGTTTGGTTGATCCGGTGGCATTTGAAATGTGGCGGTGATGCGTTATGGCGATGTCGACTTGGCGGAGCGAGGTGTCTTGATGGTGACGAAGATGGGCTGAGATGGCATTGGCATATATTGCGGTGGCACGAATGGCGTGGTCTGATGATGAACTCGTTGACGTGGTCTGAGCCTTTGAGCATTGGAGGTTTGCTATTCTATCGAGCGATAATCCAGATGTCACAAAATGACTTTCTGAAAAAATATTTTATGAAAATGTTACATTTTACGCTAAACAAACTTAGTCTTATTATGAATCTCTGAAATCTTGAAAACCGTACGATAATAAAATATTCAGAACATCTTGAGTTATTGTAATTATGCAGAAGTTTTTTAGTTGAAATAAATACATAAGAAAACTTGTCTCGTTAAATTAATTTTTGCTCTATACGTTTCACAAGATATGAATAGTTTACAATATATTTTCTTAAAAATGATTGGTTGTATTGTTTGAAATAATTAGTTTATATAATTTATTTCTATCATCGATAATAAATTATGTTCAAACATTTTTGTGGAGATGAAAATATTTTTTGTCCATTTATTGTAAATGATATAAGTGATTATTTAAATAAATATATATTTATTTATTTATTTAAAATTATTTATTTTTCGCAAAATAGACTTATCATAAATAATGATATCTGTTTTTGAAATGAAATAATTCTTTGAAAAAAAAACTAATAGGATCCTCACCATGTAGGGTTGAGCTGACCTTTCATAAATGACACATGGACATGATTTTGATCAGTTTGAGAGTTAGGGTTTCGTGTGATTATTCCGATCAAATTGTTCACCTTCCAATTTTATTTTATTTAATTAAAGAAAGGTTGATGTATAAACAATTTGATCGCCGTACGACGCCACGAGGAACTCTA
Source organism: Eucalyptus cladocalyx (assembly GCA_017140615.1). Taxonomy (NCBI): domain Eukaryota; kingdom Viridiplantae; phylum Streptophyta; class Magnoliopsida; order Myrtales; family Myrtaceae; genus Eucalyptus; species Eucalyptus cladocalyx. Next base: position 7,860,814 of record CM029516.1, on the reverse strand, counting down.
TCCTTGTTGGCCTTGAAATGTTGTGTTTAATAACAACTGAACAAGACCTCTTGCGCTTTAGGAGACCTAGAGTTTTCAGTGACTTTATCACTTGGCTAGCCTCTTGAGTCGCCGATCATTTCCATATATGATTCTTGAGAATGTGTATCATGCCTATGCTATTGCCATACTCATACAGTTTGTCGATGTAGCATCGTCGATTTTTTTATTTTTTTTTGGTAAGGTAAGTAATATTAAGGGGAAAGTCAAAATGTATAGACAAACGGCTTCAAAAAACTGTCACTCAAGATGAATAGGCTCATAATGAGTGAAAGGAAGCCGAAAAAAGGCTAATCGGCCGACAACACCAAAACAAGACAACACGCCAAAGGAAGAACACAAAGCAGCACCAAGTGTCTACCAAGGCAATGCCAACTCAGACGTCAAAGATAGCAGGGTCTACTTCCCAGGAACGTTCACTCTTCTATTTCTTGGGGAATCCTCCACATTCTTGTAGGTGCAAGCCTTATCTTTAACAACCTAGGTGCTTCTTCATAGCCGAAGTAGAAATCTACACACCCCTGAAGAGAATATCGTTTCTATTCTTTCAAATGATGTGGCAGAGTGCTCCAAAAGAGAATCGGTCAATGCATTTATAAAACTCCTTGCTCGAGAGCAAGGCCGAAGCCCAACTAAGCATATCCTCCCAAGGCTTATTACTCCAAGGAAGACCACATCTAGTCGCCCAAAAGAAGGCAACAGTCGAGGTAGTAGCATCGTCAACTTAATACAGGAAAAAAAGTACTTCGCTATTGATGATGTTTTGTGTATGTATGGAGTGATATAAAATTACTATATGACGAATGGAACAAAGTCGGCTAACTACCATACAAATTTGATGAACAAAATAAGCGACTCTCGCGATCGACATTTACTTTGGTTCAATCTTCATCGAAAGTGCGTACCCGCTGCTGTAGTCGAATGAATTGCTGTAACCAACATCCTTACTACTGGATGAAACATCACTGTACAAAGGATGCCTAGGAGCACCATAATGTGAAGCTCCAAAGTCTGTGGCCGATGAGGACGCGGACGTCATGCTTGTGGCTATCCCGTCGGCTTGCAGGATCATCTCGATTTCCTTCACGACTTCATTCATCCTGGGACGGTTGGCGGATGATTCGTGGAGGCATCGCATTGCTAACTCCAGGAACCATGTAAAACCCTCGAGACGCCCCACGTTGAGAAGGGACGGATCCATGACTTGCCTTAGTCCGTAGTAGTCTCGGTCGCTTTTGTCCATCGCCATGCGGACTTCACGGACGATGTACTTGCCCTTGTCGAGCGGTGGCTTCGCAGTTATCAGTTCAAGCATCACGACCCCGAAACTGTAGACATCGCTCTTGTCTGTTAGTAACTGGGTCGTGTAATATTCTGGATCCAAGTAGCCCTGCAAGATCACAAGTTACGAACAATCAGAACTTGAAATCAGGAAAGCATACGCTTCACCTTCTGAGGATTATCTATATCCCATTGCAACTTAGTCAAACCTACTCAGATTTCAAAATGGTACTCTATATAATCCTTTTTACTTTCAGTTCACCTATCTGGGGTGTCCTGTGTTTTCCCTAATTCTAGGAAAATGGCATAACTTATCATCTGCTGGAGTTTCAAGAAAGACAAAGGAAAACTTATTGTCAGTCGGAGTTCGATGAAAAACTAGAGGTTATGATTCGGTTAAGATCTCATAACCCGCCTCTGTTGCATAAGCTGGACATTCAAATAGGAGTATGCTATACCATTGTGCCCTTGACTTGTGTTGAAAGATGTCCTTTCTCGCTGTCCGCCACCATTTTAGACAAGCCAAAGTCTGCAACTTTAGCCACCAAATTTTCATCCAACAAGATATTCGTGGACTTGACATCTCTGTGAATTATAGGGGGATTCGCGAGTTCGTGCAGATATGCCAGTCCTCTCGCGGAGCCAAGGGCGACCTGGAGCCTCCTTTTCCAGTCAAGAGGTATGCTAGTTTTCCCTGCATCATTAATTTTCAGTATCCATTGCTACAAACAGTAGGCAGTTTCATTCACCAGAAAAAGTATCACTCTCACTTATGCTAGAAAGAATGATAGGAGGACAAAGCATGATCCGGAATGTTTTATATGGAGTCTAAACATCACAAAGCTCTATGTGATTTAGGCAAAGGAAAGTACCTGACAAGTTTTCCCTAAGTGTCCCATTGGGCATATATTCGTAGACCAACATCTGTTCTCCTTGTTCGTAACAGAAGCCAATGAGGCCGACGAGATTCTTGTGATGGACTCGAGAAAGTAGCTCGATTTCCGTCTTGAACTCGTGCGCGCCCTGCATCGACCCCTGCTGAGCTCTCTTGATTGCCAACACTTGGCCGTCAGGAAGCATTCCTTTGTAGACCTATCAGTTCATGAAAAAGAATTACAAAGCAGTGATACAAAGCATATTATAATTTACATACAATTGGTGCAGCGCGTGAATTTTACCCTTCCATAGCCCCCGGAGCCTATCTCGTTACTTTCAGAAAAACTATTGGTGCACTTCTTGATTTCGTCGAAATAGAACCACCTTGCCCCCTTCAATCGGGGTGCTCCTCCGCCACCACTTCCCCTCAGTATCCAGGATGCTTAAAAATGGATAGATCGATGTGAGTGAGACAACTTATTTAGTTTACTCGTTTTCAACTATCTCAGCAATCAGCTTGTCAAAGTGCCTCAGTAGCAAAAAAAAGATGAAGAGTTCATGCATTAATTACCAAATGGTTTGCTCAATTCCGTTGCTCTTTGTGCTCTTTTCTTCTGTTGGATAGCATATATTGCTAACCACACAAGTCCAAGAACCAGGACTGAGCAGCCAATGGCAATCCCTGCTATGACGCCGATGCTGATTCGTATTCCGTGAGCTGGATTGGATGTTCACGTCAAAATGGATATGAATGATAGTCAAACCTGATGCATGAGAGGATGAAATTAAGTTACCTGGGAATGGATAAGGATATGCGCTGAAGATGTAGGGGCCGAAGCCCGTGGGCTGCTGAAATGTATGGTTCGTGATAATAAATCCGATCCTCCCAATATCTGACCTACTGAAGTACGTCCCATCAGATGGAAAGAAAGACACAGGTACCATAAGATAGCCACTGCTTTGATTAAAGCCGATATTCTGAAGGGAAACTGAACCATTAGGTAGGTTCAATGTCCGCCACAGTTCTACTTCCAACGATTGAAACAGAGTGGCATTGAACAAATCGCTGAATGATGGAGCTTTAAATGTGAATGTTCCTTCATACGGAACCGCGCACATGCAGCTTCCAGGTTCAAGCTTCCGATCTGAGGGACACGATGCACCTCTGCATTTGGCTGGGGTGGAATAAACTTGTGGCTGCTGATCTTCGCAGTACCCCAAAGTTGAGAGAACAGGCGCATTGGTACATGCCGGATTTCCCATTAGTCTGACGCAAAAAAGGAAAAAAAAACAAATGATTAGCATCATAATGTCTTTCATGTCTCAGAATTGAAGTCTAACGCCTGCGAACTCTGTCTCACGTTAATCTGTTCCGGTAGGGACTGGTCAACAGGGATTCGATCTGGTTATTTTCCAAATTAACGTGCACCAATTTTGGACTGACGCTGGTACCCATGTACAGCGTTCCATTGAAAGCATTATTTCTCATATCACTGTAGAAGTTCGAAAAATCATCAAAATGGTATAAGCAAGAGGATACAAATTAGAAATATTTTTTCATTACACTTGCTGTAGCTGCGGAAGGCTGAAGAGGTTTGGTGGTACAGTCCCTTGAAGCGGTCCGTATTGAATGATTCTGGTCATAGTGAGATAAATTTGAGGTCGTACGTCAGTTTCAGAAAGCCATACAACTTTTCATTGTATTAATTGCACTGAGAAATCTTACAGAGTGGTGAGAGATTTTAAAGTTGAGAACCAATCTGGAGTTGCCGAAGCTGCAAAAGAGTTGTTGCTGAGGTCACTGCAAAGGTACATTTTTGCCCAGTCAACCAGCCAGTGGAATTAGCCATGAGATATCATGAGGGAGAGACAAAGCCAGGATTTCTTACTTACATGTAACTGAGTGCATTCATCCCTGTTAAGTTTGGCAAAGAACCGTTCAATCCGTTGAATGCTAAATTCCTGAAGGAAACTTAGTGGAATGAGAGGAGATTTTGGTGATCCCACCAGAATACCATCGATGAAGAAATCTATACTCACAGCTCACTGAGTTTTGTAAGGTTGTTGAGAGTTGAAGGGACGTTTCCAGAAAAGGAGTTCCTATCAAGTCGGCTGCGGCATATTGTGCAATGTGAGTCCAAATAAATTTAATAGGTGCCAATGGTTGATAATTGGATATCCCAAAACACAAAATAAACATTAGGTGAGGAGATACTCACAGAGCCTGGAGCGTCTGGACAAGGCCTACTGTGGATGGTATAGAACCAATAAATTGGTTATCGTCAAATAATCTGTCAACAAAAGCTAGCACGAGTTAGAGCAGAAAGCTATTATATGAAGTCGGAAAATTGGTAACCTACATGTGTATCAGAGACATCTTTGAACTGAACAGTTCATCTGGTATGGTGCCCGACAGTCGGTTCTTGCTGAAGTGGCTGAAATTACCAATGCAGCACATTCCAAAGAGTTAATGATGAAAGAACATAAAGATTGTATCACTTATCAGTAGAGTCTGGAATAAAAAGATTCTTAGTCTACATTCATCACACTAGGTGCGGGATTATTGTAGAGAACTTACAGGTGATAACATTTGAGCAAAAGGTCCAACCCTGGGGTGGTGTCCGTTGAAACTGGTAGTGACCCATCTAACTGATTTTCTGACACGTCAAACCAGTAGAGTTTGGAGAGATTACCCAAAGAAGCAGGTATATTACCACTAAAATTGTTGGTATCTAGTGCCCTGGTAAGAATGGCAATTTGAAAGTCTAAGTAAATCATATAGCTAAACTTCCATAATCATCGAATTACTGGCATTCGCATTTTGACAAGCCTTACAAGAAAGTCAGCTCCGAAAGGTTGCCCAATTCATCAGGAATACTACCACTGAAGCTGCATCCAGCTAAAATTCTGAAAATTTTGAAAGATCAGGTCTTGTACATGAGAGAAAAGGGAAAACCAAGCTGATTTAGCAATGTATGCAGTCAGAAGGGATATTACAAGATATTCAAGTTCTGTAGACTTCCCAACTCTGGAGGGATTGATCCACTGAGATCCTTGTTTAGGGAAAGATCCCTGCAGTTCAAAGGTTAGATGATACAAATAAGTAGACTCGTTCATATGATAATTGATGATTGAACACAATGCTTTGAAGGACTTCATTTATGCAATTTTTATACACATATAAGAATGAGCTTATGATCATGACGGATAATTGAAAGAGGAGAATCTTACAAATAAGTGAGTTCTGTGAGACCCGCTATTTCATGTTGCAGCAGCCCTTTGATATTCATGCCAGATAACCCTCTGTCAAGGGCATAACAAAAGGAAAATATCACAGTCAATGGCCGGCTAAAATGGCATCACTGAGTTTGGAAAAAAAGACATTTCTAGGAACTGGGAACAGAAATGTGCACCAATGACAACAAGTGGAGAGCACTCACAATCCGGTCACTCTTGAATTATTGTGGCAGGTGACTCCATCCCAAGGCAGTCCACAAGGATCACCGGACTTGCCCCAGTTGGGTGGTGTGTTCTGCCACTGGGCTTTCAGGGCTAAAAGAACAGTGACTGCACAATTACATGGCAAAGAAGAAAGAGGGTGAAATTTTAAGATGGGAAAGGAAACAGATTTTGCCTTGGCCACAAGCCAACAAGGTCAAATGCACATTCAAGCCTAACGAGATCCATTGTTGATGCAAAATTTTTAAAGAAAAATTTTCTGATTGCAAGAGACACGGTGTCATCCTGTACTAAAAGCTCTCTCATGGCTCCAGCAGTTGGGTAAAACAGCTAGTTGTGACAGCCACTTCCACTAAAATGCTCATTGACCGAGATCCGGGCAAGCACTTTTGTCACAGTTTTTATGAGTGCGGACTTCCCACTGATCCTGCCATTGTTTTAGCAGAGGCGTCTTTGTTCTATTGATTGAGCAAGTATTCAAGGATGGATGCAGATAGACAGTTTGCCTTTTCCTTTCTCTCACTAAATTTAACACTCAAATTTCTTTCATGATCAATGCCAGAACTTACTGTTTGTTCAGAGCGTATGATTAGATATGAAATTTGGGAACTCTACAATTTAGTTCTACATCTACAGGGCAGAAAAAGACCAACATGTTCGAACAGGGCTAAATATTTCATGCTTTGCATGCCTCGGAGCAGATAATTGAATTGACAGCATGGACGGCCAAGATAACTTTCCCGCACATAACCACTAGGTGCTTCAATTTCTATATTCACGCATCTAATCTCTATTTATTCTTGAGTTCCGCATTGCTGAAATTCTTTTTGAGGGAATAATGTATGTAATCGTATCCAAGTTTATGAACTTGTTAATGGTTAACAACATAGTGGGAGACCTCTTTCTTGCACCTATGTCAGTTCTTCCTTCGAGTAGTTATATATAGTCCTCGTTGATCAAGGCTCCATGGACATTATAAGACGAGAAAGACCTGCGAAATTAGCAGCCTTTTAAGCATGTCCTCTCAAGTACATGACAAAATCGAGATGATCCTCCAGGCTCAAAGAGACCGAAAGTAGCCCTTTCCTGGCTCCAATAACATAACATGTTTATGTCCGCCAGACAAGCCACAACCTTAAAAACCTGAGGAACTCTAAGTTCTACACAGACAGCTTAATTCCCTGAAACCTTAAAAGATTACAAAGATAAAAGAAAATCTATTTGATGACTGGGTACCTTTTTCTCACACCATCCCCAAGCCAGAACAAAATGAACCCAAAAGAAGTACAGATGGAAAGAAACGAAGAACATGAATGATAAGAAATTCATCATAGAAACATGCATAAACAAATACATGCGTGTGCACTTACGGTCATTTGTGTTTGTCGTTGAGCAAATCAGATGAATCCAGGAACAGAAGAGAACCAGAAACAAGAGCCACCGGAGGTTCTTGCTTGCCATGTCTCTGCCACTTCTCGCTCCTTTTCCAAAGTGAAAAAACTGCATCTTCTCGTTCACCACCATCTCAATACATATCGTTCAGACCCAATATCAAAACACGTGGTAAAGACTCGTTCAAGACTGATATGTTTGGCCTATCAATTTAGCGCTAACCAAAGCAAAAATCTACATTTTAGGACAATATGGGTGTGTAAACAATGAAGTGGTGGGGTTTGCTGACAACACTGCCAAAGAAGATCTGTTTCAAAGTCAACATGAAAGGAGGGAGGAAGAAAATGGGACAAGCTTTGGATTTTTTCCTCTTTTGCCTGTTGTGTTTGAGTTTAGTGATTGATCTCTTTCTTTCCTTTTGGTTTGGCTTTGTGTTCAAGAGTTAATGAACTCATTCTCAACCATTTGAACATTCTCCTTCCAGACCTCTCTCTCTTTAGTTCTCACCAGAGACTTTTTCATCACGGTCACGATCCAATTAACATCTATAACATTAATTTCTTCAGGCCGTGAGTCTTCCAAAAGCCAAGGGAGAAGAACGTGTAAACAAAGGCTTGATTGAATATTCTGCTTCTCTTGTTCCACTTTTTCTTGTTTCGGGTATTGATGGCGTACAGCGTTTTCGCACGACAAATTGACCGCCGGACCTTCCCAATTTCGTCGAAGATAAATTCTCCATGATGCTACAAGGAGTTCTATCCATATTGGCCTTGAAATGTTGTGCTGAGTAAGAACCACAGACAAACCTCTTAAGCTTTGAGAGACCTAAGGTTTTTGATGACTTTATGGCTCAACTAACCTCATGAATCCTCAATCATCTTGTTCTGTGGTTCCTGATAACCATTGTGATATTCATACGATATGTTGACGTAGTACAATCAATTTGATCAAGAAAAAGCAAGAACCTTGATATTAATGATGTCTCGTGGATAGATCGCGCCAGGACGAGGGAGCTCTACCTCAAAATGGAATGAATTCGAGCTAACTATCGTACCAAATTCTCCAAGTGGATGGGCGATTTTCTTATATGACGGCGCATGCCATTAAGAGAAAAAGACAGAAACAAATGCGATTGAAAAGCATTGGGGCCAATTTTTGACCAAAAGGGAAAGTCAGGGGGGTCAATTAAATGGGAGCAGGTGAAGAGGGTGGTATTATGGGTGTCAGCGGTTCTGAACCATTTGGGCATGCATTACCTTTGAATCGAACCATGAACCGAACCAAACATAACCCGAACCAAAAATCTGGCTCTGTTCAATTCGCTCCGATTTGGTTTGCTTTTTCAGTTTTCTTGTGATATTAAGAAGGGGTTTTAGTGAAAAAGTAGAGAGAAGTAAATTATAATATTAAAAAGATGGGTAATTTTCAGTTAGGTTCGGTTAACTAAACAAAACCGAAAATATCCGAATTGGAATAAAAAAAATAGTTATTTTTTCATTATTTGAACTGAAACTGAAACCGAATAAAAATGCACGAAATTTTAGTTCGATTCGATTTTAGTTTGGTTCCAACACCCCTAGAGTGTCATCCTTGCATGAAGACTAGGGGTAACCGAATCAAAATGTGAACCAAACTCGGGTACGGTTTTCGGTTTTCGGTTTTTTTTCTTTTTTTTTTTTTGGAAGGGGGCGAGATTCTGCATAGGGTAATGTCCATTTTCTACACTTTCTTCCCTCCTTCAGTTTTCGCTCCGATTTGGTTTGCTTTTTCAGTTTTCTTCTTTTGTGATATTAAGAAGGGGTTTTAGTGAAAAAGTAGAGAGAAGTAAATTATAATATTAAAAAAATGGGTAATTTTCAGTTAGGTTCGGTTAACTAAACAAAACTGAAAATATCCGAATTGGAATAAAAAAAATAGTTATATTTTCATTATTTGAACTGAAACTGAAACCGAATCGAAAATGCACGAAATTCCAGTTCAATTCAATTTTAGTTCGGTCCCAACACCCCTAGAGTGTCAACCTTGCATGAAGACTAGGGGTAACCAAATCAAAATGTGAACTGAACCCGGTTATGGTTTTCGGATTTTTTTTTCTTGGGCTGGGATTCTGTATAGGGTAATGTCTACACTTTCTTCCCTCCCTTCATAAATGAGCATGAGAAAGCGCTTTATAATGGAGTTTGTTAAGCTGTAGAGATATAGCTGAGATGGACTTCCCGTTCATAAGGAAGACCGTGATCTTCTTCCATGAGAAGTTCAACACTTTCTTCCTCCAAAGAAACAAACCAGAGGGGGTAGGACCACCATCCGGAAGGAGTGCCCAACTTGCCAGGACTTTCAGCGCCTTCCTGGACTGACAAGATGCCGGTTTTCATTGAAAACCTTCCTTGAGATGAAGGCCGCTATTTCGGTTGTTTTTACCTTGTTTTCCTTTTTATTTTTTTATTTTTTTATTTTTTTTAATCTGGGCTTAAACGTCATTATCCAAATTGTAAACCCACGTGAAGGAACCGATGAGATCGATCATTGAATTTCTCATCTTGCATTGTCAACATTGTCATCTTGATTAGGTAAATCTCGCTTCAATCTTATAAGTCCTTGATCAGATTAACAACTGAAATTACCAAAAAAAGTTCTACTTCTATTGCATTTGTGCCAATTTAGTTTTATATCTTTCAATTATGTCAATTTGATTCTAAACTTTTTCAAATTTTGTTAATTGAGGCAATCCAACTAATTTTGACTAGAAATCGCCGACATAGACTTTGACTGTCCTATTTGACATGGTTGATGCTGACGTGAATATTTTAATGATATTTTGATTTTTTTTTCTTCACTTCACTTTTTTTTTTTTACTGAGGGCCGATTAGGGTCACCGGCCTAGTGAGGGTGTTGTGACCCTCACTAGATCTAGGTGAGAGGTTGCGCGGCCTTGCTTTTGCCAGTGGGAGCATGGCGACCCTCGCCCAATGCCAATGACCCTAGTCAAGCCCTCAATATTAGAAAAGAAAAGAGAGAAGAAAAAAAAACCAAAAAAACTATTAAAAAATGTCCACATTAATGGATAAAAGAAGTACTTACCAAATGACCAATTAAGTTTTAGGTTACCAAAAACCCCAAACTAATATATTTGTGATAAATTTATCCAAATTGATATGGATTTTTATGTGGCAATGGCATACTAATTGAGTTATTGGCATGTATCAAGTAATTTCACAGTAAAATTTGACGGAAGCTAACTGAAGATAAATATGTCATAAGTATAATAATTTGGATTTTTTATGACCCAAAAATTAATTAGTGATAAATTTGTCACATATGTACAATTTTGGAGTTTTTAGTTGTATTAAAACCCTTAAAAGAAAAAAAAAAGATTACGATTTTTTTGCGTTTTTATTGGTCTTGTAATAAGTAATTGATATTTGTCTTGTGAAATACAGCCAATAATAGCCATTCTATTCTCTTGATTGAGATTTGGATTTCTCTTAATATGGAATCTCTAAAATCTTTAAAACCGCACGATATAGGAGCTTTTAAATTAAAATAAGTACTTAAAAATCTTGTCTCATATATATCAATTTTGGCATTGTTTATTTTGTAAAAAATGAATGACTTTAAAATATTTTCCTAAATATTGTCGTTTGTATTGCATGGGATAATTAATCAATGAAAATTATTTTCATTATAAAAAAATAATTTATCCCTAAATATTTTCATGAACAATGAAAATATTTTTTATTTATTTATTTTTGTAGGCAATACATAAGATCATTTTTAGGAAAATATTTTCTAAATCATTCATTTTTCTCAAAACAAATGCACTTTAACTTACAATATCTCCTTTTTAAACCAAAAAAAAAAAAAATCTTTTTGAACCTGAGTAAATCCTTAAAAGGTTTTATCCGAACCTTGGGAAGACATAGATGTAAAACATATAGAGGGTATTGGTGGGTACAAAACAAGAAAAAAATACTGTACCAATTAGGGTCACAAGGTATGTAGACACCGGCACATAAAAATAAGGAATGCATCCGTAGAGCCTACCATCCCTATATATCAAACGGACCGGCTGCAGAGATCCTTGAGAGAGCTTTGGCTACGCCTTGTGACCAACAACTAATCATTCATGGGGGACCCCTAGTTTTTTTTTTTTTTTTTTTGGGTCGAAAGTACTTCATTGATTATACTAAGATGGTGGACTACAACTAGTATGAAAATCCAAACATAAGATAAGATAAAGTTTGTGCGGAGGATGAGATACCCAGTTACTAGGAAGAGAACCTGAATTATGGGATTTGGCGATCCAATCAGCAGCTCGGTTTGATTGGCGCGGTTCAAATCGCAGCAAGACATTCTTCTTTTGGGCCATCATTTCTCTGTAGTCCAGGACATAAGGGCGAGAGGCCCAGGGGATTTCAGTTCGGCCTAGGATGGAGTCCACAACTGGGAGACAGTCACTAGAGATGTACACGGGCAAGTCAGGCAATACAGTTCGTGCATCTAAAGGAGATCCTGTCAGAGCAGTTCGAGACTTCTTAACCCACTCAAGCGCCTGTTGAACTGCTAGGGTTTCTCCCATGTGAGCTGATTGAGCTTGGATCTTCTGTGTGAAGCCTGCAATACACACCCCATCCATTCCTCTGCATATTCCGACGATGGATCCCTCCGATTTTTCCTCCTGCCAAGAGCAATTGACGTTTATCTTCAAGGCACCCGGATCTGGAGGCATCCGGGTATGCTGTTCTGAGGTAATCTCTTTCCTGCTTGGATTCCACTTCTCGTAGAGCTGCTGGGAGATAAAAGCTTCACTAATTATCTGTGCTTGTTTTGTTTTCTGGCCTTGAAAGATTAGAGCGTTACAGGCCTTCCAGATTTGCCAAAGAGTGGTTGCGAAAATTGCCTTTTGGCTTGCCGAGATGCCAAACCGAAGGTATTCACTTACCCATCTATCTGTTCTTGTTATAGAGGTTGGGGAAACATCTATGTCGACATTATAATTCAGCCATATTTCTCTTGTCCACTAACACTGGCAGAAGAGATGCTCGGAGGACTCTGGAAATTGATGACAGAATGGACATGTCAGCTCAGGTATGATTCTTCTCCGGTATAAATTGACTCTTGTAGGGAGACCTTCATTACATAAACTCCACATGAAATGCCTGATTCTGGGGGTAGTCTTTAGATGCCAAATCTCTGTCCATAGTTGTTTCGGTACCTGATATGAAGATGATGCCTGGTTTTCTGTGATGATTGTGTTTGCTGCTCGTAATTAATGATATCCACTTTTGAGTTTATAGTTCCTCGAGTAATGTCCTGTCCATATTAAACGGTCAGGTCTGGTAAGTATGCTGAGTGTTGTTGCATGAATTTCCTCTGAGATGTTACTGTTGAAGAGCTCATTGATAAGTTGGCTATTCCATGCATGCGTATTTGGATCAATAATGTCTGCCACTAGCTTAGGGTCATTTCGATTCGCCGGCCCTCCAATTCTGCCTGACATTAACCAACGATCTTCTCTCAAGTTGATAGATTTGCCGTCCCTGACCTCCCATTTCAGATTAGGTTTTAGGACATCTCGGCCAATTAAGATACTTTGCCAACCCCAAGATGGTCTGGCTCCCTTTGTAGCAGTCCATAGATTACCATGAGGGAAGTAGAGGCCTTTAAGAATTCTGCTCCACAAGGCCTCGGGAGCTTGATTTAGTCTCCAGGCTTGTTTTCCCAACATCGCTTTGTTGAATTCCACTAAATCTTTAAACCCCATTCCTCCTTGTTCCTTCCTTATCTTTAAAACTTCCCAACTCTTCTAGTGAATACCTTTTTGTTGTGCATTCTGCTTCCACCAGAAAGTTGAGATTTTTCTTTCAATCGCTCGGCAGATGGATAGAGGTATTTTAAATATATTCATGGTGTATTGGGATAATGCCTAAACAACCATTTTAATTAGCACTTCTTTTCCGGCCTTCGATATTAATTGATCTTTCCATCCCTCCATTTTTTTGTCCACCCGTGCTAAGATCCAATCTAACATATGTTTTTTAGTTTGGCCCCAATCGGATGGTATCCCTACATATTTTCCAGTTTTTTCTAAGATAGGAACCCTCAATTCAGATGCAATATTTCGTTTCAAATCCTGTGGACAGCTTGCCCCAAAAAACACTCTAGATTTGTTAAGATTGACTGACTGACAAGAAGCAAAACAATAGCAATTGAGGATATTAGCGAGATTATGAGCTTCCCTAATATTTCCATCCAAGAAGAAAATGACGTCATCCGCAAAGAATAGGTGGGATAAGATAGGGCAGTGTGGATTCAGTTTGATACCTTTTAAGCTTCCATCCATAATAGCATTCTGCACCGTATGGGAGAGAACATTGGCCAAAATTATGAAAAGATAAGGTGAGAGAGGGTCCCCTTGTTTAATACCTCTAGTTGGAGTGAAAGATTCCCCTGGTTCGCCATTAATTAGAACACGAAAGTGAGCTGAAGAGATACAAAATTTGACCATCTTCACCCATTTATCATTAAAACCCATCTTCTTCATACAATCACATAGAAAGTCCCACTCAACTCGATCATACGCTTTCTGCATATCTAGCTTCAACACAGCTTGAAATTTTCTGCGTCTCTTTCTAACCCGTAGCTGATATAGGACTTCTTGAACAAAAAATTATTGTCATGTATTTGCCGACCGCCAACGAATGCACTTTGTTCCGGGGAGATAATGAGTGGGAGCCAAGGTTTGAGTCTATTCGCCATGACCTTTGTAATAACTTTGTAGCTAAAGTTGCACAAGCTTATTGGTCGGAATTTTGTTATGCTCTCGGGATTTGTCACTTTGGGGATAAGTGTGATAAGGGTCTCATTAATTGCTGGATCAAACCTGCCTTCTTTGACAAAAACATCCACTAGGTTGAATATGTCTTCATGAATGATATTTCACTGACTTTGATAGAAAAGACCACTCAAATCGTCTGGTCCAGGGGCTTTTGCTACCATGGGGGACCCCTAGTTACAAGGTTACAAAATGAATCTTTTAGAAAGGAAATTAATGAGGTCCTCATCACTTAGCGTTGAGTTGACTTTTCATAACTGACCGCGTGGACTAGACTTTGGTTAGTCTGAGAATTAGGGTTTTAAGTGATTATTCGGATCAATTTGGTAACCAACCGATTTTATTTTATCTTATTAAAAAAAAGTTGATATATAGATAAATTGATTGCCGTACCTCCCCGATTTGGTAAAGATAGATAGTCCACGACACCACGAGGAATTTTGTCCTTGTCGGCCTTGCAATGTTGTGTTTGAGTAGGAATTGAACAAGTCCTCTTCCTTTACATGAGACTTAGGATTTTCGATGACTTTATCACTTGGCTAATCCTCCTTAATTGCCAACCATTTCATGTATGATTTTTGAGAATACATATTGGACCTAACAGTTTGTTGATGTAGCCTTGTCGATTTGATCAAGGAACAAAAATTACCCCGATATTAGTGGAGTCTTGTGTATGGATCATCCACACAAAATTACTATTCGAGTCTTGTCCTTATATAAAAGGAAGAGAAATTGCACCTCAAGATGGAACAAATTCGAGCTAACTACCATACATATTTGATGATTCAAATAAGCGATTTGCATGATCTACATTTATTTCGGTTCGATCATCGTCGAAAGCGCGTAACTGCTGTAATGAAGGAATTGCTGTAACTAACATCCTGACTACTGGACGAGACATCACTGTACAAAGGATGTCTAGGAGCACCATAATGTGAAGCTCCAAAGTCTGTGGCCGACGAGGACGCAGGCGTCGTGCTTGTGGCTATCCCATGGGCTTGCAGGATCGCCTCAATTTCCTTCACGACTTCATTCATCCTGGGACGGTTGGTGGATGATTTCTCTAAACATCGCATTGCTAACGCCAGGAACCCTGTGAACCCCACGAGACGCCCCACGTGGAGAAGGGACGGATCCATAACTTCCCTTAGTCCGTAGTAGTCTTGGTCGTTTTTGTCCATCGCCATGTGAACTTGACGGACAATGTACTTGCCCTTGTTGAGCGGTGGCTTTGCAGTTATCAGTTCAAGCATCACGACCCCGAAACTGTAGACGTCGCTCTTGTCTGTCAGTAACTGGGTCATGTAGTACTCTGGATCTAAATAGCCCTGCAAGATCACAAGTTACGAACAATCAAAACTCGAAATCAGGGAAGCACACACTTCACCTTCTGAGGAATATCTATAATTCATAGCAACTTCGTCAAACCTACTCAGACTTCGTAATGGTACTCTATATAATCCTTTTTACTTTCAGTTCACCTATGTGGAGTGTCCTGTGTTTTCCCTAATTCTAGGAAATCTGGCATTAACATATCATCTGCTGAAGTTTCGGGAAGACAAAGGGGAACTTATTGTCAGTTGGAGTTCGATGAAAAACTGGAGGTTATGATTCGGTTAAAATCTAGTAACCCGTCTCTGTCGCTTAAACTGGACATTCAAATAGGAGTATACTATACCAGTGTGCCCTTGACTTGGGTTGACACATGTCCTTTCTCGCTGTCCGCCACCATTTTAGACAAGCCGAAGTCTGCAACTTTAGCCACCAAGTTTTCATCCAGCAAAATATTCGTGGACTTGACATCTCTGTGAATAATCGGGGGATTCGCGAGTTCATGCAGATATGCCAGTCCTTTCGCAGAGCCAAGAGCGATCTGCAGCCTTCTCTTCCAATCAAGATGTATGCTAGTTTTCCCTGCATCATTAATTTTCAGTGTCCATTGCTACATACGATGGGCAGTTTCATTCACCAGAAAAGTCTTGCTTGCACTTATGCTAGAAATAACGAGACGAGGACAACGCATGATATGGAAAGTTTTATATGAAAAATCTAAAGATCACAAAGCTCCTATTTAGGTGAAGGAAAGTACCCGACAAGCTCTCCCTAAGCGTCCCATTAGGCATATATTCATAGACCAACATCTGCTCTCCTTGATCGTAACAGAAGCCAATGAGGCCGACGAGATTCTTGTGATGGACTCGAGAAAGTAGCTCGATTTCCGTCTTAAACTCGTGTGCGCCCTGCATCGACCCCTGCTGAGCTCTCTTGATTGCCAACACTTGGCCATCAGGAAGCATTCCTTTGTAGACCTATCAGATCATGAAAAAGAATTACAAAGCAGTGATATGAAGCATATTATGATTTGCATACAACAGATGCAGCGCATGATTTTTACCCTTCCATAGCCCCCGGAGCCTATCTCATTACTTTCAGAAAAACTATTGGTGCACTTCTTGATTTCGTCGAAATAGAACCACCTTGCTCCCTTCAACTGTGGTGCTCCTCCGCCATCACTTTCCCTCGGTAACCAGGATGCTTAAAAATGGATAGATCAATGTGAGTGAGAGAACAACTTTTTAGTTTACTCCTTTTCAATGATCTCAGCAATCAGCATGTCAAAGTGCTTCTGTAGCAAAAAGATGAAGAGTTCATGCGTTAATTACCAAAAGGTTTGCTCAATTCCATTGCTCTTTGTGCCCTTTTCTTCTGTTTAATAGCATATATTGCTGACCACACAAGTCCAAGAACCAGGACTGAGGAGCTAATGGCAATCCCTGCTACAATGCCGATGCTGATTCTTATTCCGTGAGCTGGAACAGTGGTTCATGTCAAAATGGATATGAATGATAGTCAAACCTGATACATGAGAGGATGAAATTAAGTTACCTGGGAATGGATAATGATGTTGTGCTTTGAAGAGATAGGTACCGAAAATGGGGGGTAATGTGAAGGTTTGGTTAATCATAGCGAATCCGATTCTCCCAATGTCTGATCTGCTGAATTCTGTCCCATTAGATGGAAAGAAAGACACAGGTACCATAAGATAGCTGGTGCTTTGATTAAAGCCGATATTCTGAAGAGAAACTGAACCATTAGTTAGGTTCAGTTGCTGCCACAGGCATACTTCCAACAATTGAAACAGAGTGGCATTGGACAAATCGCTGAATGATGGAGTTTTAAATCTTATTATTCCCTCATACGGAACTGCACACGTGCAGCTTCCAGGTTTAAGCTTCTGTTCTGAGGGACACGATGCACCTGGGCAGTTGACTAAGGTAGAATAAGGTCGTTGCTGCTGCTGCTGCTGATCATTGCAGTACCCCGAAGTTGAGAGAGCAGGCGTTTTATTACATGCTGGAGTTCCGTTTAGCCTGATGCAAAAAAGGGGGAAAAAATGCAAATGATTAGCATCATAATGTCTATCTTATCTCAGAATTGAAGTCTAACACCTGTGAACTGTCTATCTCACATTAATGTGTGCTGGTAGGGACTGGTCGTCAGCGATTCAATCTTGTTATCTGCCAAATTAACAAGCTTCAAATTCGGACTGATGCTGGTACCCATGTACAGCGTTCCATTGAAAGCATTATTTCTCATATCACTGTAGAAGTTCGAAAAATCATCAAAATGGTATAAGCAAGAGGACACAAAATAGAAATACTTCTTCCTTACACTTGCTCTAGCCGGGGAAGGCCAAAGAGGTTTTGTGGTACAGTCCCTTGAAGCGGTCCATATTGTATGATTCTGGTCATAGTGAGATAAATTTGAGGTTGCACACTAGTTTCAGAAAGCCGTACAACTTTTCATTGTACCAATTGCACTGAGAAATCTTACAGAGTGGTGAGAGATTTTAAAGTTGAGAACCAATCTGGAGTTGCCGAAGCTGCAAAAGAGTTGTTGCTGAGGTCACTGCAAAGGTACATTTTTGCCCGGTCAACCAGCCAGTGGAATTAGCCATGAGATATCATGACGGAGAGACAAAGCCAGGATTTGTTACTCACATGTAACTGAGTGAACTCATCCCTGTTAAGTTTGGCAAAAAACCGTTCAATCTGTTGTATGCTAAATTCCTGAAGAAAACTTAGCAGAATGAGCGGATTTCTTTCTGTGATCTCGCTAGAATACCATTGATGAAGAAATCTATACTCACAGTTCACTGAGATTTGTAATGTTGTTGAGAGTTGAAGGGACGTTCCCAGAAAACGAGTTCCTATCGAGTCGGCTGTGGCATATTGTGCAATATGAGTCCAAATAAATTTAGTAGTTGGCGATCGTTGATAATTAAATACCCCAAAGCCTAAAACATGGTTTACTTACAGAGCCTCGATCTTCTGAACAAGGCCTAATGTGGACGGTATAGAACCATTGAATTTGTTATCGTCAAATAATCTGTCGACAAAAGCTAGCACAAGTTAGAGCAGAATTTGGTATATTATATGAAATGAGAAAATTGGTAACCTACATGTGTATCAGAGACATCTTTGAACTGAATAGTTTATCTGGTATGGTGCCGGACAGTTGGTTCTTGCTGAAGTGGCTGAAAGGCAGCACGTTCCAAACAGTTAATGACAAAAGAACATAAGATTGCATCACTTATCAGTAGAATCTGGAATAAAAAGATCCTCAGTCTATGTTGATCACACTAGGTGTGGCATTATGGTAGAGGACTTACAAGTGATTACAACTGAACAAAAGGTCCAACCCTGGGGTGGTGTTCGTCGAAACTGGTAGTGATCCATATAACTGATTTTCCGACACATCCAACCAGTAGAGTTTGGAGAGTTTACCCAAAGAAGCAGGTATATTACCACTAAAATTGTTGGAATTTAGTGCCCTGGTAAGAATGGCAATTTGAAAGTCTAAGCAAATCATATAGCTAAACTTCCTAAACATTGAATTACTAGCATTCGCATTTTGACAAGCCTTACAGGAAAGTAAGCTCCGACAGGTTGCCCAGTTCATCAGGAATACCACCAGTGAAGCTGCATCCAGCCAAGATTCTGAAAATTGGAAAGATCAAGGTTCATACATGAGAAAAAAGGGAAACGCAAGCTGTCTTAGCAATGAATGCAGTCAAAAAGGATATTACAAGATATTCAACTTCTGCAGACTTCCCAACTGTGAAGGGATCGGTCTGGTGAGACCCGTGTTTAAGGAAAGATCCCTGCAGTTCAAAGGTGAAATGAGCAAATACGTAGACTCATTCATATGCTAGTTGATGATTGAACACAAAAAACGACCATCCTTGCTTTGAAGTACTTCATCTATGCAATTCCTATTACACATCTAAGAATCAAAATTTGATCATGACAGAAGATAGAAAGACGAGAAACACACAAAGAAGTGAGTTCTGTGAGCCCCCCTATGTTGGCTGGCAGCGGCCCTTTGATATTCATGCTAGATAACCCCCTGTCAAAGTGAAAACAGAAAAAAAGTATCCCAGTCAATGGCTGCTAAAATGCATATTGATAGTCAAGGAAAAGGACTGAAAATTCTAGGAACTGAGAAGAGGAATGAGCACCAACGAGAACAAGTAGAGAGCACTCACAATCCGGTCACTCTTGAATTAGTGTTGCAGGTGAGTCCATCCCAAGGCAGTCCACAAGGATCGCTGGACTTGCCCCAGTTGGGCGGTGTGTTCTGCCACTGGGCTTTCAGGGCTAAAAGAACGATGACTGCACCATTAATTGGCAAAAAACAAAAAAGAGTGAAATTTTAAGATGCGAAAGGGAATGGATTTTGCCTTGGCCACAGGCCAATAAGGTCAAATGCACATTCAAGCCTCACAAGATCCATTGTTGATGCAAGATTTTTAAAGAAAAAATTTCTGATTGCAAGAAACGCGGTGTCTTGCTATACGGGAAAAGTACCAAAAATGTCATAAACCTATCGACGGTTGGTTCAATTCGATCTAAACTTTTCAATCAACCAATTCAATTCTAAACCTTTTATTATTGATATTTTGGCCGGCCAACGCTGACGTGGACGTCGGCCGGTGGCCGAACATTGACATGGCAATTTTTATGATTTTTTAATTATTTTTATGATTTTTTAATTATTTTTTATTAATTTTTTTTTTTTTTTTTTTTTTGTGTCTTCTTCCTTGCGTTGGCCGGCGAGCCTCACCGGAGGCTCGCCGGCCACCGCCAGGAAGAAGGAAAAAAAAGGAAAACAAAGAAAAAAATTAATAAAAAATAATTAAAAAGTTTGAAAAAATAATTAAAAAATCATAAAAATAATTAAAAAATCATAAAAATTTCCACGTCAAGATCCGGCCACCGGCCGACGTCCACGTCAACGTCGGCCGGCCAAAATTGGCCGGATGGACTGAATTGGTACCAATAGTAAAAGGTTTAGGACTCAATTAGTTGATTAAAAAGCAGGATTAAATTGCATCAATCGTCAATAACTTTATGACTTTTTTTTGTGACTTTTCCCCTTGCTGTACTAAAAGCTCTCCAATGGCTGCAGCAGTGAGAAAATATTGGGTGGTCCGGGACCGCCATGTCAGCGTGGTCCCGGACCACTCACACGACGCCACGTGTATGGGGAGCGCAGGACTGAAACCGGGCCCACTTCTCTGACGCTCTCTCTCCTCTTTCTCTCTTTTGTCCCCTCCCCTCACATGTGGCGCCATATGAGTGGTCCGGGACCACGCTGACATGGCGGTCCCGGACCACCCAATATTTTCTCGCAGTTGGGTAAAACAGCTAGTTGTTGTGACAGCCACTTCCACTAAAATGTTAATCAACAGAGATCCGGGCATGCACTTTTGTCACAGTTATTATGAGTCCAGACTTCCCACTGATCTTACCGTTGTTTTAGCAGAGGCATCTTTGTTCTATTGCTTGAGCAAGTATTCAGGGACGGACATAGATAGACAGTTCACCTTTTCCTTTCTCTCACTAAATTTAACACTCGCATTTCTTTCATGATCAATGCCAGAACTTACTGTTTGCTCAGAGAGCATGATTAGATACGAAACTTCAGAACTCTAGAATTTAGTTCTACATCTACAAGGCAGAAAAAGACCAACATTTTCGAACAGGCTAAATATTTCATGCTCTGAATGCCTCGGAGCAGATAATTGAATTGACTGCATGGACAGACAAGATAACTTTCACGGCAAAAACCACTAGATGCTTCAATTTCTATACTCGTGCATCTAATCTCTATTTATTCTTGAGTTCCACGTTGCTGAAATACTTTTGAGGGAATGATGTATGTAATCGTATCCAAGTTTATGAACTTGTTAATGGTTAACAACATAGTGGGAGACCTCTTTCTTGCACCTATGTCAGTTCTTCCTTCAAGTAGTTAAACCGAGGCTAGAATGACTCGATCCCAAAGCACATAGCGAAAAGTATATGGTCCTTGTTGATCAAGACTCCAACGACAATTTAAGATGAGAAAAACCTGCGAAACTAGCAGCCTTTTAAGCTTGTCCTCTCAACTACGTGACAAATTCCAGATGATCCTTTGGGCTCAAAGAGACCGAAAGTAGCCCTTTCCCGGTTCCAATAATAGAACATGTTCATGTCTCGCCAGACAAGCCACAACCTTAAAGACCTGAGAAATTCTAAGTTCTACACAGACAGCTTCAGTCCTTGAAACCTTAAAAGGGAAAAAAGATAAAAGAAAAGTTGTTTTGATGACTAGCTACCTTTTACTCGCACCGTCCCCAAGCCAGAACAAGATGAACCCAAAAGAAGTACGGATGGAAAGAAAGAATGAACATGAACAACAAGAAATCCACAGACCATACCAACATGCATAAACAAATACATGTGTGTGCACTTACGGTCATCTGCGTTTGTAGTAGAGCAAATCAGATGAATCCAAGAACAGGAGAGAACCAGAAACAAGAGCAACCGGAGGTTCTTTCTCGCCATGTCTCCGCCACCTGTCGTTCCTTTTCCAAAGTGAAAACTCTGCATCTTCCCATTCACCACCATCTTAATGCATGTCGTTCTGACCTATTATCAAAACAGGTTAGCAAAGGGCTCGTTCAAGACTGATATGTTAGGCCTATCAGTTTAAAGCTTCCTAAAAGCAAAAAACATCTGCCTTCCAGGAAGTGGTGGGATTTGTGGAAAAGTCTTCAAAGACCATGCGGTTCAAAGTCAGCGAAAGAGGAGGGTGGAATAAATGGGACAGGCTTTGGATTTTTTCTTGTTTCGGGTAGAGATAGATGGCGTACAAACGAGCATTTTTGCACAAATCGACTCCCTACCTTTCTGATTTGATCAAAGATATATTGTCCACGATGCCACGAGGAATTTTATCCTTATTGGTCTTGAAATGTTGTGTTGAGTAAGAACCGAATACAAGATCTCTTACGCCTCTAGAGACCTATGGTTTTCGATGACTTTATCACTCAGCTAATCTCTTAGAATCCCCAACTATCTCCATTTATGGTTTCTGAGAATGTGTATCATGTCCATGCCATTGCGATACTCGTACCATATGTTGACATAGCATAGTAAAATTTAATCAATTTATGATGTACGAGAGAGCTTCACCTCAAAATGGCATGAATTCGAACTTATTATCATACTAATTTAACGAACAAAGGAAGACTGAACGAATGGTGCAAAAAAGGTCACATCGACCCTCTTTCTAATTCTTCGTCTTATATCGAAATTTGAATCTTTTATTGTTTCGGCTCACGTGCTCCAAGTGCGTACAGATGACGGCGGATTTAGAGAAAAAGACCGAAGTACATGCATTTAAAAAGCTCGGGGTCAATTAAATGGGGGAACGTGAAGGCGTGTGGCATCCTTGAGATGAGAACCGCTACCTTCCTTTTTTTTTTTTTTTGCTTTTCTTTACATATTTTTTTTTTCTTTTTAATTTATTGTAAACCCATGCATGAAGGAACCGATGAGACGAATCATTAATGTTAAGCCCTGTTTGGTAACCATCCAAACAGGGCCAAATTCCGATTCTTTGTTTCCTAATCGGTTTCGCCAGAATCGCGTTTGGTAAAATTTTTGTTCCCGAACAGTTGGGAACGTAATCAAGAACCAAAAAAAGTTGATTCTTGTTCTGGGAACGAATTTGAGAATCAAAATCAATAAATTTTCTTCTTCCCTTCGGCCATCTCGCGACCGCCGTCCACCACCGCCCGCCACCGTCCGCCATCCGCCACCGCCGCCGCCGGCCGCCGCCGCCGCCGGTCCGGCGAGCTCGCGGAGGCAAGAATGCGACCGGCGAGCTTGCCGGAGGCTTGCTGCCCGGCCACCGGCGAGGCTCGGCCTCCCGGATCTGGGCGAGGCCGAGCCTCGCCGGTGGGCCGCGGCGAGGCTCGCCCGCCCCGCCGGTGGCCTAGCGGTGCCTCGCCCAACCCCGATGAGGTCGGCCTCGCCAAATCGGCTCGGCCGAGCCTCGGCGGGGCTAGGCGAGCCTCGCCGGCCGCCGGCGCGCCGGCAACGCTTCGGTGAGGTCGCCGGCCCTCGTCTGGCCGGTCGCCGGTCCGGCGACCGGCAAGAAGAAGAAGAAGAAGATGAGAAAAAGAAAAAAAAAAGGAAAAAAAAAAAAAAAAAAGGAAAATGAAAAGAAAAAATTGAAAAATTGAAAAAAAGAAAAGAAAACAAAGGAAAAAAGTAAAAAAATTATTTAAAAATTAAAAGAAATTGATTTGGAACAAATTAATGAACACGGTACCAAACGCAATTCTATTCCGTAATCAAAAATTTTGGACAATTACCAAACGGCTTAAAATGCTTAGAATCAATTCTCGGGAACGTAATCAAAAAGAATCGCTTGATCGGGATCGCTCCCGAACGAATCGTTACCAAACGCGCCTTTAATGATCGGCTTCTCGGTTTTACTTTTCTCGAGAATTAGTTAGCTAGCTCCGAGTATTAAATTAAGAAAATATGACAATTTGCGACGTTTTAACCGTTGTTGTAACTCGCCTCGCAACATATAATCATCATTTTTTTCCTTGTTTGGAATTTGCGTTTCTCGTCGTGTACGGAACCTTTGAATTTTTCACAAGCAGATTGGCCATCAAATATTCAAAATAATGTCAGTTTGTTTTTAACAATCATTTAAAAAATTTATTTAAAATAAGTAATTCAAAGAAAAAACTTGTCCTGGAACCACCAATTTTACACAACAATGTCTCCTTTTCAAAGGGCGATATAATCATTTTGAAGGGAAATTAGTGAGATCCTCATCATTTTTAGGGTTGACTTGACCTATCTGGAATGAGACACGGACAAGATTTTGGTCAGTTTGTCCATGTTTGATAACCATCCAAACATGGTCAAATTTCGATTTTTTTGTTCTCAGAATCAGTTTGGGTCCAGAATCGCGTTTGGTAAAATTTTTGTTCTCGGGAACAGATTGAGAGTAGAATCAAGAATAAAAAACCTTCCTGGACTGACAAGATGCCGATTTCATTGAAAACCTTCCTTGAGATGAAGGCCGCTATTTCGGTTGTTTTTACCTTGTTTTCCTTTTTTTTTTTTTTTAATCTGGGCTTAAACGTCATTATCCAAATTGTAAACCCACGTGAAGGAACTAATGAGACCGATCATTGAATTTCTCAGCTTGCATTGTCAACATTGTCATCTTGATTAGGTAAATGTCGCTTCAATCTTATAAGTCCGTAATCAGATTAACAACTTAAATTACCAAAAAAAGTTATACATCTATTGCATTTGTGCCAATTTAGTTTTATTATATCTTTCAATTATGTCAATTTGGTTCTAAACTTTTTCAAATTTTTTTAATTGAGGCCATCCGACTAATTTTGACTAAAAATCGCTGACATAGATTCTGACTATCCTATTTGACATGGTTAACGCTAACGTGAACATTTTAATGATATATATTACTTTACTTCACTTTCTTTTTTTTTTTACTAAGGGCTGATTAGGGTCATCAGCATAGTGAGGGCGTCGTGACCCTCACTAGATCTAGGTGAGAGGTTGCGCGGCCTTGCTTTTGCCAGTGGGAGCATGGCGACCCTCGCCCAATGCCAATGACCCTAGTCAAGCCCTCAATATTAGAAAAGAAAAGAGAGAAGAAAAAAAAAACCAAAAAAGCTATTAAAAAATGTCCACATTAATGGATAAAAGAAGTACTTACCAAATGACCAATTAAGTTTTGGGTACCAAAAACCCCAAACTAATATATTTATGATAAATTTATCCAAATTGATATGGATTTTTATGTGGCAATGGCATACTAATTGAGTTATTGGCATGTATCAAGTAATTTCACAGTAAAATTTGATGAAAGCTAACTGAAGATAAATATGTCATAAGTATACTAAATTGAATTTTTTATGACCCAAAAATTAATTAGTGATAAATTTCACAGTAAAATTTGACGAAAGCTAACTGAAGATAAATTTGTCACATATGTACATTTTGGAGTTTTTAGTTGTATTAAAACCCTTAAAAGAAAAAAAAGATTACGATTTTTTGCGTTTTTATTGGTCTTGTAATAAGTAATTGATATTTGTCTTGTGAAATACAGCCAACAATAGCCATTCTATTCTCTTGATTGAGATTTGGATTTCTCTTAATATATGGAATCTCTAAAATCTTTAAAACCGCACGATATAGGAGCTTTTAAATTAAAATAAGTTATTAAAAATCTTGTCTTGTATATATCAATTTTGGCATTGTTTATTTTGTAAAAAAATGAATGACTTTAAAATATTTTCCTAAAGATTGTTGTTTGTATCTCATGGGATAATTAATCAATGAAAATATTTTCATTATAAAAATAATAATTTATCCCTAAATATTTTCATGAACAATGAAAATATTTTTTATTTATTCATTTTTGTAGGCAATACATAAGATTATTTTTAGGAAAATATTTTCTAAATCATTCATTTTTCTCGAAACAAATGCACTTTAACTTACAATATCTCCTTTTTAAACAAAAAAAAAAAAAAATCTTTTTGAACCTGAGCAAATCCTTAAAAGGCTTCATCCGAACCTTGGGAAGACATAGATGTAAAACATTTAGAGGGTATTGGTGGGTACTGTCGCAACCTTCCTGAATTTTTTGAAGGTGAATTACCTAAAGAATGCTAATGGATTACTAAGTTCGAAAACTTGGCACGGACCCTCCCAAGTCCTACCAATTGCGACTTGATGTTAAGAAATTAATCTAATCAAACATGCAATTATACTCAATTTGGAGCCGACACTAACCAATTAAGACTGGTTAGAAACCCAAGTAAAGTATGGGAGAATACTTTATAATTGCGAACCAGAGATTCAATAAGTGCGGGGACATGGTTACGCTAGATTAGTCTAACGACTTTTCGGTACCTTTTATTTTAATTTTAAAAATATTTTGAAGGCAATGTTGATTAATTTAAACTTAAGCTACTAACGTGAAAATGGTGGTCATGCAGGTGCACAATTAATAAAATAACATTCAATAAAAATGCTAAAAAAAATATATGTCTTAAACATGATTTCTAAATGACATGACACCTAATTTTTTTTTCTTTTAAAAATGTTAATTATATGCAATCTTAATTTAACTTAATATGCATGAATTTATTTTAATGACATGCGAGATGCAATTCATATGGTATGACTTAAACTTATCACTATATGTATGCAATTTAATTTATATAATCCTAATATACATGTGCTACGTGATATAGGATGAATGACATGGTACTTCTATATGCATGCTCTTTTATGATTTTTTTTTATGATGATTCATTTTTTAATGTATATATGCAACCTATGCTAAATAATGATGGTATAAAATGAGATTAATTATGAATTAACCTATTAACTAACTAAGGAAATGATCTTTAGTTTTTCTTTCTTTTTTAATGACATAATGTTTTTTATTGAAAAGAAAGTAACTTAATGGTGCAATGATCATCTTTTAGCATTTTCTTTTTTATTAAAAAAAACAATTAAACTATAACTCACATGGAATGCATAACATTTTTTTGTTCCTCTTTTTGTTTTACTAAATGAAAATTGACTTAATCTAAAAACGTCTAGGTGTATTGCTTTAATATGAAATGTGTATGGACCTAAGTACCTAAGTTCTAGATATGACAATATTCTAATTAAACCTATTATGCAAATTAATTAATATGTACCTAATATTTTTTGGATTCTTTTTATTGAAATTCGGAATTTAAAAAAACTAATTAGACTAACTAAAGTGAATGATATTCTAATTTATTAACTTAAACTATATCTTATCTTAAAAGCTATATAAAAAATCAAGACATGCCAACATTATTTAAAATTAGCCCTAACAAAAATCACCCATCTAAAAGTATAATCTAAAAATTATAATCCTATAAATGCAATTCTAATTTTACTAAGCCTAAAAATACAGTTCTAATTTACTAAACCTAAATGCTCTAATGCAATATTTACTTTTTGGTTTTTTTAATCTTTCCAAACAAGTAATTATTTTAAAAGAATGAAAATAAGAATTAAAATAACCGAAAAAATAATCCGTTGTCTCATGGATTAAATTAACAATTATTTTAACTCTATAACGATTTAACAATTGAAATGGTATCAAAATTCCTAAAAATTAAAGTAATTAAAAAAATGTTCCGATGTCTTACGGGTCAAATTAATAATTACCATAATTTCTGATAAAATACTTGCAGTTAATGCCTATGAGATTTATAAAAGAAAAGCACATCTCAATATTCTAAATTGAACAATAATAACAAAATGAATAAAATAAAGAAAAACAAACTACCTAATTTGCTTTTCTCTTTTTCTTTTGTTTTTTTTTTTTTTCTTTTCCCTTTGCTTCCAAAAGAGAAGCTCGGCAGCTCGTGCGGCTGGTCACCGAGGGGACTGATCGTTGGTCTGGCAAAGGGAACTCCGGCGAAGGCGGACCGGCAGGAACGGGGCGGCACCCGGGCAGCAGGGACAACCGGCGGAACAGGGGTGTCGCGGTCGGAGGTTGCGGAGGTGCGGAGCTCCGGCGAGATCCGGCAATTCGGAGCTGCTGTCGTCAAGTGCCGCGGCGTCGAGCACGGCGAGAACAGGGAGATCGGCGAGCGGAGCTGGACACGAGCACTGCAGGCGTTCGGGCTCGCGGGTCGCCGGAGGCAAGGCGGAGGCATCGGGTACGGCGGGCTTCGGCCACCGAGCGAGCAGGAGGCGAGGTGCTGCGGAGGCGAGCTGCTGAGACGAAGGTCCGAGCGGGCGTGCAGTGGGGTCGCGGGTCACCGGTGTGAGGCGGTGCTGGTGAGGTGACCGGTGCGGCTCGGTGGCTTCGCGGCTGCGGGTGGAGGGCGGTGCCGCTGGTGCTCGAGCAGATCTGGGCGGAGGGTCTGAGCGGATCGGGAAGCGGCGCCGCCGGCAGAGGAGCGGCGGTCGGCGACTCGGAGGTGGCTGGTGGCCCGGGCAGCAGGCGGTGTCCGGTGCTGTTAATCGGAAGGTGGAGGCGCCACAATAGTCGCGGTCGAGAGGAAGAAGATGAGCAGTGTTCTGCTCTTTTTGCCTTTTCCTGCTGCTGGGTCCCGCTGATCCCCTCTCTCTCTCTCAAGTCTCCCTCACGTCACCTCCTCTCTGGAGAAAATGTTGATAAAGTCCAAAATCTCATGATTGAGTTTTTGAATTCGAAAAGAAATTTAAAAAAAAATTCTCATTAATTAAAGATTATCTTCTATTTCTAAAAGATAAGTTTAAAGGATAAGCTTAATTCTAAATTAGGTGTCAACAGGTACAGAACAAAAAAAAAAAAATATTGTACCAATTAAAGTCACAAAACATGCGGGCACTGACACGTAAAAATAAGGAATGCATATGTAAAACCTACCATCCCTATATATCAAACGGACCAACTGCAAAGACCCTTGAGAGAGCTTTGGCTCCTCTTTTGTACTGAGATTACACCTTGTAACCAAAAACTAATCATTCATGGGGGACCCTAGTTACAAGGTTACAAAATGAATCTTTTGAAAAGGAAATTAATGAGGTCCTCATCATTTAGCGTTGAGTTGACTTTTCATGATTGACCACGTGGACTAGACTTTGGTTAGGCTGAGAATTAGGGTTTTAAGTGATTATTCGGATCAATTTGGTAACCAACCAATTTTATTTTATCTTATTAAAAAAAAGTTGATATATAGATAAATTGATTGCCGTACCTCTCTGATTTGGCAAAGATAGATAGTCCACGACACCACGAGGAATTCTGTCCTTGTCGGCCTTGCAATGTTGTGTTTGAGTAGGAATTGAACAAGTCCTCTTTCTTTACATGAGACTTAGGATTTTTGATGACTTTATCACTTGGCTAATCCTCTTGAATTGCCAACCATTTCATATATGATTTTTGAGAATACACATTGGACCTAACAGTTTGTTGATGTAGCCTTGTCAATTTGATCAAGGAACAAAAATTACCCCGATATTAGTGGAGTCTTGTGTATGGATCAGCCACACAAATTTACTATTCGAGTCTTGTCCTTATATAAAAGGAAGAGAAATTGCACCTCAAGATGGAACAAATTCGAGCTAACTACCATACATATTTGATGATTCAAATAAGCGATTCGCATGATCTACATTTACTTCGGTTCGATCTTTGTTGAAAGCGCGTAACTGCTGTAATCGAAGGAATTGCTGTAACTAACATCCTGACTACTGGACGAGACATCACTGTACAAAGGATGTCTAGGAGCACCATAATGTGAAGCTCCAAAGTCTGTGGCCGACGAGGACGCAGGCGTCGTGCTTGTGGCTATCCCATGGGCTTGCAGGATCGCCTCAATTTCCTTCACGACTTCACTCATCCTGGGACGGTTGGTGGATGATTCCTCTAAACATCGCATTGCTAACTCCAGGAACCCTGTGAACCCCACGAGACGCCCCACGTTGATAAGGGACGGATCCATCACTTCCCTTAGTCCGTAGTAGTCTTGGTCGTTTTTGTCCATCGCCATGTGAACTTCACGGACAATGTACTTGCCCTTGTTGAGCGGTGGCTTTGCAGTTATCAGTTCAAGCATCACGACCCCGAAACCGTAGACGTCGCTCTTGTCTGTCAGTAACTGGGTCATGTAGTACTCTGGATCCAAGTAGCCCTGCAAGATCACAAGTTCAAAACTCGAAATCAGGAAAGCATACACTTCACCTTCTGACGAATATCTATAATTCATTGCAACTTCGTCAAACCTACTCAGACTTCGTAAAGGTACTCTATATAATCCTTTTCACTTTCAGTTCACCTATGTGGAGTGTCCTGTGTTTTCCCTAATTCTAGGAAATCTGGCATTAACATATCATCTGCTGAAGTTTCGGAAATACAAAGGGGAACTTATTGTCAGTTGGAGTTCGATGAAAAACTAGAGGTTATGATTCAGTTAAGATATCGTAACCCGCCTCTGTGACCTAAACTGGACATTCAAATAGAAGTATGCTGTACCAGTGTGCCCTTGACTTGGGTTGAAACATGTCCTTTCTCGCTGTCCACCACCATTTTAGACAAGCCGAAGTCCGCAACTTTAGCCACCAAATTTTCATCCAACAAAATATTCGTGGACTTGACATCTCTATGAATTATCGGGGGATTCGCGAGTTCGTGCAAATATGCCAGTCCTTTCGCAGAGCCAAGAGCGGTCTGCAGCCTCCTCGTCCAATCAAGATGTACGCTAGTTTTCCCTGCATCATTAATTTTTCAGCGTCCATTGCTACATACGATAGGCAGTTTCATTCACCAGAAAAGTCTTGCCCGCACTTATGCTAGAAATAACGAGACGAGGACAACGCATGATATGGAAAGTTTTATATGAAAAATCTAAAGATCACAAAGCTCCTATTTAGGTGAAGGAAAGTACCCGACAAGCTCTCCCTAAGCGTCCCATTAGGCATATATTCATAGACCAACATCTGCTCTCCTTGTTCGTAACAGAAGCCAATGAGGCCGACGAGATTCTTGTGATGGACTCGAGAAAGTAGCTCGATTTCCGTCTTAAACTCGTGTGCGCCCTGCATCGACCCCTGCTGAGCTCTCTTGATTGCCAACACTTGGCCATCAGGAAGCATTCCTTTGTAGACCTATCAGATCATGAAAAAGAATTATAAAGCAGTGATATGAAGCATATAATGATTTGCATACAACAGACGCAGTGCATGATTTTTACCCTTCCATAGCCCCCCGAGCCTATCTCATTACTTTCAGAAAAACTATTGGTGCACTTCTTGATTTCGTCGAAATAGAACCACCTTGCCCCCTTCAACTGCGGTGCTCCTCCGCCATCACTTTCCCTCGGTATCCAGGATGCTTAAAAATGGATAGATCAATGTGAGTGAGAGAACAACTTATTTAGTTTACTCCTTTTCAATGATCTCAGCAATCAGCTTGTCAAAGTGCTTCAGTAGCAAAAAGATGAAGAGTTCATGCATTAATTACCAAATGGTTTGCTCAATTCCATTGCTCTTTGTGCTCTTTTCTTCTGTTTAATAGCATATATTGCTGACCACACAAGTCCAAGAACCAGGACTGAGCAGCTAATGGCAATCCCTACCATGACGCCGATGCTGATTCTTATTTCGTGAGCTGGAACGGTGGTTCATGTCAAAACCGATATGAATGATAGTCAAACCTGATACATGAGAGGATGAATTTAAGTTACCTGGGAAAGGATAAGGATTTTCGCTGAAGAGATAGGTACCAAAATTGGTGGGCGATTCAAAGGTATGGTTAGTCATAACGAATCCGATTCTCCGAATGTCTGACCTGCTGAATTCTGTCCCATCAGATGGAAAGAAAGACACAGGTACCAAAAGATAGCCGGTGCTTTGATCAAAGCCAATATCGTGAAGGGAAACTGAACCATTACTTAGGTTCAATGTCCGGCACAGTTCTACTTCCAACGATTCAAACAGATTGGCATTGGCATTGGACAAATCGCTGAATGATGGAGCTTTAAATGTTATTATTCCTTCATACGGAACTGCACAGTTGCAGCTTCTAGGTTTAAGCTTCTGTTTTGAGGGACACAATATACCTCCGCAGTAGGTTGGGGTAGAATAAGGTGGTTGCGGCTGAAATTTGCAGTACCCCAAAATTGAAAGAACAGGCGCATTATTACATGCTGGAGTTCCGTTTAGCCTGATGCAGAAAAGGAAAAAAAAATGATTAGGATCATAATGTCTATCTTATCTCAGAATTGAAGTCTAACACCTGTGATCTGTCTCTCACATTAATCTCTTCTGGTAGGGACTGGTCGTCAGTGATTCAATCTTGTTATCTTCCAAATTAACGAGCTCCAATGTGGGACTGACGCTGGTACCCAAGTACAGCGTTCCATTGAAAGCATTATTTCTCAAATCACTGTAGAAGTTCAAAAAATCATCAACGCGGTAGAAGAGGACACAAATTAGAAATATTTCTTGCTTACACTTGCTCTAGCTGGGGAAGGCCGAAGAGGTTTGGTGGTACAGTCCCTTGAAGCGGTCCATTTTTTATGATTCTGGTCATAGTGAGATAAATTTGAGGTCACACCTACTTCCAGAAAGCCGTATAACTTTTCTTTGTACCAATTGCACTGAGAAATCTTACAGAGTGGTGAGAGATGATAAAGTCAAGAACCAATCTGGAGCTGCCGAAGCCGCAAAAGAGTTGTTGCTGAGGTCACTGCAAATGTACAGTTATGTCCGGTCAACCACCCAGCAGGATTAACCATGTGATACCATGAGGGAGAGATAAAGCCAGGGTGTCTTGCTTACATGTAACTGAGCAAATTCATACCCGTCAAATTTGGCAAAGGACCGTCCAATTCATTATATGCTAAATTCCTGAAGAAAACTTAGCAGAATGAGTGGATTTCTTTCTGTGATCTCACTAGAATACCATTGATGAAAACATGTATTCTCACAGTTCACTGAGTTGTGTAATGTTGTTGAGAGTTGAAGGGACATTCCCAGAAAAGGAGTTCCTATCAAGTCGGCTGTGGCAGATTGTGCAATATTAGTCCAAATAAATTTAGTAGTTGGTGATGGTTGATAATTAAATATCCCAAAGCACAAAACATGGTTTACTTACAGAGCCTCAATCGTCTGAACAAGGCCTACTGTGGACGGTATAGAACCATTAAATTTGTTATCGTCAAATAATCTGTCGACAAAAGCTAGCACAAGTTAGAGCAGAAGTCGGTATATTATATGAAGCGAGAAAATCGGTAACCTACATGTGTATCAGAGACATGCTTGAACTGAACAGTTTATCTGGTATGGTGCCAGACAGTTGGTTCTTGCTGAAGTGGCTGAAATTACCGATGCACCACATTTCAAACAGTTAATGATGAAAGAACATAAAGATTGTATCACTTATCAGTAGAATCTGGAATAAAAAGATCCTTAGTCTATATTGATCACACTAGGTGAGGGATTATTGTAGAGAACTTACAAGTGTTTACATTTGAACAACAGGTCCAACCCTGGGGTGGTGTTCGTCGAAACTGGTAGTGATCCATATAACTGGTTTTCTGACACGTCCAACCAGCGGAGTTTGGAGAGTTTACCCAAAGAAGCAGGTATATTACCTCTAAAATTGTTGGAATTTAGTGCCCTGGTAAGAACGGCAATATGAAAGTCTAAGCAAATCATATAGCTAAACTTCCATAAGCATCGAATTAGTGGCATTCACATTTTGACAAGCCTTACAAGAAGGTCAGCTCCGTGAGGTTGCCCAGTTCATCAGGAATACTACCACTCAAGCCGCATCCAGCTAAGATTCTGAAAATTTTGAAAGATCAATGCTCATACTTGAGAGAAAAGGGAAAAACAAGCTGATGTAGGTATGCAGTCAAAAGGGACATTACAAGGTATTCAAGTTCGGTAGGCTTCCCAACTGTGGAGGGATCGATCCGTTGAGATCCTTGTTTAAGGAAAGAACCCTGCATTTCAACGGTTAAATGATACAAATAAGTAGACTCGTTTATATGATACTTGATGATTGAACACAATGCTTTGAAGGACTTTATTTATGCAATCCTTAGCTAAGAATCGGCTTATGATCATGACAGATAATTGAAAGAGGAGAATCTCACAAATAAGTGAGTTCTGTGAGACCTGCTATTTCACGTTGCAGCAGCCCTTTGATATTCATGCCAGATAACCCTCTGTCAAGGGAATAACAAAAGGAAAATATCATAGTCAACGGCCGGCTAAAATGGCATCACTGAGTTTGGAAAAAAAGACATTTCTAGGAACTGGGAACAGAAATGTGCACCAATGACAAGTAGGGAGCACTTACAATCCGGTCACTCTTGAACTATTGTTGCAAGTGACTCCCTCCCAAGGCAGTCCACAGGGATCACTGGACTTGCCCCAGTTGGGCGGTGCGTTCTGCCACTGGGCTTTCAGGGCTAAAAGAACGGTGACTGCACAATTATATGGCAAGAAAGAAAAAGAGTGAAATTTTAAGATGGGAAAGGGAACAGATTTTGCCTTGGCCACAGGCCAATAAGGTCAAATGCATGTTCAAGCCTCATGAGATCCATTGTCGATGCAAGATTTTTAAAGAAAAAATTTCTGATCAGAAGAGACACGGTGTCATCGTGTAGTAAAAGCTCTCTGATGGCTGCAGCAGTTGGGTAAAACAGCTAGTTGTGACAGCCACTTCCACTAAAATGCTCATTGACCGAGATCTGGGCAAGCACTTTTGTCACATTTTTATTGAGTGCGGACTCCCCACTGATCCTACCATTGTTTTAGCAGAGGCGTCTTTGTTCTATTGATTGAGCAAGTATTCAAGGATGGATGCAGATAGACTGTTTGCCTTTTCCTTTCTCTCACTAAATTTAACACTCAAATTTCTTTCATGATCGAGGCCAGAACTTACTGTTTGTTCAGAGCGTATGATTAGATATGAAATTTGGGAACTCTACAATTTAGTTCTACATCTACAAGGCAGAAAAAGACCAACATGTTCGAACAGGGCTAAATATTTCATGCTCTGCATGCCTAAGAGCAGATAATTGAATTCACTGCATGGACGGCCAAGATAACTTTCATGGCAATAACCACTAGATGCTTCAATTTCTATACTCGTGCATCTAATCTCTATTTATTCCTGAGTTCCACGTTGCTGAAATCTTTTTGAGGGAATGATGTATGTAATCGTATCCAAGTTTATGAACTTGATAATGGTTAACAACATAGTGGGAGACCTCTTTCTTGCACCTATGTCAGTTCTTCCTTCAAGTAGTTAAACCGAGGCAAGAATGACTCGATCCCAAAGCACATAGCAAAAAGTAAATGGTTCTTGTTAATCAAGACTCCAGCGACAATTTAAGATGAAAAAACCCTGCGAAACTAGCAGCCTTTTAAGCTTGTCCTCTCAACTACGTGACAAATTCCAGATGATCCTTTGGCCTCAAAGAGACCGAAAGTAGCCCTTTCCTGGTTCCAATAATATAACATGTTCATGTCTCGCCAGAGAAGCCACAACCTTAAAGACCTGAGAAATTCTAAGTTCTACACAGACAGCTTCAGTCCTTGAAACCTTAAAAGGGAAAAAAGATAAAAGAAAAGTTGTTTTGATGACTAGCTACCTTTTACTCACACCATCCCCAAGCCAGAACAAGATGAACCCAAAAGAAGTACGGATGGAAAGAAAGAATGAACATGAACAACAAGAAATCCACAGACCATAGCAACATGCATAAACAAATACATGTGTGTGCACTTACGGTCATCTGCGTTTGTAGTAGAGCAAATCAGATGAATCCAGGAACAGAAGAGAACCAGAAACAAGAGCAACCGGAGGTTCTTGCTCGCCATGTCTCCGCCACCTGTCGTTCCTTTTCCAAAGTGAAAACTCTGCATCTTCCCATTCACCACCATCTTAATGCATGTCGTTCTGACGTATTATCAAAACAGGTTAGCAAAGGGCTCGTTCAAGACTGATATGTTAGGCCTATCAGTTTAGCGCTTCCCAAAAGCAAAAAAAAAATCTGCCTTCCAGGAAGTGGTGGGGTTTGTGGAAAAGCCTGTCAAAGACTATGCGGTTCAAAGTCAACGAAAGAGGAGGGTGGAATAAATGGGACAGGCTTTGGATTTTTTCTCTCTCCTTTGCTTATTGGGCTTTGATGATTGCTTTCTTTCTTTCTTTCTTTCCTTCTCGTGTCGGCTCGTGTTAAGAGTCAATAAACTCATCCTCAGCCATCTCATTTAGCATTATTTTCCTTGCGCTGTCTCTCCACCAAAAGCCTAGGGAGAAGAACGTGCAAACGAAGGCCTGCTTGAAATATTCTTCTGCTCCTCTTCGTTAACACTTTTTTCTTGTTTCGGGTAGAGATAAATGGCGTACAAACAAGCATTTTCGCACGAATCGACTCCCTACCTTTCTGATTTGATTAAAGATATATTGTCCACGATGCCACGAGGAATTTTATCCTTATCGGTCTTGAAATGTTATGAAGAATCGAATACAAGACCTCTTACGCCTCTAGAGACCTATGATTTTTGATGACTTTATCACTCGGGCTAACCTCCTAGAATTCTCGATCATCTCTATTTACGGTTTTTGAGAATGTGTGTTCGTGCCATTACGATACTTGTACCATATATTGACATAGTATGATAAAATTTGATCAATTTTATGATGTACGAGAGAGATTCACCTCAAAATGGCATGAATTCGAACTTATTATCATACTAATTTAACGAACAAAGGAAGACTGAACAAATGATGCAAAAAGGTCACATCGACCCTCTTTCTAATTCTTCGTCTTATATCGAAATTTGAATCTTTTATTGTTTCGGCTCACGTGCTCCAAGTGCGTACAGATGACGGCGGATTTAGAGAAAAAGACCGAAGCACATGCATTTAAAAAAGCTTGGGGTCAATTAAATGGGAGCATGTGAAGGCGCGTGGCATGCTTGAGATGAGCACAGCTACCTTCCTTTTTTTTTTTTTGCTTTTCTTTACATTTTTTTTTCTTTTTAATTTATTGTAAACCCATGCGTGAAGGAACCAATAATCATTAATGTTAATGATCAGCTTCTCTAGTTATACTTTTCTCGAGAATCAGTTAGCTAGCTCCGAGTATTAAATTAAGAAAATATGACAATTTGCGACGTTTTAACCGTTGTTGTAACTCGCCTCGCAACATATAATCATCATTGTTTTCCTTGTTTGGAATTTGCGTTTCTCTTCGTGTACGGAACCTTTGAAATTTTCACAAGCAGATTGGCCGTCAAATATTCAAAATAATGTTAGTTTTGTTTTTAACAATCATTTAAAAAAATTATTTAAAATAAGTAATTCAAAGAAAAAACTTGTCCCGAACCACCAATTTTACACAACAGTGTCTCCTTTTCAAAGGGCGATATAATCATTTTGAAGGGAAATTAATGAGATCCTCATCATTTTTAGGGTTGACTTGACTTATCGGGAATGAGACACGGACAAGATTTTGGTCAGTTTGAGAATTAGGGTTCCATGTGATTTTTTTTTTTTTTTTTTTGGTCGAATGGGTTTCTTGTGATTATTCGGTTCACCATCCAATTTTGTTTTATATTTTTTAAAGAAAAGCTGATGATACATAGACAATCTCAATGTGAAAAATGAAGATAAATAGACCGCCATCGTCACCATCTTTCGTTTTCTTGGCCCGTTGCTATTGTCACCAACATGAAGCTACTCGTATATATACACAGACATAATCGAGTATCTCATTCCTGTAATTTAATTCTGTTCACACTCTCTCCGGATTTAAAACGACGAAATGACATTCTTTTTCTAACTCATCTTCTGATGATGGCCGTCTAGATGCACCAGAACGTTCCTCTCATTTTCATCCTTTTTTTAAAAAAATAATTATTGTTCTTTTTACTATGGTAGATTAATCCGGTCAATCACAAAAGGAATAAAGCACATAATATTCATCTTCTTTTGAATTTTTTTTTTTTTTTTTTTGGATAGAGTATCATACGAAAATTCCGCCTTTTTTCTTGAATTGTGGTAGTCATCTTAAATTGTGTAGTTGGTCCGGACGATTTCCTCTCACTTGCTTTCACACATTTCACATAACTCAAGGCGGCTAGTCCAATGATGATTTATTTAAGACACAAATTATTCTCATCCACGTCTAAAATGGGATAACTGATAAATAACAAAGCAAGTTTTTTTTTTTGCCACAAAATACAAAAGTAAGGTCGATTATAGTAAGTTTGTCACGTTGTATGTTTACAATGTATTTAGGAAGTGGTGGTCCCTAGGGCTATGTGGGGAAAATACACCCCTTGTTCTAACCATTCGAATGATTCCTTATTCACACGCAATTATTAGAACTTAATATAATGTCCTCAATTCGTGAGCGATTCAAATTGAATAGCAATGAGTTCTTTTGACTATTCTATCTCCATTTTTTCATATTTAACGCATTTTACGTGCTTACATATAGGACACGTTTGGTAACATTTCTGTTTAAAAATTGTTCCAGGGAACTAAAATAAAAATAAAAAAAAGTATTTCTGTTCCAGGGAACAATTTTTTACCAGAAAGATGCGTTTGGTAAACTTGTTTCGGAAATAAAAAAATAAATAGAAACACGTTTGGTAAATTTATATTCTTTTTTGTTTCTTTTAATTTTTTAATATTTTTTAATATTTTTCCTTTCTTTTTTATTTTTTCTTCTTTCGGCCGGTCGCCGGGGGCCGGCAGCCTCGCCCAACCACGGTGAGGCTCGTTGGCACGGGCGAGGCTCGGCCTCGCCTTGGTTGGGCGAGCTCGGGCTCGCCCAGATCTGGCGACGCTCTGGCGAGGTCACCAACCCTCGACGGCCGGTCGCCGGCCATGGTCGAGACCGGCAACCGGCCAAAGAAAAAAGAATAAGAAAAGAGAAGAGAGAGAGAAGAAGTGTTTCGGAATAAGAAACAATTTTTTTTTTGTTTCTCATTTTTGTTCTTTTTGTGTTCTAAACAAAAATCAGATTTTTGAACAAAAACGCAAACAAACGCGTTTCTGTTTTTTTTTTGTTCCCAGGAAAAAAAAAACAAAATTTCTATTCTTAAACAGAAAAAAGAAACTTA
This sequence comes from Eucalyptus cladocalyx, assembly GCA_017140615.1. NCBI lineage: Eukaryota > Viridiplantae > Streptophyta > Magnoliopsida > Myrtales > Myrtaceae > Eucalyptus > Eucalyptus cladocalyx. The sequence goes on along the minus strand of CM029516.1, from coordinate 7,821,910 downwards.
AACATGCAGCCCCATAATGTCATCTTGACATATCCAGTTGCTTATCCAATGGACCCATCGTGAATTATAAAATTGTTATCTACGATAATTTGCTTGAAGGAAAATAATTTTAAAAAGATGGGATTTTTTTCATGCCCCCCCCCCCCCCCCAAAAAAAAAAGAAACCCTTCTTTTGCCTTTTCATGATTTTGAGTTGATTATTAATAGTTATAAAGTCGTCGATGATGTGACTACCTGGCTCGTGGAAGACTTAGATAAGTCGTCGTCCATTCCCTATCAATAAATAGCGACTATACTTTCTCGTTTTCTCCAAACGATTTTCCAAGATTCTTTTGAATTGTTATTGTGCGTTCCTAGCTATTTTTACCATGTGCTTTTACTAAATGCGCAAAACGTGGGGTGCTTCACTTTGAATTTCGTGGCCATTGACCGGGGAAATTCGACCAGAACGAAGCAAAAATCGAAATGGAGAAGGAAGAAATGAAAAGAGAGTTCATTAGTTGACAAGTCAAGACACGTTAAAAACAAATCAATGTTTCAATGAGTAACTAGAAATTTTGTGAAAAATACGATTGTGTGTCAATGGAAGACTTTCCGTGTGCAATCTATTTAGCAGAATGAATTGGTCCCTTAGGTCATAACTTCAGACTAAGTTGACAAGTTCATTATATTTTCAATTAGCATGACTATTCAATTGCATGTAATTCGATTCCAAGAAGTTCAATTACAAATCAATTTAATTTTTATTTATTTAATTTAATTTAATTTTTTTTTTTTTGCATTGAGATTTGCATGGTTTTGTTGCTCCATTCAAGTCTCGTTCACGCGTTTTGTGCTCAAGCATGGAACCATGGCGCGAGCTCAATCGCTTTCTAATTGACTTTATCCGGACTGCCTTTGTGAATTTCTATATACTGCTGATCTTTGCTTTGTTACAAGATCAAATTAATACACATGATTAATAAGCCATGGCTCAATGAAAAGCTAAGAGAAGTTTCCGCGTATGGCTCTATAGGTACCATTGTCCGGTTCCCCACATCAGACTAAATTCATCTCAGCAAGTCGGTTATAATCTAACTAAGAGGTTATCTTAAATGAAGAAGGAACGTGAAATCTCAAGCTTCTCGAGGCGCAAGAAATCATTCCCAAGGAATCAGAAGGACAAGGAAGAGTGAATGGATTATAGGTGATCTATAATGAGCAAGCCTACCGCCAAGTGAATCGATTCGGAAGTTGTGCATCCAATTGGTCCTCCCTAGGACAAATACTTAATTTGGTATCGCTCACCCAAATAGCATTTCTTTGAGATGGTAAGTAGGGTTTGGTGGTTGGATCTACATTAATGACTACAATGCCAGAATAGTTCTCTTATTTAATAGGACTTAGGAGCAATTTTTTACCACCAAGCAAGTGAATCCCAAAGAGGTGCATACAACGCAAGATTCATCCCTTTTAGGACCCATTTCCTTAATTTGGTGTTCAACTTCACCCAAAGAACATTTCGTTGAGCTAGTGATTAGGGTTTGGCAAAGGATTTATTTTGATGCCAAAAAACGTTCTCTCAACTTCTCTCCAAAAGCTAAATGGGACAGTGACTTCAGAACAGCAATGAGTTCACAAGTAGACAAGTAAAGATATGTGAAAAATCAATCGATGTTTCAGTGAGTAATGAGAAATTCTATCCAAAAAAAAAAAAAAAAGGATCGCATGCCTGTGGAAGGCTTTTTGTGCACAATCAATCTACATAAACTGAATTTGTCCCTAACGTCACATCTTCAAATTCAATTATCATGTCTTTTCAATTCCATGTAATTTGATGGAAAATTATTGAAAAAGTCTTGAATTTAAATCTTTAAATTTTGTCAATTGAGTATATCCAGTCAATTTTGACTAGAAATTGCTTAAGTGGATTCTAGCAATGCAATGCAAGATAATTATTTTTGACATAGAAATTTTCTTAATAATATCTTAGTTTTTTATTTTATTTTGTCCTGATTTTTCTTCTTTTTTATTTATTTATTTCTTCACCCTTTTGCTTGTGGCCAACCACTAGCCATGGTTGGGCTGGCTAGCCTCGGTTGCCACCGGCAAAGCAAGGGCGAGTCACAGCCAAGGGAGACTGACTCACCCAAGTTAGGGCGGCCTTACCAAGTGATGCTGGGTGAAGGTCAACCTCACTAGATCCGACAAGTGGCCCTTGCCCGAGCAAGCCCAGGCAAAGTTCAATTTTACCCGAGCATGGCACTGCCGACATCTACATCAGTAATTTTCTACCAAAATTGGTCAGATGGATTCAATTATCCAACAGTGAAAAGGTTTAGGACTCCATTGAAAAAATAAAGAGTGCATTCGTGGAGCCCGTTATCCTTGTACATCAAATGGATAAGTTTTTGCTAATGATTCATGGGAGACCCCTTATTACAAGGTTACGAAATGAGTCTTTTAAAAAGGTAATTAATGAGATCCTCACCATTCAGGATTGAGTTGACCTTTCATAAACGACGCATGGACAAGATTTTGGTCGGTCTGAGAATTAGGGTTTTAAGTGATTATTCGGATCAATTTGGTAACCTACCAATTTTAATTCATTTTATTAAAAAAAGTTGATATATAGATAAATGGATCGCCGTTCTTCCCAGATTTGGTAAAGACATATAGTCTAGGAAGCCAAGAGGAATTCTATTTTTGTTGGCCTTGAAATAGATCTAGGGTTTTCAATGACTTCATCACTCGAGTAACCTAATCACCGACCATTTTTATCTATGATCCTTGAGAATGTATAGCGTACCTAACAGTTTATTGACGTAGCATCATCAATTTGATCAAGGGACATAAAATACCCCGATATTAGTGAAATCTTGTGTATCGATAAGCTGTACAAAATTTACTATTCGATTCTCATCCTTATATACGAGGAACGAGGAACTGCACCTCAAAATGGAACAGATTCGTGCTAACTACCATACTTATTTGATGATTCAAATAAGCGATTCACGCAATCTACATTTACTTCGGTTCGATCTTCATTGAAAGCTCGTACCCGCTGCTGTGATCGAACGAATTGCTGTAACTAACATCCTGACTACTGAGCGAAACATCAGCGTAAAAAGGATGTGTAGGAGCACCATAATGTGATGCTCTGACGTCTGCGGCCGCAGACGTCGTGCTTGTGGCTATCCCTTCAGCTTGCAGGATCACCTCGATTTCCCTCACGACTTCATTCATCCTGGGGCGGTTCATGGATAATTCCTCTAAACATCGCATTGCTAACTCTACGAACCCTGCGAACCCTGCGAGACGCCCCACGTTGAGAAGGGACGGATCCATGACCTGCCTTAGTCCGTAGTAGTCTTGGTCGTTTTTGTCCATTGCCATGCGAACTTCGCGGACAATGTACTTGCCCTTGTTGAGCGGTGGCTTTGCAGTTATCAGTTCAAGCATCACGACCCCGAAACTGTAGACGTCGCTCTTGTCCGTCAGTAACTGGGTCATGTAGTACTCTGGATCCAAATAGCCCTGCAAGATCATAAGTTACGAACAATCAAAACTCAAAATCAGGAAAGTATACACTTCACCTTCTCAGGAATATCTATAACTCATTGCAACTTAGTCAAACCTACTCAGACTTTGTAATGGTATTCTATATAATCCTTTTTACTTTCAGTTTACCTATCTGGAGTGTCCGGTGTTTTCCCTAGTTCTAGTAAATCTGGCATTAACGTATCATCTGCTCAAGTTTCGGGAAGACGGGGGAACTTATTGTCATTTGGAGTTCGATGGAAAACTAGAGGTTATGATTCGGTTAAAATCTAGTAACCCGCCTCTGTCGCCTAAACTGGACATTCAAATAGGAGTATACTATACCAGTGTGCCCTTGACTTGGGTTGACACATGTCCTTTCTCGCTGTCCGCCACCATTTTAGACAAGCCGAAGTCTGCAACTTTAGCCACCAAGTTTTCATCCAGCAAAATATTCGTGGACTTGACATCTCTGTGAATAATCGGGGGATTCGCGAGTTCATGCAGATATGCCAGTCCTTTTGCAGAGCCAAGAGCGATCTGCAGCCTTCTCTTCCAATCAAGATGTATGCTAGTTTTCCCTGCATCATTAATTTTCAGTGTCCATTGCTACATACGATGGGCAGTTTCATTCACCAGAAAAGTCTTGCTCGCACTTATGCTAGAAATAACGAGATGAGGACAAAGAATGATATGGAAAGTTTTATATGGAATCTAAAGATCACAAAGCTCCATGTTATTTAGGTGAAGGAAAGTACCCGACAAGCTCTCCCTAAGTGTCCCGTTAGGCATATATTCATAGACCAACATCTGCTCTCCTTGTTCATAACAGAAGCCAAAGAGGCCAACGAGATTCTTGTGATGGACTCGAGAAAGTAGCTCGATTTCTGTCTTAAACTCGTGCGCGCCCTGCATCGACCCCTGCTGAGCTCTCTTGATTGCCAACACTTGGCCATCAGGAAGCATTCCTTTGTAGACCTATCAGATCATGAAAAAGAATTACAAAGCAGTGATATGAAGCATATTATGATTTACATACAATCGACGCGGCGCGTGATTTTTACCCTTCCATAGCCCCCAGAGCCTATTTGATTACTTTCACAAAAGCTATTGGTGCACTTCTTGATTTCATCAAAATAGAACCACCTTGCCCCCTTCAACTGCGGTGCTCCTCCGCCATCACTTTCCCTCGGTATCCAGGATGCTTAAAAATGGATAGATCAATGTGAGTAAGAGAACAACTTATTTAGTTTACTCCTTTTCAATGATCTCAGCAATCAGCTTGTCAAAGTGCTTTAGTAGCAAAAAGATGAAGAGTTCATGCGTTAATTACCAAATGGTTTGCTCAATTCCCTTGCTCTTTGTGCTCTTTTCTTCTGTTTAATAGCGTATATTGCTGACCACACAAGTCCAAGAGCCAGGACTGAGCAGCCAATGGCAATCCCTGCTATGATGCCGATACTGATTCTTATTCCGTGAGCTGGAACAGTGGTTCATGTCAAAACGGATATGAATGATAGTCAAACCTGATACATGAGAGGATGAATTTAAGTTACCTGGGAATGGATAAGGTTGTGCGCTGAAGAGATAGGTACCGAAAATGGGGGGTGATGGAAAGGTATGGTTAGTCATAGCGAATCCAATTCTCACAATGTCCGACCTTCTGAATTCTGTCCCATTAGATGGAAAGAAAGACACAGGTACTATAAGATAGCCACTGCTTTGATTAAGGACGATATTCTGAAGAGAAACTGAACCATTATTTAGGTTCAATGTCTGCCACAGGCCTACTTCCAATGATTTAAACAGAGTGTCATTGGACAAATCGCTGAATGATGGAGCTTTAAATGTTATTATTCCTTCGTACGGAACTGCACATTTGCAGCTTCCAGGGTTAAGCTTCTGATCTGAGGGACACGAAGCACCTGGGCAGTTGACTAAGGTAGAATAAGGTCGTTGCTGCTGCTGATCATTGCAGTATGCCGAAGTTGAGAGAATAGGCGCAATCGTACATGCTGGAGTGCCGTTTAGCCTGATGCAAAATGGACCAAAAAAAAATGATTAGCATCATAATGTCTATCTTATCTCAGAATTGAAGTCTAAGACCTGTGAACTGTCTGTCTCACATTAATCTGTTCTGGTAGGGACTGGTTGTCAGCGATTCAATCTTGTTATCTTCCAAATTAACGAGCTCCAAATTGGGACTGATGCTGGTACCCATGTACAGCGTTCCATTGAAAGCATTATTTCTCATATCACTGTAGAAGTTCGAAAAATCATCAAAATGGTAGAAGAGACACAAATTAGAAATATTTCTTCCTTACACTTGCTCTAGCTGGGGAAGGCTGAAGAGGTTTTGTGGTACGTTCCCTTGAAGTGGTCCATATTGTATGATTCTGGTCATAGTGAGATAAATTTGAGGTTGCACATTAGTTTCAGAAAGCCATACTTCTCATTGTACCAATTGCATTGAGAAATCTTACAGAGTGGTGAGAGATGATAAAGTTGAGAACCAATCTGGAGCTGCCGAAGCCGCAAAAGAGTTGTTGCTGAGGTCACTGCAAATGTACAGTTATGCCTGGTCAACCACCCAGCAGGATTAACTATGTGATATCATGAGGAAGAGACAAAGCCAGGGTGTCTTACTTACATGTAACTGAGGAAATTCATACCCGTGAAATTTGGCAAAGGACCGCCCAATTCATTATATGCTAAATTCCTGAAGAAAACTTAGCAGAATGAGCGGAGTTCTTTCTGTGATCCCGCTAGAATACCATTGATGAAAAAAATCTATACTCACAGTTCACTGAGTTTTGTAATGTTGTTGAGAGTTGAAGGTACGTTCCCAGAAAAGGAGTTCCTATCGAGTCGGCTGTGCCATATTGTGCAATGTGAGTCCAACTAAATTTAGTAGGTGACGATGGTTGATAATTAAATATCCCAAAGCACAAAACATGGTTTACTTACAGAGCCTCAAGCGTCTGAACAAGGCCTAATGTGGACGGTATAGAACCATTAAATTTGTTATCATCAAATAATCTGTCAACAAAAGCTAGCACAAGTTAGAGCAGAAAGCTTGGTCTATTGTATGAAGTGAGAAAATTGGTAACCTACATGTGTATCAGAGACATGTTTGAACTGAACAGTTTAGCTGGTATGGTGCCGGACAGTTGGTTCTTGCTGAAGTGGCTGAAGTTACAGATGCAGCACATTCCAAACAGTTAATGATGAAAGAACACAAGGATTGTATCACTTATCGGTAGAATATGGGATATAAAATCAGTCTATATTCATCACACTAGGTGTGGGATGATTGTAGAGAACTTACAAGTGATTGCAATTGAACAAAAGGTCCAACCCTGGGGTGGTGTTTGTCGAAAGTGGTAGTGATCCATATAACTGATTTTCCGACACGTCCAACCAGTAGAGTTTGGAGAGTTTACCCAAAGAAGCAGGTATATTACTGCTAAAATTGTTGGAATTTAGTGCCCTGGTAAGAACAACAATTTGAAATTCTAAGCAAATCATATAGCTAAACTTCCATAAGCATCGAGTTGGTGGCATTCGCATTTTGACAAGCCTTACAGGAAAGTCAGCTCCGTGAGGTTGCCCAGTTCATCAGGAATACTACCGGTGAAGCTGCATCCAGCCAAGATTCTGAAAATTGGAAAGATCAAGGTTCATACATGGAAGAAAAGGGGGGGAAAATGCTGTTTTAGCAATGAATGCAGTCAAAAAGGATATTACAAGATATTCAACTTCTGTAGACTTCCCAACTGCGAAGGGATCGGTCCGGTGAGACCCGTGTTTAAGGAAAGATCCCTGCAGTTCAAACGTGAAATGAGCAAATAAGTAGACTTGTTCATATGCTAGTTGATGATTGAGCGCAAAAAACGACCATCTTTGCTTTAGAGTACTTCATCTATGCAATTCCTATTACACATCTAAGAATCAAAATTTGATCATGACAGAAGATAGAAAGACGAGAAACGCACAAAGAAGTGAGTTCTGTGAGCCCCCCGATGTCGGCTGGCAGCGGCCCTTTGATATTCATGCTAGATAACCCCCTGTGAAAGTGACAACAGAAAAAAAGTATCACAGTCAATGGCCGCTAAAATGGCATAATTGATATTCAAGGAAAAGGACTGAAAGTTCTAGGAACTGAGAACAGGAATGAGCACCAATGAGAACAAGTAGAGAGCACTCACAATCCGGTCACTCTTGAATTACTGTTGCAGGTGAGTCCATCCCAAGGCAGTCCACAAGGATCACTGGACTTGCCCCAGTTGGGCGGTGTGTCCTGCCACTGGGCTTTCAGGGCTAAAAGAGCAGTGACTGCACAATTATATGGCAAAAAAGAAAACGAGTAAAATTTTAAGATGGGAAAGGGAACAGATTTTGCCTTGGCCACAGGCCAATAAGGTCAAATGCACGTTCAAGCCTCGTGAGATCCATTGTCGATGCAAGACTTTGAAAGAAAAAATTTCTGATTGCAAGAGACACGGTGTCATCCTGTACTAAAAGCTCTCTCATGGCTCCAGCAGTTGGGTAAAACAACTAGTTGTTGTGACAGCCACTTCCACTAAAATTTTCATCAACAGAGATCCGGGCATGCACTTTTGTCACAGTTATTATGAGTCCAGACTTCCCACTGATCTTACCGTTGTTTCAGCAGAGGCATCTTTGTTCTATTGCTTGAGCAAGTATTCAGGGACAGAAATAGATAGACAGTTCGCCTTTTCCTTGCTCTCACTAAATTTAACACTCGCATTCCTTTCATGATCAATGCCAGAACTTATTGTTTGCTCAGAGCGTATGATTAGATATGAAATTTCAGAACTCTAGAATTTAGTTCTACATCTACAAGGCAGAAAAAGACCAACATGTTCGAACAGGGCTAAATATTTCATGCTCTGCACGCCTCGGAGCAGATAATTGAATTGACTGCATGGACAGCCAAGAAAAATCTCGTGGCAATAACCACTAGATGCTTCGATTTCTATACTCGCGTGTCTAATCTCTATTTATTCTTGAGTTCCACGTTGATGAAATCCTTTTAAGGGAATAATGTTTGCAATCGTATCCAAGTTTATGAACTTGTTAATGGTTAACAACATAATGAGAGACCTCTTTCTTGCACCTGTGTCAGTTCTTCCTTTGAGTAGTTATACCGAGGCTAGAATGACTCAATCCCAAAGCACAAAGCAAAAAGTATACGCCCCTTGGTGATCAAGACTCCAGGGACAATTTAAGACAAGAAAGACCTGCGAAACTAGCAGCCTTTTAAGCTTGTCCTCTCATCTACGTGACAAAATCCAGATGATCCTTCGGGCTCAGAGAGACCGAAAGTAGCCCTTTCCTGGTTCCAATAACATAACATGTTCATGTCTCGCCAGACAAGCCACAACCTTAAAAACCTGAGGAATTCTAAGTTATACGCAGACAGCTTAAGTCCCTGAAACCTCAAAATGGAAAAAACCATAAGAGAAAAGCTGTTTTGATGACTAGCTACCTTTTACTCACACCATCCCCAAGCCAGAACAAGATGAACCCAAAAGTACAGATGGAAAGAAAGAACGAACATGAACGACAATAAATCCACAGACCATAGCAACATGCATAAACAAATACATGCGTGTGCACTTACGGTCATTTGGGTTTGTAGTAGAGCAAATCAGATGAATCCGAGAACAGAAGAGAACCAGAAACGAGAGCAACCGGAGGTTCTTGCTCGCCATGTCTCCGCCACCTGTCGTTCCTTTTCCAAAGTGAAAACTCTGCATCTTCCCATTCACTACCATCTTAATGCATGTCGCTCTGACCCAATATCAAAACAGGTAGCAAAGGGCTCGTTCAAGAATGATACGCTAGGCCTACCAGTTTGGCGCTTCCTAAAAGCAAAAAATATGCCTTCCAGGAAGTGGTGGGGTTCGTTGAAAACCATGTCAAAGGCTATGTGGTTCAAAGTCAGCAAGAATGGTGGGAGGAAGAAATCTCAACAACTCATTCTCAGCCATCTCATTTAGTTCTCACCAGGGTCAATTAACATCCGTAACATTATTTTCCTTACGCTGTCTCTCCACCAAAAGCCTAGGGAGAAGAACGTGTAAACGAAGGCCTGCTTGAAATATTCTTCTGCTCCTCTTAGTTAACACTTTTTTCTTGTTTCGGGTAGAAATAGATGGCGTGCAAACAAGCATTTTCACACAAATCGACTCCCTCCCTTTCTGATTTGATCAAAGATATATTGTCCACGATGCCACCAGGAATTTTATCCTTATCGGTCTTGAAATGTTGTTTTGAATAAGAACCGAATATAAGACCTCTTATGCCTAGAAACCTATGGTTTTCGATGACTTCATCATTCGGCTAACCTCCTAGAATTCCCAACCATCTCCATTTATGATTTTTGAGAATATGTATCATGTCCATGCCATTGCGATACTCGTATCATATGTTGACATAGCACGATAAAATTTGATCAATTTTATGATGTACGAGAGAGCTTTACCTCAAAATGGCATTAATTCGAATTTATTATCATACTAATCTAACGAACAAAAGAAGACTGAACGAATGATGCAAAAAGGTCACATCGACCCTCTTTCTACTTCTTCGTCTTATATCGAAATTTGAATCTTCCACCGTTTCGGCTCCTACAGATGACGGCGGATTTAGAGAAAAAGACCGAAGTACCTGCGTTTAAAAAAGCTTGGGGTCAATTAAATGGGAGCAGGTGAAGGCGCGTGGCATCCTTGAGATGAGCAGCTACCTTCCTTTTTCTTTTTTTTGCTTTTTTTTTTACATCTTTTTTTTTTCTTTTTAATTTGGGCTTAAACGTCATCATGCAAATTGTAAACCCACCCGTGAAGGAACCGATGCGACGAATCATTCAATTTTGTCATCTTGATTCGAGAAACCTCGTTTCAATATTTTTAAGTCCTTAAATTAATGTTAATGGTCAGCTTCTCTAATTATACTTTTCTCGAGAATTAGTTAGCTAGCTAGCTCGTGTCCGAATATTCAATTAAGAAAATATGATAATTTGCGATGCGACATCTTAACCATTCTTGTAATTCGGTAGTTAGAACTCGTCTTACAATATATAATCATTATTTTTTTTTGCGTTTCTCTTACGGAACCTTTGAAATTTTCACAAGCAGATTGGCCGTCGAATATTCGAAATAATGTTTGTTTTGTTTTTAACAATCATTTAAAAAAATTATTTAAAATAAGTACTTCAAAGGAAAAACTTGTCACGGAACCACCAATTTTACACAACAATGTCTCCTTTTCAAAGGGCGATATAATCATTTTGAAGGGAAATTAATGAGATCCTCATCATTTTTAGGGTTGACTTGACCTATCAGGAATGAGACGTGGACAAGATTTTGGTCAGTTTGAAAATTAGGGTTCCATGTCATTTTTTTTTTTTTTGGTTGAATGGGTTCCCTGTAATTATTCGGTTCACCATTCAATGTTGTTTTGTATTTTTTTTAAAGAAAAGCTGATGATACATAAGCAATCTCCCGATGATGGCCGTCTAGATGCATAAGAACGTTCCCCTCAATTTCATCCTTTTTTTAAAACAATTATTGTTCTTTTTACTATGGTAGATTAATATGGTCAATCACAAAACGTATAAAGCACGGAATATTCATCTTCTTTTGAATCTTATTGATAGAGTATCATATAAAAATTCCGCTATTTTCTTGAAATTTGGTAGTCTTCTTAATTTATCTATGTTGGTCCGGACAATTTTCTCTCACTTGCTTTCACACATTTCATATAATTCGAGGCGGCTAGTCCAATGGCGATTTATTTAAGACACAATTATTCTCATCCACATCTAAAATGGGATAACCTATAAATAACAAAGCAAATTCTCTGTTTTTAACTTTTTTTTTGCCACAAAATACAAAAGCAAGGTCAATTATAGTAAGTTTGTCACGTTGTATCTTTGCAATGTATTTAGGAAGTGGTGGTCCCTAGGGCCATGCGGGGGAGCATACCACATTCTGACCATTTGAATAATTCCTTGTTCACACGCAATTATCAGAACTTAATATAATGTCCTCAATTCGCAACCAATTCAAAATGATTAGCAACGAGCTCTTTTGACTATTATATCTCCCTTTTTTCATATTTAATCCATTTTAAATGCTTGCATATAATGTCATCTTGACATATCACATTGCTCATCCAATGGACCTACTACACATTGCTCATCCAATGGACCTACTATGAATTACAAAATTGTCATCTATAATAATTTGCTTAAAGGAAAATAATTAAAAAACGGGATTTTTTTTTTCTTTATGACGTCGGAGTGGTGAGTCATCCGCTAGCGTCACTCTAGGGTTTACTACCGCCAGCTGTCGACTGTTCGCGGGTTCCTGGATAAAAAAAAAAAAAAAAAAAAGGAAACCCTTTTTGCCTTCTTGTGATTTTGAGCTGAATATTAATTGTTATCGAAGTTGTCGCTAATGTGAACACCTAGTTCGTAGAAGACTCCATTCAAGTCAGATAAGTCGTTGTCGATTCCCCATCGCTAATTAGCAACTATACTTTCTCGTTTTCTCCAAAAGATGTTCCAAGATTCTCCTGAATTATTATTGTGCATTGCTAGCTATTTTTACTATATGCTTTTAATAAACGTGCAAACCGGGCGGTGTTTCACTTTGAATTTTGTGGCCATTGATCAGAGGAATTCAACTTGAATGGAGCAGAAATCGGCATGGAGAAGCAAAAAATGAAAAGGAGACGAGTTCATAAGTTGACAAGTAAAGACACATGAGAAAATCAATCAATTTTAATGAGCTAGGAGAAATCCAATGAAAAACATGATCGCACACTAATGGAAGGCTTTCGGTGTGTAATCTATATACGCAGAGTGAATCGGTCCCTAAGGTCATAATTTCGACCAATTCATAAGTTGACAAGTTCAATATATTTTCAATTATCATGTCTACTTAGTTTCATGTAATTTGATTCCAAGTAAAGTTCAATTACAATGCAAATTAAGTTCTTCTTATGCATTGAGATTTGCATGGTTTTGTCACTCCATTCAAGTCTCGTTCACGCACTTTGTGGTCAATCATGGAACCATGGCGCGAGCTCAATTGCTTTCTAATGAACTCCGGATTGCCCTTGTGCATTTTCTACAGGGAAATGTGTTAAAAAAGTCATAAACCTTTTTTAGTTGTCAATTTAGTCATAAACCTTTTTATTTCGTGCCAATTCAGTCTTTTCCAACTAATTTTGGCAAGATTTTGTTGACTGAACGCGATTGACGCGGCATGATCGACGCTAACATGAATAACTTTTAATAATATTTATAATTTTTTGATTTTTAATTTTTTTTTTCTTGTTCTTTTTTCCTTTTTCCTTCTCCTCCTCCTTCCTCCAGCTAGTCGTTGAACCTCAATGACCAACCAGAGGCAATGGCCAACGAGGGCAGCCTTGCAATGAGCAGCAAGGCTCGCCGGCCATTGGCGAGACTCGAGCCCTCACCGGTGGCCATGAGGGTGAGCCTTTGGCGAGGGTCGAGCCTCGCCCATGGCCGACGAGAGGCCAGCTTGAGGCCACCCTAGTAGCGAGGGTGGCCTCACACCGGGCTGGTGAGGCTCGCCCTCACCGAATCTAGCAAGGGTCAAGCCTCATCGGCCATGGGTGAGGCTCGACCTTGCCAATCGTCGCCTCTAGTTGGTCACCAAGGTTCAGCGACTTGCTGGAGGAAGGAAGAGGAGAAGGAAAAAAGAAAATAAAAAAATCAAATATATTAAAATATTATTAAAAATTGTTCACGTTAGCCGGTTGGCACCTAGTCAACAAAATCCAACCAAAATTAGTTAGAAATGACTAAATTTGCATCAGGTAAAAATGTTTATGACTAAATTGAGACATTTTTTAACACTTTTCCCCATCTCTATATATTGCTGATCTTTGCTTTGTTACAAGATCAAATTAATACACATGATTAATAAGCCATAGCTCAATAAAAAGCCAAGAAAAGTTTCCGCGTATCTCTCTATAGGTACCATTGTCTTGTTCCCCACATCAAACTAAATTTATCTCCTCAACAAGTCGGTTATAATCTAACTGCAAGAGGTTATCTTAAATGAAGATCGGATATGAAATCTCAAGCTTCTCGAGGTGCAAGAACTCAATCCCAAGGAATCAGAAGGACAAGGAAGAGTAAAGGGATTATAGGTGATCTATAATGAGCAAGCCTACCTCCAAGTGAATTGATTCGAAAGTTGTGCATTCAATCAGTCCTCTCTAGGACAAATACTTAATTTGGTATCGCTCACCCAAATAGCATTTCTTTGAGATAGTAAGTAGGGTTTGGTGGTTGGATCTACATTAATGACTATAACGCTAGAATAGTGCTCTCAATTAATAGGATTTAGGAGCAAATTTTTACCACCAAGCAAGTGGATCCCAAAGAGGTGCATGACATGCAAGATCCATCCCTTTTAAGACCCATTTCCTTAATTTGGTGTTCACCTTCAACCAAAGAGCATTTTGTTGAGCTAGTGATTAGGGTTTGGCAGAGGACTTATTATGATGCCAAAAACAGTGCTCTCAACACCTATCGCTTATCTCCAAAAGCTAAATGGGACAGTGACTTCAAAACAGCTAGATCTGACAAAATGGGTTATAAACCCATATTATGGCCTATTTTTAGTTAAATAGGTCATATATGGGTCAAGTAAAAGTTAAATATGGATCAGAAATTGGTCAAGTGAAAGTTAAATATGAGTATAAGAAAATAAAGCATAAAAAAAAAAGTCTAAATGGGTTATTAGGAAACCTACTTTGAACCCATGGCCTTCACTCTTTAACTTTATAAAAATGTTTTTTTACAAAAAAATCAAATTATAATTATTTTTTATATTTCAATTTTCTTTTCTTTTTTATTTCTTTTTCTTCCTTTGTTAGCCGACGGCTAGCGGGGCAATGGCCGGCCGCGACCCGGGACTAGGCGAGGCTCGAGGTCGTTGGCACGCGAGCTCAAGGTCGTTGACGACTGGTGAGGCTCAAGTCTCGCCGGCGTCGGGTGGGGCCTCAGCCTCACCAGATCGTAGAAATCGAGCCTCGCTCACGCCGGCAAGCTCGAGTCTCACTAAATCTGGCAAAACTTGAGCTCTCCGACGATTGGCGAGGCTTGAGCTCGCCGGCATCGGACGAGGCCTCGGCCTCACCGGATTGGTGAGATCAAGCCTCGCCCGACACCGGCGAGCTCGAGTCTCGCCAAATCCGGCGAGGGCGTTGGGCGTCGGGCAAGGCTCAATCTTGCCAATCCAACTAGGTTGAGGCCCCGCCTGATGCCAGCAAGCTTGAGTCTCGCTGCTAGATCAACGAGATCGAGCCTCGCCCAACGCCAGCGAGCTTGATCTCGCCCGTGGCCGGTCGCCGGTTGTTGTCCCGCGGCGACCGCCCGAAGAAGAAAAAAAAAAAGAAAAAGAAAAAATTATTATTAAAAATTATATTTAAAAAATTAAAATTTCAATTTTTAAATAATATTTTTAAATAATTATAAAAAATTTCCATTAAATTTATATTGCATAAAAATGATTTAACAACACTTTTTTTATAAAAAAAAAAATCTTAAAAATGAGCTTTTTTAGATTTAATTAAAAAAATTTCATGTTATAGTTTTTAGTTATTTAATGGTATGTTCACTTCAAATAAGAGAAGCATGTGCATAGTCTAATTTTTTATAAATATTTCAATCTATAGGTTTTTTTAACTTTTTTTTATTTTACTATTTTAAATTTGATTTGAAGTTTTAATCCAATTAGCATATAGTAAAAGTGGGTTTTCCTAGAATATTAATAGGTTTTAACAATATGGGTCGGGTCAAGTATGGGTCACTTGATTTACACTACATAAATTTGGGTTAAAACGGGATAAATGGGTCAAATATGGATTGACCCATTTTCCAAACCCGACCCGACTCACCCATTTGACAAGTCTAAGAACAGCAACGAGTTCATAAGTAGACAAGTAAAGATAAATGAAAAATCAATCAATGTTTCCATGAGTAACAAGAAATTCTATCCAAAAAAAAAAAGGATCGCATGCCAATGGAAGGCTTTCTATGCACAATCAATCTACGCAAACTAAATATGCCCCTAACGTCACAACTTCAAATTCAATTATCATGTCTTTTCAATTCCATGTAATTTGATGGGAAAATTATTGAACAAGTCTTGAATTTAAATATTTTAATTTTGTCAATTGAGTACATCCAATCAATTTTGACCAGAAATTAGTAAAGTGTATTCTAGCAAAAACGCAAGATAATTAGCTCTGACATAGAAAATCTTCAATAATATCTTAGTTTTTATATTTTTATTTTGTCTTGATTTTCTTTTTTTATTTATTTCTTCGCCTTTTTGCCTATGGCCAGCCACTAGCCATGGTTAGGCTAGCTAGCCTCGGTTGCCACTGGCAAAGTAAGGGCAAGTCCCAGCGAAGGGAGCTCAACTTGCCCAAGTTAGGGCGGCTTTGCCAAATGATGCTGGGCGAAGGTTAGCCTCGCTAGATTTGGCAAGGGACCCTTGGCCAAGCAAGCCCAAGCAAAGTTTGACCTTACTTGAGCATGGCGCTGCCGACATCTATATTAGCAATTTTCTTCCAAAATTAGTCAAATGGATTCAATTATCTAAACGTGAAAAAGTTTAGGACTCCATTGGAAAAATTGAAAGGTTAGGATTCAATACTTTTTAAACAATTTTTAAAATTTCAAAAATTATTAAAAATTATCAACGTCGACACTGGTTATCCTACATGACATTGTCTATGTCCACATCAGCAATTTCCATCCAAAATTGGCTAGATAAACTCAATTAGCAAAAAGAAAAATGTTTAGAACTAATTGACAAGATTGAAAGGTTTAGAATTAAATCAGAAAAAGTGCAATAGATTTAGGTTTTTTTGGATAATTTTCCCTAATTTGATTCCAAGTAAAGTTCAATTACGATGCAATTTATGTTTCATTGCATTGAGATTCGCATGGTTTCGTCGCTCCATTCAAGTCTCATTCATGCGTTTGTGCTCAACCGTGGAACCGTGGCACTAGCTCAATCACTTTCTAATAGACTTCATCCGGATTGCCTTTGTGCATTTCCATAAAATCTTTGTTTGGTTACAAGATCAAATTAATACAAATGATTAATAAGCCGTAGCTCAACGAGGTAAAGGGAACATAGGTGATCTAGTATGAGCAAGCCTACCGCCAAGGAAATCGATCCAGAAGTTGGGCATTCAATTGATCCTTTCTAGGACAAACTACTTAATTTGGTATTGCTCACCCAAATAGCATTTCTGAGATAGCAAGTAGGGTTTGGTGGTTGGATCTACATTAAAGACTATAATTCTTTAGTGCTCTCATCTACTAGGACTTGGGAGCAATTCTTTACCACCAAGCAAGCGAATCCCAAAAGAGGTGCATTCAATGCATAATCGATTCCTTTTAGGACCCATTTCCTTAATTTGGTGTCCACCTTCACCCAATTAAAATTTTGTTGAGCTAGTGGACTAGGGTTTGGAGAGGTTTATTGTGATGCCAAAAACAGCGCTCTCGACACTTATTGCTTCTATCCAAAAGCTAAATTGGACGGTGACTTCAGAATAGCAACCGCAGGAATGAAACCATGATGATTTGTTCGGGTCCGAAAGGACTGACCTCGGGTTCGAGTCGTTTCAATGCCACCAGTTAGAATCATAAATTCACAAACTTAGGGTGTTTGCAGATTCATTGATGAGTCCTGTTGAAGGCAAGGGATAGTAGGTGACTGCTTATTTGTCAACAACAAAACACAAAGTGGAAAAGCCAACGGTGGCCAAGTGCAATTCCCAAGGTAAACGAAATTCTCAGCAAGAATGCTCTGCCATGGCGACAAGAGGGATGCTTAAATGCATCAAAACAAATCATCGACAGCAAAAGAAATACAAGCACACGGACTAATTTCACCAATTATGGACTCACGGTAGCGTTGCAGCAATGTTTCACCCAAGAAGTGAAAAACTATCTGCTGAAAAAAATGACCTCAGAGAGAGAGAGAGAGAGAGAAGAATGGAGAGAGAACCTATGAACCCTTTCACCAGACTCGGACCGGTTTTCGTCTCAAACTGTCGTTTCCTCTGTCAGACGTGTTCGTGTTTTGGCAACGCTAGAAAATCTCCTTGTTATCCTACTGTACAATTGGGTCGACTCTAGCGAATCTTCAAGAATGGGAGTTCTCTAGGTCCTTGCAGAATTCTTTCATGTAAAAATTACGAGCCAGCAATGCTGCCCCAACCGCAGGCTCCACCTGCATCCCAAATGTAGACTTTAGTTAAATTGCTCAGCATGAGCACCAGTATCAAATACTCGCTAGAAAGAATCTTGGTGGACAAGTAAATACAAAATGTGCAGACGTCACAGGAAAAAAGCAACCATCAGAACTTTTTCGAACATACAAAATGCGTTAGACATTGCGTGCTAGAAGCCAACATTATAGCCACGACTATTTATTAAAAAAAAAAAAAAAAAAACCCACAAGATATCTGAATTCGTGTATTTCTTTTAATGCGTCTACATGGCACACATACCAAAACGCACATGGCCAGGCCTACAGAAAGATAAATGCGAACGGTCTGTTTAGATACATATATAGACACATATCACATGTATATATCCATTTATCTATATATCTGAAACTTCATTGATTGCAAATTTATGGTCGACAATATAATATAATTCACTCAAGCTCTCTATGTTCCCATGAATTTCTGGTCACAGAGAATGAGAGAATCATTAAATGCTACCCAGTGGACACGCATTATCCATATGTTCCTAAAGAAATTTTCATCCTTATCGCTTGAACAGTAACCGACATGCTTACCTTTGGCCTGATAGGAAATACTCCAGGGAACTCCTTGGAGATGCAGTTTATGACTTCTTTGCCAATATCCCACCTCTTCTTCGCTTCAAGAACACCACCCACCATGACAAGGGGGAAAGAATCTTTTCCATCTGTGATGGCATTGTCATGATATTGTAATACAAATTCCACATAGCAATTTATGCTTCAACTAATGTAATTCATCAACTGTGTCTAACAGGCACATAGTAGTAGGCATAATACAATTCCAACAAAATTTTAATTTTAATTTCCATGGCAATAGATGATTCAGAAGGTTAGAATCAAATCGCCATCATAAACAATTACGACGACACAATAGAAATATCCGAGAGAGAATAACCAAGGCACATCTGCCATCTTCCGAAACGATGTCTGAAAATTTCTCGCATTCCCTCATAGCCGCTCATCAAGAATCATATTACATTGGAAAAATACACGCAAGTCTCTGCCAACTGCTGAAAGGAATATATTTGTTATCCATGAGGTACACTGTACCAAAGTTACCCTGGTTTGAAGTTTTTGCTAATTGGAGCATGATCAGAGTGCAGAGTGCAGAGTTCTTGGGAAAGCTTTAATTATAATTGAAGAAAATTGTCGAAACTAAGAGTTGTTATTTGAGTAATTTCATCTCTGCAGCATATCAAATAAAATTTCGTAAACCAAATCTATGGATAAAGCCATTGGGAAATAAGGAACAATGAATAACAGAAAGATGAGACATTTTGATAATTTAAGGCTATCATGAATTTGCATGAAGATTATAGAGGGTCGAACCAGCACTCTAAGTTGACTAGAAAAATGCCACTGAAGTAAGAGAACTCCATTAAAGCGCCATAAATAAAACTCTATATAGTCGATATCCGGTTATTCTATTAAACAACACCCCCGCCCCACCCACCCACCCCCACTCCCCCAACAAAAAAAAGGGACATTTAGATATCAGCGTGCATAGATGATGGATTAATCCAAGATGTGGTTGATCAGGTATATCTGCAGACACATCACATGGCATGGAAATGACTGTTTCCAAATAGGAGAAAAAATTAAGACTAGGTAAACATGTTTGAGGTGTTTGGGCATATCTATTAGGTAGATTCTAAAGATGTTTTCAATTAAACGGTCAAACTTACTTCAAAATCGGTAGAGGGAGACCTAAAGAACATAGATTCTGACAAAAGACTCTGAGAATAAGAATCTTTCAGCAATTTGGTAGTAGGTAAGATGGTATGGAGTTGAAGGATCCGCTCATCCAACCCAACCTAGGAGGTAAAAGATTCAGTAATAATTACTAGATTGGTGC
This sequence comes from Eucalyptus cladocalyx, assembly GCA_017140615.1. Lineage (NCBI taxonomy): Eukaryota > Viridiplantae > Streptophyta > Magnoliopsida > Myrtales > Myrtaceae > Eucalyptus > Eucalyptus cladocalyx. The sequence continues at coordinate 7,802,173 of CM029516.1, read as the reverse complement.
TAGTGCTGACAAATATTCCCTCTCCACTATCTTCCACTCTTTTACTTCCCTTTCAAGGATAATCATGGTTTAAGAGCACTAAAATTGTAACTTCCAATGTCAAATTTGGGCATCACATGAAAAAGAGAAAATAACAATGGGTTAAATGAATCCACAAGTACATCCCTATGGTGAAGTATCTCACCTTCACCACATAGACGAAGTCTTTCAACAACAGCTTTCACACTTAAAGCCAACTCTTGGACAGATTCAAATAAAATCCTGTTAGCGACTTCATCCCCTGCCTCTGCACAAGACACCACGACTGGGACAAGGGCTGCAATGCGAGCCCAAGATGGATCTGCGTAGGTCCACCTGATTTATTGAGAGAGAAAGAATCTCAATGCAACACTAACTATTCATTATGCAAAGAATGCTGATTTACAACAAGCAATCAGTAGAATTGCAATTAGACAGAGACTGACTCACCAATTTTCAGAGAGTTATTTCAGTCTAAATTGCATTGAATAGTCCACTAGAAACAATAGTGTTTCTGAATATCCCTCAAAATGAATCATTTCTTGAAAAACTAGTACCACGTTTGGCGACACGAAAAAACAAAAGAAGAAAAAGATGCACCGACAAGGAAACTGTGCAATCAAAGTACAAATTTTCGGTTCTTTTTTATTTTTGTGAAAAGAATGGATCTGTTCATGTTTTTGCCAAAATAAAAGGAACAAATCTGTTGTTAGGTCACAGAGATTCAGAAGTAGTGTCACAGACATGCCCACTGCATTCTACTCAGTAAACTTCCCAAAAATTTCTAGACTTTTGAACCTCAAGAAAAACATGACATCCACTAGTCAATAGCATACCCAATTAATTCATCTGGGGAAGAAAGGCCAAGCTTCTCTAATATGCTGGAAGTTAGATTTGTTTCTGGCCCACGACCATCATAAGCCCTAATTACTGCCGTTAATGCCTGTGCAGCTATTCCATAACCACTGCAATAAAAAAAGATAAAACTATGATGAATGTTCTTAAACACACAATACAATGATATGAAAATTAAACCCCCAACCTTCATTTAACAGCTACATGATAGAATGCATCAAAGCACATAAAAGAGGCAAATTTGATTGGAGCTAAGTTACAGAAATCCAGAGGCAAACAGAAGGGAGATAACAGAGATCTCAAGCCCCAAGCAGCATCACTAGAAATCATGTGCCATCATGATGCATGAATTAATGTCGTTGAACTTCTGACGCAACAGCAATTACATAAACAGGAATTCAGGAAGTTGACATGCTTATGGCAGGCATAAGAGATGAGTGAGCTTAAACTTTCCTTCATTGCCTTTCCACACAACACGTTTCCAATAAATTCTCACCATGATAACATGAATTGATGCTCATACGCTACATCTGTCAACTTACATAAAAAAAGCCACACATGGCTGACTAGAATCATACCATTTGAATGCTCTAGTATTCATAAGCAATTACCAATTAAGCTTATTAAAGGTACTCAAATGCTTCAAGTCATATCAAAATGGAATAATGACATGGGTGGTTCATGAACTTGTCTTCAACATTCGATAAGGTTTACTGAACCATTTCTTTTGTTCAATCTAGTTCTTGAATTTTCAACGATCCACTTGATGTATTCCTACGGTTGAAAATTATAACACAATTAGTTTACGTAAACATAATTTTTGTTAACTTGATGTTAGATTTGCCATACTGGCATCCATGTGGCTTACATAGGTCTTCCATGTCATGTATCTCTCTCCTTATTTTGACCCAAAAAGAGAACAAAAAAGATTTGTTGACTTGGGAATATGAAGCGGTAGTCCACATCATTACTTTGGCCTGGCAAACGCTAACATGGCAATACACATAGAAAAACACACATAATATGACATTACACTTAGCGGAAGGACTACATCGAGATAACTTTTAAAAAATTTTAGTGAACAGATTGAAAAAAAGCACGAAGACCACATTGAACATCGAAGAGAAGTATGATGATCACCCACGTCGTTACCCCTTAGAAAATCAAACTATTAAACTCTAACAATGAGGCACATCCTAAGGGTGATAAAGGACCATGATATGTTTTAACTCTAAAATTTAGTCAAAGGCCATAATTTCTTGCCTAAAAAAGAACACACATAACATGCATGCAGGAAATACATTGGAAATGTAGAGCAAACTTCTAGTCGGAATTGGAATTAGAGAAAATGATGCATATACCTTCCCCAGTCGCCTAAGGTGGGGCCTGCACCAGCAGCCCGAGCTTCTCTTCCATCTTCTGTAAATCCATAAGCGATGGTGCCAGTACCGGCAATTAAAACACATCCATGAAGCTTTCCCAGGGTTCCACTCGCCAGAGCTGCGACGGCATCATTTTGAACATAGAGCCTAACATAGCTCGGGAACATCTCCCTGCAAATATTTCGATCCTATTATTAACAAGTGTAAGACAATGTTAAAAGCATCATGAAACTTGAAGTAGCCGTATGTAAGTACACCACTCAGTGAAAGAAGTTGTGCACTTAAATCAACTGAAAGAGAACCACCTAATTTATACAATATGTCTCATTTTTGGACAGAAGAAATACGGATTCTTAAGATAGCTAACAGAGTCGCATGATCTCTCTACTGTATCGGAGCATTCACAAATCGCAATCTGCATTTAAACTCTTTCATTCCTCTATTTCTTTTCATGTCTGTTTCTTTTTTTTCCTCACTTTTGTTTCTTTATTCAGGTCTTAAGAAACTCCTCTCTTTCTTAATGGTCTCAAAGCGCAAGACACATGCATGATAAATTGAAGTGTTGACAGAATGAATTTCGTAGGAACATTTGCGTTCTTGTTTCCTGTATAATATTTCTTTCTACAGAAATCAGACAACTATATATGACTGCCCAGGGAATGAAGCTTCAGGAATTGAAAAGATACGATAGGAAATTTCTGTACAGACAATGCTTTGTATAAAGCATTCTCTACTAATAGTTATTGAAAACAGAAATGCTGATCTTGGAAGTATTATATACAATTAGAAAAAACAACATTTTGCATGCAACAACTTCTAAAACATAAACTAAAGAGTAGAATAGAACAAATTAGGAAGTCAATAAAATGGAAAATAGCTTCCCCGTATTAATAAATTTAAGAACAAAATCCTAGTCAGGACAGAAATCATGCACTACAATTCCTTCATTCTCAGTCAAGTGCATCTTATAATGTCAGGCATTGTTTTAATATCCATCAAAGTGGAATTAAATGAAATTACTGTAACAAAATAAACCTACTCCTGAACAGTTTATAAATTAGTAATCAAATAATGTACTGCTAGAGCAGACCTGAGCCAATTTACTATTCTCTGCTGATCAGTTGGATGGTTAACACCAGACACGGCTAGACAAACTGCCCGGACAGCTGATCGATTAGAACCAGATTTAGCAAGAGCATCTGCCATAACTTGCTCCAGTGTCTCCCTTGCAGCAGCTTCTTTAAAATGGAAAGATTGACAAAAATCAGTAAATCATGTAAATGGTCCACGTCACAAATTTTCCAGACTTGTACTTAATCAGAAGTAATGCAGAAAAAGAGCAGCTAGAAATTGTAATGAACATTTATACAAGACAAATACAGCAAACTTGTGCAAAACACCGTAAGGTATATCCTTCTTTCACTCTGTCCAGTTCTAAATATCACCGGTCCCTTTCTCCCTCTGCCTCCCCCCCTCTCTGTTGGTGTCATCATCTGTTAAGTTTCTTTACTTCTTTTTCCCTAGAGGAGTAAAATTATGTCCATGGTGCCTGAAAATTTGAAGCATGGAATATAGAAAGTTTTCAGTAGTATGGCTGCCATTAACACTTTTATCATAGAGTGCCATTGCCATCATTTACCTCAAGTGTATTAGCTTATCATTGCTCCATTACTTGACACATCTCAGCCATTGGGACGATTTACTCCTCTAATGGAAAAAGATATGGAAAATGCACTCATGCACAGAATTAACTGCCCATATAACTCACATAGTCAACTCAAATTTTAGAGTAGCCAAAGGCTTCAGTTTTCTATTTGCAATCTATTTGGGTTCAACTAGTTTCAAATAATTGGCAGAATTTTGGGAAACCCATACTCAGATCAAGCATAATTTTCTATTCATAACAACAGATACTCTGATCATTAATTTTACATGGCGCAAACAATGGTCTACTTTATATCGACTTCCCTTTTTTCTCTGAAGGCTAATATGGTTCATCTCAAGAAGCAGTTGAAAGCCAAAAACTTGAATTCGATGTTGAAGACGTATGCTCTATGTCATTCATAAACATGCAAAACAATTCCCTGACCAAAAACACCAGGCCAACAGCAACATGATGAAACAAGCAAATATGCAACCCAGATTACATTTCTTTCTCTGCACTCATTGTAATTGGAATACCTATCCCAATAAATAGAGTGGAAAGAGGAATACACAAAACGGAAAGCCACTGATCCAAAAAAGTAACAAGGACCTTGCATTTCAAACAGCCTTTTCTTAATGGAAACAAGCATGATCGATGAGAACGTGTGAATTGAGGGACATACATCTACGATCCACACACCTCCTCACTGCAAACAGCCTATTGTTCAATTGTCATATTCTGTTATTTGACGCCACATGTGGATATATTGAACCGGCATCGAAAAGTTGGTAAATCCCTTCTGAGGTCAGAGCTCAGACAAAATGAACCCGATTCACCCCAATTCCACCAACTCATGGAAAAATGCCATATGAAAACAAAACCCAGGTCGTGCGCAATGCAGCCTGAACACAAAAAACCAATCCGACACAATACACAACTTCGCAAACTTCTGCATCATCAAACCCACCAAACCACACAACATCAAGAATACACGAAGCACGCGGAACGAGCAGAAAAAATCAAATACATCTACGAGCAGAAAGAAAAAGAAAACTCTCAAGCAACAACCAAACAGCGAAAGAGAATTTATACCCCCGACACTGTTGTGATTGGAGCAACCCGCGACGGCTTTGGCCAGAACGGGCAAAGGGTCGGGGAAAGGGTCCGCGACCCGGAGCAGGGGCATGCAGATACACACCGTCGACGTCGTCCCGCCGTCCAGCCCAAGAACCACCTCGTCGTTGCCACCCACCACCGGCATTTCGTGCTCGAAGTCCCAAATCTCGCCGTTCCTGTACCTCTTCATCGCCTCACGGCTATCCCCCCACGACCCACGAACCCGAAACGGCCAATCAGAGTCCAGAGGCCAACTGGGTCGAAGCGATTCTTGATTGGGCAAGCACCCAACTCGTCCTTTTATGCGGGAGGCGGAAAGAGATGGTTAAAAAAAAAGAGTGGGAGGGAGCGAGGCAGAGATAGAGGCAAGAGTCGACAGGAAAGAGACACCCAATTTCAAGAATTAAGAAATGATTTCAAGAAAGGCAAGATTACGCCAAGGTCTGCAGGGGGAGATGATTAAAGAAATGGGCGTGGGGGCGTGGGGGCGAGGGGGGATTCGGACGGCAGAATTCAGCCAAGCGCTAGATGGTGGATCCTTCAACTCCCCATTTTTCTCCTTCCTTGAAATTCATTGCATGATGCGTTGAAGAGAGAGAGAGAGAGAAGAGGGAAGCTTCAACCATTGACTGGCGTTTCTCCTCCGTTGCTGCGTGGGAATCGCGGGTGGAAAGCGACAAGGAGAAGGGCGAGAATAGTGACCTCGACGATGCGCTCGCGCTTTCTTTAAAATCACTCTCACGTTGACATCGATAGATATTTCGTAAGAAATTATGTGCTCCCACTCCCACATGAGGCCTAAATTCCTAAAAAGTCCTTCGACTTTAGGTCTAATTTCAATTCCATCCTGAATTATTTCTTCTTTTAGAAAAAAAAAACCCCCAGATTTTATCAATTTAATATTAACGCATTATAAGTCACAAGTGTACCGATTTAAAATTTTTCGTAATATTTACCCTATGGATTCCTAGCACATCATCATAAGTCATCTACATTAGCAAATGTGACAATAAAATTTGATGAAAGCTAATAGATGATAAATTTATCACAAATATATTGATTTTGGGTTTTTGTTGATCAAAAAATTAATTTTGAGTAAATTTATCACAAATATAAATGTAAGATGGCTTATTCAATCACATTTAAAATTTTTAAAATTTTTCATGGTATAAACTATATATTTTTCCACCATGGCGGGTAAGGGCCGTTGGGGCATTGCTCGTATCTAGTCGATGCCATCGTGGCCTCTACCTATGACATTCGAAATTTTTCCATATTTGGTGATAATTTTTAGGACGACTTTCCGTGACACAATCGGCCGAAATCTAATGTGTTAAAATTAAATCAATAAAAGGTTGATGTGTGTCTTGATAGTAAAATGAGATGGAGATTGATTTACTGCTATTTAGTTGAAGACATGGATGGATTAACTTCAAATTTCATATTTGAGAATTTTCAAGTTTAAAGTTTATTAAATCGAAATTTTCCTAACCTTTAGTATTGTTTACTAATAATTTTAGTGGATTCAAAATATTTTCGGATTTATCAATGATTGGGTTCCTTGTTTATGTACCGATAAACATTTTGGTAACTTAACTAGATATATATATATATATATTTATATATTTAGAAGCCCATAATTGAGCCGTTGTCCATTCTCTAAAGTGCACAACTCTCTCCTTGCCAATAATATTAACCCACATGTTCTTAGAGGCATTAAATCTAGCTTAGTATTGATATCATTTAGTAGGTGATATCTTTTAATATTATCCAATTGATGCTCTTGATAAGCCTAATTCTTATCCAGTCATTTTACTTGCCCAAGAACTAGCTCCCCTCTCTTCATTTTTCCACCAATCATCTTTAACCACATTTTCCTTGTGACATTGAGCCTAGTTTAGCTTTGAGATCCTACCTTACATCACTAATTTTATTCTTAGTCATTTAATGCCCTCATGACTTATCCTATTACTTGGCCAAAAAGGAGTTCTCCTAAGATATCTTCTTGTAGCAAATTCTATTAAACCATTTGCACCCTAGCTATTTACTGAGGGCCACTTGAAGCATTTTTATTGGAACACACAAACCCTCTTACTTGTAGGTCTAATGATTTTAAAGCAATGATATTTTTTCCTCCTTAATAGCTCTTGAGTATCACCTTGGCCAAATGAGTGAGTCTTCAAGTTTCAAAGTGAGAATCTCCACTTCATTAACTTCCATCTACTAACTTTCTTCTTCGATCTTTCATTTTCGAATCCCGTGAATAAAATCAAATGTCCCACTCTTAAGATATTAAGATTCTATCTTGATTTTTTGGTTCATATAAGGTAAATCATGGATTTCCCTATTTTCTACCAATAGATTTCATCGTTTTTTAAAATCAAACTTTGTTAATTTTGGTTGTGTTTGTTTTGTTCAAAGGCGACTTATATTCTTAATTTGAAGTTGCTTTCGAGGTAAGTGAAAGCTCTAGGTGTTACGTTAGCCTAATCTAATTAGCAATTTGGACTTGGTTGGCTCGTTGAAATGTGTGATTTTGATGTGCAATAATGTATGGATATGGTGATTGTTAGATTAGTCTTGTTGATCTTGTACATGTTTGAGGGCGTATGGTCGGATTTCTAAAAAATGTGGTACAATTGGTAAGTGAAAACGCTAAATTAGAATCTAGTCATTCGTTCTATCATATTTTATTGAGTCTGAATCCTTCATTTGTTGAATCTGTCTATTTATCTGACGTACATCCAGACTTACTTTCCATGTCTATTCATACGTTCAAACCTTGTGTTCAGAATCATTTGCTTATGTTTCGGACTTTCCCATTCATAATTACTCCTTTATTTATCAGACTTTCCATTAAAATCATTTGCGTATGTTTTAGACTTTTCATTCATAAACACTTCCTTATGCTTCAGACTTATATGTCCAAAACCATCATTTACTATTCAGAATTATGTGCCGAACATGTTGGTTGTTGAGTATTATATATGTTTGCAAGAGAAATGAAAAAGAGGTAAGCATGTGAAATGTGTTATGAAATGAATGCCGATTATTGAAATGATTGTTAGTTCTATTCTTAATGCATGTGAAATCATGCGGTATTAATAACGTGTGCATGACATCATATGACTAAATGCGAAGTGTAATGTGATTGTCCATATAGTAGTATGTGATGATGCTCCAAGGAGTTTTTAGGATGCTTTGAGAATCGAGATACCCCACTATGTGATTGGGATGTCCCAAGGAGTGTTCTAGGAGAAAGAGTGATCATAAGTATGATACATGCTCATGAACATATGTACTTGCATATTGATGGGGCACCAAATGATGCTAATGCATCAAGAAATTACATGCCATGCATTCATGAGAGGCATTTGGAATCGAAGGTGAGGTATGTGCTAATACATTAATTATGTTGTTTTAGTACTTGTGATTGTTATGTCAGTTGAGTGGTAAGATGATTTACTAATCTAAACCTAAAGATTTTATCTATTGGGCTTTGGCTCACTCCTTTATTTTTTTAGAAATGTAAGATGGAGAGCTCACCGCCTATGCTTTTTGGGTGTCTATGCATCACCGGTATGATCATGAGACTATGTCTATACTTGAGTTGGATGCCTATTATACTAAGTGTACATCCACCATATGGGTCGATGAGGGACTCCCATAGTGGATCCCTCACCATTTTGTTGCTTGGTACTTGAATCTCAATGGTGATTTGATCAAACCATTAAGAGGCTTTGACGGTGAAGGCAACGAATCATTGGGTGAGGTTGTCGACCAGTAATAGGTAGTTTGTTTTTTGTACAGGCAGGTTTTTGGGCAAGAGTAGTGGAGATAGGTGACCCTAACCCTTCCTAGGTATTTTGTGTTTTATGTGATATATATAATATTCTGGGTTTATAAATATGAAGTTGGCACGATGAGACACATGTCTAATTATTAACTAGTGTCGTTATGTATTTTGTGGTGCTTCCACATATTATTAATTAAAGGAAACATATAATTGATAATGATACGTGTAGTGCATGACGTGCCTAGGCGTCACACTACCAACGGCCGGCGAGGGCAACACAACCCTTGCCACTCATTGCCGACCCTCGTTGGCTGAAGTGGCCAAATTGAAAGGTGAGTGATTTTGTGTCAGCGCGCTACCACGCAGGAAGGTCAAACGCCGGCCATTTTAGATACATCTGAACTGCATTATTTCACATTTATATATAAGAATTCATATGTCACATGATTAATAACTCTTTCAATGATCTAAACTCGACCTGTCAAAGATTACGAAAAGATGCTTATACGAAGACACGTGACGTCAACCCAATACAAGATGTTTGTCGGGGAAATACCAAATGCAAATTCACAGCCTGAAGCTTGCTAGCGGAGAGATGGCGTCGAGCCTGTTTTCCTGGCAGACCTTGGCGTGGTAGGACGAGAGATAACCTGGCGCCGTGGTCTCCCGGTAGAGCGGCGGGTTCTCTTCGACACCAGCTCTTCGATGGGTCCGTAGAGCTTCGTGGCCTGCTCGATCCCGAAATTCGTCCTGAAGAAGCTCGCGATCGAGACCCTCGGGCTTGGTGGCTTTAGCCAGCACCCGGTGGCTCGCGCTCTTGAACTTGTCATTCGAAATCAGCTGTGCACGCAGAGCATCGACCCGAACAAGAACGGGAATCAGTTTCAGAGATGGAATGGCAGATATCATTCTAATGCAACCCCACGGGACCTGCTCTATGTGTTTTCTTCTTCTTTGGCTATGTCTTTCGGCCAGTATTTTCGGGTTTCTTTTGTATACGATTTTCACTTACGATTATGCTATGTCCCTAGTGTTGTTTACAGAATACGAGATCATACCAGTTGCAGTTTCAGAGATCTGCCAAACAACTCTATCCAATATGAGGAAACCATGAAACTTCCATCATTTCACGTCCTATAAAAAGCCAAATTCGCATCGAATGTGTGAAAATTGTGTGTGAGCGTGCGCACGATTGATCTGCTCTTCTTAATTAGCAAAGATGAGGCGATTACAGTAGAGGAAAAGATCAACTCATAATTAAAGGCTATAGCTTTAGCTTTGCTTGCCTGCGTAAGGTCTCCAATGTTCACCAGCAAAGCTCCCTTCTGAGGAAGGACATTGACCCACTGATCCTCATGCCGGAACTGAAGGCCGCCTAGCTGATCCTGTAGGAGTATAGTCAGGAAGTCGCCGTCGTTGTGGGTGTTACATCCCATGGCTCGCTCCGGCTCGGGACACGGTGGATAGTACTGGCACAAGAGGACTAGTCCCTCGCCACAATGCATGTCCTTCAGGTGGTTCGGCTTCAGATCAAGTGCCTCTGATAGCAGCTCCAGCAACGTGATCCCCAAGTCGTGCACTCGTTTGGAGAATTCGATCACAATGTCCCTGCAAGCAATGCCAAAAACAAGCACTTCAAAAGTCCTTTAAGTCTAACCAGAATCAAAATAATGAATTCGGGTCTATCCTTAGGATTCATCGCCACGGGAAGTCGCGAATTCGCCATTCTTGAGCATCGATACTGCTGTTTTAGAACAGGGTCTGGTCGAGTTCAGTCAGGCCGACAAGGTTCGACACTCGGAGCTCGACTCGACTAGGTCGGCCTTGCTGATATCCTGGCTCGAGCTCGAATTCGACCTCAGATTCTTGAAAGTGCAAAGACTAGAATATACTATACTATCTTGCTATTTGCTGCATCAATAAACGCATCCATACGGTTTTCGATTGCTCGTACCTACACAATTCAGGCAATTCCTGAGGCTCCGGCGGGCTCGGCGCCATCTCGCAGATCAGAGTATCCCTCCAGTCCGCCGCCTCGATGTTGAACAGAGTGAAATTCGAGAAGTACATCACCTTCCTCCGCTTGTCGCGGGAGTACCAGTCCCTCCTGCTCTCGCTCTCGTGGAACCTCCGGACCCCTCCGATCATCTCCTCCAGCACGCCCTCCGGGATCCCGAGGTTCACCACCTGGAACAACCCCCAGCCCTCGCACGCGCTCCGGACTCCTTCCACCACCCGCCGCCACCGCCGACGATGGCTCCGAGGTCGACAGTCGGGATCGCGAGGTCGACGCCGTCGGCCGATGACTTCCGAGCATGGATGAGGAAGGACGGGAGCTTGGAGACGCCGGAGTCGTAGAGGCCCTTGACGCCGAGCTTCGTGTCGTCGAAGAGCTTCCGGTCTTCGTCTCGCCGGAGCGCGGCGGTGCTCGTCGCCGACATCGTCGCTTTTGCTTTCCTGCTTCGACGAGCCGATCGGCGAAGTCCGCGGCGAAATTGCCGGATAGTGCGCTGCTGAGTAGGCACGACGACGACGTGCGTTATCATCATCATCATTATTTTTTAATAAATTTTATCACTTGTTTTTTTCTTCTTCTTTTTTTCAGTATTTTGGGTTTTTATTTTTTTTTTTTTATTTTGGTCGGTAGTATTTTGGGTTTCTAACGCTGTCGGAGGATACGATCTCTCCACACGTGTCCATACGAGCTTTTCGTTCATGCGATACGCACATGTAATTAGTAAAATATGAAGTTAAGATAGAAAAATGCAAGAATATTTAAACAACAGGCATCCAATTTATAAATCACATTCAGAAATGGTGAAATTGAAAGAATCGTGCCGAGTTTGCCGCTCAATACCACTTTGCATTCTCTATTTTTAAAATGCATCTACATTGTCACTACCATGATAAGGTTACATGACCCCAAGCAAGCTTCATCAAGACTCCACTATCTGGGGAGTTAGGAGGTAAATCTGAACTCCGACATCACAAGAGTCAGGCGACGAGTGACTGAGGCGGCGCGACTAGTGATGCAACATTGGTGTCATGTGACCTCTCATCGATGTCTGTCTATCTCCTCCATCTTCGTGAACTCCCATATCTGTATGGAAAAGATGAATAGTCTTGAGGGTAAAATCGGAATATGAAATTATTAGTGAGGGCAATTTGGGAAGAAAAAAGGTTAATCTATTTTGGAACTTGCTTTTTCGAAAATGTTGAAAGCTCAAGGCCATTTGCCTTGGGTTTTCACCTATGATAATATTAGCATTTTTCCAAAGCAGTAAAAAAAAAATCTGCCAAATGCCATAACTTTTTTCCAATGGGCTTTTAGAGGCCAAAGTCCATTAGGAAAATTGAACCAAATTGAACCAAATTGTGGGAAAAATATCAAAAAAGTTATAAATAAATTATATTTATGTCAATTTAGTTCTAAACCTTGTAATAGTATCAATTTATGCATAATTCTTTTGACTTAATGTCAATTTAGTCATTATGACTAATTTTGGCCAAATATGATTGGTGTGGGAAATTTTTTAATAATATTTTAATATTTTTTCGATTATTTGTTTTCTTTTTTTCTTCTTCCTTTTAACAGTGACCGACCACCAGGCACAAGCAATGGCCGACCTTGCCCTATTTGGCAAGGGAAGCCCTCATCGAGCTAACCCTTGCCATTGCCCAGTGAGGCTAGCTTGGCCGATGGTCAGTCATCCTCAAAAGGAAGAACAAAGGAGAGAAAAAAAAAAGAAAAAAAAGAATTATTATAAATAATTCACGTCAATGTCAACTCTGTCACGTAAATTAGTAGACATCCACATCAACAACATTCAACTAGAATTAATCAAAGGATTGAATTGGCACTAAATTAAAATGTTTATAATTAAATTTGCACTATTAAAATTTTTAAAACTAAATTAGTATAAATGCAATAGATTTATAACTTTTCGGATACTCTTTCCCTAAATTGCCGTCCCTTTCCACTTGTTCTTAAATTGTCAACTACGCACGGACACCCCCCCCCCTTTTTTTTTATGTCACATTTTAGAACATTGAACTACCAATAAGGATTCGACCAAAAAAAAAAAAAACTACCAATAAGGCCCCTGCGCCATGAGGGATTGGGGAATATTGGAAAGGGAGAAAAAAGGACCGTCACTTTCAACGCGGAAATTGTGGTCCCTTTAGCTGAAGATTTCTTTAGCGATTTGATCAGCATGCAAGCGCGTGTCGACGTGGATTAGCGTGGACGTTCTACACATCCATCTGATCCGTTGAATGGAGAGCGTTTGTTGAGCTTCGCTAAAGTATCCGGGATGCTTAGGTGGCATCGTGATTTCATGGAGTACGTGGGAGAACCAAACTTAGCAACAAGAACGAAGGCCTGCCGTGGGTGACGCCCGGCCGAGCGAGGGCGGGCCAGATTTGGCCTGGGCGAGGGCAAGCCCCGATGAAGGCTCCCCTCGCCAATTTTGGTGAAGTTGGCCTTGGCCTGGGCGAGGCCAGCCCGCTCGTCCATGACTGGTCATTGGCAAAAGAAAAAAGAATGGAAAAACAGAAAAAAAAAATCTAAAAATTAAAATATTAAAATATTATTAAAAATTATCTTTATCATTATTAGTCACCCAACACCTAGCTTATCAATATCAAGCCAAAATTAACCGAAATGAATCAAAAGGCATATAATTAAATTGACACAATTAAAAGATTTATAACTGCATTGACATCAATGCATTAAATTTAGAACCATTTTAATATTTTTCCTAAGGCTGCGGCTTAGGCCAACTATGTTAAGGGCCAAGCCCTCACTTGAGATTGTGGGACCTTAGGTGGCCTTCGTATGTGATCGCTTGACCCCAACCGTGGCTTGCTGACACTAGATCGGCATGCTAATGATGAGATTGAGCTCACAGGGGACATCACGTGAGATTTTTTAGTTTTGGTCGGTTGTCATTACGCGAGATTAAACAATGAAAATGGTGAGGCGAAAATCAGAATTTAGATAGTTTAGTAATGGCAAAGTTATAAGACAAAAATTCTCTTTAACATTTTGGAAAAGCTCAAAATCAAAAGTAGGTAGAACTTGCATTAGTTTAAGGGCTTCCGGAAATGCGGATTTCGGCACATAAGCCTTTGAAATTTTATTGCCTAACACCACAATTTTAATAAAAAGGCCTTTATAGGTTTAAAGCCCATTTCAAATGCTGCGCCTAACGCAATTTATAGCTTCCCAGCAATCACCATTTCGATGAAACAGTCAATCCTCAAAAGTCCGAAGCAATATGTCGATCGTACATTTCTAGAACCCCATATCACAGACTCTCGTACTTGCACATGTCCATCGTCACTGTCCTCAGTCGTTTCGCAATCTGAAGCTCGCCAGCGGAGAGTCGGTGTCGAGCCTGTTCTCCTCCCGGACTTTGGCGTAGTAGGATGCCAGGTAACCCGGCACCGTGGTCTCCCGGTAGAGCGGCGGGTGCTCTTCCGACACCAGCTCTTCGATGGGTCCGTACCGCTTCGAGGCCTGCTCGATCCCGAAGCTCGTCCTGAAGAAGCTCGCGATCGAGACCCTCGGGCCCTCGGCTTTAGCCAACACCCTATGGCTCACGCTCTTGAACTTGTCATTTGAAATCAGCTGCAAGCAGAGCATCGACCCGAACGAAAAACAAGAATCATTTTAAAGACTGATCGATAGAATTCGAGCCGAACGAGTGAATATCTGTGTATGTGCGCGTGCGCGTGAGGGTGCGGCAGTGCGGCTCGTGGTTATAGCCTGCAGCTTTAGCTTTGCTTGCCTGCATAAGATCTCCCATGTTCACTAGCAAAGCTCCTTTCTGGGGAGGAACATTTACCCACCGATCCTCATGCCGGAACTGAAGGCCGCCCAGCCGATCCTGCAGGAGTATTGTCAGGAAGTTGCCGTCGTTGTGGGTGCTGCATCCCATGGCTCGCTCCGGCTCTGGACACGGCGGATAGTAATGGCACAAGAGGACTAGTCCCTCGCCGCAGTGCATGTCCTTCAGGTGGCTCGGCTCGAGGCCGAGTGCCTCGGACAGCAGCTCCAACAATGTCATCCCCAAGCTGTGCACTCGTTCCGAGAATTCAATCACAATGTCCCTGCAAGCAATGCCAAGACAAGCACTTATAAGTCCTGCACAGCAAGCAAATGCCGAAAGTTTTCGCCGGCAAATCAAGAATTCGCCAATCTCAAGCATTGGCAGCGCAGTCCAGAACAGGGGATTAGTCAGGTTCGGTCAGGCCAACCGGATGCAGTACTCAAGCTCGACTCCGGCTCGATATGCTGATATCCTGGCCTCGATCTGGATTTCTCGAGCTCGAGCATGGTCGACTTGACAAAGCTCGAATTCGACCTCAAATTCTTCAAATTGCAAGACTAAGTACTACGTCATGTAGCTATTTGCAGCATCTATACATGTATCCATGCAATCTTTGATTACTCGATTCGGCCGGTGAGTAATTCGAGAACAATCTAAAAGCCGGAGATCGAGTCAAGCAAACCGTTTTCGACGGCGGTACCTGCACGATTCCGGCAATTCATGCGGCTCCGGCGGGCTCGGGGCCATCTCGCAGACCAGCGTGTCCCTCCAATCCGCCGCCGCCACCTTCAACAGATTGAAGTTGGAGAAGTAGAGCACCTTCCTCCCCTTCTCGCGCGAGTACCACTCCCTCCTGCCCTCGCTCTCGTGGAACCTCCGCACCCCTCCGATCATCTCCTCCAGCACAACCTCCGGAATCCCGTGGTTCACCGCCTGGAACAATCCCCAGCCCTCGCACGCGCTCCGGACTTCCTCCACGGCCCTCCGCCGGAGATCTCCGCCGCCACCGCCGCCACCAACGACGAGGCCCCCGAGGTCGACGGTGGGGATCGCGAGGTCGGCGGCGTCGGCCGTGGACTCCCGGGGGGCGTGGACGAAGAAGGACGGGATCCGGGAGACGCCGGAGTCGGCGAGGCCCTTGACGCCGAGCCTCGCGTCGTCGAAGAGCTTCAGCTCCTCGTCTCGCCGGAGCCCGGCGGTGCTCGCCGCCGACATCTCCGCGCTCTCGCTTTCGCTTCGGCGAGCTGATCGGCGGAGTCCGTCGCGAAATGGTAATGGAGTCCGCTGCCGAGTAGGTGGCACGTGAGTCGTCACCGGTCAGTTCGTTTGACTTTTTTTTTTTTTAAAAAAAAAAATTTCGGGATTATTTTTTATAGCTATTTCGTGTACTCTCTTCTCGAAAATTATTTTGGGTTTATAACACGGCAGAGGGACACGTTATAAATTGTTAAGATAAAAAATCAATAATATTTAACCAATAGACATCAAAATATCAATCATATTTAAAGATGGGAAAATATCATAAAATCGTTCCAAGTGTTTCTTCTAATACCACTTTACATCATCTATTTTTAAAATACATATTTGCATCTTTGCTGTTTACATTTTTAAAAAAATATTTTTAAAAAAATATAACAATTTGTAAGTAATCCTTTTGTTATTGCAATGCAATTATAGGTATAAGTTTGGATATTAAAAGTAATACACTAGATTCAGAAGCTATTCTAGTAGTACTTGAGGCCAGGCACGCCGTGTGCAAGCATGAAGCGTTGTGACAATTTTTTTTTTCTCGAGCCAGAATGGATGAAATTTTCTCACCTTTTATGCTTTTCTTAATTTTGTATTTGTATTTTCTCACCTTTTAAGAGGTCGACTAAGGCTTCCTTTTTTTTTTTTGCATTGAATCCGAAATTTAAATCACCAATCAAAAGTAGCCATTTATAACTCCAGTCCTGGATCAATGAGGTTTGAGAAAGGAAATAATTTAACTAAAAGAGTAAAATTTATTTTTGAAATTATTCAACAATTTTCGTATAACACTTTTTTTTTCGAGTGTTTAAACTTGTCTTGTGCATCATGTTAGTCAGCATTCATTTTCTCCACAAGATTTTTTTTTCTTTTTTAATGAATAATACAGGATGTAAATATTAGACGTGATTATGTGCTTGGCAGTTCATGAGCCCAAGGGCTCAGCCCAAGCCACAAAGGCTAGGCGATTTTTTTTAATTGTAGCATTTTGGAAAATATTTAAAGGCATTTCTCTTTGTTTTCATAAATAAACTAAGGTTACTTTTGAGTAATTCAAGAAATTACCCACTCAAAAGTTGAATTTCTTTTTCGTTCTTTTTTTTTTTTTTTTTTAAATTTCGAACAAGCCATGAACTCGCCATGGTCATCCTTGGGCCTTGGCCGTTGGCCCATATTCACACTGGCCCAATTCGCTCGCAACCTGGGCCGAGTCGCCGACTCAGTGACTCGGGCACTTGCTTCGCTTCCAGCTCACACCGCTCCCGAGTGAAAAATTTTTGGCGCCTTTTCTCTTCCTTTTCTCCCTCCGTCGCGAGAGCCCGGACCGAACCTCGTCGATTTCCCCGGCGGAGCCGCCGAAACCCTCCGCCGCCGGCGAGCTTCTCCTCCGCCCTCCGCCATGGTGTTCCTGCACCAGCAAGGGCCTTCTCGGAAGAGACACCCCTCCTTCAACCCCCGTTTCCCCAGCCCAAGCCCCCCAAAACCGCGGCCGACGACGAGCCGCCGCCGGCGACTCCTCCGCCTCCGCCGTCTGCGGCGGCGAGCGAAGCGGCGGGCGCGTCGCCGGAGGAGAAAATGGTGTCCGTGCTGGCCGATGCGGGCTGCACGCTCCTGAACCGCGACGGCCCGCCCTGCCTCCCGTCCGACGTCCACAGGTTCCGCGCTCACCTCCAGCGCCTCCTCTCTTCTCCTCCCAACAACGCTCTGCGCTCCGATTTCGTCGCCGGATTTTCCGATCACGTTCAGTCTCCTAAGAATCTCCTCAGGTAAGGGCGTGTATTACAGTTTCCGTGAAGTTTTGTGCGATTATCTGTTGCGGATGGGTGCGGAGAGGTCATTTGTTCCGAATTGGCGCGTGCGATTGGATGCGACTGGTTCTCAGTCATGTGTTTCGTTGTTGAATTTGAATGAGAATGGAAACCTAATCCGAGAAGTTCCACTGCTTTTCTCTCTGTTTTCAGGGTTCTCACAAGTTCAGATCATGGCGGTCTTTTGGCCACGAGAAGCAACAGTCTTGCTCGGAACCTTCTACTGGTCCCCTCAATTCAAGTTGATCTTCAGAACATACTCCTTGAGAAGCTTCCTGAATTCTTCGACGTGGTCCCTCAACCCTCCAGGGCATCTTTGTCGCTCAAGGATGATGTTGCTCGGCTTATCATCAACCACTTTAGATGGCTTGATTTTATTGTTGATTCTAATTCTTTCATTGATAAGTTGATGCAAGTCCTGTCCATTTGCCCCTTACATTTGAAGAAAGAGATTATTGGATCATTGCCTGAGATGATTGGTGAGCAGAACTATGATACTGTGGTCAATTCCCTGGAACAAATGCTTCAAGAGGACACGGCAATTATAGTGCCTGTCCTCGACTCTCTTTCCAATCTTCATTTGGATGATCATTTGAAAGATCAGGTAACATGTTTTGGCTTAGTCTTTGCTTTCTCTTCTGCCTCACTGTTGAGAAGATTTTGCAGAGAGTGATGTAATTGGAGTTTATAAGCCCATTTGGTTAGTGAGTGTTAGCCTCAAGCAGTTTCAGAGCGCTCAGTTGATGATTATATTTTCTTTGTTGAGTGAAAATATTTCAATCGTATAATTATTTGTAGTCGCTGGAACAGTGTTGTGAACGATTGTTTCTAATCTGATCTCTTTTTGTCAGAGGAAAAATTTAGTTTGATGGATATTTCACCCTTTCTGGCAGCAAACCAGCAGGATAAGAAAAATAGAATCTTAGAAATTCTTGAAACAATTATCATCTGATGTTAGGCATCATTAATTGGAAGTAGTTGATGCAGAATTATGTAGTTGTCATTTGAAGTCAATCTTATGCATTTACTTCCAGACCGCACCAATATGGAAATTGACACTCTTTTCCATTTGAAGGTTGTCACGATCGCATTATCGTGCCTTAGAACAATTGATGGAGAGCACATGCCCTTTTTACTTAGGTTTTTATTGCTTTCAGCAACGCCTGCAAATGTTCGAAGAATCATCTCACACATTCGTGAGCAGTTGAAATTTATTGGAGTATCCAATCATCATAGTGGCCAAAACAGGAAACTAAAGGGAAAGTCTGTTGCGGATGGCATTGAGGCCTCCATCCTCAATACATTGAGATTGGGCCTAAGATTTAAGAATGTAAGTTTCCTTTATTATAGTTTTTAGTAGTGTCACCATGTTATTCTGTGGAAGATTTCTTCACAGTTGTATTCACAGATACTCTGCCAAGAAATTTTGAAAGAATTCAACAGCCTGAAGAGACCGCAAGATCACAAAGTCATTGACATATGGCTCATTATGGTCATGTACATGAATGGTGAGTCTGTCCAGAAAAGCATAAAAAAGATCTTCATGAGAAAGATTGTTGATGATTGCATTCCATTAGTGATGATTGAACAATGTCTCCATGGCCATGCAAGCCTAGTACAGGTGTGTTTTTCTGTAAGATTTGCATATCAGCTAAAGTTTTTGGCAGCTGTATTTGATTTTTTGCTGATATGTGATAGGACTACTTTCCATCATTTCTCTCTCTGTGTGAGTACATTTTGTCTTGCAAAGAACAAAAAGCAAGGACCTTTGGCATTCACATGTACACTTGTCTGTTTCAAGAAGTTGCGGATCCATATTCAAGGCAGGAAGTAAGAAGCTTCTAACAGATGTATAACTGCCTTTTGATGATAAGAATATATGCTAATGCGCGTACCATCATAATCTTGTTCTTGTTTCCGTGCAGATTCTTGGAGCATTAGTTACTCATGTGGGAAGTGGTGTAAATCCCGAAGTTGGTTCTGCTTTGGAGACCATGAATTTACTGGTTGCAAAGCATCCTCTGGAATTAATCCGACTTTCTTCTTATATAAACGGTATTAAAGCCACCTTTTATTTTACTTAAAATTTCTATTTCAATGGATGATGACTAGCTAAAAATTAAGATTTCTTTGATACACTTCATGGTGTCCTTCTCAGGTATCTTGGACTATTTGGAAGGATTTAGTATTGAAAACCTGTATAAGGTTGGCATTTGCTCTGTTATGTTCTCAAGTCAGGCCCTGAATTATCTCTTATCCTTTAGAGACTTTCTCACATTGTAGGTGTATGAGGTTTTCAGCAATCTTGCACTATCAATCAGATCAAGTGGAGATTCATTGGGATCATCTTTTGCAAATGAGCTTCTGATAGTTGTTCGAAAGCAGGTATCATGGATTCATTGATGCAAAAGGAAGACTACAAATGTTCTCTTTCTGTATATTTTGGTGTAACGATTGGATGAAATTGTGCCAATTGGTTGATTAATTGGTGGGCTTATAATTGGGTAGGTCAATCATCCAGATATGAATTATAAGAAGATGGGATTGATTGGAAGTTTGAAGATAGTTTCATGCATTGGCGATGCAAATAACATTCTCTCTCCAGATCCATCTCAGGTGCTACCTACTGCTGTTTCTTGACTTCTTCATCGCTTGTTGATACTGTTTAGACTCAAAAGTGACCAAGAATCTTGATTATATGTTCTTAAGAAGGGGGAGTAACCTTCCTGAAAAAGAAAACTAAGAGTTGAAACACAACTGCATATGTAAAACTTGCACATGCAGCATAGGTTAAACACTAGCAAGTAGGTGTTACCACGTTCTTGCTGTGCAACTTGGAGCAATCCATGCTTTAATTCCGTAATTCTATGATGTGTGACTTTTTATGGGATATTTTTGCAGAAGTCCAATGTTGAGGAGGCCTTGGAGCTCTTGGAAACATGTTTAAAGTCCTGCAAACAATTGGCCTTGCCACTGACCCTCTTTTATGATGAAATGACTGCCTTGTTGAATCAAAGAAATCTGCACCCAGCAATTATGGAATGGTGAAATTATGTTCTGAGTTGATTTAGCCGTTTATTTTGGCTTAAAAAATATATTGGGGCATTACCTACCTGTACTTGTTGTAGGATTGGTAAAAATGCTGGAGAATTAGAATCTACATATCTTTTGGATCTTGAAGATGGCAAGTTGCCTCTGAATGATTCCTATGGCGGATTAGAAGGTGAATAGAGTACTGCACTATGAGAAATTTGCTTGACAACAGAAATTTGTAAACTTGTTGGAGAAAAGATAGTTGCAGATTCACAGCTTCTTCTCTCACTTCCCTTTGTAGGGGAACTATGGATGAACTTGGATGGTGATATATCTCCGATATGCGTGAACATTTTGCCTTTGACTTCCTCATCATTGCAGTTATGTCAATTTGACGCCTTACTTTCCTCTTCATGAAAGTCTCTTGGTGATTTTTCTTGACACTGTTATTTCTTGTTGTTGCAGGTCTCCTCTACTGCAGATTCTCCCTGCCAACATTCTCTTACTTTCTACAGTAAGTGCTTGTTCTTTCAACCAATTTGAAGAGCTTTGTATTCTCGCATTATACAGTTTCTGTTGCAGGTTGAAAGATCAACAAATCAAGGATCTCTTGGAGGGATTGATGCACTCCTTGGATGTCCCTTGCACCTTCCTTCCTCTAAGGTAATACTACAATGTGTCACCCTGTAACTATGTTTGATCAACTTACAATCTTTATTGAGATGAAAATGTAAACATTGATGGAGGAATTATGCATGCCTTCAATTTTCCTCACAAGAGTGGGGTGGTTTGGAAACTCTCTCTGTTACTTGGGATCTTATTTTAGGAAGAAGGGTTTTTTGGGTATAACCAAGCAGGGGATGCCCGTTGATGACCTTTACCATGTAACAACACCAGACCATAGAGAACAAAGAAGGTTAACTGGCCAATTTTTTTTTTTCCCCTGTGTCCTTGGATACTAATTTTGTGAATCCCCTTTACTTGACCTATGGGAGGATAGGAAAAGGAAACCTCCATTACTTGCCCCATGGATGAGAGGAAAAGGAATTGTCTGGTCCCTGAAATATTGCATATGTATGTGGAGGAAGGAGGCTCTTCCTGATGATCCATTACTATGTCAGAGAAAGCACCCTAAATATCAACTTTAATTTGTGGTATTTCCAATGTGTTACTATGTTGACTTACTTTGCTCCATTTATGTTGCTTGCTGTTTTAGCTAGATTGTTTTAGGTCTAACATGCATTTTGACTACCTTAATGCCAGTATTTCTCCAAAGCTGTGTGGCAGTCTCTCACAGGAAAGCAGAAGCAGATAGTGTGCCTCTCACTCTATTATGCAGCTAACTGGATTAGAGAACTGGTATATAAAGTTTAATGTCATCCCTCAACCCTTACAGTTTAACATGAAATTTGGTGCATAGCCTGTATTAATTGTTTTGTCTCATGTAGCTCAATGCTTTCTCCACACAAGTCGGTGGAAAATTTGAATGTACCAGTCAAGCTACAAAAGAGGATATAATCAACAAATTGCTGAAGCGATTGAGGAACCTAGTGTATGTACCTCTTTCACAAATTTTCATGCTCTGTACAGCTGCTCCTTTGGTTGTCAAACCCACTGTGCCAAGTCATTTTATGTTTATTTTTTGTATGAAGGTAAGAGACATGGTTGTTAAATCTCGATTTAAATCTTGAAAGCTTACGATTAACCATTTCGCACACATTGAACGATCTAAATCTGTGTTAAACTGTTATTAAAATCTAGATTTAAATCATCTGATCTTTTAAAGGCTACATCTTTAGTGAAGACTTGAAAGAGTGTACAAAATGGCTCCATTAAGCTAATTGGGGTTTTTGGGTGTCTTTCATGCTCTATAAATGGAGCCATCTTATGTACTTTCATCAAGTCATTCAGCAAAGATGTAGCCTTTGAATGTTCTCTCTCTCCCTTTCTCTTGAAAATTCAAACACAGTGTAAGAGACCTGAGAAGCTTGTGCGATAGCATCTGATATATGAACTTTGAATGGCAAATGGGTATAATTCCTGAGGGTGAGAGTAAAATAAAGCACAGATAGACTATTGCAGATTGTAGTCCGTAAAGTTTTCTATTTGGTAATTGATGCTTTCTTTGCCATGTCTTCCTTTCCGACAACTGTATTGTCTACGCAGGGATGATAATTAATACTATCTTGGATTTAGATTGTTTTCTTCTTCTTTATTTTATTTCATACAGGATAATTTGGCCTCCTTGTTCTGAAGTTTTATATGACAAGCACTTGTTGTCTCACGGATGTTAGTAAAATTGTTGTTCTCTGTTTCTTAGATTTAAACATGAGAGTGGTGTTACTAAAAATTGTTGAGCGTTTAATTTAAGAGGGAATGAGTTTCATTCTGAAATTTTGGTGATGTAGATTTTTGGAGAGCCTGTTAAACAATCACTTAGAGTCTTACCCACTATGCCTGCCGGAGCTCCATCTTCACTTAGAGCAGCCCAAGTCTTCAAATTTAAGCCAACTTTATCCAGTTGGACATCTGGAAAAGAAGAATGAGCTGAAGAGAGCACATGATCTCACTAATCCAAACAAGTGCAAAAAGATGACTGACTCTGAACCAAGTTCATGCACTGATAGAAAGCTTCATCAGCCCACTATAGTGGATGTGTTAAAGAAGGCAAGAGTAACGACAAGCCAAGAAGTGCAAAATGATGATTCTTCAAGTCCACACGTGAATGGAGGGAGAACTGCATTGGAAGATCAGCATCCTTGTGATTCTGATGAGACGTTAACCCTAGAAATTTCTGCAGCTACTACAGTTCTGGAACTGCAGAGATCCAAGTTTAGATCACTTCTGCTTCAGTGTTACTCCATTTTGGCATTCTCAAAGGTACGATGAATGGAATTTGTCCTTTATGTTTCTGTTTGCAAGCTAAACTATTGCGTCTATTTCTATATCTCAGTCATTAACACTTTTTCCGCATTCCACTTTTTTGAAAATTTTGCAATGGCTTAAAGAAGTGACATTAGATTGCAAGTACTTGGACGAAATCTTGGTATCGTTTGGAATCTTGTGGTAGTTTGTCCCCATTGTTCCTTTCTTTTATGTTGGTAATCGAACGCATAATTCTACATGTCACCAGAATAGTTTTTTAACTGTCTATGTTCTCTCATTCATCAAATATAAATTGCATGTTCTGCTTTGCATGAGATGCCACTTTTCTGTCTTATCATATTTCTATCGTGGGTGACAATTAGTATACTGTACTTACCAAGGAAGTTTTAAGGCTAATGATAGATTATGTAAAATTGGTAAAATGAGTTGGGATCACTTTATGGAGCGGTATCACTTAACAAAAGATTGATGGCCATTTAAAAGTAGCACATATGGAAAGTGCTGGCTATTTAGCTAGTGAATGCCTATGGTTGTAGTGCTAATTACTTGGGTAGGATCCTTGCCTTCATTTAGGTGGAGATTAGTTGTAGAGAAGGAAGCTACTTCTTTCTGGATAGCTTAAGCAAGCAGAACCAACCATAACAAATATGTGAGGAAGAGCAGCAACAATAAAATTATCATGGTGGAGATGACAGTAATGGCATGGATGTTGAGTATATGACCATGAGATAAACCAAGAAGGTGGAAGGGGCTGGCAAATATGTCTCTTTCTAAGCTCTCTATGAGTTTCAAAATGCATAGTGTTCAACTGTCCCAGAATGGAAGAGCAATTCAAATGCCAAAAATGTAGGAGGAAGCAAGATTGACATTCGGGTGGCGAGGGGAGTAACTTGACCTTACTTGTGAAAGTAGCATGCTGCATCTAATAAATAGGGGCTAACACCACCCTATTGGACGCACACATGTGGCCAGTTCCGAGAGATGTGCATTTCAGAAGATCCTTGTTACATCAAAAAAATGATGCTTGAGCTGACATATGTCCATGACTTTCCCTTAATTTGGATGACCGGTTCTATTGTTTTATATTTATACAACTGTTGAGCTCATAGGGTCTCCCTTACAGGTGTGAAACCTTTGTACCTTTTGGAGAAGGGAACAATCCAGGTTTTTTTTTTTTTTTTTTTTTGAACGATCCAGGTTGACAGAGCTTAAAATCAGCCTTAGTACAGTAAAGTAGGATGAAATTTGGTAGATGGTGATAGATCAACCAATTGATTTTAGAATTACATGGACGTGATCCTTTCACTGGCTCCCCTCTCTTCTCTCACACACGCAAAATGGATCAGTTATAAAATTATATGTTGCAGGGTTATTCTTTTTTTGAGGATAAGCACAGATGCTAGGCATTCTTTGGATTAGGTTGTCAAGGTTATGAGTGTAGCCAAACTTGCTGACGCATGATTTTTTTTTTTAAAGATTTGCTCTTGGAAATGAAATCATGTCCTCACAATGTGCTTTTATGAATTTGGTATCCTGAGGCTGTGGTGGACAATTGGTGCATACTATCATGAGATAGATGGAGATTTTTTCAAAGATACTGTCTAGTTTATTTTTAATAAATAAACATTCAGTGGCATATATATAACAAAAAGTTATATTGTTGTAATATTGCAAAGATCCCTGTAGTATATTTGTCGAATTGCACATTTACAAGATTAAAGTAATTGCCTACTTGGTTGTACTTAGGATAGGCTCTTTAAATAATGGCTATTCATGTCTTCCAAATTGCAGAAAGAGGAGACCTGTTGCTCAGATCCCATGGCTGAGGTACCTTATCAACCTAGACTTGCTGTTTTTCTTTCATGTTATGATCCTTACTAGTTTCCTGAGTTGATTATCTTCTTTCAGTTACCCCTATATCTGTTCCTTCTGAGAGATCTTCATAAGAAGCTGGATTGCTTTAATGCTAAATGTAATGGCTTGAGTGCTGCATCTGGATTTGCTGGTTTTACCTTGGAAGAGTTCTTAAATAATATCAGACCACTCTTTCCCTCTCTGAAGAGGCATTTAGATAGAGCAATGAGTATCCTTGGAGAAGGTATGTATGCCCACTCTAGTCGGTTGAGATCTTTCCTTGTGACAATGTTCTTAAAATTTTAAGAAAATATTTTCCAGGTGATAACAATTGCAGAGGACACTGGGAAAATCAAAGCATTAATGCTGGGAATCCAAATCTTCCTGATTGTGTGCTCACAGTGACTTCAGCAACGACTTTGGTTATAAAGGAAGTACTTCATTGTCTTAGTGAGGTAGGTCTTTATGCTTGTTGGCTCATCATCTTCTGTGATCAATGCATGCCTGGCTTGTCTTAATACCATATAATGGAAATGGCAGATACTAAATCTTCCAGATATTCAAAGGGACACAACAATCCTTTCAGATTTGTTACGTGCTTTTCAGCCAATTGAAATGAAGGAAAGTAATATTTCAGGCATGCAGCCCCATCCTTTGCCTGGGAGCATAGAGCACTTATATTGTGGTGCTTATTCATTTCTGGAGAACATTTTGGACATTGGTTTGTCGTCCATCCTTTGTTTTGTTTCATTTTGTATTTGGATGCTTTTGTTGCTCCAAATTGCTAAGAAATATCTCCTTCCTGCAGCCTGCTCCTTTTCCTTCATGGCAGCATCAGAAACTCTTCTTACGCTTGAAGCAGCTTTGACCTCATCCCAGAATCTTAACATTAAGTCAACAGGGGCAAACTGTAAATTTGTACAGTCAAGATTCAATCAGGAAGTACTTCTAAACCTGCGTAGAAGACTTGGAACTTCTGCTGAGAAGATTCTAAAGCATAGATGGGATGCTGAGAATGTTGAGAACAGTTGGAAGAGTAAAGTAAGACCATTCCCATTATGCCATCTCCCTTTACTTCAAAGTTAGATTTTAGTGATGACCGCAACATGGCAACAAATTGTATATGGTCCTCACTCCGTTAGGAGTGTGACTTAGCTTTTAGATTTTCTCAGAAATAGTCACATATCTTGTATGATAAACCTTTCCTATCAGCAGGGAGACCGAGTACAGAAGGTTTTGCACGTTTACTTGGAGAACAGTGAATCTACATCCGATGTGCTAAATGAACTCGCCCTCTCTGTGTTGCCACAGGTGAATAAAAATACTCTGCAGCACATTTGAAATGGTTATTCAGTTGGAAGATGGATGGCTACCAAAATAGGCTTTTCCTTTGGTTGAAAAATAGGCATTTTATGAGTGGCTGTTTAAAGTGCCTAAATCTGTTGTTTCTTTTGGCTGAAGCTTCAAGTTCTTGATAAAAATGCCCTCCAGAGACTAAATTTAGTCTCCATCAAGAACAAAAGTATTGAGAATCTGACTTGGCTCAGGTTATGAATAGACTTTCTAGACAAACTTGTTTATAAATGCTGATGTGCCCTGATATTCAATATGAATGCTTCTTTATTAGGCCTTGGTGTGCAAAATGGCCGAAGGCGATGTGCTTCATGGCTTTGCATCCTTGTGCTCTGTGACATTTCATGTATGGTACAGGGTTTTGGTAAGGAATCTGATTCCTGTTATACATCTGGTAATTAACCATGCACTTTTGGGAAGTTTTCTTACAGAGGGTGTTACTTGTGCAGCATGAAGTTAACCTTACTCGATTCAATGCTTTGGTGAGTTCCAAGTAAAAATTTGAACACTAGTTTATAATTTATGCCAATTTATTTAATATGCCTTTATTTTTGTCCTCTAATGTGACTCAGGTTAAAGAAATTGGTCTTAGGAGTAAACCAGATGCAGGTAAACTGGGAAATGATGCCAAACATGATGTCATAAGAGGACTTCTTATTAAATTGCTGGACCCTGTGAATGTGGTTGTATCCCTAGTTAGTATGTGCAGGACATGTGACAAGGTAAGCCGGCTGCAGAGAATAATTCGTGTTTCCCCCTATTTAGGGGAAAGATCCTGATTTTAACTGTTGCATCGAATTGACTAAGAGAGACAATTGGGTAGGTGACTATGCATGCTATGGCTGTCAAATATGGTGGGAAGTTTGTCGATTCTTTTCTTAAAGGTAAATAATGATTTTCCATTGCTTTAATTGTTGTTATAAGTGCCTTTTCTACTGAGCTCTGAACATTCTTCCCAGTTTTTGAGTTTTTGGAGGTGCAGTTTCAAGAGCACCAAGAACTTGTGATACAGCTGGTGAGATTCAATGCTTTAGATGTACTCTGCTACTTCGATGAT
Organism: Eucalyptus cladocalyx; assembly: GCA_017140615.1. Taxonomy (NCBI): domain Eukaryota; kingdom Viridiplantae; phylum Streptophyta; class Magnoliopsida; order Myrtales; family Myrtaceae; genus Eucalyptus; species Eucalyptus cladocalyx. The sequence goes on along the minus strand of CM029516.1, from coordinate 7,774,288 downwards.
ACAAATTGATAAAAGTCTAAGCTGTAGTCACTATGCTTTTTATTAATGATCAAGGTAAAAGAACTCCAGAAGGCCACAAGGACATTGCAGACACTGTGCTCTGAAGCAAAGGTTGGCATTGCTTCCTCATTTTGGTCAGAGGCAAAATCATATTCACTTGAATGCTAATGTTTCTGTGTTCTTGTAAGGGTTTGAAACAAATGTCCGTCACCACCAAAATTCCTGCTACGAAAAGGTCTCTAGAGCGACTTTTATTTCGTGTCAAGGCTCTTCTCCACAATTCATCAAGCGGATGCGCATTTTGGCTGGGTATGCAAAATCATCCTAGTCTCGCTGCATTAGAATGTTTTCTTATTCTCTAATGTTCACAGTAATGACTGGAGGTTTTGTACATTTGCAATGGCCTTTTTAATCGTTTCTTCTGAAGAATCACTACTGATCTTTCAGTCACCGATATGGTTTTCTCTAAATGGCAAAAAACTCACTATGCGTGACCTCTTGCTGCTATTCACATCTTCCCCTCTGCTTGACAGGTAATTTGAAACATAAAGACTTGGCAGGCCAGGTTGTGAGCTCCCAGGCCTACATCGATGAACAAGACTTCAGTGTCGGTGAAGATGCGAGGGAAGAAAATGCAGACGAGCCTCCTTTAGAGGAGCCAGATGAAGAAACAGAAGAACAAGGGTGAAAAGCAAGCAACGCCTTCATGTCACGAGCTGCGAATGGATCAACCGCGCAAACTGACGGTTTTTGTTGTTTACCGTGTTCCATTTATTTTGGCGGCATCTGTATATAATAGCAGAAGGGCGGCTGTTGTATGTTGTCCGCATCCTGGTGTAATTGATTTTCAGCTTGGATGGGGTTTTGCCCTCTCGCAAGGCTATTAATTTTTTTTTTTTAATTTCTCTGGCATTTCATTAAGATAAGTGTATCAATATAATGGTAGGGTGACATGATTTTCTTCTTTTAGGTAATTGATTAACCTTTTCCATTTAATAGTGTGGGGAAAAGGAAGTGTGATAACTCTCTTACGGCGCTCAATTGAGTGCTTTAATTTTTAATGATGTTTACTTGAGAGCTTTAACTTATAGAAAACGTTAATCATAAGTGTTGAAAATCCAACTTGGTAGGCCACTTATGGTGACTGTTTGTTAACAGCTAAGGTCTTCAAATGATCAGTTGAAAAGTTACGGCATTTAATTGAATGTTTTTAAAAGTCATGGCATTCACAGGATTGATTGAGAAGTTATGATACTCAGCTAAACGTTATACAAAAGTTGTTATACGAAAGTTATGTTACTTATCTCGCTTTACCTTGCAGTTTGAAGCCAGCGAGTAACTTATGCTTCGTGCGCAACATGAAATGTGTGCTAATACATGTTCTCGAGTTATGAACACCCCAGTTGTTATGCCATCATTAACTCCCACTGCAAACAGCAAGATGATTACAACCCAAAAAGCTTTTTCGACGCTACAAGTCACTGTGCTTCCTAGCATCAGATAATCGAGGAATAAAAGAGAGATTTTGTGGTCAGCGGTCAGTACGGCATCACTTGAGTTTGTTCAGTACCAGCAGTTGTACTTCCAAACCACCATGTCTTTGTAACGACCCGGTACAAAGGGATGGGAGTGTAGCTTCGCCTAAAAAATGGTGAAAAGGCCAGAAATGAACTGAATCTTATATCATCTAAAGATGGTGAGGTAATACCCTATATAATGAAGCCCAAAGGAACAAAACGCATGGGGCAGGTGGGTCCTGCAGCCAAAAATGGATAATATTGTTGGCAAATGGAGCTAGAGGTTAGCTGTTACAGTCCTCATTCCTGTCATTTACACCGAAGGGATAGGTATGGATCAAATGCCGTGCTCCACCAACGCTAGGGCACGACTACATCTGGCATTGCAAATGCCATGGCGCGTACATTCTTAACGAAACGGGGTTTCGGACCGTCCTAGGAGAGAAGTATCCATGCTTATTTTCTTAAGTTAGCTTCTCTAGCAACTTGCAAAACCCCGAAAGCTCGACTAAAACGAAGTTGACCATCGGCAAAGTTGATCTGCTCTATCAGTGACTCATTAAGAGGTAGAGAAAGGAGGGAAAGATCAGTGATGAAAGAATTGTTTGCACTTTCTCTCTCGTTAAACTTGTTTCTTTTCTCTGCTTATATTGACAGTTCACTTTGCGCCTTAAAGCAATATTTTTATTCGGGCCGATTAGTTTTTGTTTTCTTTAAAAACCTCTTCAACCCCCTGTCTTGGTTGCGTATCCGGACCTAACAAATCAAAACGTCATCACCTACTTTATCCAATTGCTTTGCATTGGGATTAGGAACTAGGCAGTTTCGACTTCAACCCTATGCATTAGATTTTACTTCACTTTGCGGTGAAGGCTAGGACCCTTTCGGGGCAAATTTAACCAAAAATCATTTTTTCTAACTCTTTCACGAAATTATGAGGTAATCGATATGATATCAGTGCCACTTTGGGCATGCTTCTAAAAGATACGAGGTGCTCATTTTAAATAAATGCCAAATCTCAAAGCCCAAAGCTAAAGTAAAGTTAAAACAGTGAAAAACACAGTTTGCATGATTCTATTAGTCAAGTTAAAGGTTCGGATGCTGGTATTACAAGAGCCAATAAAAAAAAAAACGAAGGTCACCGTGGACACGCACAAGTCAAACGTTGTCATGTTTTTTATGCATAAACTGTATGTCTTACAATACCAACGTACATGGGTGTAAAGTCATATTAGCGCACAGCAATGTTTGCCTGGATTTCAATTTTTCTCGGCGAGGTTTATCCATCAAGCACGCCCATTCGTTATCCAAAGCACCATTAGATTAAAAAGTATATCACTTTACTATATAAAAGAAATCATAAAGCACCATTAGATTAAAAAATATATCACTTTACATATAAAAGAAATTGCATTTCATATTTATCCATAAAGTTTATTCATTCCTATCTTTGATATTTAGTCTTTATTATATGCATATCCTTGTTTATTTCTTCCACAACGAAACCTGTAATCAATAAACTGTCATACTGAAGAACTACCATGTCCGCTATATTATCACATCTCGTTTTTTTCTGTCTACTATATGAGGTAAAACATTAAACATGTTAACAATACTGATTTCTTTGGAGACATAAAAGAAAAGCAATTGCTTTTTATGCAATATTATATGACAATATAATTGTTTGAAGTCAAAATATTGTAATATAGTTGGTTCATAATATCCAATCACTAATGACAAATACTTTACTGAATAAGTGATAATATTGACTGAAAAGCTAAGAAAAGAAATAATGTCAACATGGTATAAAAAGTTCGACAAAATAATGGAATAAAACAGGAAAAAAGTATCACTGAATCGTTGGCCCGGAGTTTCTACATGGGTCACTGGAAGAATGAGATTAATGTAAAATTAATGAGAGAGATGAAAGTGACTTGGTTGAGAGGGTGATAACTAGATTATATTTAGGCATGAAGAAATCTAGTTTGAGCAAATTGTTTGATCGGATTTATTTTAGGAGTTACTTTATTGGAGGAATCTCTTCAGGAAAACAAAAAGCCAGATTGTAGATTGAAAAAATCATTATTTGAATATCAAGTATACTGCATATGTTTATTAACAAACTCCTGTATAATCCATCTATTGATCTGTTTTTGTCATTTGAGTGATGTATATTAGCGCCAGGAGCATGTGGGCACTGCTCCTTAGTTTCCTTGCCTATTTGTTTTATTAATAGAAGAGGCAAGCCAAGTCAGAAGCGCTTGCGGAGGTTCCACCTACCCCATATCGAACAATTCAACATTGTCCAAACACGCTAAGTAGAGAGTTGTGTGTTGGTAATCCAACGTCGAGGGCTGAGAATTGGTGGAAATCGCAGCAGTGGTTGGATTATGTTGTTTGAGCAACCCCAGGCAATCGATGACTCCATGCTCTTCTCTTCTCTTCTCTATTTCTTGCTTGCTTTTAAGTCTTTGCTCCATTTTTTTCTTTTGCCGCCTTTGTATTAGTACAATTCTCCTGAGATGGAAAGAAAAGAAGACACTCATTTAGAAGATCCTATACATGGGGCGTCTTCCTCATCGAGCTTTCCACATGTAAGTGATTATGAAGGCGGAACCAAAAAGCCAAGAGGAAATGATTACGGAGTGTTCTTAAGCTTTAGAGAGAAAGACACTTGCAAAGGTTTTACCGATTATCTCTATACTAGCCTTACCGATATAGGAATTCATGTGTTCAGAAACAACAATGAACTCCATGTTGGCAAGGAGATTGGTGTGGAGTTTCTTTGCAATATTACACAGTCTAAGATTTCAATCCCAATTATTTCGGAGGACTATGCTTCTAGTAAATGGTGTCTTCGTGAATTGGCTCAGATATTGAAGTGTAAGAGAAGTAGAGTGCAAATAGTGTTGCCAATATTTTATAAAGTGGAACCTGTGCAGGTGTGACTTCTTATGGGGAGATTGGGAGATGCTATGGATGCACATGAAGAGAATTTGGACGAAATGATTGTGAAGGAATGGAAATAAGTGCTCAAAGAAGTCAGTCTTTTGAAGGGATGGGAATATGAGAAAATTGATAATGGGTACATTATTCTCCACCAAAACTTTATTTAGTTTCTCTTACTAATGTCTTACTCAAAAAAGAATGCAAGTGTTGCCATCATCTATTGAAATTTATATTGTAATTTGACAGGCATGAAGGAGCATTAGTCAAAATAGTTGTCAGAAAAGTTATGAGCAGGCTAAAAAAGCTTTTTCAGCTAAGTATTCTTGAATAGCTGGTGGGAATTGATGATCACGTGGAACAAATTATGAGCCTGATAGATGTTAAATCCAATGCAACAAGGATAATTGGAATTTATGGAATGAGCAGAATCGGTAAAACAACTCTTGCAAAGGTGTTATACAACAAGCTCTACTGATTTGAAGTATCTTAGCTTTGTGGCAAATATTTGAGAAACATCTTAGCAAAGGGTATTGAATACTTACAAAACAGCTCATGTCCAATATAATAGGAAGTTCATGTGATATGTTGACGAGAGAATTGCTATCATCAAATCTTGATTTTTACACAAAAAAGTCCTTATTTTTCTTGATGATATTGATGCTAATGCTCACTTGAATGTTTTGGTTGGAGATGGTAGTTGCTTCAAAGTTGGAAGTATAGTAATTATCATAACTAGAAACAAAAGCATTCTCAATGAGGCTAGGGTGGGCTATATGTACCAACTCAACGAGTTGTCTTTGGACCAATCATTGATTTTATTTAGTAGACATGCATTTCGAAGGATTCTGTGATTATAAGTTTATCTCTTGTGATGTTATAACTACTATTCCGGGGCTTCCCTTAGCTCTTGAAGTCACAGGTTCATTTTTATGTGGAAAGACTAAAGAAGTTTGGAAAGATGCATAAAAGAAAATTGAAGAAGGTACTTGATAAGGAAGTGCAAGAGATGTTAAGGATAAGTTATGAAGCATTAGATTATGAGGAACAATAGATATTTTTGGATGTTGCACATTTTTTTATTGGATCATCTAAACAATACATGACTTATATGTGGGATGCTTGTGATTATTTCCCGGTAAGGGATTGAAGTATCGAGTCTTATGTCCCTAATCAAAATTGATAAAGACGACAAGCTAATGATGCATGATCAACTGAGAGATCTTGGAGGGAAATTGTTCATTTAGAAAATCACAAGGAGCCTCAAAAGTGTAGCTGATTATGGATTTATAAAGAAGCTATAGATGTGTTGAAAGTAATAATGTAAGAGTTTTCTCTGCTTATCTTAGTTAGTGAATGTGAATCCATCTTCTCTTTCTTGCTTGAGATAAAAATTATTGTTAGTCCCAACTCCCCAAAACTTGTTGGTTCTATCAACAAAATCAAGAGCTCATTTGAACAACTATCGTTCTTGCCTAATTCTAGCCCATAATTGAGGAGTAGTTTCTTGGTTATTAATGATTGATATAATATCTTTCCCTCATAGTATTGTGATAAGAATACTCTCCTTTCATTTTTAAATAATGGAAATTTTTTATTATATTCATTATTTGTAAAGCATTTAAAATGACTTTTTTGTGATGAAGGATATTTTTAGTTACAATGGGTATCCATGCACCTTTTCAATCATAATAGTCATTACTTATACATTTTGATATATTTATTGTTGAAATATACAAAGTTATTTAATAGATTCCTCTTAACACACATGCTTTAGAAATAAATAATGTGATAAATATACCCATTACAAAAGAATTATATATATAATTATTCCTCAAATATGAGCTTGTTGCACAAAATAAATAATAAATCCATAATTTTTTTGAATGCTATATACTATATATATGTAACTAAAACTTGATATATATGTACAATCAAATGACATATGTTATGTTGTAGGCCAAGGTGAGGCCAACCCTCGCCTAGACGATGCTCGGCTAGGCCACCCTCTCTTAGGTGACACTTGGCCTTGCTAGATTTGTCTAGGGTGGCCTTGCCGATACTCTCCCTTGCAAGGTCGGTGCTTGCTTGCGGTGTCAAGGGCCGCCCTTGCTCAAGCGAGGCTAGCCCTTGCCGACCATGGTCGTGTCAGCCATAGGAAAGAGGACGGAAAAAAAGAAAGAAAAAAAAGAAAAGGAAAAAAAGAAAAGGAAAAAAAGAAAGAAAAAAGAAAAATTAGTAAAATACTTTTTATAAAAAATATCGACATTAGCATTGGTTGTGTCACATAAGCCGATTGGTGTCAATGTTAGTAATATCTAGCCAAAATTAGTCGAAATGATTGAATTGGCTCTAGGTCAATAAATTTAGGACAAAATTGATACAATTAAATGATTTAAGACTAAATTGGTTTAAGTGTAATATGTTTAGACTTTTCTAACACTTTCCTAGTAATTTCAAAGGATACAATTTTTGGGAATTCAAAATGTGCAAATTAGGAAGGCATAATTAGAAGAGAAAGAATTTGGAACAATCTCTCTCTCTCTCTTTTTTTTTTTTTTTTTTTTTTTTTTTTGGAAAATGGTAATTGTATTAAGCTTAAACCAAGATATACAAGCAAACGGCACCAAAGCTTACACTCAAAATGAGCAAGGCATAATGAGTGGAAGGGTGCCAAAGAAGAAAAGGAAAAGCCAACAAGGTAGAGAAACTAGAAGGCACGGTCAGCACAATAGCGGCCACATCCAAAAGAAGGACCAAACCAAAAGAAGGTGACTAGCTAGCCAAACAATGGCAACCCAAGCCCAAAACCCAACTAAAATTGACCACATCAAAGAGCAGCTACCAAGACACGGAAGTGGCGGCAAAATGGCCAGCATGGAAGAATAGCAAACGCGCATCCAGCAATAAGCACTCATCAACAACAAACTAAGGAACCTCCATAATGGAATAGAAAATAGAAGGGTCAAACCCCAAGCTATGTTGAAGCCTCTTGTTTCTTGGGTTGTCCTCAACATTTGTAAAAGTCAAGGCCATATCCTTAACCACTTTAATGAGATGATTCTTCATGGTCGGGATCGCCAAGGTATGGTTTCTAAATAGAATCTCATTTATGTATTTCCAAATAAGGTGGCATAAAGCAAGAAAAATTGAGCAATAGAGTGATAGAAGTCCTTACCGGAAAGGAACTTTAAGGCCCAGGAAAGGTTGTCGATCCAAGACTTATTACGCCAAGGGAGGTTACATTTAGCAGTCCAAAAGAAGGCCAAGTTGGTTGTAATGCTACATCCAAAAAATAGATGATCAATAGAATCCGGTGTTAGCTTGCAAAAGGCACATATGACATTCTCATCTTGCCATAAGATAAAAGCAAGGCTTGAGTGGGAAGACGATTCTTGGTGATGAGCCAAAGATTGAACTGATATCTTGGGGAAATAGCATTGTTCTAGATCAAGGAAGCCCAATTAACTTGAGGTTTCTTTTTTTTTTTTTTATTTTTTCTGATAAGGTGCCATGCACCGAAGCAATCGAGAATAAGCCGGAGGCGTTCCCTACCCACGTAAAGCAATCTAGTATTTGAGATAATAACGAGAGTGGTTGCTCCCACAACTCTAACACTACTCACATGGAGTGACCAATCGGTAAGAATGGATTCGCCACCATAGCTTGTCCGGGTAAACTAGAGTTGTAAATTAGAGAGTCATAAAAAAGAAGGTTGAGGGGTCTTATTGGGTGCCAGTGATCGAACCATAAGGAAGTAGATCGGCCATCTCTTATCCTCTAGAGAAAAGAAAGCTGGAATTCCGTTCTAAGATGGAAAATTCTCTTCCATGCCCAAGAGCAATAGGTGGGTTGTTTTATCACCTAGAAACTCTTCTTTTTCAGGAATGTGGAATGGATCCACTTACACCACAAGGACTCATTGTTTGTAAACAGGATTTGGATGTGTTTCAACATAACCGCTGTATTACAATCCCTGAGGCTATGAATTCCTAACCCTTCATTCCTCCTTTGGAAGACAGACATCATCCCAAGAGACCTTGGCACCACCTCTCCCTAGGCCAGGGCTTTTCCAGAGGAAATGTCTCAAGATTTGGTCAATACAATCTAGCACTGCTACAGGGATAGTAAAAATAATTGCCCAATAAGCTTGCATTGCGTGAAAACTGACCTTATAAGCTGAAGATGGCCAGCAAAGGAGAGGAAGTGCTGAGTCCAAGATTGGACTCTATTTGTTATATGATCAACAAGGGAAGTGCAATCCGCCTTGCCTAGTTGGGAAGAGATAATAGGAACTCCAAGATAACGCACAGGCAACTTCCCCTCAATGAACCCAAAAGTATGGAGAATCTCACTATGCAAGGGTGCCAACCCTCCAGAAAGAAAGATCTCATTTTTATTGGCATTTGGCTTGAGTCCACTCCACATTGAGAAGGTCTCCAAATCATCCTTTAAGAGAAAGATCGATGTCAAATAAGCTTCGCAAAAGAGGAAGACGTCGTTCGCAAAAAAGAGGTGAGAAAGACTCAAAACCTTGCATCTCCAAAAGAACTTGAAACTCGGTTGCCTAGCCCGAGCAGTAAGTATCCCGAAGAAGACCTCCATCACTAAGGTGAATAGGTAGGGAGAAATCGGATCCCCTTGGTGAAGGCCATGACCACTGGGAAAAAACTCATGAAGTTCTCCATTCAAAGATATAAAAAACTTAGGAGTATGAACACATATCATGATGATTCAAAGCAAATGATCCGGAAGCCAAAAGCACAAAAAACCATCTCAAGAAAGTCTCGGTTGATTGTGTCATAAGCTTTTTGAAAATCCACCTTAATTACACACTTGGGCTTGTATGGATTCGGATGGAATCCAACAAATAACTCCTGGGCTAGGAGGATGTTGTCTCTGATTGCTTGCCTTTGACGAAAGCATTATGATAAGGGTTGATAATATTACTAAGGATTGCGACAACCCGGTTTAGCTAACACCTTTGTTATGTATTTGTACATAGTATTGCAATAGGCAATAGGCTTGTAATCATTGACATACGTCGCATTAGGGACTTTTGGGATCAACACTAGGATGATATTATTGATTTCTTTGAGAAGTCTCCTTGTGGTAAGGAAATCCTTGACCGCTTGAATAACCAAAGGCCCTACAATCTCCCAATTTTGCTTAAAGAACTCGACGCCAAAGCCATCCGACCCTAGAGCCTTCCCATGAGCAAGGGAGAAGACAATGTCATGAATCTCCACATCAAAGAATGGATGAGAGAGAAAACTAACATGTTTCTCCATAAGAGGGCATCATATAATGTCCCTAATATCCATCAATGAGGGGTTTGAAGAGAGGGAGCAAAGTGCCAAGAGCTCTTGAAAATGAGATACAAAAGTATGCTTCACTAAACTTGGCTTCGAAATGATATTACTATAAGTATCCATGACAAAAAGAATCATGTTCCTCAGTTGTCTTCAATTAATGGAATGGTGAAAGAATTTGGTATTCCGGTCACCTTCTTAAGCCACCTGATCCTTGATTTTTGCCTAAAGAAGGACTCATGATTTCTCAACTCCAGAAAATACCTCCACGATTATTCTCCAACTCTGCAAGAAGCTCACTAGTAGGGTTCTGCTGAAGGGCAACCTAGGCAATACTTAGAGCATTTCTCACTTTAGTGACACTTTCAGAAATATTAGAGAAATACTTTTGTTGAGAAGTTTCAATCGGCTTTTAAGGGCTTTTAGCTTACTCACTAATTTGCATATGAACCTTTTCACATGGGCTTTCCCAAACTTATGAGACAATGCTATGGAAAGACGAGTGTCTCATCCAAAAATCGAAGAACTTAAAATGTTTCCTTTAGGATATCGGCTGCATCACTTTAACCATCATAGAAGTGTGGTAAAAAATGCCAAGTTTAAGAAAAGATGTCTTTGAATAAGAAAACTCTTGGCTTGAATTAGCATTCACAAGCACACGATCAATTTTCCTAGCCTTTTGGTTCACCTTAGAGGAAGTAGACCAAGTAAAATGAAAGTCCACATATCTCAAGTCCTCTAACTTATATTGAATTAGACAATGATAGAAATCATCAAAGCAATGAATCCAAGTGTTAGAGCTTCTAATCCGATCAGAGAGATCCTTAATAACATTGAAATCACCTGCTATTAGCTAGGCCACATCCCAGCATAAAACACTCATTTGAATAAGATAAGCCCACAGCGGCCTTTGAGCTATGGATGTATGTTCAACATAAACCATCGAAACATAGCAGGACACACTAGAAATGAGAAACTTTAAACTACCATGAATTGCCTGATTATTCGAAGAAATCACTTCAAAATTCACCAAGGGGGTTCTAGCCAACCCAAATCTTACCCCTATGAGAGAATTTATAATTGGTCACCCAATTCCAACCCGACAATAGTGTGGTAGAGATAGAGTCAAACAGAGAGTCTAGAACTTTGGTTTCCAACAAACCAATTAGAGAAATCCCATTAGAAGACATGAGGTTCCTAACTTCAGTTTGTCTCAGGGGGTCAAAAAGACCTCTCACATTCCAAAAACCAATATACATATACATACATATATATATATAATAATAATAATAATAATAATAATAATAATAATAATAATAATAATAATAATAAATAGATAGATAAAAGAACAGTAAAGGGAGGCACGGAGGACCTACCTTCACCTATGCGGGTTCCACCGAGTGGCCATCGAAGCAACTGACGTCGCGATCGGAGGGGGGGGCAGGATCAAGTGCCATAATTTTATCTTGGATGGTCTCCGCCTTCCTTGAAGTGGTAGGAGATTTCGGGGACGGGGCGGGTGAGAGCAAGTCATTGTCAGAGCTATAGTAGCTTTTCGAGAGCATCAAGTCCCCACCAGCAGCAAGAGGACCAAAAATTAGAGGATTTGGTTTGGTCCTTGGCCTTGTCAAGGGGGAAGACCAAATCCTTCGGTAGAGAGGAAGAACTCTCCTCCATAGGGCTAGGAGGAGGGGATGCCGGACTTCACTCTCTCATACTCCTTAAGGACTTACGAGTAGTGGATGGTGGAAGACTCTTCGAAGTGGGTTTTTGAGCTTCAACAAGCTACCCTTTTTGTTGGGGGAGGGCATCCGGGAAGAGGGGCTAGCTTTCAATTACACAAGTTTCTTATTCTTTCCCTTCACCTGAGTTTAGCCATGATGTGATGCCTTGGGCTTTCCCACCACAATCGGAGCTAGTTCGAGGGCCTGTGTAGGTGGAGGAAGGTCAGAGGCGGGCTGACCCAACTGTAGCAGCTTGTCCGCATTATCAATGGCATTGGTGTTTTCGCATCTATGCCCGAAGGTGTCACATGAAAGGCATTCAGCTGGCTTCCATTCAAATTCAATAGGGATTGAGCATGTGACCCCGTTCAAGACCACATCAACGGTGGAACACCTAGGTTGATTGGCATAATCTTCACACAAACCCTTGCAAAGGCAAGCATCTTCATTTGCTCCGTGCATTGGTTGACATAGAGGGGCTTTCCGACTGCACTTTGCAATGCCACCAATAGCTGGACCATAGATCAAGGGGAAGGTTCAACAACCTAATCCAAATCGGAACGGTGGTTTGTTTGTCATTCTTCAAGTCCATAAGTGGTTGTCATTGTTGCAAAATGAGAGGAACCCTCACCACCATGAGGGGTCCATCTTCAATGATCTTCCACCGAAAAGCCATATCCGAGATATGGAAGAAAAAGAAACCTTGGTTGTCCGCCATAACTTCTACAAGCTTCGATCCCCAAGTTTGCATCAAAGCTTGTTTCATTAGTTTGAAGGGAAGCTTCTTCCCAACATAATAGCCAATAAGACACTCATGCCATTTGTGATCGAAAGCCTCCAAGACTTCGTCCTCAAGATGAACAATTGGCTTATTATCCACAAAAGTAGGAAGGGAGTATGCAAGATCATATCCCTTCACAATGAGCTTTGCCACATTGGCCCACATATGGGTGGGAGAAGGTCTCGGGATGCTCTAGGTTGGCGAGTAGGGCCACTCGGTCACTTGGAAGAGGATTGAGCACGGCTTCAACCCTTTGATCGCGCCAAATGGGAAGCCGCCTTATGGGGCACTTGTTGATTGCCAAACCAAATCATAGGGCCATCCTTGGAAGGGCCGGATTGACTAGGCACAATGGGGGTACGCCCCACAGAGGTCCCCGCACAAGGTTGGGCTTCGCGAGAAGTGCTGGACATGCCGGCGACAAGTGGAGCAAAATAACAAACACCTGGTAAGCAGTCTAACGTCTACCATAGATAAGCTATCAAGTGAAGGAGGAGTACCAAGGAGACTTCAATGGCATCAGGAAGGGAAGAATGCGGGTTGCTCTTGCTCCTCGAAGACCCTAGCAGATGACGCAAACAGCCACACCAGCAGGGACGAAACGCTAGATTAGCAGGAGGAGCTCGTCGATGAAAACTCGAGGGAGCATGGTCAAAAATAGGGGATGGGTAGGGAATAAGTTCCAAAAGAAATAGGAAATGACCAGGCACTTTGAACTTCCAAGCTTGGCTTCCCCCAAGCACCAGAGCCTTTGTTCGAAATAACAACAATTGAGAAGAGCAAAAAGCGATCCCCTGAACAGCCGAGATCCGAAGTTGCGGCCTAAGAGAGGAAGAACGGCTTGGTGGAACAAAGGAGGGAGTGTTGGCAACCCAACCCTCTAAAGCACGGGCCTAACGACCAGCCGAGTCCCCCCCACCGAGCAGAGAATAGACCAAATGAACAACAGTTGCGCAGCTCCTAGGGATAGCGCGATTTGGAGTTGTAGGCCAATCTAGACAAATCCGTTCAGTGGAAAGGAAGAGGCAGGTGAGAGGAACCCACCCTCCAAATTTCAGCCAAAATAGATGGCTAGAACTTCGAGGTTGAGTAGCACACCAGTTGGGTGAGCAATAACTTGGGAACCCAATAGAGAGGACCCGCGTGAATAGTCTTGGGAACAATCTCTTGGGCTTTAAATTTCTAAATATTTTAAATAAATAATATGGAATCACTACAAAGTTGAAAGTGAGAAGCCCACGTCATGATAATAGATAGCAAATTAAAATCACTACATTTTGTTTTATATCAGTTGGTCTTATCTCATTGTTCAAAATTTATGATCCACAATATTTTGAAATCATAGGGTGCTAAAAGGATTGAGGCCCTTCAACTTGGCATTTATGGTAGGGAAGGAAGACACACAACTCAAAAATTTAAATGTAGGAGAAGAAGTTATACAATTGACTGATTTAAATAACTGACTAACTTGAGGCTCCTTCAAGTGAATGGTGCAAATTTTATGGAAGATTTTCAAAACTTGTTTCTTCAATTAAGATGGCTTTAGTGGTAGGACTATCCCTCAAATTTCACAATGGCCAACTTTCACCCAAAGAGATTAGTCGTACTTGACCTATTGTGGAGTGGAATTTTGGATGATTGGAGAGGTTGGGGTCCACTCAAGGTAAGATATAGAGAGACACGTCTTTATGAATAATCACGCGTGTTGAAAGTCTAACAACACCAAGTTCTCCTTTTTTTTTTCCTTCTTTCGGAAAGTATCATTCCTCAAATGAAATATATTCCTCTAAATATTAGAGGAATTCATATGCACCTAGATATACCATAAGCTTCTACCTTTAATATCGTATATTGTTAATATCTTAACAATAGTCATGCTTAAAATTAGACATACTGAGAAAAAAATATATTTTTTTAACTATATTTGATGAAATCTATTTATACCTATCTTGATTTTTTAATCTAAATAATTTATGTCTTCTAAGTGATTTTACCAAAAAAAATATGTCTTTTCTTTTTGGGAAAAAATCTTCTTTCCCGAGAAAAAAAATGAGAATGTTGGGGACATACAAGAGCTAATATAATTTGGAAACTATACTTTCTCATTAAGCACTAGGCATTTATATGTCCCCAACATTCATTTTTTCTGTAAATAATGCAATAAAAATATATTTATATGTTGGTGACTTAGCCAAACACTACTAGTTAACAAACATTTAAATAAAAACAAACATGAAGTAGTGGAGCATCATAGCAATGACAGCATTGGAACCGAGCTATGAAACATTTGTAAATGTGGTTGTAGAGTTCTTTGAGGAATTTTGAGAATTCTAAGAAAGACAACGAGTAATGGAAAATCACATGTTGCATTGGTTTAATCTTACTCAGGTATCCTCTCTTTCTTTTAGATACTAGTCGAGCTCAAAGTTCTCAACCTCTCACATTGTCATTCCTTAGCCCCATTTGGTTAAGCTCTTCCAAGAGGTTTTGGGCCCTCAAAGCCCATTGGGAAAAATATTTTGCATTTGTGAGTCATTTTTGAAAGCTCATTGGGCAAATATCAGCATTCCCAATGTTGAAAGCCCAATGCAGCTCTTGAGGTGTTTTGAGCATTCGACATTTCCAAAATGCAAGTTCCATTGTTCATGCGTCACTACTGTTCATCTTCTTCCCCATACGTCTTTGTCTTCCTCGCCTAGAGTGGGCTTCTTCGCAACCACCACCGCCACCTAAGGGGTCACGTGTCCCCGGTGACCACTGCCTGGGGTGGGGCGACCCACGACCCAAGTGACGCCACCTAAGGTTTGCGACCTTAGGCCGCCAGATTTGGCTTCCGTGACCTCAGGCTGTTGAATCTGAATTTGGCCTTGACCACCCCCCTCGACCAACCCGATGGCCCTCCCACCCCACCGCTCTAAGATGCCCCTGACTTTGAGTTCTCCGCCGGCCCCGTCCCCACCGCCGCCTCCACCTCCGCCATTGACGTCTTCCTCTTCTATAGCAGATCCATCCCCTTTGACGAGTGCCGAGCAACATCGCGTCGACTCCCTACTTCTACGCTCCGATTCCTTCGGCTCGCGTGAATCACCTGAGGTGGTGACCTCAGGCCGCCAGATTTGGCTGTCTAAAGGCTAAATCTGGCTGTCCAACAGCCAGATCTAGCCTCTGCAACCGTAGACAACGACGTCGCCTAAGGTCGCGCCCCTAGGCGGTGTCACTTGAGGTCGCGACCTCGAGGCGGCCGGATCTAGCCATCCGGTTGGCCGGTGGTTAGCTAGCCGCTGAATTTAACTTTCATATTTAAAAAAAAAAAAAAAAAGGAAAAAAAGCAAAAGCCCATTACAAATGTGAATTTTGCCAAACGGTATTTATTTTAAGTTATCTTTCAATGTTACAATTTATCAAATTGTTTAACATTTCAAAAAACTCATTTACCTAAAAGATATTTGTATTTTCCCAATAGCATTTCCCCAAAGTCGAACCAAATGGGCCCTAGAACTCCGGATTAGTCCACTTTTGAAAGCTTGGAGATTTTGACTTGAAGATTGTAAGAATTTGGAAGAGATTTATCCTTCTATCAAAAACATCAAGACCCTCATCTCCTTAAATGTCAAGAGATGTTTGAGACTAGGAGGAGTTACCGGCAAGAGTATTTTAGTTTTTTTTTTTTAAATTTGAGGGAGCTTATCTTAGATCTCACTACTATACAAGAGATTCCTATTTCTAGAGGTTGTTTGATGAAGCTAGAGACTCGATGCGCCTCGTGTTGTGAAGTACTTACTCAGCTTCTAGAGTTCATAGGCTTTCTTGTATTGTAGACTCAAGTGGACTTATCTTATTTTGGGATTAAAGAATTACTAGAATCCATGGACTCTCTTGCATCTTAACTTAGCTGTTATAATATTTTATTATTTTAAATGTGATCCCAATTCTATATTTTCCAATTAATTTTGATATATTACCTAATTTATTACCCGCGTTTATTATGTGATATTAGCCCGTTAATATGTTATCATAATGGTCTTGATGACTTTGATAACATAAGAAATGGAATAAAACATTAAGTTGTCTAGTTTAAACTCTTATAGAAAAACACACCATCAAATTTTGAGGAGTGTTAGTTAGTGGAATAGGACATATAGATTTGGTGATTCTATATTTATAGATCAATAATGCTCTATGCATCCATTCAAGGTTTTGCGATTTTCCGTATTTGCAAAATTTCATTAATGGCTAGAGGTATGTCAATCCTTTACATGTCCACAAAATGATCCTGAATTATGCACGTATTTGTTTGTGAATGATAAATCAGGATAGTCAAATTTTGTTTAGATTTAGTCTACTAGTAGTTGGACCTAGCTCTAACAGGGATTAAAGAATTGCCTAAATCCATTAGTTATCTGAAGGAGCTTGAGACTATTGATGCCTCTTATTGTGTATCATTAACCCATATACCCAATTCCATAGGCCATCTAATGTCTTTGTCTCTCCTAGACTTATAAAAGTGCGGTAAACTTGCTCAACTTCCATATTCTATAGGCTCCCTCATATATTTGTAGATGGAAATGCCACTTCTTAAGAGAAATTTTTGACTCGATTGGAAAGTTAACATCATTGGTTGAGTTGGATTTAAAATGTACAGCAATTGCGAAATTACTTGACAGCATTGGGGATCCGTAGAATTTGATGATCTTGGACATTGGTGGAACTCACATAACAGAATTGCCAGGTGCAATTAGAATGTTAGTGAAACTTCAAGAGTTGAGAGCTTTAGAATGTGAAAATCTGAAAAGACTACCTAGTAATATGGGCAAATTGCTTTCGCTAAACAAGCTTAATTTAGACAAGACAGGCATTTACGCCTTGCTAGAAAGTATTTCTAAGCTCTCTTTTCTCCAAGACCTCGGTGTTCGACATTCCAAAAAGCTTTGAGAACTACCAGAACTGCCCTCTGGCTTAATAGCTCTAAGTATCACCTGCTGGAGTTCGTCATTGCCACATCTTTCCAAGCTAGCCTTTCTCAAGAAACTCACTTTTTCTGATTGCCGTTGGCTTGAATGTCTCCCAGAACTTCCCATTGGACTATTAATGCTTTCTACTTCATGTTGTGGAAAACTTAAAGCTTTGACGAATTTGTTAAACTTGAAGCACTTATCTGAATTGATTCTCGACAAGTGCTTTTGAGTAAACAGAAGTCACCGGCCTGGAAGGTTTACAATCCGTATCCAACTTACATGTACAACAATGCCCTAAGATACCTACGCTCGATGGGGTCGAATCCTTGGAGTGTATGAAGGTTCTTGTGCTTGCTTGCTTTCACCTATAACGTGTTTGTTTTGTTTACACAGCGAGTTAAACTATGTTTGATTCTTATGATCCCAGGCATACTGGTGTATACGTGATGCCGATACTGTGAAAATTACAAGACGTTGAAAGAATAAGCAGCTCCTGAAGAAAATCCCTATGACCATATTCATCTCAGTTTATTTATTTATTATTTTTTTTCCGATATTTCAACTGTAGTACCCTCTTCTGTCTATTTTCGTGCGACTGCAGTAATTTACTGATTAACATGTGGTTTATTCAGAAAGCTTCTGGAGGCAAAGTACAAAAATGCGTCCGCGAAGGAGAGAGATCGTACTGCTGAATTAATTGCGCTCTCGATATCCAGAATCTGTCAGGGTTTCTTCAAGCTAACCTCATGGGATGTGAATCTGATATACTGCAAATCTGCAAGAGCGAATTCAAAGTTTCACTGTCATTATAACTTCTCGATAAAATATTTATGTGTTGAGTTTGATCGTAACAAGCTTCGCGCTGCTGCGTGATTTACTTTCTACTCGTTTATTCATTCCAATATCGGGAGTTCTTCACTACGACAATGATGATTTTGTTCCAGTAGTTATGCTCCGTTTCAACTTTGATTCCAACATCCATCTTTCAATTTACAATTTACCATTCTTTAACCAGGCAATTTACCAGGTTCAAAACATGTTCATGCGGTATACATTTTAAAAAAAAAAAATTAATAATCCTTTAAACTATGCTTTTTTGGCTCTATTTGTATGAACTGTGGGCGTGACATGCTGGAGAAGAGAAAGAGGTGGGCTCAAATGTGCAGACGATTTAAAGTAGAAGACCATGTGGGAGAGAGCAGTTTAGATCCATGTATTGGATTCCTAAGTGCTCTATGACAAGAAAAAAACATTAGCCCTATTGATATCACGGTGTGAGAGTATTAAAATCCATCTTGGTACCATGATGTAAGTAGAGTAATACAAAAGTTTATGAAGTTAATTACTAAAGTGATAGGACATATAGTTTATGAATATGTCTAATTAATTAAAACCCATTTGTCATATGTAACCCTAAAAATATTGATGGAGCTGTCCTTCTCCAAGCCTGGCAAAAACGAATGAACTATCCTTAAAATCTAATTAACTGAAAACCCATTTTTTTTAATGTATTTTTGGCATAGAATATGATCACGTGTGGAATATCATCCCTCCATGCGCATCAATAAAATGGATCTCCCTTGGTCCCATCAAACCTAACATCAGTACCAGGTTTCTTTTGAAGGGTCAGTTGCTAAAAGGCAGGCACGCCTTTTTGAGTGCCGTGGTATTAGACACTTCTCTCTAGAACAGCGAAGATAAACCTCTCGTAAAACACGAGACAATTTTCGATGCATTAAATAGGTATGAATCCAATGCATCCTAACTTTTAAATTATGTGAATCTCGTGTAACCTAGTAACATCAATAGATTCAAATTACAGAGGGCTCATGTACTTGAATCACTTAAAGGAACATTTGTAAAACGGTTAATCTTTATAAGTATTTAGAGGAAGCAACAATGTCACATCTTTTGAAATCCCTCTCGAATTTTATAATTTCCTGGTTGAATTATAATAATCTTATTTGATCATTCTCATTCTTTCCATTTGGGTTTTTTTATGCATAAACTCAATAATCAAGACATACTCTACCTAACAGCTTGAATCAGAGTCCCTCATATCTATAGTTAGATGTTGAATAAGATGCGATGCCGACATTACGATCGCATTTTTAGCATACCATGCCACTTTGGACCTGATTCGATCCGTATGCCTGCAAGGATTACAATGGACTAGGATCCTCTAATCCGCACACGACTCCCACTCTGTTCTCAATAGATCACAATTATTGATTGATGGAAGCGAGGTTGTTATCAACAGTTGAACGCCGAAATGCAGAGGGGGAGAGCACTGGGCCGAGTAGAAAACGTTTTTGTCCCTATGCACAGTTATGCAGATGTACTATATAGTATGTTATGTAGAATTCAAAAAAGTTAAGCGGTTTCCTCTTTAATAATTATTACATACACTATGCATGTGCGTAGCTTAGCTCATAGCCTTATGGATAGTAAATACAGCAAAATTTACAACATGTACTACGTTGTGTCTTATTCATTTCAAGCTATACTTGTTTCCACATGCTTTGCTGACTCCTCTCTCTGTCTCTCTGTCTCTCTGTCTCTCTTTCTCTCTAGATTTTACGAGGTTTATATATACGTACGTCTTGAAGTACAGGTGTTTGATATAGTTCCATTAGAGTGCGCATCTGCTGAGACTCTGAGAGAGAGAGAGAGAGAGAGAGAGAGAGATGAAGCCGTGCGCAAGGAGGCCAAAGGCGATACTAGTCCCCTATCCAGCGCAAGGCCACGTCACTCCCATGCTCAAACTAGCCCTAGTCCTCAACTCCCACGGCTTCGACCCAGTGCTCGTCACCCCGGAATTCATCCACCGCAGGATCTCTCCCGCGGATGATCAGACGACGGTGGAGGTGATCACGTACGTTTGGATACCGGACGGCTTGGGCGCCGATGGTGGTGCTTCTTGCGACTTCTTCTCGGTTGAAAAGGCCATGGAGGACGGCATGGCAGCCCACCTGGAGCGGCTTGTGAGGGATTTTGACGTGGCGTTGATGGTGGTCGACTTGCTGGCCTCGTTCGCTATCGAAGTGGGGATCCGGTGCGGGGTCCCGACCGTGGGATTCTGGGTCGCCATGCTCACGACCTACAAGCTGGTTGCGACAATCCCGGAATTGGTCCGACAAGGTCACATCTCAAATTGTGGTGAGTCTTGTTCGCTCGTCATTTATGCTTCCAAATTGTTTCATTTCACTTCCTAATTTTCTGTTTTCCAAATGAACCTAGAAACCTCAGAATTATATGTGACTAATTGTAACCATCATATTATCATAAAATTTTGTGAGACTAATGCCAATTATTCTAAAATCTGAATTCTTAGATGAAAGTGTGATGTTTTTGACACTATATTCGAACACTTCCCTTCATGCATAGGCTGGACAATGGCAACAAATTTAGCGTGGAAATGCATAATAAAATGGAAAAATAAGGAGTTTGCAAGGATTTGAACTTAGAATTTTCTGCTTTGACATTATGTAATTTTTTTTTTTTTTGAAATCACCGCAAACTATTCTAAATGCAAGATGAAAACATAAATTACTATTTAAATATTTCAACAATTATTCAAAGAATGAGCCTACGCAATATTTTCGTCCTGTAGAGGATTTTATTTTTGGCCTCTAAGTCTTAATCCTATAACCCAACTTTTATAATTGAGTTAGGTACTGGAGAATAATCCAAATCCATCTCGGGTACAATAACTTGGAAAAACCATTGTTAAGTACATTGAGAGGTCCGTCCAAAAAAAGAAAAAAACTATATATAGAGACCTTTCTTGAACTAAGGCTCCATTTGTTTCATAAAAAAATGAATTTTCGAAAAACATATTATAAAGATGATAACTTGTATCACTTACAAAAATGATTAGATTGAAAATATATTTATCGTCTATGAAAATATTTAGATATAAGTTGTTATTGATAATGATATTATTTTCATTAATTAATTATTTCAAATGATATAAGCGATGATTTTTAGGAAAATATTTTTCAAATCATTCATTCTTCACAAAATAAACGGAGCATAAATGCTATTGCATCCACTAAAATAACACTTGTTTGTACCACCTATCTATTAGTAATATATGTTACTATGTCAAAAATGAATTAGTCTCACGCCTGAATTAGATAACATTAACATTCCTAATTGATTTAAAAATGACAGATGCATATATTATTTTTTTTCCGAACATGGGAAATCAAATAGCTGAGAATTTCTTATATAATACATATAAGTTGCATCTCGACCATTTATTTATATTGAAATATATACAAGGGTTGTGGCATTATACTAAGTGTTCGGTCAGTAGGATTGGCTTTGCCGTAGGGACAAAAAGGCGCACATGCCTTCCACCTCAAATGAGCAAGATTTGTTTCCAAGTTGACCATTAAAAATAATAATTGCGACAGAGGAATATCAACACGAATACGATTGCTGCTGCTGCTGCTGTTATCATTATTATTATTATTATTATTATTATTATTATTATTATTATTATTATTATTATGTGAGAGTACCTTGTATTCCCGCGTTAATTCTCACATGCAAACGTGCAAAATAACAAGCAGGAATACCCCAGAAAGAAAGCGAGATACATCAAAACCCATCGTTGACCACCCAAGACCTGCCGTGGCTGATCGGGCCGGTCAACGCCCAGAAAGCAAGATTCAAGTTCTGGACTCGGACTCTTCGCCGGTCGACATCTCTCCGGTGGCTCCTGGTCAACTCCTGCCCCGAGGAGGAAGAGAAAGCTCCGATCCAGTGCTCCCGAGGCTACCCCACGATCGTCCCCATCGGGCCGATGACCGTCCATTCCTTGTTGACCAAGAACCCTAGCTTCTGGGAAGAAGACACCACCTGCCTGACCTGGTTGAAGGATCAAGAGGCGAACTCAGTGATCTACGTCTCGTTCGGCAGTTGGGTCAGTCCCATCGGACGCGACAAAGTCGCCAGCCTCGCCCTCTCACTCGAGTCTACACGGCGGCCCTTCCTTTGGGTGCTGAGACTGTCATGGCGCGAGGGCTTGCCACATGGCTTCCTGGAGAGGGTCCGCAGCCAGGGAAGGGTCGTGTCATGGGCCCCGCAGGTGGAGGTCCTGCGGGACCGGGCGATCGGGTGCTTCATAACACACTGCGGGTGGAACTCGGTGGTGGAGGCAGTCCAGTTTGGGAGAAGGATGCTGTGCTGGCCCGTGGCAGGGGATCAGTTTGTGAACTGCAAGTACATTATCGAGGCGTGGCGCATTGGGGTGAGGCTGGGAGGGTTTGGGGAGAGGGAGGTCAAGGACGGAGTGAGTTGGGTCATGGAGGATGGCGAGATTGGGGTGAGGATGGCGGAGCTGAAGGAGAGGATGATGATGGCAAAGGCGAGGTCCAGAGTGGTGGCGAATATGGCAGGCTTCGTCGAAGACCTCAAGAGAATGACGGAGGATGATTCCCTGTAATTACTTAGTTGGAAACAGCAATTGTTTTTGTTATAGTTGTCTTCTTAGGGTTTTGAGTTGATCATCATTGTTTAAAGGCCATGCAAATGTCTGTAATTCTTTTTCTAGTAATGTATGCGATGTATCTGTATTTCTTTTCTTCCTCCTCTTCCCTCCCTTTTGAGTACCTTTTGCTGTGCAAGAGAAAAATTTGTAGAAACCCAAAAGCTTAAACTTATATGTGAAGAGAGATCACATGTGCATAAAGAGCACATAAATCCCATAAACTAGTAATGTGAGATATTTCAATAAACGTCATATGTACTGAACATAAATTTAGATTATATATGACTAGCAATCTACCTCCTTTTATTTCTTATGTGAACATTGGCACTTTTGACTATACTTATTCTATGAGTGTATATAAACTCAAACATTCACCTACATCGAATAAGATGTCCTTTAACCTTATAAGTTATTTACATAAGGTTATAACTTTTGTACTAATTGACCTTTTGTGCTTCAATTTTTGGATAATTTGATTTTGCCCATCATTCTTCCTTTTATTTCTGATTTTGCCATTCGATATATTTATATGTGCAAAATTGCAATGACATTGTACCAATTAAGAGTGAAATGACACTAAAACAATCCTGACCAGCACGTTTTGAAGTTAAGTCCCATTGGTTCAACAAGTTTTGACCAAAATAGCAATACATAAAGTAGATTAAAAAAACTGTTCATGGATTTTATTTTGAGCTGTTAGTGTTATCTTTATCATATGTTGGAACATGTTCCCAATGTATCTATGGCAATGGTGCGAAATTCCTGGAGAGTGCTAGCGCATATTCAGAACAAGTAGGCACAAGTAAGGACTAGCCACCAGCCCACTAGCAACACTTGACGATACTTTATTCATCATATACATGCATAAGCATAAGCTAAAGCATGTCATATCAATGCCTGCCAAGATGATATCACCATATGAGTTGCATTATATCTATAGAATTCAAGAGAACATGTGTAGTGTATCTGAGTCTTACTTTATTTACCTCCAGACTTTCTTGATCCATTAAAAAATCATAGACAGTAGAAGTATGCAACCTATCTATGAGGTTTTTCCTAACAAAGAAAGGAGCATCATTTACAAAAAGACTATCCAAAAAATCATAGTGTGCTTGATCTATGTGAGCCTCACACGACACTATAATTTACTTAAACCGCAAAGATCACTTCATGTGACTAAACACTGTAATAGCTTAATAGGCAATGCAAGAGATAAGGTTAGCTAGAAAAGGTGTAGTTTCATCGAACTTTTTTTTTTTTTTTTTTTTTTTTTTTAATCAATCAAGCAAGATAATGGTATTCTTCTTCTTCTTTATGCTTAACTAACATCAACCATTTAGAATTCATGATCAAAAGATAAACGCATTATCTAAATCTCAGTAGGAAAAAATAGGACCATACATGCACAAGGAGAGAGCAAAAATGTACTCAAGTAAAACATCTTGGTGGGCAAAAGTACACCTCAAGTGCCAAAACTTGACACATAGGGACACTTAAATGCCAAAAGTTATAAAAGTGACACTTAAGTGTCAAAATCGGAGCAAAATAGATCATTTAAGTGTCACTTCAGCCAAAATGCCAATATGGCGATTTTCCGGGGAAGGAAGTGCAAAACAATGTCGTTTTGCATATTGACGTAGCTAAACAATACAAAAACAATGTCGTTTTGGTACTGACGTGGTAGAAAATTAATATAAAAATTAATTAAATTTAATTTAAAACTAAAATTTTTAAAAACATATAAAAAAAAAATAAATAAAAAAAAAACTAAAAAATTTAAAAAAAATTAAAAAAAATGGGGCAGGTGGGCGAGGGCCGAGCCCTCGTCATCGCCCGAGAAGGGCTAGCGGCGGAGTGGGGAGGGCCAGTCAGGGTCGTTGGGCCTTGGCTAGGGGCCAACGACCCCGACCGATCGGCGGCGAGGGCCTGCGAGCCCTCATCCCTAGATCCGGGTGAGGGCCGCCGACCCTCGCTTAGAGCCGGGCAAGGGCCGCCGACCCCCGCCGTAGCCGGGAAAGGGTTGGCGGCCCTTGGGCAAGGGTTGTGACTCTTGTTGGAGCCCGACCAAGCGAGGGCCACAGCCCTTGCCGAATCTAGGCAAGGGCTCATGGGCCCTTGCCGCTTGGCGACCTTGGCCGACCCTCCCCCTCCGCCGTCGGCCCTTCGCGGGCGGCAGCGGCGAGGCTCAACCCTCAATCGCCGCCTTTTTTTTTTTTTTATTTTAAGTTTTAAATAAATTTAAGTTAATTAATTTTTATATTAATTTTTTTATCACGTCGATCAAAATGACGTCGTTTTTGTATTTTCTAGCTACGTCAGCGTGTAAAACGTTGTTGTTTTGCATTTCGTTCGTTGGAAAATCGCCACGTTGGCATTTTGGTCGGATTTTGGCCGAATTAACACTTAAGTGATTTATTTTGCTTCGATTTTGGCACTTAAGTGTTACTTTCCAAACTTTTGGCACTTAAGTATCCCTCCGTGCCAAGTTTTGGCACTCCAGGTGTTCGTATCTCTATCTTGGTGTACTCAACACAAACCTTGCCACACCTCTCATGGCCTTATTCAATAGGTCACCATCGATCAACCCCTTCGCTTCCTTCGACTTCTTCACATTTAGAGCCTCCTCCTGCCTTTGCTCCGTCACCAAAGCTGCCTATTTCAACACCACCTCACACCCTCTCAATCATTGGATCTCGATGGGCTCACCATCAAGCCTGAAATGGCCGAGATCATGCTCACCACCCGCATCCCTGCTAGGTACAAAAGCCGGAGATTCAAAGTTCTCTCTTCTTGTAGGCCTTGTTCAACAGGTCGCCACTGGTCAACCCCTCCGCTTCCTCCGGCTTCTTCACATCCAGAGCCTCCCCCTACCTTTGCTCCCTCACCAAATTCGCCTACTTCAGCACCACCTTGTACACCTTCTTCACCGAGGATCTTGATGGGCTCGCCACCAAGCTCGAAATGTGCAAGACCACGCTCACCACCGCATCCCCACCTGGTACAAAAGCCGAAGATTCAAGGTTCTCTTTTCTCGTAGGCCTTGTTCAACATATCGTCGCTAGTCAACCCTTCTACTTCCTTCGGCTTCTTCACATCTAGAGTCTCCTCTTGCCTTTGCTCCCTCACTAAAGCCACCTGTTGCAACACCACCTCATAAACCTTTTGCATTAAGGATCTCGACGGGCTCGCCACCGAGCTCAAAATGGCTAAGACCACGCTCACAACCGGCACCTTTGTCGGGTACAAAAGCTAGAGATTCAAGGTTTTCTCTTCTCATAGGCCTCGTTCAATAGGTTACCGCTGGTCAACCCCTCTGCTTCCTTCTATTTCTTCACATCCATAGCCTCCTCCTGCCTCTGCTTCTTCACCAAAGCCGCTTGCTTGGGCACCACCTCATACACCCTCTCCACCAAGGATCTCGACATGCTCACCTGCTTCAGCACGAAAAAAATGGAGAGAGAGAGAGAGAGAGAGAGAGAGTTCCCATTTCTGTTCAATTTTATCGTGAAAGGAGAGAAAATATTGTGTGAAGGAGCTAGTGGGGCCCCCACCAAATATTTTCTTACAGAGAGGGAGTTTGGTCAATTTAAATTGATTGAGAGATAGCGACAAGATAGCAAGCTGGAGGAAGAGAGAGAAACAAATATTTTAGCGTGTCTATTTCCAAAGTGGGCTTTGGTTCCAGCGTGGCATCGGGTGACATGTGTCGCACGGTAAGTGGACTCTGATGAGTCCACGCTGAAATCAAAGCTGCGTTCAATATTTTCTTACTTCTTGGCAGCAGAAAATCCAAATGTCAACTTTTAGTCACTGAATTTTGTGCAACGTGTTTCCTCTCTCCTTTGTGAGAGCGCTCTCTGTCCATGGCGATAGGATTGTCTTTTTAACTGCTCCCCTAGGGATCATCTTAGCCATCTTCACCTCCATCTTTCCCATACACAATCACTGCTTTCTCCTACCCCATTCGAAGCTCTTCTCCACCACTGGTAGCATTTCCCTCATCTTTGCCCAGCCATCTACCCACAATGTAATCAACGAGTTCCCTCCAATCCCATGACTACATTTACACCCCAACATCATTCCTCGATTTCTTGACCAATGCACAAATCACCCATCATCCTCTTCCGTACCCTAATTTATAATATTAACCCATCATTTGTTAAACCCTAATTTCCGCTATGTCGCTCTTGATGCAGAGCTCCATTCATCCACCATTTTTATATGTCAGAAGCAATATTGTTTTTCCATCATAGCAAGATCAAATTCTAGACTTTTGATGTCTTGAACAAGTGTTGAAGTGGTAGCTGTACCCATTGAAGCGACTTGCCCCCTTGTAGCTAGGGCTGTCATCTCTGTTGGTAAGCTATTGGCTCTGATACTTATAAGTTTTTTAAACACTTGTTGCAGAAAAGAAGTGAGCAGAATAGGAAATGAAAGGATAAAAAAATGTAGACTCGTTGCCCTATGTAAACATGTGGGAAGAATGTGGTCGGAGGATTTTGCAGCCAGTGTGTTCGAGGATAGTCCTAGGGAGAAAATGGAAGCATGTAATCTGACCCTACTGGGGAAACTTCACTCTAGACCTAAAGTTAATTTTTAGGCTTTCTTATCTATGATGAAAAAGGCTTGGAAATTAGAGGATTTGGTGGGCGACCAATTACAATAAAGTTTATTCACATTCACGTTCGGATAAGAGAGAGATAAGAAGAGAGTTTTAGAGGGCAGCCCATGGTCCTTTTCGAGTAATTTACTTGTCCTCCGGCAACTAAATCCCAAACTACTCATTCATGGCCATGTTTTCACTCATTGTGCTTTTTGGATACAAGTTCATCGCCTGCCTTTAGTATGGATTATTGAGAATACGATGCAAGAGGTGGCCTCTAAAGTCCTCCAAAGTCAGGAGAGTTTTGGAGATAAAAGTAGAAGCGAAAGAGGGTGGCTTGTGCAAAGTGGGGAAAGCTTGAGTACTTTTAGAGTTGTCAAAACTGCTTATGTCAGGAATTGTGATGAACTTGGATGATGTTTTTGGTTGATTTTAGATATGAACATCTTCCTCTCTTTTGCTATTCTGGTAGGAAGATAGGTGACTCTACCCAAAGTTGTGAGGAAATACCTTGTAAGGAAGCCGAATCAAAAGATATTAGTGCAAGATACTATGCGTATTGATTGAAAGCAAAAGCATGTGAGTCCAGCCCCTTTTGGAAATTATTCAATGGAGATGATTTTTTGGAGTTGGATAAGGACGAAATCATTCCAGAAACCCTGGGACATGATGGATTGTTGGATGAAGTGTGTCACGACTTACCCCTTAGGGAAGAGAATAGGTTTAGGGGTATTGCCTAAAAGGCGAGCTTACGACCCATGGTCAAGCACGAGCTCTCCTGAGCCCATACCTTGCATAACATTGAGACGTTCATAAGAATTTTGTAATAAGGAGTTGTCATTAATCTATTGTGATCAACTAGAAACCAAGGGAAGCATGATAGTGTATCTCACTTCATATGCAACTAGAGAATCTAGAGTCGAAGACTTGATTATACTAATTAACTAATTAATGCCCTTTTAGTATCTAATTTTGTTCATTTTAGAAAGAAATTTTGTCAAACAGTTTGGATTAATTTTAGACCAATCCATTAACACGCGAGGTGATTATGTGAGTAAGCAATCATAAAAATATCAGTTAGTAGCCAAGGAAAGCGTTTAAATAAATTGCATGGGAGAATAAATATTTAACATTAAGGAAAAGATAAATGCTAGTCCTAACTAGACTGAAGGGAAGCCAAAATCAGCATATCAATATCATGCAATCAAGAACATTTGTCTTTAAGGACAATTGAAATTTTAAGCCCTAAGG
Source organism: Eucalyptus cladocalyx (assembly GCA_017140615.1). Classification (NCBI taxonomy): domain Eukaryota; kingdom Viridiplantae; phylum Streptophyta; class Magnoliopsida; order Myrtales; family Myrtaceae; genus Eucalyptus; species Eucalyptus cladocalyx. The sequence goes on along the minus strand of CM029516.1, from coordinate 7,745,699 downwards.
GCTTGGTCAACCTTGAGCATAACTTTAAAGTGAAAGACTTCCAATTTTTAGGAAAAACAACATAAAAGATTAATTTTAACCTTTTTTTTTAGGATCTTTAATTTTTAAGTTTTTTAAAGAATTTTTTTTGAATTTTTGAATTTTCCAAAAAAATTGGATTTTTTAAAAATATTTTTTATTTTTTTGTTATTTTTCTAATTATTATGGGTTAATACCTTAAAAAACCCAAAACTGGTACACCTGTGACAAATTTACCCCAAACTATTTTTTTGACCACCAAAAACCCCAAACTGGTACATATGTGACAGATCTACCCTCCGTTAGCTTCCGTTCGATTTTTCCGTTAATTTTGCCGACGTGATTGCTTTGACGTGGCAAATCATGTGGAAATTCATAAGTTTAATACCGTTAAAAACCCCAAACTGGTATATTTATGACAAATTTACCCCAAACTGGTATATTTATGACAAATTTACCCCAAACTGGTATATTTATAACAAATTTACCCCAAACCGATATATTTACGACAAATTTACTCTAAATTAATTTTTTTGATCATAAAAAACCTAAATTGGTACACATGTGGCACATTTACCATCTTTCAATTTTCCCAAATTTGACTAAGTTGTGATGTCCAATTAATTTTATTTTCTAGATTACTCTAGCATTGCCTTCATATCATTAATACTTGATTTTTTTTTATTGGAATCATTATTAGAAAACTATTCAAAGGCTACCAAATGTGCACTTCATTCTTGTGCCGGGAAGATGCCCATTAACTAAAAGATGGATAGATCGCTTGCGCACATATACAAAAGAATCACACTCAAAGCACACCTGAAATTAGCGACAAACATAAGTGATTTTGGTTCCGGCATTTCAACGAGCATGTGATGTACGAACATGCAAGTTCCATGTTAAAATTTTGACACTTACAATTCAAGGTAGAAAAGACTACGTAACGCTAATAAGGACAAGCAAAGTAAGAGTGATATGTAAGCGTACAAACAGATTATGCGACAAGTAGTAAACCATGTGGGGCTGAGACATGGTAGAAACATAAAGCCAAGTTTGTCACAAACCAAAAACGAGTGAAGAATCACAATATGTGCACTTCTTTTGTATATGTGCGCAAGCAATCAATCTTTTAGTTAAGGGGCAGCCTCTCGACAAGAATGAAGTGCACATTTGGTAGTCTTTGAATATTTTCTAATAATGATTCCAATAAAAAGAAAAAAATTAAGTATTAATGATATGGAGGCAACATTAGAGTAATCCGGAAAATAAAATTTATTGGACATCACAACTCTGTCAAATTTGGGAAAATTGAAAGATGGTAAATGTGTCGCACGTGTACCAATTTAGGTTTTTTATGATCAAAAAAATTAATTAGAGTAAATTTGTCGTAAATATATCGCTTGGGGTAAATTTGTCATAAATATATCGGTTGGGGTAAATTTGTCATAAATATACTAGTTTTGGGTTTTTAATGGTATTAAACTTATGAATTTCCACATGGTTTGCCACGTCGAACCACGTCGTAAAATTAACGGAAAAATCGAACGGAAGCTAACGGAGGGTAGATCCGCGTATGTACGGTTTGGGGTTTTTGGTGGTCAAAAAAATAGTTTGGGGTAAATTTGTCACAAAGTGTATCAGGTTTGGGGTTTTTTAGGTATTAACCCAATTATTATTGAATGTTTAGACTTCTTCGAATTTTTGAAATTTTCTTCGAATTTTTTTAATTTTTCTTGATTTTTAAATATTTTTTGAATTTTTTAAATTCGAATTTTTAAATATTTTCTGAAATTTTTGAATTTTTGAAAATTTTAAATATATTTTAAATATTTAATATTATTATATTTGAGAAAATGGATTGAGACCGACAACCCGATCCAACCTGCTAGCCTGATTTGAATTTTGATGACCAGAACTTAACCTAAAATGGACAAAACCTATTTCGTAAAACCTTTTTTTTATTTGTTTTCTTTTTCATTTTTATATTAATATTAATATTTTGATTAATGTTTTGGTCTTATCCCTATCTTGTCTTTTCTACTGCACCTCTTCTCTGTGCCTCCTCCTTCTCGAGGCCAACTTTTGCTTTCATTTTCTCATTTTTTTTTTTTTTACTTTTTCTGTACTTTTGCTTTTTTTCTTTTACCTTTTATTTGTCACTTCCCCCTATAGTCTTCTTCCCCACGTGCTTTCCTCTCTGAATGTCTTCTTCACCCTTTTTTTTTGTCTTTTTCCTCTTCTACACTTTTTGTCTTTTTTATTTCTTCTTTATGCCCATCTTACTCTTTACGACAACTCGCCTGTACCATCTTCCTGAACTTTTTCTATTAGGAAAATATCTTATGAAATTTTGAAGATTGACAAAATAAATTAAATACTACTAACATTATCATCTAGTTCATCCAACTGCTTTGCATTGGGATTAAAGAACTAAGCAGTTTGGACTTCAACCCTATATATTACATTTTACTTCACTTTGTGGTGAAGACTGGGACCCTATTGGGGAAAATTTAACCAAAAATCATTTTCTCAAACTCTTTTGCGAAATTACGAGATAATCGATATGATATTAGTGCCACTTTGGGCATGCTTCTAAAAGATTCGAGGTGCTCATTTTAAATAAATGCCAAATCTCAAAACCCAAAGCTAAAAAGTAAAGTTAAAAGAACAATGAAAAAGACAGTTTGCACGATTCTATTTGTCAAGTTAAAGGTTCGGATACTGGTATTATAAGAGCCAAAGAAAACAAAGGTCACCTTGAACACGCACAATTCAAACGTTGTGATGATTTTTATGCATAGACTGTATGTCTTACAATAACTACGTATATGGGTGTAATGTCATATTAGAGCATAGCAATATTTGCCTGGATTTCAAATTTTTTTTTTTCAAGGTGGGATATTTCCATCAAGCACACCCACCAGTTATCAAAAGCACCATTAGATAAAAAAAATACGCACTTTACTATCTAAAAAAAATTAACCACCTGTGAATGGCTGTGCTGGTTTGCGCCTGCATACCTCATTGCCGAGGTCCCAAGTTTGAATCATCGGCAACTAACACGACTTAAGTGAGGGTTCCAGGGGTGGGTTATTGGGCCAGCTTTCTGAGGTACTGACGCTTGGTCCGGGGTGCACTGTGCACTCTACAACCGTGGGCTGCTCAGTGGGCCTGGCAAATCCTCAGTTATAAAAAAAAAGAAAAAAAAAAGAAATTGTATTTCATATTCATCCATAAAGTTTATTCATTCCTATCTTTGATATTTAGTCTTTATCATATGCATATGCTTGTTTATTTCTTCCACAACAAAACCTATAATCCTATAATCAATAAACTATCATACCGAAGAATTGCAACGTCCGCCATATTGTCACATCTCACATGTACAATATGAGGTAGGACGTTAAACATGTTAACAAAATTGATTTCTTAGGAGACATAAAAGAAAAACAATTGCTTTTTATGCAATATTATATGACAATATAATTGTTTGAAGTCAAGATATTGTAATGTAGTTGGTTCATAATATCCAATCACTAATGGGAAATACTTTACTGAATAAATGATAATCTTGACTGAAAAGCTAAGAAAAGAAATATTGTCAACATGGTATAAAAACGTGCGACAAAATATTGGAATAAAAAAGGAAAAAATATCACTGAATCGTTGGCCCGGAATTTCTCCATGGGTCACTGAAAGAATGAGATTTATGTAAAATGTTAAAGATTATTAACTTAATGAGAGAGATGAAAGTGACTTGGTTGAGAGGGTGATAACTAAATTATCTTTAGGCATGAAGAAATCTAGTTTGAGCAAACTGTTTAATCAGATTTATTTTAGGAGTTACTTTATTAGAGGAATCTTCCGGTAAAAAGAAGAAGAAGAAGAAGCCAGATTGTAGATTGAAAAGTTCATTATTTGAATATTAAGTGTGCTGCAGACGTTTATTAACAAGCTTCTGTATAATCCATCTATTAATAAGTTTTTGTCATTTGACTGATGTATATTAGCGCCGGGAGCACGTGGGCATTGCTCCTCATTTTCCTTGTCTATTTGTTTTATTAATGGAAGAGGCAAGCCAAGTCAAAACCGGCTGCGGAGGTTCCACCAACCCTAGCCAAGTCAAAACCGCCTGCGGAGGCTCCACCTGCCCTATCTCAGCACGAACAATCCAACATTGTCCAAACACGCTAAGTACAGGGCTGAGATTTCGACCCTGATTGGTAATAGGATAAATAGCGAAAATTTTCGTTATTTTGTTTTCGGAAGTAATTTTGAAATAGAATCGTGTTTGGTAAAAATTTTATTCCTGAGAAATTTTTTTTATTTTTTTTGTTCTCAGAAATAGATTTGGAACAGAATAAAAAAAAATTAATTCTTGTTCCTAAGAATAATTCTTAATCAAGCCTATATTTTCTCTTTTTATTTTCTTTTTTCTCGTTATTCTTCCATTTTCTTCTTCTTCATCTACCGTCATCGCCGGTTGCCGGCAACTTGTTCGGCGAGCTCGCTGGAGGCTTACTAGGCCAGGGCGAGGTCCGGAGAGCTCGCCGGAGGCAAGCCCGGCTACTAGTGAGGCTTTGCCTAGCCTCGGCGAGGCTCGCTTGGCCACCGGCAAAGCTTTACCCAATTCCAGCGAAGCTTGGCTTTGCCAGATCTAAACGAGGTTGCTCGCCCAGCTACCGGTGAGGCTTGGCCGATGAGGGCCGATCGAGCCGAGGGCCAATGACGTCCGGTGAGGTTGTTGGCCCTCGTTTGGCCGGTCGCCAACAGGCCGCCGTGACCAACCACTTGAAGAAGAAGAATAGGAGAAAGAAAGGGAAAAAAGAAACGAAGACAAAAGAAAAAAAAAGTAAAAAAATATATATTTAAAAATTAAAAGAAAATGATTTGGAGTAGAAATATTGAACACGGTATCAAACACAATTCTATTCTCGGCATTGAAATTTTGAACAGTTACCAAACGGCTTAAAATACTTATAAATTGTTCATGGGAATATAATAAAAAATAATAATTTATTATCGAAATTGTTCCTGGAATAAAAAAGTTACCAAATACGCATTTGGTGAAGATTCTAGTAGTGGTTGGATTATGTTGTTTGAGTCTAAATAACACCGACACGCGACACGTTGACACATCATTTTTAAAAAATAAAGAAATTTCGATACGTTGTGACACATTATATACTAAATAAATATTTTATTTTTAATTAATTTGATTCAAATTCATAAATAAATAAATAATAATAAAAGAACTTACAATGAATTTATACCAATAATATTAATAAATCTAATTATAGGAAATTCGAAAGACATTCATAATTAATATGTACCTATATTTGGGAACATATTTTTAACTTTAACAAAAATTATCGATGAAACTAATGATTAACAAAAGATTAAAATCAACTTATTTAAATAAATTTATTATCTTCTATAATGACCAAAATTTATCATTATTTAATATTCAATATGTTTATTTTTTGAAATCACTTTTTAATCAATTTATTTATTTTTCTGACAAAAATAATCTTAATGGCCAAAAATTATTTTCCTCCCTCGTTTTCCCCCAGACCCACATCTCCCAAAAATTATTTCCCCACTTTCTCTCTCCCCCTACTTGAACCACCCCCGCCCCTTGATTTCTTCCCCACTTTTCTCTCCCCCTTGTCACTTCCCTCATTTCTGTCTCTCCCCACCCCACGCCATCCCAACCCCTCCCCCTTGGTTTTTTTTCTCTCGTTTTTCCCCCGTCACTTGTCATTTCCCTTGTTTCTCTTCCCCCCCACCCCACCCCCCTTTTTCCCTCGTTTCTTTCTCCCCCATCACCTCTCATTTCCTTCCTAAAAGATTAGAGTCATCCCCTATGAAGCACGGACACGCTTGCCGAGCCTTCCGAGTCGTGTCCGACACGTGTCGACGTGTCCGACACGCTCGGACACGCTCGGACACTTTCGGACACGCGGTCAACGCGTGTCGAGAAATCCGACACGCGGTCAACTTTTCTCGACACGCTTTGACACGCGTGTCCGAGAGAGATTGTTGAAGAAGACGATGGTGGGTAGAGAGATGAGGTCGAGTAAGAGGCCGAGGAAGTGGAGGTGAGGCCGCGACGGTGAGAGGAAAAGCATAAATTGAAGCGACGCTGCGATGGAGGGCCGGGGGCGAGGCTGCAGCTGCTGCGAAGGAGGAAGGCCGGAGGCGACGGCGATGAGGCGACCGAAAGAGTTGAGAAGATCGTGAGGAAGAAACTGAGGGGGTGGGGAGAAGGTGGTGTGCGTGGGGGAGGGGAGGGGGGGGGAGAGAAAGCATGGGAAGAACAGGGATGGAGGAGGATTGATGGGGAGCGCAGCCTCTCGTTGGGGGGGGGAGGGGAGAGAGGAGAGAAGGGGAAGAAACCGAGGGGATGGGGGCGATTGATGGGGGCGCAGGGAGCAGGTGGGGGGGGGGGGGGGCGGGGGGGGAGGGAGAGAGAGAGAGAGAGAGAGAAGGGAAGAGATCGAGGGGGCAGGGGAGCGATTGATGGGGGGTGCAGGGGAGCAGGTGGGCGTAGGGAGAAGGGCAGGGGGAGAGAGAAAGTGGGGGCAGATCTGCAGAAATCGAGGGGGAGGCTTTTGGGGGTGGTGGCGTGGGAAAAGAGGGGGAGAGGGGAGAGGGAAATAATTTTGTTAGAATAAAAAATATATTTTTAAGTATGCACACGTTTTAATTATGAATATATTTTTAAAAAAAATTTATGAATAAATTTATTAATATTATTAGTGTAAATTTATTATAAGTTTTTATTTATTTATTTGTGAACTTGAATCAAATTAATTAAAAATTAAAATATTTATTTAATATATAACGTGTCGGAACGTGTCGGAATTCTGTACTTTTTAAGAAATGACGTGTCGCGTGTCGTGTCGTGTCGTGTCGCGTGTCGCGTGTCGCGTGTCCGTGCTACATAGGTCATCCCCCCCTTTCTCCTTGCTAAAACCCTAAGTGCAGCCTCCTCCTCCTCCTCCTCCTCACATGATCCTTTCTACTTTCTCTCGGTCGCCTCATTGCAATTGCTCGCCTTCAGCCTTTCCTCCTTCATAGCCGGCCCTTTATTGCAGCATCGCAGTTGTGGCCTTTGGATCGCCTCGGTCTATACTCCTCCTTTGGCCCTCCCTCGTCGTCGCTTGCGGCCTCGCCTCCGCCCCCTCACCCTTGCTTCCACCCTTCATCATCTTCTTCAACAATGCTCTTTCTCGGACATGTGTGTCGAAATGTGTCGAGAAAAGTTGACTATGTGTCAAAATTCGGACACGTGTTGACCGCATGTTCGAGCGTGTCAGACACATCGACACGTGCTAGACACGACACGGAATCACCGGTAACGTGTTCGTGCTTTATAGGTTTGAGTGCCCCCAAGTAATTGATGACACCGTGCTCTTATCTTCTTTTCTCTATTTCTTGTTTTCAGATTGCTCCAGTTTCCTCTTACGAGTTCCAGATTGAATTCTGAGACATTTATGCAATTCCAAGATTTGAGATCCCGTATTCTCTTCTCTATTTCTTGCTTTCTTTTAAGTCTTCGCTCCATTTGTTTCTTTCGTCGCCTTTGTATCAACAATTCTCTTGAGATGGAAAGAAAAGAAGTCACTCATTCAGAAGATCCTATACATGGGACGTCTTCCTCATTGAGCTCTCTACACGTAGGCGATTATGAGGGTGAAACCAAAAAGCCGAAAGGAAATGATTACGAAGTGTTCTTGAGCTTTAGAGGCAAAGATACTCGCAAAGGTTTTACTGATTATCTCTATACTAGCCTTATCGATGCAGGAATTCACGTGTTCAGAGATGACAATGAGCTTCGTGTTGGTGAGGAGATTGGTCCGGATCTTCTCTATAGTATTACACAGTCTAAGATCTCGATCCCAATTATTTTAGAGGACTATACTTCTAGTAAATGGTGTCTTCGCGAGCTGGCTCAGATGTTGAAGTGCAAGAGAAGCAGAGGGCAAATAGTGTTGCCTATATTTTATAAAGTGGAACCTGTGCAGGTGCGATTTCTTATGGGGAGATTGGGAGATGCTATGGATGCACATGCAGAGAATTTGGATGAAACAATTGTGAAGGAATGGAAAGAAGTGCTCAAAGAAGTTAGTTTTTTAAAGGGATGGGAATCTGAGAAAATTGATAATGGGTACGTTATTCTCCACAAAAACTTTTTAGTTTCTCTTACTAGTGTCTTACTCAAAAAACAATGCAAGTACTGCTGTCATCTATTAAAATCTATATTGTTATTTGACAGGCATGAAGGAGCATTAGTCAAAACGGTTGTTAGAAAAGTTATGAGCGAGCTAAAAAATCTTTTTCAGCTAAGTATTCCTAAACAGTTGGTGGGAATTGATGATAATGTGGAACAAATTATGAGCTTCATAGATGTTAAATCCAGTGGAACAAGGATCATTGGAATTTATGGAATGGGCGGTATCGGTAAGACAACTCTTGCAAAGGTGTTATACAACAAACTCTCTACTAATTTTGAGTATCTTAGCTTTGTGGCAAATATTCGAGAAACATCTCAGCGCAAGGGTATTGAATACTTACAAAGGCAGCTCATTTTCGACATAGTAAGAAGTTCATGTGATGTGTCAAATATTGACGAGGGAATCGGTATCATCAAATCTCGATTTTTACATAAAAAAGTCCTTATTCTTCTTGATGATATTGATACTAGTGCTCACTTGAATGCTCTGGCTGGAGATGGTAGTTGCTTCAAAGTTGGAAGTGTAGTCATCATCACAACTAGAAACAAAAGCATTCTCGATGAGGCTAGGGTGGGCTATGTGTACAAACTCAATGAGTTATCTTTGGACCAATCATTGATTTTATTTAGTAGACATGCATTCCAAAAAGATTCTCCTCAAAGTGACTATGAGTTTATCTCTCGTGATGTTGTATCTACTACTGGGGGGCTTCCCTTAACTCTTGAAGTCACAGGTTCATTTTTATGTGGAAAGACTAAAGAAGTTTGGAAAGATACGTCAAAAAAATTAAAGAAGGTACCTGATAAGAAAGTGCAAGAGACATTAAGGATAAGTTATGAAGCATTAGATTATGAGGAGCAACAAATATTTTTGGATGTTGCATGTTTTTTTATTGGATCATCTAAACAATACGCGACTTATATGTGGGATGCATGTGATTATTTCCCGGGTAAGGGGATTGAAGTGTTGAGTCTTATGTCCCTAATCAAAATTGATAAAGATGGCAAGCTAATGATGCATGATCAACTGAGAGATCTTGGAAGGGAAATTGTTCATTTAGAAAATCACAAGGAGCGTCAAATGCGTAGCAGATTATGGATTTATGAGGAAGCTGTAGATGTGCTTGAAAGTAATAAGGCAAGAGTTTTCTTTGCTTGTCTTAGTTAGGGAATGTGAGTCCATCTTCTCTTTCTTGCTTGAGATAAAAATTATTGTCAGTCCCAAGTCCTCAAAACTTGTTGGTTCTATCAACAAAAGAGCTCCTTTGAATAATTGTCATTCTTGGCTAATTCTAACCCATAACTGAGGAGCAATTTCTCGGTTATTAATGATTGATATAATATATTTCCCTCATAGTATTGTGATAAGGATACTCTCCGTTTTTTTTTTTAAATAATAATAATGGACTGTTTTATTATATTCATTATTTGTATAGCATCTTAAATGACTTTTTTTGTGATGATGGATATTTTCAGTTATAATGGATATCCATGCCTTTCAATCATAATAGTCATTGCTTATACATTTTGATATATTTATTGTTGAAATACACAAAATCATTTAATACATTCCTCTTAACATGCGCATATATATATTACTTTTGTAATGGGTATATTTATTATGTTGATTTATTTCTAAAGCATGTTATATTACTTTTTTTTTTTGGCGATGATGGATATATTTTTTTATTGATCTTTTAATATTATTTATTTTTCAAATATGAGTCCAATATGATATTGAGCTTTCAATGTTATCATTCGACAAATATGATTTTATTATTATGTAATTGTCAAATATGAGCTCATTGCACATAATAAATAATAAATCCATAATTTGTTTTGAATGCTATATACTATATATAAATAAAACTTGATATATATGTACAATGAAATGGCATATATTATGTTGTAGGCCAAGGTGAGGCCAACCCTCTTTTGGCAATTCTTAGCTAGGCCACCCTCTCCTAGGTGATGCTTGGCCTTACCAGATCTGTTGAGGGTGGCCTTGCCAGCGCTCTCCCTTGTGAGTCCGGCACTTTCGTATGGTAGTGAGGGCCAACCTTGCTCAGGCAAGGCCAGCCCAGCCAACCATGGTCGTGCTGGCCATAGGAAAGAGGAGTGAAAAAAAGACAGAAAAAAGAAAGGAAAAAAGAGAAAGAAAGAATGAAAAATTATTAAAATAATATTAAAAAAGTCCACATCCAAACCAGTTGTGCCATGTAGGTCAATTGGCATCAAAGTCAACAATATCAAGCCAAAATTAGTCAGAATGATTGAATTAGTTCTATGTCAAAAAGTTTAGGACAAAATTAACATAATAAAAATGTTTGAGACTAAATTGGTATCGATACAATAGGTTTATGAACTTTTTAATACTTTTCTAATAATTTCAAAGCATGTAGTGTTTGGGAATTCAAAATGTGCAAATTAGGATGGGCATAATTAAAAGAAGAAGAGTTTGGGAACAATCTCCTAGGCTTTAAATTTCTACATATTTTAAATAAATAATATGCAACCACAATAAAGTTGAAAGTGAGAAGCCCACATCATGATAATAGACAGAAAATTGAAATCAATACATTTTATTTTATATTAGTTGGTCTCATCTCATCATTCAAAACTTACGGTCCACAATATTTTAAAATTACAGGGCACTAGAAGGATTGAGGCCCTTCAACTTGGCATATGTGGTAGGGAAAGAAGACACACAGCTGAAAATTTTAAATATGGTTGGAGAAGAAGTTATACAGCTGACCAATTTAAAGAACTGACCAACTTGAGGTTCCTTCAAGTGAATGGTGCAAATTTTACGGGAGATTTCCATAACTTGCTTCCTCAATTAAGATGGCTTCAGTGGCAGGATTGTCCCTTAGATTTCCCAACGGCCAACTTTCATCCAAATAGATTAGTCGTGCTTGACTTGTCGTGGAGTGGAATTTCAGATGACTGGAGAGGATGGGGTCCACTCAAGGTAAGATGTAGAGAAGACACATCTCTTATGAATAATCATGTGTGTTGAAAGTCCAATAACACCAAGTTGTTTTTTCTTTCTTTTGGAAAGTTTTAGTATCCTTCCTCAAATGAAGGATATTCCTCTAAATATAAGAGGAATTCATAGTGCCTAAAGGCGCATTTGGCAATCAGCCAAACAATGAAAAGTTATATTCTTTTGTTCTCAAGAGTATATTTGGAACATAAATCCGTTTGGTAAAATTTTTGTTTCTGGGAACAAAATACTATTTTTTTTGTTCCCAAAAGTAGATTTGGAATATAATCAAGAAGTTAAAAAAAAAAGTTGATTATTTGTTATTGAGAACAATTCCAAAATTAAGCTAATCTATTTTTTTTTTCTCTTTTCTCTACTTTATTCTTGTTTTTCTTCTCTCTCTCTCTTCTTCTTCAATCGATGCCATTGCCGCCGCCACCGTCGCTATCGCCGTCCACTGTCGAGGGCTGGCGATGCTTCGGTGAGGTCACCGGCCCTCGTCTAACTGGTCACCTGTCATCCCAAGGCCCGCGATTGGAAAACCTTGAAGAAGAAGAAGAGAAAGAAAAGAAATAAAGAAATAAAATTATTAAAAGTTAAAAAAAATGATTTGGCTTAGAAATTTTCAGAATGGTACCGAGTGCAATCCTATTTTGGGAATAAAAATTTTAGACAGTATCAAACGGCTTAAAATACTTAAAAATGTTTATGGAAACATAATAAAAAAGAATAATCTTTTATTAGAAATTGTTTCGGAGAGCAGAATTGTTACCATATACGCTCTAAATATACCACAAGCTTCTACCTTTAATATCATACATTCTTACTATCTTAACAACAATAATGCTTAATACTAGACATACTAGGGAAAAATATATATTTTTTAACTATATTTGATAAAACCTATTAAAGATACAATTAAAATATTTATACCTATCTCAATTTTTTAAAATCTAAATAATTTATGTCTTCTACGTGATTTTCCCCATTTAAAAGTATGTCTTTTTTTGGGATTCTTGTTATATGTCTATATCAATTTTCTTTCCTGAGAAATGAAAATGACAACCATTTACGTATTGTATGGTCGCCTTCACACAAACACTCTAACCGTCCTTTACATGAAAGACTATTTGAATGGTCATAGATAGAATTTGGAAACGACAACTAACCATAATACTTCATAATAAGTGCATTGCACTATAATAGGTTTTGTGAGGGTGAATTAGATGTTATGTTTATGAGTGCTAACGAGTTAATATTCATTTTAGCTAAATTGGAAGATATGCCTAGTGCAATGAGAAAGTATAGTTAGCTCTTGTATATCCCTAACATTCTTTTTGCTGCAAATAATGCTAAAAGAACATTTATATGTTGGTGACTTAGCCAAACAATACTAGTTAAGAAACATTTAAAAAAAACAAACATGAAGTAGTGGAGCATCATAGCAATAATGGCATGGGAACCGAGCTATGAAACATTCATAAACCTGGTAGTAGAGTTCTTTGAGGAATTTTAAGAAGTCTAAGAAAGACAATGAGTCACACGTTGCATCTGTTTAATCTTATTGAGGTATCCTCTCTTTCTTTCAGATGGCAATCGATCTCAAAGTTCTAAACCTCTCACATTGTCATTCCTTAATAAGAACTCCCGACTTGTCCAATTTTGAAAGCTTGGAGGTTTTGACTCTTGAAGATTGTGAGAATTTGGAAGAGATTCATCCTTCTATCGAAAACATCAAAACCCTCATCTCCTTGAATGTTAGGAAATGTCTAAGACTAAAGGAGTTACCAGCAGGAGTAGGCAGAATGGAAGAATTGAGGGAGCTTATCTTAGATCTCACTGCTATACAAGTGATTCCTATTTCCAGAGGTTGTTTGATGAAGCTGGAGACTCTACGTGCCTCGTGTTGTGAAGTACTTGCTCAGCTTCCGGAGTCCATGGGCTTTCTTGTATCATTAACTCAGCTAGACTTATCTTATTCTGGGATTAAAGAATTACCAGAATCCATGGGCTCTCTTGTGTCGTTAACTCAACTGGACCTAGCTCTAACAAGGATTGAAGAATTACCTGAATCAATTAGTTATCTGAAGGAGCTTGAGACTCTTGATGCCTCTTATTGTGTATCATTAGCCCGTATACCTAGTTCCATAGGCCATCTAACATCTTTGTCTCTCCTAGACCTATTTAAGTGCGGTAAACTTGCTCAACTTCCAGATTCTATAGGCTCCCTCATATCTTTGCAGCGCTTGTTATTACGGGAATGCCACTTGTTAAGAGAGATCCCCGACTCAATTGGAAATTTAGCATCATTGACTGAGTTGGATTTAAAATATACAGCAATTGCAGAATTACCTAAAAGCATTGGGAATTTGCAGAATTTGAGGACCTTAGACATTGGTGGAACTTGCATAAAAGAATTGTCAAGTGCTATCGGAATGTTAGCGAAACTCCAAAAGTTGGGAGCTTCAGAATGCGAAAATTTGAAAAGACTACCTAGTAATATGGGCAAACTGCTTTTGCTAAATGAGCTTAATTTAGAAAAGACAGGCATTTCCGCCTTGCCAGAAAGCATTTCTAAGCTCTCTTTTCTCAAAGACCTTAGTGTTCGACATTGCAAAAAACTTCAGGAACTACCAGAACTGCCCTCTGGCTTAACAGCTCTTAGTATCACTTGCCAGAGTCCATCCCTGCCACATCTTTCCAAGCTAACCCTTCTCAAGAAACTCACCCTTTATGATTGCCGTTGGCTTGAATGTCTCCCAGACCTTCCCGTTGGACTATTAATGCTTTCTATTTCATGTTGTGGAAAACTTAAAGCTTTGAAGAATTTGTCAAACTTGAAGCACTTATCTGAATTGATTCTCGACAAGTGCTTTGAACTAACAGAAGTCACCGGCTTGGAAGGTTTACAATCCCTATCCAACTTACATGTACAACAATGCCCCAAGATATCTAGGCTCGATGGGGTCGAATCCTTGGAGTGTACGAAGGTTCTAGTGCTTGCTTGCTTTCATCTATAACGTGTTTGTTTTGTTTAGGCAGTGAGTTAAACTCTGTTTGATTCTTATGATCCCAGGCATACTGGTTTATACGTGATGCCGATACTGTGAAAATTACAAGACGTTGAAAGAGCAAGCAGCTCCTGAAGAAAATCCCTATGACCATAGTCATCTCAGTTTCTTAAGGTAAACGATTGAAATCCTACCCTTAGCAATGACATGAATTTGCTTGAATTAGTTTTTATTTATTTATTTATTATTGTTTTCCATTATTTCAACTGTTGTACCCGCTTCTGTCGATTCTCGTATGACTACTCAAAGTAATCTACTGATTTAGAAAGCTTCTGGAGGCGAAGTATGAAAACACGCTGGCAAAGGAGAGAGATGATACTGCTGAATCTGTCAGGGTTTCTTCAAGCTAATCTCATGGGGTGTGAATCTGATATGCTGCAAGTCTGCAAGAGTGAATTCAAAGTTTTATTGTCACTATAACTTCTTGATGAACTGTTTGTGTTAAATTTGATTGTAACAAGATTCCCGCTGCTGCACGATTTACTTTCTGCTCATTTATTCATTCCGATGCCAGGACTTCTTCGCCATGCCAATGGTGATTTTTGTTCCAGTAGCGATGCTCCATTTCGACTCTGATTACAACATCCATATTTTATTTTGCAATTTACCATTCTTTAACAGGCCATTTACTGAATTTAAAACATGTGTATGTGGTACTAATTTTTTAATAATAATCCTTTAAAATATGTTTTTTCGTCTCTGGTTTTATGAATTTAGGCGTGACATTGCTGGAGAAGAAAAAGAGGTGGGCTCAAATGTGCACAAGATTTAAAGTAGCAGACCATGTGGGAGTGACTACATAAGATCCATGTATTGGATTTCTTATTCAATTCTAGCTGCACTTGTTTCCACATGCTTTGCTGACTCCTCTCTCTCTCTCTCTCTCTCTCTCTCAGCAGATGCGCCTCTAATTGAACTATATCAAACGCCTGTACTTCAAGACGTACATACATATAAACCTCATAAAATCGAGAGAGAGAGAGAGAGATGAAGCCGTGCGCAAGGAGGCCAAAGGCGATGCGAGTCCCCTATCCAGCGCAAGGCCACGTCACTCCCATGCTCAAACTAGCTCTAGTCCTCCACTCCCACGGCTTCGATCCAGTGCTCGTCACCCCGGAATTCATCCACGGCAGGATCTCTCCCGCGGTCGATAGGACGACGGTGGAGGTGATCACGTATGTTCCAATCCCAGACGGGTTGGGCGCTGATGATGGCGTGCCCCGTGACTTCTTCTCGGTCGAGAAGGCCATGGAGGATGTCATGCCGGTCCACCTGGAGCGGCTTGTGAGGGAGCTTGACGTGGCGTTGATGGTGGTCAACTTGCTGGCCTCGTTCGCGATCGAAGTGGAAATCCGGTGTGGGGTCCCGACTGCGGGGTTCTGGGTCGCCATGCTCACGACCAACAAGCTGGTTGCGACCATCCCGGAATTGGTCCGAGAAGGTCACATCTCAAATTGTGGTGAGTCTTGTTCACTCGTTATTTTTGCTTTCTAATTGTTTCATTTCACTTCCTAATTTTCTGTTTTCCAAATGAACCTAGATACCTGAATCATATGTGACTAATTCTAATTATCCTATTATTATAAAATTTCATAGGACCATTGCCAATTATTCTAAAACTTGAATTCTTAGACAAAAGTGTGATGTTCAAACTTACGACTTTATTCTTCGACACTATATTCAAACACTTCCCTTCATAAGTAGGCTAGACATCGGCTAAAAATTTAGGGTGGAAATACATAATAACAAAGATAAATAAGGAGTTTGGAAGAATTTGAACTTAGAATTTTCAGCCTTGATACTATATAAATTTTTTTTGTAAACACCGCCAACTATTTTAAATGTAAGCTGAAATCATAAATCACTATTCAAATATTTCAACAATTACTGAAAGAATGAGCCTACGCAATATTTTCGTCCTGCAAAGGATTTTTTATTTATTTATTGGTGTCTAAGTCTTAATCCTATAACCCGACTTTTATAATCGAGTTAGGTATTGGAGAATAATCCAAATCCTTCTCGGGTATAATAAACAAGAAAAAACCACTGTTAAGTATATTGAGAGGTCCGTCCAAATATATATATATATATAGATCTTTCTTGAACTAAGGCTCCATTTATTTTGTGAAAAATGAAAATTTGGAAAACATACTATAAATATGATAACTTATATCGCTCATAAAAATAAATAAAAAAAATATTTTTATCATCTATGAAAAAAATTATATATATGTTGTTATCAATAATGAAATTATTTTTCATTAACTAATTATTTCAAGCGATATAAGAGACAATTTTTAGGAAAATATTTTTCAAATTATTCATTTTTCACGAAATAAATTGTCGCGACCTATTTTTTTCAGCGCCCGCAATCGGATACGAGCGCCTAAGGAGGCTAATGGCTCGGCTTGAAAATTGGTTAAGCCCGGACTCTCCCAAGTCCACCAATTCACGACTTTAATAGTCTAAGTTTTTAACCTGCAAGTTGATTTTTAAAATGGAGTTGCCACTAATCAATTTGGGATAGATTGATTAGAAACCCAAGCGAAGTATCGGGAGAAATAATCGCTCCTGTGCAACCAGAGAAATTAGGATCGAGGACTTGATTACACTAGCTAATCACTAATGCCCTTTCGCTACCTAATCTTGTTTAAACCTTGAGGTTATTTGGATGCTCGAGGGAATTTTCCATGCATTTTTGGGAGGAAAAACATTTTTTTTTGAGTCTTTTTCTAATTTTTGGACATAAGAGGGATTTTTTTGGATTTTTTGGTATTTTTTTGGAAAAATACAAGTCTTTTTGGCTTTTTCATGAATTTTTGGCCTTTTTTTGGATTTTTGGCATTTTTTGGAAAATATGGAATATTTTTTGATTTTCCGGAAAATAAAATATTTTTTAATATTTTTCAATATTTTTGGAAAATAAATTATTTTTGATTTTTTTTTCTATTTTTTGGAAAATAAAACATTTTCTAACATTTTTAAAATATTTTTTGAAAATAAAACATTTTTTGATTTTTTTAAAAATAAAATATTTTTTTTATTTATTAGGGTATTATTTTATATTAAAATAATAAAACAAAATAAAAAGGACCCGGTCGGATCCGCGGGTTGGGTCCGACCCGGGCCAGCTTCGAAATGCGAAGGGCCCATTACGCGAGCCCGACTTTTTTTTTTTTTTTAAATTATTAAACAAAACGGCGCGTAGCGTGGCCAGCCATTCGGGGACACCCGGCCTGGCCCGACGACCCGCTCCACGACCCGGCTCCCCTGGTGAAACCCTACCCGACCCGGCTCCAAACCCAACCCGACTCCCGCGCCCGTCGCCCGTAGACCACAAACCCTACCTGATTTTCCGGGTCCGGATCCGCTTTGCGACCCGGAAAATCGCAAACCCTAGGGTTTGCGAATCCGCGGCGCCGGGGACGGAAACATAGGCGTTACGGAGGCGACGACGACTATGGCGGCGGCAGCAAGGACGACGACGACGGTGACAAAATGGGGTTGAGATGAACGGCAGGGACGACGACGACATGCTTTTGTTACCTTTATTTGAACGCGGGCAATGACGGCGATAGCAAGGGTTGATTTATGACGGCGGCGGCCACGGCGAGCAACGTCGAAGTTGGAGGGCTCGATTTGCGATGGTGAAGACCACGGCGAACAACGACGGCGACGGCGAGACCTGGGCCGGTCAAATTTGGCCGGAACACTCTCTCTCTCCCTCGGGTTTGCTCTTCAAGCTCCTCGAAGTCTCTCGGGGACCCCTCCGAGCTCACCACACCACGGCTCGCCCTGCACTCGAACTCCCGAAGTCTCTCAGGGGACCTCGAGCTTCGGCCGGCCTCCCTCTCTCCCTTTGTGATCTCTCGGTTCTCTGCTTCTCCGTGCTCCCGATGTCGACGGTGGCCCCCCTCTATTTATAGGCGAGGGGGTGGCCGGTCGGTGAGGCTCGACCCGCTGGTTGGACCACCGTCCCATCTGCTATCATCTCCTCCTCTGGTCACGTCCCGTCGACCCCAACTGCTCCTCTGCTCCATGTGCATTGCCGTCCGTCCATCTCCCTTCGGCGTCGCGCCCCCCGCGCATGTGCTGCAATGGCGTGAGGAAGAAGAAGACTCGGCTGGGCCGGGCTGAGGCGGAAATGGGTCGAGGGCCCATGCGGAGGCTGCTTCTTTTTTTTTAAAAAAAATTCATTATCCGAAAAAAGATAAGATAAACTAAAATAAAACAAAATAAAACCTAACTAATTAAAAATGAATTTTAGGCGTCAATAGCTGCCCCTCTTTGAAGGTGAGCTCGCAGAGGTTGCATTTAAAACAAACTGATGCCTAAATTTTATGCATACATGCATAGTAGATTATATGTTGGTTGGGACCTATTATTCTATGCAAAAAGAGCAATATAACATTACATATACTAAGACAGATAAGAAGATACTTGTAGTTATTTACCGGGAGTGAGTGAGATAGGGTGTAAACCCCGACTTCGGCAAGTATGAAGGTGTCATCTTACCTGGTGATATGAGGAGGTTGCTTTTCCAAGGCTCGAACCATTATTCGGTCGCCTGTTAAAACAATCAATGATTTGTCTAGGACCCGAACCTTCCTTCGATCGCCTTGACAGGAAATTGCTCCTCCAGGACCCGAACCATTCTTCGGTTGCTGTTGTTGGAGCAATCATGTTAAAAAAATAAATGTTTGTTTCGGACCCGAACCATTCTTCGGAGATTGCTCCTCCGCCCATTCTAAAACAATTAATGATTTGTCTAGGACTCGAACCATTCTTCGGTCGCCTGTTGGAGCAATCGGTGGTTTGTCTCGAACCCAAACCATTCTTTGGTCGCCGTGATGAGAAATTGCTTCTCCAGGACCCGAACCATTCTTCGGTCGCTTGTTGGAGCAATTAGTGGTTTGTCTCGGACTCGAACCATTCTTCGGTCGCCGTGACGGGAAATTGCTTCTCCAAGACCCGAACCATTCTTCGGTTGCCTGTTAAAACAATCAATGATTTGTCTTGGACCCGAACCATTCTTCGATTGCCGTGACAGGAAATTGCTTCTCCAAGACCCGAACCATTCTTCGGTCGCTTGTTAAAACAATAAGTGGTTTGTCTAGGACCCGAACATTTCTTCGGTCGCCTTGATGGGTGATGCACCGACCTTTCTCAGGGCATCTCATTTGTGGGTGCTTGATTTGTATCGAGGATACCAGTTGGTACCCGACCTTTCTCGGGAGATGCGCCGACCTTTCTCAGGGCATCTACTTTGTGGGGGTGTCTGACTTCTGTCAAAGACACTAGTTGGTACCCGACCTTTCTCGGGAGGATGTGCCGACCTTTCTCAGGGCATCGATTCTGGAAGATACCTAGACATTCACAGACATATCAAAGAGTACCTAGATATTCACAAGTACTAACCTGAAGGATATTTGGGCCTTTGTAAGTGTCAAAATGGGTATTTAGCTGATTATAGGCATTGAAGGGGTACTTGGATGATCACAAGTACGAGTTCTTGGGGGATACTTGATAATTGGAAATATCGAGGGCGTACTTGGGATATTCGTGAAGGTCTCTCACCTCCTGGTAGTGGGAATATCGAGGATGGGTCTCGCATATTCTTGAAGGTCTCTCACCTCTTAATAAAGGGGAATATCGAGGACGTACCTTGGATATTCATGAAGGTCTCTTACCTCCTGGTAATTGAGAATATCGAGGACATACCTGCGATATTCATGAAGGTCTCTCACCTCCTGGTAAAAGGGAATATCAAGGACATGCCTCACATATTCATGAAGGTCTCTCACCTCCTGGTAAAGGGGAATATCGAGGACGTACCTTGGATATTCATGAAGGTCTCTCACCTCCTGGTAATTGGGAATATCGAGGACGTACTTTGGATATTCATGAAGGTCTCTCACCTCCTGGTAAAGGGGAATATCGGTGGCATACCTAGATATTCGTGAAGGTCTCTCACCTCCTAGTAATAGGAATATCGAGGATGTACCTTGGATATTCATGAAGGTCTCTCACCTCCTGGTAAAGGGGAATATCGATGATGTACCTTGGATATTCATGAGGGTCTCTCACCTCCTGGTATTATAAACCTGAATGTGGTATGAAGCTTACCTGGATTGCCGTAGGCACTTAAAAAGGGTGGAACACCTGGGTAGAAAGTACAAAGTACTTGAATAATTGGATGAACACATGTATTTAATGATACAATCTAGGACTACTTAGGTGGTCCAAGTATAAGAAAGCATACCTGGGTAGGCGCAGGCACACAAAGCAGTGGAATGCTTGAACAACTGTTATTATTTGGGGACAACTCGAGCAAGTTGACTGTCATGAAAAGGAAATACTTGGACAACGGTGGGTACTTGACGATATGGGGATACCTAGACAGCAGCAGGTAGTCCAAGAGATACTTGGTCAGTCACAAGTATCAATACTCTGGAGACAACTCGAATAGGTCAAGTGTCAGGAAAATGAAGTATCCGAACGGTGGCCGGTACTCAAAGACAATAGGGATACCTAAACAACAGTAGGTTTTCAACGATAAAAGGGATACTTGGTCAGTCACAAGTATCAATACTCTGGGGACAACTCAAATAGGTCGAGTGTCAAGAAAATGGAGTACCTAGCAAGTGGTAGGTACTTTAAGACAAATGGGGATAATGATATGCTTAATTGGCAATATCTTTGATCTTTGAGAGTATGTTTGCTATTTGCACAATATGCACACATGATTGTATATGCTGTAAATTCATGAGTTCAAATGAGATTTATGCATGACAATTTTGTCAGTTTTGCATCATCTGAGTTCCACTGGGGAAGATTTTGAGAGACAACCTTTATTCAGAATATAGATGTCTTGAGCATGCCAGGTGAGGGACTTTTAGTTTGAAAGGACTTTTCGCTCACTCTCATGGAAAAGGCTATCCTGACCATTAATGCAGGATTTATAATGACCACATTATCTCACTGTCATCATGTCAGCAGGGGTCTGAGTATTCTCGCAAACGATACGACTTCACCAATGTGAGAGGTTTTTTGTTGAAACTTTGATGAAGTCTTGGTCATTGGCTCATCAAAGGGGACTATCAAGGTCGAAGCTGATGGACAAAAAATGCTGCACGATCATCTCCGGGTTTACAAGTCAAGAACCCTGCGAAAAGAGATAGAGTAATCTTGCTTGTACTTCTTCGAGCGATATTTATAGACATATGAAATCCTACGTTAATTGAAGTGCCCCTATTCTAAAGAGACTTTTTACAATAGGATGCAATGTAGGCTTGACTCATGTGTAAAAGGGTGAGAGCTGGTGATCGCCTTGGCATTTGTCACCGGTCTTTCTTCTCATGGTCTGATGAAGGTTCTATGGACCATAACAGCAATTTCTCTTGGGAATACAAATGGCTGTGTTTTTTGTTTGGGGCATTGGCCTTACTTTTACCAGGCACACTGCATTTTCATGCCCCTATTCCTCTTTTCAATTTTTCATTCATGGGCATTGACCTTGCTTTTACTAGGTACACTGCTTTTTTATGCCCCGGTTTTTGTTCTAGTTGCTTGAGGAACTGATCTTGACAAGTTCAAGCAAACGCCTTTGTTAGACTATTGAGTCTTCATCTTTTGCTGGCGCTTCTGATTATACTGCTCGAGTGGCAGCAACTTCTGCTTTGTCTCCATGTGAGGGTGAATTTATAGACTCAATTGGGTTGTATAATGGATACAAATGTGTAAAGAAAGAATTGCTCTTCACGACTCTAGGGCACTTAAATTAACGTGAGTGTTCATATGCAATAAAGACACTCAAAGATTGATGCAAGTGCAAGCAAGAGAATTTCTATCCCTTTTCCCACCTCGTGATGGTGACTTGCCTTCAACTTACCCTAGTGTGGGGTGGTTCTTCGACGGGGGTTAGGACAGAAACTTCACCAGTGTAAGGAGCTCAAAGGAGTGAGCAACGAAATGCCTCTCCCTGTCTTGGTTATCGTACCATTCGCGAGAGAACTTTTTACCCTATAGTCATGAAATTTTCTGCACTCATCTCACAAGTGTATAGATAGGGGACTGTGTGTAGGATATGGTTTTCCTATCATCGTTCTGACGCGCCTTATCCAACATGCTCAATTAACCTTGTATTCTTCACTTAGCTGTCTATTCTAATAATCCTTAACAGAATCAAAGATTTAGACGGACAAAATCATCATGCAAAATTCGCCTAGAAAAAGGTATGCAACAAATGATGTGAAAGAGTTTGTAAAAATAAATGAACGGCTTTTATTAAAAAAAAAACCTATTAACAACTTTAGGGGTGTTTACTTAGGTGGAATGGTATTCACAAAAGTATTGAATTTTGAATATCAAAAGGGTTATTCACAAACAGCTATTAACAAGTGGGTGTCGATAGATTGCTCATATTGGTTAGGGACATGACACGTGAATAATCAGCTAAAGGTTGAGAATTTGATCGGGCGTCTCTGCTCTTGTCCCGGGTTTGGATCACTTGGTTTGCCCCATTTAACCATTAAGCCTAGCCCTTGAATCCCAATGCTTCCTGTAAATATAAGTTCAGAGAGTGAGTGCTAGAAATGACACCAAGTTGCATTTTCCCAGAGTTTATGTGAGCTGGCTTCTAGGGATACTTGAATGTTGATGACAATCTCTTTACAGTTCCATACTTCCTTCGATCGGCCTTTCTTACTTGTGGCTACGTAGGCATGATTGCTGGTTGTTGATTCACTTTCAACACCTTTCTTTTATGGAACTTCCCCTTCTGTCTTTGATTAGCAGCATTGGGCAAAGTCATGTATCTCAAGCTTCTATGGAATTTGAGATGGACAATCAAAACTTCCACCTTTCTAATAGCAATTGCTTCTTGCAAGGGCATGCATCTGGAACAAGAAGTGAGACTTCCAGATTCTAAGATTGTTGACTGGGACAGAAGGTTCCTTCTAACCAGACTGGTTTCTGAATGACGCGTCCTTTGCACTGAGCTAGGCGAAATTGACATGGATTACTCTTATGCGTCCGCCTGGGTAATGTCAATTAGCTCAAGTTATGCCATCGAGTTTGCTACTTGATTTTCGACACTTCCTTAAATGCTGGTGATTACCATTCATTTTTCTTCATTAAGTCAACCAAACACACACTTTTTATGATGGTGTAAATACATCACTCATATATAAAAGGTGCATAGGCATTTTCAATCTGATAGAGAAGTGTTTGGCAATGCCAGACAATGAACATCTTTCAAGGGTAGTACTTTTTTACAGCATCGGAATTAACTGGTTTAGAGAACTCTCGCCCATCCATCTAAGTTAGGATCAAGGCTCCTTCGGGGAGTATCTTCTTTATTACATAAGGACCCTTGTAATTTGAGGCGAACTTGCCTCCAGGCTCTGGAAAGATTGGCAGCGTCTTTCTCAAGACTAGCTCATCTACCTAGAAGTGCTTGGGTCGCACCTTTTGATTAAATGATCGAGCTACCTTCTGCTGATAACACTGATCGTGACAGAGGGCTTTCAGTTGCTTTTCATCGATCATGTTCAGCTGCTCGAGCCTTTGTTGTGTCCATTCCTCCTTAGATAATCCAGCATGGGATAAAATTTGTAGGGAAGGGATTTCTACTTCCACGGGTAAAACTGCCTCCATACCATAAACCAAGGAAAAAAGGGTTGCCCCAGTAGAAGTTCGAATCGAAGTTCGATATGCTGTCAGTGCGAAGGGTAACCTCTTGTGCCAGTCGCAGTAATTTTCAGCCGTCTTGGCTAGGATTCTCTTGATGTTCTTATTGGCGGCCTTTACAGCCCCATTCATTTGCGGACGATAAGGGGATGAGTTCAAATGCTGGATCTTGAACTTAGAAAATAATTGATCAATTAGCTTGTTGTTTAGATTTGCCCCATTGTAGGAGATGATGGAATCTGGCACGCCATATCGGGCGATTATGTCACGTTTGATAAACTTCATAACATTCCGTGCAGTTACACTTGCATATGATGTGGCCTCAATCCATTTCGAAAAGTAATCAATTGCAACCAAGATGAACCGATGCCCGTTTGACGCCTTTGGGTTAATTGGGCCAATTACATCGATGCCCCGCATTGAAAACGGCCATGGCTCAGATAACTAATGCAGTTTAGTTGGAGGGACATTTATCTTATCCCCATGAATTTGACAACGATGACAACTTCGTACATGTTGAGCACAATCATTCTCTAAGGGGAGCCAGTAATAACCCAGTCTCATTATTTTCTTGGCCAACATACGTCCATTCATGTGAGGGCCACATACTCCCTCATGTATTTCTTGCATTATTCGTGTGGCTTCAGTTGCATCCACACATCTTAGTAAGACTGAGTCATATGATCTTTTGTATAGATTTTCACTACTGACGAAAAATTTCGAAGCCATTTTCATTAGGTATTTTTGATTAGAGGGAGTGCTTTGTTCAGGGAACTCCTGCTTCTGGACGTATTTCATGATATCGTAATACCAGGGCTTCCCATCGGGTTCTTTAGTTATGGCCATGCAGTAGGCCTGTCTTGCTAGGACTTCAATTTTTAAAGGCTCTACTTCTAACCCTTTCGTTGCTTGCAACATAGATGATAGCGTTGCTAGTGCATCAGCGAATTAATTATGAATTCTAGGTAGGTATTCAAATGAGATGTCTTGGAATTTTCCCGCCAACTTTTCTAAGTAACCATGATAAGGCACAAGTTTGGCGTCTTTTGTCTTCCATTCGCCCAACGTCTGGAGGATTATTAAGGTAGAATCACCGAACACCTTTAGCTTTGTCACTCCCATTTCAATAGCCGCTTGCAGGCTAAGGATGCATGCTTCATACTCAGCTATATTATTGGTGCATGGAAACATCAATTTGCAGCCACAGGATAATGTTGTCCATTTGGGGATATCAAGACTGCCCCAGTGCCGGAGCCTAACAAATTTACAACTTTGTCGAAGAACATAGTCCATGTGTCTTCTTCTACCGCGGAAATTCGATTGTCCAGGGGATTATCTTCGCGTACTTCTTTAGGACAGTCTGCTAACATATCGGCAATCACCCGCCCTTTAACTGATTTTTGTGACATCACTTGAATGTCGAATTTCGAGATCAGGATTTGCCATTTGGCCAATTTTCCTACCAATGTTGGGCGACTGAGCAAATACTTGATCGGATCACTTTTGGTTATGAGGAAAGTTTGGTAATGCAAGGTATATTGTCGGAGTCTATGTAACACCCATATTAATGCGGCGCATGTTTTTTCTGATTTGGAGTAGTTTTGTTATGATGTTGTGAACTTTTTGCTCAAATAGTAGATGGCTCGCTCTTTCTGGTCATGGGGCTCCTTTTGTGCCAGCATTGCACCTAAGGATTCACTATTTATGGTAAGGTAAAGAATTAAAGGGTGCCCCGGGATTGGAGGTACTAGAATCGGGGGTTTCATCAAGTATTGCTTTGGGTCTTCAAATGCCAGTCGGCAATCATCATCCCATTTAATTTGTGCGTCCTTCCTGAGAAGTTTAAAGAAATGTTTTGCAGTTTCAGAAAGATGGGAAATGAATCGGGCAATGTAATTTAATCTCCCCAGGAGGCTCCGGACTTCTATTACAGTCGAGGGAGGAGGCATCTCAAATATCGTCTTGGTTTTTTATGGATCTACTTCTATTCTTTCACAGCTCACAATGAATCCAAGTAATTTGCCAGAAGTTGCCCCAAACACACATTTCGCTGGATTCAAGCGCAACTTAAACTGGCGAAGTCACTCAAATAGCTTCTCCAGGGTCTTCACATAGTTTTCTCCATGTCTGGTTTTAGCGATCATGTCATCGACATATACTTCAATTTCTTTGTGCATCATGTCATGGAAAATGGTGACCATGGCTTGCTAGTAAGTTGCTCCAGCATTTTTCAGGCCAAAATGCATGACCTTATAATGGAAAGTTCCCCATCGAGTAATGAACGCCGTTTTTTCCTTGTCTTCCTCCTTCATCTTTATTTGGTTATATCCCGAGAATCCATCCATAAAAGAGAATAGTTTGAACCCTGCAGTACTGTCTACTAGAACATCTATGTGGGGTAATGGGAAATCATCTTTCGGGCTTGCTTTGTTCAAGTCACGATAGTCGACACAAACACGTATTCGACCATCCTTCTTCTTCACTGGCACAATGTTTGCTACCCAGTTGGGGTATCGTGAGACTTCAAGGAAACCCACTTCGAGGAGCTTCATTACCTCTTTTTCAATCTTTTTTGACAATTCTGGCTTGGTTCTTCTTAGCCATTGTTTCTTGGGGGCTATATCAGGGTTGGTTGGCAAACTATGCTCCATGATCATTGGATCAAGGCCTGACATATCCACGTATGACCATGCGAATACGTCTTGATACCTCTTTGAAAGAGCAATCAGGTCTATAGCTTCTTCTTCAGGAAGGTTGGCACCAATCTTTATCTCTCTTGGACCTTCTGTGCTGCCTAAATTGACAGTCACGGTGTCTTCAGTGGTAGAGGACCTTGTTTCTTCATGACGCTCCTAGTCTCGTTGAATTTCATCAGAATTATCAAAGTCATCATCTAAGCTATCAGAATTGCTATCATGGCTATCCACAATATTGGTTTGGACCGTTCCCATACCCTTGCCTACCGCTAGATCATTCCTGTGTCATAAAGTAGATAGGCTAAGGGGATAAATAAGGTTAGTAGTATGCATGCTTTTTTTTTTTTTTTTTTTTTTTTGGAAATGTGATAAATTATTCTTGAAGATTTAGGACAAGGAAACATGAGGAGACCCAGGCCTTAAATTTCTTCTTTCATTTGACTGCTGGTTATCATCAATGGGCCGATTTGATGTGTCTCTCCATGCCCTCAAAATGTTTTCAACTTTATTTATTAGTAGAAGGATTTACAAAGTGATTTCAAAAAAGGGTTCTCCGGGTGGAACTGATGTTGAAAACAAAACAAGCCAGACTTAAAAAAAAATATGTACAGGCTCCCACGTAGGGGAGTATGCGGAGGAAATAAAAAGGATTCTACTCGAGCGGGTTTGCACCCATTTCCCCTGACGATCCTTCATTGATAGTGCCCACAAAGAAGTCTTCATACTAGTCACCAGCCACGTCTCCCTATGCTCGCAGCTTTGCAGATTTCAAATCATCCATGCCTTCCCATCCATTAGGGACAATGTGGTGATGATGATCATAGAAACTTTGGGGGATTGAATAATTGACATAGTAATCAAATTTACCACTTGATTGGCCCAAAGTGTCCATGATCACCTCTCCTCTACGTGCTTCCTTAGCATGCTTAGGGAACATGGTACGAGTGCTGGGTACCACAAGGAGGTGATCTTTGCCAAAACACAGCCACAAAAAGCGGAACGTGAATACCCCAGCATCTAAAAGATCCCGAACCTTGTCTCTCAGGATGGTGCAGTCATCTAGCAAATGTCCTAATTCCCCCGAATGATAATCACATTGCTTGGATGGATCATAATCAAGGAAGTACTCGGGAGTAAGATGACTCAATTCCCTGATGATTAGTCCTTGCTCTAGGAGGATGGGAAAAATGATGGCCATCGATTTAGGAAGAGGTGAATACGGCCTCATGCTTCTTGAGGACTGAGATAGCCGAACCCCTTGCCAGATCGTATCAGTAGGGTCTTCTTCATTTACTACCAAATCCTCACTATGACGAGAGCGGAATGCATGGGTAGCTTGAGCGAAAATTTTCCGTCAAATGGTGCACTGTCTCGCGTAGTTCATCAACTTGGCTTTGAAGCTGGATGAATGAGAAGTTATCACATGTTCCTTCTAACTGCTCTTCCTCAATGGCATCTATGAAAATATCTCCAAACATGGTGGTCATGTCATCCGGCCCCTCTTTCTTTGTAAGTGAGGGCCAAGTTGTGCCTTCCTGGATTACGGGCAAGTTCGAGCTTCCGAGGTTGGACCATTTTGAAGTATTGATCACTTCCTCTTCCTCACACATTATCCGGGCTAGGCCTGGGAAAGTTTCCTCGAGACGGGGATATACAAGGACGACTTTTTTCTTTGCTTTTCTATCCGGGGAATATCCTAACCCAATAGTATAGGGTCTCCTCAGGGCTTCAATAGGCTGACGGATGCCCTAGCCTTCCCTACCAAGCCCTTGTCCTAGAATGAAACCGTGTCCTACCATGATTTTTCCTACCATGATTGCAGCGCTTGATACCTCGGGGACGAGGGGCAAAGTCCCACGAGTTTCGTGTATAGTAGACACGAGCTCGAATGATTGATAGCTGGCTTCATTTTTGTTACTAGGTTCAACATAAGGAACGGCCGTCTCGTGGTAGATGCGGTGGTCTTCTTCTCCTTGGACCGTGATTAGTTTTCCCCCAACCATGAACTTCACACTTTGGTGGAGGCTTGAAGGTACTGCTCCTATGACGTGGATCCACAAGCGCCCTAAGAGGAAATTGAACGCAGTGGAGATATCCATCACCTGGAACAAAATTTTGAATACGGTTGGGCCAATTTGAATGTCGAGCTTGATCTCTCCCACCGTTTCCTTCTTTGTTCCATCGAATGCTGGAACAAAAGTCTTAGGTACTTGGATCCGTGATCTATCTATTTGAAGGCGATAGAGTGTCTCTAGTGGACATATATTAAGGGTAGATCCGTTGTTAATCAGTACTCGGGCGACGTGAGATGCATTGCATTTGACTGATATGTATAGGCCTTTGGTGTGTCCTCTACCCTCCTCAGGGATTTCTTCATCAGAAAATGCCATTTGATCATTTAGAAGGATGGTGTTGACAAATTCCTCGAGTTTGTCATGCTCAATCGTTTCAGGGACATGTACCTCACTTAATACCTTCATAAGGGATTTATGGTGTTTGACAGATGTCTGAAGCAATTCTAGTAGAGAGATTTGTGCTGGTGATTTTCGTAACTGTTCTACCACATTGTATTCGCTTGCCTTAACTACGGCCAAAAACTCCTTGGCTTCTTCGTCAGTGACTATCTTAGCAAACTACGTATTTGCGTGAGCGTAGGTTCGCCCAGATCTTGTGACTAAACTGACATCGAGGTCATAAGACCACGGTATTGCATTGATACATTCATACTGGTAAGGCTCGGGGATTTCAATGACTATAGTTGCTTTCGCTATTGATGCTTCGATTATGGCTCCTTTTCTTTCAGATATATCCTCTGGTGGGGTGGA
This sequence comes from Eucalyptus cladocalyx, assembly GCA_017140615.1. NCBI lineage: Eukaryota > Viridiplantae > Streptophyta > Magnoliopsida > Myrtales > Myrtaceae > Eucalyptus > Eucalyptus cladocalyx. Next base: position 7,716,174 of record CM029516.1, on the reverse strand, counting down.
ATCTTTCTTCTCCCTTTTTGCATTTAGCGTGGCACATTCCTCATCCCAGTTGATGAGGACTTGCGATATAGTGGAAACTATGCTGGTGCGACCAATGCGCACGATTACTCCGGCCTCTATCATTCTTGATACCCTTTCTTCCATTGTCGCAAAAGGTGGTATTTCATCATCTGAATAATACCCGATTTCTACTAGCCCTCGATAGATGTCAACAATACATGTATTGACATTTCTAATTTGACTGGCTTTAGAACCGAATATCGCATTTACTTTGTCAGCATGATCAGGGAGCGGATTGCTTTGGACATTTGGTTTCGTAGTTTGGAATGAGAAGGCTTTAGTATCTAGCAGGTTCTAGATCCGATGTTTAAGGATGAAACAATCATCAGTCGAATGGCCTACTTCTCCCATGTGATAATCGCATTTTTTGGACGGGTCATAGCTGGAGAAGCTTTCAGCATTGGTTCGTCTTGGCTCAGTCGAGAGGAGATTCTTGCTCCGGAGGATCACCAAAACCTGGGAAGGAGGTCCAGGAAGCATAGTGAATTGTCTTCGGTTGTTGTAGCGTTGAGGTTGACGGCTATTGGTCTACTGTTGGCCTGTGCTTGTCTGAACGGTCGGGAGGTGACTGGTATCGCAGTGTAGGTGGCATTGACATCAATCAGGGGCTTTTTTTTTTATCCTTTTTCATGCTAAACCTTCTGCCGACAAGTGCAGGCTCGGTGAACCAGCCATCTCTTAATCCTATCTCTATCTGCTCTCCCACTGGAATGAGTTGATTGAATGATTCAGCGATCGTAGTCACCATTCGGTTGCAGTATTCATAGGGGAGGGTTTTGATTAACATTTTTCTTAATTCAAAGTCAGTCGGTTTGAGACTGATCTGGGCGGCGAGATTCCTCCACCTAATAGCATACTCTTTGAAAGATTCCTGCTTTTTCTTTTCCGTACGATCGAGATCCTCACGAGAAGGGGTAATGTCCATTATGAATTTGTACTGCTTGAGGAATGCCTCACTTGCTTCACTCTATGTTTCGATGAGGTTTATGTTTTTCTTGATGTACCACCTCAAGGTGGGACCTACCAAGCTTGACTGGAACAACTGGATCATTAAAGGCATATTACTAACGTACTGTCACTCGAACCAAGTACATTTGCAAGTGAGCCCTTGTGTAGGTCATGCCATCGTATTTCTCAAATTCAGGCATCTTAAAATTTTCGGGCATTTTGACTTTGGAGTAGATGGAGAGGTCTGTTGGAGTAGGATCCTGTAGGCCCTACAGTTGCTTTAGCCTTTCTTCAAGCTTCTCCAGACGCTTATCATGCTCGGTTTTAGACGAAATGCTGGGTTTTACTTTCTCAACTACGATTTGGGTCGAGTCGTCCTCCAATTCGGGCATGCTATCATCGGTTTCTCTTCCTTGTTCTCCTCAGGTGGATGATTGCGATAATACTACTTCGATTGAGGCCGGGGTAGGAGCCAATTTGCCCTGGATGGAATCTATTTGTTTTGAGAGTTGTTGAAGCACATTGAAGACCTGTTTCATTTCTCTTTCCATAATCTCGACACGGCTTGGTACATTTTCTTCAGCCATCCTAGCTTTTGGATTTGGTGAATATGGCTATGTTGTGATTACCTGTTAGCACAGGAAATGGAGAAAATGTAAACAAAGGAAACACATGGAATACTGGCTCATGGTAAAGGTTGAGTCCTTATTTATTAACAAGAGATTTATACAATGCCAAAAGGATTTTTGACACAAGTTAGAACGATCCTAGACATTCACATTAAAATATTCACATAAAAAAAACACAATGCCCATTTTTATATGTGATGGGAAGTCTTAATCTTGCGACGCCGCTTGTTCCTTTGAGATAGCTTTGATATGTGTTTCTTGCTGGTCTCCAAACTTTCTTCAAGAGACTTGATCCTTTCTTGCTTGGTAAGTTTATTACTTACATCAGGGATTATCGGCTGCAACTCCTTATGAATCCCATGGTTGAGGATGTAAAATGTGGATGCATGATGGGCTTTTTCCTATCCCTTCAATCTTCTGGGTATGATAATCCTCTATGGGTGGCATCTATCCCAAGCATTCTGAATTATGCGGATTTCCTCTGAGTAGTCATAACCGGTGGGGTTGAAAGAAACCCGAAACAGTCCTGACTTGAGTGGTGGCGGGACTTCTTGAAGGATTCTATACTGGCGAGCCACCCTATATGGATAGTATGAGGTAGCTCCGGAGAGGCCCAGCAGTGGGATAGGATCATAATAATCAAGCACAAAATGTGCCTCACCTGCAAAGAACCACTTAGTTCGCTATATGAATGTCTCTGGGACCGGGTTTTTTAATAAGTCAATCTATCGAGAATATTCTTCATTGGGAGAATATTTCTCCAAGCTTTGGAACTTTTGCAGTGGGTGCTTGAACTCATTAATTTCAAATATTTGCATGAGGTGCCCAAATCCTTTGATATGGGAAAAGAACCACATTTGTAAAATTTTTGGGGCAGCTCTCATGATATTTTCTCTTTGATCCTTGAAACGATTAAGGGATAAAAACGTTTTGGCTAAAACCATGTTTACATATCCCGCTCCGAAAGTGATTTGATTTATTATCCCTGCAATTGAAGGATTTATGGCATTCTTTCTATAGGGGAAGATAATAAATGCAAAGAACGCCAAAAGGAAGATCTTGGTTTTTTGGGAAAAAGCATTCGATTAAGAATGAAGATCTTGGTTTTTTCTTTCTATAGGGACATCGAAGATCTTGTTTTCAAAGCATTCGATTAAGAATGATACTGGGAAAGTATTGTTGTTGGTTCTAACAATTTCTCTTACTAAATGATTTTTTAAAAAACGTGATAGACTGACTATGGGGTTGATGCCAATTTGTGGCTTAGCAAGCTCCGCTCCCAGGGGCATTCCTATGGCAAGAATGTATTTCTCCAAAGTGGGAGTCAATTCAAATTTGCCAAACACAAATGTGGATGTTTCCGGACACCAGAAATGTGGTAGGGCTTGCATGACCCTAGAGTGAATATTGATTTGGAGCAATGGGAGGAGATGACCAATCCCCATTTTGACACGCTCTTGGCCAAGCTGATCTAACTGATTCCACCACCTGAGGAGTTCTTTCTTTGGGGCAGGAATGAACTTGATATCGATTCTTCCCATCGCATTAAAAAAAGGGGCTACACGACCTGACCCTATTTTGCCATGAACCAGAAAAGACTAAGTAAAAGTAGATAAATTACTTTGCTTTTAAGTAAAAATGGCGAGCACAAAAACATACAGATGGGACGTGTGGCTCAATATCTAACTCAGAAGGCTTGATGAAATTAAAAAGGGTATCCGCCCGTCGCATCTCGCGTTAGCAGTATACCCCCTTAACCTCGGCTATGAAATTCGGGGGAAAAGAAAGGCAACCTTTACATCGTAGTCTCGCGTTTGAGGTTGTATCTTTCTTAACACCATTCTAGAAATCATATGGCGGCCCAGGTCCGGCGGCCGGGTTGTATGTGCCATGTGTAGTGTTAAAACAGTAAAGCATGCATAGCAATTTATAATCACAAGACATTTTATTTTAACGAAAATTAAGATAAACTTCTAAGCTATTAACCTGCATAAAGAAAAAATAAAAACAAGTCAATAGAGAATTTAAACAAGACACAAATGGCCTAAGTCCTCAAATTGTCTCCAGCGGAGTCACCAAGCTGTCGCGACCTCTTTTTTTCGGCGCCCGCAATCGGGTACGAGCGCCTAAGGAGGCTAATGGCTTGGCTGAAATTCGTTAAGCCTGGACTCTCCCAAGTCCACAAATTCACGACTTTAATAGTCTAAGTTTTTAACTTGCAAGTTGATTTTTAAAATGGAGTCGCCACTAATCAATTTGGGATAGGTTGATTAGAAACCCAAGCGAAGTATTGAGAGAAATACTCGCTCTGCGCAACTAGAGAAATTAGGATCGGGGACTTGATTACACTAGCTAATCACTAATGCCCTTTCGGTACCTAATCTTGTTTAAACCTTGAGGTTATTTGGATGTTTGAGGATTTTCCATGCATTTTTGGGAGTAAAAACATTTTTTTTTTGAGTCTTTTTCTAATTTTTGGACATAAGAGGGATTTTTTGGATTTTTTGGTACTTTTTGGAAAAATACAAATATTTTTGGCTTTTTAATGAATTTTTAGCCTTTTTTTGGATTTTGGCATTTTTTGGAAAATATGGAATATTTTTTTGATTTTCCGGAAAATAAAATATTTTTAAATATTTTTCAATATTTTTGGAAAATAAATTATTTTTGATTTTTTTTTTCGATTTTTTTTTGGAAAATAAAACATTTTCTAACATTTTTAAAATATTTTTTGAAAATAAAATAATTTTTGATTTTTTTTCGAAAATAAAATATTTATTTTTTATTTATTAGGGTATTATTTTATATTTAAAAAAAAAAAAAAATAAAACCGACCCGGGTCGGATCCGCGGTTGGGTCCGACCGGGCCAGCCCGAAATGTAGACGGGCTCGACTTTTTTTTTTTTAATTATTAAACAAAAAAACGGCACCATGGCCGGGTGTTCGGGGACACCCGGCCCGACTCGACGACTCGCTCCACGACCCGGCTCCAGCACCCGACTCGACTCCTACCACCCGCAGACCGTGACCCCTACCTGATTTTCCGGGTCCGGATCCGCTTCGCGACCCGAAAAATCGCAAACCCTAGGGTTTGCGAATCTGCGGCGCCGGGGATGGAAACCTAGGCGTTACGGAGGTGGCAGTAAGGATGACGGTGACTACGACGACGGTGACGGTGACGAAATGGGGTTGCAATGAACGGCAGGGACGACCACGACGTGCTTTTGTTACCTTTATTTGAACGCGAGCAATGACAATGACAGCAAGGGTCGATTTATGATGGCGGCGGCCATGGCGAGCAACGATGAAGCTGGAGGGCTCGATCTACGACAGTGAAGACCACAGCGAACAATGATGGCGACGGCGAGACTTGGGCCCGGTCAAATCTAGCCAGAACACTCTCTCTCTCCCTCGGGTTCGCTCTTCAAGCTCCTCGAAGTCTCTCGGGGACCCCTCCGAGCTCACCACACCACGGCTCACCCTGCACTCAAACTCCCCGAAGTCTCTCAGGGGACCTCGAGCTTCGGTCGACCTCCCTTTCTCCCTTTGTGATCTCTCGGTTCTTTGTTTCTCCATGCTCCCGATGTCGACGGTGGCCCCCCTCTATTTATAGGCAAGGGGGTGGCCGGTCGGCGAGGCTCAACCCACCGGTTGGACCGCCGTCCCATCCGCCATCATCTCCTCCTCCGGTCACGTCCTGTCGACGCCAATTGCTCCTCTGCTCCACATGCATTGCCGTCCGTCCATCTCCCTCCGGCGTCGCGCCCCCCGTGCGTGTGCTGCAGTGGCGCGAGGAAGAAGAAGACTCGGCTAGGCCGGGCTAAGGCGAAAATGGGCCGAGGGCCCATGGGGAGGCTGCTTCTCTTTTTTTTTTTTTTTTTTTTGTTTATTCATTATCCAAAAAAGATAAGATAAATTAAAATAAAACAAAATAAAACCTAACCAATTAAAAAGGAATTTTAGGCGTCAACATAAATGGAGTACAAAATGCTATTGCACCGACTAAAATGACACTTATCTATGCCACCTACCCATTAGTAATACATGTTACCATGTCAAAAATAAATTAGTCTCACGCTTGAGTTAGACAACATTAACATTCCCAATTGATCTTAAAAATGATAGGTGGATATATTATTTTTTTCCAACATGGGAAATCAAATAGCTGAGAATTCCTTATATAATACATATAAGTTGCATCTCGACCATTTATTCATATTGAAATATATGCAGGGGTTGTGGTATTGTACTAAGTGTTCGGTTAGTACGATTGGCCTTGTCGTCTTACCAAAAAGGCGCACATGGCTTCCACCTCAAATGAGTAAGATTTGTTTCCAAATCGACCATTAAAAGTAATAATTGCAACAGAGGAACATCACCACGAATACAATTGCTGCTGTTGTCATTGTTACTGTTGTTGTTGCTGCTGTTGCTTTTGCTATTCTTGTTGTTCTTATTATTTATTTATTTATGTATTTATGTATTTATTATTATTATTTTATTATTTTATTTTTATTTTATTTTTTGTGAGAGGACCTTGTATTCCTGGCGCAAATTCTCACATGCAAACGCGCAAAATAATATGCAGGAATACCCCAGAAAGAAAGCGACATACATCGAAACCCCTCTTTGACCACCCAAGACCTGCCCAGAAAGCAAGATTTAAGTTCTGGACTCGGACTCTTCGCCGGTCGACATCTCTCCGGTGGCTCCTGGTCAACTCCTGCCCCAAGGAGGAAGACGACGCTCCGACCCCTTGCTCCCGAGGCTACCCCACGATCGTCCCCATCGGGCCGATGACCATCCCGTCCTCATTGACAAAGAACCCTAGCTTCTGAGAAGAAGACACCACCTGCCTGACCTGGTTGAAGGATCAAGAGGCGAACTCAGTGATCTACGTCTCGTTCGGCAGTTGGGTCAGTCCCATCGGACGCGACAAAGTCGCAAGCCTCGCCCTCTCACTCGAGTCTACACGGCAGCCCTTCCTTTGGGTGCTGAGACTGTCATGGCGCGAGGGCTTGCCACATGGCTTCCTGGAGAGGGTCCGCAGCCAGGGAAGGGTCGTGTCATGGGCCCCGCAGGTGGAGGTCCTGCGGGACGGGGCGATCGGGTGCTTCATAACACACTGCGGGTGGAACTCGGTGGTGGAGGCAGTCCAGTTTGGGAGAAGGATGCTGTGCTGGCCCGTGGCAGGGGATCAGTTTGTGAACTGCAAGTACATTGTCGAGGCGTGGCGCATCGGGGTGAGGCTGGGAGGGTTTGGGGAGAGGGAGGTCAAGGATGGAGTGAGGTGGGTCATGGAGGATGCGAGATTGGGGTGAGGATGGCGGAGCTGAAGGAGAGGATGATGATGGCAAAGGCGAGGTCCAGAGTGGTGGCGAATATGGCAGGCTTCGTCGAAGACCTCAAGAGAATGACGGAGGATGATTCCCTGTAATTACTTAGTTGGAAACAGCAATTGTTTTTGTTATAGTTGTCTTCTTAGGGCTTTGAGTTGATCATCATTGTTTAAAGGCCATGCAAATGTCTGTAAATCTTTTTCTAGTAATGTATGCGATGTATCTGTATTTCTTTTCTTCCTCCTCTTCCCTCCCTTTTGAGTACTTTTTGCTGTGCAAGAGAAAAATTTGTAGAAACCCAAAAGCTTAAACTTATTTGTGAAGAGAGATCACATGTGCATAAAAGAGCACATAAACCCCATAAACTAGTAATGTGAGATATTCCAATAAACGTCATATGTATTGAACATAAATTTAGATTATATATGACTACCAATCTACCTCCTTTTATTTCTTACGTGAACATTGGCACTTTTGACTATACTTATTCTATGACTGTATATAAACTCAAACATTCACCTACATCGAATAAGACACCCTTTAACCTTATAAGTTATTTAGATAAGGTTATAACTTTTGTACTAATTGACTTTTTGTGCTTCAATTTTTGGATTATTTGATTTTTCCCATCATTCTTCCTTTTATTTCTTACCTGTGATTTTGCCATTCAATATATGTGCAAATTTACAATGACATTGTACCAAATTAGGAGTGAAATGACACTAAAACAATCCTGACCAGCACGTTTTGAAGTTAAGTCCCATTGGTTCAACAAGTTTTGACCAAAATAGCAATGTGACCTAATTACATAAACAACATAAAGTAGATTAAAAAAACTGTTCATGGATTTTATTTTGAGCTGTCAGTGTTATCTTTATCATATGTTGGAACATGTTCCCAATGTATCTATGGCAATGGTGCGAAATTCCTGGAGAGTGCTAGTGCATATTCAGAACAAGTAGGCACAAGTAAGGACTAGCCACCAGCCCACTAGCAACACTCGACGATACTTTATTCATCATACACATGCATAAGCATAAGCTAAAGCATGTCATATCAATGCCTGCCAAGATAATATCGCCATATGAGTTGCATTATATCTATAGCATTCAAGAGAACATGTGTAGTGTATCTGAGTCTTACTGTATTTGCCTCCAGACTTTCTTGATCCATTAAAAAATCGTAGACGGGTAGAAGTATGCAACCTATCTATGAGTTTTTTCCTAACAAAGAAAGGAGCATCATTTACTAAAAGACTATCTAAAAAATCATTCATAGTGCGCTTGATCTATGTGCGACTCACACAACACTATAAGTTACTTAAACCACAAAGATCACTTCATGTGACTAAACATTGTAACAGCTTAATAGGCAATGTAGGAGATAAGGTCAGCTAGAAAAGGTGTAGTTTCATCAAACTTTTTTTTTTAATCAATCAAGCAAGATAATGGTATTCTTCTTCTTTATGCTTAACTAACATCAACCTTTTAGAATTCATGATCAAAAGATAATCGCATTATCTAAATCTCAGTACGAAAAAATAGGACCATGCATGCACAAGGAGAGAGCAAAATGTACTTAAGTAAAACATCTTGGTGTACTCAACACAGACCTTGCCACACCTCTCGTAGGCCTTGTTCAATAGGTCGCCACCGATCAACCCGTTTGCTTCCTTCGACTTCTTCACATTTAGAGCCTCCACCTGCCTTTGCTCCCTCACCAAAGCTGCCTATTTCAACACCACCTCATACACCCTCTCAATCATGGATCTCGATGGGCTCACCATCAAGCCTGAAAGGGCCGAGATCATGCTCACCACCCGCATCCTTGCCAGGTACAAAAGCCGGAGATTCAAGGTTCTCTCTTCTTGTAGGCCTTGTTCAATAGGTCGCTGCTGGTCAACCGCTCTACTTCCTTCGGCTTCTTCACATCCAGAGCCTCCCCCCATCTTTGCTCCCTCAGCAAAGCCGCCTACTTCAGCACCACCTTGTACACCTTCTTCACTGAGGATCTTGATGGGCTCACCACTGAGCTCGAAATGGCCGAGACCACGCTCACCACCGCATCCCCGCCTAGTATAAAAGCCGAAGATTCAAGGTTCTCTCTTCTCGTAGGCCTTGTTCAACATATCGCCGCTAGTCAACCCCTCTACTTCCTTTGGCTTCTTCACATCTAGAGTCTCCTCTTGCCTCTGCTCCCTCACTAAAACCACCTGTTGCAGCACCACCTCGTACACCTTTTGCATTGAGGATCTTGACGGGCTCGCCATCGAGCTCAAAATGGCTAAGACCACACTCACCACCTGCACCTTTGTCGGGTACAAAAGCTAGAGATTCAAGGTTTTCTCTTCTCATAGGCCTCGTTCAATAGGTCGCCGCTGGTCAACCCCTTCGCTTCCTTCTATTTCTTCACATCCATAGGCTCCTCTTGCCTCTGCTTCTTCACCAAAGCCGCTTGCTTCGGCACCACCTCACCACCTCATACACCCTCTCCATCGAGGATCTTGACGTGCTCACCCGCTTCAGCACGAAAAAAATGGAGAGAGAGAGAGAGAGAGATCCCATTTCCGTTCAATTTTATCATGGGAGGAGAGAAAATATTATGTGAAGGAGCTAGTGTGGCCCCACCAAATATTTTCTTACAGAGAGGGAGTTTGGTCAATTTAAATTGATTGAGAGATAGGGACAAGATAGCAAGCTGCAGGAAGAGAGAGAAACAACTATTTTTAGCGTGTCTATTTCCAAAATAGGCTTTAGTTCCAGCGTGGCATCGGGTGACATGTGTCGCCCCATGAGTGGACTTTGACTAGTCCACGCTGAAATTAGAGCTGCATTCAATATTTTCTCGCTTCTTGGCAGCAGAAAATCCAAATGTCAACTTTTAGTCACTGAATTTTGTGCAACATGTTTTCTCTCTCCTTTGTGAGAGCGTTCCCTCTCCTTTGTGAGAGTGTTCTCTGTCCATGGCGATAGGATTGTCTTTTTAACTGCTCCTCTAGGGATCATCTCAGCCATCTTCACCTCCATCTTTCCCATACACAATCATTGCTTTCTCCTGCCCCATTCGAAGTTCTTCTCCACCACTGGTAGCATTTCCCTCATGTTTGCCTAGCCATCTACCCACAATGTAATCAACGAGTTACCTCCAATCCCATGACTACATTTAAACCCCAACATCATTCCTTGATTTCTGACCAATGCACAAATCACCCATCATCCTCTTCCGTACCCTAATTTATAACATTAAACCCATCAATTGTTAAACCCTAATTTCCACTATGTTGCTCTTGATGCAGAGCTCCATTCATCTACCATTTTTATATGTGTTAGGGAAATCCCTTATGATGTTTTGAAGATGACAAAATAAATCAAAGGCTACTAACATGTTTGATGGTTGAGTAATAGACCATGCAGATAATAGAACATGTAAAGGATATTGTAAAAGTCTGAAGGTGACCAGAAGACTGAAAGTAACATATGTCCATAGTATATTCTGAAGATTTCCAGACTTCTGTGTCAAAGTCTGAAGACTGCCAGACTCAAGACTCAAAGTCTGAAGATTGCCAAACTCAAGACTCAAAGTCTGAAGACTGCCGGACTTTATTGTCAAAGTCTGTTCTACATCAGAAGTCTGCTAACTCTGACTAATTCCAGATTGAACGTGAATGCTGAACCAGAAGAAAGACTCTATTCTGAAGCTGAACTGGGTACAGACTTTAAAGCTAAATCTGTTCAGAAGCAGATATGTTCAGACCAAGATTGTAAAGTCTACAGACTCATATTGTAAAGTCTAAAGACTCAGACTTTACATCCAGATTCGATGAATCGTAACTCAAGCCCAATCATACAATGGCTAGTGATCTGGTTTGGATTCCACATCAAGATTGATTTGATTGATTCAATCTAATTGATTGACGATTGGATCTTGAAGATAAGAACTTTATATACGAAGAAGCTTTACTTATGGAAACCAAGATTTCGTTTGTATGGGCGATCGGAATCAATTTGGGATTCTACCTTTGTCACTCAACGGCTACCAAATCTTCTAGATACAGAGCTTTCCAATGGGTATATTGGAAGACGATTCTTCGGGATACTGTCCAACAGATAGTTTGGAAGTGGAGGAGTATTTAAGGAGATTATGGACCGATGAGCAAGTAAGAGACAGAGCGTAGAATTTATAATTCCAAAGTCTGAGCGACTTTCGATCATATACTTGTCTCTTGAGAGCTTAAACGTTTGTAATCGTGAGAGAAATACCAAAAGAGTGACTTAGTGAGATAGTGTGATCTACTACTAAGTGTTTGCACTCGAAGTTGTAATCTCTTGTTGATTGCATAGTGGAATCCAGCCAAGAAGGCTGTTAGTGTGGGAGAGTGGACGTAGGCTTGGATTAAGCCGAACCACTATAAATCTTGTGTTCTTATTCTCTTCCTTAACTTCTTTATTTTACTCAAAGTTTATTTTATTCCGCATATACTTGCCAATATTTATACTAGCACTCTCAATATGTCAGAAGCAATATTGTATTTCCATCATAGCAAGATCAAATTCCAGACTTTCGATGTCTTGAACAAGTTGTTGAAGTGGTAGTTGTACCCATTGAAGCGACTTGCCCCCTTGTAGCTGGGGCTGTCATCTCCGTTGGTAAGCTATTGGCTCTGATACTTAGAAGTTTTTTAAACACTTGTTGCAGAAAAGAAGTGAGCAGAATAGGAAATGAAAGGTTAAAAGAATGTAGACTCGTTGCCCTATGTAAACATGTGGGAAGAATGTCGTCGGAGGATTCTGTAGCCAGTGTGTTTGAGGATAGTCCTAGGGAGAAAATGGAAGCATGTAATTGACCCTACTGGGGAAACTTCACTCTAGACCTAAAGTTAATTTTTAGGCTTTCCTATCTACGATGAAAAAGGCTTGGAAATTAGAGGATTTGGTGGGTGACCAATTACAATAAAGTTTATTCACATTCACATTCGGATCAGAGAAAGATAAGAAGAGAGTTTTAGAGGGTAGCCCATGGTCCTTTTCGAGTAATTTACTTGTCCTCCAGCAACTAAATCCCAAACTACTCATTCATCGCCATGTTTTCACTCATCGTGCTTTTTGAATACAAGTTCATGACTTGCCTTTAGTATGGATTATTGAGAATACGATGCAAGAGGTGGCCTCTAAAGTCCTCCAAAGTCAGGAGAGTTTTGGAGATAAAATTAGAAGCGAAAGAGGGTGGCTTGTGCAAAGTGGGGAAAGCTTGAGTACTTTTAGAGTTGTCAAAACTGCTTATGTCAAGAATTGTGATGAACTTGGATGATGACCAGTTTTGGGTTGATTTTAGAATGAACATCTTCCTCTCTTTTTTTCTCTCTTTCTTCCCCACCTTTCCTTACTAAAAAAAAAAAAAAAACATCTTCCTCTCTTTTGCTATTATTGTAGGAAGATAGGCGATGTTGGAGAAAACTCCTTTAATGTTTTGAAGTTAACAAGACTTATCCTTAGTCTATTTTGAAAACAACCAGACTTTAGTGTCAAAATCTGAAGACTATCAGACTTTAGTGTCAAAGTCTGAAGACTTCCAGACTTTGTGTCAAAGTTTGCCCACACTGATAAATTCCAGACTGAACGCTACTGAAGAATGAAGATTTATCCAGATGCGAGTTTTTGTTTATCTCTTCAGGAGTTCAGTTCGTATGGTTTATGGATGGCTTTCTAGTTGGATATATCACCTACATAATTGATTACCTTTATTGAAATCAATTTAGATAAATCAAATCTTTTCGGATTTCAAGTAAATATGAAATAATCTATTTATGGAAACTAAGATTCTGATTGTATGGGCAAACATGATTTACGGGCTTTCATCACAATCTTCAAATGGCTTGAGATCTCCTTGATTGATTTGTCCAATAGGTAGATTGGAAGAATTCTTTTGGAAAGTGCCAACGGTTGAGAAGGCATGAAGAAGTATTTAAGGTGGACTCTCCAGTTGTTCGATATAGTGCATGAAAGAGAAATTTCAAAGTCTAAAGCTTTCCACTTCCTTGTTACTTCAAATACTGTGCTCAAAGTTGTATACAAAAGAGAGAAACTCATAGTAAGACTTTGTGAGAGACCAATAGAGACTCTTCACTATGAAGTCGAGATCACAAGACTGTAAAATCTCTTTTGATTCTTAGTGGAATCCAGCTCGTAGGCTGTCAGCATGGAGAATGGACGTAGGCTTGATTTAAGCCGAATCACTATAATCTATGTGTTCTTATTCTCTTCCCCGAACTCCTTCATTTTGTTCATAATTCTATTTAACTACTAAAATATGAACTCACTCAAAGTCTATTGTTTTTAAGACTCAGTTTTAGAACCTAGAATATATCTATTGTTCCTTGCGAAAAATTATCTTCACACCTATTCACCCCCTCTCTAGGTGTTCATACTAGCACTTACAATTGGTATAAGAGTTTATGTGCTTATTTCATTGAAGTGTTTTTACTTCTAAGCTAAAGATCTATGACTAGTATTTTGGCTCAAGGATTAGTTGAAGGTCAAAGCAACACCAAACCTCATTACTTTAATGGGAAGGAGTACAATGTGTGGAAAAACAATATGAAGGCAATTCTGAGATTGAAAGATGCCTTAGAGTGGGATGTGGTAGAAAAAGAGATCAATCCCAAAGCTACATCAACCTTAGAAAGAGGAAAAAAAGTTGTAGATGCTGGCAAAATAACACAAGCAGAAATAACCAAGAGATAAGCTCTTGATGCTAAAGCTATCTACTCTTTATACTGTGCTTTATCTCCTATTGAGTATGACCGAAAAAAGAGGTTTGGGACATATTGCATGTAACCTACGAAGGAACTGATCGAGTAAAGGAAATGAAAATCAATATTCTACTCGGATAGTATGAAGCCTTCAAGATGAAGCTTGGAGAATCCATTACTTATATGTTTAGTCGATTCACAGAGATTATAAACTGCCTGGCTTATCAAGGTCAAGCAATCTTCGGACCAATGAAAGTCAATAAACTGCTGCGTGGACTTTCTAAAGAGTGGAATCATGTGAAGACATCTATTAGAGAAACTTAGAGGATCATGCCTTTATCCGTAGACGAACTAGTAGGCACGTTTCAATCATATGAACTGGAGCATATCAATGAGGAAGAAGATCAAAGAGGTAAGAAGTCAATTGCTTTAAAATCTAACGATGACTCTGATGATACAAATTCAGATGACGATATTGATGATGAGGAGCTAGCACTTATGATTAAAAAGTTCAGAAAGTTGAATAGAAAGGAAGAAGATTCAACTAGGAAGAAGCAAAGCACACAAAATTTCTAGAAGAGACCGACTGAGGACAATGAAACTAGCAAAGAAGTAATATGCTTCGAATGCAAGAAAAATGGGCATATCAGACCCAATTGTCCTTTGTTGAAGAAAAAGAAATGAAGAACTAAGAAATACAAAAATGCTTTTAAAGTTGAAACTTGGAGTGACATTGAGTGCGAGGAAAATGAAGAGGAATATGCCAATATATGTCTGATGGCCTATTTCGATTCAAACTCAAAATCATAAACAAACTCTAATTCAAATTCAAATCAAGAAGTTAAGGTAAGTAATTTAAAAATTCCTATTAAAGTCTCAAAGTACATAGAAGAACTTTGTCTCAGTCTCAAAATCTCTCTTAAAAGGATCTTCGAACTAAAAAAGGAGAATTCTAAACTCAAGTAATAGGAAGTTTCTTGGAAAGAAAAGTTTGAAAGTCTAGATAAAAGTTTTGTTAATTTGAAAAAAAATTCTGATTCTCTTGCTAAGGAAAATGCTATTCTAAAAGAAGACCTTTCAAATATTTCAAAAAGATTTTCAAAAAGATCCGAAGAGCTGGAGAAAATTCTTTAAGTACAAAGACCCTATTTTAACAAATCTGGTTTAGGTATGACTTTAGAAATTATTCCATTGATTGATTTTCCCAAAGTAAAAGAGAAACTTAAACAAAGACCCGCAAATGCATTTTACAAAAATCATTTTCAAAGAGTTTTTGTAAAACCTGTTGGCCAAAATGCACTCAAATGTTCAAAGTGTAACAGCTTAGAACATTTTGAGAAAGAATATCCCAAAGTTTGGAGACTTGTTAAGAAGGACTGGGCAAAGACTAGGCGAAGACTGATTTTAATTCTAACTCTCATGGACCCAAGAAAATCTAGGTACCAAAGAAAACTTGAATTTTTCTTATGATCGCATGTCACTATCAAAAGAAAGATAAAATGGTATTTGGATAGTGGTTGTTCGAGGCACATGACAGGGGACTCAAGCTGCTTTATAAAGCTAGTTAGACTGAATGAAGGAAAATTTTCCTTTGGAGGAAACAGTAAGGGAAGAATTGTAGGCTGTGGAACTGCGAAGATTGGAAACCTGACTATCAACAATGTTTCCTTGGTGAAATATTTGAACTACAATCTACTCAGCATAAGCCAGCTTTGTGACATTATATTCAAAATTAACTTCCAAGAAGCTATTTGTTCTGGAACGAGTCAAGACTTCTCCCAATCCTTCACAAGGCGAAGCATGGGAATATTTATTTTCTAGATGTAAACCCAAAAATTTCTCTGTGCCTTATATCAATTCAAGATAAAGCAAGTTTCTGACATCGGAAACTTGGTCATGTTAACATGAGGCAAATTGCCAAGATTTCTTCTAAGAAACTTGTTCGTGGTTTTCCCAACCTAGCTCATCAAAAGTCAGAACTATGTACTCCATGTGTTTTGGGAAGACAGGTTAGAAGTACCATTAAACTTATAAATCAAGTTTCTACCAATTGAGTTTTGCAGCTTCTACATATGGACCTTTTTGGATCAACCATAATTCAAAGTATTGGTGAAAAGAAATATTGCCTATTAATCGTTGATGATTACTCTCACTTCACTTGGGTCTATTTTCTAGCAAATAAATCTAAAGCATTCTCATATTTATCAAAGTTTGCAAAGAAGGTTCAGAATGAAAAAATGTTATGTTATTTCAAGTATACAAACTAACCATGAAGGTGAGTTTAAGAATTATGACTTTGTGAAGTTTTGTGATGAATCTGATTTCCAGCATGTTTTCTCTTCTCCATACACTTTAAAATAAAATGGGGTTGTGGAAAAGAAAAACATATTCTTACAGGAGATAGCTAGAACCCTCTTAATTGAGAGCAATATATCCTCTCGATTTTGGGCAGAAGCGGTTTCTACAGCTTGCTACATCATCAATAGAGTGTTATTGAGGCATATCTTGGAGAAAACTCCATATGAAGTGTACAAAGGAAAGAAACCAAATGTTTCCTACTTCCATATCTTTGGCTGTAAATGTTTTGTTTTGAAAAATGCAAATGATCGAATCGGGAAGTTTGAAGAAAAATCAGACAAAAGAATCTTCCTTGGCTATTCTACTTCAAGCAAGGCATATAGGGTCTTTAATAAGAAGACTCAACTGTGGAAGAATCTATGACGTCAAGTTTCAAGATTATGTGCAGAATCTACTAGACTAGACTCAACTTGAAAAGTTTGAACCTATTCCAGATTTTACAAAGTCTACTTCCCCCAAAGAGGTTCAGACTTTTGGAGAACAATAACAAGCAGATCGAGAAGACTCAACCAAAGCAGAGGATTAACAGACTTTCAAACCAACTAGTAACTGGAGCACAAGTTGAGTCATCATAAAGAACTCATCATTGGCAACATTGAGGAAGGAATTCGAATCAGATCCAAAAGGCGAGAAGAGTCGAGTGCTCTAGCACTTGTTTATGAAATATAACCAAAAAGTATAGATGAAGCATTGTTTGATGAAAGCTTGATTGAAACTATGCAAAAAAAGCTCAGACAATTTAGCATCAACAATGTTTGGGAGTTGATTCCAAAACCTAAAGGTAAATCTATAATCGGGACAAAATGGATCTTCAGGAACATGATGAACGAGAAAGGAAAAGTCATTAGGAACAAAGCAAGACTCGTGGCCAAATGATATACTTAAGAAGAATATATACACTATGATAAGACTTATGCATCGGTAGCGAAGTTATAAGTAATTAGATTATTACTTACCTTTATTTGCCATAAAAATTTTAGGTTATTCCAAATGGACATAAAAGAAATGCCTTCCTTAATGGATTTATTCAAGAAGAAGTCTATGTGGAACAACCACTAGGATTTGAAGATCCAAGAAAGCTAGATTCAATCTATAAACTGAAAAAGGCCTTGTATGGACTGAAGCAAGCACCTAAAGCTTGGTATGAAAGGTTGAATAAGTTTCTAATTCAAAATGATTTTGGAAGAGGGAGAGTAGATACTACTTTGTTTTGTTTTTTTTTTTTTTTTTTTGGTAAATGTAAGAATATATTAAGGAACAGCCAACTATACAAAAATCTGGTGCCAAGAACTTTCATTCATAATTTGAACATGCATAATGAGTGGAAGGGAGCCGGAGTAAAAGAACTAGAAAAAACAGCCGAAACAAACGGCAAAAAACAAAAACCACAAGCCACCAATGCAACAAAAGGCGCTGGCAGCAAGGAGCAACAACACCATGCAATAAGGCGAAGCACGAACAACGGCCAACGCAGCAAGGCGAAGCACGAGAAATGATTGGCGCTGCAACCAGCAGACCAACTCAAAAAGCCAGCAAAGCAAAACACACTGACGAAGGAGCAGGAGAACAAAAACACCACCACTAAGTAAGCTGAGCAAGGCCTTTGACAAAAAACGGAAGGGTCGAAACCCCATCCTCGTTGGAGCCACCTATTTGTAGGGTTATCCGGCACCTTACTGAAGGTCAACACTTTGTCCTTGACAACTTTGATAAGATGATTCTTCAAGGCCAAAACCTTAAGCACATCTCCCCGGAAAATGATGCTATTCCTTTTCTTCCAAATTAAATGGCACATGGCCCTAAAAGAGAACCGGGTAATGGAGTGGAAAAAATCCTTATTAGACAGGAATTTCAATGCCCAAAGGAGATTCTCCACCTAGACCTATTACACCAAGGAAGAGTACATCTTTCGGCCCAAAAATAAGCAAGAGTCACAGGGACATGGCACTCGAAGAAGAGATGGTCGATAGAGTTTGAAGTGGCATTGCAAAAGACGCATAATTCATAGTCAATTCTTCCATAAGATAGGAGAAAAACTTGAGTAGGTAAGCGATTCCTAGTAATCAACCATAGGTTGAATTGAAATCTAGGAGCAATGGCATTGTTCCATATAAATTGAGCCTAGGGAACATGATCCTTCTTGTTTCTAATTGCCTCCTAGGCTGAGGCCACTGAGAAACTACTAGAAGAATAACCGCACCAAGAGAATCGGTCGGGGGTCTGAGTGAGAACCGGAAAGGAAAAATCCCAACACTCCAATAGAGTCCTAAAAACACAACCCACCGATGAAAAGAGATCAGCCACCGTCGCCTGCCTAGAGAGGCCCGAGCTAGCAATAAGTGACTCCGGAATAACAAGGCTCAATGGGCCTTCATGGTGCTAGTTGACAAACCATAGTAAGACTGGACGACCATCACCCACTTTCCAAAGAAAGGATAATCTAAAATCCCTCATTACCTGAAGGATTTTCTTCCATGCCCAAGAACACACAGTAGGTATGGTAGAGACCCAAAAATTTTCACTTTTAAAAAAATTGGAATGGATCCACCGACACCACAAGGATTATTTATCAGTAAACAAAATCCAAATATACTTAAGTATGACCGCTTTGTTGCAATCCCGTAACCTCCGTATATCTAGACCACCCTCCTTCTTAGGAACACAAACATCCTCCCGAAACTTTAGCCCTACCTTGACCAAGAGTGGAGCCCTTCCAGAGGAACTGTTTGAACGAAGTCGATACTATTTTGTTCATAAAGAGAGAAGGAAAATATTTTTTACTAGTATAGATTTATGTAGATGAAATTATCTTTGGTTCTCCTAATGAGAAGGAAAATATTTTTTCAAAGTCTATGCAGGATAAATTCGAGATGAGCATGATGGGTGAGTTAACATTTTTTCTAGGATTGTAAGTTAAACAGTTGAAGAAATGTATATTCATTCACCAAGAGAAATATGCTAAAGATCTAATTAAGAAATTTAGGTTAGAGAATTGCAAAAAGACAAAGACACCTATGTCAAGTTCCTCGAAGCTAGACAAAGATGAAAAATGGAAGAAAGTAGATCGGAAGTTTTACAGAAGCATGATTGGTTCTCTTCTTTACTTTACTGCATTTAGACTTGACATTTTATTTAGTGTTTGCATCTATGCTAGATTTCAGTATGATCTTAGAGAATCTCATTTAAGTGTTGTAAAACACATCATTAAATATGTGGTGACTTCTCCAAAGTTGGGTCTGTGGTATCCAAAATAATGAGACTTTACTTTTCTTGGATATTCAGATGCCGATTTAGCAGGTTGTAAAGTGGATATAAAGAGCACTTCTGGAACCTGTCAACTGCTGGGAAATATGCTTGTATCTTGGTTCTCAAGAAAGTAGAGTACTATAGCTCTATCAACAGCAGAAACATAATATGTGGCTTTTGGGAGCTGTTTTTCTCAAATTTTGTGGATAAGACAACAATTAAGAGACTTTGGAATAGAAGAATCATGCACCGAAATCAGATGTGACAATACTAGTGCTATAAACCTCACCAAGAATCCAATTCTTCATTCAAGGGTGAAGCACATAGAAATTTGACATTATTTTATAAGAGATCATGTCCAAAATGGAGAGATTATGATTCAGTTCATTTATTCGAAGAATTAGCTGGCAAACATCTTTACAAAGCCTCTAAAGAAAAATCTATTTGAATCTAATCGCACCATATTAAATCTTATTTATCCTCTGGAGTAAAGTCTGGAGTTGGCCAGACTTAGAATTTCCAGACGTTACTTCAGTAAGAGAATGTCTCGAATCTAGGTATTTTATTTTTGGAATGAAAAGGTATGTTTAACTGAATTGTTGCTTGCCTATTTTATTTTTAAAATTATCTTTTTCGAATTTTTGAATTTTTGGTAGTTTTTATTTCGAAAAAGCAGTTTTTTTTTTTTTTTTAATGACGGTTCGATTATCTCTTTTCTTTGTGAGCTTTCATCTTCTTTATATACCCTATTGTATTTTCTTTCAAGCACTTTATTCCAAACCTTAAAATACAGACTTTCTACTCTCTCGTCTCTACTCTCAAGTTTGTTCCGCAAGTTTCCATCTTTTTCATTCGAACTTGTTTGGAAATCCTACTAGCTTGCAAGAATGTCTTACCAAAGAAAATCATCCCAGATCGCAAGCAAGGGGCCTCGGAATGTGCCTGAATGGCAGACATATTTCGATCTTACAAAAGAAGACTCTCCTCAGACATCTCCACAGCGCAACCCAAAGGACACTTCACAGAATCCTCCTTGTGAATTGTTGGAAGAGGAAGTTGAGCAAGATGTTGTTCCTCTTCGTACCTTGACAACCTAGGTTTTGTACAAACTTTATGATCATCTGAAAAAGGGTGGTTCACCAATGTCCTTTATTACTGATTTTCTAAGAGAACACTGTTATAAGAATGAAACGTTGTTTCTAAGAATGATAGAACGTCTAGGAATAGCAATGAAAGGAGTAGCGGATGAGGCTTTCCTTAACTTTCCTGTCGATCATAGGTTTAGCTCTTTCAATCAGTCTGAAAGCAAAGACGATGATGAGAGAATGTATTCGAATTTTCAACCGAGGATGGGTGTTGCTGCTGAAATGCCTGGTGATGGAAAGAAGCTTTTTCGTTCTAAAGATCACAAAAGGGTTTACACCCAATTGCTTAAAAGAGGGGTGATGAACCCTTGATCGGTCGACTTTGACTTTTTAGACTCAATCAAGGTGAATTTGAGGGAAAAATTGGCTTTCCTTCAAATTGAAAACTTCTACTCTGAGACAATGGTTGCCTATCCGAAATTGACTGCCTTTTTCTATTCAAAGTTGTCTTTTCTTGACCAGAATCATTTCAAATTCACTGTGAGCGATAAGGACTATCTAGTGGACGTTGATACTTTGGCTGACATTATTAGAGTGGAAAGGAGTGGTTTCCGACCAATAAGTGTCTTAGTTGATCATGCAACTAGATTCCTTATTAGGAACAGACTACTAGAAGCAAGCATCACTTATTCCAGATTGACAACCTCAAATGTCTTGCTGCATAAAATTGTGATTAACTGCATCAGACCAAAGGTTGCTTCCAAAACATATGTTTTAAGATTTGAAGCTAGACTTATGTTTGCTATCTCCAATGGTATGAAGTTCTCACTCCTTCATAAAATCCTAATGCACATGTATAGGACTGTTATGAAGGACAAGGGATAGCTACCTTACTTTGTGCTTGTCACAAAATTGTTTAGACATTTTCAGATCAAGTTTCCCACCTCTCTTTGCACTCGAATTGTTACTCCTATGGTTATAGGATTGAAAATGGTTTCAAAGATAAGGTTGAAAGATTTGAGCAAGGCTATAGAGCGCTTGAAGAAGGAATCTCCTAGCAAAACCAAGGAATAATCTGCTACAAGGAAGAGAAAATGCAAGGAAATTATGAAGATGATCTTACCATTTCTGCCTTTACCTTGAAGAATCTTCAAAGTTTTGTTGGACCAAAGGAGATAGAAGCAGGATAGAGAGCAGACACAGAGCAAAGAGAAGAAGGAAGAGAAGACGGAGAAGAAACAAAGGAAAAAGAAGAAGCAAGAAGAGAAGTTGCAAAAGAAGAGGATCAGGATGACTCCTATGAAGTAACAAATTGCAATATCCATATTTGAGGATTCAGAAGCTACTAGGAGTGGACAAGTAAAAGAAAGAACAGAAAAAGAACATAACTTTCGTGCCGAAGCCAAGAAAGAACAAGAAGAAGTTTTTCATTCTCCACCTGTAGGCATAGAAACAAGGGGAGCTCGTGAGAAAACAGGGACTTCTCATTTTGCAAGTGATGATATAAATCAATCTCTTGCCGACCCAAAAGAAGTCTATGCTTCTCATCTTCTTGAAGCTGACATTGGAGAATCCACTCCAAGTCTTGGAAGCAGACAAGTTGATGTTCCCTCATCTCTCAACACTCCACGAACTGAACGTGTTGAGGCTAGTGCACAAACATAAATTAATGCAGACTTTCAAAGGTTGCTCGAGCTCCTTGTGAAGTTTAAAAGCTTCATTTTGCTTTGCAATCTACTTCATATTTTCTCAATGAGAAGGTACAGTCTTTAAACTTTCAAGTTCAAGCTTTACATTGCAAGTTTCACAAACTACCAAGATCGAAGATGTTGAGAAGCTAAGGGAGACAATGCGAAAGCTGGAGGAGACAGTTCAGTTTATGGAGGATTTCTAGCTCGTTCGAATTCCAAGACAAACTTGATTTCATCATATCTCTTTTTAATTTTGACTTTCTCCACTTTTTGCTGTTGACAAAAAGGGGGAGTGTGGCACCCCTGAACTGCTAAAGTCACCACAGCTACCTATCGCTCCTCCTTATGAATACTAGTTACATCTCTTAGCGGAAGTACATTTTTTTTTTAATTTAAGAGTTTAGCGCAGCTCATAGCGAAATTAAAAATGAGTCTCACCATCCCCTTACTCTCTTAATGATGGCACAATGCACACTTACTACACATCAAACGACAACATAAGCCGAGCCACTTTTATTTACATCTTTAGGATGGACATCTTGGGTCGGTACAACCAAAAAGCCAAGACTTTTAGCTAAACTTGGCAGCAGCTCAAAAAGAGATCTTGACCCCCTATATCAATCATGTATAACCCTCCATCTACAAGTGTCGGCTATATCCAAAAAACGTCAGCTCCCACTCCTCACGGGGGCCATCACACCCATCCAGGTGCACCGGGCGGTGGTGGCGGCAATATTCCCCGCATCACTCCGTCACGGCAGACGTGGATTGACAAGAACTCTTGGACGACCGGGCCCCCAGCCAGGCCCACATCATACATAACCAGCGCCCGAACCCATATGAACGTCAAACCAGGGATGGTGACACTATTAAGCTCCATACAATCGACCTCCACGTCAGATGGAAGGCCGTAAAGGTACCCCGCATGACCGAAGCGAGAGTCATTTGTCTAATCTGAAATGTTGGTCCCCAAAGGGCTGAGTACAACCACTCAACAGGTAAAGGATCTATAAACTACTTAATGCATCAAACAGAACAATCATAACATCATAGTAGAGTACATATCATTCATGCATATACCATCATGCCATAGGTGCATATACAACCATGCACTCATCATCAAGCATTCATGCATATCCATCATGCCATAGGTGCATATACAACCATGCACTCATCATCAAGCATTCATGCATATCCATCATGCCATAGGTGCATATACAACAATGCACTCATCATCAAGCATTCATGCATATCCATGCCTTATGTGTACATACCACCATGCACTCATCATATTATATCATATGGCCATGCATACATATCACCATACCATGCATGATTCAATTTCCACTTTTTATCTTTCAATTGGAACATCACATTTTTCTTTCCTGGGACCAGTAATTTGCATCCCACATTTATTGCTCGCACCCAACCTGGCGTCACAAGGAATCTCAGGCACACACCTCCGGGCATCCCGAAACTCCCAAGGACATTTGGCACACACGCTCCGGGCATCCGGCACCCACCTCCGAGCATCCCAACACTCCCAGGGCATCGTTGGCTCACACCTTCGATGGTATCCTCATTTCTCATAATTCATATCCACATTTGTGTCTCAATATCAACATGGCACATGATGTAATGGCAACGAGGTCAATTTCAGCCTTTGAAATTCGCACAATTCCAGCTTGCACAGTTTTAGGAAACATTTTCATTAAATACCCAAATGACATTAAAAAATTATGAAATTCATACATGTGATAAGCAAGACATAAAAGCAGATACTTCATGAAGAATACTACACCAAAATATTCCCATATAACTCAATACAGAACACGCATCACAGCACTACTAATTCTGTCCGTTCCAATTGCACAGCTTTTGAAACATTTTTGATTAAATAGGCAAATGAACTTAAAAATTATGAAATTTGAGTATGTTGTATTCAAGACCATAAGGTACATACTTCATGAATTCATCAAAGTCAGATTCGTCCTAGGTAATGAAATATAGGCGGTTGAAACTTCTGTTCCCAGTACCGAAATTTCCAGATCTAACCATCTCCGGAAGACTAAGATTTCACCTACCTTTTCTTGTTTTTTTTTCTCTAAATTTTTTATATGTAAAATCTCAGGATATCCTTTACATCTTTTGTTAAGAAGTCGAAGTGAAATTGCAACAAAAAGATAGCCTTACAGTCCATGCATTCATCAAAGGTAGTTACCGAAATCTCCAGATCCTGTCTCTCCAAAGAATAAAGATTTCACCCACTTATACTTGTTTGTTTTATCCCAAATTTGAGTATGTTATACTCCAAGAAGTCATTAAAAAATTTTACTCAGAAGTCAAAGACAAAATCCAACTCGAACATCACATGCAAGCCACTAGAACATCCAAGGTCGAACTGTTTTCTCAAGAACAGTTTACTATTCTAGAACACCACTCCTAAAACCTCAATTTTTCACATCCTAAACATCCGAAATTTTCACCATTAAATCACATACACAAGGTACAACATGCAAGAATAGATCAAGGATCCCACTTGCCTCTAAACCAAACAAATAGTAAGCACCACGGCAATGGGACATGGCAACGAACGACGGACACATGGCGGACGGTCGACGAACGGCTCTCCTCCTTCCTCTCTTCCTTTCTCCCTTTCTTCCTTTCTTTCTTCTCTTTCTCTCCGCTCTTTCTCTCTCGGACGAACTCTCTCTCTCTCCCTCCCTCTCTCTCGCTTAAGCTGGCCATCATCTTCCTCTAATTTTCTTCCCCTCCATCATTAGCCATCATTAGCATTTGCATGGAAGACACTTGGCAGCTAGGAGGGAACACATGGCCTTTTCCATGCAAGATGGGCCTCCAAATGGGCTGGGCTTGGGCCAGCTTTGGGCCGACGGCAGCTCCTCCTTCTTGGGCTTTGTGGGCCGGCCGAGAATGGGGTGAGGCTATGGGTTGGTTTGGGCCTTTAAATGTCTAGCCCATCCTCATCCTAATAATCCACCTAATCCTTAATTATATAAACACCTAATTGGAATTTATAATTCACAAAACTTTGTGACCTAATTTAATAAATTCCAATCCATAATTCACATGGCCAAAAATAGAATTTTCCTATCAAATAATTACCCACCAATAGCTTGGCCAAAATCTCAATGCAAGATGTGAATTAGAGCACCTTTAAGGATTGATAGAAATTCTAGGATGCCACAGGGAGAACGTGCAAATTTAAACTCTGATTTGAACTTTTGTTTTGTTTATTGCAGATTTGATTCTGTTTGATTGATTACTGTTTGGTTGTTGCAGAACTTTTGTGAAACCTTTGTGGTCATGATTATGGACATGGATGAATGGTTAAAATCTTGATGTTTAACTATTTTTCAAGATTAGCATGTTTTCTGAGGTTGCATAATCAATACTATCCAGATCCTTAACAAATTATTTTTGTAAGATATCATGTACTGCTAAAGTGTTTTTTGCAGGCCATAAATTTTTAAATATGCATGGAAATTTTGTTACCATAAAAAAAGGGGAGATTGTTGGAGAAAATTCCTTTAATGTTTTGAAGTTGACAAAACTTATCCTTAGTCTATTCTGAAGACAACTAGACTTAAGTATCAAAGTCTGAAAACTTCCAGACTTTGTGTCAAAATCTGCCTACAATGACAAATTCCAGACTGAACCCTACTGAAGAATGAAAACTTATCCAGATGCGAGTTTTTGTTTATCTCTTCAGGAGTTCAATTCGTATGGTTTATAAATGATTTTCTAATTGGATATATCATCTACATGATTGATTATCTTTATTGAAATAAATTTGGATAAATAAATATTTTTGGATTGCAAGTAAATATGGAAATAATATACTTATGGAAACTAAGATCTTGATTATATAGGCGAACATGATTTACAAGCTTTCATCATAATTTTCAAACGGATTAAGATCTCCTTGATTGATTCTGTCAAACAGGTAGATTGGAATAATTTCTTTGGAAAGTGCTAATGATCGAGAATGCATGAAGGAGTATTTAAGGTGGATTCTTTAGTTATTCAATATAGTGTGTAAAAAAGAAATTTCAAAGTTTGAAACTTTCCATTTTCTTGTTACTCCAAATATTGTGCTCAAAGTTGCATACTAAAGAGAGAAACTCATAGTGAGACTTCATGAGAGACTAATAAAGACTTTTCACCATGAAGTCAAGATTACAAGACTGTAAAATCTCTTTTGATTCTTAGTGGAATTTAGCTAGTAGGTTATCAGCGTGGAGAGTGACGTAGGCTTGATCTAAGCCGAACCACTATAATCTCTATGTTCTTATTCTCTTCCCCGAATTCATTCATTTTGTTTATAGTTCTATTTAACTGCTAAAATCTAAACTCACTCAAAATCTATTGTTTTTAAGACTCAATTTTAGAACCTAGAATATATTTACTGTTCCTTATGAAAAATTGTTTTCACACATATTCACCTCCCTCTAGGTGTTCATATTAGAAGAAATACCTTGTAAGGAAGCTGAATTGAAAGATAGTAGTGCAAGATACTACAAGTATTGATTGAAAGCGAAAGCACGTGAGTCCAGCCCCTTTTGGAAATTATTCAATGGAGATGATTTTTTGGAGTTGGATAAGGACGAAATCATTCTAGAAACCCTGAGACATGACGGATTGCTAGATGACGTGTGTTGCGACCTATCCCTCAGGGAAGTGAATAGGTTTAGGGGCATTACCTAAAAGGTAGGCCTATAGCCCATGATTAAGTAAGAGCTTTTCCAAGCCCATACATCGCACGACATTTGGATGTTCATAAGAATTTTATAATAAGAAGTCGCCATTAACCTATGTGGTCGACTAGAAATCAAGGGAGGCATGGAAGTGTATCTCACTTCCTACGCAACTAGAAAATCTAGGATCAGTGACTTGATTACACTAATTAACTAATTAGTGCCATTTTGGTACCTAATTTTGTTCATTTTAGAAAGAAATTTCGTTAAGCAGTTTAGATTAATTTTAGACCAATCCACTAACACGCGAGGTGATTATGCGAATACACAATCATAAAAATATCAGTTAGCAGCCAAGGAAAGTGTTTAAATAAATTGCATGGGAAAACAAATATTTAACATTAAGGAAAAGATAAATGCTAAACCTAACTAGACTAAAGGGAAGTCAAAATCAATGTATCAATATCACGCAATCAATAACATTTGTCTCTAAGGACAATTGAAACTTTAAGCCCTAAGGGCTTGGTCAACCTTAAGCATAACTCTAAAGTGAAAGACTTCCAATTTTTAGGTGAAAACAACCTAAAAGATTAATTTTCACCTTTTTTGAGGATCTTTAATTTTTTTTTAGATTTTTTTATTTTTTCTGATTTTTCAGAAAAATTGAATTTTCGAATTTTCCAAAAATTGGATAGACTAACTCTTCTCGCTTATGTTATCTATTTTTTTAAAACCAAAAAAGACTTCTTGTTTGTATCACAACCAATTGAATGAACCCATATATAGATAGATATATTTTTTGTTGAAAGAAGTAAAGTAAAAAAATGAAGTCTAAGAAAGAAAAATATAAGGAAGATAAATAAATCCATTTCTACACGCTTGAATTATATTTGTTCAATACACTGTTGTCAATATGAATAATTAGAAAAGAATACAATAAAAAAAAAGTATAAATAGAGCAAAAGAAGTTTAGATTAATTTTAGACCAATCCACTAACACGCGGGGAGGTGATTATGCAAAATACGCAATCATAAAAATATCAGTTAGCAGCCAAGAAAGTGTTTAAATAAATTGCATGGGAGAACAAATATTTAACATTAAGGAAAAGATAAATGTTAATCCTAACTAGACTTAAGGGAAGTCAAAATCAACGTATTAATGTCACGCAATCAATAACATTTGTCACTAAGGACAATTGAAACTTTAAGCCCTAAGGGCATGGTCAACCTTAAGCATAACTCTAAAGTGAAAGACTTCCAATTTTTTGGAGAAAACAACCTAAAAGATTAATTTAAACCTTTTTTGAGGATCTTTAATTTTCTAATTTTTGAAGAATTTTTTTTCTGATTTTTCAGAAAAATTGAATTTTCGAATTTTCCAAATTTTTTGGATTTTTTAAAATATTTTTGAATTTTTTTGTTATTTTTCTAATTATTATTTAAATGTTTAGACTTCTTCAATTTTGGAATTTTCTAAGAATTTTTTTAAATTTTTCTTATTTTTTAATATTTTTGATTTTTTTAAATTCGAATTTTTTAATATTTTCTGAAATTTTTAATCTTTGGAAATTTTTTTAATTTTTATTATTTTCGAAATATTCTAATGTTTAATTTTTTTAATTTTTTTGAAATTTTGAAATATATTTTTAATATTTAATATTATTATATTTGAGAAAATGGATTGGGACTGATAACCGGATCCAACCTGCTAGCCTGATTCGATGACTTGAACTTAACCTAAAATGGACAAAACCTATTTCGTAAAACCCTTTTTTTGTATTCTTTTTCATTTTTATATTTTTATTAATATTTTGATTAATGTTTTTGTCTTATCCCTATCTTGTCTTTTCTACTGCACCTTTTCTCTCCTCCTCCTTCCCGAAACCAACTTTTACTTTATTTTTTTTATATTTTTTTAATGTTTTTATCTTATTCCTGTCTTGTCTTTTCTACTTCACCTCTTCTCTATGCCTTCTTCCCGAAGCCAACTTTTGCTTTCTTTTTCTCTCTCCTTTTTCTTTTATTTCTTTTTACTTTTTCTGCACTTTTGCTTTTTTTTTCTTTTACCTTTTATTTGTCACTTCCCCTGTAGTCTTCTTCCCCACGTGCTTTCCTCTTCGAATATCTTCTTCACCCTTTTGTCTTTTTCCACTTATAAACTTTTTTTTTCTTTCTTATTTCTTTTTCATGCCCATCTTCTTCTTCACGACAACTCCCCTGCATCCTCTTCCCCGAACTTCTTCTTCCATGGATTTCAACCGAACCCGTACCATCTGAAACAATAACATCCTCCAAAGGCGTTGTCACCGACGCCCACAACGGGCATCCATTTCGACCACCACTCGTCGGCCAACCTATTCGCCGATTTCCTTTTGTCATCGGAAGGCCATTGTCGGCCGCAAAGCAAGAAACACAAAACGACATAGATGATCATAGTGGCGGGGACAGCGAAACGACTAAACAACCAACGCTGGGGCATAAAAGAAAAACGACACCCCAACAGAACGAATAAACATGAAGACACTCGGTTTTGGCCAAAAAGGGCCAAACGAGACTAGATCTCGGCGAAGCTTTTTATCGAATGGGTTGTGTGCGCCACTGAACAAGTGGTTTCCGACTCAACCATGACTCGAGCCCGAGCCACAAAACCATAGCAAACAACCGCCAACACGCAGTGACCTAGCTAACGACCTATGGGGGTCGGAGTTTGTGTGAGCCGAGCGGCCACGAGCTCTGCCCGGCGTGCCAAAAAAGGGCAGCAAATAGAGGGAAAAAACAAAGACTTACTGATTTGGGTTTAAGAACGTCTATAGGGAGGGATCTGTTATAATTATGATTAATGGATCAATGAAAGCTAACAAATTACAATACGTTTTTTTATGTTCACGTATATATTAAATTCATAAATTTCCTAAATTCACATATATTTTTAATTTATATATTTATTGAATTCACGTGTTTCTAGATTTATGGATTTCTTGGATTCATGTATCTTTTGATTTATGAATTTTTTGGATACATGCGTCTATTTAATTTATGTATTTCTTCTCTACATGAACTTAAAAGCTCTATAAATAAATAAGAGTATAGAGCTTCATTAGAAGGCTTTTCGATAGAATAATTTGAAACAACGATTCCAAAAGAGATTTGAAATACTACTTTACTCTTATGATATTTCTAAGTGTGCTAGTTCAATTGAACGCTTTAACTGAGTCATGTTTGCAAAGTACTAATCCAAACAAGTTTAAGGTGTTATATCTTAGGAGGCATAGTTCATGAATATGCGGAGCACTATTGGCATGAACTAATCGACTTAAGGAGATTCAGATAGCCGTACCTTATCTCTAATTTTATGTTATTTTTCTATTGATATCTTATTTTTTTCTTCTCCAAGATTTGTAAGTTTACATAAAAAGAAGAATATTATAAAGTTGTTATCGTTTTATTTACATTGATGTTCTGATTACAACAAACATTTTGCTTTCTCTGGATTATATTCCAACAAGATCGTTGGATGGAGCTCGCGCGGCTAGGGCTTCCTCTTCCTCTCCGTTCTATCTCAGCCATCACTCTCCCCCAGCTCTTCACTCGATTGGATCTCTCTCTCTAAACTGAGCTCTCTCCCCTTCTCTCCTCGTGTCTATCTTCAAGCCCTCTAGTTCTCACCCTCTGCAGAACGTTGCTCTCCTTGGCACCAAAACCAGAGAAGCTTCAACCAAAAACATTTGTCTCCTCCCCCTCTCCCTTTCTCTGTTGCTCTTTGGCTCCAACAAAAGAACCTTTCTAGCCAAAACGGAAAATCCCCTGAACAAATGAGCAAGCCCCTCTCTTTTAAGGGCAACTGGCAAGCACGCATGGCCCCTACCACTTGTTAACTTGCCGACTGAATTGATCCAACCCACGGATCATGCTGCCATCTGCTCCATGGCCATCCCCCGTCTCCTCTGCTCATACTCTCCTCTTTTCTCATTCTTTTTGTAGAAGTGTGGTTGGCATGAGGGGAGAAAGATGACTTGTGTACGGCCCGAGCTGAAATAAAAGGAGATGGGCCAGCCCAAGTGCAAAAGGGAGAAAAGGAAAAGAGATAGGTGGGTGAGTCCATGCATGAAGAAAAACCCTCTACTCGGTCCCATTCGACTTTTCTTATACCTGTTAATGAGTTTTTTTTTTTTTTTTCATTTTGATGACAAATTTTTGGAAAAATTTAAAATGACCATTCACCATTCAATACGCAGTGCAATAATGAAAACAAGATACCTTTTAATGAAATTTTTTTACTTTTCTTTAATTTTCAATTTTTTTAATTTTAATAATTAGTGATAGTTATGTAAATGCTCATAATGTCTACGCGTAATAGATTTTAATGAAAACATACACGATGCATTTTAATGAAAATTATTTAGTTTACTTTTTGCTTCCTTTTTTTAGTAACTAATTCCTAATTTTGTATACGATAAGTCCTAAATAAAATGGTAAAAATTAGGTTTTAACAACGTGCTACCTTCTGGTATGGAAATGCCAAATGAGTTGAGACCCATGGAAATTCAATAGAATGATAGGATGAAATAGAAGGGAAAGGTCAAATAGGGAGTGGTCAGAGAAACTCGAGGAAAGAGGTATCAAAGCACTCAACTCTTGCTCTCAGCCACCCCATGGATGGAGGTGTCTCTTGAAATACACTTGAGAGTTCACTAAAAGGGAAAAAGGACCATAAAACCACTTCGAGAGGGATTCTGACATATGTGGATTTGTCCCCCTTGGAAGGTGCAATTGATGGTGGGTTGATGGGCACTACCGCAATGGTGGGATCTGATTTCGTTGTCGCGCATGGAGGAGGATTTTCCACACGTGAATGATACTTTATCGTAAGCTACAACTTATTTTCCCTTTTTGATGTGCCAATAATATGAAACCTGCGCCTCTTTTTCGGCGCCCCCAAATTTTACTTTATTAGCTCGAAAGTTACAAATGTGCACTTCAAATGCTCATGAATTAGGAACGAAAAAAGTACCTGAAATTTGTTAAATCTATTGCACTTGAACTAATTTAGCACTAAATATTTTAAGTGTTAATTTAGTCTAAACCTTTTCTAGACTTGCTAATTTAATTATTCCGGCCAATTTTAATAAGAAATTATTAAGGTGTACACTAGTATCCTATGTGGCACGCTTGACAATGACATGGACAATTTTTACCTTCTTTTCATTTTGGCGGGCAAGGGTCATGGCTCCGCTGGCCGTGAGTAAGGTCGCAAAGGTCTTTGCTAAATTTGGGCAATGCCATTAGCATGGCCTCGCCTAGGATCATCACAACCTCGTCGGTTGTGGGCGAGGGCGCGAGGGCCCTAAGGGCCTTCATGGCCCACCAACTCTAGGTGAGACAATCAAAATGAAAGGAAACAAGCAAATATATATCGAAATTATCAAAATATTATTAAAATGTCCATGTTAGCATTGACTTTATTAGGTAGGATTGTTAGCATTGACATCTATAATTTACACCCAAAATTGGCTAAATAGACTTAATTGGCAAAATATGAAAATATTTATGACTAAATTGGTATTATCATAATAGTTTAGAATTGAATTGATACAATTACAATAGTTTAGAACTTTTTTTGTACTCTATTTGGAGGTACTGCACCATTGACTTCGGGAAGTATAATTTTTTTTTTTTTTTTGCCAGACTTGGAGGAGGATAGCTCTATGAATATTTTCAGAATTACACATAAAAATGGGTTTTAAATAAATTAGACATTGAAGTGATAATGTTTAAATAAATGTGATATATTAAAACACTCGGTCCCATCACTTTATTAATTTGCTTTATAGAATGTTGTACCTCTAGCATTACTCTACATTACTCTACTTACAAAATGGTACCGATATGGATTCTAATGTTCTTTTATCGTGATATAAATTAGGACCATTACTAGAATATTTCGATATTAAATTATTGTTTTTTCTAACATTGATAATGGCCTCACAAAATCTTTATAAGATATTAGAGCATAAGGTTTTGAGTTTAAATTTTTCCAGACTCCTTGTCTCTTATTAAAAAATTACATGCCTAGTCATAGGCCAAAATTTAGCCTACTCATGAGGGCAAAGTATTAAAATATTTAAATATCAAACAACACTTTAGTTTAGCAGGTTAAGTTTTCCGAGCAGTTGCTAGCAGTTTCATAAAATTTAGTAACCATGATGCTCTAAATTTTAGAGGGCAAATCGACATTTTAAATGTCCACCATTTGAGGTTTTCCAAAAAAAAAAAGAAAAAATTACATGACCGAGCCTTTAATACTTTTTTTTCCTTGTCGTGCAGCATTTAGGATTTCAATACATGGAAATTAAGTATCTGCAATTAGAGAATATATATCATCAGCTAACGCCAAATTTTAAATATCAAATCTTTGGCTAATAGGTAGACATTTCATATGTTTGCTTATATTTGAATATTTCATTGAGAAAGCATTACGTCGGCCAATAAAAAAGAATAAGAAAGTAGTGATTCCATACATTTCATTCGTTGAATCTGTATTCTATGTCAGATTCGGGTGGGAATCAATTAATCAACACTCTTATAGATGGACATTTAAACTTTGATCTTTTTCTTTTTATAAATCTTTTGTTAGAATATTCAACCCAAAAATATGTATATAAAGAATATATAAATTTCGTAAATTTGGTGACATGGATACTCCAACATCCTTAATTCGATGATCAAACTATTTGATCACAAATTGACAAAAGGTGAAATGGGAAAAAAAAAATCACTTCTGGCATGAAAGAGAAATTGAGTGGCTTGGGGCGTATCATATGCAATTATTGCGTTAGTATTCGCACTCTCTTGCGTTTACAAATGAGAAGTATTATCGTTCTTCCAATCTTGTCTTTCTTTATGCGCGGTTGGATGATGAACTTTGTAGCATAAAAGAGAAATATTGAGTGGTCAACACTTACCATTTTGCGTTATGTGATGCATCAACCACGTATATTTGACTTCGAAAAATCGTGCGGTCGACCCTCATTATGCAGCCTTTAGTTGCTTCATAACACTAATTATAATTCACCCTAAACTAAACGTGACATGGACTAAAATTAGGGAAAAGTACCAAAAAAGTCATAAATTTATTGTATTGGTATCAATTCAGTCTTAAACTTTTCAATTAAACCAATTCGATCCTAAACCTTTTACTATTTATACCAATTCAGTCCATTCGGCCAATTTTGGCCGACCGAAACTGACGTGGAAATTTTTATGAATTTTTAAATTATTTTTATGATTTTTTAATTATTATGATTTTTTTCTGTCTTCTTCCTAGCGATGGCTGGCAAGCCTTCGGTGAGGCTTGCTGGCCACTGGACGAGGGCCACGAAGCCCTTGCCTATCTCCAGCAAGGGTTGCGGCCCTCGCCTGGCCTCTCCCAGGGCTGCCGGTGAGGAGGCTTCGCTTGGATCTAGGCGAGGCCAGCCTCGGCCGCAGCCCTAGGTGAGGCCAAGCGGCCCTCGCTCGGCCTCGCCCAGATTAGGGCTAAGCCGCTCCACGGCCCTGAGCGAGGCCGAGTGAGGGCCGCGACTCTCGCCGGCGGCTGGTGAGGGCCTCTCGGCCTCGCCCAAATCCAGGTGAAGCCGCCTCGCCGACGGCCGATCTAGGCCAGGCTAGCCTCGCCCGTGGCCCTAGGAGAGGTCAAGCAAGCTGGCGAGGGTCACAGCCCTCGCTCAGTGGCCAGTGAGCCTCACTGGGAGGCTCACCGGCCAACGCAAGGAAGAAGACAGAAAAAAAAAAGGAAAAAGAAAACAAATAATAAAAAATTCTAAGAAATAATTAAAAAATCATAAAAATTGCCACATCAGCATCCGGCCACTGGCCGACGTCCACGTTAGCATTCAGCCACCAGCTGACATCCACGTCAACGTCGGCCGGCCAAAATTGGCTGGATGGACTGAATTGGTTCAATTGAAAAGTTTAGGACTAAATTGGTACAAATGTAATAGATTTAGGACTTTTTTGGTATTTTTCCCCTAAAATCATGGGGACTATTTTTCTTAAGTAGATCTTGTTGCGAGACTCATATATTCAATATTTTTTTTATTTCATGGAATAGTTATCGAAACTACTTCATTTTAAGTGAGTAATATTGATCCGTTACTCTTTTTCTGTCAATTATATGATAATACAAATCTTTTCCATGACTGAAAAGAACGAAACTTAATTATGACCATACAATAGTTGCACAGCCAAAAAATTGATTCATGGGGTAAATCTTTGCCATTCCTGTCCTATCCCATGTGTAAATTTGACTGAACACGGTGTTAGCTCTAATGAAGAATGATGGGTAAAATCAAATGACCCGAGAATTGAAGCATGAAAAGTCGATCAGTACGAAATTTATAGCCTTATGTAAATAACTTATAAAGTTAAAGGGTGTCTTATTCAATGTAAGTGGATATTTAAAATTTTCAACATCATAGAACAAGTACATTCAAAAGTGCTGATGTTCATGTAAAAAAAAAATAAAAAATAGTAGGACTACTGGCAGTAGCCGTATATGACCTTTATATATGCTGAGCCAATACATATCGTTTCTACCTATTTTGCTCAGAAAATCCTGCAAAAGAGAAAATACAAAAAAGGAAAAAAAAAGAAAAGAAAAAAGACATACGCATGCATCACATACCATTACCATCAAAAGGTTTACAAACTTTTGCATAGCCTTTAAACAATGATGATCAACTCAAAACCCTATGAAGACAACTATAATGAAAACGATTGCTGTTCCAAGCTTCCAGCTAAGTAACTACAGAGAATCATCCTCCGCCATTCTCCTGAGATCTTCGAGAAAGCCTGCCATATTAGCCGCTGCTTTTGAGCTTGCCTTCGACGTCATCATTCTCTCCTTCAGCTCTGCCAACCTCACCCCCATCTCGCCGTCGTCCATGACCTGCCTCACTCCGTCCTCGACCTCCCTCTCCTTGAACCCGCTCAGCCTCACTCCAACCCGCCACGACTCAACGATGTACTTGCAGTTCACAAACTGGTCCCCCGCCACGGGCCAGCACAGCATCCGCCGCCCGCACTGCACTGCCTCCACCGTCGAGTTCCATCCGCAGTGCGTCAAGTAGCACCCCACCGCGCCGTCCTGCAGGACCTCCACCTGTGGGGCCCACGACACGACCCTGCCCTTGCTGCGGACCCTCTCCAGGAAGCCATGCGGCAAGCCCTCGCACCAGGATGGCCCGAGCACCCACAGGAAGGGCCGCCCCGTCGACTCAAGCGAGATGGCGAGGTTAGCGATTTGGTCGTGTCCCATGGGACTGACCCAACTGCCGAACGAGACGTAGATCACTGAGTTCGGTTTTTGATTCTTCAACCAGGTCAGGCAGGTGTCGTCTTCTTCCCAGAGGCTGGGGTTCTTGGTCACGGGGGACGGGCTGGTCAACGGCCCGATGGGGATGATCATCGGGTGGTCTATGGAGCACTGGATCAGAGCTTCATCTTCCTCCTCAGGGAAGGAGTTGACCAGTAGCCACCGGAGAGATGCCGACCGGTGAAGAGTCCGAGTCCAGAACTTGAATCTTGCTTGTCGGGCGTTGACCGGCCCGATCAGCCACGGCAGGTCGTGGGTAGTCAACGTGGGCTTTTGACGTAATTCACTTTTCTTCTGTGGTAATCCTGAAAATTTATATTTGCACGTTTGCATGTGACAATTAACGCCAGAGATACAAGGCGCTCATTCTCATGTTACGACACGTGATAGAATAATTACAATCATGTTCGAGATGAGGGTTGTGAATAATCTTCATTTAGGTCTTGGATAAGGATCGTACATCACGGCACGTGGTGTCGTGGTCTTCAAGAGATGGTCAAAGGACCAGATTTGTCACTTTATAGGTCACTCCACGATTTCTAAAACCAGGCTGTTGTAAATTATCATTTCGAAGGGAGGTGCACTCATGGTAAATTATCATTTCCACATTATTAATTAAATCAAGATAAGATAAATAATCTTGGCTTGTCCAAACTGCAAGAGTATATTCATGTTTTATTATAGGTTGCATTGGCGGTGCAGCAGAAGAAGGGCGCGACAAGATGGTATTAGGAAAAAAAAACCCAAAAATAAATAAATCGAGGGGCTTTTGTCGATTAAGTTAATGTTATGTTTGTCTGCAATAGACACGTGTGACATTTTCCCTTTCGCGAGTATTATTTTAATGTAACCAAAAAGATTTCCTGGCTATCCCATGATTGATTTTTGTAGTATCAAATGATGGTCGGCCTGGAAACAGTCTTTGCTAATTTGAGATGGAAAGCATGTGCGCCTTCTGTTACTACGGCAAAGACGATTGTACTGACTAAAAGTTTAGTAGAACCGCAGCAACTCTTGCATATATTTATGAATAATGCTCCAAACTCGGTCGATTTTAATCTCGTGAATTCCACGAGGCAATTATTCTAAAATAAACAAACGTGTCGCGATGTAACTTTTGTGTATAATATAAGAAATTCTCAGCTGTTACAGTTGGCAAAAGAGTATCTAAAACTGAAGAGAAGACCAAGTTCATAATATTGTCATGAGTTGTATGTTGTAATATTTTACTCCACAGTTATTAATTTGATGATCATCTCAGAATTTTTTATGTAATCTAATTCGGGAATGGGACAAATTTACATTTTGACTTGGTAATAAATAATAAGGATAGATGGATGGGATAGACAAAATGCATTAGTTTGATCTTCTTCTCGTGTCTTCCTAGCTAAAACAAAACTTTTATTTCAATCGATGCAATAGCAATTTAGATCATTAAAGTTTTCAGTACGTACTTAGCAGTTAGCAGTGGTTCTTCGTTATATATATATAACTTAGCCACGTAACAAGAGTGTGCGTTGTTTGAGAAAAAAGCATCTAGCTTATTCTCTAGAAATCATATACAAAACAGAAGTAATGCATAGGAAGAAGTGAAATGAAACGACTTGGGATAAAGCAAAGTGCATGGATTGAAACGACGAGCGATCGAGACTCACCGCAATCGGAAATGTGACCTTCTCGGACGAGTTCCGGGATGGCCGTGACCAGCTTGTAGGTCGCGAGCATGGCAGGCCAGAACCCCACAGTCGGGACCCTGCACCGGTTCCCCACCTCGATTGCGTATGAGGCCAGCAAGTCGACCACCATTAGCGCCATGTCATCGTCTGACACATCGAGCTCGCTCACGATCCGCTCGAGGTGGACCGGCATGATGTCCTCCATGGCCTTCTCGACTGAGAAGAAGTCGTGGGGCGTGCCATCACCGGCGCCGGAACCATCCGGGATTGGGACATACGTGATCACCTCCGCCGTCTTCCTATCGACCGGGGGAGAGATCCTGCGGTGGATGAATTCCGGGGTGACAAGCACTGGATCGAAGCCGTGGGAGTGGAGGGTTGAGGCTAGTTTGAGCATGGGAGTGACGTGGCCTTGCGCTGGATAGGGGACTAATATTACCTTTGGCCTCCTTGCGCACGGCTTCATATCTCTCTCTCTCTCTCTCTCTCTAGATTTTATGGGGGTTTGTATGTATGTATGTCATGAAATACAGTTGTTTATATAGTTCAATTAGAGGCGCGTGGGCCGGGAGGAGGACAGTGTGGAAATGAGATGGGCAAAAGCTGCTATCTTGAAAGGGACTTTAGTGTTTTCTTCTTTCCTCTTTTTCGGTACAAGTGTTGTTACGGAATCACTTTGGTGCCATTTATCAATTGGTCATAGCGTACTTTTTAAAAAGAAATATTGAGTAGAGTTACTTTGGAATTATATTTCAGATGATAAATCCTACCTAGATCTGGTGCACTTTGTGCTTCGTGACAAGAAGGTGCACGACCCAAACGCCTCCTCAGCTTCCTTCGCTGGTCTGATTCCTTCATGAATGTGCCCCCAACTTGCATTCCGTCTCGATTATCACCAACATTCTATGGCTTTTCCTATCACATCGCCAGCCGAATGATCGATACTGGCATGCCAGGATTCAATACGTCTAAGATGTGCATTTTGAAGTTATCAGCCCACACTAGCAATAATATTCACCTTCATCTTGAGGAAGAGTCCGATTTGTTAAGATGATTGGGAGCCGCTTCTCCTGTCAAATTCAAAAACGACTTTTCATTGATCTACAATTTTTTTTTTATTTGAAAATGAAAATAGGTTCTAGTGTTTTCAATCGAAACCTAATTAGCCCCAAATCATCAACTTGGGGCAAGGAATAGGCTCAAACCACGTCGTTGGTATGTTTCAATGATATCATCTCCTTGGCAAACCACGTTGGAGGATTTTGTATTTAATTAATACCATGTAAGACATTCATGCAAGGTAAGTCATCATTGTCTCTCGAGTTGATTTTTTTTTTTTAGATGTTATGATTCTTAAACGATAGATTGAAAAGTTATGTTAATAAAATAAGCATTGTATAAAAATTATGATATTGTCAACGTCACTTTTTCACAATTGCAGACATGTCGTAATTGTGCTAGATATACTAGTCATAAGGCTATGTGGTAGATGCACAGATGTGAGCTCTTCAAGTCTAAATAACAATAATGGAAGAGGGAAACTAGTCATAAGGCTATGTGGTAGATGCATAGATGTGAGCTCTTTAAGTCTAAATAACAATAATGGAAGAGGGATTTTGAATTCTAGAGCATATATCATGTACTAGTTACGTGGTTGATGCATAGATGTGAGCTCTTTAAGTCTAAATAACAACAATGGAAGAGAGAACCGCTTGACTTTTGAATTCTAGAGCATTTATCATGTACTAGGTACAGGCTGTAAAATTAGAATGCATTTTTGAGACTTTGTAGAGGGACGAAAAGATCTTTTGCCCGTGCGTGTCTCTCGAGCTCTGTGTCTCGACATAATTCAACTGTCGACAACAACTTCATATTCTCTAGATTAAGGATTGAGATTCATTAAATACCTTGGGAGAGAGTATTGTGCGTATTAGAGGATCCACATCTCACATATGAATCATAAGAACCCTTGCAGGCATATAGATGGAATTAGGGGCAAAGTGACATGATGGTTGAAGGTGATAATAACGTAGAATTGTATTCAACATCACACCATGGATATAAGGAACTATGATTAAACCTATTAGGTAAAGTGTCCCTTCAATAATTAAATTATGGGATAAGTACACTATCATGGCCATAAGTTGTGTACGGCGCTCACTTTGATGCAAAAAATTTTTGTCGGATCACTTAAGTGCCAAAAAGTCTGAAAAATGATCATTTTAGTGCCAACTCCGATCTGATTGGCCGGAAATCCGACGTGGCACTTTTTTATTAATTTTTGAAACTGATGTGGCTCGCCGGAGAGTACAGTCAGCATTCTAACACTAAAACGATGCCGTTTTGTGTCTCCCCCAACTCAAAACATTAAATCTTCGGCTAGTTGCCGTCCTCAACAATTCCCGCGCTCAGCGGCTGCGGCTCCAACCCTGACCCTTACCCCGACGATGGCCACTCAATGGCTGCAGCTCCGACCCCGACCCCGACCCCAACCCCAACCTCGACCCCGACCTTGACGATGGCCACTCGGCAGCCGCAGCTTCAACCCTGACCTCGACGATGACCACTCAACGGCCACGGCTCCGACCCTAACCCCGGCCTTAACCCCGACAATGGCCACTTGGCAGCTACGGCTCCAACCCTGACCTCGACCCTAACCTCAACAACGGCCACTTGGCAGCCAAGTCGAAGGCCGTGATTTGGCCGGTGCTCGGGGAGGCCATTGACAAGTGCGTTGCCATTGATGTCTCCCTCTCCATCTTCGATCTCCCCGACGAGTGCCTGGCCTGCATCTTCCAATACCTAGGCTTTGGCGACCGGGGCTGGTGCTCCCTTGTGTGCCGTCGAAGGCGTTCAAACAGCGCCGAGCAATGGCGGCCGAGCGAGTGACTGCGCCCAGCGGTCGATGGCGGCCCAGCGATGGCAGAGGCCAAGCGGTGACGGCCAAGCGAGCTAGATCAGAAAAACCCTAATTTCAATCCCCAAATATAAAAAAAAAAATCCCCAAATGAGTTAAATGGCGTCATTTTTGTGAGGCCATCCACGTAGGATGGCAAAATGAAACGACATTGTTTTCTTAAGGAGGACCGAAAACGACATCGTTTTAAAGCAACCGAAACTTTTTTTTTTTTAAATATAAAAGCCATGTAATTAATCTGGCCGGAATCTCTCGCCGGTGGCACCAAAGTGATCGTTTTTTCTTCAATTTGGCATTTAAATGATCCGACGGAAACCTTTGGCACCAAAGTGAGTGCCGTACACAACTTATGGCACTGATAGTGTACTTCTTCCATTAAATTATTATAACTCAGTTAAGAAATAACACTAAACGAGAGAAATTCTAACATGTGTGAATTTGTTGCCTTCCATATACTTATAAGATACTAGCACTTTACGAACTCTTTTTAAATGATGTGGGTGTGTGTGAGCTAGGGGTGTGCAATCAAACCGGTTCTACCTGAAAACCTAACCAAACTGCCCAAAATATAATTTTGGTGACTGGTTCCCGTTGGAACTGGTGGGGAATAGGTTCCCGTTGGAACCAACTTGGGAACCTAACTAGTCTACCTTGTTTTGGAATCTGTTTTACAAGCTAAAAGCCAAAATCCTAATTTCTTTTCCCCCTAAATTCTAATCTCAGCACTCCTTCATCCATTACCTTTTGTTGGAACTCCTCGCTAGTCTTTCCTCCTCGAGCTCTATAATTTATATTCTATGTTACATGTTTGAATTTTTTAGCATTTATAATTGTATATGACTATGCATTTTTTGCAGATAGGGATTTTTGTTATTAATTTTTTACTTTGGATCGTTTTGTTATTCAAAGTTTCGTATCATTTTGTTATAAAAAAAAAAAAACGAAAAAAGGAAAAAAAATAAAACAGCTTCTCGAGTAGACTTTGGAACCGGATCGAAAAAACAAGGTAGGTTCTAGAACCGGTTTCGGGCAAATAAGGTAGGTTTTAGGGTTTAAAAAACTGGGAATTAATTAAGGGAAAATTCCAAATAAGGACTCAAAGTGAATTTTTTTTCTCAAATAAGGACCCAAAATGAACTTTATGTCAAATAAGGACCTAGAGTGGATCCATTGTTTCAAATAAGGACCTGAAGTGAGTTTTATGTCAAATAAGAATCCAAAGTGATCAAGTTAATCTCTATTGAGGACCTTAGTTCATCGACAGACATTTTCCTAGATTAAAATAGGGGCAATTTTTTCAAAAATTTGTGATTTGAAAAAAAAAGGAAAATTCTAAATTAATTAAGTTTAGGTTATTCATTTAGATGTTTACGTTTTCTTCTTTCTTCTCCCCCGTTGCACCTCAACCAAATTGCTACCCGGTCATTGTCACAACTCGATTCTCGTCACTCACCTTGCTCGACCGGCGGAGAATTTGGGTATCCGCAAACAAAGAAATAAGATTTGGTTTTCTTCTTGTTTTTGAATTCGTGCCTCAATTGGCGGAGAATTTGGGTCATCAACTTTGCGGAGGATGAATACAAGGAATGGGGAGAACTTCAGTCTTTGACTTTGCAGAGGATGGGTACACGGAACGAGGAGACCATAGAAGACTTAGGTTTTTTTTTTATTTATAGGATTTGTTAATTTTCCTTATATTTTTTTTGGACAAAATTGCCCAAACTCTGGTTGTTGAAAATGTCACATGCTTGATAGCCGGTGAATATTTGGCTGATCGCTCAAGTTCTTATTTGAAATTGATTCAACTACTTCGGGTCCTCAATTGAGACAATTGGCCTACTTTAGGTCTTTATCTGACACAAAGTTTATTTCGGGTCCTTATTTGAGAAAATTAGTCAACTTCAAGTCCTCATTTGGAATTTTTCCACTAATTATCTACCTATCCTAGAATCAATCATTTTTAATGTGAGTCCGTTGCATTTTTGTGGGCCCAAGTAGAACCCGCATAATTTAAAGGCCGAAATGCATTGAATTGACAAGTGCCTAGTGCGTCCAGAAGCATCTCGTGCGTGACAAGAGAGTATGTTCGCTTTACGAGAAAGCATGGTGGCGTTCGAAAAGCCAGGCCTGCGCTTTTTGGCTTCTGTCCCCTTCGGAAGAGATACGTAGCATCGATGTTTGGTTGATGAGCACTACGGCACTAGTGGGATCTCATTCATGCATGCGCATGGAAAGTGATTTTCCACACGTTGTGATATTTTATTTCAAGTCACAATCTACTTTTACTTTGGACGTGCCAATTATATGAAAAACTGTCTTACTTTATTAGCTCCAAAGTTGCAAATGTGCTTTTCACTAGTTTTTTTGTTTTGTTTTGTTTTGTTTTTTTCTGGTCGAATGCTTTTCACAAGTTCATTGGCTAGGAGCAGTGCACTGTTGACTTGGGGAAGGATAGTTCTTCCCTTTGCCTGGCTTGGAGTATTTAAATGAAGATATTTAAGAAAATACACATAAAAATAGGTTTCGAATAATTTAGATGTCAAAGTGATGGTATTTAAATAAGTGAGACGTATCAAAAACTCTTGGTCCATCACTTTATCAATCAATTTTGTAAGTTCTATACTCCTAGCATTGCTTTACTTATAGAATGGTACCGAGGTGATGCTATTATATCGTGATATTCATAGGGACCATTGTTAGAATATTCAAATTCTAAATCATGCTTTTATCTAACATTAGTAGTGGTTCCATAAAAATCTTTACATGATATCAAAACATGAAATTTTGAGTTTAAATCTTTCCAGACTCCTAATTTGCCTCTTGTGTTATATATTTCCTCATATAATCATAGGCCAAAGTCGAGCTTACATGTGAGAGGAGGGTGATAAAATATTTAAAAATTGAACAACATCTTCATTTAGCAACTTAAG
Organism: Eucalyptus cladocalyx; assembly: GCA_017140615.1. Classification (NCBI taxonomy): domain Eukaryota; kingdom Viridiplantae; phylum Streptophyta; class Magnoliopsida; order Myrtales; family Myrtaceae; genus Eucalyptus; species Eucalyptus cladocalyx. The sequence continues at coordinate 7,672,459 of CM029516.1, read as the reverse complement.
CTTTTAAAATAATTGGTAGTGATCCCACAAAATTTTACAACTATAATGCTCTAAATGTTAGAGGGTGAATCAACATTTGAAAAGTCCTCCATATGAGATTGCCCCAGAAAAAAAATTACAAGATCGAGCATTTAGTAGTTTTTTTTTCTTCTCGTAGTGCATTTTGGAATTCAATACATGGAAATTATGTATCCACATCAATTAGAGAATATATATCATTAACTAACGCCAAAACCTGAATATCAAATCTTTGGCAAGTAGGGAAACATTTCACTTTTTTTTTTTCCTTAAATGTAAATATTTCATTGAGAAAGCATGACGTTGGCCAAGAAAAAAAACTAATCAAAGTAATGATTTTCGTTCCATTTCATTCATTGAATTTGTATTCTTTGTGAGATTCGGGTGGGGCGTATTATACGGCTGTTTTTGCGTTGGCAATCACAAGCTCTTGCGTATAAAATGTGAAGCATGATTGTTTTTCCAATCCTGCCTCTCTTTATGCGTGGTTGGATGGTGAACTTTGTAGCATCAAAATATTGAGGGGTCAACTCTTATCATTTTGCGTCATGCAGTGCATCAATCACATATATTTAACTTCGATAAATTGTGTGGTCAACCCTCATTTTTTGAATAATTAAATATTAAATTATGCCATCATTTAACAGTTTAAACTTTTAAAATAATTGGTAGTGGTCCCAAAAAATTTTCATGATAATAAAGCCAGAGGTCATGAGTTTGAATCTTTCTAGGCCTCAGTTGCCTCCCTAATTGAATTTTCATGCCTAGTACTAGGCAAAAAGACTAGATTAAGCTTGGGAGGAAGTGTTAGAATAATTAAATATTAAATCATGCCACCATCTAATAGCTTAAGTTTTTTGAATAGTTGGCAGTGATCCCACCAAATCTTTTACTTATTATGCAGCTTCACCATACATGGTTGCACAGTAGAAAATTCGATTCATGAGATAAATCTTTGCCATTCCTATGCTCCTCCCACGCATAAATTTGATGGAACGCAGATGGACTGCTGGCTCTAATGAAGAATGATGGACAAAACCAAATTATCCGAACATTGAATCACGAAAAATTGATCAGTACGAAATTCATAGCCTCATGTAAATAACGTACAAGGTTAAAGGGTGTCCATTCGATTTGTGTGAATATTTCAGTTTATGAAAATTTATAGGAGAAGTACAGTCGAAAGTTCTGACGTTAACATGTAAAAAAAAACACATTGTGGGACTATTAGGCTGCGTTTGTTAAAAATTGTTTATGTTCCCAAGAACAAAAATTTCTGTTTTTTTGTTCCTGGGAACAATAAAGGAACAAAACGCGTTTGTTCCATAATTATTTTTTTGTTCTCAGAAACACATCTGAAACAGAAACAAGAAACAAAAAAAAAAAGTTGTTTCTTGTTTCTGAAACACATTTTAAAAACACTTTCTTTTCTTCTTCTTTTTTCTTTCTTTTTTCTTTGGCCGGCCAAGGCCGGCGATCGGCCGTCGAGGGCTAGTGACGCCGTCAGGGGCCGGCGAACTCGCCGGAGCGTCGCCGGCCCTTGGCAAAGCTCGGGCTCACCTTGGCTGGGTGAGCTCGAGCTCGCCTAGATCCGGCGTGCCCGACCTCGCCCAGCGGTCGGTGAGGCTCGGCGTTGTTGGGCCACCGCCAAGTCATTGCTCGGCGGTGGCTCGGCGAGGCCGAGCCTTGCCGGGCCGTTGGGCGAGGTTGGGCTCGCTAGCCGTTGGGGAGGTCGAGCTCGCCCAGCCAAGGCGAGCCGACCTCACGCCAAGCAAGGCAAGCTCGATCTCGCCCGGATCCGGCGAGGCCGAGCTCGCCCGGCCAAGGCGAGGCCTAGCCTTGCCTAGCTACGGCGAGGCTCGGCCTCGCCGGGGCCGGCGAGCCTCGCCGTGGCCGGGCGAGGCCGCCGGCCCTTGTCGACGGTCGCCGGCCATGGCCGAGGCCGGCGACCGGCCAAAAGAAGAAAAAAAAAAAAAAAAAAAGAAAAAATAAATAAGAAAATAAGAAAGAAAATATAAAAAAATAAAAGAAATAAAAAAAATTATACAAATTTACCAAATGTGTTTCTGTTTATTTTTTATTCCCGGAACAAGTTTACCAAACGCGTTTTTTTGTTCAAAAATTGTTCCCCGGAATGGAAACACTTTTTTCTATTTCTGTTTCATGGAACAATTTTTAAACATAAATGTTACCAAACGTGCCTAAAGTGGTATATTATCCGTGCGCTGAACAGATATAGTTGCTACAAATTTTCCTCAGAAAATACTGCCACTGCAAAATAGAAAGTACTGCACATACCCATACTATCTCAAGATTTACGGACTTTCGCATGGTTACACAATGATGATCAACTCAAAACCCTAGCAAGACAACTCTAACAAAAAACGACTACTGTTTCCAACTTATTACAGAGAATCATCCTCCGTTATTCTCCTAAGGTCTTCAACGAAGCCTGCCATATTCGCCACCTTTCTCGAGTTCGCCTTTGCCGTCATCATCCTCTTCTTCAGCTCCGCCAACCTCTCCCCCATCTCACCGTCCTCCATGAGCCGCCTCACTCCGTCCTCGACCTCCCTCTCCCCGAACCCTGCCATCCTCACCCCGACCCGCCAAGCCTCGACGATGTACTTGCAGTTCACAAACTGGTCCCCCGCCACAGGCCAGCACAGCATCCGCCGCCCACACTGCACCGCCTCCACTGTCGAGTTCCACCCGCAATGCGTCAAGTAGCACCCAACCGCGCGGTCGCGCAGGACCTCCACCTGCGGGGCCCATGACACGACCCTTCCCCGGCTGCGGACCCTCTCCAGGAAGCCATGTGGCAAGCCCTCGCGCCATGACGGTCCGAGCACCCACAGGAAGGGCCGCTGCGTAGACTCGAGCGAGAGGGCGAGGCTGGCGACTTTGTCACGTCCGATGGGACTGACCCAACTGCCGAACGAGACGTAGATCACCGAGTCCTGTTCTTGATTCTTCAACCAGGTCAGGCAGGTGGCGTCTTCTTCCCAGAAACTAGTGTTCTTTGTCAACGGGCACGGGCTGGTCAACGGGCCGATGGGGACGATCGTCGGGTAGTCTCGGAAGCACTGGATCTCAGCTTCATCGTCCTCCTCGGAGAAGGAGTTGACAAGGAGCCACCGGAGGGACGCCGACCGGTGTAGAGCCCGAGTCCAGAACCGGAATCTTGCTTTCCGGGAGTTGACCGGCCCGATCAGCCACGGTAGATCTTGGGTGGTCAACGAGGGGTTCCGACGTATCTCGCTTTCTTTCCGGGGTATCCCTGCACATCATTTCGCACGTTTGCACGTGAGAATCAACGCCAGAAATACGAAGTACTCATTCAACGTGGTCACATCTCGCAAAATCGATATCCAAGATTAGGGTTGTAAATCATCATCGTTTAAGGTCTTCAAGAAAGATTGCGAAATCGTCGTGGCACGTGGTATCGTGGTCTTCAAGGGACAGTCCAAGGACCCGGTTTCGTTGCTTTCTAGGATCTTTCGCTGATTTTCTAAACCAGGTTATTCCAAAATTCTCACTTCGAAGAAAGGCGAATTCGATCGGACATCGATGAGGCTACGTAGAGCACCACATTAGTAACGCATAGAGATAAGCTAAATAATCTTTGGACTGTCCAAAATGCTAGAATATATTCGTGCTAAGCTATATGTAGATTTGACGGTGGAGAGGGCGTATTGTAAAGTGGGCACAACGTGTGTGACATTCATCTGTCGCAATTGTTATTTTGATGCTCCAAATATAACTATTTGCTTTCGTAGTCAATCGGTATATAAAACTAGGCAACGTGATTGGATCGTACGCGGACGAAATGGACTTCCCGACAATACCATTGTTCATTTTTATTTATTTATTTATCAAGTATCAGTGAAGTTGACCCTGGAAACAATCTATCCTCATTTGAGATGGAAGGCATGTGCGGCCCATTATTTCTTTGGAAAAGTCAAGTTTACTAACTTAAAGTTTAGTAGAACTCAACAACGCATGCGTGTGTATATATATATATGAATAGTCCTCTAAACTCTGTCCATTCCATTTAAGCTTATGAATTCCATGAGGCAATTATATTCTAAAATAAATAAAGATCACTATACAAATTTTCATGTTACCTCATTTTGTGGGTGAGACAAATTTATGTTTGACCTGAATATGTATTACAGATAGATATGTGATATAGATGAAATGGGTTAATTTGATCTTCTTCTTGAGTCTTTGTAGCTAGGTAACAAGAATAGATGCAATAGCATATTATATTACAGCTTTCTATATAAAGTTAGCTGTGATTTTTTCCTCATTTATTATACCTTCGTGAAAGTACCAAAATTCTGATAATTTATTCAGGAATTAGCTTGGTAATACGAGTGTCCGTTATTTGAGAAAGAAGGGGCTGGATTATTCTCCAGTAACCTAACTCAATTATGTTAGATGTGCTTGTGAAATCATATACAAGACCATAGTATTGCATAGAAGGAAGTGAAATAATATGAATTGGAATAAAGCGGAGTGCATGGGCCGAAACGAAGAGCGATCGAGACTCACCGCAATCGGAAATGTGACCTTCTCGGACCAGTTCCGGGATGGCTGCCACCAGCTTGTAGGTAGCGAGCATGGCGGGCCAGAACCCCGTGGTCGGGACCCCACACCGGTTCCCCACCTCGATCGCGAACGAGGCCAGCAAGTCGACCACCATCAGTGCCACCCCGTTGTCTGCCACGTCTAGCTCGCTTACGAGCCGCTCGAGGTGGACAGGCATGACATCCTCCATGGCCTTCTCGATGGAGAAGAAGTCGCGGGGCACACTGTTGCTGGCGCCCGAGCCATCAGGGATCGGCAAGAACGTGATCACCTCCCCCGCCCCTGCCGCCGGATCGACCGAGGGGGAGATCCTGCGGTGGATGAATTCCGGTGTGACGAGCACCGGGTCAAAGCCGTGGGAGTTGAGGATGGAGGCTAGCCTGAGCATGGGAGTGACGTGGCCTTGCGCTGGATAGGGGACTAATATCACCTTTGGCCTCCTTGCACAGGGCTTCATCTCTCTCTCTCTCTCTAGAATTATGGAGTTTGAATGTTATGTATGTCTTGAAGCACAGTTGTCTATATAGTTCGAGAAAGGCGCATGGCCCCCTAGAGAGAGAGAGAGAGTCAACGTGGCATGTGGAAATGAGAAGGGCATCATCGGCCAATCTTCGAAGGGGACTTCAGTGTCTTTTCTCTTCTCTCCTCTTTTGCCCTTTTTTCTGTACAGGTGTTTTTCGATAAGAATGAGAAGCAATTTGCGCACACGACGTCATACCGCTGCATTTACAATTCGCAATTTGCCACATGCACGCGTAATCTATATAATATAACTGTGGAAGAGGAACCGCTAGATGCTGAATTCCAAAGAACATGTCTTGCATTCGGTACAGATTGTGAGGTTACAAACACGTTTTCGCGGTCGTGTATGGCGATGGAAAGGTTTTTCTTTCTACCTTGCCCCGTGTTCTCAGCCTCTGTCTCTCGACAAATTTCGACTATCGATAACAATCTCACTTCCATAATTCAATTGAGTGAGAGTAATCGGAAACACCTAGTGCAGATCATGGAGTTCCTTGTAGGCATGTAGATAAATTCCAAGCCAAAGTGATGCGTCATGTTGAAGGTGTGGTCCTAGGATCAACTAGAATCTTATTCGCCGTCAAAAGTAACTCTGAGTCAAGTTATTGGGTAAAGCATCTCTCGAATCTCGAGTTCGTATGAAGAGAAAGATTGGACGGGAACATTGTAATTTAAGCAAGAAATTACACATTAAAAAAAACCCAATTGATTGGAAGCTGTCCGCTCTCTCTACATATGAAAGTCAGCGCTTCACGAGCTTTTCCAAGGTCATTCAACCACATGTGAGCCCATCGTATCTAACCCATTGGTGCCTAATTGCCTATATATCTCACGAGGGGCCCGCATGATCTAAAAGCCCAAGTTGTAATGGATTCAGACGCACACGACACGTTGGAGGAGCCCCCCACGCCTTCAAAGTGCGAACGTTGGCGCTTTTATAAAGCGAGAGAGTCACGTGTCACTGTGCTTAAAAAAAAAAAAAAGCCATGCCCGGCGGCCCTTGTAGCGACTGCCCCTTTGGAAGGTATTTGGAATTTGATGTTAGGTCGACGGTCACTACTCCGGTGCATGTACTGTTGCAAGTGGGAAGATGATTTTTCTACAACCTGGTGTCCTTTCGGCAGGCCAATAACATGAATGGGCGTGCCACTTTTTAAGGGCAAAGGGCAAATGCGCTTTAGTTAGCTCGAAAGTTGCAAACGTGCTTTCCCACAAGTCCTTGAATAAGAAAGCAGCAGAGCACTGCTGACTTGGGACGGGAATACTTCTTTCTTTTCTTTTGCCAAGGCTCGGAGAACGATAGCTCATTGAATTATGTTGGGGATCCATAGAAATAATGGGTTCCTAGATGATTAGAAGTCGAAGCGATAAATTCGAATGAGCGAGATGTCAAAAACACTTTGTAGTTTGTCCCTTCACTTAACTAATTAACTTTGCGAAGTTTCATACCTCTAGCGTTACTTGATTTACCGACATGGCTCATAATGCTCTTATATCGAGGTTCAAAAGTGGGAATGCAATTGACTTCCCTAGAACCGATCTTGAACCAATCGGGTCAAGCCGATTTGGTTTAGTTCTCGGTTTGAATCGAGCGAGGATTATAATTTTAGAGGGTGAATCGACATTTTAAGTATCCTCCATATATGGCCGTCCAAGGAATTCTTTTAAAAAAAAGTAATGTGAACTTCCTCCCATATCATCCGTTGAATCTTCATTCGATGTGAAATTCGGGTGGACATAAGTTAAATCACTTATATATGGAGTTCTAAATATTTTTTTATCCCTTTAAATCACCATTTGCCTGGATCAGAAACTACGGGGGTCCCCTTGGTGATGGATTGGGGCATGTTGCACGGCAACCATTGCGTTAGGAGTCGCAAAGCCCTGGCGTCCTGCAGACGTGAAGTATTTCTTAATTATACGCTTGGTTTTTCTATGTATTTATTATATACGTGGCTCGAGAATGTAGTTTGAGGCATAAAAGAGAAATTTGGGGGGTCAACACTTATTAATTGCTGTCGCAAATGTTCATTTTGCGTCATGTGATGCATCAGCCACATGTACTTTTTTTTTTCCTTTTTTTTCTTTTTTATGTGGAGGAAAAATGCGTGGTCAGCACTTATGTCGCATCTTCTAGTTGCTTGGTAATGTGGATCTAATTCATGTTTAGTAAATATATAAACGTGCATGTACCATTTAAGAAAAGCAAAGTACACTAGGGTGTATATATTTTTATGAAATTTGCTTTCATGTGTTTAGCACAATAAATGTGCTTAATCGACGGGTAGATTTTACAATCATGGAAACAATCCTAATTAAATTGAGCAAAAAGAACAATTTCTCCATCATGACAGGAGAAATCGTTTTCTCAAGCTCTTTTTCCATGAGCACGCTCACACAGATGGAGAATTGTTCTCTCGTGAAGCTTTGAGTACCGAGAGATTAAGTTAGTAAATCATTTGTATTTTCTGTTTCTTTCTTTTTTCTCAGCATCCTCTTTTTTTAAGTTTCATTTTTTTGGTAATTAAATAACGTAAAATTTATACTTCATAGGTTAGCAATATCGGAGACAAGAATTCTGATATCATTTATAATATCGTACAATAGGAACAAACAAAATAATAACGAAAAGAATAATTATCGATAAACTTTTTCCCATCTCACTATCAAGTACATTTCCAAATGACTAAAAATTAGTCATTTTCCTCGAAAATAGTTTCGATTAATAATATTTTCTTTTATCAAGAAGTTCTCTATGAAACAAATACACCCTAATCAAAAGTCTTTTCCCCAAAATTGTTTTAAGATTTTCCAAAGTTTGGAGATCGAAAACTCCTTGATCAACGGAAGCATTTTCCATGAGCCAAAAACAAGAAATTTAGCGAGGAAAATGACTTCTCCTTCTGATAAGAAGAAATCATTTTCCTTGATTTCCTATTAGGCATCCAAATGAGAAGAATAGCTCCTTTTATGTCTATTTCTTATCTCTCTTCAACTTTTTCTTCTTTTGAAAAAATAGATCACCATCATTTTTTGGTATATTTTTTGTTTCTTTACAAGGCTATATATATATATATATATACACATACAAGTACTGCTAAGGTAACAATTGCCTATTAGGTAAAATATTCGCTTTCTATATGCATTACCCCCACAAATATAAATATTTTCTTTCTATACATATCACTCCTATAAATCAGCTCACGCCAACACTCCCCCTCAAGTTGGTGCATAAATGTTGCTAATGCCCAACTTGTCAAGTGAGCTGTAGAAGGCTCTGCTCGAGACTGCCTTCGTCAATATATCTGCTAGCTGATCTTCAGACCTCACAAACAGGAATTGAACTATCTTTGCATCCAAATTCTACTTAATAAAATGACAATCAACTTCAATGTGTTTGGTCCGATCATGCTGCACAAGATTATGTGATATGTCAATAGCTACATTGTTATCACAAAAGAGTTTCATCTCGGATCTAGGAGGAAATCCCAATTCGGATATCAGCTTTCTAAGCCACAAAAGCTCACATAGCCCTTTGGCCATCCCTCTGAACTCTGTCTCTACACTCGACAAAGCCACCACTTTCTGTTTCTTACTTCTCCAAGTGACCAGATTCCCCCCCCCCCCCTAAATGTAAAATACCCTGAAGTTGACCTCTTGTTGTACACACTCCCCGCCCAGTTTGCATCTATGTAACCTTCAATTCCAAGATGACCATTCCTTAGGATTTTAACCCTCTCCCCGAAGATGCTTTCAAATACCGAATTATTCTCACCACAGCATTCATATGGTCCTCACTAGGAGCCTGCATGAATTGACTTACGATACTTACCACATATGCAATGTCTGGACGCGTATGCAATAAGTAGACTAACTTCCCCACTAACCTTTGGTATCTCTTCTTGTTTGTTGGTACTTGATTGGGATACTCTCCAAGTTTATGATTCTCCAAGATTAGGGTATCTGCTGGCTTAGGGCGCGTTTGGTAACGTTTCTGTTCAAAAATTGTTCTAGGGAACATAAATATAAAAAAAATGTTTATGTTCCGGAGAACAGTTTTTGAACAAAAGAACGCGTTTGGTAAGTGTAAAAAAAAAAAACTATTCTTGAAATAAAAAAAGAACAGAAACACGTTTGGTAACTGCACTCAATTTTTGTTCCTAGAATAGAAAAATAACATAAACATGTTTGGTAAACTGTACAAAATTTCTGTTTTAAATTTTTCAAAAAATGTTTTTTTTTTAAAAAGAAAGTTTAAACTTGATATTGAATTCTTATTCTCATGAAATGCTCATTAATTTTATTTTGTTCATGGTGAGTGAAGACAAACATTTTGAACATGATCATATGGCATACTTGGTAGAAAATTTTGTAAGTAAAGTTTGTATCAAATTTTTTTCAAGTACTTTTTTATTTTTTATTTTTATAATATATAAACTTGATATTGAATTCTCATTCTCATGAAATGCTCATCAAAATTTTGATAATGGTGAGTGAAGAAAAATATTTTCAACATGGTCATGTGTGCATACTTAAAAGAAAATTTTATAAGTAAAGTTTTTTTCTTTTTTGGTAAAATTTTATAAGTAAAGTTTTTTTTTTTTTTTTTTTTTTTTTTTGGTGACCCAGGGAACCCCGTGCGCCGCTTCGCGGCGGGGTAAACCCTGGGGAGGCACGTGGTGAAACCACCACCCACGCACCCCGAGTAAATCGCGCAATTGCGTCCCCCGGGAATCGAACCTCTCCCCTTGCATTAGGGGGAGAGGTCCGCCACCAGCGAGGCCATCGCATGGGTGGTATTTTATAAGTAAAGTTCGTACAATAAGAACTAGCAAAAAGAAGAGTATCTTATACATCTCAACATGAACCCTTCCATACATTACATCACAATAATGAAGCAATATAGTTCATTGTTCAACTTCATCACAGTGAATACTTAAAAACAATATTACAAAAGTCAGCAAATCTCATGCATATTGTGATCTTTTACTATTTTATTTGCAATACTTATCCTAAGCATGTTTATCCCAGATGCTTGCTCATCCAATGTGTCATCTGCAACCTCCACTTTTGTAGGTCCAAATGGATACTCCGGATCTCCATATATGGAAAAATTTCTATCCATCCTATCTTGATTACAAATGTAATTATGAAGAGCACAACATGCAATTACAACAAGTGCTTGCTTCCGAATTGTAAATGGAGGCATATGTCTCAAAATGGTGAAGTGATTCTTTAATGCCCCAAATGACCTCTTAATTACATTTCTTAGTGAAGAGTGCTTATAGTTGAATAACTCTTTTGTTGTTCTTGGCCGTCTCCCACTCCCTCTAAATTCGCTAAGATGATACCGTTCCTTTCTAAATTGAGTTAAAAATCTCGGAAGTGCTGCATAACCGGAATCTACCACGTAGTATTTCCCTACAACATGATATATATAAATTTGTTGTGATATTCAACCATAATATAATCACAAATGTCTATATAAACAAAGTAAATACCAAGTGGTGGTCGGGGAAATTGCAATTGAGAAGTTTTGAGTGCTGCCAAAAGCACTCGACAGTCATTAGCATATCCTTCCCATCCAGCATACATGAAAGTAAATTTCATATCAAATGAGCAAACACACAACATGTTTTGGGTGGTAGTCCCTCTCCTGCCTCTAAATCAAACCTACTGAGACACCGGGATAATAGCATTTATATGGGTGCCATCCATAGCACCTACGCAGTCCTGTCAATTTATTACCAATCTAAGATTATATAAGATTATGAACTACATGTATTTGATGTTATAAAGTCGATATAGAAATCATACCTTGAAGTAGCGCTTATGATTAGGATCCATAAGAATTTCTTGTGGGATGACATCAAAGGACAGTGGTTTAATTATCTCTTTTGAAAGTTTGATAATTGCTTTCAACACTTTGTTGAAATACTTGCTGATCGTTTCTCCAGAATGTTGAAATCTCTCATGTAAATCTCTATTTGAGCTACCATGACAAACCAAAGATAAGAATATCCCAATTTGTTCATCTATTCGAATATATCAACTATCTTTTAACCAACCTCTTACTCTCATCAAATCACATAAATTCAGAAAAAACATGTCTCTTCATCCTGAAGGCTTCATATATCCCATCTGAATGTCCATAAACAATCTCCATTATCCATTCAGATCCTTGCAATATGCTGTCCCTAATGGGTTCTCTTGTATGCATAGACATGTCAATCGCAACCGTGCACAACCACGCTAGCAATATGCAAAGCTCATCATCGTCCAAGAATTATTCAACTTGTTCTACCTGTTCACTACATATACTATATGATCCCTCTTCCATAGTACCTATACCATCACAAAAATATAAAAATATCAATATAGATTTTGAAAATATATCCAATAACAATCAATAACATAAGTCATAGTCTTAATAGAAGATGCCATAACATATAAGTACCAAGAGTCTCAACACTAATATCTTTAAAAACTAAATATTAATAGATAACATAAGTTATACAATCTAATGAAACCCCATTCAATCCATAATATATTTCCAAACATCTACTAAAGATGATAAAGAAGTCCATTTCTCCTTTCAGGTGGGCATTTAATGAAAGCCACCCTCCATGAGGCACTATCGCATGCTCGTTCCACTGCTTTATTGTAAACATCTTGGTTTATTTCAGGCATACTAATTAGAATATCCATCACAGCAGCTATGGAGAAAGGGTCCACAGGTGATGGCATAACCCCAGAGGCCGCAGAGCCACTACCAGATTGATTTGACCTAACTTTCAAAAAGTCTTGTATGGCTTTGCAAGTGTCATCAATATTGTTTTGGGTACTCTTCCTTCTCCTCTTAGTATTTGGAGTCCTATCCAATTTGTGCTTTCCACGAGTTGAAGTTGCAGCATTGTATGATGTAAAGACTCTCTCATCAGTGTGGTGATCACCAAAGTCATCTGTATGGCCACCACCAGCATCACCATAGGCATTGCCACCCCTGTTGTCACCATATGCATTGCAACCATTGTTGTCATCGCCTACATTGCCATCACCATTGTCATATTCCTTCGACACCGTCAAATTTTGAGCATTTCCAATGCCATATTCCCCAGTAGCATATGTACCACCAAATACAATACATAGCTCGGGATACTGGGGAAATCCATCCTTCCTGAATTTTGCCCACTCTACATTCTTCTATAATTTTCACAAGAATGACATTTCAGCAATATAATCATACATTTTAAAATTTACATATATAATGACATCAAAATGACCAAAAAGTTAAAAAAAAAAGATACCTTGATGTGAGATTCCCATATACTTGGATCGTCGACAACAACTCTTTTATTCACATTATCCCAACCAAATCTAGACTGAGATATAAATTTCTGAAAATTGCTATACTGTTTTCTTAGTTTGTTTACCTTGTTCCTCAGCTGGACCATGCTATATTGGCATCCTATTTGTCTAACGAATTCAGTCTGCATATTCCTCCACCTTGCTTTGTTGAAAGTAGAAGATGTCCGATTTCCCTTTTTGACCTCATCCACCAACAAACCGATAAATAGGTTGGTTACAGACTCGATCCACTTTGCACTGAATGTATGTCTCTCAGATGCCATTTAATCTTTAATCGGTTGAGCAGCATATGAGTTATGAGTTAAATCAATAACATAATACTATATATGCCATACACAAAATCATTCTCAAGAGATGCAAGCGAAGAGGACTATACTGACAAAAATTGACAATTCTTGAACTAACTTGTATAAAATAGATCATAAGTTGCATTTTGAGCTACAAGACTACATAGTACTATGACCAGCAATGATCAATCAAACAAAATGCTCAAAATAAAATAAAGAGCATTGTGAGAAACCTAAACAACTACTCTCTCCAACCTGTTTTTGAGCTACCATGTCAAAATATAGGTCATATTTCAAACACTACCATAAAAGGAAATATGAAAAGTTCAATCTTGCTCCAAATGAACCTAAACAACTACTCTCTCCAACCTGTTTTTGAGCTGTGAAATCCAAAATGATCAGCCTGAGCATTTCATTGTAATGCTAGATATAATATGCAACCATGAAATTCAGCCAACACAAGGCAGCATTACCCTTGGTTCTTACCTTCAAACGCAAAAAGAAGTTCTTGAGAGTGGCTCCTATCCTTTAGTTTTTCCTCTATAAGTTTCTCAACTAAAGTTCCTCTCTGTAAAAAATATAGTTCTCATGGTGATTTTGGATGAGCTCATAGTTACCCAGCATATTACAAAAGAAATTTACCCCCGAGTCGCTCGAGCGAGCATAGTGTTGTTGCTCTGCTCGCGATGCTCACTTGAGCGATCACAGGAGTGACGCTCGCTCAAGCGAGCAGAGAAGCTCCAGCAAGTGTCGCTGCTCTGCCGAGCGAGTTGAGCAGCTCCAGCAAGTGTCGCTGCATTGCCGAGTGAGCAAAGCAGCTCCAGCTCGGCAAAGCAACTCCAGTGAGTAGAGTAGGGATGCTTGCTCGAGCATCGCTGCGCTGCTCTACCGAGCGAGCAAAGCAGGGACGCTCGCTCAAGCATCGCTGCGCTGCTTTGCCAAGCGAGCAGAGCAGCGGTGAGCGAGCAGAGCAGGGACGATCGCTCGAGCGAACTGCGCTGCTCTGTCGAGCGAGCAGAGCAGCGATGCTTGCTCGAAGGTCACCGCGCTGCTGTGCCGAGCGAGCCGAGTAGCGACGCTCGCTCGAGCTGGTAGAGAAACTCGAACAAGCGTCGTTGCTTTGCCACTTGAGTGAGCTGGTAGAGCAGCTCGAGTAAATAGAGTAGCTTGAGCTCGGCAGAGCAACTCAAGCGAGCAGAGCAGCGACGCTCGCTCAAGTGAGTAGAGCAGCTTGAGCGAGCATCGCTGCTCTGCCGAGCGACTAGAGCAGCTCGAGCTCGGCAGAGTAGCTCCAGCGAGCAGCCGTCGCCCAGATCTGCCATAGATCTGGGTGACCAACGCTCGCTTAGGGCTCGTTCTGCTCACTCGAGCGGCGGACGACGCCGCTTCGCCCGCTCGAGCGAGCGTCGCTACTCCGCCGAGTGACCACAGCAGCTCGAGCTCGGCAGAGCAGCTCCAGCGAGCAACCGTCGCCTAGATCTGCAGTAGATCTGGGCGAGCAACGCTCGCTTGGGGCTCGCTCGAGTGAGCCTCTCACAAATCTGGGCAAGCGCTGGCTCGAACGAGCTATCGTGCTCGAGCCCCGAGCAGCCGTCACCTAGATTTGCGAGGGGTGGCTCTCATCGAAGCCCTCATCGAACGGAGAAGGAGGAGCAGTAGAAACTTACCTCGATTCAGAAGCTTCAGCCGGTGAAGGAGCAGCAGCTGTCGGCGCCAGAGAGTCAGCCGAGTGGGGAGGCACCGGAGAGTCAGCGAAGTGGGGAGTCACCGGAGAGTCAGCCAGGTGGGAGGCACTGGAGAGTCAGCCGATGGTGAACTTGTGAGAGACGCTGGAAAAGGGAGAGCGTTGTTTTGGGTAGGGCACAAACGAAAGAGAAGTCTTTCGTTTTTGTTCTTTTTAGCCCTTCAAGAAGTGTTTCTGGAACGGAGAAGTAAGTTTTTTTTCTTTCTTTTTTTGGTTCCAATTTTGTTCCGGGAACAAAAAACAGTTTTTGAACAGAAATGCAAACAAACGCGTTTCTATTCTTTTTTTGTTCCCGGGAACAAAAAAACAAAAAAATATGTTCTTAAATAGAAAAAAGAAACGAAAACATGCATGCCCTTACAAACTAACATCCCCACTTCTGCCAACAAATCTAGTACATACTTCCTTTGAGATATGAATATTTCCCCTTTTGATCTTGATACCTCTATTCCCAAAAAATACCTTAGTTCTCCTAAGTTTTTCATCTTGAACTCTCTAGAAAGCCTCCTTTGGAGTGAGGTGATTTCTTTCATGTCATCCCCTGTAATGATTATATCGTGAACATAGATAATCAATGCAGTTATCTTCCCTTCTTGTCGTCGAAGAAAAAAGGTGTGATCCGACTTACTCTGTCTGTACCCACACTTCTCTATTGCCACATTGAACTGACCAAACCAAGCCCTTGGTGATTGCTTCAAACCATACAAATATCTTTTCAATTTGTAGACCACACCTGGATGTGAGGAAGACTTGTATCTTGGTGGTACATCCATATAAATCTCCTCCTCCAAGTCACCATGGAAGAATGCATTCTTCACATCAAACTGATATAGTGGCCAATCTAAATTAACTACAAGAGACACCAAAACTCGAACAGTATTAAGTTTTGTAACAGGAGAGAAAGTCTCTTGGTAGTCAATTCCATACGTTTGTGTGTACCCCTTTGCTACCAATCTTGCCTTGTATCTTTCGATGGACCCATCCGCCTTATATTTGACAGAAAACACCTATTTGCATCACATTGTTTTCTTTCCCTCAGGTAAGTCCATCAATTCCCAAGTTCTATTTTTTTGCAATGCCTTCATCTCTTTTTCCATAACTTGAACCCACTGTGGATCCTCCAAAGCTTCATGTACTCCATTCGGAATTTAAACCGAAGATACAACCAACACGAACTACTTCAATGGTTTAGATAACCTTCCTGTTGAGACATAATTTGCGATGGAATATTTCGATCTCCTTTCTCCAGCATCTGGTGAGTATCGATTTGGGTGCTTTCCCCGATTATGCCTAACAAGTAATTTATATTCCACCCACATATTAGATTCATCAAACAAACCAGAAGCAATAGAGGAGATTACCTCAGGAAAATCCTCATGAACTTGGTCGGGTACTGGAGGGGAAGGGGGCTGTTCAACTTGTTCACATGTGGGTATTTCGCCCTTTGTTGGATCCTGCGAAGCTTTTGTAGCTACTCCTGTCGCAAATTCACTAGCACTAGCACAATATGTCACTTGCTCAATAGTTCCACCATTAACACCAGTCGTGCCAACACCACCATAGTTGCTCCAACATCAGTGAGAGCCTGCCTAGCCCCGTTATCACCAGTGTTGGAGCTATCATCGACACTACCACCACCCCCAACAACGGCGTCTCTTCCTTCGAGTATAACCCAAGCAATAATCTCCCACCAATTCTCCCTTTCTAGCCAATTCTCCCCCTGAAAGGTAGAATTGGTACTCGGGTAAAAGAACTCTCCTTTGACAAATGTGACATCCATAGTCACATAAATTTTTTTAGTAGATGGGTTGTAGCATCGATAGCCCTTTTGATGAGTACCATACCCTAAGAACACACATCGTAAAGCACATGGATCAAGTTTGGTATGTCGGTTCTTTGGAATGTGAACAAAAGCAACACATCCAAACACACGAGGAGGAATTGTCAAGATTGATGGCAATGGGATAAATGCAGAGAGTGCTTATAGAGGTGTACGGAAATCTAGCACTTTCGAGGGCATTCGGTTGAGGAGATGCATCGCCGTGGCAACAACATTATCCCAAAAACGTGAAGGAACATGTCCCTCAATTAAGAGGGTTCGAGTGGTCTTGAGAATATGGCGATTCTTCCTTTCGGCCACTCCATTCTGTTGTGGAGTTTGTCTACATGAGGTCTCATGAATGAGACCATGTTGCTAAAAGTACTCCTTGAGATGTCGATTCACATACTCTCTGTCATTATCACTTCGAAGAACTTGTAGCTTAGCATCAAACTGTGTTTGAACCATCTTGTGAAATACTTTAAACACATTAACCACTTCATCCTTAGTTTTCATCAAGTAAAGCCAAGTCATACGCGTGCGATCATCAACGAATATAACAAACCACCGACAACCCGAGATAGCAGTAATAGGAGAAGCACCCCACACATCAGAGTGAACTAATGAAAAAAAGGCACGTTATTCTTATTCAAACTTATGAGAAAGGAAACACGGTGGCTCTTAGCCAAAATGCAAGTTTGACAATGGAGATCCAACTCTTTTAGATCCAAAAATAATTCAGGAAATAGCTTTTTCATATAGCCAAATGAAGGATGTCCCAATCATCGATGCCAAAGCCAAATCTATTTTTCTTTATTGCTAGGTGAACCTCGGACTTGATGCACACATCCAAACTTGAGATCATCCAAGTAATACAGCCCCCCCCCCCCCGGTTTAGTACCATGTCCAATGATCTCCTTCGTGAGGATATCCTAGAAAAAACAGAATTGAGGATACATTAGAATAATACAATTCAAATCTTCAGCGAGCTGTCCAACAAAAATTAATTTTGTGGTCAATGACGGGACAAGTAAGGTGTTAGGCAATGACAACTGAGGGGAAACCGCAACCACACCAGCCCCTGTCACTAGGTATGTATTCCCATTTGCATTTGAGATACTACATCGTCTTGATTCTGTAATGCTTACAAAATCATCTGGGCTAAAGGTCATATGCTCCGTAGCCCCCAAATCGATAACCCATCCATCACAACTACTGTGATTAGGGAGAACTAGCGCACAACCACAATTACCTTGGATATTACCTGAATTGGACGTAGCCGGTTGGTCTTGAATTTCAACTTTGGGCACCAAAGACAGCTGAGGTTCCATCTTAGCAAAAAAACTTTCCCTTTTCCACTGTTAGTACTCCCGTCGGCTTGTTTTCGCGCCTTCAATTCCTTCCACCACTCTGGATAGCCATGGAGCTTAAAGCATGTTTCTCGAGTATGCTTAGCATTCCCATAGTGTGAGCATCCTCCATATGAAATTGTAGTTCGTGAACCGTTATTCGTCCACCCACCCCCTTGCGTAGTTCATTTGTAGAGTTGGCATTACTGGTGCTTCTCAAACACCTATCTTGCTTCCTTGTGCCACCATGGCAGCAGACCCAAACGTGGAATCAGTATGGGTGAGCATCACTGATCGTCTCGTATCCTCCCTACGAACTTGTGCATATGCTTGCTCACAGTTGGGAATGGTTTCATTTGGAGAACATCCACTCTCACTTTGTATGGACGATCGTCCAACCCATCAAGGAAGACATACACCCGATCTTCCTGAATGGCAAGACTGTACCGCTCAATATCAGCTAGGCATGTCATTGGGTTTGGACAACGGAAGTTGATCTCCCTCCACGAACCCTGAAGATTATTGTAATAAGCCTCAATTATCTCTCCACCTTGTCTCATCCGAGTCACCCACCTCTTCAAGTCATAAACTAGGGAGGCATCACTTCCATCAAAGAAGGTTGTTGCAACAGAGTCCCATACCATCTTTGCATTTGGGAAACGAATAAAATTTCATATTAATGCAAGATTCATTGAGTTGATTAGCCACCCCTTCACAATCGCATCCTCAGTCTTCCACTTTCAAAATTGAGAATCGGTAGGTGAGCGCTGAGGGAGATCGCCATTAATATAACCCAACTTGTCTTTACCAGAGATGAACATCTCCACCACTTGAGACCACAATCCATAATTTGATCCATCCAATTTGACTGAGATTTGTGCAGTGGATGGCTCATGGGATTGTGTTGATACCTGAGTCAAACTCTGAGTCAAAATCTATGTCAACTTCATCGTAAGATTCTCTAGAAGGAAGCAGTTGTTGAGTTCCCCCCTTGGCCTTGATGAGGTACCTCATCAATTAGCTTTGTCATGGTTACCAATCACAATTCCTTCGCAAAGGAATTTTTGGTCAAAACAGATTAGTGCAACAACACAAGTCAATGCTGCGGCAGCAATCTGATTTGGTCGATGCGGCGGCAGCACAAGGAAAAACCTAAAGCTACAGCAGCGATCTAATCCATTAGAAAGAGTGGAGAAAACTAGGGTTTTTTTGCTCTGATACCATGTTGAAAAAATAGATCACTATCATTTTTTGGTATATATTTTTTTCTTTACAAAGCTATATATATACATACAAGTATTGCTGGGGTAACAATCGACTATTAGGTAAAATATTCGCTTTCTATATGCATTACCCCCGCAAATATAAATATTTTCTTTCTATACATATCACTCCTACAAATCAGCTCATGCCAACATCTTCTTTTCTTCTGACAAGTCTCATCTGTTACATTCATGTCGATATACTTCAATAATGCTCAATGTCTTCTACCTTCTCAAAAGACACCATCATATCTAATTTTTCCCAACGTAATTCTTTTTTTTTTTCCTATTTTCTTTGTAATTCATATTATTTCAATGGATTATAGAATAAACAAACATGTTTTATTCTAGTTTGCTAGTCATTACGTGTCATTTTTAACAATACAACCTGCATTTAGTGAATTTACTTAAAACCAATTTTTCAACTTCTTTTCAATGCAAAAAAATACCAGAAAATGGTTTACTTGCTCCAAAGATAAATTTCTTGAAACAGTTTTCAGAGACAAAAAGTTTTCAATGAAATACACAAACCCTAAAATTGAATTAATATAAAATCTAGGGGGCTTTTGCCTGTGTTATTTATTATTATTTTTTTTGTAAGAGGCTTTTGCCTGTGTTATTCATACTATTGTAAAAAGAAAAAATCAATGCATACATGTCACAATTATTTTTGATGCAGTTTTCGGGTTGAGCCAAAAAAGAAAAAATTCAGTGTTAAAGTCATAAACACTTCAAGAACTACCTTTTGCTTTCGTCATAAATATTTCAGCAAAGATCACAACTACCATGCTTTCTTCTCGTCTCTTCCATATCTAAAATAGTTTAATCTGTGATTCTGTGAAAATAATAATCGATACAATAGACCAGCCTACTCAACCTTCAACAAACCGGAGCGTAAAATGACCGAGTCTAAGATCCTGCTTGGGCCAAATGAATACAAAACGTCGAACTTCCTTGCTTATGGGAATTGGGCTGGGCTGACAATATCGGATGATGGTAACTTTGCAGAAAACAACCCTTTTTTTTATCACTTGCCCTTGCTGGCTAGGCCCCTAATGGGAAAATCGACTTGTTCATCGAAGACCGCAAATGTCAACAACCCCCACAACTTCAGGGCCCAATTAGTGGATCGCTCGTGTAGCCCCGTTAGGCGATCATTGATGGTTCAATAAGTATGATCCGATCAAGTAGTGTTACCGACACCAAAAGGTCACTGGCTATTCTTGCATGTGTGTTCATAGTCATTTTGTCATATGAAAAGTTACAAACCATACATAAAAAGCTTGGCGATACTTATTTGTAGGATGTTACTAGTTCTTATAAAAATTACTAGTTTCGAAATTTTACAGCTTATTGATATCTTGATTAGAGGTGATCAATGGGAAAATATAGGCTCTTGCCCAAGCTTGCCCAAAGATGCCTATAACTTGGCAAGGCCTGGGTGGGCTGTGAGCCATCAGACCCATGATCAAGTCTAATTCTTATGCTTGGTTGTAACATTAAGGTTCTTGTAATAATATGGAGATTATCAACATTTGAGTTGCTACATTTTCATATAAGCTGTCATACTTTGTTACTAATCTTGGGCACTTGACCATGTTGGACTCTTTGGATAAATGACCACTATGTTACCTTGTAGGCAACTTAAAAATTAATGAGGAAGTCCGAGCTAATGAAAGAATATCTGAGAAACTTATAACACCCATCATCCTCATGAATCAGGGTAAGACACTAACGATCTCAGCTGATGGCCCAAATTAGGCTATTTGCACTTGGTGGGTTAATGAATGAAAGATTTGAACATTATTCAGCCGTCCACATAAGAAAGGAGCTCTCAAAATCAACAAACATGGCTCGTTGGAACCTAGATTGACGAAGGATGCTATCTCGTGGATCTATCGTAATTCCTCACGGAGCCTACTCTATGGATTTGCAAGACTAGTACCGGTTTCCTCAGCCATTCCTTCAAAACCTACAGTACTCCATCTCTAAAAAAGCACAAATCTATCTTACTCGAATAAGGTGGTCTTGAATTGACAACGGATTTGCCTTTTGCAAATCCCGCATTCTCGTTGGAAGCACCCATGCTCATCATTGAAGGCTGGCATCTATTACTCTAATTCGAGACATTTGGGTAGCTCATCGCTTTAGAGAGGTGAACATAATTATAGATTGGGCACAAAAGCCTAAACAAGAAAATCCTTATCACGAAATTGAATCTCATTTTCCCTCCCTTTGGAGTCCTATTGAAACCGACTTGTGGGCCCTGCCCACTTATCTTAGCAAAATTGAATAACTTATCATTCAACCAAGAAGAAAAGGATTTCTATACCACGTGTTCGTTTTTATTGACATGTTACTCCTGAATATTTGTCTCTGAACACGTGGCATTGCGTGTGCGTTTTGAGGTCAGAAGATTGCTCGTGACTCGCCTCGGCTCTTATCTTCGACAACCAAAGTTGACCACATCACTTAGATTGGATTAGAAAAGAGGCCCAATAATTTCACACCATCTGGCGACGACAGGGGGCCACGTGGCAGTATCTTGATCCCGTTTGGCATCACAAGTATTATGAGGTACGGAACTTTAATTTAATCCCCTTAGCATCAGCTATGACATGCTTTAGCTTATTGAATTTCATCACCAAAATTTTCATGTTTTATTGAATTTTGAATATTCGAAATTGGCTCAAGAGACTAAATTGGTAAATCATTAAAATGTTTAAAATTAAATTGACAAATTATTAAAAAATTTATGATTGAATTGGCAAGTTGTTCAAAAATTTTAGACTAATTTGATACAATTAAATGTTTAGATTTGAATTGGTTGCCGTATAGTAAATTTATAATCCAGTGGATAATTTTCTCGAAAGAAAGTATATTCCCAAAAAAAAAAATATAAGGGTTGCTATTAGGGTGCAATGATTCAAAAATTTTAGACTAAATTGATACAATTAAATGTTTAGATTTGAATTGGTTGCTGTATAATAGATTTATAATCCGATGGATAATTTTCTCGAGAGAAAGTATATTCCCAAAAAAAGGAAATATAAGGGTTGCTATTAGGGTGCAATGATTGTATCTTCTAAAGACACAATCATCATCCTTATTTCTCTCGACTAAGGAACATGAGTTAGATGTATCGTTTTGCAAAATTTGCTTTTCATGGCACCTCATTTTTTTTATTAGAAAAAGAAAAACAGCATTGCAATCTTGATACAGAGTTTTTTTATAAAAAAAATAAATCTCACTCCTCTCTTTTATGTACATATGCGTGTGATGCTCACAAGGATCAAATACTAGATCCGATACCGTTCAGCCTCACCCCTTTAATCCCTTTATTAGCAGGACTGCATGCCTCTTGCCATCTCGTTATAGAGTTGGAAGAGGGGTTTTTGGTCACCTTTCAATTTTTTTTGTTTCTTTTGGACCTTCGCATGTGTCCGTCTCCTCTGTCAAGCATGTGAGTTTAGTCCAACCGATGGCCTAATATTTTATCACCAACAAAAAATTCTTGTTTTATTATTAAAAAATGCCAACATAACTTTTGAAAAAGCAATCATCTAGCCAATTAGCTTGCTAATCTCGGAATCGACAAACGTTCAAACACTCAGATGATATCTTCTAGTACTAAGGTTCTTTTTATTGTCTGCTTGAGAGGTATTTCATGTTTTGTTCGGAAAATAAAATGGCGATAATCGATTCTAGATGTTAGTTTATCGTAACCGGCTTTAGCCCCCTTTTCATTAAAGAAGGAAGATAAAACCTCTTCATGTTTTGCTACCTACTCATACGTTTTAAGGTAGCCTTTCTCGAGCAAAATAAATTTTCCGGTCACATTACCGGAAACGCTTACCGAGAGAGGGAAAGTCTCTTTATTTTCCTTTTCTTTAACGTCGACAGCTAATTATTTATTTATTTATTTATTCGAGGGTTTTCTTGCAAGGTTAGCTGTTCAACTAATCCACATCTCGATTCTTCAAAAGCAACAAATCGAATATAATTACATAAGTAAACGACAAAACAGATTGCTTACAGAAGAATTTTTTCGCAGGTTCCGAAGCTTCGGACCGAACGAACGACCGACCGGCCGCGCCGTCCCCACGAAGAGTCGAAGACCATTCACATTCGGCGACGCGGAGAAGGAAAAGGCCAAAAACGGCAGAGACGTAGGCAATACGACATCATTATTTTTTGCAAATAAATAAATACGTGAATAAAATAGAAACTGTTTCGACGAGGAGAGGGGCCCGAGACGACACCGCGTTTTTTCCCTCCCTTCGCAGGACGCATTAAACGAAGACAGCGCCGCGGCCACCTCCTCGGCTTTGTTTAATCCCCACATCGGCTGGCTGACGCCGCCGACAAGCCGCTACGTGTCGCGGATAAGGAAATTATTCCAAAGTTGTTCAATTCCAATCTGCATAATTCTTCAACCCTTCGAGATTCCTTCATGGTACCCATCCAGATGACCGCCCCACCACAATTATTCTCGATTCAATAATCCAATTGAGTAATGAAAATAAGCAATTCGACACATTATTGAGGTATTAAAGATGTCTTTATTTCATTGAAAACTTCGTAATACATGAAAATATTAGGACAATAGTTAGTTTTTATTTATTTGGTAATTTAGGAAGGTGATTTACTTTTTGCCAGATGGAGAAATCATTTTTCCCAATCTAAATTTCTTGTTTTCAATCCATATCTCTAAGAGATTTTCTTATATTAGATATAATTAGGATATTTATGTTGGTTTTCTTGTATCTCTCAAAATTGTGTGATATCTCATTTAATTGTGCATATTTTGATTGATATATAATATTTTTGATAGTCTCTTATAAAGCTTATTAATATATTGATGTACTTTTTCATTATGATATATCGAAATATATTGAGAATTCCTATTTTCTCTCTTTAATATTTTAACATCTAACTAAAAACATTTTCTTAAGATCAATTAGTTTTCCGTCATATAAAAACCAGAAAGTTAGAAATCTTTTTCTCGGAAATAGTTTTCCTTTAAACAAATAAACCCTAAACTTGTTTAATTCCTTTAAATAAATAAACCCTAAACTTGTTCGATAACCCTGATTGGTATTGGCGTACGAAATCAGATCAAGTGAGGAACTCACTCATTATGTTAAGTGACATTGGGATTATCCCATGCATGTCTAATACAATCGGAAATGATAGTTATGAGAAAATCATCCAAATTACACCATGTTAAATTCTATCTCAAATTAATAACATTGGACGACTGATCCTTCAATAATTATTGAAGAAAGGCGTCCGTTTCTCAATGTTCTTGACACCTGCTTTTTAGGTCTTTTCGACACAATCTCGTAGATAATGACGTCTTACAAGAGTCTGTTTGGAATGACTTTCACTTCTTAATTTTCTTCCTCAATCTAAATCTTGCAATTTGCATAATCACTTTTTTCTTGTTTTTAAATCCGAAACTCCCAAAAATTAATAACTTTCGTTTTTGGTTTTTGACTTACTAAATTTCGACCTGGAAAAAAGAGGAAGTAAAAACGAGAACCGGATCGTCAGCTAAAGTTCGGGAAGGACGGGAGAACGCTTTGGCTTGGCCTTTTGCTTAGTGTGAACGAGCTCCTGCGTCGCGACGCGCCTTCGGAAGCATCGTCAAAAACCGCCCGCTCCCCCTCCTCCTTCCCAGCATCTTCTTCCTCCTATCTTTCTATAAATCTCCGTACCATATCTGCATTCTCATCATCTCCTATCATCTCTCTTGCTTCCTCTCTCCATCATCTCCATCATCTACGTCATCTCTCTCTCTATCGTATCTCTCCAAGCACAGAACTTCCTCGTGAGCTAGGAGAGATCTCAGTCAACGTTTTCCGATCGAAGATGAGCCAGTACAACACCCAGAGCCAAATCCCAGGTAATGATCAAATCCACCCTCGATCTGTTTCGACCCTCCCGCCCTTTTGATGTCGATTCTCTCTATCTCTCTCTCTCTAGTTTTTCCCGATCTGATCTTGGTCAAAATCGTTTCTCCTGCTCCTCTTCTCAATGCATTGGTGTTCTGCAAATCGAGCGGGTTTATATGGACTTAGGATTAGCAGATTTCGCACGTTCGTCGTAATTAGGGTCGAGCAAGAGCTCCAAAGTCGGATAGTGGTCAGTGGACGATTATAACAGTAGTAGTTCAGGAATCCGTTTGTTCATCTGTTCTTGTTTTTAGACTTGATGAAGAAATCGATCTAGCTCTCCTTCTTTTCGGTTAGAACTTGTGTTTGAATTCTTGGGAGGAGCCGCCGGTGGTCTTCCGGGGGGCCTGGTGGAGGCGGCTGTGGCTGCTGGTCCCAGTCCCACCACCGAAGTTCAAACAACCTTTTCAAACTATTGAACTTGAATTATATGCTCTTGGGTATTCATATATCGATGACTTGTGATGACAATATGCAATATTCTGTGCAGTGGCGTACCCACCACCGGCATCAGCACCTGCGTACGTGGCGCCACCACCGCCCGGCTATCCCACGAGGGACGCCCAACAGCCAGTGCAGAACACCGTCCCTATCGAGACCAAGACTAGGGGCGACGGCTTCTGGAAGGGCTGGTAAGTGATTATCTCGCAATGCAGCCCCTCCTTTGCTTCTGCATATTTATACACATTCGCTTGTCCTAATTGCGCTCCTTCTTGTCTTCACCAGCTGCGCTGCGATCTGCTGTTGCTGCGTCCTGGATGCCTGCTTCTAGGAATTCCCAGGAGAGGATCGCCTTCCGCTTGATTCGTTGATCTTTGTGTTTAGCATTCGATTCTACAGATCTTCTTTTGTCATTCTTGCGATAAATGGGACATGTTGTAGTCACCATATACCTTTATTATTGCTGTGATATATACTAGCGTTCTTGGGTTTTTCTTGCATCTTTTATGTCACACTTCAACCCCGAGTTTCCCTTCTCCTTCTCATCCACAAAGCAAGTCCAAGATGAATTTAAGATTGAGATCCAAGCTACATGCGAAAGTGGACGTACCTATTCTTATTAACAAGACATTTGGGTAGCTCATCGCTTTAGAGAGGTGAACATAATTATAGATTGGGCGCAAAAGCCTAAACAAGAAAATCCTTGTCACGAAATAGAATCTCATTTCCCCTCCCTTTGGAGTCCTATTGAACCGACTTGGTGGGCCTTGACGTCTTGTCTTAGCAAAATTGAATAACTTATCATTCAACCAAGAAAAAAAGGATTTCTATGCCACGTGTTCATTTTTATGCACATGTTACTCCTGAACATTTGGCTCTGAACACGTGGCTCGTTCGTTGCTCGATGGAGACTTGACATTTCTTTTCGGTCGTTAAATCACAATGCGTTTCCTAAGTTTCTGTTGATCGAGCACGAAACTCGCGTTGTGTGTGCGTTTTGAGGTCAGAAGATTGCACGGGACTCGCCTCGACTCTTTCTTCGACAACCAAAGTTGACCAAACGACTTAGATTGGATTAGAAAGAGGCCCAATAGTTGCACACCATCTGGCGACTACAAGGCGCCATGTGGTAGTATTTTGACCCCATTTGGGATCACAAGTATAATGAGGTATGTAACCAACCCCGCCCCGGGCCCCCCCGGCCAATAGCATCATGTCACGGCCAAGAGGTTTCCGAAGATGAAGGACCAGGCCGTGACGTGGAGGACCTCCTGCGCTCGCTGGGATTTCCATCAAGTCTTCTTCCTGAAGTTTCCAAGGACGGGCGACACTGTCATTACGCCTTATTCTAAAAGTTTCTAGACTTATTAATGTTAGTAGATGGTAGTTGACATTAATGTCGGTAGTTGAGGCGGTACGATATCGTCCACCGGATAAATTCTAGATCAACGGATGTAATCAGAGGACCTTGAGTATAAGAAGGGGTGCCCTCCCTCCTCATTTGTATCATCCAACATTTCAGTAATACAAAGCTCATTTCTTTCCAAAGCTCCTCTCTCTAGAAGCTTTCTCTCTCTACGATCCGGGTGTGCGAGCAAGTTGTACGATTGATCAAGCAAGGCTTGGCTTGGGTGATCCAAAGTGCTCGAGTCGCCACGCAGTTATGATCCCAATCGATTGGCCTATGACAAGTGGTATCAGAGCAAATGAGAGTTCTGTTTTGAGAGATCGAGGAGCACCATCTGATCGAGAGAATGTCGAGCCAAGAAGCTGCTATGGATGGAGAGGCCGTGCAAGTCAAGGAGACCCACGGCTGAGCAAAGAAAAGAGATGCCTTGATGGATGCCATAGCTGCATTCGATGAAAAGATCGGGAAGGTCCGGAATGCCGTGCTTGAGCTCATGGAAGGTCTTGACGATGTGAGAGACCGGATCATGGAGGTTGAGACCTCACTCCGTGAAGACTTCACGACCGTCCTCAACAAAGCTACAGCTCCATTGCACGACAAGGATGAAGCCCTTGAAGCATCGATCGATGTGTTGAAAGAGCGCGTCCAAGTGATCGAGGAGGAAAGTCTGCATAGGGACGAGGTCAAAGCCATGAAGGCAGAGATCCAAGAGCTCAAGACCGAGCTCGCCCTATGCAAGCTAAGCATTGTCGATGGAGCAATGCCAACACAAGCGATACCCAAGCTCAAGGTGCCGAAGCCAAAAGAGTTCAAAGGCAAAAAATCCACCAAAAAGGTGGACAACTTTGTTTGGAGCATGGAGCAATACTTTGGCACTATCAACATCCAAGACGAGTCGATCAAGGTACAAACCGCTTTGATGCTCCTTTTTGATACTGCGATGCTTTGGTGGCGAAATAGGTGTGATGAGACTAGGCGCGGTGCCAATCCCATGGAGACATGGGATGACTTCGTAAGGGAATTCCGAGACTATTTCTTCCCCGAGTTTGCTCAACAAGAAGCCCGTAGCAAGCTGCATCGCCTCGAACAAAGAGGTGCGATCCGAGAGTACGTGAAGGAGTTCATGGAGCTCAAACTCCAAATCCGCAACCTAAGTGAGGAGGAGGCTCTCGGAGCATTCATGGATGGATTGAAGCCGTGGGCACTACTCGAGCTCAAGTGACGATGTGTCGAGTCTCGCGAGAGCGCTAAGTGTGGCCGAGTCACTTGTCGACCTCACCAAAGCCGAACCGAGGAATAGAGCAAGGGATTGGAGGTCGGATCGATCCGAGGACGAAGGAAGGAACACTCCCCGAGGCCCGCATGAACAAAGCGGCCTAGTCAAAACCTAGGGTGAAGGCACTTCTAAGCCAGCCTTCCAAAAGGGTCGACCAACGAACTGCTTGACAAGTAAGTTCGATCAACCCCCGCCTTCTCCTTGTTTTATCTGCAAAGGTTCGCATTGGACTCAAAAGTGCCCGAAGAAGGGTCGAATCAATGCCCTCCTTGCCATCGAGGAAGAGGAGGAGCCCAAAGAAGACAAGCGGCAAATCCAGCTTGGAGTTGTGAAGATGATCAACTCCGTCCAAGCTCAATCACCGTCCAAAGAAAAAGAGGTTGCGTCGAACTCAGACATGTTCTTCGTGGAAGTCAACGTGTGTGGCCGAACGCTATACATCTTGGTCAACACAGGTGCATCGAACATGTTCATGTCGACTGAAGTGGTGGAGGCCTTGAAACTTCGTGTGGAGCCAACCGGGAATTCCTTCAAGCCTATCAACTTGGAGGGCCTCCATGGTGTAGGATCGACTTTGGATATGGATGTCAAAATCGGCGGATGGAAGGGCAAGATGGCATTCGAGGTAATCCCTCTCGATGATTATGATCTCAGTTTGGGAATGCAATTCTTCGATAGCGTGAGAGCCATGATCAACATGAGGACCAAGTGCATTATGACATGAGGACCAAGTGCATTATGATCCTCGACCCAAAATGCCCGTCGATGATTCCTATGATCAGAGTAATTGACACCAAGACCATTGTGACGATCCGACACTTTGACAAGAGCTTGAAGGCCGTGAAGTGCATGAACGAGTTGGTTGAGGAGAAGCTGAAGGTAGAGCTAGAACCTACTCTAACTCACTCCATGCCAATTCAAGCACTCTTCCCCAAGGTTGAGTACGCGCCGCATGATCTGTCCAAGCCAAAGACGGAGCCATGTGCCACGCCCGAGCTGATAATTGAAGGGTGTGGTCTGTTGTTTGTGAGCGTTCGCACCAAACGAAATCGAAACAAGAAAGCCTGTGCCAAAGCCCGTGCTCGTGCGAAGAAGGCCGCCTGTCAAGCTTTGAGAAATGAGGGCGTCGCTCGATTGAGTGGGGCAGAATGTCACGGCCAAGGAGTTTCCGAAGATGAAGGACCAGGTTGTGACGCGGAGGACCTCCTGCACTCGTTGGGATTCCCATCAAGTCTTCTTCCTGAAGTTTCCAAGGGCGGGCGACATCGTCATTATGCCTGATTCTAGAAGTTTCTAGCCTTATTAATGTCGGTAGATGGTAGTTGCCATTAATGTCGGTAGTTGAGGCGGTGCGATCTCGTCCACCGGATAAATTCTAGATCAACAGATGTAATCAAAGGGCCTCGAGTATAAGAAATGGTGCCCTCTCCCCTCATTTGTATCATCCAACATTTCAGTAATACAAAACTCCTTTCTTTCCAGAGCTCATTTCTCTCTCTACGATCTAGGTGTGCGAGTGAGTTGTGCAATTGATCGAGCAAGGCTTGGCTTGGGTGATCCAAAGTGCTCGAGTCGCCGCGCGGTTACGATCCCAATCGATTGGCCCGTGACAATCAGCTACGGCATATTGTAGCTTATTGAATTTCATCACCAAAATTCTAATCTTTTATTGAATTTTGAATATTGGAAATTGGGTGAAAGGACTAAACTGATAAATCGTTAAAATGTTCAAGACTAAATTGACAAATCATAAAAAAGTTTATGATTGAATTGGTAATTTGTCTAAAAATTTTAAATTAAATTGATACAATTAAAATGTTTAGAATTGAATTGACCACTGTACGATAGATTTATAATCTGTTGAACAATTTTCTCGAAAGAAAGTATATTCCAGAAAAAATATATATATAGGGTTGCTATTAGGGCGCAATGGTTATATCTTCCGAAGACACAATCATCATCCTTGTTTCTCTTGACTAAGGAACAAGAGTTAGATGTATCATTTTGCAAAGTTTGCTTTTCATGGCACCTCATTTTTTTAATTAGAAAAAGGAAAACAGCATTGCAATCTTGATATGGAGTTTTTTTTTTTTCAAAAATAAATCTCACTCCTTTTTTATGTACATATATGTGCAATGCTCACAAGGATCAAATACCGGATCCGATACTCATCAGCCTCACCCCTTTGTTAACACCTAATTTTTGTTTTCCAATACATAAAAAATTAGAGAAAAAGAGAAAGAAAAAAAAAAGAAAAACAACAAAACGACAAAAAAAAATGCAGTTTTTTCCCTTGTGCGGCCCAAGCCCGTTTTCCCTTTGGCTAGGCCCACGCCAGCCTTCTCCCTCCTCCACCTCCGCATTTGAAACCCTAGAATAGGGGGAGGGGGATTGGAGGCGAGAAAAAGGGGGGAGGACAGAACAGGAAAAAAAAAACCTTGGGAGAAAAGAAAAGAAAAAAAAAAGAGGAACGGAAGGGAGGAGAGAGAGAGAGTCCGAGGTGAAGCGGCGGCATTGCCGTCACCGCCGCTGCCGGCGGTAACGGCGCTCGATCGACGCCGACCCCGCCGCCGCTCGACTCAGCACCCCCCTCTGAGCGACGCCTCCTCGTGCAGCCCTCCGAATGCACCCAATGCCCGACGACCGCACTCGCCTCTCCATCGCGTCGTCACACTCGCACCACCGACGCGCCCCGCCTCAACGCCAGAAGCCGTTGCTCTTGCAACCGTTGCAGCCGCGAAGACTTGACGCCTTCGTCTGCGACGACTTGCCGCGATCTGCTCGCGAACCAACAGTACCTGCCGCCGCTGCTCCTGACGCCGAACCAGTCAGAGAAGAATCGCCGTCGCTCACCCATCATTGCCCTCAACCCGACGCCGTCCGAGCTGCCTCGCCAGTCACCGCCAAATGAGCCCCGCACCGGCCCTCGCCACGCGCTGCCGCTCCTAGCTGCGTCTCTGCCAGTCACCGCCGTGCCGACGCCGCCGCCCGTCATACCGCCGCTGTTTCCGTCCGAATCACCTTCGCCTCCGCCGCCAACGCCGCCAAGAAACCCTAGGTTTCGGCCAAAGGAGCGTGTCGGAGCGGGTCGGACACGGGTCGCGAACCGAGTAGGATTTCGAGCTATTTGGGTCGGTTTTTTTAGGCTTTTGGGCTTTTAGGGATTTTTGGATTTGTGGGTTTGGGCTAACTTAGGTAGTGGGCTTCTTTTTTTTTAAATAGAAAGTATTAGATTAGATTGGGCCCGCTAGTTCGGCCCAATCCGAGCCAAGATAAGGCCCTACCAAGTCGGGCCTTGCTTCCAAGCGGGCCAGTTCGGCCGGCCCCCCCGTTTGGACCGAATCCGAGTCCGGTCTCTGACCGGACCCGATTTGCGTTGACCGGTCGGGTCGAACCGAACCCGACCGTTCACCTTTTAAAATAAAAAAAAAATTAATTTAAAATTCTAAAAATATTTTCTTTAAACAAATTTAAAATAAAAAAATAAAAAAATAATTAAAACAATTTCGAAAATCCAAAAAATATTTAAAAATTAGAAATTAGTTATTTTTCTTTAAAAAATTAAAAAACAATTAAAAACAATTAAAAAAAATTTCGAAAGTCCAAATAAAATTTTAAAAATTAGAAATTAGTTATATTTCTTTTTTTTTTTTTAATTTTAAAAATTAAAAATTTCGAAAATCCAAAAATGATGGGGTTTGATTAGGACTTGACATGTATTGCCATTTTAGCGTAATTAGACCTTTATGTGCTCGTATATTGATTATATTGCATGTTTAATTTGCATATCTAATTATGTGTGATTGCATGTGTTTAATTTTATGGCAATTAGGATCTTGATAATTATGATTATTACTTTATTAATTGCGCACCCGCATGATCACCTCATATGTTAGTGGATAAGTATAAAATCAATTCAAACTGCCTGTGAAAAATCATTTTGTTAAAATGAACAAGATTATGTATCGAAATGGCACTAATTGGTTAATTAGTGTAAACAAGTCCCCGAACCTAAATTCTCTGGTTGCGTAGGAAGTGAGGCACGCTCTCATACCTCACTTGGTTTCTAGCCGACCCCAATAGGCTAGTGGCAACTCCTTTTATGCAAAATTCATGAAAAATATCCCAACGTCACGTGGGGTATGGGCTTGGGAGAGCCCGTGCCCAATCATGGGCCTTAAGCCCGTCCTTTGAGCAATACCCCTAAATCTGTTCCCTCCCCCCGAGAATAGGTCGCGACACCCTTTAATCCCTTTATTAGCAGGACTGCAAGCCTTTTGCCATCTGGTTATAGAGTTGGAAGTGGGGTTTTTGGTCACCTTTCAATTTTTTTTTTGTTTCTTTTGGACCTTCGCATGTCCGTCTCCTCTGTCGAGCATGCGAGTTTAACTAATCCACATCTCGATTCTTCAAAAGCAACAAATCTAATATAAATTACATAAATAAACGACGAAACAGATTGCTTACAGAAGAATGCTAGCAGGTTTCGAAGGTTTGGACCGAACGAACGACCGACCGGCCGAGCGGCCCCACCAAAGAGCATTCGCATTAGGCGACGCGGAGAAGGAAAAGGAAAAAACGGCAGAGACGTACGCAATACGACATCATTATTTTTTGCAAATAAATAAATACATGAATAAAATAGAAACTGTTTCGACGAGGGCTGAGGAGACCGGCCCTGAGACGACACCGCGTTTTTTCTCCCTTCGTGGGCCGCATCGAACAAAGACAGCACGGCCTCCTCCTCGGCTTTGTTTAATCCTCACGTTGGCTGGCTGACGCCGCCGAAAAGCGCCACCTGTCACGAATTAAGAAGGTCCTCAAAAGTCCTCATTCAATTCCAATCTGTATTATTCGTCAACCTTTTGATATTCATTTATTCACGATTCTATAATCCAATTAAGTAATGAAAGTAACTAATCCGGCACGTTATAGAAAAATCAGACTGCATTCGCTTCATTGAAAACTTAGTCATATGTGAAAATATTAGGAAAATAATTAGTTTTCATTTATTTGATGATTAGGAAAAGTGACTTTTTTTTTGCCAGAATGAGAAATCATTTTCCCTTATCTAAGCTTGTTGTTCATGGAAAATGTTAGAGATAATTAGGATAGTACTCTGAGATATTATCCTATATTATATATAATTAGAATACTATGTTGGTTTTCTGACTCTCAAAATTGTGTGATATCTACTTTGATTGTGCATATCTTGATTGATATATTTTATCTTTGATAGTCTCTTACAAAGTCTATAAATATGCCGATGTGCTCTTCATTATAATATATTGAAATATATTGAGAATTCTCATTCTCTCTCTTTAATGTTTTTACATTTAACAAAAATCATTTTCTTTAGTTCAATTAGCTTTCCATTATACACAAATCGGAAAGTCAAGAAAAACGCTTTCTCGAAAATAGTCTTCCTTTAAACAAATAAACCCGAAACTTGTTCAATAACCCTAATTGGCATCGGTATAGAGAATCCGATCAAGTGAGGAACTCACTCATTATATTAGGTGACATCGAGATTACACCATGTGTGTCTAATAAAATTGGAAATTATAGGTATGAGAAAATCACCCCAATTGCACCGTTTTAAGATCTGCTGCAAATTAATAACAATGGACGATTGATCCTTCAGTAATTATCAAGGAAATTCTCAATGTTTTCGACACTTGCTTTCTAGGTCTTTTCGACATAATCTCATAGATAATTACATCTTATAAGAGTTTGTTTGGAATGACTTTCGCTTCTTAATTTTCTTCCTCAATCTAAGTCTTGCAATTTGCATAATTGCTTTTTTCTTGTTTTTAAATCCGAAACTCCCGAAAATTAGTAACTTTCGTTTTTGATTTTTGACATACTAAATTTTGACCAGGAAAAAAAGAGGAAATAAAAACGAGAACCGGTTTGTCAGCTAAAGTTCGGGAAGAACGGGAGAACGCTTTGGCTTGGCCTTTTGCTTAGTGTGTACTCGCTCTTGTCGCGACGCGCCTTCGGAAGCATCGTCAACTACCGCCTGCTCCCCCTCCTCCTTCCCATTATCTTCTTCCCCTCCATTCTTTCTATAAATCTCCGCACCATATCTGCATTCTCATCATCTCCTACCATCTCTCTTGCTTCCTCTCTCCATCATCTCCATCATCTCCATCACCTCTCGCTCAATCGTATCTCTCCAAGCACAGAACTTCCTCGTGAGCCAGGAGAGATCTCAGTTAACGTTTTCCGATCGAAGATGAGCCAGTACAACACCCAGAGCCAAATCCCAGGTAATGATCAAATCCACCCTCGATCTGTTCCGACCCTCCCGCCCTTTTGATGTCTATTCTCTCTATCTCTCTCTCTAGTTTTTGCCGATCTGATCTTGGTCAAAATCGTTTCTCCTGCTCCTCTTCTCAATGCATTGCTGTTCTGCAAATCGAGCGGGTTTATATGGACTTAGGATTTGCAGAATTCGCACATTGGTCGTAATTAGGGTCGAGCAAGAGCTCCAAAGTCGGATAGTGGTCGGTGGACGATTGTAACAGTAGTGGTTCAGGAATCCGTTTGTTCATCTGTTCTGTTTTTTAGAATTCACGAAGAAATCGATCTAGCTCTCCTTCTTTTCGGTTAGAACTTGTGTTTGAATTCTTGGGAGGAGCCGCCGGCGGTCTTCCGGGGGGCCTAGTGGAGGCGGCTGTGGTTGCTAGCCCAACCACCGAAGTTCAAACAACCTTTTCAAACTATTGACCTTGAATTATACGCTCTTGGGTATTCATATATCGATGACTTGTGATGACAATATGCAATATTCTGTGCAGTGGCGTACCCACCACCGGCATCAGCACCTGCGTACGTGGCGCCACCACCGCCCGGCTATCCCACGAGGGACGCCCAACAGCCAGTGCAGAACACCATCCCTATCGAGACCAAGACTAGGGGCGACGGCTTCTGGAAGGGCTGGTAAGTGATTATCTCGCAATGCAGCCCCTCCTTTGCTTCTGCATATTTATACACATTCGCTTGTCCTAATTGCGCTCCTTCTTGTCTTCACCAGCTGCGCTGCGATCTGCTGTTGCTGCGTCCTGGATGCCTGCTTCTAGGAATTCCCAGGAGAGGATCGCCTTCTGCTTGATTCGTTAATCTTTGTGTTTAGCATTCGATTCTGCAGATCTTCTTTTGTCATTCTTGCGAAAAATGGGACATGTTGTAGTCACCATATACCTTTATTATTGCTGTGATATATACTAGCGTTCTTGGGTTTTTCTTGCATCTTTTATGTCACACTTCGACCCCGAGTTTCCTTTCTCTTTTTTCTCCACGAAGCTAGTCCAAGATGAATTTAAGATTGAGATCCAAAGGACACGCAAAAGTGGACGTACCTATTCTTATTAACGAGACGCAATACAAAGAAAGCTACAACCTCTGTTTTCCGTCTCAATTTTAGTGTTAATGCCAGCGGACGTTGAACAAAATGAGGGGCGGGGGTGAGAATTAGAGCTTGTACGAAGAATGAACATACTTAAAAGTAAAAGGGTACTTGTGGCCTCCTCTAGCGGTTGTCGATTGTATGCCCTATTAATTTTGGAGAGAGAGAGAGAGTTATGATCGTTAACCAACCTTTAAAACTGTCCGCGCGAGACAATGTGCATTTCATTTTTCCAAAGCAAAATGTTACCATCACTAAAACGTGGTCAAAATAACAACCAAAGTAAAACTCATGGGTGTTTCCAAATTAGATGGCCTAACTCCTCGGTGATTGGTTGCTCGACCGGCGTGCCAATCTTCCTTAAACAATGGCATAATTCCTGAAAACCTCTCAATTTTAGATCCAATCTAAATTCTCACCTAAACTTTCAATCTAATCTCAAATTCACCCATGGATGAAGAATTGTTATTCTTATTTTCGAAATTATCAACATTAAGGCCAGTGAGAGGTCCATTATTAGAATATGCATCTTCATCAACATTCTCATTTTCATATGGAATAACAACAACCTCCGATATTGATAATCTTCAGAAAATCAGTATCAATTTTTTGACACATGAGCAAATTTGGCATTAGAGTGAAAGTTAACGATTTTTTAAGATAAAAAAATGTTCATGATAATAGTGAGATTAAACCTAAAATTGAATATTTTTTAAGGGAACTAGAAACTTAAAGTATTTCGTCACAAATATCGAGACTTATGCGTATGATATTGCTTAATAAGTGTTTACTCAATAAAATTTGTGATATCGTAGGATCATTCCAAGTTATGTGTAATTGTTCCATGTTCACTGAGAATGCTTACATTATAGCTATCACGGAGACTAGACTATAAAAAAAAATTCAAAATTAAGACTTTACTTATTTCGCGAAAAATAAGTAATTTGGAAAATATTTTTTAAATGATACTTAAGTCGTTTGAAATAGTAAGTCGATGAAAAATATTTTCATTGTTGAAATTAATTTATATTTATATATTTATGTAAATAATAAAAATATTTTTCATTCATTCATTTTTAAAAATAAAATATATGATCATTTTTTTTAAATACTTATTTTTTGTGAAATAAATAAAGCCTTAAAAAAAATTGCGCTTGCTCTAAATGTCCTCTCACGTCACGTCTCATCAAGTGGAATCCATGGATCACCTGATAATATTGATCGGTGGACGGGTTAATCTCTTTGGGGAGACATCAGCGTCCCAATTCATACATATATATTTTTTTCCGAGCGATGACCCAGAATACAATTATGTCAGCATGTAATGTCAGTCAAATGAAATGTTTGACCGGTTAATAGGGCATCTCCATGTCATATGATTAGGCAATCATCCTTTCTTTCCCAACTCTCAGGTAAAATGTGATGTGACAAAATTTGCTATCGATAATTAACCGGGTCATAAACGAATTGAAAAGATCGACTCACTGAAAACATGTTTATCACTCAAAGGGATTGACCCATTATGGTCCAACGAGGTTATACTCGCTTTTGAACACTGTTTATGTGCATCTTGTCAAGGGTTTTGTAAAAGCCTTTCAACCTTCGATTAATTTGCCATTATCTTATTTATTATATCGCACTCATCCCTTTTGCAACTATTTCAGATCTCTTTAATGTTGAACGTTTTTGCCTTTTGCTGTATTTTAATTTTCTTTTTTTAATCAAGGGCAAAAGGATATTCGATCCAAGGATTTAATGAGAAATTCCAACTCATTCATGTGTATGGTTCATGACCAATGACAAGAATTTAGCTAACCAAAGTGTAAATGAAAATATTCCTCTTCTTCTTGTCTTTATGGATCTTTCTGCACATTACGTGGCTTGCATTGACTGGTTCATGACAAAGCACTACATGTATATCATTTGTTAATTTTCTTTCTGAACCATGAATTGATCGTCAAATTGGACCGTCGGATCTTGGGTGGTGTGAAAAAGATATATCTTAAGCCAAACATTCCGTGCCGGGCGAGACCCTTTTGACAATGCTCAGAGGGAACCGTTAGTGCTGATATCATGTCCACTCTTTTGTTAATAAAAAAAAAATTAATTGACAAAAGACCTTTTATAAGATATAAAAATTCAATAGGACCAAAAAGATGTCTTCTAGATTAGTCAAAAGGCATGGTCACGTCCAATGTAAAAGCATCGTCATTTAGGTTGAAATAAGAAGCAATTATGGAGTTTAAAAACATTTGCTACTTGAACAATTTTAAAGAGAGATTTCCAGTTGACCTTCTAATGAAGATGCTAAATCCCTAGCGAGAGCTTTTAGTTCAGGTCTTTATGCATATCTCGGAAGGTTCTTCTTCCTAGCATCTTTTCCGGCAAAGCTTGTCTTGAGAGATCGGCCAAATTGCAAAGCTCGATCTTGTTAATTATGACTTCGACCACTTTTCGAGGGTGCAAATGCGATTTTCACGTCAAGACATCAAACTATATATTTCATTTATCCAAAATCACGATAAGGTTCAGCTAGTTGGTTCATGCAATAGAACTGTATGTTTATCCACTTATGATGACAAGAACTCTCATCACTTACAGATCTTTCCGTGAAACCCATCAACTAGTCAAAACGTAGTCCTTCCTCAACCGGATTTTGATGTGTCAAACGTGGTTGGGTTTGGATTCAATCCCTTAAGTTGCCATCTCGATGATTTTAAAGTAGTCAACATGAATATTTATATCAAAGAACACCCCAACCGTACCTCCCAAGTGAACAGGGAAAATTATCCAAAAAGCCTTGAAATTATTGTACTTTTACTAGTTCAGTCCTATATCATTTAATTTTGCTAATTGACTCCTAAAGCTTATTAAGTTTTGCCAATTGAGTCAATTTGATTAATTTTGATTAAAAAGAATCGTTGAGGTGGGCATCATCTATCCAATGCGGTATGGCTAGTACTAACGTTGACAATTTTTAATAATATTTTTTTAATTATTTATTCATTCGTTTTCTTTTCTTTTATCCTATATTCCTTTTTTTCCTTTCACTTTATTTTTTATTTTTCCCTCCTTCCCATCATTGGCCATCATTGAACCTCATCGATGGCCAATGGAAGTCATTGGTCTCGGGTGAAGGCAACATGGGCCTGGGATGGTGAGGGGGAGGACCTTGTTGGATCGGGTGAGGGAAACCTTCACTAGGCTAGCAAAGGCGACTCTCACCCGATCTTGTGAGGAGCTGCCCTCGTCAACCATGGCCCAAGTGTCCCTTGCTTGAGGTTGACAGAGGGAAGAAGCGAAAAAGATAAAAGAAAAAAGAAAACAAAAGAGGAAAGGAAAAAAAAATAAGGAAGGGAATTGAAAGTGAAGGAAAAAAAGGGGAAAAACATGAAAATATTATTAAATATTATCTATATTAGCGCCAACAGTGTTATGTAGGATGTTTGGCGTCCACATTAGCGATTTTTGGCCAAAATTGATTGAATAGACTCAATTAACAAAATGTAAAAAAAAGTTTAAGATTGAATTAGCAAAATTAAAAGATTTAAATCTAAATTGATAAAAATCCAATAGATTTAGGACATTCTAGACAATATTTCCAAGTGGATGTGTTGGGATTTTTTTTTTTTTTTTAAAACTAAAAGAATGCTGAGACAGAAATTTATCGTACTATGTTAAAGAGGCTTCTATTTTTCTGATTAAGATTCTCTCTTCCTTTTCAAGTGCTATCACACCATAGCTTCTATATATTGTTTCAAATTCATGAATGATTAAGATTCGACCTTTATTTCATGTACTTTAATATAAAACACGATCGGTTACTTGCGTAGAGAGTTTGACTTCTCTGCCAGCCACAAACAAAGCTGAGCATTAGCTGGTTGGAACATTGTTTTTTCGGACTAAATGAGTACCCCAGAGAGAAATATCCTGTGCTATATTAAAGAGACTTATTTGTATGATTAAGATTCTCTCTTTATATGCATGTGCTTTCGTACCATACTTTGAGATGGTCTCCCCCATTTATAAAAATTTAACTTTTTAAGTCGGATATTCTAATATACCTTATATGTTATTTGGTGAATTATGGATTGTTTGAGAATTATAGCATCATTGCAAATAATAAGAAGAGTACCGTGGCTGTTTATTAGAAAGTAAATAAATATGCATGTGATGTAAATAAAAATAATTTCACTATTAAGAGTTATACATACTATATCATCAAATTTAAATAAAGTTCTATTAATTAAAATTTCATAACATAAATAATTTTATAGATTGTAAACAATTTTTTCTTTCTTATGGAAACCATCAGTGCTTAAGGGCACGAATGATAATCATTTTGGCTAGAAATTGATTTCTTGAAGATAAATAATTTTTTTCATTTTTATTTCTAGATGAGTTTCTAAGCAAAAATACCCGTTTGA
The DNA here is from genome assembly GCA_017140615.1 of Eucalyptus cladocalyx. Classification (NCBI taxonomy): domain Eukaryota; kingdom Viridiplantae; phylum Streptophyta; class Magnoliopsida; order Myrtales; family Myrtaceae; genus Eucalyptus; species Eucalyptus cladocalyx. The sequence continues at coordinate 7,632,577 of CM029516.1, read as the reverse complement.
TAACGACATAAAATTTCTACTCTAAAAATAGAAATTCGTTTGATAATGACACAAAACTTCTTCCTTTCGGATGGTGGCAAACCGGCGACCAGCGATGACCAACGGTAGCGATGGTGGCCGACCGATGATTGGTGGTCAGGCGATCGGCGCGAGAAAAGAAAAAGGCGGTGACGGCGATGGTGATGGTGACAATCGTATGGACAAAGGGTCGGTGGCGACGGATGGAGGATCAATTTATAGCAAGGACGAATTATGAGAAGAATTTTTATTTCTCATTTCTATTCCAAAAATAGAGAATTAGAAAAAAATTTCTTTTGATTTCTATTCCAAACCTATTTTTAGAACAAAAATTTATTTCAAAAATTGAAAAATGGAATAATTTTATCAAACGGATTTCTATTCCAGATTTCTGGAATAGAAAATTTGTTTATGGAACAAAATAAAGGGTTGTCATGTCCCCTTTGAGGGTGCGCATGACAAAATTTTTGGAATATAAATTGATTTTTGGCCAGAAATTGATTTCTCAATTTCTATTTCATAAATTTGATAAGTTAAAATTTTAGTTTCTGATTTCTTCTTCAAATCTATTTCTGGAATAGAAATTTTTTTTAGAAATAGAAAAATCAAATGCGTTACTAAACGGATTTCTGTTCCAAACCTGTTCCAGGGAACAAAAAAACAGAAAAATAGAGAAGTAGAAATTTTATCATTTGCGCCCTATACCTTGGGGTTCTTGGACCCCAATGTTGAGGTCTTGGACCCAACCATTTTGGGGGATGAGAGTGTTTGACCATCGAGGCACTTGGGTACAACCGCATAAGACTCAGCGTTGATGTTAAGGACAATGGGCCTAACCTTGAGGGGCCTTGACCCATTTGCCAGGATCTTGGAGTTAAGTATCTAGGACCTTAGCTTGAGCATTAGAACTAGGCCTCAGCCTTGGGGGGCTTAGGCTCGACCACTAAAGTCCTAGTTAGTAGAACCAAAGTTTCTAGGGCCTCGCCTCGATGGATGCAGGCTCAGGCCTCGATAACATGGGTACTAGAGTCGAGTACTTGGGCACAACCATCAGGGACTCCAATTGGGCACTAGGGTCTTAGGTTTGACCTCAAGGAGCATGGGCCCATACTTCATGGACTTGGGCTCAACTATTGAGAAACCGGGCCATGCCTCAGTTAACTTGAGCCCAAGCACTAGTGATTTGGGCATGGGAGTCTAGTAACAAGGCACAGCCGTTGGGGAATTGGGCACAAGCATTGAGGTCCCTTGCTAGGCCTCTGTGGAGTCGGGTACAAGCATTGATGACTTAGTCGTGGGAGTTGGGTACCCATGCCTATGCATGGTTACTTGGGACTCGGGCATGTATATCGAGTCTCAACCCATCCTCAAGAGACCTAGACTTCACCACTATCCACTATGGACTTGCACACGGGCATCGCGGTTTTTGTGCATAAGTGCCAAGGTATTTGGTCAAAGCACCGTTGTCTAGTTATATTTTGAAAAATGATTTGTGATTTTTTAAAATAGAAAGCATTTATCTAAATTTAAACACTGCTTTTTCATTGATTATAAAAAGGTATTCCAATGACTCATTTTCTTAAATGATTCAAATGTCAGAAAATAAGGAAAATGTTTTTTATAAACAAAGCCTAATGAGACATGGAACCTTATTCAAATGCATGTTGCATGACTAATGACGAAATTAGCGAGCCTAGGCTAACAACGTCCAAACTTGCCTTGGGATACACGTCACCTCTTTTGCTTCGCCTTTGCTTCCCGTGTTCAGATTCACGCGGTGTGACGCGTCGGAAGTACCGTCAACTATCCGCTCCCTCTTTCTCCGTATCTTCCTTCTCATATATTCATCTATAAATCTCGCACCGTTCCTTCGCTCTCATCATATTATCATCTCTACCATCTCTCTCTCTCTCTTTCTCTCCAAGCACGTACTTTTACGCGAGCTAGAGATCTCAATCTCAGTCAGCGTTTCCGACCGAAGATGAGCCAGAACAACCACCAGAACCAAATCCCAGGTAACATTCGAACCCATCCTTGTTCTCCCTCGAATTTCGCCGACTTTATCTCGGCAAAATCGCTTCCTTTTGCCCCTCCTTTTCATGCAAGAATATCCCACAATCTCATTTTCCTTATGATTGGCGATTGTAACAACAGTTCAGCAGTCGTTTGTTTGCCTGTCCGTCTTTCTTGTTTTTGGATTTTCTTAAACTCGACAAAGAAATCAATCAGCACTTGTTCTTTCTGGTTGGAAACTCTTGTTTGACTTCTTGGGAGGAGTCACCGGCGGTCTTCCGGCGGCTGGTGGAGGAGGTGGCTGTGGCCGCTAGCCCCACCACCGAAGTTCAAACCAATTTTTCGAACCATTCAGCTTGAATTATATAATCTTGGGTATTCATGTATCGATGACTTGTGATGACGGTACGCGATATTTTGTGCAGTGGCGTACCCACCACCGGCATCGACAATGGCGTACGTGGCGCCTCCACCACCCGGCTATCCCATGAGGGATGGCCGACAGCCTGCGCAGAACGCCGTCCCTATCGAGACCAAGATTAGGGGTGACGGCTTCTGGAAGGGCTGGTAAGTAATTATCAAGCAATGCAGCCCTCTTTTTATCTTTAAGTCAGCTTTTTCTTCTTTTGTTTTTACATATTCGCTTGTCCTGATTTCTCTTCTTCTTTTCTTCGCCAGCTGTGCTGCAGTGTGCTGTTGCTGCGTCCTGGATGCCTGCTTCTAGGAATTCCCCCGAAAGAATCGCCTTCCCGTTCCATTCGTTGCTCCTTGTTTTTAGCATTCTCTTTGTCGCTGCTGACCTTGATACCTTTGTTCTTTGGATATATACTATTGTTATCAGATTTCTCTTCCATATCTATCGTCATCACTTCGACCCTTGTTTCGTCTTCTTCTTTTTTACCTCGGAGTCCGACATGGGCTTGAGCGTTAGGATGAGGATAGATGCGGACGCAAGACGTCGGAACCTTCGACTTCGTTTTAATGGATAGCAATGCCAAGAAATTTACAGGCTCTCTTTTCGTCTCGTTTCACTTAAACGAAACTGAATATTGAACAAAATTGGTAGGCGATTTTAGAATTCTCCACAAGCTATTTTTATACATGATTGATTTGAAAGAGGGCGTATTAACTTTATTTTTCCGAAATGAAATTATGCTTAAATCACTAAAACGGGGTCAAAAATATCAATCAACTAAAACTCATGGGTGTTTTCCAATTAGACGGCCTAACTCCTCAATAGTTGCTAGCTTGACCAGCGTGCGACTTTTCCTCACAAGCATTAAGCGCATGATGCTTGCTTAAAAAGTGTCAGGTCTTCTCATCAATAATGTACGTGATATTTTCGGGATGGTTCTAAATGGTGTGAAATTGTTCCTCGTTCCCTGAAAGTACTTATGTATATTTCCATATTTTATTATAAAGATTAGTCAAATGACAAAATTCAGATCAAGAAAGATTACTCTAAGTCGTTGTTGACACTTAAATTTTGGCGATACATTTAGTCATTTATTGCATAAAAAATTAGGGGTTAATTTTATCCCTGAAAAAAAGATTAATTGCATAGCTACATTTAGTTTGCATATTTTGCATTTTATTTACTTGGACCGGTGGCCAATGGGTCGAATTGGTGTTTTTGAGTTTTAAATTAACAAGTCGGACTAAGCGTGGAAAGTACAAATTGCCCAATCCCATTTTCTAAAATTGAGATTTGAAATGAGGATTTTCAGAATTTAAAAAAATCGGGGTTATGATCTTATCTTTAAAAATCAGTATAAAATATTTTGGAAATAAGGAGAATAAAATATTTTGATGATTATGAGGTTATAAACAACCTTTTCGTCGGATGAAATATTCACAAAAGGATTGCATTTTATCTGCGCCTATAAAAGCGTGTGTACGTAGGGTTTTGAAAGGGGCTTCTCTTCATTAAAAAAAAAAGGTAAAAACGAAAAATTCTCTTCCGGTGGAGAAAAGTGAAAGTCTCTTGCACACAGGGGCAGAGGAAGAGTGACGTGAAAGAAAAGAGAGGAAAAGTACTGCAACAACAGTGAAAAGCAGAAGCAGCAAAGGGGAGGAAGTGATTGGACATTTACTGTTCATCATCTTCCCCCACATTCGCTGCCCCCATCCGTTGTCCCGGTTGCCGGCTTCTTCTTCACCCGCGCCTGCGCTGCGTTGACGCCATCAAACCGCAAGCCGCTCGGACTCCCTCGCCGTCCGATCTGTCGCACCTCCGCAGCTGTGAGCACCGCCGCGCCCGGCGTCCAGCGACCGCATCTCAGACTGCCCGCGGTGCCGCCCCACCGTACTTCCGACAGCGAACGCCCTTGCCACACCAGCCGGTCCCGCAGCGACACATAGCCCCGCGACCTACCTCGGCCGCAACCTCCGGCCCGCTGAAGCTCGTCGCGAACCACCGCTTCGCTCCACCGAGTATCGCCCATCGCCCAGGAGTTGAGGGCCCACTGACCCCTTGACGCGCTCACGCGATTCGACGCTACCACCGAATCCCTGTGCCCTGCTGCCCGGAGCTTCTGCCGACGCCGATCCGCCCAACGTTGGTCGTGTTCGATCCGCGACTTCCGCACCCGGAATCCCTTTGCACCCGCGAGCTCGTCCCGACGCCATTGCAATACCAGTCACTGCTGCAACTCCTAGCGTCGACAACCGCGCGTCTTCCTCCGCCTGCACCTCCCGTCGCCGGCACCGCGACGCCACCCGCGACCTGCTGCTGCCGCCGGACCGCTCGCTACCGATCCACCAGTTGCCGGTCCTCGCCAGAGCTCTAAACGCCGGCGACCCAACCTCCGGTGATCCACCGAAGCCGCTCGGCCGTGGGTGAAGAAAGCAGGAAAAGAAAAAAGGAAATCCAATTAGGTAGATTAGTTTATTATTATTAGTATTATTATTATTTTCATTTATTTATTGTGCTTTATTTGATAGCTTTCTTTAATTCATTTACATTGTAATATTGGATGTGGATGCTTATTTCAAAATATCTACAGGCATTATCCATAGGGGTATTCCCTAATATTATTGTAATTATTAATTTGACCCGTAAGATATCGGGTCATTTTTTTAATTGTATTAATTCTTGGGATTTTTTTGATATCATATTAATTGTTGAATCAATATAACTATTAATTGATCCGTAAGAATTCAGATTAGATTTTTAGTTATTTTGATCTTCTTGTCGTGACATTCGGGATTATAGTAATCGTTAATTTGACCTATGAGATGACAGATTATTTTTTCGATCATTGTAATTCTTTATTTGATTGGATATCTTGATTGTTTAGATTTAATGTTTAGTTGATAATTGCTTGTATTTTAAAAGGGCCAATTCCATAAAAAAGCACAAACTTTAGGGTTTGGGACAAATCTGGCCCGAACTTTATTTTGTCTCAAAAAAAAGCACCAACTTTTATTCGTGTCTCAAATCTGGCCTGCCGTTAACTCTCCTTCACGGTCATCCGACCTGGCATTTCCACGTCAGATATCTAACAAGGAAAAATTGTTATGGGCTTTCTCTTCTTTCCCTTCTTCTCTGAACGCACGGCTCATGAGTTTGGGGAAAAAAATTTCTAGGGTTTCATTTCGTCGGTGAGTTCGGGCGCGAGAGTCTTCAATCCGTTGGAAGATCTCGCGCACTAACTTGCTCGGTCATTCTCTCACACGGAGACGCTCACTCTTGTACATACACACGTTCGATCGCTCGAAGACGTCCTTTCCGTCGGAAGTTTTGACCTCGAAGGATTTATGCTTCCTCAAGGTCGAAGGACAGAGCATCAAAAGGTATTCTTCTTCTCCTCCTCCTCCTCCTCCTTCTGTCTACGGTTTCCTTTCTTCAGCGAATAAGTGCGCGGGCAATCTTCAATCCGTTGGAAGATCTCGCGCCCTAACTTGCTCGCTCATTCTCGCACACGGAAACTGTCACTCTCGCACATATTCACACGAGTTCGCTCGAAGACATCGTCTCCCTCGAAAATTTTAGGCTCAAAGGATCTGTGCTTGCTTAAGGGTTGAAGTCGACAAAGCGTTGAGAGATTTGAAGGCATTCAACTCTTTGCTATTGGACATATTAAATTACGGTCACCATGTGCTCGATGGTTTGTCTAGAAGTGATCTACCTCTCACAGAACTGAAGTTGAAATTTTCTAGGCTTAATGAACTTGTGAATTTGCTAGGTCTTTAGAATCTTATGGCTTGGAATGAATTTGATCATGGCCATAGGTGGATATGTCATGACTTGGGAGTCTTGGACTTTGTTGATACTTTCACGCCTATTGGGTAATTTGTCTTCTGTTGTCTACAGGGGCATATGAAGAATGGGTGATAAAATTTGGAAAAACAAGACTTATCCATCCTAATGGAAGTGTAAAAGTGCAGCGTGCTAAGGTGAAGTGTCGTGTTTGTGGGGAAGAGAAACAGAGGAGGATTGATAATGCTTGTAGAGCTCTACGACTTCTTCGAACGGCTTGCGTAGTTTGGCCAAATTCAGCCACGGAGGTGCTTTTAGCTGGGTCATTTGATGGTTGAGCCACCCAGGTTAGTTCTCATCATTGGGATCACTTGGTAGGTGCTCGACAAAAACATAGTATCCCCTCATTCAAATTGAGAGAGAAGCAAAAGGTCTAAATGCACAGTTGTGCCCTTACATTTATCTTTAATTTTACACCGATTCATGTCAACTCAGCCGATCATCCTTAAGCTTTGACACAAGAAACGAGGTACAACCGTACAAGCATGTACCGATGCAACAAGTGAGAGGCGTTCAATGTGATTTACCCTAAGAGTATTGCATTTGCTATTGCCCCGAGGAGCAATGTTCTATCACTTAGTTCAAACCTGTCCAAATGACGTCATGATTGAGCCCCCGAAATAATTTGTGACATTATTGATCAGTCTAATGCAGTTCATTTTGCGAATAACTTGTGTTCTTATCACACTGCAAATTGCTCTTTCCATTTACATATAAAGATCCACGGCATTCTTTTTGCAGGTATTTCTTGGTCATAGTGGTGTTATGTAGTTCATGGTAAACTTTGGAGTAGTTGTGATTTTCTGTTGTGATATATTTGCTTTGAGCAGTTTAGCTATTGGAGTTATAAAAATTGAAAATTCTTTATGAAGATATGAATGAAAGTTACTAAATCGGCGTAGGCAAACATCATCTATGAGCTAATTATTGAACTTATATGCAAATTTTATGTCATGTTTAAAAATATTTTACTGAGGCATTTCCAGAGAAGTGGAACATTTTGTTAGGATAATGACTCGATTGACAAAACCACTAGACACTTAAGTTTTCTAGGAGAATTGCCTCGTAAACATTTAAAAGTATCGGAAGGACACTTGGGCATTTAGTACATCATGATTTTTCTAATTAGTTCGTAGATCAAGACAATCAATTTGAGCCACCTGGAATTTATTATGCTTTATTGGACAGCTTGGGTGTTTTATTAGAACTGTCAAACTATGCATGTAAATTGTCAAAAATGAGACTTACAAAGCAGATTGCAAACGAGGGAAGTTTGGTACTTTGCAAGTATCGCTTCACCAATATAAGTTACATGTTACATGATAGTACACTTTCCCCCTAACATCATGCTGGTTATTTATAGTTATCTGCAATGTGCAAAAAAAAAGAAACAGAAATGCTAGCTAATATTTTTAGCCATAATATAGTATAAAATTTGATTTGCCCACTTTCTTTGGTCTATTTGCTAATTCCATAGGATCTTGGTCCAGCTTAAACCTGGCCTTTTGCACTTCACCACATTCATCTTATGGAAGATTTAAAAGGAGCAGAATGCCTAAGAGCTCGTGGTACAAATCCTAAGCACAAAATGTCCCATAAACAGTATACAATTCACTTTGTAAACAGAGTAGCCTGGCCGCAATCAACTCTTCATTCATTGTCATGTCTACGATCATATTTTTTTGGGAAGCTCAAATTCCCTTACTCCTATTTTATCATTTTGGATTAGTTCAAATAGTTATGTATTTCAAATGGGTTGTCATGTGTTTAGATATTGGGAGCGAACTTATTCTTTTCTTTAGAGCTTCTGATCAATAAGCTATTGTTGTGTGAAATGCTTCTTCACAATGTGAAGTGTGTCATCACTTTTTATTATGCCTTACAAATAGTAGAGTTATTGCAGTCTTACTAGGAATTTGATTAGCATGATAAGTCCGACATTGAACTTTAAATGTCTAATTTTTTGCTCTACCTCTGTTTTATAGGATTGGGCTGGTTGGGATTCTAGGTTGATTGTCGTTTTACTTATGGAGAATTGAAGTGTTGCAAGTTGAATAAGAAGTAATGGTGAGTTCATTCAATTGTTCACCCTTTACGTTTGAATATTGTTTTTAGTTTCCAGCGTATGACTTTGTGTTTTTTACACGAATGAAAGTGGCGATGTGAGGGTTCATTAGACTTATGTGATAATGAACTATATATATCCGATGATGAAGAGATCAATACAAGGGAGATGAGGAAAGAATTTAGGGAAGCAATAATAGAGGAGGTGGATGATAGTAGAGACTTACCTGAAGGTTCCATCGATATAAGAATGGAGGAGGAGGTTGGTGCTGTTCCACACAGTAGGGGGGATGATGATGAAGATGCAATATTGGATGATGAACTTCTAAGTGGTCCCGATATTGATGATTTTGAAGAAACTAATAGCACAATTGGACAAATGGTTAATAGGTATGATCCTATGTGTGACCATAATGAGAATATGTTTAGTCTAGGCATGAGATTTGAATCTCATGAACAGGTTCAAGAATGCTTTGTGCGAAAATATGCTGTGATTAATGGATTTAACATTTTTTGGCCAAGGAGTCAAAAGAAAAGAATGGAAGCAAAGTGTGCAAGTGGCTGTGGTTGGAGGTTGTATGGTAGTTGGGTTCAAGCTGAGAAAACTTTTGTAATAAAGAGAGTTGGAAATCTGCATAGCTGTAATAGAAGCCTCACAAACAGGCAAGCCACTTCTACATGGCTTGCTCGAGAGTACATGCCTAAGATTAGAGCCAGACTCACTTATTCAGCTACTGAAATGCAAACAGATGCAAGAGAAAGGTTTGCCTTGATCCTTAACAAAAAAAATGCTATAGAGCCATATGGACAGCCCTTAGTCATATAAGAGGGCCTATAGGAAAGCAATATGATATGCTAAGATCTTATTTGGAGGAGCTCAAGAGAGTTAGCAAAAATGGAACATTCATGATGGAGGTCAACCCAACAACCAAAGTATTTGAGAGGTTTTATGTAGGCTTTGATGAGTTGAAAAATGGGTTTTTAGCAGGATGTAGGCGTGTCATAGGCTTGGATGGGTGCTTCCTTAAGACTGGATTGAGAGGTATGTTATTATGTGCTATTGGACGAGATGGAAACAATCAAATGTTTCCAATAGCTTGGGCAATTGTGGAAGTTGAGTCCGAGGCATCATGGACTTGGTTTCTCACTCGGTTATTTATTGACTTGAATGTGGGCACAGGTGAAGGTTGGACTTTTATCGTGATAAGCAAAAGGTGATATCTCACTTTTTTATTTTATTACCATTACACTACACTAATACAATCATTGCTGTGACATATTTCTTTTTCATTGGTTGATTTTGGTTGCGGGGATTAATGAATGCGGTTTCATGGCTATCGCCACAAGCGAACATCGAAATTGTGCAAGACATATATATGCTAATTGGAAAAAACAGCATAAAGGGGATGTTTTGAAGAATCTCTTCTGGAGGGCTGTGAGGTGTACTTTTGAAGCTGATTTTGACCTGGTAATGGCAGATTTGAAGATGGAGTGCCCTAAAGGTTATGAAGACTTCATGAGACAAGACCCTAAGCACTTCTGCAGGCTTTCATTAGGACAAAATACTAAGTGTGATGCAGTTGAAAATAATTTAAGTGAGACTTTTAACGGATACATTTGCATACCAAGAGCAAAACCCATTCTTGAGATGCTTGAAGAAATACGAGCCATGTTGATGGAAAGGATGACAGAGAGAAGCCAATTAATGGTTGATCGAATGGATCCAATTTGCCCAAGAATTAGAATGAAGTTGGAGAAAACTAAACTGGAGTCTAGGTATTGTTTTGCTAGAGCATCTTTGGAGAATAAATTTGAGGTTGAAGGGGATGGCAATAGATTTGTGGTTGACTTGGCTAGAAAGACTTGTGCTTGTAGGGAATGGGATATCTCTGGAATACCATGTAGACATGCCATATGTTGCATTGCTTTTATGAAGTTGGAGATCAATGATTATGTTGATGATTTCTTTAAGAAAGATGCTTATGAAAATTGTTATAAATTTCCCTTCCCGGTCATGAATGGGGAAAAAATGTGGCCCAAAGTTAGTGGTGAGCCAATCAAACCCCCACCTTACAGAAGGAAAAGGGGTAGAGAGAAGAAAAATAGAATCAAGGATAAGGATGAGCGAAGTAATGATGGTAAGAAGTTGACGAAAGTTGGAATTCAAATGCAATGTTCAAATTGCCTTCAATATGGGCATAACAAGAAGACATGCAAGAATCCTATGACATCAAGGCCACCCAAAGTATGTCTTATTGGACAATTTTGTAATTGTTAATTAAGATTTTTGTTGGGTTGTTATGAATGATAACATTGATATTTCTTGTGTTTTTCCACATGTAGGCAAAAAGAGGAAGACCAAAGAAAGTTGATGAAGCTAGTGGTGCGCAGCTAGTTCACAGGCCAATAGACCATCTAATAGGGACTCCACTATCATCAGGAAGGAGAGAGCACAGGCTAGTGCTTTATCAAGCATAATTTTACTTTCATATCATGTGTATATTGTCATTAATGTTTTATGCTCATTTTGTTTCTTTAGGCTTTACAAGGTTATGGACTTTTCATATCCGAAGCTACTGGGAATTCTTATTTAAGGGTAATCTCTATCTAAAGTTTTATATATATATCGAAAAGAAAAGTGAGTTCATTTGTTTTTTTTTTCTTGTAGATGCCTGGTAGTGATAGAGTTATTGACATTGGAGGTCCATCTATTTCCAAGAGGCGACAAGAGCAAGGAATGTCGTTGAAGTTTCACTAGGCCAATCTTCCATTGATGTCTCGGAACCTCCATGCACTCAAGAATCTGGAATTGGTGGTTAAAGATGCAATTGTGGACCTTGAAATGCTTGTGTAGTGCCTACTACTTGATGTTGAGTTGTAGACTAAAAAGTGCTAGTTTGATGTTGTATATAGGTTAATTTGGCTATGCATTGTGTTTGGGGATTTGGCAATGTCCTTTTGTATATGCGATATTTTTGCTATGCACTATGTGTTTCAGCTGGTTCAGAAAGCTTGGCAAAAGTGAGTTTGGAACATTTGGATTTTGCAAACTTAGTTTTTGTAGTTTACATCTTTAAAGGAGAGGTTGATTTGAATCTTGTTGAACCAGTTTCTAGCTTATGAATATTCTTCGCATCGAGTGCAAACTGGTTAAGCTGATCAGGAGCGATGTGATTTGTAATTTACATCTCAGCATGCTTGAATAATTGTGCATATGGTGTGGAATGATAAGCGTCTCGAATTCTAGAAATGTAGGCACTATGGCAGGATGAGGAGGGAAATTTCCACAACGACAATGCAATTCTGACTGATAAGACAAGGGAAACAGATTTGGTTTTAGCATTTTTCTTCCTTACACAATTTGCGCAGGCTTGACCATGTACAGATAGTTGTATTTGCAGATGTTAGCATCAGTCTTGTTAATTTCAGTCTTGACTTTTTGACACTTACTCATTAATATCATCAACCAACTTCAATTCAACTTGCTGGGACATACCGCTCCTGCCCAGGCTGGTTCGCTGCTCTTGGTAGGCCCATTTCTGGACTATTGGATGACAAGAAAGAGAGTTGACGCTTATGACTACACCCCAGTTGCTGTGGTAAGCCTACATATTCATAGTCTTTAAAGTAACATTTTAGTTGTCTGCACTGCAATGGACTGAGCCTCTGCTCTCTGAATCTTGTACTACAATTTCCTTGCTCCAGTTAGATTCGTAGATGAGGCTAGCACTTTGTTGAGGTATATTCTGACAGTGTTTAACCTGATTTATTGGACATTCTAGGAATGTGCTTGCCTATATTTGACCTGTTGATGAACCGCATGCACCTTCCTACTGTTGTTGTTCTTGTTGGAGTTCAGAAACTGATGTTGGCCTCCTTACAGTTTTATTTACTAGGGACCAGATAACTTTCATGACCAGTATGGATGTCGTGGATATCATACACTTAATATATGGGATTTTGATATTGCTTCTTTGATTTTGCTTCATCTTTGAGTTTCCTAGCCACAGAAAATTGATGTTTCATAAGAGGGAAACATAAAGACTGGAGGTTGTGTTGAATGATACCATAAGAATGGGCAGTTACTCTATTAAAGCTTCTCAATTAGTTCTAATCACGAAGAGCAGTTACTCAACTCTTGCTTTTCTTGTTGGATTTTGCATATGTTTATTATTCTATCCCGCACCATTGCTTTGTGGGGACTAATCTCAGCCGGTTCATCCGCATCGGTAGATTTACTGCTGTTTCTTTCCAAGTAATTGGCCATATGAAGACTATCCTTGTCTTGATCATGGGCTTCCTCTTCTTTGGGAAGGAGGGTCTCAATCTCCAAGTAGTCATCGGCATGATCATAGCTGTAGTTGGAATGATCTCGGTATGGCAATGCGTCATCTAAGCCCGGGGGAAGGAGCGCCGAAGCCATTCACTTCCTACCAATGAGACAACATAAACACGGTAGTTTGTCGGAGTCCACCGAAATAGATGGGAAAGTTTGAATATTAGTGATTGCCACTTGAGCGAACATACAAGATAGCTGATTCCAACTTATCATCTGAGATTAGAAAACCAGTGTTCCTTTTCTTCTCCATTGTTTTTTCTCATTGAGTTATTCTTTGTTGTCCCCAAGCCACTCCAAGGGAACAAGATCTTGCTGAATAGGTTTAGTGCTGCAAAAAATTTCCTGCTTTGATCATATAAATTATAGTAATTAAATTGTTGCTCATTTCATAATTATAAAAAGGTTTGGTTTCTTCATTCTTCTTTGTGGAGCAAGCTTGTCCAGGCTATTCTCTGTTCTTTGGCTTAAAGGCAGCACTTCATGCATGCTGCAGCTTTCAGTCCAGTTCATTTAGGGTTCCTACTTAGGTGAAGTGACTTTTTATTGAGAGGTCATCTATCTCTATGTAAAATTGCTGTAACGGCAGCTCCATGGTCTGTTTGAGGGGATGGACCATAACGGATGGTGGCGTTTCCATTTTTCCCACAACTCTTATGTAAAATTGCTGTAACGTACAAAATGGTAAAGCTTTACAATTAACGGACAAGATTTATTTCTTTTTTCCTTTTTTTTTCCTATTCGATTGGTCATCGAGGAGTTGGGATCGATCACCCAACATCCGAGACGAAGATTCGATAGCGAGGCTAAAGTAGAGAATAGCCTCTTTCTCTCGTCTGCTAATCCGAGAATGACAAGAAACAAAAACGTGCAATGAGCAAAACGTGCGATGAGCAAAGGAAGGTGAATGTGTCCACTAGTCAGTTCATGTGGCACAATAAGGGTTGAAGATTCTAATATACACATAACATTACCTCAACAGGACAATCTGGTGGACCAAGCAAATATCGAGTAAACGAGACAAGGATGCCAGATAGATCAACGTCCACGCCTTCGTGGCTGTCAATGAAAGATTTAAAGGTGGAGGCTAGTAATGTACAACCAAAAACCGAAAAAGACTGGAATGTGAATCTTGGACTTGTCGATTGTTATCAAAATTGAACATCTCAATGGCTTCCACGGAAGGAATGTAAGAGGATAAAGAAGATAAAGCCCCTCGTCACCGCAAAACGCCCAAATAACCGGTGTCCTTTCCCCCACGATTTGAAGTATTATCGTCTAGCATTAAAGTAGTTCAGACCTTTGCAAGTCCACTTTAGATGGCGACAATTATATGCAAGTTGGGTACTTAACATTCATCTATTGATCCTCGAAGTTTCATATGCCTGAGTGACAGCCGAATTTTGATGGCAACACCTGATATACTATCACATCCCATAAAAATGACAGAATACATGTCCAATTTCTTGCAAGCTGTATGGAATCCATGACATTGTTAGTTATGGTCTAAGTTTCAGTAGCTGTTGGTGAATGTGCCCCCATTGATTCAAAGGCCTAAAATTTGTTGAAAAGACGCCAATCAATGTGGTATATACATATCAAAAGCCTGGCATAACTTTACAATTGTGTAAAAGAAAAGGGCAGAAGGATCTATGTAATCATCCTCCATCGGTTATAAGACAACGAATCTTCTCATGTAAATGTTTGTGTCAGCTCTCTCTTTCGGATGGCTTTGTGATAATGAGCAAGTTATTCTCATATCCATTGTTATGAACAATTGGCTGCAATGGATCGATCCTCCATGTTCCATCGACTATGAACTTTATCTGCATCAGGAAGACCACGGAGGTTATGAAGCTCATCCAGAGACAGCAATTGCTTGTAATTTTAGACCGCCTTAGACTAAATTGAGAGAAGACCTACCTCATATCTTCCGGGATACAACTGAGGCACATGGAGAAAACTCCGATGCTCGACTTCTCCATCTTTCCCCGCAATGAAGCACATTACTCTATCAAAATCATTTAGAGAAAGCTACTCGTATGTATGAACCACGAACATAAATCTAAAAGCATGAAGTCGAAGAACTTCTCGACTCATATAAAGCGGATCCCGACCCCTTTCTTTTAACCAAGGTGCACATGATGGGATAATATGTGCATTGGTGAGGATTAATCGAGTTGATATGTTTAGATCCAAAGGTGTTAAGACAAAAACGAAACTTTCACAAAGACAAAAAGAAGAAACGTTATTAAGTTAAATTTGTTAAGACGCAAAGGCTTGAGAATCACCGATGCTTCAAACAAAAGGTTGACTGCCTGATTTTTAAGGCAAGATGGAGTAGACATGCATTGACCGCACAGATAATAACATTCTACAAAAATGCTTTGCGGACCTACTCGGCATGGATGAAACAACAATTTAATAAACTTGAAAATTATGAGTAAAGATCGATTCATGTGCCTGATTCACTCGATATCATCCAATATGGGTACAAAAGATATGAAGCCATGAGGCATTTTCATAGTCAGGGTACCAAACTTCCACGAGCAAAATTGAAATGTAAAACTCATATGTACGCCACAACTAGAGCTCCACGGGCATTATACCATGCTATTGTAGGTAGATTCTAATTTGACTGCCTATCACATTTGCAATGATTTGAATACCAGTCCATACTAGCTAAACTGCTCAAAGCAAATATATGGTGCAACCAAACAGTTCACAACAGAAAATCACAACTACTCCAAAGTTTACCATGAACTACATAGAACCCAATGATGAGAACTAACCTGGGTGGTTCAACCATCAAATGACCCAGCTAAAAGCACCCATTTTTCGAATCGATATCATCCCAAAAGGAGACCAATCCAGCCTAAATGCGTTACTAGCAACAAACAACTCTATCCTCAAGCTAACACTCCTAAAGGCACCCTGAATCTGATTCTCAGGGCACAACAAGCACCATCCTGGGTATCACCTCTTGATTTTGGATTACTCTAGAAGGATTTGACAAAAGAAGAATTCTAGCTCAAAATCAACCATATGTTTACATATTATATATTATATAAATACCCGCTAAATTCTTTAAAAAAATGCATTTTTTAATCATATCGAACTCGTTAAGGAAAAAAGAAAGGAAGAAAGAAAGTGACTGAGCTCACCTTCCATTGGAGATTTCGTTCTTGCCGATGAACCCAAAGAAAGGGCCTTGATTGGACTCCTCGAGCTTCTTCGCTTGAAATATCTGCTGCAGTTCCTTGGCCTTCCGCCTCCGGAACTCCGGCGTTATCCCGCCGCCGTCCTCCACAGCCGCCTCCGCCGCCCCGGGCGGCGCGGCGGCTTCGGCTCGGGGCGGCGAGGGGGACGGGCCTAAGGGGAGGGGCGACGGGCCGCCTCGGGGGCCCTCGGTCTGGGAGCTGCGGATGGTGGTGGCGGCGTTGACGCCGGGCCTCGGGGCGGCGGAGGAGGAGAATCGGAAGAAGGGGCGGAGGGGGGGGGCGGGATTTTGAGGCACGGGGCGGAGGAGGAACGCACATGACGATGGAAAGGACGTCTTCAAGCGATCAAACGTGTGTATGTACAAGAGCGAGCGTCTCCGTGTGAGAGAATGAGCGAGCAAGCTAGTGCGCGAGATCTTCCAACGGATTGAAGACTCCCGCGCCCGAACTCACCAACGAAATGAAACCCTAGAAAAATTTTTCCCCAAACTCATGAGCCGTGCGTTCAGAGAAGAAGAGAAAGAAGAGAAAGCCCAGAACAATTTTGCCTTGTTAGATTATCGCGTGGAAATGCCGGGTCGGATGATCGTGAAGGAGAGTTAACGGCGGGCCCGGTTTGGGACACGAGTGAAAGTTGGTGCTTTTTTTCAAGACAAAATAAAGTTCGGGCCGATTTGTCCCAAACCCTAAAGTTCGTGCTTTTTTATGGAATTGGCCCATTTTAAAACTACTAAAAAATCTAAAAATATTTGAATTAGGATTCAGTTTGTTTTTTAGAATATTTCCCGTTATCTTGCATATCTAGAATAGGGATTTTATTCCGAATTTAGAAAAATATAAAAAACAAAAAAAAAAACAAAAAGTGCATTCATTTAAGTTGTTAGTTTTATCAAATTTTAATTTCGAAATTAATATAAAAAAATAAAAAAATATCATGCATATGTCATGTAGAATTAGGGCATACTCCGCACGTCATTGCATATTAGATAGATTGCATGTTAGATTAAGATAATGTCTTAGTTCAAATTAGGATTTAATGCGACTTAATCCTTAGTTTAAATTAGATAGAATTTTAATCTAGCTATTTTTAAAAGTAGAAATATCAAATGCATGTCATTTAGTTTTTATTAGGTTCATTTAATTAAAACAGCCTCGTCATTAGATTAAGTCATTTAATAAATGTCGCATGACATATAACTCGCATACTAAATTATATGTTGCATGTCATTTTAGTTTAAATAATTTTGTATGTCATTGCATCGCATTGCATGTCATTGGAATTAAGTTGTTTAGATTGCATTTCTTCATGTCATGTAGTTTATGTCGTGCTACCATTAGATTATTAGCATACATTGCATGATTTTCATTAAATAAAGTGAAAACAAAAATTGAAATTGCATGTTAATTAGAAATCATATATAGGGTGGCTGATGTGAATTCTTATTTAACAATGCAGATGCTTTTGTTGCTTTTAGGTATGTTTTGCATTATTAATTGCTTTCTTGAGTGTTAAATTGGTGGTATGCGCACATGTATGATCACCTCACATGTTAGGAAGTTAAATTAAAATCAATTTAATTGCCAAACATTTTTTTGAAAATGAAATAAAAAGGTACCGAAAGGGCACCAGGATAGTCTGGTGTAACCAAGTCCCCGAACTCATAAATCTCTGGTTCGTAGGAGTAAAGTAAATCTCCCGTTACTTTACTTGGGTTTTTAATCGACCCATCAAAAATAGGTTAGTGGCGACTCCTGATTGAAAATCATTTGCATGTTAAGAATTCAAACCTAAGTCGCGAATTGGTATGGGCTTGGGAGAGCCCGAGCTAAGTTTAAAGACTTAGTAATCCATTAACCTAGTTTTAGGTGGTCCAAACCCGAAAAATCAGGTCGCGACAGCTTGGCGACTCCACTGGGGACTTGAGTTGAAACTCTTAGTGGACTTAGGCCAATTTTCTTTTTTAAAAAAATGTTTTTGTTTGACAGCAAAGATCCCAGGTACATTCCTAACATTCCTAAGGTGTTAAATGTTCTTGTAGATGGGAGGTATAAGGGGAGTAGTCTTTGTTAACCCCTGTCTTGCAGGTTGGAGTAGGGATAAATGTTTGAATTAAAATTATAGAAGTGTTGTTTGTATTTAAACTGGTGTGCATGTTTTATTGCTTTTAGCACTACACTATTGCACCCACAACCTGCGGTCGAACCTGGGCTGCGATAGGATTTCTAAGATGGTGTTGAGAATGATACTTCCTCTAAAGCGAGATTGCTATGTAGAGGTTGACATTCTCTTCCCCAAAATTTCTTTCATGGTGTCGAATGTGTTCCTCCATATCCGCGAGATTGCGTGATTATTGGGTATTCCATTCGACTGAATCGGAGTCAGGGGGACCTGACACGTTAATGTGAGACTGCAACGGTTAGATCATCCTCTTAGCTCCACCTTGTTAAGCCATCTAAGTAGAAATCGAGCCTCACACTTCATGCGTGTGTCTATGTGATTGTCATCCATTTCTGATGAAAGTAAGTTGTCTGAACTCTCACTTCTACTTTACTTACTTAATTGCGCTTTTAGTCGGTCCATGACAATTTAAGATAATCATTTGATCTAATTCCTTTCATTACTGAAATGAGGAAATTGCCATGTAATTAATCATTTGGAAAATAAAAAATTGGAAATTTGTTTTCAATTCGAGTCTTGGCTCTTTCTAGTTCATGAGTAGGAAATTTTGTCTCTACTGGAGCATCCCATGTCTTTGTTTTCCTAGTCCATTTTTAGGAAATCCTCTTCATATGTGGACTTTTCTTGACTAAAAAATAGATTGTTGTCATGGATTGGTTTTCTCATTACACCTCGTACTTACACATTTTCCTCCGTTTTCCTTAGGTGATAACGGATCATCCACGTTCGCCCATCATTACATGATCGAGAGCAAAAATGGCCGACCAAGCCGAAATGCGAGATCGTATGTATGCCGTGGAAGACCAACTCAAACAGTTGCTCACCTCTGTGCAATTCATGACAGCTCAAATCCAATCTCTCCTAGCGAATTTGACTCCTGCACCTGCTCTCCCCGAAATAGTAGTCCTGAAGCAAGCAGACAAGACCCAAATGAGCAATGGCGACATGCCTAACCTGGAAGATAACCCACTGTTGGTCACTACTGAAAAAACTAAGCCCGACAATGTCCCTAAGATGGGGCAAGATGAAGTGGAAGTGATGGACACTTTAGGGCAGCCTAGTGGCAAGTTTGATTACTTGGTGAAGTATTCGGCTCCTCCCAGCTTTTACTTTGACTCCCGCAACATAGTTCCAAGTGGATGGGATGACATGGACGATTTGACGCCTCCAAAGATAGAGAACTCTGATGACGCCGTGGAAGGAATCATAGGTCTGTTCGATGACCTTGTCGTAGGAGACATTGATGAAGAACCTCCGGAAGAAATGGACCATGAAGAGTGACCTAGCACATTCTCCTACATGAGAATTTTTTATCGCTTTTTAGGAATTGTTTCGCCTTCTAGGAATTTCTTATTTTTTCTCTCTTTTTAGAGGTTTAGGAATCACAATTTCCATTCCAATAATGTAATTCATTTGATTCTATTCAATGAAATTACAATTTTATTTCCAATTTTGAGGACATGATGGAGTATACCAAACTAGTCCAATGACGATATCCAGTCACGAAAAGAAAATATCATCCACGGAGAAATCCTGAGGGCTGGACTTTCTCATGCTTCCTCCCAAAAACTTTTTCGAAAACAAAAGCGTTTCATTGCTAAAAAAAGAACAAAAAATTTCCCCAAAGCTTGTAGCAGATTAAACCTGTTTGTTTGTCTGACTCATTTGCTTCTTGTCTTAGAGCATAATTCTATAACTTGTTATGACAAGGGACATCTGAAAATAGCGTATCAAGTTTCAACGATCATAAACTTGACCTGTGATAAACGGGCTTAGAGCGCACTTGCAAAAAAAAAAAAAAAAGATTTGGGGCAAGTAAAAAAGGATCATCATTCCCTAGTGGAAGAGTTGACAAATTGGGGGCATGACAGGTTTTGGTAGTGACCCGACTCGGATAAAGTCTCAACCCGAGCCAAAATGGATGTGCAATTTACTTTGATGTTGCATAGTATCATATTGATGCATGTTCTCTTGTGCAGGGGTAAAAGTGGATTTTCAGTCTTGAATGATAGGGACAATCCAAAGACATCAACTGCTGAGGCAATTTCCGTTGTAGAAGACATTAACTGCTGAGGTAATTCCCATTGTAGAGGAATCCTTGAATGAATGCTTAAAACCATTTTGCAGTATAGAAAACTGTTTGAAGTTGACATGCTTAAAGCTGTTGAGTTGTTTAAAAAAAAAGGATTTTGCATGATGACTCTTACATATTTTATCCACCAATTCCACTAAAGAACATCAAGATAGACTAATTTAATGAATGATGTGGAATTGATTGAGCATACTAAATGAGACGAGTCGGGATGATGAAAGGCAAACCCTATCCTATACACAGTCCCATATTCATACACTTGTGAGATGAGTGTAGGAAGGTTCATATCCATAAAGTAAAGAGTTCTCTCGCAAAAGGTACGGCAACCGAAATGATGAGAAACAATTCATATCTCTATCCCAAACACTACAGGTGATCCGTTGCTTAACCCTTTTGAGCCCATACACTTATGGATATTCTTTTCAAATCACCCCTGTCAAGAATCAAATGGTATCATGAGGTGAGGAAAATGAATTGAAATTTTCTTGCTCTCACTTGCATCAATCTTCAAGTCATGCTATTACATTGAATTCATGTGTTAATTTAAGTGCCTTAGGATGACGAAGAGCATTTCTTTCTCTATCATATACACTTATATCCTTTGCATAACCCACTTGAGCCTGCAATTTCACTTCTTTAAACCCAATTGGTGATCATCCCCCACACTGGGGCAAGGCGAAAGGCAAATGAGAACTTTTGAAAGTTCAGCTGCCATTCAAAGTATAATTTGCTTGACGCATGCATTGTGCGCAAGAATTGAATTCAAAATAGAATTAAGGGGCATGAAAAAGCAGTGTGCCTGGTAAAAGTAAGGCTGATGCCCATGAAAAGAAGTAAAAAAAATGCATGAGAACTAGGGGCATGAAAAAACGGTGTGCCTAGTAAAAGCAAGGCCAATGCCCATAGATAAAAAATAAAAATAAAAAGAGTCAAGATAGGTGATTGTCAATTACAAGAATTGAATCCCAATGGAGCAATACTCAAAGAACTCAAATGCTGAGTTTCTACAATCAATGGGAGACTTCATGAAGACAATCCCCGATGATGAAAAAGAAAACTGGTGGTAATGCCAAGATGATCATCAACTCTCAAATTTTACACACATTTTGAGCCTAATGATCCATTCATTTCTCAACCTATGAACCTAACCTACTTTACGTCTTTTACAAAGTCTCTTCAGATTAGGGCATTTAAATTTAACGTATGAGTTCATATGTTTATAAGCATCGCTCGAATAAGTGCGAGCAAGATTATTTCTTTGTCATTTTGCAGGATTCTTGACTTGTAAACCCGGAAATGATTATAAGACTATTCATTCAATAGCCTTGACTCAAAGAGTCCCTTTGTTAAGCCGTTGACCAAGCCCACATTATAGTCCCTGTTAAAGACCTCTCAGATTGGTAAGATCATACCGCTTGCGAGAATACTCGGACCCATGTCGATATTATGAAATTGAGTGATTTGCATAAAATAAACATTCTAAATGAGAGTGAGTGAAAGTCCTTTCTAACTGAAAGTCTCTCATTTAGTATTCTTAAGAAATCCATGTCATGAGTGAAGATTGTCTTGAATGATAATTCTCTCTAGTGGAAATTTGAGTGATGCAAAAGTCATTATGCATAAACCCCGATTGAGTTGATGAAAACCTCACTGAATTTTGAAATGTGCATTCTAGAGTAGCTTAGATTGCTTATCTCTTTGATGAATGCATATCATTTTTTGCTCTAAATCATGTCGATAGGTAATTCAAGTTCCTTTCGAAATGTTTCATGATATTAGAATATGAGAAACCTCCACCATGAGATGAAAGACTTCCACAGGATATCCAAATTCCAAAAGGCATATCCTGAAGAATTAGAGATATCACCAGGTAAGTATCTCTACCACACTTTAAAATACTTGTCATTGTGCAGGTATTCTCCCTCGAGTGCATCGACACTTGACTTGGTCAAGCTGTCCCTCTTTATTGACCTGGTGTGCTTTCGTAGCCCAGAGTTCCTCTTTATTGACCTGGCGTGCTTTCATAGCCCAGTGTCCTTATATTGACCAGGCGTGCTTTCGTAGCCCAGAGTCCCTTTATATTGACCTGGCGTGCTTTCGTAGCCCAGAGTCCCTCTTTATCGACTCGGCGTGCTTTTGTAGCCCGATGTCCCTTTATGTTGACCGGGCGTGCTTTCATAGCCCAGAGTCCCTCTTTATTGACTCGGCGTGCTTTTGTAGCCCGATGTCCCTTTATGTTAACCTGGCGTGCTTTCGTAGCCCGGAGTCCCTCTTTATCGACTCGGCATGCTTTTTGTAGCCCGATGTCCATTTATATTGACTTGGCGTGCTTTCGTAGCCCAGAGTTCCTTTTAATCGACACTCGATGGAGTTGTCCCCCAAAGATTCTCCAGATTCAATCTGATTAAGGCGACCGAAGAATGGTTCGAGTCCTGGTCGGATGATTTACGTCATAAAAGGTGGGGACCGAAGAATGGTTCGAGTCCTAGCCAAGCAAAACCTCAGTCTAGGCGATCGTAGAATGGTACGGGTCCTAGACAACATTTATTGCTTTAACAGGCGACCGTAGAATGGTACGGGTTTTGGAAAAGCAATTTCCCCATTCAGGCGACCATAGAATAGTACGGGTCCTGAAAAATCAATTTTCTGTCAAGGCGATCGTAGAATGGTACAGGTCATCGACAACACCTATTCCCTATTTTAGGCGATCGTAGAATGGTATGGGTCCTAGAAAGTGAATCCCCGTTTAGGCGACCGTAGAATGGTACGGGTCTTGGAAGGTAAATCCCCGTTTAGGCGACCGTAGAATGGTACGAGTCCTAGACACAACCAAACACTGTCATACTGGGCGACCGTAGAATGGTACGAGTCCTGGGAAAGCAGTCTCTTTACAAAGCCATGTTACTATTCTGGGCGACCGTAAAATGGTACGAGTCCTGGATATGTAACACCAACTATCTTGAATCATCCTATCCCCCTTGAAGGTAAGATATTCCAGGTAGGTTCCTTTACCATTTACATACAAATTGCATTCCAAAATTTCGACATCTCAGTCTGGATTTGGATGTCTCAATTATATTCGTTGAATGTTTCACTCTGGATGTGAATGTTCTTCGACTTCCCTCGTCATACCCTAGTTTGGATCTAGGTATTTTGAGTTTTTAAAAATCTTGACATCTCGATCGAATCTAGATGTCTCAATCTATTGCCTGTTACACTTTTCAAGAAACCTGAGTGAGAGTTGGGTACTTGTGGAGTAAATAGGGATTTATCATGTACCTCAAGATGCTTTACCGCACTAATTTGGAAGTAGTTGTAGGTACGTTCTTTCCTTTGACATCATGCATTTGCATTAGCATAAAATGCATCATATAAATTGCATTAAAAAATGGAATTCATTTTCCAACAAAAAAAAAAATCATTCAGTGCATTTGCATGGTCAAAATTTAGATCTCAATTTGTCTTTGAATGCAACCTTTTCGAGCTCACCTTCAAAGAGGGGTAGCTGTTGACACCTAAATTTTGGCGATACATTTAGTCATTTATTGCATAAAAAATTATGGGTTAATTTTATCCCTGAAAAAAATATTAATTACATAGCTACATTTAGTTTGCATATTTTGCATTTTATTTACTGGACCAGTGGCGGATGGGTCGAATTGGTGTTTTTGAGTTTTAAATTAACGGGTTAGACTAAGCCCATGGAGAGTACAAATTGGCCCGAGCCCATTTTCTAAAATTGAGATTTGAAATGAGAATTTTCAGAATTTAAGAAAATTGGGGTTATGATCTTATCTTTAAAAATCAGTAGAAAATATTTTGGAGATAAGGAGAATGAAATATTTTGATGATTAGGAGGTTATAGACAATCTTTTCGTCGGATGAAATATTCACAAAATGATTGCATTTTATCTGGGCCTATAAAAGCGTGTGTACGTAAGGTTTTGAAAAGGGGGGCTTCTCTTCGTTAAAAAAAAAAGTAAAAACGAAAAATTCTCTTCCGGTGAAGAAAAGTGAAAGTCTCTTGCACACAGGGGGCAGAGGAAGAGTGACGTGAAAGAAAAGAGAGGAAAAGTACTGCAACAACAGTGAAAAGTAGAAGCAATAGAGGGGAGGAAGTGATTGGACATTTACTGTTCATCATCTTCCCCCACATTCGCTGCCCCCATCCGCTGTCCCGGTTGCCAGCTTCTTCTTCGCCCGCGCCTACGCTGCGTCGACGCCATCAAACCGCAAGCTGCTCGGACTCCCTCGCCGTTCGATCCGTCGCGCCTCCGCAGCTGTGAGCACCACCACCGCACTTGCGCTACTTTTGTGAACGAACTATCTAATCTCAATGTCTCATTTATCCAAAATTACAGTAAGGTCCATTTAGTTGGTTCATACAATGGAATTATTTGTTTATCAGCCTGTGACAACAAGAACCCTTACCACTCAAATATCTTTCTGCGAAACCAATCAACTTGTCAGAACGTAGCCCTTCCTCAACTCAGCATTTACGTGTCAAACTTGGTTGGCTTTGGATTCAATCCTTTAAATTGTCATCTCGATGATTTTAAAGTAGTCAACTATAATATTTTTTTCGAAGATTACTCTAACTGTGCCTTCCAAGTGGATGTGGTTGGGAAATTATTTTTTAAACTAAAAGAATACCTCGGACAGATATATATTGTTCTATGTTAAAGAGACATATATTTGTCTGACTAAGATTCTCTCTTTATTTCCATATGCTTTCACAGATAGCTTTTATAGATAGTTTCAAATTCATGAATGATTAAGATTCTACCTTTCTTTCTATGTGCTTTCATCCAAAACTCGATCAATTACTATGCATAGAGAGTTTTGACTTGTCTGCCATCCGCAAACAATGATGAGCATTTGGTGGTTGGGACATTGTTCTTCCGGACTAAAACAGTACCTCGGCGAGAAATATCTTGCACTATATTCAAAACAGCTATATTTGTACGATTAAGAGACCAAAACTATGATTTATAGTTTAAAATTCATGAATGGATTGTTATGATTGTTAAAATATTTCACATAGCTTGCTTTTAAAATATATATATATATATATATATATATATATATATATATATATATATTATTCCGTCTCCTTTCATCTATCAGTTCATATTTTTGGGTTGGACATTCTTACATTATATCATAGTTAAGTGTTAACCCAATTTGTTTTGCGCTTGTAGTTCCCGATTCAGTTCTTGTGCAAGAGGGTCTCCCTTCACTAATTTGTTTATACTTTTAGGTCGGACATTCTAGTGTATGTAATATGAATTTGGTGAATTAGACAAGTTTGAGAATTATAGTATCATTGCAAATAATTAAAAGACTATCATGGGTGTTTATTAAAAGGTAAGTGAATGCGCATGTGATATAGATAGAAATAATTATGCCCTTAGGAGCTATACATGCTATATCATCGAATTTTAAATGAAGTTTTATCAAATTAAATTTCAAAACACTATACTTTTATAAATTGTAAATAATTTTTTGTTTCTTATGGAACTCAGGCTCAGGTGCTTAGGTCCCAAGCCCAACCTTGGGGTACTTGGGCCCCAGTGTTAGGGGGACCCAACCATGAGGAAGTTGGGCTCAACTATTGGTCCCAGGCACTTGGGCACGATCATTGGAAACTTGGGACTTGAGTCCTAAGGACCCCCACTCGAGCATCAAGGATTAGGCCTCGGCCACGGGGAACTTGGGCCCAGCCACCAAAGTCCTTGTCGTGGGAGCTAAGGTTTCTCAGGCCTCACTAGTGGGAACCCAAGCATAGGTGTGGGGGGACCTAGACCCCCTCTCGATGGACTAGGGCCTAGCTAGTGAGTTGGGTGCAAAAGCTGGGCACTTGGGCACCGAAGTATCGGGCTTGGCCTTGAGGGACTTGGCCTAGCCTTTGTGGACCGGGCTTGGTCATTGAGGAACCAGGCCTAACATTGATTGACACACACTTGAGCACTGGTGACTTGGGTGTGAGAGCCGTGTACCCAAGCAGGGCCACTGGGACCCAAGCACGAAAATCGAGGTCTCAAGCTTGGTCCCCAAGTGATTTGTTTTTGTCGAAATTTTCGTAAGTGATTCAAATGTTAAGAAATGAGGATTTTTTTTTTTTTGACCCAAAAGATTTTGCGAAACGAATTGAATCTAACGAGAAATTAAACTTTATTCATATGCATGTTGCATGACGAGCGACCAAAAATTAACTTAGGGTAATAACATCCATACTCAAATTGGGATAAAGTGTACCTCTTTGATCAGGCTAGAGTAAATAAAATATGTGCCTCTTCGTTTCCTTAGCCTTTGCTTCGTGTATTCAAGCTCACGCGGTGTGACGCACGCACTTTTTCGCGTGCTAGATCTCAGTCAACGTTTCCGATCGAAGATGAGCCAGTACAGCCACCCGAACCAAATCCCAGGTAATATTCGAGCCCACTCTCCTGCCCTTTTGATTTCGATTCTCTCCCTCGAATTTCGCCGACTCTTTTCACGGCAAGATCGCTTCGTTTTGCCCCTCCTTTTCATGCAAGAATATCCCACAATCTTTCTTGACTACGATTGGTGATTGTCACAACAGTTCATGAGTCGTTTGTTTGCCTGTCCGTCTTTCTTGTTTTTGAACTTTCTTAAACTCGACAGAGAAATTAATTTGTACTTGTTCTTTCTGGCGAGAAACTCTTTTTTGTCTTCTTGGGAGGAGTCACTCTCGGTCTTCAGGCAGCTGGTAGAGGTGGTAACTGTGGCCGTTGGCCCCCCCCACTGAAGTTCAAACAATTTTTTTCCAAGCTATTCAGCTTGAATTAATGCTAATGGGTATTTATATACCGGGGACTTGCGATGATGGTACGCACCAGTTGTGCAGTGGCGTAGCCACAATCGGCGTCGTCAACGACCTACGTGGCGCCTCCACCGCCCGGCTATCCCATGAGGGACGGCCAACAGCCTGTGTAGAATGCCGTCCCTATCGAGACCGAGACTAGGGGAGAGCTTTTGGAAGGGCTGGTAAGTGATTACTTTGCAATGTAGCCCTCTTTTGTTTTTACATTTTTTTTTCTTGAAAAAGCATAGTACAAGTGCCGAAATTTGACACGTGGGACATTTTAGTGTCAAAAGTTTCAAAATATATATTTAAGTGTCACTTTTTTTGAAAAATGGACATTTAATTGTCAATTCCGATGAAGGGTGCTGAAAATTCAACGTGGCTTATTTTTAATACTATAAGTCGTCAACGTGACTTGCCAAAAAGCTGAGTCAGGAAAGAAGAGCCAAAACAACATTATTTTTTCTCAAATTTGAATTTTAATATAAATATTAATTAAATTAAATTTAAAACTAGAAAAAAGAAGATTGAAAAAAAGAAGAAGATTGCAGAAGGCTCGTTCAGTGAGAATTCTCTCACTGAATGAGCCTTTTGCAACTTTTTTAAATTTAGTTTTAAATTAAATTTAATTAAAGGTTATATCAAATTCAAATCGGAGGCAAAACAATGTCGTTTTCGGCTTATCTAGTGACATCAACAAGCAAAACGATGTCGTTTTGCATGTCTGATCGGAAAAATGCTACGTCAGTATTTTAGCCGGAATTTCTCGCCATTGACACTTAGCTAACCTATTTTACTTCGATTTTGATACTTAAGTGTAACTGTCTGAACTTTTGGCATTTAAGTGTGCCATCGTGCTAAATTTTGACACTTGAGGTGTTCGAGACTCTTTTTTTGTACATTCGCTTGTCCTAATTGCTCTTCTTCTTTTCTTCACCAGCTGCGCTGCGTTGTGCTGTTGCTGTGTTCTAGATGCCTGCTTCTAGGAATCCCCGGAAATGTTCGGCTTCCGTTGTGATTTGTCGCTATTTGCGTTAAGCATTCGATTTTATGGCTCTTTCTCGTCATTGATGTGATAAATAGAACATGTTATTGTCACCATATACCTATCATCGTGATATATACTAGAGTCCTCGCATTTTTCTTGCATCTTCTGTGTTTCCTCCTCCTTCTTCTTTTTTTTTAAAAAAAAAAAAAAAACCTTAAAAGAGCGAATCCGAGATGGATTTAAGGTTAAGATCGGAGTGGGTGTGAACGTGAAATGTACGTCTTCGTTTTAATCAGTCGCAATACAAAGAAAGCTAGAAGCTCTATTTTTCGTCTCATTTTAGTGTAAACGACATCCAACATTGAACAAAATGGGCGGCGGCAGTGAGAGTTAGAGCGTAGCATAGTTAAAAGCAAACGGGTTATTATAGCCTCCTCTAGAGGTTGCGATTTTATGCACTACTTATTTGTGTGTGTGTGTGTGTGTGTGTGAGAGAGAGAGAGTTGTAACACTTCACCAACCTATACAAATGTTTGTGCGAAACCATGTATTTATCATTTTTTCCAAAGCAAAATGTCGTTATCATCACTAAAACGTGGTCAAAATAACAATTAAGTAAAATTCATGGTCTTTTCAAATTAGATGGCCTAACTCCTCGGCAATTCGTTGTTTGACTAGCGTGCCAATCTTCATTAAGGAATGACATAATTCCCTATAATTTTCAACCTTTAAATTCTATTCCAGTTCTACCTTGAACTTCTTTTTATCTAAAAAATCTCAGACTTTTACTCTAATCCTAATCTGCCCATGTATCAACAATTTGCCACTAGTTTTATCAAAACTATCAACATCTTACTAGAACCCGTGTCTTCATCAACACATTGATCTTCATATGGAACAATAATAACCTCCTGATATTGATAATTTTGAAGAAATCATTGGTGATTTTTGGATGTGTGGGAAAATTTGAAATTAGAGTGAAAGTTCTAGGTTTTTGTTAGACAATAAAAAGTTCAAGGCAAAATTGGGGTTGGACCTACAAAACGTAAATTTTGAAGAAATTAGCCCCTTAAAGAATTTGTCACAAATATAAAAATTTATGCATGTGGTATTGCTCAATATGTGTTTTAAGGATCTCCTCAACAAAATTTGCGATATTGTAAGATCATTCCAAATTATGTGTAATAGTTCCTTGTTCCCCTATGTCATTTTGGCCACCAGCTTTATCATAATTCACCTGCTCAAGTGGAAAGGGCCACTTTCTTTGCGGTAACATCAGCGTTCCTTTCATTCTATTATTTTTTTCCTTTTCAAGTCGTTGAGAGACTATTTAAATATTAAAATCAAACATTCAATTAAAATGTTAAACTTTTAGAATAGTTACCAATAACCCCATAAAATCTAACATGATATCAAAGCAAATGATCCTAAGTTCAAATCCTTCTGGGATTCAATTGCCTTCCTAATTAAATATGTCCACAATTAATATTACGCAAAAAGGCTAGACTAAGCATTTAGAATAGCTGGCAGTAGTCCTATAAAATCTTATTATCATTATCACATAATATATTAATGTTAGCGTAGTAATTTCAAATAAAATGTTTGATTGTTTGAGAGGGCTTCTCCATATAATGTGATCAAGCATTCATTCTTTCTCTCTTGGCCCTCATCTAAAATGTGATGTGACAAACTTTGATAGGAATAAAAAATTGACCCATTTATTAACCATGTAGATCATGTCATAAATGAGTTGAAAGGACCAACTTATACGTGTTTATTATTCTATATAAAAAAGGGATTGACCCATTACGGTCGATCACCGTTAAACTCGCCGTTGAACACTCTTTATGCGCATCTTGTAAGGGGTTTTGTAAATATTTTCAAGCCTGATTAATTGGCAATATTTTCTTTATTTATATCGTGCTTCTCCCTTTTGCAACTATTTCCAATCTCTTAACTTTTAATGTCTTTCCCATTTGCTATATTTTTTGTTTGTGCAACCGAGGGTAAAAGGATCCAAGATTTCTTAAGAAATTACACCCTATTCACGTGCATAGTTCGTGACTGACCAAAAGAATTTAGGTAACTACTGTAACAACATCCGATTTCAAATTGGGATATAGTATACCTCGTTAATGAAGAGAGTAAATGAAAATTTTCCTCTTCCTACTGTGTTTATGTGTCTTTCCGCACATTATGCAGGTTGCATTGAGTAGTTCAAGACAAAGCACTACATGTGTCCCGTTATATTACTGTGAATTGATCGCCAATCTTGGACCCCAAATGTCTGGTGGTGTGGAGTAATTATATCTTAAGCTGAACATTTCGTGCTGAGCATGAGATTCTTTTGGCAATGCTCAGAGAAGACCGTTAGCGTTGATCATCCCGTCCACTCTTTTGTTAATATAAAAAACTTTAATTGACAAATGACCATTTATAATATATAACAGTTCAATAGGGCCAAAAAGATGTCTTCTAGATAAGTCATAAGAGATGGTCACATCCAATGTAAACGCATAACCATTTGCGTTGAAATAAGAAGCCATTATGGAGTTTAAAAACATTTGCTACTCGAACAATACTACAAAGAGCTGACGAGTTGACCGTCTAAGAGATGTATTCCCCTGCATGAGCTATGTAAATCTTGGAAGGTTCTTCCCACTAGCATCTTTTTCATCAAAGCTTATCTTGAGGGGTTAATCAAATTGCAAAACTCGATCTTGCTAATTATGAGTTCCACAAGCTTTCAATAGTGTAGATGCGCTATTCTCATGAAGACAAACAATCTAATCTCAATATTGATTTATCCAAAATCACGATAAGGTCCTTAGTTGGTTCATGTATTGGAATTGTTTGTTTATCCTTTTGTGATAGCAAGAATCCTTGTGACTTGAAGATCTTGACTGCACTAATTAAATACATTTTAGGACTTGATCGCACTAATTGAATAAGTCATAGAACTCAATTGCACTTTCTCAATAAGTTTTAGGATTTTTGTTGCACCTATCCCTATGTTCTTTATATACACGTAGTTTCTTTTGACCTATCAACTTGAACTTTTACATTGGCCACTCAAACAAGTATCGTAATTAAGTTTTGCTTTAATCTATTTCGAGCGCGTGATTTCTTATCTTATCTAGCTTGCACATGTGAGAGGGTCTCCCTCCACTGATTAGGACATTCTAGCATACGCAATATGTTATTAAGTGAATTAGGGATACTTTGAGAATTATAATATCGCCGGATAATTGAAAGAGTATTGTGGAGGTTTATCAGAAGGTAAATAAATGGGCATGCGATGTAAATCAAGATAATTATGCCGTGAAGTCTATGCATTCTATATAATCAATAAATAAAGTTTTCTCAAATTAGATTTTCATAGCATAAATTATTTTATGATTATAAACAATTTCTTTTTCTGATGAAACCTAGGCTCGAATGCTTAGGTCCCCAATCCAACCTTTGGGTACTCGGGCCTTAGCGTCGAGGTCTTGAGCCCAATCACGGAAGAGTCAAACTCCTCATTGGAGTCCTAGGTACTTAAGTACACCAATGAAGACTTGGGCACTGGCACTAAGATCTTAGGAGTGGTCTCAAAGGACCTAGGTGTGCTCACTAGGGTCCTGAACTTGAGTATTCAGGTCCAAGGCTCAAGCATTAGGGACCTAGAGTCTTAGTCACAGGATTTAAGGTTTCTCATGCCCCACCATTGTGAACCCAAGGATAAGCACCGAGGACCTTGGCCTTGCCTTGATAGATCCAAGCTGAGCGTTGGTAAGCTAGGTGTGGGAACTAGTATCCGGGGCCTTGGACTTGGCACCGAGGGATATGGGCCCAACTTTTGTGGATTTGAATTTGCTTGCTGAGGAACCAAGCTCAACTCAATCAACTTGCACTTGGGTACCATTGACTTGGGCATGGAAGTCTAGTAACTAGGCACAGTCTATGACACCTAGAACATCGCCCCTCACGTATTTTTTATATTATTATTCTCTTTTAGTATGCGGAAGCGTAATCAAACATTTGCAAATATTCTTTTAATAATTAAAACCTATCAAATATAACCAACGTACTTAAAATTCTTTTATTTATACCACATGAATTCACAAGTTCATTATATAACGAGCAAAGGACATAAGTCTAGGTAGGGTAGGGAGATCTATCTCCATGATATCCTACACTTTCTAAAAGTTTGCCTATACAAACGTCGAAATTAAAGTCATAGGTCGATAGCTTCTCCATCTACTGCATCTCTATCATCTAGATCGAAGCTAGTCAATGGACCGACTCACCATCAAGGTTCTGGTACTAGGCAACAAACTGAAAAGGAACCCACTTCGTGAAACCTTCTACATCAACTCATATCATAGAACTACATTTGGTATATATTATTTTAGACTCTGGTTCAAGTTCACTTCCATAAAAAAAATTATTATACATAGGGACTCAATAGTGCAAAGGTTGAGGGTGTCCATCCTATACGTTTGAAAATAAAAGAGATGAGCCAAAGCTAGTAAATGAAATCTCTAGTTTTAAGTTTTTTTTTTTAAAAAAAAAATATCATCTTATCACTTCACTTGGTATACATAAAATAATTGCATGATGATTTGATAAGTGTGATATAAATATAAAAAGACTTTACCTTTAATTTTCATTTACCACAAAAATTGTCAACCAACAAACATCAATCCAGACTCATGCATATGCACATCATGTTTCATACAAACAAACCATTTAAGTCATGTTTAGTTCTGCATATAATAATGCATCTTATTCACTAATCCTTTATCCTCCCGACACTACCGAGGCATCGTAAACACGGGGCATTACAACTCCGAGATATCTTGCAAACTTCCACTAGAGGGCATCCTGACACACTAGTATCTTGACTTCCAAAGCATCCCGAAACACTCCTCGGGCCATTTCAACGCACGGGGCATTGTCACTCACCACTATATGGGTGACGGAATCACATTAATCTCATTTAGGCCATGATATATGCATACTTTCAAACATAACACACATATCGCAACTCAATTTAATACATTTGTCAAATAACCTCATAATAAATAACACATAGACGTATTCTTGTCATTACAGTCTAGACATTCAAATGAGTACATTCTAAGTCTAGACATTGAATAGGCTTTGGATATTAAAAACTAGCAAATTAAATGGGTATATTCTGAGTTTAAATGAACAAATACTTTCTGGTTGTAAAATCTAAACACCCAAAATCGGTAAGCTTTAGCTTAATAAAAACTATAGAACAAAGGAACATATCCAACAATGAACAGAATCAATAAGTGAACGGATTTAACAAGGAATTGATTCATATTTAGTAAAGTCTGTCTGAGCGAATAAACAAACTTATCAACAAACAAGTTCATAAGTTGGCAGATTTAATAAGTGAACAGATTCATAAATGAGTAGATTCATAAATGGGCATATTCACAAATAGAATGATTATGTCATTGGAAATTTTAGCAGAAATAAGTAAAGCGAATAGATTTTAACTAGAAGAATTCTGACAAAAAGAAGCAGAAGTACATACAATGGGTTATCAAGACATATATAGCAAAATTGTCCGATTCTAACAGCCCAGAATAAGGCAGAAAGAAGCAGAAAGAATATACAATCAGTTATCAAAACAAATATGACAGAATTGCCAAATTCTAACTACCCAAAATGAGGTAAAAAGAAGTAGAATAAACATGTAATGAGTCACCAAGACAAAGATGACAGAATGACCAAATTCTAACTATCTTGAATGAGGCAGAAATAAGTAGAACTGACATGTAACAGGCCACTAAGACAAAAATGATAGAATGACCATATTTTAACTACCTAAAATAAGGCAGAAAGAAGTAGAACAAACATGTAATGGATTACCGAGACAAATATGACAGAATAACTAGATTTTAACTACCCAGAATGAAACAGAATGTAGCAAAATGAATATGCAATGGGTTATCTGGACAAATATGAAAAAATGACCAGATTTTGGCTATCTAAAACCACACAAAAGGAACTAGAATGAACCAAAGGGAAATAGAGTGAACTTGCAAGAAGTTATCAATGTCACTTAACAACCATCATATCTACATCAAGACTGCACCTCTCACCCAACCAACCAAGGTAGGGGTAACTAAGTAAATTTAAGCTAACTTAACAATAGAAACTTCACTTATCTCGACACAACCGCAAATCACAAGCTACCAATTGTTTTCCCCACCTTAGTAGCTTTTGAATGTGAAGTTTGCTCTCCAAATTCTTGAATTGAAAAGTAAAATTAACACATGCAGCTTCTGTTAGAGTTTTGGAGGAACGAAAATGGGTTCTTTTGCAAAAGATAGGATAAGTTTTGTTAAAATCAATTAAAATAATTTGATGTTCTCTCATTGCTAGATATAAATTTGCATGTTAATCTTCAGCTTGATGTGACACAAATGCAAGGTAAGACCCTTACACGTGGCTAAGGAAAATACAAGAAGAGGATGAGTCGTTTTGGGTGGAGAAATCATTATTTAATTCTTGGTGTCAAAATTAGTAATAAAAATATTGTTTACTAGAGACATATGGCCATGCAATACATAATATGAAGACAAGTGACACTTAAAATTCTAATTAATAAATTTTGCAAAGGAAATGTAGCAAGAAAAACGTAACCCCCTTCTTAGACATTCATTAGCATAGGCTACGTAATGCCCAAAACGTCACCCTACACGTGTTTCTTATATTATTACTCTCTTTTAGTATATGCGGAAACGTAAATAAACATTTACAAATATTTCTTAAATAATTAAAAACCTTGCGACAACAATCAACATACTTAAACTTCTTTTATTTATATTACATATGAATTCACAAATTCATTACATTATGAGAAAAAAAGCAAAAGTTTGGGTAGCAGTAGGGAGACCTATCTCCATATTGTACTATACTTTCAAAAGTCTACCTATACAAATATCTAGATTGAAGTCACAGGTTGATAACTTCTCCATCTATTGTGTCTCCAACATCCAAATCGAAGCCACTCAATGGATGGACTAACTCACCATGAAGGTTTTGGTACCAAGCAATAAACTGAAAAGGAACCCACTTCGTGAAACCTCCTATATCAACTCATATCATAGAATTACATTTGGTATATATTATCCCAAACTCTAGTTTAAGCATACCTTTACAAAATAAATTTCATTATATACAAGGACTTCATAGCGCAAAGGTTGAAGGGTATCCATCCTATACATCTAAAAATGAAAGAAATAAGTCGAAACCTAGTAAACAAAATCTTTAATTTCAAGTTAGAAAAATTATATTACTATTTCACCTATTAAACACAAAATTATCTTACTATTTCACCTAATATAAATAAACTTCACATTTCATTTTCATTTATCACATAAATTGTTAACCAACAAAACGACCATCCAAACTCATGTATATACACATCATGTTTCACACAAATGATTTGGTTCTACACAGAACAAAGCACTTTATCATTAATACTTCATTCTTCCGAACACTCTTAAGGCATCTTGACACATGGGACATTTCAACCCCAAGGCATCCTGCAAACTTTAACCACATAACATCCTGATATACGGGCATCTCAACTCCCGAGACATCCCGAAATACTCTTTGAGGCATCCTAGCATCGTCATTTACCACTATATGATTGATGGAATCACATTAATCTCATTCAAGTTATGATATATACATACTCCCAAACATAACACCCATATTGTCACGCCCCGATCCACCGAGCGCGTGCCCATCCTCCCTTGGTCGATTAAATAGCGACATCTCAGGACGCATCGTCGACCCATTCATTTTAATGCATATGCGAAAACAGATAAATAATCCCCAGACAACAATTCAATGGGATAGAAAAGCAGGGCCACAAGTCACAACAAAAACAAGCCTTTTATAAACACTTCAAGTTTATACACAATACTAGGCTGTTTACAAAAGATCGTCTCAACAAAAGGGGAATTGTCCGATAATCCACTAGTCAAACAGGTTTGCCGATTCTTCGGTCTCCCCCTCAACTGTCTCCAGAGCTTCAGGTCCTCCTCAACTGCCATCTAGGGACTTGAAAATGTTATCGCACAACGGGGTGAGATGACGTCTTAGCGAGTTCAAGCCCCTAAGACCCGACTAGGAAGAAAATACGCCCCAAGGGTTGCCTAGGCACAATCATGAGTCGGAGGACTTAACTTTGCTTCAATTCCTTCCTGCAAGTCAGCACAATTCACAAATTCATGGAATCACATCAACAAATTAATTCATCTTCTCAAATCAAATCATCGATCAATCAACTCAGTCGATTCCATGTCATCAGGACTATTTCCTAGTCATCTCAATTAATACTATCTATAAAGTCTGACCCTATCTAAGACTGCTCACTCTAAGTTGATAATAGATAGTATAGCTCGCACTAAGCTGATAAGATTAAGGTATACCACTCGCGCTAAGCTGACATATTAGAGTCCGTAGGTTGATATAGTATACTGGCATACTGCTCTCGCTAAGTTGACATATCACCCACAGGCTGATATAGTATACGCATGATGCTCACTCTAAGCTGATAAATTATATAGCTCGCTCTAAGCTAATAAGGTATACCACTCGCACTAAGCTGACATATCAGAGCCCGTAAGTTGATTTAGTATACCATTATGACCATCTAACAAATTCACCATTTTTATCATACATGATAAAAATAATCGTGTGTAGGTACATAGTCAGCCTTAGCCAAAATACAATATTTTCCCTTTTGAAAATCCCACTAATTTCAACAATCCACAAACTCATTTTTGGTGTTGTAAATTGACATCCAGTGATTTTTTAATTAATTACCGAAATTAAATAAATTTAGGAATAAATTCCCAAAATCACAAATCACACACAATCAGCACAAATTAGAACTCAATTAAATAAACATATCACGCCACTTGCAATTAGCATAAATTTCCGGTCACCGCAATCCCATTTAATTTTCGGAAAATAAATAAATAAATAAATAATAAACTACAAAAATTAATTAATAAATGCAAATGAATAGAACTTAGGTCCGTAAAGTCTAATTAAAAGCCGAGAAGGGCTCGGAAAATTTCCGAACCACTATAGATAAATACTAGAGTTTGTCTAGGCCTTAATTGCACTAAACTAACCACCTAACATGCATCGATAATTAACTAAATCACTAATCTATTCTAACTATCCATCTAATCCTAGCTTAGTCTAAACTAAACAACCCTTAAACTTCATTAAATTACTAAGAGAGGATTAGTGAGTTAAACTCATAGGTTTTGCAATCTGATGAGTCCACGGCTTGCGAGGGCGAAACTCTCTCCTCCTTTCGCCAAGTCCGACAATGTGAGCCGCTGGCTCTCTTCCTGGACGGCCAATTGGAAAATCCGTCCAAGAGGCGGCACTGATTCCATGGCCAATATATGTGAACGAAAATTTAGGTACGATTCGTTCAAAATTAATAAAAATCAAGTTGCCTTTTCCCTTTCTTTCATCGATCGATAATGTGTGAGTGTCTCCTCTGGTCTCTCGAGCTTTTCTTCCACAGCTTCAATGTCATTCCACAAGGATGACAGTTTGTTGTAGCAGGCTGAAACTGTCATGTTTTCCTATTTTAATTCACTAAGTTCCTGCATCAAAGAGAAAACTCGTGCCCGATCTAACTTGTCGTACATCTGTTTGATGTTTTCCCACATGTTCTTCGAGTCCTCCGTCGGTGGTAGGCCGGCCGCGATGTCTAGGGAGATGCAATTGCTGATCCACGTTCGGAAGAGCTAGTTGCATTTCCTCTAGTGTCACGCCAGACAGTCATCAACGGGAATCGGAATAATTTCGTCTAGGAACCCATCCTTGTCTTTCGGCACAAGGGCTCGTCAGAAGTCTCGAGATAACCTGAAGTAGTTCTCTAGCCCGGTGAATTGCAGGTTGATTAGCCACAACTCAGGGCCATCAGTTGTCAAGATGTACAGGGGGTCACCGGGCTCTAGTCGACCGGTGACGGCTCCGATTGGAAACAACAAGAAGCCAAGTGCGAAGTTCGGGTAGGGATTCATCCCTGAACCGGGTTCGCCCGATCCGAATTGATAACCCGCATTGAAAATTCCCGGGTAGGGATTTGTTCCCATCCTAGTTTGCCCAACCCGCTCGTCCGCTCCAATCCGGCAGTTGGGCTTGCCTTGGTTACGGTTGGTGGGCTCCCTTTGGATTGGATGTGGCTTTGGTGGCCCACATGACTAGGCGATGATGAATTTGGGCTTGGCCCAAAGTACCATGGGTAAAGAACCCACTGGATAGGTTGGCCTGCAATGGGCTGCCCCAAATTAAATTAAGCCTGTGTGGGCTGCAATTGCACAGGCTGGGCCTGGAGTGGTTATTGTTGTATTGTCGCAGGTAGGCCTTGAATCTGAGTAGGTTGAGATGGAGTTTCTCCAGCGGTCTAGTTGTTGGCAGAGAAGCTATCTTGCGGGGTGGCCATTGTCGGTAAGAAAAAAAAACTCTTATCTTCTTCCTTTGGAAATTGATTCCTGTACCAGTTGGCAAATCTACTTTGCAGGTCAAAGTTCCTCTAGTTAGGTAATCAGAAGCAGAAGCGAAAGTAGTTTAGCAGCATGGAGGCTCTGATACCATGTAAGAAGATGGGTTGTCATGAAGAAGACGAGAGAAATGTAGAAAACTTTATATTTTCATTATGTATTCTGTTGTATAATATTCTGTAATTATAACACATAAATGATACAATAAAGGTAAAAATATATTTTGTGAGATCACAATAAAATCATAATCTAATCTCAATCTAAATTCCTAACTAATTTATGCACAATTATAATCAATCAAGATTCCGAGCATATCTCCGAGATCCGATCCGATGCATATCTTCCAACATGAAGCATAAAAGAGAAATTTGGGGGGGTCGACACTTACTAATTGCGTCACAAATGTTCATTTCGCGTCATGTGATGCATCAGCCACGTGTACTTTTTTTCCTTTTTGTTTTTTTAGGTGGAAGAAAAATGCGTGGTCAGCACTTATATCGCATCTTCTACTTGATTCGTAATGTGGATCTAATTCATGTTTAGGAAATATATAAATGTGCATGTACCATTTAAGAAAAGCAAAGTACACTGGGGTGTGTTTATTTATATGAAATTTGCTTCCATGTGTTTAGCACGATAAATGTGCATAATAGACGGGACAGTGATCATGGAAACAATCGCAATTAATTTGAGCAAAAAGAACAATTTCTATGTCATGATAGGAGAAATCGTTTTCTCAAGCTCTTTTTCCATGAGCACGCTCACATAGACGGGGAATCATTCTCTCGTGAAGCTTTGAGTACCGAGAGATTAAGTTAGTAAATCATTTGCATTTTCTATTTTTTTCTCAGCATCCTCTTTTTGAAGTTTCATTTTTTTGGTAATTAAATAACGTAAAATTTATACTTCATAGATTAGTAATATCGTAGACGAAGATTCTGATATCATTTATAATATTGTACAATAAGAAATCATAACGAAAAGAATAATTATCGAGAAACTTTTTCCCGTCTCACCATCAAGTACATTTCCAAACAACTAAAAATTAGTCATTTTCCTCGAAAATGGTTTTGATTAAGAACATTTTCTTTCATTAAGAAGTTCTCTATGAAACAAACACACCCTAATGAAAAGCCTTTTTCCCCAAAATTGTTTTAAGATTTTCCAACCTTAGGATGATCGAAAACTCCTTGATCAACGGGAGCATTTTCCATGAGCTAGAAACAAGAAATTTAGTGAGGAAAATGACTTCTCCTTCTGGTGAGCAGAAATAATTTTCCTTGATTTCTTACTAGGCGTCCAAATGAGAAGAATAGCTCCTTTGATGTCTATTTCTTATCTCTCATCAACTTTTTCTTATTTTCTCTGACAAGTCTCATCTGTTTTATTCATGTCGGTATACTTCAATAATGCTCATGCTCTTCTACCTTCTCAAAAGACACCATCATATCTAATCTTTCCCAACGTAATTCCTTTTTTTTTTTTTCCTATTTTCTTCATAATTCATATTATTTCAATGGATTACAGAATAAACAAATATGTTTAATTCCAGTTTGCTAGTCATTACATGTCATTTGTAATGATACAACCTGCATTTAGTGAATTTACTTCTAATCAAGTACCATAAAACCAAATTTTCAACTTCCTTGCTCGGGCCAAATGAATACAAAACGTCGAACTTCCTTGCTTATGGGAATTGGGCTGGGCTGACAATATCGGTTGACGGTAAGCTTGGAGAAAACAACCCTTTTTTATCACTTGCCCTTGCTGGCTAGGCCCCTAATGGGAAAATCGACTTGTTCACCGAAGACCACAAATGTCAACAACCCCGCAACTTCGAGGCCCAATTAGTGGATCGCCCGTGTAGCCCCGTTAGGCGATCATTGATGGTTCATAAGTATGATCCGATCAAGTAGTGTCACCACCACCAAAAGGTCTTTTGGCTATTCTTACATGTGTTTTCATAGTCATTTTCTCATATGAAAAGTTACAAACCATACATAAAAAGCTTAGGGATACTTATTTGTAGAATGTTACTAGTTCTTATAAAAATGACTAGTTGCGAAATTTTACAGCTTATTGATATCTTGATTAGAGGTGATCAATGGGCAAATATAGGCTCTTGCCTGAGCTTGCACAAAGATGCCTATAACTTGGCAGGGCCTAGGCGGGCTATGAGCCATCAGACCCATGATCAAGTCTAATTCCTATGCTTAGTTGTAACATTAAGGTTCTTGTAATAATATGGAGAATTCAATTTTTATTTTTATTTTTATTATCAACATATTGAGTTGCTACATTTTCATATAATCTGTCATACTTTGTTACTAAACTTGGGCACTTGACCATGTTGGACTCTTTGGATAAATGACCACTATGTTACCTTGTAGGCAACTTAAAAATTAATGTGGAAGTCCAAGCTAATGAAAGAATATCCGAGAAACTTATAACACCCATCATCCTCATGAATTAGGGTAAGACGCTAACGATCTCAGCTGATGGCCCAAATTAGGCTATTTGCACTTGGTGGGTTAATGAACGAAAGATTTGAACATTATTCAGCTGTCCACATAAGAAAGGAGCTCTCAAAATCAACAAACATGGCTAGTTGGAACCTAGATTGACGAATGGTGCTATCTCGTGTATTTATCGTAATTCCTCACGGAGCCTACTCTATGGATTTGCAAGACTAGTACCGGTTTCCTCAGCCACACGAGCATAAATTCTAGCATTCCTTCAAAACCTAAAGTACTTCATCTCTAAAAAAGTACGAGTCTATCTTACTCGAATAAGACGGTTTCGGGCAAATCCCGCGTCCTATTGGGAAGCACGCCTGCTCATCATTGAAGGCTGGCATCTATTACTCTAATTCGAGACATTTGGGTAGCTCATCGCTTTATAGAGGTGAACATAATTATAGATTGGGCGCAAAAGCCTAAACAAGAAAATCCTTGTCACGAAATTGAATCTCATGTACCTTGGATCATGAATTAAAAGATACAAATGTCTCATTAATAAGAATAGGTACGTCCACTTTCACGTGTACCTTGGATCTCAATCTTAGATTCATCTTGGACTCGCTTCGTGGAGGAGAAAGAGAAAGGAAACTCGGGGTCGGGTGTGACATAAAAGATGCAAGAAAAACCCAAGAACGCTAGTATATATCACAGCAATAATATAGGTATATGGTGACTACATGTCCCATTTTTCGCAAGAATGACAAAAGAAGATCTGTAGAATCGAATGCTAGACACAAAGATCGACGAATCAAGCGGAAGGCGATCCTCTCCTGGGAATTCCTAGAAGCAGTTAACCAGTACGCAGCAACAGCGGAGCGCAGCATAGCTAGTAAAGACAAGAAGGAGCGCAATTAGGACAAGCGAATGTGTATAAATACGCAGAAGCAAAGGAGGGGCTGCATTGCGAGATAATTACTTACCAGCCCTCCCAGAAGCTTCCGCCCCCAGTCTTGGTCTCGATAGGGACGGTGTTCTGCACTGGCTGTTGGGCGTCCCTCGTGAGATAGCCGGGCGGTGGTGGCACCACGTACACAGGTGCTGATGCCGGTGGTGGGTACGCCACTGCACAGAATATTGCATATTGTCATCACAAGTCATCGATATATGAATACCCAAGAGCATATAATTCAAGTTTAATAGTTTGAAAAGGTCGTTTGAACTTCGGTGGTGGGCCCAGCAGCCACAGCCGCATCCACCAGGCCCCCAAGAAGACCGCCGGCGGCTCCTCCCAAGAATTCAAACACAAGTTCTAACCGAAAAGAAGGAGCGCTAGATCAATTTTTTTGTCAGCTCTAAAAACAAGAACAGATGAACAAACGGATTCCTGAACCACTACTGTCACAATCGTCGACTACTATCCGACTTTGGAGCTCTTGCTCGACCCTAATTACGACCAACGTGCGAATTCTGCAAACGAGGGTCGAAACAGATCGAGGGTGGGTTTGATCATACCTGCCATGTTGATTTGGATGTTGTACTGGCTCATCTTCGATCGGAAAACGTTGACTGAGATCTCTCCTAGCTCACGAGGAAGTTATGTGCTTGAGAGATACGATAGAGAGAGAGAGAAGCAAGAGAGATGATAGGAGATGATGAGAATGCAGATATGGTGCGGAGATTTATAGAAAGGATGGAGGAGGAGGAAGATGCTGGGAAGGAGGAGGGGGAGCAGGCGCTTCGCAACGCAGTAGCTCGTACACACTAAGCGAAAGGATATGACATGGCTCACGGAATAGTATGCTTGGAGAGAGATGAGAGAGAGAGAGAGAGATGGATATACAGAGTGAGTGAGGATGTGGTGCCAATTAAAGAGGTCTCGCTTTATCCCAATTTGGCTATGATCGACCTTTCGGTACTCTGTATGGGAAGAAAACAAAGAACCTCAAAACCGTATGGCCCTCGAGATGTTAGCGATATAAACCCGACATGGATCAGGCGCCCGGCTAAGAGGGACCGGACGTCCAACTATGCAATCTTGAAGAGAAAGTACGACCAAGAGCGCGCAGTTTATGCCTTTTGAAACGTCCAACTATGCCTTTTGAAACGTCCCGGTTCATGAAAGTCGGTTCATGAAAGTGTGGAGATAAAGCCAAAAGACCCTCTGTCCTGGCTTGATCAGAATTGTCATTCAGTGCGAACTCCCCCTTTGAATCGATTTTGTCATGCTCTATGATCGACCTTTCGGTACTCTGTATGGGAAGAAAACAGTTCAATCTGAGTTTGATTTTACGTTATCTAGTATCAGCGTTCAATAATTTTTTTTTTTTTTGTAAAAACATATTATCCAGTGATCTAGAAAATATCATAATTAGTGCATGACGAGTATGGATTCCACTTATTTCAACATCTAATTAATTGTATAAGATAATTTGCTAAATAGACAAAATAGTAGGATTAAATGTCCTATTATTTATGCGAAAAGTTCATATATCATTAGCATTGATTGTAAAGAGTTGAATGATGCTATTATTAGATTCTCGTGCAATTGGATATAGTGAGATAAAGCACGATCTATATAAATGGATTTCTGTTCCAAACCTGTTCCAGAGAACAGAGAAACAGAAAAATAGAAAAATAGAAAAATTTTGTTCCAAACCTAGTCAGCTAAGGGTGCGCATGACAAAATAGAAATTTTCCCAACGTCCTCCTCAGATTGGAAATGAACTGGGGTTCAATGGGACACGATGCCGTGCCTTCCCTTCAAATCCAAATTGAGTTCTTACCCCTCGGAATCGAAGAAAGGGTGGGCACAGTTGGAGTTGAACTGGCACACACGTGGCAACGGGGTGTCGAGGTTCGATGGAACGAAGGGAGGTCCCTCCCTTTTGGGGTCTCAGTGCTGAGGATCAGCGGACCAAATCGAAGGTCAAACATTATAATAAGACCACCCCGCCAAATTCCTCCGCATGATGCCATATTCCTCCGCTAACATCTCGAGGGCCATACGGTTTTGAGGTTCTTTGTTTTCTTCCCATACAGAGTACCGAAAGGTCGATCATAGCCAAATTGGGATAAAGCGAGACCTCTTTAATTGGCACCACATCCTCACTCACTCTGTATATCCATCTCTCTCTCTCTCTCTCATCTCTCTCCAAGCATACTATTCCGTGAGCCATGTCATATCCTTTCGCTTAGTGTGTACGAGCTACTGCGTTGCGAAGCGCCTGCTCCCCCTCCTCCTTCCCAGCATCTTCCTCCTCCTCCATCCTTTCTATAAATCTCCGCACCATATCTGCATTCTCATCATCTCCTATCATCTCTCTTGCTTCCTCTCTCTCTCTATCGTATCTCTCAAGCACATAACTTCCTCGTGAGCTAGGAGAGATCTCAGTCAACGTTTTCCGATCGAAGATGAGCCAGTACAACATCCAAATCAACCTGGAAAGTATGCTCCCGCCCTTTTGATGTCGATTCTCTCTATCTCTCTCTCTTGTTTTTGCCGATTTGATCTTCGTCAAAATAATTTATCCTGCTCCTCTTCTCAATGCACTGCTGTTCTGCAAATCGAATGGGTTTATATCGACTTAGGATTTGCAGAATTCGCACGTTGGTCGTAATTAGGGTCGACCAAGAGCTCCAAAGTCGGATAGTAGTCGGTGGACGATTGTGACAGTCGTGGTTCAGGAATCCGTTTGTTCATCCGTTCTTGTTTTTAGA
This sequence comes from Eucalyptus cladocalyx, assembly GCA_017140615.1. Classification (NCBI taxonomy): domain Eukaryota; kingdom Viridiplantae; phylum Streptophyta; class Magnoliopsida; order Myrtales; family Myrtaceae; genus Eucalyptus; species Eucalyptus cladocalyx. Next base: position 7,587,829 of record CM029516.1, on the reverse strand, counting down.
GCTGACAAAGAAATCGATCTAGCGCTCCTTCTTTTCGGTTAGAACTTGTGTTTGAATTCTTGGGAGGAGCCTTCGGCGGTCTTCTGGGGGGCCTGGTGGATGCGGCTGTGGCTGCTGGGCCCACCACCGAAGTTCAAACGACCTTTTCAAACTATTGAACTTGAATTATATGCTCTTGGGTATTCATATATCGATGACTTGTGATGACAATATGCAATATTCTGTGCAGTGGCGTACCCACCACCGGCATCAGCACCTGTGTACGTGGTGCCACCACCGCCCGGCTATCTCACGAGGGACGCCCAACAGCCAGTGCAGAACACCGTCCCTATCGAGACCAAGACTGGGGGCGGAAGCTTCTGGGAGGGCTGGTAAGTAATTATCTCGCAATGCAGCCCCTCCTTTGCTTCTGCGTATTTATACACATTCGCTTGTCCTAATTGCGCTCCTTCTTGTCTTTACTAGCTATGCTGCGCTCCGCTGTTGCTGCGTACTGGTTAACTGCTTCTAGGAATTCCCAGGAGAGGATCGCCTTCCGCTTGATTCGTCGATCTTTGTGTCTAGCATTCGATTCTACAGATCTTCTTTTGTCATTCTTGCGAAAAATGGGACATGTTGTAGTCACCATATACCTATATTATTGCTGTGATATATACTAGCGTTCTTGGGTTTTTCTTGCATCTTTTATGTCACACCCGACCCCGAGTTTCCTTTCTCTTTCTCCTCCACGAAGCGAGTCCAAGATGAATCTAAGATTGAGATCCAAGGTACACGCGAAAGTGGACGTACCTATTCTTATTAAGGAGACGTGATACAAAGAAAGCTACAACTTCTATTTTTCGTCTCAATTTTAGTGTTAATGACAGTGGACGCTGAACAAAATGAGGGGTGGGGGTGAGAATTAGAGCTTTTACGAAGAATGAACATAGTTAAAAGTAAAAGGGTACTTGTAGCCTCCTCTAGCGGTTGGCGATTGTACGCCCTTTTAATTTTGGAGAGAGAGAGAGAGAGAGAGAGAGAGAGAGAAAGTTATGATCCTCAACCAACCTATAAAACTGTCCGCACGAGACAAACTTCATGGGTGTTTTCCAAAGCAAATTGTTGTTACAATCACTAAAACGTGGTCAAAATAACAATGAAGTAAAACTCATTTGTGTTTCCAAACTAGATGGCCTAACTCCTCGGTGATTGGTTGCTTGACCGGCGTGCCAATCTTCCTTAAACAATGGCCTAATTCCTCAAAACCCCTCAATTTTAAATCCAATCTAAATTCTAACCTAAACTTTCACTCTAATCTCAAATTCATCCACGGATAAAATATTGTTATTCATGTTTTCGAAATTATCAACATTAAGGCCAGCGAGAGGTCCATTATTAGAATATGCATCTTCATCAACATCCTCATTTTCATATGGAATAACAATAGAATCTTAAGAAAATCAGTATCGATTTTTTGACACATGACCAAATTTGGGATTATAGTGAAAGTTGATGATTCATCATGATAAAATTAAGATTAAACCCAAAATTGATTATTTTTTAACGAAACTAGACGATTGAAGTATTTCATCACAAACGACTAATGCATATGATAGTGCTTAATAAGTGTTTACTCAATAAAATTTGTGATATCGTAGGATCATTCCAAGTTATGTGTAAGTGTTCCATGTTCACCGAGAATGCTTATGCTTATATTATAGCTATCACGAAGACTAGACAATAAAAAATTCAAAATTAAGACTTTACATATTTTGCAAAAAATGAGTAATTTGGAAAATATTTTTATATGATACTTAAGTCGTTTGAAATAATAAGTTGATGAAAAATATTTTCATCGTCAAAAATAATTTATATTTGAATATTTATGTAGATGAAAAAATATTTTTCATTCATTCATTTTTTAAAATAAAACATATGATCATTTTTTAAAGAATTTTTTAAATACTTATTTTTTGTGAAATAATCAAAGCCTTAGAAAAAAAATTGCGCGTGCTCTAAATGTCCTCTCACGTCACATTGGCCGCCACCTTCCTCATCAAGTGGAATCCATGGATCACCTGATAATATTGATCGGTGGACGGGTTACTCTCTTTGGGTAAACATCAGCGTCCCAATTCATATACTCCCAAACATAACACCCATATCTCTACTCAATTTAATGCATTTGTTAAATAATCGCATATTAAATAACACAAACGTATTCTAGTCATTACAACCTATACATTTAAATGAGTACATTCTAAGTCTTGGACATTGAACATTATCTGGAGATTAAAATTTGGTAAATCAAATGGTTGTATTCTGAGTTTGAACGAACAAGTAATTTCTAGTCGTAAAGTATGAACACCAAGAATGGGCAAGTTTTAGTTTGATAAAAGCTTATAGAACAAAGAACATATTCAATAGTTGATAGAATCAACAAGTGAACGTATTTAGCAAGGAATCAATTCATGTTTAGTAAAGTCTATCCAAGCCATAACCGGATTTATCAATGAATAAATTCACAAGTTGGCAAATTCAGCAAGTGAATAGATTTGACCAAATGAGTAAATTCATAAAAGGGCAAATTCACAAATAGATAGATTTTGTCATAGGTGAAAGAGCTAGTAAGAACACCTAGAGGGGGGTGAATGGATGTGAAAACAAATTTTTCGATATGCAATGAAAAACTTTACTTTTAACTTGAGTCTGGTTGACTACAAAATTTGCAGAAGGATTCAAACTTTAATAGTTATTTCTAAGTGCAGAAATATATCGTAGTAAGTAAGGTAAATGAGTTCAAGGAAGAGAAAATGAATACATAATTTATAGTGGTTCAGCTTAGATTAAGCATATGTCCACTCTCCCACGCTGACAGCCTTTTGGTTAGTTTCCATTAGGAATCAAAAGAGAATTTATAATCTTGCGATCTCGACTTCACAGTGAAGAGTCTCTACTGCTCTCCTAAAATCTCTCTTTGAGTTTATTTCTCTTTTGAGTATAAATTTGAGCATAGTGCAAGGAATAACAAGAAAATGGTAAGCTTCAGACTTTGGAATTCTTCTTTCACGCACTCTATCGAATAACTAGAGAGTCCTCCTTAAATACTCATTCGTGCCTTCTCGACCTGTTGGTACTTTCCAAAGGAATTATTCCAATCAACCCGTTGGACAAAATCAATCAAAGAGATCTCTAGCCGTTTGAAGATTATGATGAAAGCTCGTCAATCATGTTCGCCCATACAATCACGATCTTAATTTCCATAAGTAGATTCTTTCCAAATTGACTTGTTATCCAAAAAAATTTGATGTAACTAAATTAATTTTAATAAAGATAATCAATATCGTAGGTGATATTTCCAACCAAAATGCCATATATAATTTGTACGAACCGAACCCTTTAAGAAAGAAAGATAATCCCATGTCTGGATAAGTCTTCATTCTTCACTTGCGTTCAGTCTGAAATTTGTCAGAGTAGGTAGACTTCTGTTGTAAGATAGACTTTGACAGAAAAGTCTAGCAATCTTCATAATAGACTTTAGATAAGTTTCGTCAACTTCAAAATAGCATAGGAGTTTTCTCTAACAATAGGAAATTCTGACAGAAACAAGTGAAACGAACAAATTTTGATTAGTAGAGTTTTGATGATAAAAACCAAAACGTACATTTAATGGGTTATTAAGACAAATATAACAAATTGGTCATATTCTAACTACCCAAAATGAGGCAAAGAAAAGCCAAACGAATATGCAATGGGTTATCAAAATAAATATAGCAGAATAGCTAGATTATAACTACCCAAAATGAAGAAGAAATAAGCATAATGAACATGCAATGGGTTATCAAAACAAATATGGCAGAATGACCAAATTCTAATTATCTAGGATGAAGTAGAAAGAAATGGAACAAACATGTAATAGGTTACCAAGACAAAAATGACAGAATTACCAGAATCTAATTACCTAGAATGAGGTAAAAAGAACCAAAGTGGACAAGCAATGGATTATTAAAACAAATATAGCAGAATGACCAAATTCTAATTATCTAAAATGAGACAAAGAAATGGAACGAACATGTAATAAGTTATCAAGACAAAGATGGTAGGATGCTTAGATTATAACTACCTAGAATGAGGCAGAAAGAAGTGGAACGAACATACAATGTGTCATGCCTTGAATCCTGGGCACGCAACAACCCCTTCATTAGTCGATCGAAAGCGGTGTCCCAAGACTTATTGCCGACCCTTCATTTTTAATCTTTCATTATGCACAAGCAAAAAACGAACCATCTTCCCATCAAACATACAATCAAGCAATCAAACAGGGATAATGAGATGAATAGTAGAAACACAACATCTACTCATATGTGTGTGTGTGTGTGTCTATATATATTTATATTTGATTAAACTACGGAGGATCATTGCCGATCTATAAGCCCAACAAAGGGCTAATCCATCCTCTAAGCCAAACCAAAAAGAAACTAGGCTAGGCTAATCCAACTATACATATAAAGAACCCTCGGGCTTGGCATTACAATCACTCGGATCCAGTGGACTCAGACTCCGTCAATTCAAAGCTGGAGCCGTACGGGTTAGTCACTGGTGAAGCGGGGCCAGGATTCTCCACTGCACCATAAAGAGGGTCTAGCTCCATGGGATCCCAATCAGCATCCTCGGGGCCCCTATCGAGCAGCCCGTCAAAACCTCTCAGGGGATCGATAAGCAAATCGCCATCCTGGATGAACCACGCTAAGAACCTATGGTGTATCCATTGCCCCAGTCCCTCATCCACCCAGATGGTGGAGAGATACTTCTCGTACAGATGCGCTCGACCCAGGAAGCGGTGGTGCATCACGACAGTATTCCAGTCCTTAGGGATACCAAACCTCATTGGTGGAAGTGCCATCCTAAAGACCTAAAAGTGGTTATACAATAACTAGTGAGATAAAAATCTCAGTGAGTCATCCCTTGAGCTCCCGATTAAAACACTAACTCAACTTGGGGTATCTCTCCAAAACCACCTCACAAACAAACCACGATTAACAACTACCAATCAACAAATCACAATAGCCAGGGTTAACCATTAACCACATAGTCAATTCGCATGCAACCTTACCCAGTATGCCATACCTTGCACGTTGAATCTCAACACAATATACGCAATGCACATGGCCATTAGATGATATAGATCATCAATCACATACGAGTTGCATCACAAGCAATCTCACCCGGCTATTGCCACACCCTGTACGTTATCGATTCATGCATGTGTGCCATAAATAATGTGCTCAACTCATGTACAATTAAAACCAATGATGCAATGATTCTCATACGCTCTTACGCTTTAGTGCACCACATATCACATATTGATCAATCACACGGGTTCCGATTATGAGGTAAAATCATTATGACACGTCACATACCATATCACACAATTTTATCTCATAATAAGGCCCAACCATCTCAACACCCACATGTGTTCCACTTAGATATGATCTCCTGGCCATGGCTAACTTTCCAGTTAGCGATCATCTAACTCCCGTCGGGCTACCAATAAAAAGATCGAGCTTCGTTCCACCTCGTCGGGCATGGTTACATCTAGAACTTCCGCCTAGACGGTATCCCAAAGAGGGACATCGGTCCAGAATCTACTGTGATTGACTTTCGACTCCTATTGGGTATTGCCCCCAAACTCCCGTTGGGTGACAATTCAACTTTTGATCACACATACATACCACCACAACTCACTACGCATCGCCCCTAAACTCTTGTTGGATGACAGATTCCACTTCTTGATCACACAAGCACACCACTAAGACTCCATTTTTATCTATGAGCATTTAGCCAATGTACGCACGCTTGCATATACATTTCAAATCATTTTCTCCCAAAGGTGGTCCATTTCCGACGTCCCTCGGACAAAACATATATTTCCTTTTTAGAATTCCACACAATTCATGCGGATGTCCATGCAACTACACACTCAATTCACCTCATAAAATCAAAACACATGAAACAAGGCAATTTTTCATTCTCGGATGAAAAGTGCACGTGAACAGTACCTCGTGAATAGTACGCGTGAACGATAACTCATGAACAACGAAATTCTAGAATTCAATAATTAATCATTTAAATTCAGAAATCATTAAAAACATTAATAAAAGTAAACAACCAATCAATTATAGCTAAACATGCTTAATTAACCACATAAGCCACATTATGCAAATAAAGTGAGATTAAGCTAAACTAATCCTAACCATCCATCTAACCACCTATCTTAGGACTAATATTACTTAATTAAATCTCATAAACTAGAATTAACACTAATTAAAACCAACCCTACGCAAGTTTAGGCCCTAATCGATGGATTAGGAGATAAACTCACCCGATAAGCGGGCTGGAGACACGGACGCGGCGGCAACAACGGAGGATACACACGGGGACCTCAACCACGATAATCTAAGGCGGTCTTGAGGCTAAAATAGTAGCAAGCAACTTTGTCTCTCACTGCAACTCCTAGAAACCGAACTGCAGAGGCGAAGAAGGAGTTGAGCGGCTTAATCGGAGCTTCGGTGAGGGGTTGGTCGACAATTGGCAACACCTGAGGGTCGAGGGGGACCTGCTGGTGGCTGAGTTGGGTGGAGCTTGGGTCGAAATGGGAGGAAATAGGAGGAAAATAGCTGAACATGCAAAATTGGATAGGTTCATGCAGGATGGCCAGCGATGGCTTATGGCCAACCAACGGGTTAGCTGGCGGCTTCGACCGGCAAATGGCCGAGTTCGGGCGGATGGTCTGGATGTCTTGAGCACAGTGGTGAATGGCACGAGAGGTGATTCGCACGGGAATCAAACAACTAACTCAGGTTTTTGGAGGAAGGTTTGCTGGAGCGTAAGAAAGAAGGAAGGGAAAACGAGGGGAAAGAGAGGTCGATCGAGAGAGTGCCGAAGGAGGGGAGAGAGAGGGTGATGTAAGGGCTGTTGTACTCTTCATTAAGGCCCTAAAAGCTTGCCCCGATTCCCCATGCAAAGATGACCACATCTTCTCTCTCTTCTTTTGCCCTTATCCACACCAATTAGGGGCAAAATGGTCATTTCCACCTTGCACAAATTCCCAATATGCCCTTAGGCTGAAAATGAAGAGTGGGCCAAAGAGATGGGCTAGGAAATGAATAGAAATGGGCTTGAGAATTGATTGAGCTCAAAAGGGCTTAAGGCTAGATAATGGGCTTGGAAGAAGAAATGGTTGGTTGGGCCCAATGGGCTCACATGCTTGCCTCGGGCCTACCATGGTGGCTGTCCCACCTAAGGCCTAAGGTCCACACTAGCCTTGTCCAGCCCACGTCCTCAAAGGCTCGTATCCTTGGTACAAAAATCCCTTTTCCAAATACTCGGCTTAACTAGCGATGTCGACTGTCAAAATAGCATCATCTAAAGTCTGTCCCGAACGTTCCCAAACATTCGAAGTCCAATCTTGGGTTCTCATGCCATGTTAATTTTGCTATAATGCCATTTTGGGTACAACTCAGACTAATAGGCGGCTTTGAGGATTCAAGCGTAACCGACTCATGCCAAACCACATTCAAGACATCTCGACACATGGATGTTCTTGACTACATGAAATTGTGGAGGATAGAATCTTATTTCAAAGTACACGATTACCGAGGATCGACCTAGGTCGTTAGTGGGCTTAATAACAGTAAATGGAATCACTCGTCGTTCCATTATATTTGTCCGTGAATCAACTTCTAGTCGTCCTTAAAATCAGCCTACCTATCTATAGGATCGTCCTCATGCAAGTCTCACAGTCAAATCGTTTTCCTAGGTCAAGTTCTTTAGTCGTACGGGTTTTGTTCTCATTAACCTTTCCCCTCAAGATCAGTATCTCAGGAGTGATCAATTCCGAGTGAGATCAACCAACAATGCATTGAAAAAATTCACATTCATTCATCCCTTAGAGGGCTCGAATTTTAGGATGTCACACAAGGGGTTATTAAGACAAAGATGACATAATTGCCAAATTTTAACTATCCAAAATGAGGCAAAACGAAGCGGAACAAATATGCAATGAGTTATTAAGACAAAGATGGCAGAATAGCTAGATTCTAACTATCCAGAATGAGATAGAAATAAACAAAATGAATATGTAGTGGGTCATCAAGACAAAGATGACAAAATAGCCATATTCCAACTACTTAGAATGAAGTATAAAGAAACAAAAGGAGTATAAAATGGGTCACCAAGATAAAGATGGCAAAATAGTCAAATACTAACTACCCATAATGAAGTAGAAAAAAGTAGAATGAACATGTAATGGGTCATCAAGATAAAGATAACATAATAGCTAGCTTCTAACTGTCTAGAATGAGGCGAAAGAAGTGAAACAAACATGCAATGGGTTACCAATGACAAAGATGGCAGAAAAACCAAATTCTAACTACTCACAATAAAACGGAAAAAAGTAGAACAAATATGCAATGGGTTATCAAGACAAATATAACAGAATGACAACATTTTACACAAACGAGCCCAAATGAATTTGCCAAAAATTATTAAAGCCACTTAACAGCCAACATACCCACGTCAAAACTTCACCTCTCACTCGGCCAATCAAGATATAAGTAACTAAATAGATTTAAGCCAACTTAACCCTATAAATTTTACTTACCGCAACATAGTCGCAAATCACAAGCTACTAATTGTTTTCCCTACCTTAGTAGCTTTTGAATATAAATTTTGCTCTCCAAATTCTTGGATTGAAAAGTGGAATTCATATGCAGCTTCTGTTTGAGTTTTAAAGGAATAAAAATGGGTTCTTCGCAAGATATAATAAGTTTTGTTAAAATTAATCAAGAAAATTTAATTTTCTCTCATTGTCAGGTGTAAATTTACATGTTAATCTTCAACTTGATGTGGTACAAATGCAAGGCAAAGCCCTTGCATGTGGCCAAGGAAATTGTAAGAAAAAAATGAGTCATCTTAAAATAATTATTACTTAAAAGATATTAATCACAAAAAATATTATGTTGTAAGAATACATGACCATGCAATACATAATTTGAGGACAAGCGGCACTTAAAATTCTAATTAATAAATCTTGAAGGAAATATAACAAGCATAATGTAATCTTCCTTTTCTAGCATAATTAACACAAGTTATTCACTATTATTATTAATTAACTAAAACTTATACAATTAATATAAACTGTCACTATACCTCCCTAATATTAGCGTACTCATAATTCAATTCACATGTTGGACTCGGGACGATGTACGTTTACAAAAATTACCCATAACATCTTTCAACATTTATGATCTGACTAAAACTTTCACATTTCATCCGAATATTAAGGCAAATAATACTTAACTTGAAATCTAAGTATTATTCTTACATATGAGAATTTCCGAATCTTATATAATTGTAAATACTTAAATTTCGGATATCACAAGTGACATTATTATTAATAATTAACTAAAGTTTACACAATTTATAACACCCATCAACTATTAAGACAACAATAATTTAATTAATACTATTCTACTATTAGCACACACACAATTCAATTCATATGTTGGACTCAAGAAAATCTACAATGACGAAAAAATTATCAGCCGTGTCTTCCGAAACGTGCAATTAGACTAAAACTTTCACGAACTCATCCGAATATTAAGACAAATAATACTTAGCTTAAAATCCAAGTATTATTATCACAAACGAGAATTTTCGAATCTTACATAACTATAAATACGAAAATTTCGGATGTCACACATTTACTGGGGACTTAGGCATGAAACTTGGAAAAAACCCGAAAAGTATTTTTCATCATTTGATAAAGAAAATTTAATAAAATTATCAAAACATTGTATTATTTATTTATTATTTTTATATATTATGCTTTTCTTTTTGTTTCTTCTTTGGCTGGTCACCAACCATGGCCAAAGATGACGATCAACGATCGGCCATTGGTGAGCCTAAGCTTGCTCAAGGCCAGTAAGATCGAGGCTAATGAACTCAAACCTTGTCAAGGGTTGGTGAGTTGCAGCAAGCTTGAGGCTTTGTGAGCAATGACAAGCAAGCTCGCTAGATCTGGCAACTTTCTGGAAAGGTTCGCCCTTCCATCCTTAGTTGTTCTGTTGACGATTTTTGTTTTCACCATTTCCTCCTTGATTGCGAGAGGAAAGGCTCCAAAATCCAATTTGTGTTTCCAATTACAAACGAAGTCATTCCCTAATCCAACATACCTCCTAAGGCTGAGCATGGTTCGAGTTGAGCTAGTTTAGCACCTAACCTTGAGACCAATTTGCACAATGTCGGTCCCTAATTTTTTGAATTGAGGACCCACTCTATTGAGCTTGGGACTAAGGACTAGACCGACCCTAGGGGTTCAGTTTGGTTCCAAGGTCAACCCGGGATGAACTAATAATTTTTTTGTTTCATTTTTAGTACTCCCTAAAAAGACAAGCCTACTATTTGTCCACTTAATTCAAATCTAACCCTTGCACCTAATTCTTCCCTTTGACTAACGGCAAATGACATGAGCTTGAAGCTCTCAGATCAAGCGTAAATCACGAAGCAACAATGGAAAAATAAAAATCTAGAACAAATTGAGAACATACACAAGCTTGAAGCTCTAAAATCAAGCACAAAGTAGAACTCACTAGCCAAGTTATGTTCCAAAAAGGGAGCGAACAAAGGCGAAGAGTGAGCAAGGGAAGTGGCAAGGGGCGAGCAAGGCGATGACGAGTGTTGCTCATGAGCGAAGAGGGTTTCTATTTAGGACTTTATTTCTGTCTAATTACTTGGTGGTGAGCGAGGCCAACGAAGAAAGGCGAATTGCAAGACAAGGGGCAAGCAGCGTGAGTATCAAGTGGTGAATAACGCGAGCATTGAGCAGCAAGTGGGGCAAGCGTTCCTTACAAGTGAAGTTATTTCTTTCAATTTTACTTGGCATTGAAGAGGATAAAAAAGAAAGAAGATGATAAAGAAAGAAATAAGAGACTAGAGTATTGCAGCCGCAGGAGGAGGACTTGTTAATTTAACACCATTGAGATAGGGTTAAATAAAAGAATATTATATATAAATATCATATATGCAGTCAGGATTGGACTAACCCTAAATTATTGAGACCATGGACCAATCCATAAAGTGGAGGGTCCAGGAGTTCTAGGACTAAAGACCAACTCAATCTCCATGGGAACTGGATCATGACCAACAAGGTTGGGCTGATCTAAGGTTAGTTCACGATTGACCATGGACCAATGCTCACCCTTAATCCCTCCTCTTGTCTCGCCTCAATTTTATCAACCATACCCCCAATTCAATCACTTCTCATTCTCTCGATTCTATGTTGTTGCATCCTTGACTTGATTGGATTGGGTTCGGCAAGCGAGCTTGCCAGATCTAACAAGCTCAAGGCCTCGCGAGTCACGGTGAGTCAACCTTTGGTGAGCTCTAAGCTCGCCAACTAGGGAGGCTTGAGTTTGCCAACCTCGAGTTTGTTGTGGCCAATCGTTGGCCATCGCTATGGTCGACGACGAGAAAGAAGCAAAAATAAAATAAAAAATAGAGAAGATATTAGAAAAGAATATATAAAAATTAAAAATAATTAACAAAATAATAATAATTATAAATTATAAATTATCAAAAATTTAAAAAAATTAAAATTTGATTTTTTAAACAAATATTTTTGTTAGAGCAAATGTTTCATTAATCAATGACCTGAGCCCAAACTCGAGGACTGCGTACAACCTTTGCGGACTCGAGCCACAAGGTGAGACCATAGCTGTAATGTCGGGAACCCAAGCATGGCTTTAATGGATTTGAGCTCTAGTGCTTGAGCATTTGGTATAAGCACTAGGGGCTCAGGCCTAGCCTTGATGGACTCAAGTGCGGGCGTCAAAGGCTAAGGCTTGAGCCTAGCCTCGACGAACACGATCCTAGCCATCTAAGACTTGATCTTGAATGCCGGCATTCAAAACCAACTTTGGATTTTAATGCCCAATAGTAGATTTTCAAGTACAAAAACTATTACCTAATCATTTTTTGGAAAGTACTTTTTTTGATTCTTTCAAAGAGAAAATCATTTTTTTGAATTAAATTTTTTGTAGGAAAACCTTTTTCATTTTAAGTAAATATTTTCCGTAAATCTCATTTTTTTGGCGAATCAAACATGGAAAAATGAAAAAAAATATTTTGTCGATAATTGTTTTATGCAAAATGAGCGGAGTCTTAGCTGACTAGGGTAACGACATCCATAGTCAAATTGGTCTTTAATGAAGCTAGACTTTCCTTTAGCTTCGGCTTTTCCTTCGCTTCGTGCATTGGAACTCACGCGCCGTGACGCGCCTTCCCAAGCAAACATCGTCAACCGCCACCTGCTCCACTCTTCCTACGTGTGTCATTTCGCTTTCATTCTTCTATAAATCTCGCACCACATCTTTACTCCGTATACCATCATCTCTCTTTCTCTCTCTCTCTCCAAGCAGACTATTCCGTGAGCTAGAAGAGATCTCAGTCAACGTTTCCGATCGAAGATGAGCCAAGAAAACAACCAGAACCAAATCCCAGGTAACAATGATCCTCCATCTCCGTCGATCCTCCTGCCCTTTTGATCTCGATTCCCCCCCTCTCTCTCTCTCTCTAATTTTTTGCCGATTTGATCTTGGCAAGATCGTTTCTTTTAGCCCCTCTTTTTATTGCGGCGAAAAGGATTTATGTTAAACTTAGGAATTGCGGGATCGCTGGTTGCTTATGATTAGGGTTAAGTAAGACCTTCGAGATCAGATAATGGTCGATTGACGATGTTGCAGCAGCAGTTCAGGACTCGTTTTCTCGTCTGTCTGTCCGTCTTTCTTTTTTCAAACTCGACATAGAAATCAAATTTATTACTCGTTCTTCTTTGTTACGACTGTTGTCTGAATTATTGGGGAAGAGTCGCCGGCTGTCTTCAGGGGTCTGGTGGCTGCGGCTGCAGCCGCGGCCGTTGGCCCCACATGGAAGTTCAAACAACTTTTTTCGAACTATTCAGCTTGAATTGTAATCTCGAGTACTTTACCAAAAAAAAGAAAAATTGCTTTACCAAAAATTGTAATCTCGAGTATTCATATACCGATGACACTTGAGTATTCATAAATCTGCGCAGTGGCCTACCCACCACCGGCATCGGCGTTGGCAACGACCTACACGGCACCGCCCCCACCGGCCGGCTATCCCACCAGGGATGGTCCACAGCCAGCCCAGAAGGCCGTCCCTATTGAGACCAAGACTAGGGGCGATGGCTTTTGGAAGGGCTGGTACGTAATTATTTCAAGATATAGCCCTATTTTTTAATTTTTGCTAACATTTTCTTTTCTTTTTATATTGATAGGCTCAGCTAATTATACATTCGCTTGTCCTAATGGTCTCCTTTCTTTCTTTACTAGCTGCGCTGCGCTGTGCTGCTGCTGCGTCCTAGAGGAATGCTGCTAAGAATACCTGGAAAGAATCGCCGTCCGTCCTATACATCGCTCTTTGTGTTTAGCACTCGATTGGCCATAAACGGGACATGATATTGTCGTCGTATTCCTATTATTGTAATATGTATGAGTGTTCATGAACTTCTATTTCATCTTTCGTGTCATCTATACGATCTTGTTTCCTCTATATTTTTTTGCCCATAAAGTACGTTCGACATAATTTTAACCGTGAGATCAGGGAAGACACGGACGAGAGATGTCGGAATCTTCGGGTTCATTTTATTGGGCCACGATGCAAAGAACACTATAGACTCTGTTTCCTTCTCATTTTAGTGAAAACCACATCGAACCTCGAACAAAATGGGATAATTGTAGCATCCTCTAGCAGTTATCGAAAAATAATTGTAGCATCCTCTAGCAATTTATTTGAGAGAGATAGTTATAATTTTTAACTAAGGGTGTACAATACCGTTTGCGTAAAATTGCTAATATTTATATTTTCCATAGCCAAATGTTAACAATTTTCTAAATTTGAAAAGGGTGATTTCAAAGTTGGACGGCCTAACTCCTTGGTGGTTGCGTCCTTGACTAGCGAACCTTCTTTAAAGCATTTCGTCATGAATATCGAGACTTACGCGTAGGATATTACTTAATAAGTGTTCAAATCTACGCACAAAAAAAGTGTTCAAATCTCTCCTTAAATAAATAAGTAATATTTTGGGACGATGCAAATATTTGGAAATACCTATACATATATTCCACACTTTATTATAAAGATTAGTCAAATTAAAGAAATACGGATCAAGATATTAAGAAAAAAAAATTCCACCTACTAAATGTCGCCTTGTGTCACATTGGCCACCAACTTTCTCATCACTTATCCGCTCAAGCCAAATTCTTTTTAATTAACTTCATAATTCTGATCAGTGGATGAGCTATTTCCTTTGGGTCAATATCAGCGTCCTATCATAAATTATTATTATTATTATTATTATTATTATTATTATTATTATTGTTCATTTCTTTTCTTTTCTTTTCCTAGTCGTTGGAACGCAATATAACTATTCTAATATGGTGAGGTCAATAAAATGTTCGATTGTTTGATAGATTCACCGCTCTTCAAGTACAACGTGACTGATTTTGACATCTATAAAAAGTTTAACTTGTTGTGGTAAACAATGTCATAAACAGCTTTAAAATGGTCATCTTAACATAAAAAGTGTCTATTATTCTTGTTCAAGTTGACGTTTTATGATTAAATACGGTTATACTCTATTTTGAGCGCCCTTCTGCAAAAAAAATAAAAATAAATTATCAACCCTAATTAATTTGCCGTTATCATGTTTATTTACATCGTGCTTATCCCTTTAGCAACTATTTTCAAATCTCTTTAATTTTAACGTTTTTGCCCTTTGCTGTATTTTAGTGTTGTTTTTACGACCAAGGGCAAAAGGATACTTGATAAAAGATTTAATGACAACTTGAACTTTATTAACGTGGATGGTACAAGACTAACGAAAATAATTTAGCTAACTACTGTAACAACGATCAGATTCAAATTGGGATAAATGATATGCTGGTTGAATTGACTGGTTCCCGATAAAACACAACACGAAACCCATTCAATTATTTTCTTTGGTAAAACCCTAAATTGATTGCCAATAATTTGACAAAGACCTTTTATTTAGATGTAACAATTGGATAGGGCCCAAAACGATATCTTCTAGATAAGTCAAGAGGCATCGTTACGCCCAACATAGATGCATCGTCATTTCCATTGAAATCAGAATCAATTACGGAGTCCAAAGATATCTGCTACTTGAACAAGTCTAGAAAAACAATGGAGAGCTTTCCGGTTTACCTTCTATTGGATATCTTATATAGACTTCCTGCAAGGCCCTTTGGTTTGGTTCAGGTGTGTATGTAGATCTTGGGAGTGTTCTTCTTACTAGCTGCACCTTCATAAGAGCTTATCTTGAGAGATCAACCAAACTGCGAAAATTTGATCTTGTTAAGTACGACATGGACAATCTTTGTAGTGCAGATGCGGTATTCTCCGGAAAGCGAACTATCTATTCTCGATACTGCATGTGTCCAAGAACACGAGAAGGTCCTTTTAGTTGATTCATGCAATGGAATCGTTTGCTTATCCGCTATTGAGAATAAGAACCCTGACCACTCAGAGATCTTTTTATGGAACCCATCAACTGGTCAAAACGAAGCCTTTCCTCAACCCAACTTTTTTTTTTTTTTTTTTTTTTTTTTTTTTTTTTGGTGACCCAGGGAACCCCCGCACGGCCGGCAGCCGGGGAGTAAACCCTGGGGGCAGCACAGGTGAAACCACCACCCCATGCCACCAGGCAAATCACCACACAGCGCTTCAGCCTCCCTGCTTCGCAGGGGCTTCGAACCTTGACCTCCATCGGGGAGAGCAAGGGATCTACCCTCTACGCTGCAACGGTCGGTGGTTCCTCAACCCAACTTTCATGTGTCAGACTTGGCTGGATTTGGATTCGATCCCTTGAGTTGCCATCTTGACGATTTTAAAGTAGTCAATGTAATATTTATCTGAAAGAACACCAGAACTCTACCTCCCAACTGGAGGTGCATAGTTTGAGAAGAAATCGTTGGAAGCCACTCGGTGATATTGTCCTTCCATTGCTTCTTCAACAATTAGGCACTCAAGTTATAATCGATAATTTCATCTATTGGTGCCCTTCTTTTCTTGTGTTGATCCCAGTTGATGTAGTCGGAGATGTTTTCCTGAAAATGGCGCTACCCTATACAATACCTTGTGGACTGTGAGAAGATGAAGAACTAGATGGAAACACGAAGATGAGCTGAAGCAGATGAAATGAAGAACTCAATCTAAGATAGAATGATTGATTCTGGAAGTAACTTGTATCCCATTATGTCGACTATTTCTATGTAATACAATGTATTTGAAGTAGTAAAGAGTACAGATTCTCTGTTCTATCTCCTCTGTTCTATCTTACTTGTTAGCTTCTGCTTCACGATCTTCAGCCATGGATCATCCTTCGATGCTTTTCCTCTGATACAGAGAATGCTGAGTAGAAGATGCTGTTCTCCCTCTTTTTCATTCTTTTTCTATATCGTTCTCTATCTCCTTCCTTACTTCTTATATGAAAAGTGAGAAAGTACAAACTAAGAAGAACTTACAAGGCTCCGTTATCAGAAGAAACAGAATACAGCAACTTCTTAACAGAATATACCTAACCGATTACATCTTATGACACACGTGATGATTTTACATGACTTGGCGATCCATGTCATTCTCTATTTTGAGCATCTCCTTTGTTGATGTGAATCCAGGCTGGTCTTTCTTATAAAATCTTTACCATTGATTTTGCTGTATCGCCAAGTCCTCTGCTTCCTTTTGTTTATTGCTTTCCAACACGTGCTGTTTCCGTTCTTCTCCATCATCTTTCGTTCCTTTATATTTAACAGACTGGAACACATTAGCTTGCTCGATGGATGCTTTGTCTCAATGGTATAAAACTCCGAAGACTATGAAGTATGGGTTATGAAAGAGTTCGGCGTCCTTGATTCATGGACCAATTTGTATAAGATGGAGGCTTCTGAAAGAGGCATTACGTATCATTAGCCACTTGGGTTTGCAATTTCCAGGGAAGTTTTCCTCGTAAAGGCGAGTTTTGTGGGCTCATTCTGAATCTCCCTTTTATATGGTTTTATACAACCCATGGAGGGAGAAGTTTGAAGAATTTGGAATCCAAATTGGTTCATACCAGGGTACTGGATTGGTCACTTGCATATAGAGTTTGGTTTGTCTGCCATCCACAGAGAATGCTGGGCATTGGGTGGATGGAATATTAGATAAATGTACTGAGCTATGTCAAAGAGACTCGTAGTTGTATGAAGATGATTCTCTCTTCATTTTCCTGTGTTTTCGTGCTATAGCTCTTATATTGTTTCAAATTCATGAATGGGGCCGTTGCGTAATTTGTTGTTTCAGTGAGTTATGAACAGTTTGAGAATGGTACATCATTGCCAATGATTAGTGGAGTATCGTAAGTGCTAATGGGAATGTAAGTAAATGTGCATGCGATGTAAATAGATATAATCATGCCGTCAATGGGGTTGTGATTGATTTCATTATTACGTGGTATAAAGATAAATATCAAGAAATCTAACAGTGTTCAATTTTTCTCTTCATTTCTCTAACACATGAATTTATCAAAGTGACAATGTAGAACTTGGAACATAAAAAAAAAAAAAAAAAAATGAAAATGTTGGGTTCACATAAAGCCTATATCTCTCGGAGACTTTATGTCACTAAAGCCCAAACCGATGCATCTTTTTTGTTTTTAACTCCGAAGATATGAGCTCTAAAACTAAGGACTGATCAAGGACCAAGCAGCCTTATGAGCGCAATCACTTTTTTTTTTTTTTTTTTTTTGGTTTGGAAAAAGTAGAAAAGATTCATTAAAGAGAGTTTTGTGAATACACATCCAAAAAACATCATAATAAAATAAACCTCAAAGGGAGTGTTTAGCGATCAGAACAAAATATAGAATAGTATAAAATTTATCTTATCCTACGTTTGATACCTACTTAAGATGAGATATAATTAGACATAAAGGGGATATAGATTAAATAAAAATATCTCATGAGGGAGGTGGGATAAATGTGTATAAATTTTTTAATATCTATAATAGGATAGCTATTTTTCTCAAATAACAAACTTTTTATATTTACAAATATAAAATTATATTTCAATATAAATAATATTTGACTTATAATATAAGAAATTCAAAATAACAAAAAATAAAAATTTGGTTTTTTAATTTAGTCTTATTTTTATTTATATATTCAAATTTACTTCTATTTGTCACTATAAATTCAATATATAAATATATATTTATTACATGTTTTAGGTGTTTTAGTATTTTAGGTATATTAGTACAGTTTTCCATTTAATAAAATTTTATTAGAGAATGATGGAAGGGGAAGAAAGAAATAAAAAATAATAATTAAAAAAGAGTAAAAGAAAATAAAAACAAAGTAGACAAAATTGTTGCAAGAAATTTTTATCATATCTATTTGTAAAATTTGTAGTTCATTTATATTGATATGTCATTTATATCAAACAATAGGAATAAAAACACTACAAGTGCCATAATTTGGCGAAATGGACATTTAAGTGCCATAACTTTCGAAAGATACATCTAAGTGCCACATTTGAAGAAAAGTGAGACACCTGAGTGCCACCTCCGTGAAGCTAGCCGGAAATCATACGTGGCATTAAAATATTAATATTTCTCGCCGATGTGTCTCGCCAAAGAGCTAAGTCATTTTCGAATTTACCCTAAACGACATCGTTTCGGGTGTTGGCCCAAAATAGACCCCTTAAATCAACGAAAATGCTGTTGTTTAGGAATAATTTGAATTTTAATATAATATAAAAATTAATTAAACTAAATTTATTTAAAATATTTAAAAAATAAATTTAAATATTTAAAATATCTACAAAAATTTTAAAAATTTACAAAAAATTTTAGCCCTCAACTGCCTCCTTTTTTTTTAAAACTTTTTTCTAAATTTTTTTTGTAAATTTTAGTTTTAAATCTTTTAAATAAATTTAGTTTTAAATTAAATTTAATTAATTCTTATATTAAATTCTTTACCACGTCAGCACTAAAACGATACCGCCACCGCCTCCCCGCCGTCGCCGAAAGGTGGGGGAGGGTCGGTTGGGGCCACCTCCCTTTTTTATTAAATTTTAAAATTTTAAAATTTAATTTTTTTTAAATTTTTAAAATTAAGTTTTTAAAATTTTTAAATAAATTTAGTTTTAAATTTAATTTAATTAATTTTTATATTAAATTTTTTATCACGTTAGTACCAAAACAACGCCGTTTTGCACTCTCTTCACCAGAAAATTGACACGTCAGCATTTTGGCCGGATTTTGGCCGATTGACAATCAAGTGATCCATTTTGCTCCAATTTTGGCACTTAAGTGTATATTTCAAAAGTTATGGCACTTAAATGTCTATTTCTACCAAGTTATGGCACTTCAGGGTCCGCACCTCTCAAACAATATATATGATACGATATAAATATATCTGACTTTACTACTACAATCATCAAACAACGGATAAGATATAGCAAAATCCATTGAATTTTATATCCTATTATATCCGGTCTTATCTGGATTAGAAACTAGACGACCAAATGTATCCAAAGCACTTGAAGAGGATAAATGATCCCATTGTTAGTTAGATTTCTTTTCCTTTTGGCCTTAGCTATCTAATCCGCAACTTTGTCTCTTTACTGCAATGGGATTGTTTAGGTTTGAAAAGAGAGACGGATATTCTGAAGAACAAATCGATACTCGAACAATCAAATACCAAAAACAAACGCAGAAACGTGCCCATAAAACATGTAACACCGATCAAAGGTATATTATGAAGACGGACATACCTTATTTGTCATAGACTAAGTACTCGTATCAATCTTAGAGAAATTTATTGAAGTCCTGGAGTTATATTCTTCAAGAGATAGTACATTGTTGTCTCAAAAGGAGAAAAAAAGAACGTTTTATGTCAAAACTACTTTCAACATTCTTTTTATTTATTTATATATTATAGTTATTTTCATTTAAAAAATAACTACCACCTTCTTCTTATGGGTCATTCTCTTATGAATAGGTTTTGGCCTAATATGGGTGGACGGGCTTGACTTGTCCCATCAAATAAAAACCTATCATCTCTCACTCGCACATAGTAAGCCGAATAGAACTCTTTCTTCACCTCTCTGCAACATCCATATTAGTAAATAATCCGTGTCACTAAATACTTTGAGAGTTAATTGACATACATCTGTTAAGAATATATAACAACTCAAAATGAACATCACATTTTTTAGTGGATATAGTATGCAATACCTTAAGCAATCGATCACATTTATATCTCTCTTGATCTCTTTTTAATAATAATATATTGTATTCACAATTATGATTATCCATAAAACAATCATAATTAGTTGACCAGTTAATACAAAACTAAAATGTGACATCCCAAACTCGATCTTCCTTTTTCTTTGAAACTCTCAATTTCAATTCAATTTACTTTTCTAAAATGTCTCATTATATCGAATCAATTTATGATCATTAACAAATAAGAGTCATGAGATCACTTAATTAAAGAACTATTTTCCTTAAGAGTCTCACACAGTATAAAAATTGAGATAAAAACTTTTACCACTCTTATTAGTCTTCTCATGCATACGTTAGTATTACAATATTAACTCATTTCTCATAGAACGTATGTCTTCAACTTTAATACGGTACATATGATAGTTTAAACATACCTAATATCTAACTTGAGTTCACATATCTACTCCCTCAAAAAATCAATCACAACTAATATCTAGCATCAAAGACAAATAAAGTAAAATATGTGGGTTATTTTACTTTTGGACATAGTAAATATTATGTCCTCATCTTAATACTCAATTAAAGCTACATATATATTTTAAGCTTGAACTCTCAATTATCACCTAAATAAGCTTAAAAAAAATCATCTCATTTCTATTTATCACATAATAAATAGAGGTGATTACTCGTGCAATGGGCTAATATTTTATTTGTTCGAGATTCTCATTTTTATATGATACACTAAACATTAAGATGCATAAATGTCAAATAAAAAACATAACTATTAATAATGAAAGACAACTTCATTAAATGTGAACACTTAGAGAAATTACAATATTCAATACACTAGCCTCTACGCAATCATAGTGATTTTATATGGCCACAGAACATATCTCTAGATATTGACTTCATCAAAGGATTTGCTATCATTTTATACGTAGATATGTACTTGTAAGTTCACATCTTTTTATGCAATCATATCTTTGATAAAATTATACTTAGTATTTATATATTTGGTCTTGTCATGATATTTTGGATTATTGACGTACATTATTGTTGCTTGGCTATCAGAGTTAACCAACAATAAGTTTGCAATATTCTTAACAATACCTAAATGATCCAAAAATCTCTTAAGCTAAATACAATCTTTTATTGCTGCTAATAATATCACGAACTCGGCTTCTATTATAGACAAGGCTATACACATTTATTTCTTACTATTATAGGATATGGCGTTATTATTTAGTATGAAAACAAATCAAAAGATAAATTTGCTTTTATCTAAATCTCATCCACAATCAATATCTGAGTAGCCTTCAAATCGTAAATTATTTTCTTGATAACTTAGCATATAATTAACAGTTCCCTTAAAATACCTCAATATTCTTTTGACCGCTTTCGAATGTACTTGACATAAATTAGATTGGTATCTACTTACTATTTCAACTCCAAAACATATATCAAGTCTTGTTCATATCATAATGTACACTAAGCTTTCAATAACACTAACATAAGGAAGATATTGCATTCGTTCCTTCTCTTGTGGAATTTTTTGACAAAATCTATGACTCAATCATTTACCTTTTGCAATAAGAATATCTATGGATATGTAATCTTGCATACGAAATCGTTCAAAAACCTTGTTTATATACGTTTCTTATGAGAGAGATAATGATATCTTCAAACGATCTCTTGAAATCTTGATTCCAAAAATATACGCAACCTCGCCAATATCTTTCATTTGAAAATTGAAAGACAACCAACTTTTAACAATATTAACAAATTCCATATTACTTTCGGCAATCAGTATATCATCAACATATAATAATATGATCCCAAAATGATATTGGACCTTTTGATATTTATACAATAATCCTCATCAATCATTGTAAAATCATATGCCATTATGGCATTATGAAAACGTATATACCAATGTCTTAATGACTATTTATAGCTATATATTGATCTAAAAAGTCGACATACATTTTGTTCTTGGCCTCTCAAAATAAAACCAACGAGTTACTCCACATAAATTTCTTTTCTAATTCTCCATTGAGAAAAACAATATTTACATTCATTTGATGTAACTCAAGATCTATACTAATTACTATTACCATAATAAAACGATTGAGATAAATTTCACTATAAGAAAAAATG
Organism: Eucalyptus cladocalyx; assembly: GCA_017140615.1. Lineage (NCBI taxonomy): Eukaryota > Viridiplantae > Streptophyta > Magnoliopsida > Myrtales > Myrtaceae > Eucalyptus > Eucalyptus cladocalyx. The sequence continues at coordinate 7,565,328 of CM029516.1, read as the reverse complement.
TTTCCTCATAATCAATTCATTCATATTGATTATACCATTTCGCCATAAGAAGAGCCTTATGTCTTTTTATTGAGTTATCATCTTTATGCTTTATATTAAGAACCCACTTATTCCCAATGGCTTTTATTCTCAAACATGGTTTGACTTCATTAACACAATTTCCTCTTCCATTGCATGTATATATTTGTACTTATAAGAGCATTTCAAAGCCTCATTTACATTCCTTAGCTCATTTTCATATTATATAACAACCATAAAAATACCCCCTTCAATATCAAAAAGTCGATAAGAAATATTTTTGCAACTTGCTCATTGTATGGGTGATTATACACTTTGTATATTATTCTGCATTACGCTCTCACTTGGATTAAATAATGACAATATCATCTCATTATTGAGTCGAATTTAATTATTCACTCCTCATATTACTCCTAGTTGGACAAACTTCATTAAATTCATTATCTTGATCCAATATTTCAAATGAGTAATCTTCATCTATTTCACCATTCTTAGGAAATTCATTCTCTAAGAATGTGGTATCCCGTAATTCAAATTCAATATACTCCTATTTTGTTACTCATTTATAAACATATACCTTTTTGAGTGTTTTGAGTATCTTATAAAAATACCCTTCTTACTTCCGAGACTCAATTTCTAATACTTGTGAGAGGGCTCATGAGTATAGGTAGTACAACCCCATGGTTTAAGAAAATTTAAATCGGGTTTTCTACTTATCCATAACTCATATGGAGTTGAAGTAATTGATTTGGAAGGCACACGATTAAGTATATAGATAGCCGTTGATAAATTATCACCCTAAAAAGTGATAAGTAAGTTAGTATGTGCCATCATGGACCTAACCATTTCTAGTGGGGTTATGTTTCTCATTTTCTTAACACCATTTTGTTGAAAAATATAGGGAATAGACAATTGTTTTTCTATTTTTTTTTTCATGACATAAATTTTTGAACTCATCAAATAGATATTTTCAACATCGATTGAATCTTAATACTTTTATTTTCTTATAAAATTAATTTTTTACCAAGCTCATAAACTTCTTGAAACAACTCAATACTTCAGATTTAAGATAATTCAAATAGACATATCCGAATTGATTATAATTATTTTTAAAAGTGATGAAATAAACAGCCTCATACATTTTTCTCACATTCATTGAACCACATGTTAAAACGGATTAATTGCAAAGCAAATTCAACTTCTTTATTTTTTTCAAATAGTTTCTTTGTCATTTTCCCCACTAGACAATACTCATACATAAGCAAATCAATTTTTTCAATGTTGTCCAACAAGCCCTCTTTGGCTAGTCTATTCATACGTTATTGGCTAATATGACTAAGTTTAGCATGCCATACATTCACATCATTATCATATAAATTAAAAAACATGAAGAGGGAATAACAAATATTAACATTACCATAATCAATATTCAATACAATAAAATCATTCAGAAAATAACAACAACCATAATAGTTTGTATCCAAATACAAATCCATATAATTATTATGAAATTTTAAATTGAAACCAAGTTTAGCCAATACTAATACATACACTAAATTCTGATGAACCTTCGGAGCATATAGTACATCAAGTGGGAACAAAGTGCATCCACCACGCATGTTCAATTAGTAAGTGTCAATCTCTTTTACTTCAACTCTGGTATTGTTCCCTACATAGATCAAGTTCATTCCAGTTGGTACTCATCGGAATATCACAAAAGATTTTCTATCATTTGCTATATGGTTTGTTGCTCCCGAATCTACAGTCCACAAAAAATTAGATTCAGTTAAGAATACATAATTTGATACATAAGTAAAGTTTTTAAGAATACAAATAGTATTTACCTTCTTTGACTTTTCTTACCATAGTTTTAATACTTCACCCTTATCAACTTCTTCACTCGAGGACACTTTCTTCTTTCATGTTGGTCAACTTTCAGTTTCTTTCCCAAAGAGCTCGCTCCTTGCCTTTCCACATTTCAAACGAACCAAAATGCTTGCACTTGGAGCTCGAAGCCCCTTATGAGCTAGAATCAGCATAATAAATGTTAGTTTCCAATTTAGCCGCTAGGAGATGGTCCTATTCTACCTCAAGATGACACACTATATCCTCAAAAGTTTTAATATTCTCATTGTGGGCCAATTGTACTTTCATATACTTTCAACTTTGAGACAAAGAACGGATTACTACTTGCACTTATTGCTTGTCAGTCAAAATGTGACCAACATCTTTTAGCTCATTAATCATGTTTGACATATTTCTCAAGTGTTGTTTCATAATCTGACCATGAGGTTTCTTGTAAGGGTCAAATCTTATAGTGAGCTGTCTTAGTTTGGTCACCGATATATGACTAAATCTCATTGCCAATGCTTCTCACATTTCTTTGGCATTCTCAAAATGTCTAAACTCTCACATGACATCATTCTATATGCTACGTAATGCAAGTAAGGGAGTCATTTCTTTTCCATGCAGCAAATGCATCCTTATTGCTTTTGAATTGTGCAGCGTTCCCATTTTCAGGCTCTTCTATAATCAGGTTAAGAGCTTCTAGTGCCTCTTACTCTTTCAATGCATATTCAATTTTCATATGTCATATTTTATAATTATCACTGCGCAACTTCTCACCTTTGTTCAATTCAATGACTATGCTCTTAGTTAATAAAGCCGTTGGATTTGAATGTATTTGACATGCTTACACGAATTATTAATGCTTATCATTTATGCATCTATATTGCATAAAACCAATCATATTAGTAAATAATTTCAAATAAAGCTTTAAAGTTGAAAAGTCACTTTGTTTTTAATCATCATCCAAAAATCATTACTTGAAATTAGCATTAATATAATCATTTATGCAAAAAAAGTTCACCTAAATCACTAAAACTTTCTTGAACTTCCTACAAATAATTGTAAATTAACATAATAATTTACAACAATAAATAACATTGAACTTTCATTAAGTAAACATGCCATTTACATGAAGTAATGTATTTAGAGGAAAAATATCAACATCAACATAGAAAGAAGTATTTATACCTAAAATATCTCAAGCCAATATAAGAAAAATAATAAATAAATTCAAAGATACTAATTTATCTCATAAACTGGAAAGTCTCTTATAATCCTTAATAAATTCCTCTAAGAATTCTAAAGGCACATTAGGCAACCACGGAAAGACATTCAGAGAGCCCTTATGGCTTCTCTAAGACGCATTCTTTATGCGCCAAGTGACACCTAACTTGAGCATTGAAGTCTTGGTTGTCTCAATTCTATAATATTCTCTTACAAAAGCTACTACAAGCTTTTTATAATCCAAGACCACGTTGACCTCCCATAGGTGATCTAACATTGCTTACCATTTTGATGGAAGAGCATTCATTAGGGCTGACACCTTTTGAAAATCCATCATAAAATAACTATTCCATATGATTTATCGTATCATCTAATTAACCCTGACCATGTGTGACACTACATTGCCATCATTCAACCGATAATTAGCTAATTATATTTTTGGCCTTTCAAGTCTCACCTTATGTTCATAAGTTCTTGGGAATATAACTATGCGTACAAAACGCATCATTGTTCCTACAACAAATGCATAACAAAAGGGATTATATATAATCCACAATGAACAAAATTGAAATATACATTTTCCCTTTTTTAGGTCAAAGTCAACAGTTAACGGTCAACGTCGGTCAACAGATGATCGGGTCAAGTTAGGCAGGTCAAATCAAATTAGGTTAGGTCAAACCAACCAACTCGACTAGATGACGTCACTCTGACGTCACTAGCACATGTACCATATGTGCGCATGCAATAGTCGATTGACATCACGATGACGTCAGCCAATGCATGTGAGGCACACGCCTTAGGAAACTTCCTCGGTGCGTGCAGCTAGAAAATTCCGACCACTTGTGGCGATGTGTTCGGCAGCCCTCGGCGACAAGCCACTTGTTGTTTTTCTCGTCTCGATGAAAATTACAACCTTGCACTTTCGAAAATGAGTTCTGACTTATAGAAAATCAAAAGAGAGGGATGACTAGTAAGTGAGAGTCGAGATTTCTGTCCTTGAACGTCCTATGGCAACGTTTCTCAAAATTCCAGCCATAAATAAATTATAAATGTCAACAATGATCGGGAAACATGAATAACATCACTCTAATACCAATGTAGAAAAATAGACTCATTAAAACAGTTGCATATCAAAAACAAACACGGAAATGTGCCTATAAAACATGTAACACTAATCAAAGTTATATCATGAAGATGGACATACCTTATTTGCCACAGATTAGTACTTATTGTAGTCTCAGAGGAATTAATTGAAGTCTTGGAGTTCTGTTCTTCAAGAAGGAGTACATTATTGTCTCAAAAGGAGAAAAAAGAACGTATTATGCCAAAACTACTTTCAATGTTCTTTCATTTTCATTTATATATTGCAGTTATTTTTCACTTAAAAAATAAGTATGTATTATGTCAAAACTACTTTCAATGTTCTTTATTTTTCAAATATATATTGCAATTATTTTTCACTTAAAAAATAACTACCCCATTCCTCTTATGGATTCTTTTCTTATGGGCAGTTCCAAACAAAATATCAATACAATCACTATGAAAATTTAATATATAACCTAGGCTAAGAAGCATCTCAGATAACATGCTTAATATTCTAAAGAGGTGAACCAAAGTTAGTTTGACTATGTATGGGCTGTCTGAGTTGATTTTCACTGCTTGTTCCATCGTGAACTTAAATCTTGCACCTCATGCATTTTAACTTTTCTTTTTTACCCGAAACTTTCAAAACTTTCACAACACCTAAGTATTGATAAGTAGATTCTCATATTATTTGTTTATAAATTTTTTCAAGTTTAAATAATATTTTAAATTTAAGTGAGAAATAGGATAGAAAGAAAAAAGAACAAAAGAACAAAAATAAGAAAACTCATAAAATTAAGCAAAACAATGTCATTTTGACTAAATTTGTCTACGTCAGATCAATGGCTGTGACATGTATGGTGGCCGGCAATGATAGGATTCCCCATATTAATAATTTCAGGCAAGTTTTAGTTGAAAGGCTGAGACTACATTTTCACTTAAATGTTTGGGACTACATCAAATCAATTGAAATGTTTAAGATTTAATTGGAATTCGTACAATAAGTTTAGAATTAAAATTATAATTTTTCCCTTTTTTTAGCTTTTGGTTTATATTGAAGGTAGCTGGTTGCAAATATATTTTCACTTAGATCGCTACAATCTAGCTAATATCTAGGGAAATGTCGTTTCGATAGTTCTTTTCTTTGAATATGGGGACGAGAAGAATAGAAGGCTTGACTCCTTTGTAGTCACGAGCTTTGGCTTATCAAAACTTCGTCTATACATTTTTTTTGGTCAAATTCACTATGTAATGTGCACATTAAGAGTAATGTACTCTCATTTTGGGTTTAGGGCAATTCAATTTCATTAATTTCGTTATATATTCAACAAATTTTTCCAGAATGTTCAAAAATATAATTGAAATTCATGTTGTAGAGTTTTCCAAAGGTTTAAATGGTAGAATTATACACGCTAGAAATGAAATTAGCTTTGCTAATCTGTATACTTGAGATTTGTACTATTATTTGACGTACACAAGTAATAGAATATTACATATAATATCTGGTGAAATTGGGACATGACTTTTCACAATTGAAAGTGAGAAAGAGGACTAACATGCATTATCCGAGAATAGAGTTTAAGTATGATGATTTATTACGTCATGATTGTCCTCGTGTCCGAAGCTTTATGCGAACGAAAAATGCCTTCGGTGCTCTCCAATAGCCCATATTGGGAAGATGTTTCTAAACGATGAGTAGTTTAATGTGCAATTTTTCATAAATACTCCAGTGATTTTCTGTAGGCAACAAAAGTAAATAAAAAATAATTAAATTAGGCGCGTTGCATTAGAATGAAACGTTATAACTAGTAACGACTGTGGAAGGCACTGTTATAATTACTTGTTGAGGAAACTCACCATTATTCGACTGCGGGTTGATTATTACTTTGACACCACGATTTATAGGGTTGAATTTACCTTGCTGAATCTCACGAGGGCTCGCCTCGATGACTCTCACCAGCCACAATTAAAAAAAAAAAAACAACAATAAAGATAAAATTTACAAAAATATATTAAAAAATTGTAAAATTTATTTACATCAATATCAATTATGCCACAAACGATGGCTAACGTCTATGTCAGCAATTTCTATTCAAAATAGTTAGATAGACTACATTGACAAATTGGGTTTATGACTCAATAGGTACAATAAAAAAATTTAGTACCGAAATGTTACAATTGTAATAAGTTTCAAACTTCTTGTACTTTTCCCCATGAAATTTTATATAGTTCTTCTAACTAGTTTTCATTGAAACTTGCGGACCTGGCAATCCAGACATTGTTGGTTGTCTTATGAGACACATCATTGCATTGGCAATTTTCAGCAAAAATTGGCATTTTTTGCAAATGTTTAGGACCAAGTGGCAAATTTAGAACTGAATTGGTATCCATACAATATATTTAGGACCGATTGAACAATTTCCCTACATAAAAACACTTGAGATTCATGTTGTAGTGTGGTCCAAAGTTTAGATGGTAGAATTATACACTAGAAATGAATTTAGCTTCGCTAAGCAGTACACTTGATATTTGTACAGTTACTTGACGTACGCAAGTAATACAATATTACATATATTTTCTGGGGAAATTGGGAAATGACTTTCACAAGTGAAAGTCAGAAAGAGACTCGACAAGGCACATTACATTCTTGGAACATGTATTATTTAAATTATCAAACTTGTAGCTTCCAAATGATGATTTATTACTGTCGTCATGCCCAAAGTTTATGCGAACAGAACCCGCCTTCGGTATTCTCCAAGAGCCCATATTGGGAAGATGTTTCTAAACGTGAGTAGTTCAATGTGCAATTTCTCATAAATACTCCAGTGATTTCCTGTAAGCAATAAAAGTAAATAATGATGATGATGATGATGATGATGATGATGATGATGATAGATTAAGCAATTGCATTATAATGAAACTTATAACTAGTAACGACGGTAGAAAGCACTATTGTAATTACCTGTTGAGGAAAATCACCATCATCCATCTGTGAATTGATTAGCACTTTGACACCACGATGTATAGGGGTTGGATCTATCTCGGCCTAGAATAAGAATGAATAAATAAGTAAATGATCATAAGCATGATTGGGTCGATAGAAAGTACGAGCTTATCTCATAATTATCAAAATGGACAAATCCATTGCTGTTTTTATGCTACATTTTCTTTGCTAATCTTGGTCAAGTGTGCCGGTTAGCTTAAAATGTCAATAATTCATTGTAACTTATCACTTATCAAACATTGCTTGCGTGCGTACTTGCATGTCGTTCGGGCAGGCAGCCCACACAAATCCGGTGCACTCCAATAATTGTTCAACGAATTGGATTCATAGCCAGTGTATCATGTCATATATCTGCTAAACCCTAACCTGTCCTGCATCAATGAGGGACAACAAAGCCCATGCTGTCTGAACCAAGTTTGGTCGGTTTCCTTCCAAATTTGTGTAAACCTACATCAACATCGTTATATAAAATTAATTATCGACAATCATAACAAAGGGATTATAGTTTTTTTTTTTTTTTTTTATGATCAAGGGACCACTGGAGATCATTCTTCGGGGATCACACGACCCTTCGGTGCTCGGTAGCACCAATGGGGCCTCGCTGCAAGCCACTATTTAAACATAAACCCTCGGGGACTGGTCCAGTAAACCACCCCTGGGACCCCTACTTAAGTCGCGAGCATCCGGAGATTTGAACTTGTTCCCTCGGTGATGAAGTAGTAAAACCTAACCATCACGGCTACCTACGGGTGGGTGGGATTATAGTTTTTTAATCTCCATAGTATGCAAAAAATATATAATGACTTGCGCACCTTATTTTGGCTAGACAAATAGCTCTCCCCCCATCCGCCACAAGGTAATTGTTTTGACAGCAAGAATTCACAAGCTTTTCTCACGGTTGGACAGTTGCGGTAGCTCTTCCCACAAGCCGCAAGCCCTTCTACTGCAAACCATGTTCCATAGGTGTAGCAAATTCCCCAGCATCCGTACCTAGATTGACAGCACAATCTCACATTAAGTCAATATTACATTATGTTCAACCGAAAGAAGGTAACATGTCCAGGTTTCTCATTCAGTATCTCACCATGAACCATCCGGCAACTGAGTGTCTTCGATGTAGTCTATTGCTCTTGCAATGCAACTGTCAATTTCCTTTCGACGATGATTGGGGTGCAGTTTCTTGAAGAGCGCAAGGCCTTGGATTGCTGACGAAGTGCACTCCACGTATCTATGTTAGCAAATGAGTTAGTGTTGTACTCATAACTGACATGTTCGGATATTAAGTGTTGATGGTTGTTAGGGCTTACTCTCTTTCAATAAGGGTGTCCTCGAAGAATTCTGTAGGATTGAATTTCTGGAAATGAGATAAGAAGGGTTTTAAGAGTTGCGATATATATTTTTGCATTCGTTAAAGCTAAAGAACATTAAAAAGTAAACTTGGTGAGTGCATAATGCTCAAAGTTACCTCCAACCATGCATATGCTCTTTGTGGCTCCCAAGCAGGAAAACCGCCATTGCTACTCTGCAATAGTTTTTATAATGTATTACAGAAATTGGGTAGCATAATTCTAAAGTTATCTTATCGATTATCAAAGGAATAAAGAAATCAAAATAGTTCTTGATTACTTGTAGGGAAAGAATAACATTCACAGCATCGTAGAATCGCTCTGTTTCCATCTTCTCGCCCACCAGGTCTGGAGACATTTGCGAAAACAGAAGTGCTGTCTGTAAAAGACACAATATTATTGTGTGTTACAGATGTAATTACCCTTCAAAAAGAGGCTTCCAAGACCCCATCAAATGAATACGACCGATTTAATTACCTTTAGTCCTTCTGCTGTACAATCAGAAACTTGCCAACCATGGTCTTGCATAGCAAATGTCCATGCTCCTTTAGATATGTGTCTATACATTGCTTTGAAGTCATCGGATGGGTTATCTTGGACCTTCAAAAGAACATGTTTTGGTCAGATGTGTGACTACAATTAGTGACCAACTTCGTTTGATCGTTCAAAGTAGACATTACCTGTGAAGCTTTCACGAAATCATGTCCTTTCCTTAGTGTAGTTGTATACTCTTCTGTTAGGTTACTTGACATGATTGCTTGGATGGCAAAAGCCGCATCCCACATCTGACAACCGAAGGTCTGTGCAAACAGAAATTAACATTTTTGTTAGAGAATTTCATAAAACCAATGCTAATTTTGGTTAAATTGCTTGCCACCGTATGCCAAATGGGATTACAAAGTAATAATTCTCTTTGATGCTTCAACCATTGAGAGCTACACCATTTCAAAGAGACACCTGGACCCCTAGAGTGCCAAAAGTTGGCACAAATGGATGCTTAAGTGCCAAAAGTTATGAAAGTGACACTTAAGTGTCAAAATCATAATAAAATGGATCAATTAAGTGCCACCGCAAAAAAATTGGCCAAAACGCTAACATGGCAATTTTCCGGCAAGTTTGCCAAAACAACATTGTTTAGATATAATTTGAATTTGAATATAATAATTAATTAAATTAAATTTAAAAATTAGTTAATTAATTATTATTTTTTTTTTTTTTAAGAAAAAAGGGGGAAGGAAGAGGAGGAGGCAGCCAACCGCTAAGGGCTGAGCCCTCACCGCCGACCGCCTTCCTCCTCCTCCTCAATTTTTTTTAATATTATTAATATTAATACTTTTTTAAAATTAATTTAATTTAATTTTTATATTATATTAAAATTCAAATTATGCCATCGATTTTGTGTATGTTTTGCTGATTCAGCATTCCGGCAAACCATGTAAGCGAGAAAATTAATAAAAAAAATGCCACGTAAGATTTCCGGCAAGGCTCACCGGATGTGGCGTCAAGTGTCCCATTTTTCATAACAAGTGGCACTTAAATGTCACTTTAGTAAGTTTTGGCACTTAAATATCCCTGTGTGCCAACTTTTGGCACTTGAAGCGCTCTTTTGCCATTTCAAAGATATATGGGTCAGGATATGAAGTCATCACCTGCATTTTAAGTCCATCTTCAGCTATCCAATAGTAGTCTGGAATTCTAGCAAGATGACGCTTGTAGGCTTCTGAATTCGGATCTTCCACCCAACAAGCAATCATACATAAAACCTACAAATATTACACATTCACACGTTAAGATTGTCCAGTTTTTGACACATTTTGTTAGCATCTGAATGAGAGCTACTTGTCAAGTTCTTTTTCGAACCTTTTCCACACATCCAATGGTCAAATATCTGCTGTTCTCGTCCTCATAATGTACGTGCTTGATAGCCACTTTCAGAGCCTTCTCTCTTATCATGGAAAATGGCCAGCGCTTCAAAACTGGCTCCGTGACGTGGTGAAGGAATCCCCATAGCATATCTTGTACTAGAGGATGAGGGTAGTATAAATCCTCCTGAAGATCAGTACATTGGTTAAGCTTCATATATTCATTAACTTAACTAGAGCATTTCATGTCATTTTCATACATATCAGGAAGGATTCCCTAGTTCACCAAACATATTTCAATTTTATATTATACTTTGAACATTAGAAGAGTTGTTGCATTTTGGAGAGAAGTCACTTTTGTATGGCTTCAAAGGGTGCGTTTGGTAACATTTATGTTTAAAAATTATTCCATGGAACAAAAATAGAAAAAAGTGTTTATGTTCCAGAAACAATTTTTGAATAAAAAAACACGTTTAGTAAACTTGTTCCAGGAATAAAAAATGAATAGGAACACGTTTAGTAAATTTGTGTTATTTTTTTGTTTCTTTAAATTTTTTAATATTTTTATTTAATTTTTCTTTTTTTTCTTTCTTTTTTTTTTTTTTTTTTTTTTCTTCTTTTGGCCGGTTGCCACTCCAAAGCATCGGCCATGGCCGGCGACCGGCCCCCGGTGAGGCCGAGCCTCGCCAGGGGCCGGCGACACTCGGCCTCGCCGGGGGTCGGCGACGCTCCAGCGAGGTCGTCGGCCCTCGACAGCCGGTCGCCGGCCATGGCCGAGGCCAACAACCAGCCAAAGAAAAAAAAAAAAAAGAAACAAAAAAGAAGAAAAAGAGAGGAGAGAGAAAATTTGTTCTTAAAAATTATTCTAGAAACAAGAAACACATTTTTCTTGTTTCTTGTTTCTGTTCCAAATGTGTTCATGGGAACAAAAATGCAAACAAATGCGTTTCTGTTCTTTTTTTGTTCCTTTGAATAAAAAAACAGAAATTTTGTTCATAAACAGAAATAAAGAACGTTAACAAACAGGGCCAAAATGTCCATGGCTTTTTCCAGTACTAGGGTTGCTTTTAAGTTATTCACTAATTGAGACAATTTCTGAGTTTAAATTTTAGATTTTTCACATTAACAAAGATCATAATTAGATCATTAAGCAACATATAACTAGTCAGTCAAGATTTAAAAAAAAAAAAAATTAGGATACACAAGCCACACCTTTGCGACAGTACTCCTTGCTTTGTTCCAATTAATTACATTATAGGGCTCAGTGTAGAGCTCTCGTCTCAGCGATAAAATTAGTCCAGTGACCGGACCGACGAACCTCCTCCCGTACAAGTATGACATAGGCATGTAAACCAGACGACAATAGCAGAGCATGTTACCTAAAATGGATCGTTAGTTAACATGTCGATTCACTAAAATCATATCAAACCTTTGATCAAAACCATGGAAAAGTAATCTCCTTTCGATAAAAGGATATCAACTCAAGCATACCAGGATGGATGGGAAATTTTCTTGGAAGAAGCCAGAATTCTGGGGGCAGTGGATTGCATCCTGCCCATTCATAAACACCTAGTACCTGCAAAATTTTTGTAAGTTTTAGCATCTTAACATAATTCTCGAGCTGAGCATGAAACTTGCATAATGTAATGTTGTTTAACTAGAACAATTTTTTCCCATTTCCTTTTTTTTTATTTTTGGTTCAGTAGTGTCGATAGAACTCGATATCATGTCAGTTTCCCTACTTAATCATGATGTCTTAGCAAGACTTCTTTATAGGAACTTTTTCCTTTCTCTAACAGTGGCGTGTTCGGATCTCTTCAAATGTTAGATTAACGATTTGAACTTAGTTTTGTGCAAATAAGAAATTAACAGACATATATTAGTATACCGTGAGCCAGAATTTTCCCCATGATGGAGTCCCCACTAGACCACCATGATCCAGAATCCATTTCCTTCCTCTAGCCATGGCTCCATCCTCGCCATCATCAGGCCCTTCTCCAAGCAATCTCAGTGCAATGTAGCTCAGTGCAGAGCCAAACATGGTGCTATGCCCTTCTATATGAAATCCCCAACCTCCATCTTCGTTCTTTTGATTTGTCGGCAAACAAATATTGATACATCGTCATCATCATTTGGAAAGTATTTGCATCAAATTAAAAATGTAGTCTTGCATGAATGAGCAAAGCACACCTGGTGGTTGTATATGTAACGCTTGATTTCCTTTTTGTGCTCCGGAGAAAATATTGCATTCATCGCTCCCGTAATGTACAGTGCAAAGACCTACAACGTGTGCTTTCAATATATATTTCATATTATCAACTAGAATAATACAAGAAATAGAGACTATCTTAATGAAATCGTGAGGATCTGGAAGGGTAATTTAATTATCCATAATTCAACTCGTTGGTTTTGAATCCAACTTTAGGATCTCAACTGCAAACAATCCTGTAATTCGACTTGCGTTTCGACTCATGCTGTCTTTAGCACTACGAGATTACACGAGGGAATTTGATACATTTGAGGTTTATCTAACGGCGCTTCCCCATCGTACAAAGATTTTTAGATGGTTATTGGACCTAAAGAAGCGGAGGCTTACCATGGGAGGAAAGAAGAACAAGGGCCCCGCATTCTCTGCAGGCCAATGGCCATCATGGGCCTGGATGGATGAATAGAAGCTGATGGCCCTCCGCAGCGTGGTGGTCACCGCTTCCTCCGTCACATCTTCGCCCTCCTCCACCTTCACCGGCGGTGGAATCGGCCCGCTTGGGTTCTCCTTTGTGAGCTGCAGATTCAAGCGTCAAAAGTTTCTTCATCAAAGTTCATGCATTTGTAGGTCGGGGGAGTGGCAAATTTGTCATAGCATATGGATGTCTGAAACTGTAGACCATGTTAAATAATGCGGAATATAAATTGTTGTCAAGTACCCAAAACTCAACATGCAAGCCAGTGATTATAGACGTAAAGAACGGGAACTAAAATTGTGGTGAAAAGCGAGGTGGATTTCTTTTAATTTCTCCTAAGTAAAAAGCTCATGCATCTATCGGATCGCTATAGGATGTCATTATCAAGTGGTTTAATTAATGCTTAATATATATATATTGCCAATACAGGCAACATGCCTTATGTGAAAAGGTCAAAGTGGAAGCTATGTCAGTGTCACATATTAATGGTAGCAAAAATCGGGTACTGTAACGTCAAAATCGAATTGAAACTCACGATCAACCATTTAAGTTTGCAAAACCATAAACTCAAAGGAAGGAGTGGAAAATTGTTCAACTTAAAAAGGGTTAAATAATTACATGTAAATCGCTCGCTTCCTACCTTCTGGTTTTACTACAAAAGAAATGGGTCCATCTACAAGGCCATTTACGACCCGTGAAACATCTTTTATTTTTTTTCTTTATCTTTTCTTGGACATTTCGTATTATAAATTCGAGGAATATCTTGTTGGGCCTCTTTCAATTTTAATTTGTTGTTGCGTGAAAAGAAAGTGATGAGAATTTTTTTTCATGCACGTTAGTCAACGGATCTTGTTTTTTTCTTTTCTTTTTAACATTTGTTTCACGCATTTAAGGATTTTTTTTTTAACGTTCTTTTAAAGAAATTTTCATTCATAAAATTTCAAGGAGAAAAATGAGTAAATCATTGTAAACTATATAAGTGTTATGAAAAGAGAAGGTTAAAGATCCAACTGAGTTATTAGGTTTTCAAGAACAATAAATAAGGATTCTTTAGATTTCAGTGGCACATATTAAAAATGAACTCACTACAGATTTTTTTTTAAATATAATTAAATCCAAAGAATTTAATCAAATCAGCAAGGAAGAGCAAACGGGTTGTTGGGAGCAATCCTCTCCTAGTATTCTTCTCTGTCATCTTGGCAAACCACACCTTTTATGGATGATGCAAGAAGTGCAAATTTCAACGGGAAAGCTTTCATTATTGTATAGTCAAACCAACAGTTTTTCGATTATTTTTTCAGGCTCGATTTGTCTTCTCTTGAGTAAAAGTAAGGAAAAGTGTTAAAATATATAAATATTAAATCATGCTTAGATCAAACAGTTTAAAATTCTAGAATAATTTATTTGCAAGAAGTTTATTAGAGAGACAGAGAGAGTATGCAAGCCTGCATCCTCATCAAGAGATCAGCGCTCTGCTTGATTCGGAACCGGTTCCTCGTGAACTCATCTCGGACCCTCTCCACCTCCACCCTCTCCTCCGGTGTCCCGGCGTCGGGGTCAAACTCCCAATGCTGCCGCCCGACGTGGTTGTTCACGCTGGTCAGCCACGGCCCGCCTTCCGCTATCTTCAGCTTCCACATTCTCTCTCTCTCCCTCCTATATTTATCTGCCAAACAAACGCCCACACAAAGCTCGCACATAAAGAGTTCACACAATTCAATTACAACGTCCGAGGCAAACAGAAACGGCCCATCTTTTACTTTTCTTTGTTTTCTTTCGATCTAGTGATTGGTAAATCACTGAAGGAGCATGAAATTGTCTATGCAAATTAGCCGTGATTAACCAGCTATGGAAAATGAGAGAGAGAGAGAGAGAGAGAGAGAGAGAGAGAGAGAGAGGGAGAGATTATGGAGCTTATAACAGAAGGGAACAGGAGAGAATATGGAGCTTATAATAGAAAGGAACAGGATTCTATGTCTCGGTTGTTGTGTACCTTGAAAGTGCCAAGAACTGCAGAGTTGGGAGTGCGTGCTTTTGTGAGCTCCCAAGAGGAGGAACTTAAATGAGGGAAGGGGTGGGTGGTGTAGGGAGGAAAGTGATGAGTTAGTGCACAAGCATGGGGGTTTTTATAGGGGTTGGAATGAGAGCGTACTCCATTATTCTATCTGGCTTTTCTTTTCCTTTTCATTTTCGGATCTAAATTCTATTTTTTTTGGGGAGGGCCGAACTCAATTACTGCTTTGGAAACTTTCAAGTTGGGGAAAATCCCATGTATACATTATTCTATTAGGGCGCAGACCGCGTGTGTGACCTTGAAAATCTTTTACCCTCTCGTTTGGCTAACTCTCTTTGACAGGGTCTTGCCTCTTTGCCCTACCCACCTTCATGTCGCCCCACCAGAAATTTTGTTTCCACGTTTGGGGTCAACCGAGCCACTTGTGGAAGTTAAGGGCTTTTCTACTTCTCTATTTCTCTGTTTCTAGTTCCCCGGAACAGGTTTAGAACAGAAATCTGTTTTGTAATGTAATTTGATTTTTCTATTTCTGGAACACATTTTTATTCCAAAATAGATTTGAAGAATAAATAAGAAGTTAAAAATTTTAACTTCTCAATTTCTGAAATAAAAATTGAGAAATTTATTTCTAGTCAGAAATTTTGTCATGCGCACCTCAATTTCTATGTTTCTCTGTTTCCCGAAACAGGTTTGGAACGAAAATCCGTTTGGTAACGCAAATTGATTTCTCTATTTTGAAATAGATTTCTATTCCATAAATTGTTTTGGAGGAGAAAACATAAGCTAAAAATTTTAGCTTCTTTATTTTTGAAATACAAATAGAAATTATTTCTTGTTTTATCCATCCTTCTTCTTTCAACAAAGACGTCGACTCTTCTCCTCACTACCCTTGCTTTCCCATTCCTTCTCCTCACCTCAACCAAAAACCCTAGTGGCTTTGAAGTTGTTCATCCTCGCCATCGACTCCGACACCGTCGCCATCCTCAGACTAGCCAATTTGCTCCAATCGTCCCATCGGACCTGCCTCCTCCGTCCGCGTCCCCTTTTGCAACTCAAGTCGCCGTCACCCATCTCCAGTCGCCGTCGCCGTCGCCCATCTTCTTCCGCGTCCCCTTCTGCTCTCGATTCTGCAACTCCAATTGCCGTCACCGTTGCCCATCTCTGTCACCCATCTTCATCCGTGTCCCCTTCCGCTCTCAATTCCGCAACTCCAATTGCCGTCACCCAACTCCAGTCGCCGTCGCCTCTTTTTGCTCTTGATTCCTCACGAGGTTCAATCGATCCTTCCCTTTTCGCCTCTTTCTTGGTTGTTTTGTGCTTGTGCTCTGCAAACAAATGGTTGATGTTTGTGCGGCGAGTTCCTACATGGATTTCGTCTGGGCTGCTCTGTTTCTCGGTGGGGTGGGGAATGTGAGAGCGATTGCGAATGGTTGGTGTTTGTGTTGCAAGTTCTTAGGTAGATTTCGCTCGGGCGAGAGCAAGAAGCCCGCGTTCTTGGGGCTGCTTTCAGCTGCGATTTTCATTTGTTTTTTTTTTTTTTGACCCGGTTTCGACGCCGAGGCCACCAGGATAAAACATGGGAAGAAGCCCGCGTTTTGAATGAGAAACATGGGATGGATTGAAGGGCCACCAGCATTTTCATTTGTTTGTTCCTCTTGAAATCCCCGATTGACATTGCCGAGAATAGTTTCCTCTCGTATGCTTTTTCCTTCTGGTTGTTTAGGAAACACTTCTTCGCTGTGCCATGAGCTTGTGTTAGATATGGATAGGGGAATATGAATTTACAGGCAAGCAAGCGACGAAGCAGATATGGATAGGGGAATATATCTGAAGCATTTCAAGAACATTCCAATGGCAAATATGGAGATTGTACTTGTGAGTTGTACTTTTTCCCTCTCTTAGGTAATATCTCTCCCCTAAATATTCTGGTTTTTAATATAGTTACTGTAATTACATCTCGGCTAATCCTTCTGCTCTTATTTTCCTCATCCTTAGTGGTGCACATCTTTTTCCCTCATGCCTCATTTTCCTAGGAAACAACCCCAATCAGCCGTTGATTATCCAGCAGATATAATTGAGCTTGAAGATGCAATATTTCTACCTAATTGGCTGGAAAGAATCATCTTAGCCTGTGGATTTCTATGTCTTATTCTTAATAAGGGGCACCAATCTATATAGTTCAATGCATAAGCATCTCCCACATAATATTGGATCGGGTGGAATTCTTTTGATGTTTGGAATAGGCAAACCCTATCCATACCATTTATGCTCTCTGCTTCTTACTGTGTCTGATAAGAGAATAACCGACTCAAGATGCAGATGGAAATTATTCCTGCGTAGAGTTTAAACATGCTAACAAGATCATCGGCACCACTGCAGAGGAGGTTTTTATGAAGGCCAGGGAGGGTGTTGGCATCCCTTGACATGTTCCCGGAATGTAAAAATATTGCCCTTTTTTTGTTAATTTTTGTTTCTTTTTGGCCAATTATATACATTTTTATTAATAGCGACAGACCTAGGAAGTTTGTTGGCACCTTCGCTTGTATCATGTGCTTATCAAAGCACCACTGGAAACTGATGGTTAGAAGGTAACGAATGTGGTTTCATGATTCATTTAATCCAATTCCACTTAAAGTCTTAAAAAGTCTTTGGAGTTTATGAGAAAGATGTCCAACTTCAGTTGCGCCCAAGTTCTGTGAAACTGTAGCTGAACATTCTGCAGCTGAATGGTTCCAGCATAGTTTACCGAAACGCTTATGTTGCAATTATATCTAAAAATCTGATATTATTTTGTCTCGAACCACCATGGCCATGAGCTAATGAAAAAGAAAAAGTATAGTAACAATAGTTCCCCGATTGCAATTATATCTGAAAATGATGTTCGCGAGTCGCACAAAAAAGCGTAGTGACTTGAACCCGAATCTTGAATGAGAAGAATAAATACATTCACTATTTGCACATTAGCATTTGAAAATACCAAATATTTTATAGTTTGCATATTAGCATTTTCTATACTAATTACTAGCTTTTATTTACATAAATTGCTAATGTTTCAAAGTTCCTAACTACTCTATCGAATTACCAATCTAAATTAAAGTGATTTACCAACTTTTATCAAATTAAATTACCATCACAAGCACCAAGAAGAGTGAGGTAAAAGGATGGGGATAGCATGATTCATAGAAATAGAAATTTTTTTCTGTTATCAAACGGATTTCTATTTTTAAAATAGAAATTTTGAGTCGTTATCAAATGAGTTTTTTTGCTCAGAAACTTGTCCGGGGAATAGAAATTGAGAAATTGATTTATGGCGAAAAATCAATTTCTATTTCAGAAATTTTGTCATGCCCAGCCTAAGTCTTCTACCATCTTAATGAAATTTCTAATGAACATTAAATGTGACATCATGAATTTTTGACCCCATCTCAAGAGTATGAAATGGGCATTTCGTCGACGCACCTATGGTCCTTTTTCTCGGACCTGATCACTTACAAGTTAACTATCTATCATGTGAAGTCGTTAAGGGATATAAATGCAGCAAACTTGAGAATTTGATCAGAAATTGACTACTCGACCGTGATAATCGGCAAGGGTCAATACGTCACCGTTATAATCGATTAGTGATTGGATATAGGTTGATTCAACGGAATCACGTAATTAGATTGTGGGTGATTCCACCTGATCGCAAAATTCACGTCAAATGGCACTAATCCGATTTTATGTCGATTCTATACTCGGTACTCATAATTGAAATCTTGAGATTTTTACGACAACCGAGAGTTGCCGATAAGTTGAAGATACACAAACGTGGATTGAAAATTATCAACCACGGGTCAAACGCAATAAAATCCCTAAAAGCTACCCGGTAGGTTGAGTCAAGTTAAAATCATGTCCGGTCGATTTTAACCACGAAAATGAACTCGATTTCGGGAATTGAACATTCGAGTGTGTTATGATTTATTTTTAGGATCTCATCTCATCTTTTGGGAAAATTCCGTCAAGCCCGGAATTTTGATGGAAAAATCGAATTTGACAAATTTAAATCAAAGAAATTCGGAGGGGCACCTTCAATTGGCTAGTAAATCTTTAATATACGACTAGTAGTAGCCAACTCTTTCAAAACAGAAGTTGCTAGTATGAAAAATCATGGGTTCACAGATAAGCTTGCTCGAAATACTCCATTTTCTTTTTATAGACAATCAAGTTTCGGGTTGGGTCGCATATCCAACTGATTCATTTAATCCCATGGTCTCGCCTAAATCGGTGCTCAAAGAGAGGATGCCATTCTCAAGTACCAACACTATGTCCCCATTCTTGAATATCCAAAATCCCTTTCATCAACTTTGATATGCTTGATGATTAAAGCCCTCTAATCCAATGTTGCCATAGTATCTACTTAAATAAATCGATGTTGTAATTCAATTTATATTACATAGAGCACATATTATAATACAACAAGAATTCCTTGTCATGAGTTTGTTTATAACTTGGACAATAAGCTCATTATAGATTAAACGTCCTATGATAATTTTGACAATATTCAACTTCAATAAAGGTTTGTCACCTTTACACCTCAGTGTGACTATACATCATTTTATTATAGATTAAACGTCCTTTGATAATTTCGACAATATTCACTTCAATAAAGGTTTGTCACCTTTACACTTAAGTGTGACTATACATCGGCTTGATTTTTTGCGTGAATTGCATGATATAGCTGAATCTGTTTGCTTATTAGTGTGACTACAAGGCCAATTTGATCAAGACATTGCTTTGATTAGATGACCTCATGAGCGAGTTTGTGGACCACACATGAATGGACTATTTTTGGCTCAAAAAAATCATGAAGATGAGATATTACCAATCAATGATGGTGGCCAATTGAGTCACGTCACTACAAAGGAGAAAACGGCCTTGTTAATTAAAACAACATTGAACTTGTTTCGGCAACGTTATTGAATTTTCAAGCAAAAGATAATGCATGCTTAGAAAATTAGATGGTGAATCATTTAAAACATAAGTGAAAATAGGAATGCGGCACCCAATGGGCATTGTGAGTTGCTTTCGGCTATGAATTGGACACTCGTACATTGTGGGCGACGGAGAAAGTCCCGTTTTTGCAGCTTTATCTTGGTTACTACACTTTCCCTCGAGGGATGGACTAAGATTCTATGCAGATGGTGTTCCAATGACAAAACGGAAAAATCACAAGGATGAGATATTACCAGTTAACGATGGTGACCAATTGCGTCATGTCACAAACACAGGAGAAAATGGCCTTGTCAATTAATAACGATGTTGAACTTGTTTCAGCAACGGTAATGAATTTTCAAGCAAAAGATCATGCATGCTTAGAAAATTAGATGGTGAATCATTTAATACATAAGCGAAAATAGGAATGCGGCACCCAATGGGCATTGTCGGTTGCTTTTGGTTATTTAAGATAACCAAAAATTAGACTAGTTTCTTTCGCTAGCACATTCAAGTAGCTGACTTTCCCATGTACCATGGTTATTGCACTTTACCTTGAAGCCTGGACTAAGATTTGATGCAAATGGTGTTCCATTGGCAACGAAAAATTCATTAGGATGAGATATTACCGGTTCACAATGGCGGCCAATCAAATCACATCACTACACAGGAGAAAACGACCTTGTTAATTAACAATGACATTGAACTTGTTTCGGTAAAGTTATTGAATTTTCAAGCAAAAGATCATGCAGACTTAGAAAATTAGATGGTGAATCATTTAAGACATAAGCTAAAAAAGGAATGAGTCACCCAACGGGCGTTGTAGGTTGCTTTCGATTATATTTAAGACAACCGGAAATTAGACTAGTTTCTTTCGCCCATCCCTGCCTAAGCCAATCGTTCCTGGGGGTGCTTTGGGGGGCGGGCGGGCGACGGAGAAAGTCCCTTTTGCAGCTGTGTTTTGGTTACTGCACCTTCCCTCGAGGCATGGACTAAGATCTGATGCAGATGGTGTTCCATTGGCAAACTTCAACGAAGCCAGCTCTCACCATTCTCCGAATTTAGCTCTCCGGTGATTTCTTGTGCCAATCCATTCGGAAGATTTTGAGTGAAATTGAGTCGAACTAGATGGGTCAATGAGTTTAGAACGAGACTGGTCAATGAATTTAGAACTTTTGCTGTGGTTCTCGATTAGTATCCTAATAAGTCGAGCCTATTTTAGACACAAGAAAAAGAACATAATTTGTCTCCATCACTTTCTCCAGTATTTAATTCTGTAGCCACCGTGTCTTAATTAATGCTATGTGAGACTTATTTACTAACACAACAACGGGCGTTGTGGGTTGCTTTCTGTGATAAGCCAAAAAAAGGAATAAGTCACCCAATGGGCGTTGTGGGTTGCTTTCTGTCATAAGCGAAAAAAGGAATAAGTCACCCAACGGGCGTTGTGGGTTGCTTTCGATTATGTTTAAGACAACCGAAAATTAGCCAATCGTTCCTGGGGGTGCTTTGGGGGGCGGGCGGGCGACGGAGAAAGTCCCTTTTGCAGCTGTGTTTTGGTTTACTGCACCTTCCCCCGAGGCATGGACTAAGATCTGATGCATCAGATGGTATTCCATTGGCAAACTTCAATGAAGCCAGCTCTCACAAATCTCCGAATTTAGCTCTCCAGTGATTTCTTTTGCCAATCATCCATTCGGAAGATTTTGAGTGATACTAAGTCGAACTAGATGGGTCGATGAGTTTAGATGTGAGGTAATAGAACTTTTGCTGTGGTTCTCGATATGATAAGTGAAGTCTATTTTAGACACAAGAAAAAGAACATAATTTATCTCCATCACCTCCTCCAGTATTTAATTCTTTAGCCACCGTGCCTTAATTAATGCTATGTGAGACTTATTTACTAACACAACAACTTAAGTTTGGGCAATGTGGGATTAGATACATGTCTGATGCCCAACATTCCAGCGCTGATTTTGATAGTGAAAAATCCTACCAAGACCCTCACAAGCACAATCTGTATCCACGTGGCATTGAAGCACGTTGTGCTAATTTAAGATTACACGGGACTTATCTACCCAATGCAATAACCTACACCTAGACGGTGTGGGATCAGAGGCATATCCTGTGCCCACCTCATCAATGCAATAACCTACACCTGGATGGTGTGGGATCAAAGGCTTATCTTGTGCCCACCTCATCAATGACACATTTTTTATTTAGTTACGCCTCAACTACTTGATGGTCCTATTAACATGTAACTCTAATTAAGGTTATGAAGTCAAAAATTTTCATCAAGCTACCCAAATAAATAAATAAATAAATAAATAAATAGTACTTTTTCATTGAGCTCCAATGAATGGAAGAGAGAGATAAATAAACCAGGTTGAGATCTTGAATTGAAAATCGGCGCTCATTGTCACAACTTAACTCCCATGTCTTTTTGCTTCACACGCAACTTTTAATTTGACTCATCAAAATAATGGAATTAGGAAGGAAAAAAAAAAAGCGATTCATCGTGAGTTGCATTATGGCACACGTCAATGTGTCCTGTCCAACATCTTAATCTGCTAATAAATATCTGATTAATTGAGATCCTTAGTCACCACATGCAAAGACAGTGACAACTCCATTGACGGGTCCAAATAATTAGTTCCTAACATTTGGCGATCGAACCGATTCAATCCTTGATTTTCCTGGATGACCGGTGATGACGATATTAGGTATAAGTTAGGTGTAGAAAGTGAGAAGAAAGATCCAAATTCTTATTATTTCTTCTTTGACTTCTTGTGAAAATAATTCAATTCCTAGTTCCAAATCCGCGTACTACTCTCGTGTGTTTACCGGAAAATTCTTGAGCGTTGTTCATGTGTGGTCAGTGAAACTCTATCGTGCACAATTGCTAGTCGCTAATTAAGTAATTTTTGTTAACTTCCCAATCATATAATTATTGAAAGATTCAAATCAACGTCCAATAATTTCGTTGCACAAGTCTCGCGTACGCATATTAAAAAAATAAAATAAAGAGATCTGATCGTAACCCTCATCGTGCAACTGTTGGGGTTTCATGAATCATGTATAAGAAAAATTAACGAAATAAACGCAGCGGAAACAAAAATATATTTTACACATGATTCTCCTTAGGCGTTGTTCGTGCGTTTTAATCAAAAATCTAAATATAAAAGGGAGTTAAATGAAATACCTCTCGAAGCGCGCTTTTGAAACGAGTCGGTTCGGATGTTCTACAGTTCGAGTCCCACAAGCGTCGGACCTCTAGTTCAGACACACCAACAACCAACGTCGAACGGAAGAGAGGACTTTCGTATATTCACCACTTCGATTGTGCTAGCAATCACGTGGAAAACTTCTGTCGTATTCTTGATGTATAATAGTCACGGCCCGAACGAGATAACGCTCTTCTTTCTTGCGTCTAAAAGACACAAGAACACACACACACTTTTATCTCTATTTTCAGCAAAGCATCACTGATTCCTCACTTGTGTTTCTCTCGAACAAAACCAAAACACAATGACACTTTACTCTGTTTTTCAACAGCACCTTTTTCTCTCATCCCTCAATTGCTTTTATATTAAAAATGACCAGCAACGGTTGCTAATCGATGGACGATCAGCAACCGTTGCTGATCATCCATAGTATACGATCGTGCATGAGCAACCGCTCATGCACGATCTTGGCATGATGGTCAGCGGTTGCTGACCATCCATGCTTCGTGCATAATGGTCAGCAACCGCTGACCATTACGCTTCGTGCACATGCATGAAGCTTTAATTTAATTATTTTCTTAATTAGTTAATCAATTAATTAAACGGATAAATGATTAATTAAAATAACATAATCCTTAGCAGCTTTAGGGCATCTTCTAACAATCTCCCACTTGCACTAAAGCCAACTTGTTTGGTATGTTAACATATATCCACTTTGGGCATGCGTGTGCATCATATGCAAGTAGGCTCATGACTATAATACAAATTAAATTAAATCTCATTTAATTTAATTTCAAATCGACTCAATTCGATTGCTGTAATTGCAAACATATTTGCAATGATATTTCTCTCTTGTTCCACGTCATCCTAATTGTTTATGGTGTGTGACATCCCTAGGTTCATCACTAAGTTGGTAGTAAGACTTGTACTAACACATTAGTACTCCCAAAGAATTAATTGTCCCGATTAATCTTTTAGGTCCTACAAGCCATGATTGACATCTAGCAATATGTCATGGCTACCCAGATAGTGTGAATACTTTAAGAACATAATGAACCTGTCAGCTTTGGCTACAGTGTAATTCAATCCCTCTGTCTTACTATGTCCCGATCAAACAAAGACCGTGGAATATTTGTCAAGTCATTAATTCGATCATATGCACAAATCTAATTGACATGCATTTTTTATTTGAGACATAAACAATTTATTCTCGGTTACAACCCCGGCCGATGATTTCAATGCAGTGTCACAATTAGATCGCATAGGACATCATCATCATACCTTGCATATAACAAGGAGACAGATTCCATATTGCGCACACGTGTAACTTCGTATATGAACAAACTATGACCATCAAGTATAAAGACGGATCGACGACC
Source organism: Eucalyptus cladocalyx (assembly GCA_017140615.1). Lineage (NCBI taxonomy): Eukaryota > Viridiplantae > Streptophyta > Magnoliopsida > Myrtales > Myrtaceae > Eucalyptus > Eucalyptus cladocalyx. Next base: position 7,540,674 of record CM029516.1, on the reverse strand, counting down.
CGGCATTATGTGCACCCATGAACCATAGTTGTTCGATACACAAGTTAACACTGTGCCTCAGGTCTAAGGATTATTTACACAAGACCAAAGCATGAACAATTAGACATTGACCACGCTAAAAGCTTCCATGTCGCTAATCGTTCCATATGCGTCACGTTCAGTGAATTTGTCTAATACAAACACCTGTGTTCTAACTCAGGCATCTTAATACCCAATGACATGTGACTCATCATTCCCTTAAGTATCCAATAGTTAATGGCGAAGTTAAGAACACACCAGTCTCAACAGGATTATTAATATCCACTTAATAATCCATCGACCAGGAACGATTTAAAAATTCAGTCTAACTATGAACCCGTCACATATATTCTTGACGTCTCAAGAATAGGTCTAGTTGCAAATGATCTTATGGAATCATTCATCAATATAAAATAATTGGACAAATGAATGAATACGTCATTGCCATTAATTAAATAATAATAATGAAAGTACAACTAAAATCCCTAATATGTAACTATTACATAGTAGCTTTAGGGCATACATCCAACAATTTCCCAGTTGCACTAAAGCCAACTTGTCTGGTACCTCAAACCCATTTTGTCAATATGTCTTTCAAAAGAAGACTGAGGTAAGGCCTTAGTGAAGGGATCTGCCACGTTTTCTGCTGAAGCAATTTTCTGCAAGGCGATATCACCTCTCCCAACAATTTCTCGATGAGATGGAAGCGTCTCTCAATGTGCTTGGACTTCGGTGAGACCTTGGTTCCTTAGCTTGAGCTATCGCCCCATTGTTGTCACAAAACAATGTGATCGTTGCTCAATTGAAGGAACGACTCCAAGTTCAGAAATAAACTTCTTCATCCAAGCGGCTTCCTTTGCTGCTTCAGAAGTAGCTACATACTCTGCCTCAGTGGTGGAATCGGCAGTTATACTTTGTTTGGAACTTTTCCAACTAACTGTACCACCATTGAATGTGAAGACAAACCTAGACGTAGACTTATAATCATTAGGATCCGATTGAAAATCAGAATCGGTATAAGCTACAACTTTAAATTCTCCTTCTCCATATATCAAGAATAAATCTTTAGTCCTTCGCAAGTACTTAAGAATATTCTTGACTGCTATCCAAAGGCTCTTCTCCTGGATCGACCGATATCTGCTAGTAATACTTACAGCATGCGCAATATCAAGTCTAGTACATAGCATAGCATACATTATGCTTCCAATAGCGGATGCATATGGTATTTTTGCCATCCGCTCTCTTTCTTCAGGAGTGTTGGGACACATCTCCTTAGAAAGACGGATCCCTTAGGCATCCCTTGCCTAAAAGGCAATAATCCTCTCTTGGAACATTGCATGTTAAACCGTGTTAACACTTTGTCTATGTACGTAGATTGTGAGAGGCCAATCAATCGTCTTGATCTATCTCTATAGATCTTGATACCTAAAATGTAGGTTGCCTCTCCTAAATCTTTCATGGAGAATTTCTGTGACAAGAATAGTTTTATCGATGATATCATTGGTACATCATTTCCAATCAAAAGTATATCATCGACATACAAAACAAGAAATGCAATTGCACTCCCACTGATCTTCTTATATACACAAGGTTCATCCGGATTTTTGATGAAGCCAAACGATTTGACTACCTCATCAAAACGGATGTTCCAACTTCTAGAGGCTTGTTTGAGTTTATAAATGGATCTCTTAAGCTTACACACCTTCTGTTTTTCACTATTGGATTCAAAACCCTGTGGCTGTTCCATATAGATGTCTTCATCGAGAAAAACATTTAGAAAAGCCGTTTTGACATCCATCTGGAATATCTCATAATCAAGGTGTGCAGCTATAGCCAACATAATCCGAATGGATTTTAGTATGGCCACAGGTGAGAAAGTTTCGTCATAATCAATTCCTTCTTTTGACGATATCCTTTCGCCACCAGCCGTGCTTTGTAAATTCCAATTTGACCTTCAACATTCATCTTCCTCTTGAAGATCCATTTACAGCCAATTGGTACAATACCATCAGGCAGGTCAGTCAAGGTCCATACCTCATTGGAATACATTGAATCCATTTCGGATTTCATGGCTTCTAGCCATTTACTAGAATCGATGTCCAACATCGCCTCCTCATAGGTTTTAGGATCGCCGGGTTGATCACTATCATTCACAATGAATAATGGTTCAATATGATCAACCGAGTGTCTATAACGAGCAGGTGGGCGAGACATTCTCGCACTTCTCCTAAGAGGTTGTGTATCAGAAGCTCCCACCGAATCGAGATTGGTATCGAACTCGGTTGTTTGATACTCCATTATTTTCTTCTTGTAAGACTATTTTCCGCCCAGCACCACTTTCTTGGATGAACTGATTCTCCAAGAAAGAAGCGTGCTTGCATACCAAAATTCTTTTGTCTGAATGAAAATAGAAATAATATCCAAGAGTTTCCTTTGGATATCCAATGAAGTGACCTTGTTCAGATCTTGCCTCCAATTTTTCCACTTTCAGCTTTTTCACAAAAGCTGGACAACCCCAAATCTTAATATGATTAAGACTAGGTTTCCTACTATGCCATATCTCATAGGGCGTAATTGGAACAGATTTGGACGGCACTCTATTCAGTATATATACAGCTGTCTCAAGGGCATATCCCCAAAGAGATATTGGCAAATCGGTGTAACTCAACATAGATCGTACCATATCTAATAAAGTATGATTTCTTCGTTCATATACACCATTATGTTCTGGAGTTCCCGGAGGTGTCCATTGTGATAAAATGTCATTCTCTTTAAGAAAGTCCAGGAATTCAGTACTAAGGTATTCACCTCCTCGATCTGATCGAAGAGCCTTAATACATTTTCCTGTTTGTTTCTCAACTTCAGCCTTGAATTCCTTGAACTTTTCAAAGGATTCAGATTTATACTTCATGAGGTATAAATAACCATACCGTGACTTATCATCGGTGAAGATAATGAAGTAATTATAACCACCTCTAGCAGTTTCATTAATTGGTCCACATACATCTGTATGTATTAATTCTAATATGTCAGCAGCTCGCGCACTTTGTCCCACAAAAGGCGCTTTGGTCATTTTTCCTAGAAGACATGCCTCACAAGTCGAGTATGACTTAAAATTTGAAGGATCAATGTATCCATCATTACTCAACTTGTTAATTATGTCTTCTCCAATATGACCTAATCGGAGATGCCAAACATACTTTTTATTTGGACCGTCTCTAGGGCGTTTATTAGTTATGGCATTTATATCAATTCTATTTTGCTTATTGACATTGGTAATCGCATCACCGGACATTGTAATGGTATAAAGATTGTTGGTTAATAAGCTAGTACCAACACATATTCTATTATGATAAATAGAACATACATCATCAGCAAAAGAAAATTCATAATTCTCTTTACCCAGACGAGGTATAGAGATGATGTTCCTAACAGCATTCTTATAATGCAAACAGTTCTTTAAAACCAATACATGTCCAGAAGGCAAACATAAACGAAAAGTCCCTATAGCTAATGCAGTAACTCTTGCTCCATTGGCAAACGTCAGGACAATCTCATTTCGCCCTAGCATCCTGCTTATTTCCAGATTCTGCAAAGACATACAAATATGTGAAGTTGCAGCAGAATCTAGAACCCATGAGCTGGATTCAGCACTAACCATAAGATTAGTTTCAATAAGCATAGACACCATACCTTCATAAGGCTGGTTCTTGGGCTTGACCTTCAAGCTCGCGAGGTACCTTCTACAGTTCCTCCTCCAGTTAGGGCTGAGCACGGTTCCCGGTTCCGAGGGGGACCGGTTCCGGTTCCGGTTCCTTTTTTCTGGGAACCGAAACCGGAACCGGAACCGGTTAAGTTAGGGCAGATAAGCGATTCCCCCCCCCCCCTCTCTCTCTCTCTCTCTCACTCAGTCTCGACTCTCAACTCGCCCAGTCGCCCGTAGCCGCCCCCTCTCTCTCTCTCTCAGACTCGCCCAGTCCGCGCCACCGGCCATCTTCGCGCCGCACCGCCGCGTCTCCGCGCCACCGGCCATCTCCGCGCCACCGGCCATCTCCGCGCCGCATCGCCCAGTCGCCCGTAGCCGCCCCCTCTCTCTCTCTCTCAGACTCGCCCAGTCGCCGCACCGCCGCGTCTCCGCGCCACCGGCCATCTCCGCGCCATCTCGGCCATCTCCGCGCCGCAGACGCTTTGCCCAGTCGCCCGTAGCCGCCCCCTCTCTCTCTATCTCTCAGACTCGCCCAGTCGCCGCACCGCCCATCTCCGCGCCGCACTGCCGCGTCTCCGCGCCACTGGCCATCTCCGCGCCACCGGCCATCTCCGCGCCGCACCGCCCATCTCCGCAAGTTGTGAATAGGAAAGGACCGAAAGGTAGAGCAGCTCTGTTTTTTTTGTGTCTTCGTTCCCTTTTTTTATTTTTTATTTCTTTTGGTCTCATCCTGATTCCTGGTTTCAAGATGGTCTTGATTCAGAACGAATCAAGACCATCTTGATTGTTGATTGGGAGTGTTTCTTGGGATTGTTGATTGGGAGTGTTTCATGGTTTTTAAGCTGCCTTTCTTGAGGTTCTTGTATTCATCCGAAATAGAAACGATACAAAAAGGAGAAGGCAACTCTTTACCTCAACTGCTCATCCGTGATTGTGTCGGTTTGTGAACTTGTTGTACTAATCATACCTCTAGGGTTTTAATGCAAAGTAAGGAAAAACGAAAAAGATGATCCACTGAGGTGGGAGTGGTGCTCTAGTCTAGTGTATTGTTGTAGAGAAAAACAGCTCGACCTTCGATGTTCTAGTGACTTGTATGTAACGTTCTAGTTGAAGTTTGGCTTCGGTCTCTAAATGAAAGTTGTAAAGGACTTCTTGGAGTATAACATACTCAAATTTGGGACAAAAAAAACAAGTATAAGTGGGTGAAATCGTTATTCTTTGGAAAGACTGGATCTGGAGATTTTGGGACCGACCCTTGATGAATGCATGGACTGTAAGGCAACCTTTTTGTTGAAATTTCACTTCTGTTTCTTAAAAAAAGTTGTAAAGGACATCATGAGGTACAACATATCAAAAATTTAGAGAAAACAAACAAGAATAGGTAGGTGAAATCGTGGTCCTTTGGAGATGGTTAGATCTGGAATTACGGTAGTACGAACCGGGATTTTAACCGTCCATATTTAATTATCTAGGACGAATTTGACTTAGATGTTTTCATGAAGTATCTACCTTATGGTCTTGGATATCACATAGTCGAATTTCATAATTTTTGAAGGTCATTTGGGTATTTAATCGGAAATGTTTCTAAAACTGTGCAATCTGATGTGTTCGGATCTTGTAAGTTGCAATGCGTGGACTATATCATTTTGTATGAGGTTCTTTTGGAAATGTGTTCTGCATGAAATATCTCTCTTCATGTCTTCCCTACAACATATTTAAATTTCGTAATTTTTTTAGTTCATTTGCCTATTTAACCAAAAATGTTTCCAAAACTGTGCAAGTAGAGAATAGGAAAAGTAAATCGATTTTATCTTTTAATCCGGAACGAATTGGACTACGATTTCTTCATGAAACTTGTACCTCTAGGTCTTAAATACAACGTGTCCAAATTTCAGAATTTTCTGAGTTTATTTAAGGGTTTAATCGAAATTGTTTTCAAAACTTTTACCTCTAGACATTCTTGTTCTAGTGGTGTTTTATTTCTACTTTCTACTTTGCTATTTGTTTTGAAATTTCTAATTATATTCTATTATTGTTGTGCAATGCGAAGTTAATGTATCAAGATAACATATCAATGGAGGTGGAGGGACATAAGGAAATGACTCCGATTACGGAATTGGAGTTTTCTAACGATGAAATTGAAGAAGATGCACCCCCTACCTCGAGTGCCACAAATAAGGTACTCGGTTCTCATCTTTCCCATGATAAGAAACATACATCCGAATGTTGGAATCATTATTTGAAAATTACTGATAAGGATGGAAACATATATCAAGTGAAGTGCATTCATTGTGGGTCAATGCTTAAGTACCGGGTTGCTAACGGGACTTCTGCAATGAGAAAGCACTTAATCACATGCAAGAGGTTTCCCCGTAATCTAGATAAGAGGCAGAAATTTTTTGTACCACGTAATGTCAACACGGCTGGCAAGGGAGGAGGAGATTCTAGTACTGGTAGCGTCTTATCAACATGGGCATTTAATCAAGAACGTTGTAGGCTAATGCTTGCTCGGTTCATCATCCTTGATGATCAACCTTTTTCCTTGGTTGAGCGTGTTGGATTTCGTGAATATGTTAGTGAGTTACAACCTCTCTTCAAACATATATCACGTTTCACAGTGGCAAAAGATTGCATGAAGTTGTTTTTATGTGAAAGAACTTCTTTGAAGAATTATTTTGGAAAGATTAATTCTAGGATCGCACTCACGACTAATACATGGACTTCCAATCAAAATCTGAATTACTTGTGTCTCACTGCACATTTTATTGATGAAAATTGGAAGTTGCATAAAAGAATCATCAATTTTGTGGTGATGCATAGTCACAAGGGTAAGGAGATTGGAAAAATGGTGGATGGATGTATTGAGGAGTGGGGAATAGAAAAAAAGGTGTCAACAATTACCGTGGATAATGCTAGCTCGAATGATGTTGCAGTGGGCTATTTGAGGGATAAACTTTCGAAACAAAAGTCATTGATATTAGATGGTAGTGTTTTGCACATGAGGTGTACAGCTCATATATTAAATTTGATTGTGAGAGATGGCTTGACTATGGTACGTGACTCCATTGCACGTATTCGAAATGTGGTTAGATATGTAAGGAGTTCTCCCACAAGAGCCCAAGTATTTCAATCTTACATTGAGAAAGAAAAGATCACTTATAAGGGTTCGGTAGTTCTTGATGTCGCCACTAGATGGAACTCCACTTACCTCATGTTAGAGACCGCCATAAAGTTTAGAAAAGCTTTCGAAAGGATGGAAGATCACGATGCATCTTTTGTAAGTGAGCTTAATTATGAAACTCCTAGTGAAGATGATTGGGAAAATGCTATTATTCTTTCGGATTTTCTCAAAATATTCTATGATGCCACCAATCAGATGTCTGGGACTTCATATGTTACTTCAAATGATTATTTTGAAGGGATAGCTGTTTTGTATAGAAATTTGAAAGAGGCGATCAATGCTTGAATCCTAAGCTTCAAGATATGGGTGTGAAAATGAAAGAAAAATTTGACAAATATTATGGAAGCTTGGATAAAGTGAATATGATGGTGTTGATTGCGGTTGTGTTAAATCCTAGAGCCAAGTTAAATTATGTGAGTTTCTTGTATGGACAAATTTATGATGATGAATCGAAAATTAAAGAGATGCATTACAAGGTGAAGGATACATTGGAGCGTTTGTATGAATTTTATGAGCAATATTCTCTTACTTCAAGTTCAAGTGATCAAGATTTTGGTGGCCATAATTTGGGTGTAAGTAGTAGTAGTTCAAATTCCAATACCGATACAAGTGGTAGCGAAGGAATAAAGAAGCATAACGCCCAAGATTGGAAGAAAATGTTTTTCTACTCGAATGAACAAGTGAGCGATGGCAACAAGTCCGAGCTTGATGAATATCTTCAAGAAAAAAATGAAAAAGATCTTGGTATTGACATTTTGATTTGGTGGAAGACTAATGGCTCAAAATATAAGATCCTTTCCTTGATGGCTCGAGATATTTTGTCAATTCCTGTAACTACTGTTGCTTCAGAATCAACTTTTAGTACATCGGGTCGTGTGCTTGATGGCTTTCGGAGTTCTTTAACTCCAAAAGTAGTGGAAGCTTTGATTTGCACTCAAGATTGGTTGAGAGCCGCTCGTATACCGCTTGATGTTGAAGAGTGTATTGAGAACGCAGAACAATTTGAGTTGGGTAAGTAATGTTTATATCTTTATATATTGTAATTTTTTTTTTTTGTATATCTGATAAGCGAATATTTTATTTAATCTCTTCCTCTTTTTTTTTCAGATATGGTTGGTCTTAATGCGGAGATTATGATCGATAAATAAAGTTGGTGGTATCGTACTTGCAATGGATCCAACGGTTGAGAAGTCAAGCAAGGTTTTTTATTGGCTTATTGATAAGTAATTTTGTTTATCGTAATTTTAATGCAAGCTCCTTTTTATGTACATTGAATTTTTGAACTATGTTGTCAAAAAATTTAGGAGCCTTTAGATGGGCAAAATGACATGCTTCATGGAGTATTATCGATATTGATTTTTTTTTCTGTGTCTTTACTTAGGATTTTGATTGATTTGTATTTATGTCTTTGCAAGGTTTTGCTGTGCCAAAGGAATCAAATGGAAATGTTGCAGAGTTCACACTATGGAGTAGATGAAAATTTGAGATCTTATTGGCACTTCTGGTTTTTCATCTCTTTAGAAACTTCTTTAGAAACTTCTTTAGAAACTTCTTATTAGTTTTGAATTATGTATGTCTAAATTCTTGACAATTGGCATTGGTATGTTTGCTAAGATGTGGGAAGTTACCGTGTAGTATACGCGTACATTATAGTTTTTTTTGGTAACGTGCGCATACGTTATATTTTTTTTTTGGTAACGTGCGTGCACGTTATATATTTTTTTTGGTAACGTGCGCATACGTTATATTTTTTTGGTAACGTGCGCATACGTTATATTTTTTTTGGTAATGTTCGCATACGTTATAGTTTTTTTTTTGGTAACGTGCGCGTACGTTATAGTTTTTTTGATAACGTGCACGTACGTTATAATTTTTTTGGTAACGTGAGCGTACGTTATAATTTTTTTGGTAACGTGAGCGTACGTTATATTTTTTTTTGGTAACGTGCGCATATGTTATAATTCAAATATGAAAATAACCAAAAAAATAAAATAAAAAAGAACCTGTTGGAACCTGGAACCTGTGACAGGGTAGGTTCCAGGTTCTCGATTCCCACGGGTAGATTCCAGGTTCCTCATTTTGAGGAACCTGTACCCGAGGGTAGGTTCCAGGTTCCGGACGGAACCGAACCGGAACCTGGAACCGCTCACCCCTACCTCTAGTGCCCTTTGACACCACAGTAATGACATTTCCCTTTATCAATCATGGGCTTTGGTTGCATAACAGGTTTGGCAGGCCTCTTCCATTTATTCTTCTTTAAAACAGTCTTTACCCTTTGAAGAAGAAGCCTTAGCCATAGCCACTACATTTGGCCTCGTGTTATGCATTTCCTTCTCATAAACTACCAGCATGCTATGTAACTCAGCAAGAGTTTTATCCATCTTATGCATGTGGAAGTTTTGGACAAAACCAGAGAATGAATCGGGTAAAGATTGGAGGATCAAATCCACAGCTAACTCATTATCCATAACAAGATTCAGCCTAGCCAATTCTTCAATGTGCCAGATCATTTTCAAAGCATGATCATTAACAGATGATCCTTCAGCCATCCTCATACGGTACAATGCCTTAGATATCTCATATCTAGAGGTTCGACCATTCTCATCAAAGTATTCCTTTAAGTGCAAAATGATCGACCCAGCATCTTCCATAGATTCATACTTCTTCTGTAATTCATTATTCATAGAAGCAAGCATATATGACCTAACTTTTAAGTCATCGTCACGTCACTTATCATAAGTGGCACGCTCCTCTTGGGTCTCACCCTCAGGAAATGAGGTTGGCATCTTTTCATCAAGCACATACCCAATTTTTTCTGAATTGAGAACAATTCTCAAATTCCTCACCCAGTCAGTGAAATTGGGTCCAGTCAAACAATTCTTGTCAAGTATAGAAGCGAGTGGGTTTGTGGTCACCATTTTCAGAGTAATAATATATATCTGTTGCAGAAAATAAATTGTTAGCCGTTGTATCTTTCAAAGTAACTATTTCATTTTGGTCTTTAAATGAAATAGATCCTCCCACTAAATTTATCTTCGAATCTCATACTCCTTAAGATGGGAAGCGGTAATCTTTGTTGGGTAAAGATTACTAGTGGAGATTGGATTCCCACTAGCCCAAAGTCCACCTCACCTAACAGTTATTGGTGTCCTATGAACTTAGTGAGTGAACCAGCTTGTTCAACGTATCATATGCGAGTCCCAATCATAACTTTGGCCTCTAGACCATGATAGCCTCACCTAATAGTTATTGGCATCAAGATCATAGTTAAGTCTAGCCCATCGTCTCATGCAAGTATTGAAAACACAAATGTTTCCCTCACCTGACAGTTATTAGAAATCATTTGGTTCCAACCCCACAGCATCATATGCATAATGGAGTGGTCCAATATTATAAATAGTAATTAACCCCTATGTATCCATAATCGATTAGTTAACCACTATAATATTGGATCAAACCACGACAATGGAAGGCTACGAGTCTAAAACCCGATTCGACTTAATATTATTAATAAGGAGATTTTGGTCTTTATTAATGGTCTCACTTTGCACATTAACCGGTTTAACATGCACAATATCATAAACATAATAAATAAATAGATATCACATAATATCTATCCTATGTGGTGATCATGGAATTATGGTTCAATGGGTCTCGAGCCAAAGAGACCCATTTAGCCATTTTAATGTTTTAATAATATGGACCTGCTCTTTACTTTTTCTTCAATCTTTGAACTCTTCAAAGACCGGGCCCAGAGAGCTCACCAGTTTAATGGCTCCTCTAATGGCTCCTCCTCTCTTGTAGTATTTACATCAATAATTGAAATACTAAACTATACTAAAATTACATTTCATAAAAATAGATATAAAAGGAAGGACGCAGCCTCCATTTAATAATTACATCCCCAAAAAGAATACATGTAATCATCATACATTCATCCATACAACGATCACAACATTTAGGGATTTTTCCATGATCACCACCCTTCCTCACGAGCCATAAATTCAAAATTTAAAGCTCTGGAAGGCATGCATAAAATTCTGCATATCATTTGCAAAACATAAACATAAAGTATAACAAGTTACGGATTTTTGATTCAAAATTGATTTAGTTCTAATTTTTTCTTTGTTGATTAAATTTATCACATAAATCAATCAACTTCTATAGGCCACATTTAGAACACAAAAATATATTTGAACTACAAATCAATTAAACGCACGAAAAACACCTAAGGTTGGCTCTGATACCACTGTTGGGGTTTCATGAATCATGTATAAGAAAAATTAACGAAATAAACGCAGCGGAAACAAAGATATATTTTACACATGATTCTCCTTAGGCGTTGTTCGTGCGTTTTAATCAAAAATCTAAACATAAAAGGGAGTTAAATGAAATACCTCTCGAAGCGCGCTTTGAAACGAGTCGGTTCGGATGTTCTACAGTTCGAGTCCCACAAGCGTCGGACCTCTAGTTCAGACACACCAACAACGAACGTCGAACGGAAGAGAGGACTTTCGTATATTCACCACTTCGATTGTGCTAGCAATCACGTGGAAAAATTATGTCGTATTCTTGATGTATAATAGTCACGGCCCGAACGAGATAACGCTCTTCTTTCTTGCGTCTAAAAGACACAAGAACACACACACACTTTTATCTCTATTTTCAGCAAAGCATCACTGATTCCTCACTTGTGTTTCTCTCGAACAAAACCAAAACACAATGACACTTTACTCTGTTTTTCAACAGCACCTTTTTCTCTCATCCCTCAATTGCTTTTATATTAAAAATGACCAGCAACGGTAGCTAATCGATGGACGATCAGCAACCGTTGTTGATCATCCATAGTATACGATCGTGCATGAGCAACCGCTCATGCACGATCTTGGCATGATGGTCAGCGGTTGCTGACCATCCATGCTTCGTGCATAATGGTCAGCAACCGCTGACCATTACGCTTCGTGCATGTGCACGAATTCGTGCACATGCATGAAGCTTTAATTTAATTATTTTCTTAATTAGTTAATCAATTAATTAAACAGATAAATAATTAATTAAAATAACATAATCCTTAGCAGCTTTAGGGCATCTTCTAACAGCAACAAGGTAGCAGACGAAAACAAAAGTTTTCGTCACCCGAACCTCTTAAAAAAAATCCGAACTTTCACTATTTTTCTTTGACTTAATGTGGAAATAATCCTTTTTCTTTTTCATGAGTTCTTGGGAAAATAATTAAGCGGGTAGTATCCGTATCCGCAAACGGTCCGGCATGGAATAATCACCACTCTAACGTACAACCGCTCCTCCTCAATAAAATTTTGTCAATCGGTCAATTATTAATATATTAGTAAAGTCACATCCGCAACTAATAATGTTCGTGCACGAATTTCACACGCATATAGTAATGAAAATTAGATTTTATGGAATTTTTTGTTGTGAAATACAGGGTGGCCGAGGCAGACAAAAGATTTCATACCCATAATTGTCAGAAAAGGAAGAAGAAGAAGGTATTCGGAGGACAGATGAAAGGCGAAGAAGCAATTATCTTCTTTTTCATTTTATGATTCTGTACATGTAACATTGTATTTAATTACAATGAAGGAAAGTAATAAAGGAAATTCTATATTTGCCTATCTTCTTCTATCCTAAAGTATATTTGAGTATATTTGATTTCCTATTACAAGAAATTACAAAATCATATCTTCATATCTTCCAACACTCCCCCTCAAGCTGGCGGTCTGTATATGTCCAAGTCTCCTAGCTTGTGTAGAAGATATGCATGTTGTCTTTGACAAAGAGGTTTAGTGAATACATCAGCAGGCTGTTCTGAAGTCCTTATTCCTCTTGTCTCGACAATTCCTTCTTGAATCTTTTCCCGAGTAAAATGACAATCAACTTCTATATGCTTTGTCCTCTCATGTAGTACAGGATTTGCTGCAAGCTTGAGTGCTGAATCATTATCACAAAAGAGTAAAGTTGGTCCTTTAACAGAGCTCCGAGATCCAGTAAACCCCTTAACCGACTATTTCACATACCGTCTTGGCCATAGACCGATATTCAGCTTCAGCCGATGATAAAGATACAGTAGACTGTTTCTTTTTCTTCCATGAGAGTAATGATTCTCCAAATTTAATGCAGAAACCAGTAATAGACCTTCTACTCATTGGGCATGTGGCATAATCTGCATCGCAATAAGCTGTCATTTCCATGTTACACTTTCGGGAAAGAAGTATTCCCAAACCTGGACAAGTCTTCAAGTATCTCACAATCTTCAGGGTTGCATTCATGTGAGACTGTTTGACCGTGCATAAACCGACTAAGAGTCTCATCGCATAACAAATATCTGGCCTAGTCATTGTGAGATATATCAATTTCCCTACTAGTCTCTGATATCCTGAGGGATCTTGCAACAGAGGATCATCAGAAAAAGAGGATATGCCAGTGTCATAGCTGACAGAGGTCTGTTTAGCATTTTGCTCAATAGGAATGATCGATGGTCTACAACCTGATAAACCTGCTTCTGATATAATCTCCATCACAAATTTCCGCTGACTTAATGAGATGCCTTGATCTCGAGCGAGCTATTTCAATCCCAAGAAAATACTTAGGTGACCCTAAGTCTTTGATATGAAAGGTCGAATGCAGATACTCTTTAAGTTTTTTAACAGCAGAATAATCATTCCCCATAATAAGGATATCATCAACGTAGATCATCAAGTAAATGGATGACATACCTTTTGTCCAGGTGAATAAGGCATAGTCATACTTGGATTGCTTGAACCCAGCAGCCAAGAGTGCACTTGTGAATTTAGCATACCACTGTCGGGAGGCTTGTTTCAAACCATAAAGAGATTTACGGAGACGACATACCTTCGACTCCCCCTGTCTCCGTAATCCGGGTGGAAGCTCCATATATATTTCTTCATCCAGATCACCATGTAAGAAAGCATTATGGACATCCATTTGGTGTAATGGCCAATCACGAAGAGTAGCAATAGACAAAAAAGTACGAACCATGACATCCTTTGCTACAGGAGAAAAGGTTTCATGATAATCAAAACCTTCTCGCTGGGTGAAGCCTTTTGCCACCAATCGTGCTTTGTATCTCTCCACAGAACCATCTGCTCTATACTTTATTTTATATACCCATTTGCATCCAATAGGTTTGCGATGAGCAGGAATAGAGACAACATCCCAAGTGTGATTTTCAATCAATGCATGTAATTCAGATTCCATGGCCTTTTGCCAACGAGGATCATCTTTGGCTTCATTATAACTAGAAGGTTCTTGACCTTCGGAAATATGACTTATGCAACATAGATGGTCTGCCGACAATCTATCAAAGGAGACATAAGAAGAGATGGGGTATCGAGTACCTGATGAATGTGAAGAACCGCAGATATAATCCTTCGTCCAAGTTGGTGGACGAGTGATTCGATGAGAACGCCTTTGTGGCTCCTCTGGTGTGGTGGATACTACCTCAGTAGTGGTTGTTTCTGAAGTATCCTCTAACTGTGCTGGTTCTTCATGTAATGATTCTTCTATATATGGCTGCTCAATGAAATTTTCAGCAGGACTTACAAGAGGTGTTGTAGGAAAGACATCAACTTCTCTTAGAGCAGGAGGGATAATAAATGTTCCGCCAGTTGAGGAATCTTCCTCTGATAGGAATTGGCGATTTGTGTTGTCTTCTTCTGGTAAAGATGTTAATGAAAAGGGAAAAACATCTTCATGAAAAACAACATCCCTGCTGATAAAGAAATTTCCTGTAGATGGTGCATAAAGCCTATATCCCTTTTGCAAAGTAGGATAACCCATGAAAATGTATTGAGTAGCTCGTGGCGCCATTTTATCCCTATGGCCCACCGTAGTGACATAGCACAGACACCCAAAAACTCTGAGATGAGATAAATCTGGCTTTCTCCCATATAATAATTCAAAGGGTGTCTTTCCCTTTAAGATGCGTGATGGCATACGATTGATCAGGTATGCTGCAGTAATTACACAATCTCCCCAAAACTTTCCGGGAATAGATGCTTGAAATTTAATTGCACGTGCCACTTCTAAAAGATGGCGATGTTTTCTCTCAACAACTCCATTATGTTGGGGTGTGTAAACACAAGAGCTCTCATGCAATATTCCATGCAGAGTGAATAAGGAAGTACATTCAGCATTAAAAAATTATTTTCCATTATCAGTACGTATCCTACGGATTGGTTTTTGAAATTGAGTTTTGGATAAGGAAAGGAATGTCTTTAAATGAGAAAAGACCTGGTTTTTTGATTGCATAAGGAAAATCCATGTAGCACGAGAATAGTCATCCACAATGGTGAGGAAGAACCTAGAGCCATCATGATTTAAAGTATGATAAGGCCCCCAAACATCAGCGTGAATAAGGGAAAAAATATCCGCTGCTCGAGAATTGCTATTCTGAAAAGAAGCACGTGTTTGCTTTGCCATGGGACAAATGGGACATTTGGGATAGGGAAATAATGCACTATGACCCAAACGTTTATGATTAAGGAAATTAATGCCATTGGCAGTAGCATTACATAGAGATTTATTGAATTGAACAGGAGATGACTCAAAAAGGTGTGGAAAATCCAACCAAAAATATAAGCCATGGTTGACTCTACCCAAGCCCATCAGTGTGCCAGTCGAACGGGCCTGAAAGAAACATTTATCAGAATGGAAGAGAATATGGCATGAGTTTTCTTCACAGGCTCGGGCAACTGAGATCAGATTGAAATGGAAATTGGGTACGTAAAGCACGTTTTTAATAGTAACAAAAGAGCTAAGCTTTACAGGTCCCAAATCATTGTGACTTTGGTGGTATGACCATTTGGAAGTTGTACTGATATAGGAAAAGATAATTTTGTAATATCTGAAAGTAAATTCCTATCACAGACTATGTGATCACTAGCACCTGAATCGATAATCCATGCATCCTTTGAAATCGAATTCATCAAACAATAAGATGTACCTGTGAAGCTGCCTCCTCTATCTGAGGGATCCAATTTCTTCAAAGTTTCCATCAGCTCGTGATATTGTTCATGGGTAATTGATTTTCCCATGTGCTGGCCTGTTACCTGAAAAACTGAGGAAAATTTCCCCTTTTCTTTTTCTCCTGGCTTTCCATGTAATTTCCAGCAATTCTCAATTGTATGGTGCAGGCGCTTACAATAATCACAGTACATCTTACCTCTTCCTTTCGGCCCATTATTTTTTGCATTTGGATTGGGCCTAAAAGCTTGGGCCGAAATAGGCCCATATGGACCGTCGGATCCTCCAAGAAGTGAGCCGCGCATGCCATCCAGCCCATTCGTGCCATTAGATCGGTAGCCGTCCGATCCGATTAGATAAGTGCTGCGGGAGCCGTCGGATGGAGCAGAACGTGAGCCGTCGGATGAAGCGAAGATGATCCCACGCGGACCGTCCGATCCTGTCGCCCCCTGGATTAAGCGCAAACCGTCGGATTGGTAGTGGAATTGATCTCCACCGTCCGCGCTTCTCTTTATAAGGGCCCTAGGGTTTTCACCTTCAAGAACGAACCCTAATTCCACCTCTCTCCTCCCCGAACCTCTCTGTGTCGCACGAAAATGGGTCTTCGCGGCCAGTGCAATTCCATCTCCTCCTTTGCCATGGTCCGCCGATCTTTGTTGGCTCTCCTCCTGTATGGCGAGTTGATAAATCCGGCCGAGACTTGGTAGAGGCTCCATGGTGAGTATATGAGATCGGAAAGACATGTAAGTTTCGTTGAGGATGAGGAGAAATCTTGTTGCTTTCTCCCTTTCTCGCATCTGCTTGTATTGTTGTTGGATGTTATCGGGCCAGTCGAATTTTTCCTCGGCCGCCTCTAACTCATTCCAGAGGCTCGATAACTTGTTGTATACTGTTGCAATGCTCATGTTCCCCTGTTTCAGATCTGAAATTTGCTGTGTTAGGTAAAAAAATTTCACTTGATCGAGTTTTCCATACATCTCCCTAATGTTTTCCCACATTTTTTTCGGATCCTCCGTCGGGGGAAGCCCGGACGCGATCTCGGGTGCGATGCGCCCCAATCCAGGTTCTTACCAGCTTGACGCATCGCCTCCGTTTCGTGCCATTCTCTCGTCGGACGGAATCGGAAACGATCCATCGATGAAAACCTCCTTGTCTTTTGTTATGAGTGCCCGCCGGAACTCGCGCGACCAACTTGAATAATTATCTGCACCTGTCAATTGTTGACTTATAATCTTCAATTCTGGGCCATCGCCGTTTGTTGTGTATAATGGATCGCCAGGTTCCGGCTGGCCACTGTTATTGAGAAATTGATACGGAAAGAAACCCGATGCAGGAGTCGGGTAGGGATTCGTTCCCTGACCCGAACCCCCGAGGCCAAATCCGTAGCCTGCATTCTGAAATCCCTGTCCTGGCACAGGTGATCCGCCCGTCTGCTCCGGGTTGATGCTAGGGTTTGCCCCGTCGCTGGTTGGTGGACCTGCTTCAGCCCGCGCGCTGCTGTGGTAGCCAGGTAATGATGCGTTGGGGATAGGCCGAGGATACCATGGATATGGCATCCATTGGTAAGGGTGACCTGCGAATGGTTGCCCTGTAATTGCCTGAGCCTGTTGTTGCCACGGCACGTGCGGAGGTTGGCCCTGAATTTGTTGTTGCCGTTCTGTTGCAGGGACTATAGCGGTTGGATCTTGGTCTCCCAAGGCTCGCGTCAAAACATCTGATGAAGATTCATCAACGGGAGTAAAGGTGTGTTCTGGTGGTATAGACATATTGAAAAAAGAATTTTGATTCCTCTTTTATCTCTTCTTTGCAGATGCAGTTCCTTCAGGCAATCAAGGACTTTGATTCCTTTGGCAACGCTTTTTTCTGAAAATTCGAGATTGGAGTATGAGGCAATCGAAAGCGGAAGCAAAACAGTTCAGAACCAGAGAGGCTCTGATACCATGTCAGAAAAGGAAGAAGAAGAAGGTATTCGGAGGACAGATGAAAGGCGAAGAAGCAATTATCTTCTTTTTCATTTTATGATTCTGTACATGTAACATTGTATTTAATTACAATGAAGGAAAGTAATAAAGGAAATTCTATATTTGCCTATCTTCTTCTATCCTAAAGTATATTTGAGTATATTTGATTTCCTATTACAAGAAATTACAAAATCATATCTTCATACTTCCAACAATAATCATAAAAGATTTAGTTAATATTAATATTCCAAGAATTATTTTGTATTTTCTAGTACTTGTTCAATATTTTAGTGGTTCCGCGGTTTGTTCTTTTGTGGAAAATGAAGTGCTCGCCACCTTGATGCCTGCGAAACCCACTTTTGGAAGTCAGGGTGGGAACTCTTTCGCTTGTTTTAATTGCAATTTATTAATACTATAGTACAATGCCGTGGTTGTCAAATTGATTTGGTCCCCTTTTTCGACTGTCCTTAGCTGTGCCCTTTTTCGACGGTCCTTTGTTCCCAGATGAATTCGTTAGGGCTTGAATGGAAAACAATGCAATCGAGATTCCCATCCAACCTATCTCTCTCTCTCTCTCTCTCTCTCTCTCTCTCTCTCTCTCTCTCTCTCTCTCTCTCCATGCTTATTGCAAGAAGGTGAGCTGAAGGTGATATTGAAGTCGTCCTGATTGATCACCAAACCTTTTCGTTGCCCAAGTGACTACGTATGTAATCTTCTATGCTATGACTATATGCTTCCATGAAGAATCTCCTAATAGGAGTCTAAAGATCACTCACATCAAACCCTGAAGACAAAAGAGATCAAAGAAGAGAAAAACAATTTCGGTTCTTTGAATGAAGAACGCGGAGTGTGGGAATTTGAGATTGAGAGGGGTGGGAAGAATGATGAGCCATCGGAGATCGTCATGTTTTACAGTTTAAGATGGCATGACCTTTGGATATCGGATTCAGAAATGTCGTACACAAGAACTAATTCAACCTCGACTTATGTATGTATTACCATGCCATTCTTGATAAATGACAGAATTCAGAATTACTAGAATGCCGTTTGGTTTTTTCATTTATGTTTGTTTTTGTTATAAATGGTAAAATCATTTAACTTGTTTTTAGTTTATTTAAACGTTTCATAATTAAAAGTAATATTTTTTTTTGGTCAGTCCTACTCTATTCCTACTCTACACTCACTCTCGACTTTTGCCCCGCCTCTTCCAAGGCGTGAGAGTCGAAACCCACTCCTGAAACTTGCGCGTCCCCACCCCTCCCCCCCCGAAAATGTGGGGATTTGAACCCCTCACCTCCCCCTTCCATGTTGGAAGGGTGGCCACTGGGGCAAATCCCAGTGGTTTAGAAGTAATATTTAGTTAGCTAGTTATACGGCATCACTTTGACAAGCACAGATTTTTATTTTTATTTTTTTGGTAAGGGTAAGATATGTATAGACTTTACCGAAACATATACAGGGGGGAGTCCCGGCACCAACAAGAGACAAACACTCAAAAGACAAAGGAGTCAAAAAAAGTGTAAGGGTGCCATGGATCCAACAAGTAAACCAAAGGAGCAAATAAGAACAACAGATAAAAAACTAACAACAACAACGGGGCAAGCACAATCAATCAAAGATAGACGGATGGAGCCCTTAGCTTCGTTTTAGTCTTCTATTCCTAGGAATGTCCGGAACATGTTGAAAGGTCAACGCCTTGTCCTTAATAGCCTTATGAAGGTGCATCTTCAAAGCCAGGAGATAGAGAGACTGATTGCGGAAAATGATATTATTTCTTTCTTTCCAAATTATGTAACATAGCGCTCCAAAGGCAAAGCTAGCCAAAGACCGGTGAAAGCTTCAATCGGCAATATGCTTGGCAGCCCAATCTAGGTTTTCCAACAAAGATTTATTCTGCCAAGCAAGATTGCATTTGGCTGCCCAATAGAGTGCAAGGCTTCCAGTTATATGACAACCAAAAAATAAGTAATCTATCGAATTCGGACGGCAAGAACAAAATGCATAGACAGCATAAAGGATCCTACCATAGGTAAGTAATGAAACCTGGGTTGGTAGTCGGTTCCGAGTGATCAACCAAAGGTGGGCTTGGTAGCGAGGGGGTAGCGAGGAACTCCATATAAAAGAGGACCATGGCACCGAATGACCTCTAGGGCAAATCAAGTTCCAGGCCGACGTAATGGTGAAGGTACCAAAGGAAAGACCAAGCCATTGGAGACGGTCATTCTTGTGTCTGAGCATCGGGAGAGGGTCTCCCCAGTTTGTAAGGGTGGTATAAGCAAGAGATGAGGGGTCAAAGAATGAGAGCCCATCAACAACCGAAGCCAAGCGAGAAATACCAGACTGGTAAATATCCGGATTAGAAAAAAAATTGTTGAGCGGGCCTCTCAGGTGCCATGGATCAAACCAAAAAGAAACCGAAAGGCCATTGCCAATATGCCAACGAAAGTGCTACTGAAAAACTTCCCGAAAGTCAAGCAGCTTCTTCTAAGCCCAAGAACAGAAGGTAGGGCTCGAGACAATCCATAAGTTTTTCTGTTTTAAAAAAGTGGAGCGAATCCATTTACACCATAATTACTCCTTATCAGTAAAGAGGAGCCAAATATGCTTGAGCATTGAAGCCTTATTGCTTTCATGTAGCGTACGAATCCTCAGGCCGCCCTCATTTTTAGGCAAGCATTCATTGTTCCAAGCAATTCTAGCACCCCCACAATCAAAAACCGGGCCCTTCCAAAGGAATTGCCAGAGTATATGTTCTATAGGATTGAGAATCGAGCATGGTAGGATAAAAACACTGGCCCAATAAACCTGAATGGAATGGAGCACTGACCTGATAAGCTGCAAACATCCCACAAAAGAAAGGAAGTGTTGAGTCCAAGATTGTACCCTAGCAGTGATAGCATTTACTAAGGAGCTATAGTAAGCCTTCCCAAGTCTGGTAGCTATAATAGGCACTCAAAGGTAGCGGAATGGCAAAGACCCCAACTAAAAACCAAAAGTGACCAATTAATAGTGTAAATAATTTCGATTAGTCCAATTAATCATGATCAGATTAATTAATTGAATTTAGTTGTTATTAATCGTGATTTATTTAATTAATCGTAATTAGTGTAATTAGTAACGGATTAGTCATTAAGTAGAATTTTGTGCTCGTTTTCTTGGATGAGATTATGCATGATTTTGATTGTTTGCATGTATGATATCATGTTATCAATTGCTCTATGGTAAGTTTCTCTTATTATTACAAAAGACAGTCTTGTAGGCAATTGAATAGAAAAATACGAGTTGATTTCGAATACATGACCACGTACGAATATTTTGCCGGAATTTTTAAATATGAAAAATTGCAAGTTTATTATTTGAAAGTGAAGTATTGTGTTATTGGCTAAATAACAATAAAGTTGGGTTGATTGATGGTATGCTTGAGTGGTCATTTAATCAAATCCGTCACCCAACGGGAGCTTGGGGGGTGATGCCCAATTTTGTCGGATGCCCGGCGGGGGTCCAGATGCTGAGTCGCGGTTGAGGCCGGACTAAAGCTCCTTTATGGAATGCCGTTTAGGTGGGGTTCTAGACGATGTCATGCCCGATGAGGCGAGACGATGCCCGGTCATGCCGAAAGACCACCGACACTTGTGTTGGCCGTGGTCCAAGGGGTCGTAATAATTGGAACACATGTGGTGACATTGCGCATGAAATTTTAGTATGTGTTCTAATTATTAATTATGCATGTTACACTATTGTTGTTGTGCAAGATGTGCTAATATACAGGGGTTTGCCGAGGCGAGGTGAGTTTATGTATGGTGCATGCTTAGGCTGCCTTCAAGGCAAATTCGCGTCCAAATCGAGGCTTAGGGATTTAACTCACTAAGATTTTATCTCACCTTGTTGTTGTCAAATATTTTTAGGTCCGTAGTATGGAGTGTCGCCTTGTACGTTTTGGGGTCCCTTGGGACATGGACATAGAGACTACTCTATATCCTATCCCTGGGACTGACCTTACTTGAGAGCTGGTGGTTACGACAGTATGGGTAGATGAGAGGTTGGTACATGTGGTGCCCCACAACTTCAAAGCGCAGTTCATTAGGGAGACAAATGGTAATCGAGTGGGTCCACTTCATGGTTTTGATGGACTGCCTGTCGGAAACATGAAAGGGCAAGTAGGTGACCCCATGGACATTGACATCCCTGATGGTGTTGTTGTGAATCCAGATTCCGATTTGGATGGGCCTGGGGAGCTGTACCCGCCTAACTACGTGCCCAACTTTGCGCCTGGATACTAGAGCAGGTGTTTGGAGTTTGTGTAGCTAGAAGTTAACCGTGACCTTCTGACCCTTTTTGCTTGTAGGTCACGTGGGAGTTTCTTTTGTTGTAAGCCTGTACATATTAAACTCCTTGGATTAACCAGTTGATAAATAAATCGTTGTTTTTAGGGAAACCGTTGTTGTGTTTACTATCCCTATTTCTATTGGTTGACTAGGTGTTTATTTAAGTCGCTTCCACATGCATATAATCGAAAGATAAAAAGAGTGGGTCAGTGACGCGTTATGGGACGTCGCATTTTTAATCGATCACCAAGGGATGTTCGCATACTCAGGGTTCGGGGCGTGACAGTAACCATCACAAAATGGCATAGCAAAAGGAGCATGGTATTTTGCTTCTATGTTAGATCAAGCAATGACGGTTTATTTCTTATTACTTCAAGATATAAGTGAGTTTCCTTGAAAGAAGTAGTTAACTAAGATCACAACTGTAAGATAGAGTGAGCAAAAAAAGTGAAGGGCTAAAATAAGTTACCCTTGACATAATGAATAATCGGAAGAATTGCATTAAAGTGAGTAGTAGGTGGTGTGGTCATAAACTGATGGACAATTTGAACAGCATCGGTGATCTCATGACGAGTAATAGTGCAACAAACAAGGTTGCAACAAACAAGATGCCAACCAGTTTTTAGAAAGGTGTAGGATTTGCAAGAAGAGTTTCATCCTTATCAATAAGAAGTCTAGAAATCCCGTTATAACGTCCCGTTCAAGAAAGGAAATAAAATGTATATTCAACTCAAGAAAGATAATAATAGGACTCTGAAGAAACCTCTAAGGCTAGACAATAGCTGAGTTGTCTAAGATCCTTCATTTCAAACTATTGATTGAGATATTGCTTGAGCTTCATTATACTAGTATCATGATCATCAGTAATAACTATGCGGACCGCATAAAAAAGCAGCATAATATACCTACAAAATGGTCACCAACCAAAGAGAGCATGGTCATAGAGAATGCATATAGCTCAAAGAAAGCACCCATAAATTCAAAAATCATCAAGGATTTCCTTAGTATTCACCAAGCTGTCGCAACCTTACCTCAAGTGCACTATCAAAGGGTTCGCCTAAATGGATTATTAAACCTACACTTAGCTAAGGCCCATACCAATTCGCAACTCAGGTTGAAGTTTTTAACATGCTAATAATTTTTTTCTAGAGTCGTCACTAATTGATTTATGATGGGTCAATTAAATACTCAAGTAAAGCATCAAAATAAATACTATACTTTCACGAACTAGAAATTAAATAAGTCCAAGGACTTGATTACGCTAGATTACTCTAACGCCTTTTCGATACATTTTCTTTTTTATCTTTAAAATATATTTTGCAAATAGCTTGAATTGATTTTAACATGTTCCCAACATGTGAGATGATCATGTAGGTGCACAACCATTATTTAATACTCAATAAAGCAAAGCAATAAATAAATTGCAAGCATAATGAGGAAATGCTTATATTAGGGCAGCGAAAGCATCTACAATGTTAGAAAATCACATCAACCTAAATATGTTTTCTAATTAACACACAATTTCACTCAAAGGTTTTTTTTTTTTTAAAGATGTTCTCTTGTTTAATGAAAAACATATTTTATGCAACACATGCTACTACTCGAACAAAACATACCACATAACTTATAATGTCCTCACTCTAACAACAATTAAATATATTGTTCTAGCATGACAAACAAATTTTTAACTACATGACTTGATTCTAACAACAAGCAAAACTAATATGCGACTATTCTAGCATGACACACAATTTCATGAGCCTAACATATAATTACTAAATGATCTGCAAGCGATGACATGACGGTGATGATGACATGGCAAGTTATGAATGATGTAGCAAGATGTGAATGACGTGGCACATAGTAATGATGTGCGGATGACTTTTTTTGCATTTTTCTTTGTTAAATTCCAAATTAATTAAATACTATTTAAACATGCAAACTATCCTAGAAAAGAAAATCCAATTTATTCTAAGAAGAAATTTTTGGCATTTTATAAATTTAGAATTAGAAATTGCTCTAGATATGCAACCTTATCTAAAAACTGATATATTTTTATTTATTGCTTAATTTTTTTGGATTTTTCTCTATGAAAGCAAAATCAATTCAAATCAAACAAAGATAGAAATAAATCATATCCACATCAAATACGGCACCAAATCACACAAGATATTGTCCATATCCATCTAATTTTGGAAATAAGTTGATTAATCATATCCTGGGCGTGAGGAATGGATTGGCCAATCTTGCATGCAATCAGGAATCATATCTTGGGCATGAGACTAGATTAATGATTTTCAAGTGCAATCGCGAATTATACCTCAGGTGGAAGATCGGATTGACAATAATGGCACATTAGGAAATTAAGGAATACTCCCCTAATTTAAAAGGCTACTCAGGAAATTTCGGATAAGATAACATCGTTTAAGAATTCAATCAAGAATCCGATAATTCAAATGAGGCAATAAAATATATTAATCTTGATTAAGATAAGATTATTACCTTATTCAAACACTTGCTTCCCAAAATTAAGATAATGTAAAGCTTATTACTCCTTAAGTTCGCCATCTCTTAATAAACCAATATTTTCCAACTCGGCATTTTCCAATGAAAATTTCATCTTTTATAATGCCCATGGGCTTGGCCAAGAATTTTCTTCGGCTTAGTCCAATTTCATTAAGTTTAGAGCCATCCATTAAAGTCCATCCATCGATGGCCCAATCAAATGCAATTAATTGGAATATACTCCTAATATCTATATGCAATTTTAAAAAATATTTTTGTTTAGGGGCTAAAATTTAATTCCTAATTTTCTATGTGATTAATAACTAAATTGAATGTCAAAATTTTGGTATCAACAATATCTATAGAACCAAAAGGAAGAGGTTTGGAAAACTACCTTATAATGATCTAATTACCCTTATCCTGAAGGACAAGGATGTTGTAACTATAGAATTATCCATGGAGGAAAAAAAATGGTCAATATGGAGAAAGGGAAAGAGACTATGAGAGTTGACACCTAAATTTTGATAATCCAATTAATTGTTTATTACCTATAAAATTAGGGATCAACTGCAACCCCTAACAAAAATATTTAGTTAAAACTGCATATAGATTTTACGAGCATTTCACAAGTAATTAGTTAAGCCCATACACTTGCATATTCATCGGATGGGCAGCGGACGGACTTAAAGGATGGTCTTGAATTTAAGCTCAAATGAACAAAATCTTGGTCAAGGCCAGATTGCCCTTTTAGTTGACCAAAATTATGCGTGCCAGATTAAAAAAAAAAAAAAGTTTCATATTATTATCAAGATTTGGTCACATCATTAATTCTCGGCAATATCTTTGGGTTATATGCGCAAAAATTCGGTCAAGGTTGAGGGATGTGCAAGAAGGAAATTGACCGCCATTAAAGAGGAAAGAATTGGTATAGGGATTTTATGATTCCCTCTGTCATATTCACGTGATATTGGCAATATAGCAAAAAGGAGAATAAATAAAAACCAATCTCACTTGATAGAGAGGAAATCAAAGAATATATTTCTTTTCCTTGTCCTAAAATTTGATTTCCTGGACTATAAATGGCACAGCAATACAAGAAAAGAAGGAGGCCACACAATTGAGAATAGCAGAGCAAAGAGAACGAGAGCACGTTCGTTCACGAGAAAAGAATAAGATATATAGAGCCCACGATTGAAAGAAGCTCACGGCCAAGAGGACATTGGTGCCGATTCTTCATCAAGAGCTCACCCTCACATCCCGCGATTACTTTCTTTCTTCCTCAGATTCAGGGCCAGGTGAGATATTCGTTCGCTGCTTCAGCAACACCGGAACCAGCGCAATTCGAACAACAACGAAGCAGTTCCCAGTTGCAATGTAGTCACGTGACCTTGTCTAACATCAACGTTGCTTCCTTCCTGGCCGACGACGAAGCACTTGCTGTTCCCATTCCTGCAGCCACTGTGACAGCGACGCTGCTGCTGAGCCCAAACAGAGACGATGCCAACCTTGTCATCACTGCTCAAGACCTGCTGCACATAGCGAGCTGTTGCTGTTGTGATCCATCGAGTCGCAAGCTAAACTTAGATGATCAGCTGCGCCATCTCGTGCTGCTAATCATTCCATCCGAGTTTCTGTTTTCACAGGTCCTCAAAGGTTCGTCCGTGTTTACCAAACCGAGAGTCCGACCGGAAGACCATCAATGAACCGCGACCCAAGCTGCTTCCCACCGGACGATCTGCTGGCGTGTCCTATCCACATCGTGTGGTTTATTTCCAGCAAGTCAAACAGCTTCAACGGACTCCCAACGGCGTCCCTGCTGTGAAGTCCTACATGCGATGACACGTCTCAGGGTGTGGACTTCATAAGGAGACACATGCCGACGTACTTGGTATTAAGAACAGAGCACAGCGAGCACAACCTAATCTAAGAGCGCAGCAACAGCAAGCACAAAGTGCTGTGACTTCAAAAATTAAGAAGAATAAAGGTACCCACGTGTTCAACTATGACGAGAGGTGCCCACGTGTTCAACTATGATAAGAAGTTCTTGAGAAGTTTCCTTGCTGAACAAAACTGTTATTCTGTTCTAGCTCACTCAACAGATTAAACAATTTCTCTCTTTCAGTTTTCCTAGTTAGTTCCCTCCTTTCTTTAGTCGGTTTTGTTTCTTCATCATCAAGGTCTTCTATAAATAGAAAAACAGAGCTAGCCATTGTAACAGAGATTGAAAGGAATACTTTCATACCTTGAATATACAATGAGAGAGAATTGAATCCAAAAGCTTCTGGTTCATTCTTCATCTTTCTTCTATTCTGTTCATCTTCTCATGGTATCAGAGCTATCGATCATCCTTATTGGATAGTATGGTTGAGCTGTTCGAAGATACCGTAGCTGCAGAAGATCGAAGGTGTCCTAGCTGCAGAAGATTGAAGAGCAGTCGATCATCCTTATTGGATAGTTTGGTTGAGCTGTTCGAAGGTACTATAGCAGAAAGATTCTGGATTTTGCAGATCGTAGCATATCAGAGTAGCTATTAATCATCCTTGTTTGTTGATTCGAAGATCTCAAAGTGTTTTACATTCGGGCAGCTCTTCTCTGTTAAAGATCTTATCATCGTTGGTGACTTGTACAGAACTTCATCTTGTAAGTTCAACAGGTAATCTTGACTACAATCACAGAATCACCATTATCATCATTATCAAAGCCCTGAGAACATGAAAATGGCAGCAAGATCACAAAAGTATCCCTTTCCAATACATGTTAACATCTCTAATTTTGTTACGATCAAGCTTGCTGAAGACAATTTTTTGTTGTGGCAAGCACAGTTCCACAGATTTCTTCGAAGCCAAGAACTTTTTGGCTTCATTAGTGGTGATATTCCATCACCTCCTCGAACATTACAAGTTGAAACTTTAGATTGGACAAAAACTGATCAGCTTGTGTCATCATGGATTAATGGAGCTCTCTGAAAATATTCTGAGCTTGATTATTGGTTTGGAAACTTCCTATGAGGTATGGCAAACACTCCTCAATCGTTTTACACAGAAATCAATTGCAAGAGAATTTGAACTGAGAGGAAAATTACAAGCTTGTCAGAAACGAGATAGAAGTCTTTTTGTTTATCTTAGAGAATATAAGTCCATCTATGATCAGCTAAATGCAATTGGAAAGCCTGTAGATGAGATAACAAAAATGTTTGATGTTCTTGAAGGACTAGGTTCAGAATATGAAAACTTTTGAACCACTATGTAATGCTTGAAACCTCAACCAAAATATGATGAAGTGATAGCACAGCTAGAAAGATTTGAAACAAGGCTAAAGACCTATTCAATGAATCAATATAATCCCAATCTAGCTTATTTTGGACAAAGAAATTCTGAAAATCTCTTAAAGAGAATATAGTTCTCAAAATTCTGGTTTTGGAGGTCAAAGAGGTAGTAACAGAGGGGGTCGTAACTTTGTCAAGGACGTGCGATCACCAACAAGGGTCGCAGTTATGGCTATTCAGGAAGAAATCAGAACTACGGGCAGGATCAAGTAGATCAACAATTCAGGCAGAGAAATGACTTTCCTAGTTCTGGACAGGGGTTTCGACCATATGCAAGTTACTCACAAAGGTATCAAGACACCAAATCTTACCCATCTTCGACTCTTTGACTCTAACGTCTAATAAATGTATGCAGGATGGGAGAACAACAGAACCTACTCGGTTAGAGTGTCAGATTTGTAAACGTACAGGACATGATGCACTTCGTTACTGGTATCGATTTGATAACTCATATCAGGCTGAAGAAATCCCAACAGCATTGGCAGCAATGCATCTTGAGGATCCAAGAGGGAATGAATGGTATCCAGACACTAGTGCAACAGCTCACATCAGTGCAGATTCGGGTACTCTTAATA
The DNA here is from genome assembly GCA_017140615.1 of Eucalyptus cladocalyx. Lineage (NCBI taxonomy): Eukaryota > Viridiplantae > Streptophyta > Magnoliopsida > Myrtales > Myrtaceae > Eucalyptus > Eucalyptus cladocalyx. The sequence goes on along the minus strand of CM029516.1, from coordinate 7,512,075 downwards.
ACTTTTCTAAATATAGTGGAACTGATACGGTCATGATAGGAAATGGTGCTTGTCTGCCTATAGCTTATGTTGGTAATACTATGCTACATATTGAAGCCAACTCATTACCATTAAATGATGTTCTGATTGTTCCTCAAATCACGAAAAATCTTCCCTCAGTTTCAAAACTAACAAATGACTATCCTTGTTCATTTGTTTTTTTTTATCAAACTAGGGTTTATATAAAGGACCATCACACCAATACAACAGTGAGGCTCGAAAGGAAGGTTAGAGGACTCTACTGAGTGGACTCACAAGTTACAGAAGCATTCTTCACTCAAAGACACACAGATGTAGCAGAAGATGTGTGGCACCAGAGATTAGCTCATACCAACCTACGAACAATAAAGCATCTACATAATCAAAAATTCATTCATTGTAATGCAAAAACTCAGACTACATGTAGAAGCTGTCAAATAGCAAAGAGTACTGCATTACCTTTTCCTTTATCAATTTCCACATCTATTGTTCCTCTAGAAAAGATACACTATGACATTTGGGGCCCCTCACCGGTTAGTTCTTTTCAGAACTTTAAATACTATGTCATCTTTGTAGACAACTTCTCTCGCTATAGTTGGATCTATCCAATGAAGAAGAAGTCAGAATTTCATGATATCTTTGTCATATTTCAGAAGAAAGTTGAGAAGCAATTCAATCATGAAATTAAAAATTTTCATTCTGATGGTGGAGGAGAGTTCATGAGCAACAGATTTTAGAATCATTTACAGCAATGTGGCATAAGACAGTATATTTCTTGTCCACATACACCATAACATAATGGTATTTCATAAAGGAAACATCGACATATAGTTGAACTAGGCTTAGCTATGCTGTATCACTCTAGAGTTCCATTAAAATTTTGGATTGATGCCTTCATGACAACTAACTATATTGTTAATACTCTTCCTACACCAAAGTTACAAATGGACACTCCTTACAACAAAATTCATCAACAACAACCAAGCTATGAACATCTGAGAGTCTTTGGATGTGCATGTTACCCATGTCTTAGACCATATGCTCAACATAAATTTGATCCCAGATCTATTACCCGTGTGTTTTTGGGATATAGTGAGCGCTATAAAGGCTATCGTTGTATGGTGCCTACTGATGGTCGCATATATATCAGTCGACATGTGCAATTTGATGAAAGTTTATTTCCCTTCACAAAGAAATTGACAACAGAATATAATCAGTATACTGTTCTGTATAAACAATGGGTAGAAGAAGTTCATTTTTTAGATTATGCAAGTGCAGCACCACTGGAAAGTTCTTCCAGTGGATACACAGCAAGCTTCCAGCATCATCATATCTTGGAAAATGATCACAATACTCACTCAAATCCTGTCATTGCGGCACAAAACTCACCCATACAGATACCGGCACAACTACAGACTAACCTAGTTGCTGCAAACCAAACATCTCTTCCTTCTACAATTGTCGATGAAGACATCCCTGTTCAAGCACAACAAAATTTGTTACCTGATTCTCAAGACCAAACATCTCTTCCTTCTACAACTGCAGATGAAATCATCACCGTTCAAGCACAGCAAAATTCTTTACCTAATTCTCTAGGTACTTCTTCTATCCATTCTATGCAAACTCGACTAAAATCAGGTATTCGAAAGCCAAATCCTAAGTATGCATGTTTGGCAGAATACAAAGTGCCTATGGAACCACGATTGGTTTAATTAGCTTTAGCTGATGCAGGATGGTACAAAGCCATGCAAGATGAAATGGATGCTTTGTGTGAAAATAAAACATGGATATTAGTTCCTAGAACTAGTCAAATGAATGTCATAGGCTGTAAATGGGTGTTTAAAACTAAACTAGCATATGATTGAAGTCTTGATAGACTCAAGGCTCGGTTAGTAGCTAAGGGGTTTCATCAAGAAGAGGGGGTTGATTTTACAGAAACATTTAATCCTGTTATTAAACATGCCACCATTCACATAATACTTTATGTGGCAATGATGAAGAACTGGAAAATACATCAGCTTGATGTTAAAAATGCTTTCCTACATGGAACATTACATGAAACTATATATATGGAGCAGCCACCTGGTTTTATACATCCTTAAAACCCTCACAGTGTATGTCTTCTCAAGAAGTGTCTATATGGTCTTCGTCAAGCACCACGTGCTTGGTTTAATAAGTTCAGTAATTTTCTTCTTGAAAATGGCTTCTTCTGCAGTACAACTGATCCTTCTCTCTTTATACTTCACACTAGGTCAGATCTAGTATTGATGTTGCTCTATGTGGATGACATAGTAGTAGTACTAATTGGCAGCTCAGATCAGCTACTAGCTAAACTGATCAATCTACTAAGCCTTCACTTTCACATGAAAGATCTTGGCCATCTACATTACTTCTTATGATTGAAGCTAAAAGAAGTTCTAAAGATCTATTTCTCTGTCAAACCAAGTATGCTAATGATCTTCTTACCAGAGCCCACATGACAGAATGTAAACCTGTCTCAACTCCTCTACAACTTCGATCAGTTGTCATGACAAGTGATGATATTCTACTTGACAATCCTCTTGAATACAAAAGTCTAGTGGGTGGTCTTCAATATCTAACAATCACCCGCCATGATCTTGCTTTTGCAACGAATGTTCTATGTCAGAAAAAGCAAAAGCCAATAGTTGGCGATCTTCATCAATTAAAAAGAGTCCTTCGGTATGTTAAAGGCACAACTCATCTTGGGCTGTTTATTCACTCTAATAGTTCAATGGCTCTATACGGATTCTCAGATATTGATTAGGCTGGCTGTGCTACTACCAAACGTTCTACTACTAGTTTTTGCACCTATCTTGGCTCTAATCTTCTCCTTGGTCAGCTAAGAAACAATCTATTGTATCTCGCTCTTCAACGGAAGCTAAATATAGAGCACTTCCATCCACTACTGCTGATCTTACCAGGATTAGCTTTGTCCTACGAGACATCGGTATATCTCTTCCATCACCAACTCTTTTGTTCTGTGATAATAAGTCTGCCATCTCTCTAACAGCTAATCCAATTCTACATGCTCGTACCAAACATATCGAAGTTGACTTTCATTTTGTTCGTGAAAAAGTCTCCTCGGGCTCATTAAGTGTTCGCTATATCCCTAGTCATCTTCAGCTTGCTGACATTTTTACCAAATCACTATCACACTTCTCTCATTGTAATCTTAGAACCAAATTGGGTATGGGTTTTTTACCCCTTCCCAATTTGTGGGGTGATATTAAGAACAGAGCACAACAAGCACAACCCAATCTAAGAGCACAGCAACAGCAAGCACAAAGTGTTGTGACTTCAACAAAGGAAGAAAGCACAAAATGCTGTGACTTCGACAAAAGGAAGAAGAATAAAGGTGCTCATGTGTTCAACTATGACGAGAGGTGCCCACATGTTCAACTATGATGAGAAGTTCTCCAGAAGTTTCCTTGCTGAACAAAATTGAACTTCTATTGCTATTATGTGTAACTGACTCGAGACTAGAGAACTTCACATTTCTTTTTGGTCGCAAATCTTCAATCGGTCTTGCCTTGGGATTCCCTTGAAATCTAAATTACGAATAGTATCTCGTAGTGTCGCGTCGCAGCCCCCATGATCTCTCTAGGCTGAGCACCATTGCGAGACCTCGCCAGCTAGCATTACTGTGAACTACCTCGTGACTCGAGTCAACACCAAGAGTCACACCCTCGATCACCACATCGCGCCACTGTCCGCCACTATTGATTCAAATTTGGCCACATTATCTGCAGAATTTTATTCCTTAATTTGAATAATATCGATATTTAATTCGATTCATTTGAATGATGGGCATATTATCAATTAGGATATACTTCCAAGCCACAGTCGCATATAATCTTTAATTCTATCTATAGGGCTTTAAATGGAATTTTTATTTCTGAAAATTGATATTTTGATCTTTAAGGCTTAAGATTGATTTGTCAATTTTTTTCGCAAAATTTTGGATGATTAGATATTGTTTGAACTGATTGGACAGGTTTGAAAATTTTGATTGCTTTCCTTGTCCAAAAAAACGAAAAGATTGCATTGCATATCATGTAGATTAAGTAGGTCATATTGCATTTTTAAGTGGATTCAATAATATTTGAGATAAGGATTAACAATTTAAATTAGGAATTGGCATTGTTTAATGCCTAAATTGAATTAGATATTTTTTTTATTCTAGATAAGTTAATTTCATTTATTTTTAATGATGAATTGAAAAAAAAAATTAGAAAGATGTCATGTGCATGTTGTGATATCCCGAAATTTGGCTCCTATTTTGAAATATATGAAATGGTTATTTCATCAATGCATTTATGGTTATTTTATTCTGAACTGATGACTCATGAATTAACTAATCTATTGAGTGATGCCATGAAGGGTTAAAGCATGAAAGACTAGAGAATTTGATTAGTGATCAGCCGCTCAACCATAAGGATTGACAAGGGTCAATACCACACTATTATAAGTCAATAGTGAACGGATATACCACAACATGGGTGTTCTTCTTAGCAAGAATTATTGCAGTAGGATAATGGCTAGGAGGATTTGAAAGACATTATGACATTAAGATTTCCAAGGTTTAGCCAAAGCTTAGCTCAGGACCCCACTACTCATCGTATATAGTTTGGTATTGTGATCGTGCATGACTTTGAGAGTCATGATAATATTATTGAGGAACGTTAAATCGTACGTAGTAGATTCGCAGGTGATTATGCATGATTACAATATTCATATCGAATGACAATAAACCAATTTCCTATTGATCCTGTACTCATGATACGTGATTGAATCCTCACGATTACATGACAACCGAGGGTCGTCCACATTTCAAAAAGGCACAAACGTGGATTGAAAATTATTGACCACACGTTAATCGTGCGAGAATCTCTAAAAAAACACCCGATAGTTTGGATCATACTAAAGTCGAGTTCAATCAATTTTTAACCATGAAATTTAATATGATTTTGGGTACCGAACTTTTTTGAGTTTCAAGACTAATTTATTGGACGTCACCTCATCGTTCGTTGAATTATTGGCAAGTTTGAAATCTTTTGAAAAAGAAATTATCAAACAAAAATTGGGAACCAGAGAGGGAAAAGTCAGACCCAGTGGCAAGTTGTAATTTGTTGGCCAAAATTTTGGTTTTAAAGAAAAAGGGAACAAAAAGAAAATAAGGGGGACATAAGGCTTGGCTAGGAGGATTTTTGGGAATGTTGGTGCAAGGAATGATGGATTTTTGGAGAAAAATCTAAGGTAAATCTCTCTCTCTCTCTCTCTCTCTCTCCCCCTCCCTCCCTCCCACCTTTCCCCCCCTCGCCGACTCTTCCTCCCCCATTTTCCCCCACCCTCCTCTCTCCTTCTTCTCCTCCCCATTTTCCCCATTTGCATTCCCTCCATCTTTCTTTCTCCAACGCCAAACCACACCCCTTCATCACCAAACCATCACCGCCTGCGTTCCCCCATGCCATCCACCCATGTAGTCATGCCGCCGCTCGCCACCACCGTCCACCACCTCCATCACTGCCATCTCTAATCGAACCACCCTCACTAAACCACCAACTTGCCGCCCGTTCGACCACCACGCCTTATTGCCACTTCGTCGCCGCTCGAACTATTTGCCATCACTGTTGCACCACCGAACACCCAAGCCCAAGCCATGAGCTTGAGCCACCACCACCGCCATCAAGTATCTAATCAAGCCACGAGCATCACGTCCTCAATGTCGTCGTGTCGTTGTCACTGTCACCATCGCCGCAAGTCCATTGCCATTGGAAAACCTGTGAGTTATGTCACTCTGAGCACGTGCCCATCCATCAGTGGTCGACTAAAAATGCGACATTTCAGGATGTATCACCAACCCATTCATTTTAATGCACATGCGAAAGCGAATAATTAAATCACAAGACAACAGGAAGATGGATAGAAAAGTAGGCCCACAATTTTTGAAAACCACATCACACCTTTATACACATCAAACTAAGTCATATACAATACTAGCCTATATATATACAAGTCTACAAAAAAGGGTATAGGGCTACAAATCCACTAAGCATTCGAGTCTTCAACTGAATACTCCGGAGACTCTAGGTCCGAAAGACTCGGGTCTACACTAAACCACTGGGAGGGTTTGTCGTGCCCCTGCCAAAAGCGATCTCCAGCACCGACCTAGGAATCTCATACTCCAAAAGGGGGGCCTTCTCTAGGTCCATCTCGCTTGTAACGATACCACGATCTAAATTGATGGGGTACCTTCTGAGATAGACTCGCACCAACCCAGACAATGGATCTCATGAGTTTATAGACCCAGGCTACTTGACTCCCAAGGAGGGAAATGTGAGAGTGTTGTTCGATGACCTTTTTCGGCTAGCCAAAATGCTCAGAAAATACAGCCATCTAAGAACCTGTAAATGTTAGCCCACAACGGGGTGAGACAACGTCTCAACAAGTTCACCCCCTAAACTCTGACTAGAAAGCAAATACACCTAAAGGCTACCTATGCACACACAAGACAAATGACTTACCTTTGCCTCAGTTCATTCCTGCAAGTTAGTACAATTCAAAACCCGACCAATCACTTCAATTCAATCAAATCATTGATCAATAGATCCATTCAATTCCATACCATCAATACCATCTATAAAATTCGATCGACTCAAGTATTGCTCACTCTTAGCTGAAAGTAGATGGTATAGCTTACCAAAGTTGATAAATATATAAAAATGCTCACCAAAGCTGCTATATATCTATATTGTTCACCAAAGCTGTGCGATACTTAATATGCTCACCAAAACTGTGTGATGCTTAATATGCTCACCAAAACTATGTGATACTTATAATGCTCACAAAAGTTGTACAATACTTATAATACTCACCAAAGCTGTGCAATACGTAATATGCTCACCCTAAGCTGATATATCAAGGCCCGCAGTATAGTATACCGTTCTCATCAACTGAAAATTCACCGTTTTTATGATACACGGTAAAAATAATTGTGTGTGGGTACACGGTCGGCCTTAACCAAAAATACAATACTTTCCATTTTAAAAATCCCACCATTTAATATAGTCCACAAAAATATTTTTGGCATTATAAACCGAGGTCCAGTGTTTCCCGATTAAATACTTAAATTACTCAATTTTGGGATAAATTCTAAAAATTACAAATATCACTCAAATAGCACAAATTAGCATATAATTAAATAAATCAATAACACCATTGCAATCAGCACGAAATTCAGGTCGCCGGCTATCCCGATATAATTTCTAAAAAAAAAAAAAAAATTAAATAAATACCAAAATTAATTAAATAAATACATTTAATTACCAAAAATAGAGACTTAGGCCGGAAGATGCCTAATTAAATCCCGAAACGGGCCCGAAAAATTTTTGAACCAATCTAGATAAATAATACAACTTATCTAGTCTCTAATTACGCTACTCTAACCACCTAACATGCATAAACGAATAATTAAATCGCTAATCTATTTTAACTAACCACATAATCCCTAATTAACCTAAACTAATCAACCCTTAAATATAATTAACTCCCTAAATGAAGATTAGTGAGTAAAATCACCGGTTTTGAAATCCGATGAGTTCACATCGACGGCAAGGCAGAGAAGAGCAACAAACTCTGAAGCAGCGAAGCACTATGAGGTCCGGAAGCGGTCCAAAGCTGGCCCAACAGTACACGACTGGGCTAAGGGGGTTCGTTTTTGTTCCTTGGGCCGAGAGAGCCAAACGAAGGCTATTGGGTGCGAAAACGACGAGAACGGGAGGACAACGCTGCTGCGAGGCTTAGCGATGATTGACAACAACCAAATGATGGCGACAGCTTGCGACGGTGGCTCAGGATGGCAGGGGGATGACGGTCAGGGCGTGACAAAGGCGCAAGACAGCAAAACGGTCGCGCGAGCTGGCGCGGCATGCAACAAGTGAGCGACGGCAAGCAGCAAGCCTGGCGATGGTCAAAAAGGACATGCAATGAGCAAGGGGAGGAGGCGGGTTTTCTCTGCAATTCCTGAGCTTCGAAAGGCTTGGAAATGGAGAAAGCAAAGCTGAAGGAAGAAGAAAGGAGACAACTCAAGCCTTAAGGGTCCCTCCAAGCTTCTCTTTGATCCTTTTATCCCCTTGACCAAGGCCCCACTAGTTTGTTGGCTTCCTCAGCACAATTGCATACCACAAAACTTCCTTGGGAAGTCTTGGAAGTGGTCCAAAAGTTGAGGGACCAAGGGGCTATGAATTTGAAGCATTCCCCCTCAAATTCAACCAATCTCTTTCCAATTGAAGCCACTTTCGGTCCTAAAAATTCCATCAAGTTGTCCACGATCAAATTGAAATTTTTCTTCACCAGTGGAACCAACTTGCATCCCAAAAACGCGATCAAAAACTGTCCCCTAAATTTTCCGAAAAAAAAAACGGCCCTATTCTAAATTCTTGCCAAAAATCTCGGTTTGCAGAAAAATCTTTGGAGGATGAATCAACGGTCCTAAAATAAATCGTGACATGACAAAAGTTTCAATTTTTAGATTAGGATTCAAATTCACGGTTAATTTCAATCCGATGCGATTTTAGCGTGACCTAGTCTATCAGGTAGCTTTTAAAAAAATTTGGTACAATTGACCCATGATTGATTTGTTTCAAGTCACATTATACATCTTTGACACATTGACAACCCTTAGTTGTCGTGAAAATCTTGAAGTTTCAAATACGGACACATGGTATCAAAACGACAAAAAAAATCAATATAATGCCGATCAACGAGAATTTTGCAATTTAGTGGAATCACCCATACTCAATTACATATCTCAGTCGAATCAACATATTTTCAATATCTGATTGATTTTTAATTGTATCGTAATAACCCTTGCAGACTAGCATGGTCGAGCAGTCGGTTTCTAGTAGAATTCTCAAGTCTATTGCATTAAAATCCCTTAATGGCTTCCTTAGATAAACTAGTTATCTCATGAGTAATCAACTCATAAAATAGTATTATAGGTGCATCGATGAAAGACCCGATTCATTTAATTGAAAACATAACTGGAAATTTCACGATGTCACAAGTTAACTCATAATCTTCAGTTAGGTAGTTAATTACATTTAGGGGTAGGTTAGTTTAAGGATAATGGCAGTTAATGTTAGTTAATTTTAGTTTAACCTTAATTATGATTAAGGATGATTTAGATTAAAGTTAAGTGCGATTTGTTTAAATAATTATGATTAGATTAATTAATCAGGTTTATTTTTGTTAAGCATTATTATTTTAGTTGACGAAGATTAATGTTTAATTAATTAAAGTTAGATTAATTGATTGAGTTTATTTTAATTAATCGTAATTAACTTAATTAATCGTATTTTGCCTAATTAATCCGATTAGCCTAATTAATCTCGATTAGTGTAGATTAATGACGGATTAGCCATTAAGTAGAATTTGATGCTTGTTTTTCTGGATGATTTTATGCATAATTATGATTGTCTAAGCTTGTAATGTCATGCTATTATTTGCCCAAAATATGAATTTTATATGCTATTTTGAAAGAAGATTTTATTAGTAAGAAAATGGCAAAATTTGCGGTGTTGTGCTTGGACACCGTATTTTATGTGTTAAATGGGGCAATGGGATTTTAAAATGAAAGTGTGCAAAATTTGGCGGGTTGGTTTTAAGTACTTGACCACGTGCAATTATTTTACATGAATTTTAACAATAAAAATTTCCGATATTTGTGATTTAAGCACAAACTCTTTCCACCGGGCTAATTGACAACAGATAAAAATTGGCTTAAGTTTTGGTGTGCTTAAGTTGTTGAGTGTTCATGTGGTCACATAATGGCCCTAATGCATATGATTATGCGGGGTAATGGTTCCGTCTTGAGGCATATGAATATGCGAGACAATGTCTGATTTTTATCGGATGCTTGGCGGGGGTCCGGATGACGAGTCGTCGATGAGGCCGGACCGATGCTCCTAATGAAATGCCGTTTTGATGCATATGAGTACGTGGGACGATGCCATGCCTGATGGGGTAGGATGATACCTGGTCATGCCGAAAGACCACCAACTTTTGTATCGGTCGTGGTCCAAGAGGTTTAATAATTGAAACACATGTGATGGCATTACGCATGGGATGTTATGACCGTCTTCTGCTTATTGGTATACTTGATTTTGATATTAGCATGTGCCAATTGTTAACATGCAGGAGTGTGCCAAGGCAAAGTAAGGATTTGTGATGTTATATGTTTAGGGTTGCCTCCAAAACAAATTAGCAAATCGAGGCTTAGGCTATTGACTCGCTGGAATTTATATCTCACCCCTTTGTTAATAATTATTTTCAAGCCCGTAGTATGAAGAACCGTCGCGTGTAGTTTGGGGTCCCAATGGACCAAGACACAGGCGTGCTTGGCATCACTTTTGGTTGGTCCCAATGTTAGAGAAGTTAGGTTAACCTTGACCTTTGAAGGTTTTTGAGTTAGTCAGTAGGAAGTGGCCATAGAAAGGCTTGTGCTTATTAAATTTCTTAAGGTTAATAGTAAATAATAACAGCAGTATTTTAGAAATGGTTGATGTGTTTACTATCCCTGCTCTTAGATTGGTTGACTAAGTATTTATATTAAATGTTTCAGCTTGCATTTAATTGAAAGATAAATAGAATTGGTCATCAACGCATCCTAAGACGTCGCAATTTAATCAACCGTCGTGGAATGTTCTCGCGCTCAGGGTTCAAGACATGACATGTCATATAGATTAATTGCATCACATTCGTGTCATCTGCTATGTCATATAGTTTAGGTCATATATTATTAGTGCACATTAAGTTGCTTCGAGGTAAATAAACTCTTCCTTATATTTGCAATATATTTGTTGCCTTACTTTATTGAGTGTTCAATAATGATTGCGCACCCACATAATCACCTTGCATGTTAGAGATAAGTTAAAATCCATTCAAGTTGCCTACAAAATATTTTCCAAAATAAAATTGAAAAAGCATTGCAGTAATCTAGCGTATTCAAATTCCCGAACTCATTTAATCTTTGGTTTGTAGAAGTAAAGTAATTCTCCCGATACTTTACTTCAGTTTCTAAATGACTCACCATAAATCAATTAGTGGTGATTCTTAGAAAAAAATTATTTACATGTTAAATTTGAATCTAAGTTGTGAATTGGTATGGGTTTGAGAAAGCCCAAACTAAGTTTAAGCTTAGTAATCCACTAGCCGAACTTCTAGGTGGGTGTCACCGAGGTAGGTTGCGACAATATGAAAGATGCATCTAAGGGTCATTGTGAAGGGATGGGTATGGAGATTGGAGATGGTGATGATAAGCTAGCTAAGGCAGTTATGGAGCCACTCTACTGAACAATGGAAAACTAGCAAGGAAGGTTCTACTAAGGAAGGAAAGACTGACATGCCTACTCCTAATATTGCTAAAGGGAAGACAAAAGTGACTACTTCTACTCTAAAGAAGACAAAGTAAGTGGTCGACAAATAACAGACATCAGGGGCTTCATCAGCGGCGGGAGAGGAAATAGAAGAAACAACCAAAGTGGCCAAAGATCAAGAGGAGTTGGTTAAGGAGAAGGATGACAAGAGAAAGGAGATAAAATTCATGGTGAGCCTTCCAGAGAAAAGCACAAAGAATCATCTGCATTGAGTGAGATGAAAGATAATGTCAAAAGCCTTATAGAGCAAATGACTGAGCTAATTAATTCTCTTCAAACCACGCAGATTGGTTTTGGGAATTACCTAAACAAAATCAAGCATACTTTGCATTCCATGAAGTGCTATGATCCGCTTAAGGATAATCTTAAACACCCGATGACACATCCGTCCTCCAAAAAAAGAAGAGAGCGATTTGTGTTTGTGCTTGCTAAATTATATTTTAAGCTGTTCTACTTTGTTTTTTGTTGCAAATTTTGGTAGGAAAAAACTACGAGGCTGACAAAAGTGACAAAGAACGGTTGATACAAGCAACGAAATAAAGGGAGCAAAACGATGCTTCTAATTGCACTCTCTCGCTCTAAATTCATTCCCCTAGTTTTAACTGCTATTATTGGATTGATTTGAAAATCCTCATTACCATTTTTATTAATGATCATCCTTAATTCACCATCTAAATAGATTTTCAACTCTTATCACCCATTGTTTCCTCTAGTTCTACAAATTTTTCTAGAGATCACATCAATTGCTTGCCTCTACATTGATCTCTTAAATATTTCAAAAAGCAATTGAAAACTTTTTAGTATCAAAACTTTAATCACTTATGGTCATTGCATCTGCATACAAGTGAATAGTTTTGTCATTATACTAGCTAGGGGTGTGCAACCGGACCGGGTTTACCCAGTTCCCAGTCCGGCCCACCTGGAAAACAAGGTCGGGAACCAGTTCCCAATTCTAGACCCTATTTGAACCAGTCCAAGAACCGGTTCCAAGGGATTACCCACCCAAGAACCGGATCGACCGGACCAGTTCGAGAACCGGTTTGAGAACCGGTTTTTAAGGTAGGCTAAAATCCAAAACCCTAATTCGTTTCTATCTTTACCTCTCATCCACAAACTTGCTTTTCCTTCATTGCGCCATCGCTAGATCCGTCAATGGGAGAATGCCACTGCTGGAGCCGTCGTTGGGTTTGCCACCGTTGCCATCGTGCACCCCCCTCGACGTCGTCCGCACCCGGTGCACCCCCTCAACGTCGTCCGCACCCGGTTCCAAGGTCTCTCTCTCTCTCTCTCTCTCTCTCTCTCTCTCTCTCTCTCTCTCTCTCTCTCTCTCTCTCTCTCTCTCTCTCTCTCTCTCTCTCTCTCTCTCTCTCTCTCTCGGGTGCTTCCGGCTTGTATTGAGTTTTTGGAGTTTGATTTGGGCTGATACGGATGATCCATTAGTGACTCAGTGGGAGAACGCTACCACCGGAGCCATCGCCGGGTTCGCCACCACCGCCGCCGCACACCTCCTTGACGTCGTCCGTACCTGGTTCCAAGGTCTCTCTCTCTCTCTCTCTCTCTCTCTCTCTCTCTCTCTCTCTCTCTCTCTCGGGTGCTTCCGGCTTGTGTCGAGGTTCTCTCTCTCTCTCTATGAGCTGAAAGTGCTTGCGTTGAAATGGTGGGTCGAATTCGATAGTGTACATTTTGGCTCCTGGGTTGGTGAGCTGCATCCCAGCTGCCCCGTGTTGACTTGCCCCCTCGATCATGGCTTGCTCGTCGCATCCTATGATACTCTAGAGTTTTTAAAAATTGTTGGTTACCTTCCTTTCTTTTGGGTTTTGAACTTCTGGGTGTTTCTTGAACTCGAACCAAGTTTGGATTTTGAGTTCTGGGTTTTTCTTGAACTTGACCCAAGTTTGGATCTTGAGTTCTGGGTTTTCCTTGGAATTCTAAGAAGGAACCGCCAGCGAGACGTTGGGCATGAGCCAGTTGTTGTCCAGAGCTCGGCAGAGGAAAGGGAAAAAAAGGAGTAAGAACACAGGTGACTAATTATATTGAGTTTCTTTCTATCCTGTGAAGCTAGATGGGTTTTTCTTGAACTTGATTATTGCAATAGTGCTTTTTATCTACTGCATATTGTCTCTAGAATTTTCTGTATCCATGTACTTTAGCTCGTTATTGAGTGCTGAACTAGAGATTGATTCCATTGACCGGCATACTTGCAGTGTTTTGCGCTATTTTTATGTTAATGTCGGTTGTTGGTCTATGAATTTTCTGCATGTATCTCTTCAATACTTTACAATAATTGCTGGTTTTTTTTCTCATGGACATTGGTTTTTCCCCAGTATGGTTTTATTGCCTGGCTCCTCAGTACTTGCATTGGGTTGCTACTTCATTTCTGAGGTATGCACCTGGTACTACAACGGTCATCTTCGTGTTTGACTTCTACACACTGTCAATATTTGCAAGCTAGAAATGATAGTTCACCTCTCTTTCATGGAAATGAATGTATAGTTAAAGGTATTACATATAACAAGAAACTTTCATCCTAGAAGAAGTGACGCATTGGTCTCTGTTGTTTGCCATGTATGTTTCGTGGTTATGGACAGGGTGCTGTTTTTTTTAATTTATAATTCTACAACAGTTATCTGATTCAAGCTTCTTAATTGGGAATAATCTGAACTTAGGTTCTGAAGTATGTAAAGGCCTGTTTGTGTAGGATTTTTGACTTACTAGTATGTGTGATACATTAATGCTAAAAGTGAGATCATAAGGAAAGGTCACTCAAGTTATAGGGATGCTCTAAACTTAATGATTGCTTTTGTCCTCTCAAACTTGCAGCTATCCTGGTGGCCTTCTGTGGTGTCTCCTACTTTGAGGTAATTAAATCCAGAGGCCTGTTCAAAAGAAAAAAAAAATATCCAGAAGCGACCAAGTTCCAAGGAAGGGGGATTTTCTTGCTGCTTTTACTCTTTCGGGTGTAAGATTGATTTATCTTTGGCTTGGTATATCGACTATATAATGAGAGACCTATGATGATTCATTGCTGGGTTTTTAAAGTGCCAAGTTGCTCTTGGATTTGTAATATTGGTCTAGAATGGTCCTCTACGTGCCCAAAAAATTTTCATGTTGAAAGATGAACTCTCTTCTATTTTCCCTTGAGAATGCTTATATAGTGACCTTTGTTCTTATCATCATCATCACCACCAACGATTTATCTTATATATGAGTGTTGTACAGCAATTTTTATACAAAACAGGTTCCAATATAAACAGGGTTAACCCTGTTCCCGGACCGGAAAAACAGAGTGGGTTGGGAACAGGGTCCAATACAAACAGGATCGGATACAGGGTCCAAAAAAAGAGAACCGATTATAATAGGGTCGGGTACAGGGTCCAATTCTAGACCCTACCCACCCTGGACCCAATCACCCCTAAATTACCAGCTACATTTGTATATTGTTTGTAAAATTCTAAATGTCAATGAACGTGTCGATCAAGGATATCATCCCACAAAAATTGATGATTAATAAATCAATTAACTATTAAAAATGGACTAATTCTAAAATTTATCTAACATATTAAATAGAATTGAGAATAAATTAAAATTGACCATCTTAGAAGCAAAAGCTCGATACTAAATGCAGTTAACCAATCAAATAAATACGTTAGAGCAGTCGATTTCACCATAACTACTAGATATGAATTTCATATTATTATGCATATAAGAACAATGCCAAACATGATCTCTTATCTTTACCACAAAAAAAAAAAAAAAAAAAAACAATGCCAAACATGTAACAGTGGAATTTCCTAATTTATTTACTATTTTATCCCTAAGTATAGCAAACCTATTCAGTTCACCATATCTTTACGTGAATTTAAATAAATATAAGTGCATTAATATTTGTGAACATTTTCGGCTCACAACAAATCTTTTCGACCACCTTATCATCGAAAGCCATATAAATAACACGATATATCTCTATCTTCATTTAATTCATTATTATATATTATAAGGAACAATTACATATTATCACTTATCAGGCTCAAACATACATGTTAGATCATTCAAACAATGACCAATTACTTAAAAGTATTGACCACTATAAATATAACTTACATGAATAAAATTACTTGCAAAACATAAAAAAAATATGAAATTCATATCATCATATCAAGCTATATCATAGCTATAACAGAAGAAAATTAGAATATACTAGAATAAGAAAATATAAATTAAACCCAACATATTGAATCAAAGAATAATAATTTTGTTACCACTTTTTGTCTTCTCTTAAAAATATTTGAAAAACTCCCAAAATAATGAAAAACGATCTTAAAAAAATTGGACTATCTCTCCAAGCTTTCAATGTTATCCTATTTATAGGATACATCCAATACTTCTATCACAAGACAGTTGCTTATTTTTCGTATAAAATTAGGGAATAAATCGCAAAATTCATGATTTGGCATCCACCTTCTAATGTTTCCTCGTTTGAATTCCTAAATGGCAAAATTCTTCCTTTCCTTCTTTTTGCCATTTTTTCCTTATTTTCTTCATGTCTCATTATATTGCATAAACAAGGAAAATTTTGAGTAAATGGAAAGAAATCCAAATATTTTCTCACAAATATTGCATATATTGTTGCCTAAAATGGTAAAATAACTTTATTTTTATAGGCTTATGATATATCTCAAGAGCTACTAGTGAACTCCAGCCTTATTGGTGACTATTAGTCTGAAAGAGTGGATGTAGGCTTATCCCAAGCCAATCCTTTATAAATCTATGTATTTCTATTTCTATCTCTCATTACTTGTTTTATTTATTTGATAGAAGTAACATGCGCGAAGTTTCTGCATATATCCATTTTGGTTCTACTCATACAAACTTGCTTCTACTTATTTTTGCAAAAAGTTGCCAAGTTTGTTAAATAATCTATTAACCCCCCCCCAGGTTATAATATCACTAGACACGACAAGCCTAATATGATTTTAAATCAAATCTCCATCAACCTAGGGTGTATAATGTGGGAGCATTAAGTTCTAATAAGAAGAAGGCAGTCAAAGATTTTTTGTTCCAAGTTGGTTTTCTATTTTTAGTGGGTTTCCTAATTTGAGTAGGTTTCCTAGTTTAATGTTTCCTAATTAGATGTTTCCTAAATGTTTCCTATTTTGATATTTCCTAGTTTAAGATTTCCTATTTTTATATTTCCTAGTTTAATGTTTCGTATTTTAACATTTCCTAGTTTGATATTTCTTTGTTAAGTTTCCTAATCCCTCTATAAATAAGAGGTGCTTCTCAATTTTGAGATGCAGATTTGTAAATTCATAATATAAGAGTTTCTATCAAGTAAACACTTCAACGAGTGTGCAAGAGCAATGACGAGTTTTCCGATTGACGTTCTAATGGAGATCTTCTTGAGGCTCTCTGCAAAACCTTTGGTCCGATTCAGGTGTGTATGTAAATCTTGGAATTCTCTTATCACCAACCCCCTTTTCATCAAAGCTTATCTCGAGAGATCAATCAAATTGCATAGATTTGATCTTCTTAAGTATGACTTCAACAACCTTTCGAGAGTCCAGATTCGCTATTCTCCCAAGAATGAACTATCATCAAATCTCGATAATTCATTTGTGGGTGATGGCGAAAAATTCAAATTAGTTGGTTCATGCAATGGAATCGTTTGTTTGTCCACCTTTGACTGTAAGAATCCTCACCACTCAAAGATCTTTCTATGGAACCCATCAACGGGTGAAAACCGAGCCCTTCCTCAACCCAGCTTGCGTGTGTCAAACTTGGTTGGATTTGGATTCGATTCCTCAAGTGGTCATCCAGATGATTTTAAAGTGGTCAACGTGAATATTCGTTTTGTAGAATATTCGAACTATACCTCTCAAGTGGAGGTGTACGGTTTTAGAAGAAACTGTTGGAAACAAGTTGGCAACATTTTCCCTCCAGTGCTTACGCAACACTTACGCCATCAAAGCTTTTGCAGCATTTTCCCTTCATCGCACTTAGGCCATCAAGTTATCTTCAAGAATTTCATATGTTGGTGCCCTGTTTTTTGTGTCGATAATGGAATCGTCACATTGTTAATAATATTTGATGTAGTTCAAGATGTTTTCCGACAATTGCCATTTCCAGCTATAATGCCTCCTGCAGAGAAACATATTAACTTACTGGATGGATGCTTGTCTGTAATAGCACATAACTCATCGACAAACCATTATGAAGTATGGTTCATGAAAGAGTTTGGTGTTTGTGAATCATGGACCAGGTTGTATACAATTGGAAGCATTGAGAATTGTTGGCCAGTGGGGTTTGCAAATTCTGGAGAAGTTTTCTTCCTAAAGAGATTGTGTAATGGTTTACGCTACCATTCTCCCATTCAATGTGTTCTATACAACGTGGGGAGTGAAGACTACAAGGAATTTGGAGTCGAAGTCGATTCTCTCTATAGCACTCAATTGGTTCCCTATATAGAGAGTTTGATTTCACTCTCGTCCACAAACAATGCTGAGCATTAGTTGGTTGGGAAAATTGCCTTGCGACATGTTAAAGAGACTTCTATTTGTATTAATAAGATTCTTTTATTTCAATGTACTTTTCATAATATAGCTCTTAATCGGATTTTGATGACTTGATTGCTGAGTTAGTTTAGAGTATTATGAGTATGATCCCCAGTAAAGTGAACTTCTTTGCCTAATCCTTCCGTGTGTTCATAAATGTTATGTATCTCTCCATGCGATAGCAGATAGCACTAGATTCACTAATTCACAAAAACACGACGTGCATCCCATAATATTGTTCTTTCAGGCAAGCTGACTCAACAAAGAACTTTTGATAAAATATACAAAGCAACAAGGCAAAAGAAGTCTTCCTAAAGTCCAGAGGAATGTGACCCCCATCGCCATAGTGTTAGAAGCAGCCCATTACGTTTGAGAATCGATTTGGAATATCTCAATGATTGCTTATCAAGGAGTGTTGGACATCCTAAGTGTGAAAACCCAGCACAGGTGGACACTTAAATACTAAAACTTCTAAAAGGCATACTTCAATGCCAAAATCAGGAAAAAATGGATACTTTAGTGCTAATGACGAGAAATTCTAGCCGAAATACTAATATGACATTTCTCTGCGACTTTTTTTTTTATTGAGGTGGCAATTATTATAAAAAAAAATTATCCATGTAGTGCTGATGTGGCTAGTTTTTCCCAAAACGACATCGTTTTGCCTTAAATTGATTTTTGATATGAATATTAATTAAATTAAATTTCAAAACTAAATTTCAAAATTAAAAAAAAAATTAAAAAGAAAAAAGGAGAGGCAGCACTCAGCAATGGTTGAAACAACGTTGTTTTGCACATTGATTGCTAAGTAGGCAACTTTAGTGAGTTACGTAGACAACATTTATTATTAAAATAAGGTACATCAATGTCACGCCCCGATCCTCCGAGCGTGTGCCCACCCATTTGTGGTCGATTAAATAGTGGCGTTCCAGGACACATCACCGACCCATTCAATTTAACGCGCATGCGGAAGCAAATAATTAATCCCAAGACAACAACAAGATGGGATAGAAAAGTATGGCCACAATTTTCAAAAACCAACCCACACTTTTATATATATCAAGCTATGTCATATACAATATTAGCCAACTATATACAAGGTCTACAAAAGGGGAGGGGGTAAAGGCTACAAATCCTCTAATCAGTCGAGTCTTCGACTGAATACTCTGATGTCCCTAGATCAGAAAGATCCGGGTCTACCACTGAACCACCAGGAGGATTTGCCGTGCCTTTTTCCAAAAACAACCTCCAGCACCAACATAGAAAACTTCAACTCCGGTATGGGACCCTCATTTTGTCCATTCTACTCACGACGATACCATGATCTGTATTGATGGGGTACCTTATGGGGTAAACTTGCATCAACCCAAACCACAGACCTCACGAATTCATAGACTCATCCCCTTGGGTGCCCATGAAATGGAATATAACACCTATGCTTGACGACCTTCTTTGGTTAGCCAAAATGCTCGAGAGGAGCTGTCATCTAAGGACCTAAAAATGTTATCCCACAACGGGGTGAGACGGCGTCTTAACAAGTTCACCCCCTAAGTCTCGACTAGGAACAAAATATGCCCCAAGGGCTGCCTAAGCACAATCACAAGTCAAAGGACTTACCTTGGCCTTAGTTTCTTCTTGCAAGTCAGTACAGTTCACACACTCAACCAATCAATTTAGCCCCCATGATGTTATTCATCAATCCATCCAATCGATACTATCTATCAATTCAATACTATCTATCTAGTATTGTCAACACCGACTACGCTCACACAAGCTAAAAAGGATAGATAATAGCTCACACAAGCTGATATAGATAGATAGTAGCTCCCACAAGCTAATATATGGATCGTTACTCTCACAAGCTAATAAATGATCATTGCTCACACAAGCTGATATAGTATGCTGCTCTCCCAAGCTAACATATCAAGCACTTATAGGCTGATATAGCATATTGCTCTCACAAGCTGAAAACCTAATGCTCACACAAGCTGAACTACGATAAACCCATCCCGGCCAAGAACTTTGTGCCTTGCACACCAATCCATCAATTACATAATGAACTTGGCCCAATTTCATCATGTTAAAATATACCCGATGAAAATAATCGTATATGAGTATACGGTCGGCCTCAGCCAAAATATAATATCTTTAACTTCACCTCTTTGTCCCTTGACATGGCCCCACCATGGCCGGCTGGCATCCATGGTCTATTGCAACCCTCAAAGCTTCCCTAGGAAGCTATTGAAATGGTCCAAAGGTTGACGCAAGGGGGGGCTACAAATTTGCACCCTTTTCTCCCCAAATCCACTTAAATTCTCACTTGAATTAATTCAATTTGGCCCTTAAAATTTCCACCGTCAAGTCCTCGATGAAATTGATATTTTTTTCTGGCCAATACAATCATTGCATCCCAAAAATGCGATAAAAAATTATCCCTTGAGTTTTTCCGTTGAAAACGACCTTATGTCGACTTTTCGCCAAAAATCTCAGTTTGCAGAAAAATCTTTAGATGATGAGTCAACATTCCTAAAATGACTTGTAACATGATAGAATTTTCAATTTATGAAATCATATTCAAATTCGTGGTTGATTTCAATCTAGCGCGATTTTAGCGTGACCTAGACTACCAAGTAGCTTTCAGAAATTTTTAGTGCAAATAACCTGTGGTCGATTTTTTTCGAGCCACAATGAACCTCTTCGACACATTGGCAACTCTCGGTGGTCATGAAAATCTCGAGGTTTCAAATACAGATACAGGGTACCAAAATGACAAAAAAAAAATCAATTTAGTACCAATTGACGAAAATTTTGTAATTTGGTGGAATCACCCACGTTTAGCCACACTTCTTTAATGAACCGACCTATTTCTAATCTCTAATCGATCTTTACTGTGTCGTAATGATCTCTGTAGATAAGCATGGTCGAGTAGTCGATTCCTGGTTGAATTCTCAAGTTTATTGCATTAAAATCCCTTAATGACTTTCCTATATAGTTTAGTTATCTCATGAGTGATCAGCTCTGAGAATAGTACTATAGGCGCGTCGATGAAAGGCCCAATTTATCTAATTTAAAACATAATTGAAATTTCAGGATATCACAATCAAATTTCTAGCTACCCTCGAAGTTGGCACTTAAGCATTATGCCTCCACTTGGGAGGTACAATAGTAAATATGTTCACGATGTGCTTTGATATGTCGCCTACTTTAAAATCATCTGGATGACCACTTAAGGGATTGAATCCAAATCCAATCAAGTTAGACACATCATATGTGGGCCAAGGGAGGGGTACCCTGACACCGCGGGTTTCATAGAAAGATCTTTGAGTGGTCTAGATTCTTGTTGTGAAAGGTGGATAATTGGTTGACTTTTGATCAAACATTTGACCCAAAAAAATCCCAAAAAAATCAAAAATGCACAAATACATTTCTTCTAATGCCAATTTGAATTTTGTATAAAAATTTCACAAAATCCGATTAAGAACCTCAATTTCTGAATTTTTCAGTTTTAAGTTCTTAAATTGACTAAAAATAAAATTATTTTTATTCTAATCATAATTAGGTATAACTCCTTCTTTGACATTTGATTTAGGGACTATTCGAAGTCTACCTATGCATTCAATCTTGCGATTTACCAAGTCAAAATGCGAATTGCCGTTTTGAGCCCTAATTAGGAAATCAAAATTGATCATTCATAACTTGCGAATGGATGATTGTTTCTCACTCATTTTCTTAAGATAAATCCAATTTTAAAATCAATTTTAAAAAATTCACATCGGAACTTATCATTTTGAAGGATTTTATCCTTCCGAACATAAAAAAAATCAAGCAATTAAGCTTCAATCATCAAAATTTGAATTGACCCATTCATGGTTATGGTTTAATTTCACAAACCTAGATTCAATATTAATAGTAGGCTTAGATCGATTTTTGATCTAAACTCGGGAGCTTCAATTCAAGGTTAATTTGAATGCGATAAGTTAATTTACAATTTTTCCCATTGAATTATGACACTAATTGAGTGCAATTTTAGTTAATTTACAATTTTGTCCATTGAATTGCAAATTTAACCATTTTAGCCCTTTATGCCCAATTCAAAGCACCCATGATTTTGACTCGTTACTTTTCACAATAATCATTCAATTAGATCAATAAAAGATCCCTAGATCATGTTCATAAGGTTTGATTATCTTAATTGTATCTTAATTGACCAATTTCTTCTTAAAATGATAAAATTATTTTTCAATTTGGTCCTTTAGGGACCAATTGTATAAATTTTGGACCCACAAGGGTCCCAAGTGGGAAAAAAGGCCAGAACCAAACCAAATCGGTCAAGAACTAGTCAGAAACTAGTCAAACCGGACCAAACCGATTTGACTGGCTGCTGGCAAGGCTGGCCGATTCAACCCCTTACCGGCCGGTTCCTGACCTCCGGTGACCGGTTTCGAGATCCTCTCAGTGCCAATTTCACTTATGCACCTTTAATTCCCCAAAATTTTACATATTAATTCTCGAATTTCATCAAATTACAAATTAACCCCTAATCGGACATTTTAATGCAATTCCTCATTTTAGCTTGGGTTTTTGCAAATCAAACCCACTAGATCAATTACCCGATACCTCGAGATCATGATAGAACCTTCGAAATTGATTTTTGACTAATGAATCGAAATTTCGACCGTCGGATTGAACCAATGGCCGAAATCGCTTAATTTGGGAAGTATATAAGTGAAATTTTCCCTCCATTTTAAGGGGGGCTTTATTATGCACGAAAATCTCTCTCATCAGTCTCTCTCTCTCTCTCTCAAAATTGCCGCCAATTTCACCCCTCACTAACAGCCAGTTGATCGAAGCCACCAGCTGAGAGGTCCTTCTAAGGTCCTTCAGCTCCTCCTTTCCTAGATCACCAGCATAGGTTATCAAAGATGCAGCCACAGCATCCGTTCTCTCTCTCTCTCTCTCTCAAAATTGCCGCCAATTTCACCCCTCACTAACAGCCAGTTGATCGAAGCCACCAGCTGAGAGGTCCTTCAGAGGTCCTTCAGCTCCTCCTTTCCTAGATCACCAGCATAGGTTATCAAAGATGCAGCCACAGCATCCGTTCTACAGCTTCTCGATTGTGGCACCAAAGATCGACAATCAAGTCGATCTATTCCCTGATCAACCGGTTCAATTGGATCGGCGTTGATCACCGATCTTCCTCCCGAACAAGATCTGGTCCTTGGAGGTTCATGAAGATTCAATCAAAGTTCCAACGAAAATTCTACTCGATCACGACCGAAATTGAGAGAAATCGCATCAAAAGGTAATTTCTCGATCTCAAATCCCGTGAAGCAAGAAAAAATTAGCCGGCCGAGGTTAGGGTTCAATATTAGGGATATATGCTATACTCATATGATCTTTGATGAGTTGCTGAAACTTGAACATGAATGATTATGCTTGATTTTGCTTAAATATGCATTTTCATTGTTATAGGACTGATTTACTATTTTGACCAAAACGAGGGTCTAAAATGACCTCATTTCAACTCGAGTCCTCTTAGGATTAGATAAAAGACATCTCGAGCTTCAAATCGATAGGTCGCACACCTCAACGAGAATCGTTTGGCCCATGAAAAATATCTCCGAAGATGAGCAATTCTGATATAGTTCAGTTGATTCTTCGATTCTATTTTTGCTCTAAAATAAGACTTTACTTTTCTTTTTTTAGCCTTCTGTGATGAATTTTGGACAATATTTTCTTCATGAGTTTTTTTCCAAATCTTCTTGTTCATATCTTGTAATTTTTTCATGATTTTTGGATGTGCTTAACTAGGTCAAAGCTACTCAGATCCAAGCCTAAATCAATCTGTTCCGTATTGATCTATGATATTGTCATTTTTGTGCTGATTTTTGTGTTGAGTTTTGGAAGAACTTTCATTCATGAAAGTTGCTCTTAATTGTATGTAGACTATTTTTTAATTTTTTTATGATTTTTATATATACTTAACTAGGTCAAATCTACTCAAATCCAAGCCTAAGTCAATCTGTTCCGTATTGATCTCTGATTTTTTTTCATTTTTTTTTTTTACTGATTTTTGTGTTGAGTTTTGGAAGAAATATCCTTCATGAAATTGATCATAATTGTGTGGAAAATATCCTCTAATTTTTTCATGATTTTTTGAAGACTTTAATTAGGTTAAAATTGCTTAGATCTGAACATAGGACAGTTTGTCCTACATTAGTCTGAATTCTGTTTTGATAAAATTGAGTCCACAAATGAGCTTGTTTGGTCTCAAATCCTTCATGAAAATTGAAATACATGATACATATGTTCAATTGATTGATGCTTTACAAATTCTTGAAGTTGGCAAGTAAGCCAATTGCATGAGTTAAATGTTAAAATGTGCTACAACAACACATAGTCTAAATGTGCATCTCTGTTTTATCATTTGTGATGCGATTCATGCAATCACATTTAGACTTCAAACTCTTAACAAAAAACATGTATCATTGCATGTTCTATATGTATGATTTTTTCGTCCGCGCAAAGAACCTTCACTTATTCTGGAGAAGTTATCTTCTTGAAGCAGACGAACGATGCGTCCGCGCAAAGAATCTTCACTTATCTGGGCCTATGTGACGGACGGAGTGAATAACTTCAGGAAGTCGAAGTCAAGCTCCGACACTACTATTCCACTCGACTAATTACTGGTGCAGAGGATTTGGTTTTCCTCTCATCTGCAATTAATTTCGAGCAATATGTAGTTAGGAAATTCAATTAATAGAATAAAGAATGAGTAGAGAGACATGTTTTTGTATGATGTTGAAGAGACTTTTATTTCTACGATTAATAAGATTCTCCCATTTAGATTTCATTCGCTCTGTAAAAAATATTTTTCTTATTTTTCGGCTCTTAGTTCGTTTGAGAAAATGAATTAACAGAATATATATTTCTAGCCGATGGAAAACTTATAATTAAATTCAAGAAAATGATTTTCTCTTTAAAATATCAAAAAAATTTTCCAAAATATGATTATATTTTGGTGTTTGGGCATGAGACTCTACGTTTGGACACTAAAACCCCGATGCCAGTCCTCGGGTCCCCGGCATTCAGGATCGGGTCTTCAGCGCCCAGGCCTAGGTCTATCGAGGCCGGACACCCCTGTCTCCAGCCCCCTTCTTTTTTTATGCTTTATTTTTTGGCTCGTCGAGTCAAGCCATCTGGCTAGGCTGCTGCGTCCCCCAGCCCCGTTTGTGTGAATATTGCATTTCTCTGATGTTGTGGCCTGGTTGCGCGATTTTTCGGGTTCAGGTGATTTAATTGCGAGCTGCAATTTTCTTCTTTGATTTTTCATTTTGGGCTGAGTGTGTTACCAAACTGGGCTCATTCATTAAGCCTAGTCCAACCCGGGTCGATGCAGAAGTCCGACCCGGTTACGTTTATTTATATGATATATTATTATTTTATTTTGTACATTTATTTATATGATATATTTTTATCTTATTTTATTAATTAAAAATTAAAATTTCAAAATATATATATATATATATATATATATATATGAAATTAGGAAAAGGCTAAAAAATAGTTTTCGAAAAAATTCATGAAATGCCCTTCAAAAAATATCAAATCTCGAAGTTTAAAAAAGATTACATACCAGAAAAGTATTAGTTGATTAACTAGTATGATGAGTTCCCAATCTTAATTTCTCTAATTGCTTAGGAGTAAAGTATTTTTCTCAGTATTTTACTTAAATTTCTAATTGACCCATCAAAAATTGAATAATGACAACTCCTAAATGAAAATGATTTGAATGTTAAAAACTCGAGCCATATGTCATGAATTTGTGGACTTAGGAGAGCTTGAACTAAGCCTAGACTTAGTAAAGCCATTAGCCTAATGCTGCATGGGGGTAGAGGTCACAAAATGGTTGTCGATTTTCTTATGTGACTCATTAAAATAACATTAATCATTTTCTACGTCACTTTAACTAGTGTTGAGGCTCGCGTATCAGCATGCTTGAAGTTGGGCAATTTTCTATGAAAAGAAAATGGGTAATTCATGCTGAGAAAGTGAATGAAATGAAAAGTTATAAGATTTGCTTATTATTTTACAATTATAAAATGATTCCTAAAAATAGAAAGATAATTTGATGACATATGTTGGCATGTTTATTGAAATTTTAATAATCGTATATCAAGTTATCTAGATATATCCAAATATATCCTATTGATATTGGTAACATATTGGCCTAAGCATGTCATAAACGGGTTGAACATATCAATTAGTCGAAGACATGGTTGCCATTTGTGAACAAACAGATGGTCCATTTGTGGCCCGAATATAATAAAGCTCAACTCAAGCACGCTTAACTCCTGTACATGTCTTGCAATTGGAGGGCCGGATGAAAGATTAACACCATGATATTATTCTTTCATGATAACCCTAGCTGACAAGGACAATCTAACAAGACAACATTTTCCCTCCATCGCCTGACCAATACTTGGGCAATCAAGTTATCTTCGAGAACTTCATTTGTTGGTGCCCTTGTCGTCCTGGTCGTGAGATGGTCACGTCGTGATCCTATTTGATGTAGTTCAAGATGCTTTCCAAAAATAGCACCTCCAAATATAATGCCTCTTGGGGAAAAACTTATCTGCTTACTGGATGGTTGCTCGTATGTAATAACACATAACTCATCCATTGAACATTATGAAGTATGGATTATGAAAGAGTTTGGTGTATGTGAATTATGGACCAAGTTATATACGATTGGAGTGTCTACGAGAAGTATTGTGAGTTATCGGCCAGTTGGGTTTGTAGATTCTGGAAAAGTTTTCTTCGTAGATGCCTTCAATGTGGGATTACAATTCAAATCTCCCAGTCACAACATACGGAGTGAAAAGTTTGAGACATTTGAAGTGGCAGTCGATTGCTACTATACCACTCAACTAG
This sequence comes from Eucalyptus cladocalyx, assembly GCA_017140615.1. Lineage (NCBI taxonomy): Eukaryota > Viridiplantae > Streptophyta > Magnoliopsida > Myrtales > Myrtaceae > Eucalyptus > Eucalyptus cladocalyx. The sequence continues at coordinate 7,485,116 of CM029516.1, read as the reverse complement.
TTAGTTGTTTAGAGAGTTTGATTTCTCTCTCCTCCACAAGCAATGTTAAGCATTAAGAGGTTGGTGGAATTTATTTTCAGACTAAAGAGCACATGGAGAATTATATGTTTTGTTATATCGAAGAGACTTCTATCTGTATGAGTAAGACTGTCTTTTATTACCATGTACTTTTCATGATATAGTTCTTAGTTTGTTTTGAGATTCATGAATGTATAATATGTAAGTGAATATTCATGTGATGTAGAAGAAATAGTAATACTGTTAACCCTGTTTTAGGTTGATTTTACTAACATTTTACCTAAAATGAATACGAAGAAGTCTAACACATGCTAACACATACCGTTAATGCTAGTCCAGCACCAGCTAAATTGAATGCATTGCGATCTCGAGGAAAATGAAGAATCGATATCAAATAATTCATACTTGACAGGACAACACATCTGCACTCTGGCCAAGTTGTCAAGGTCATCAAACGTGTGCAACCTGGTTGATGAAGAATATGGTTGAGAGTAGAGAATCCCATGATTTACAGACACGTCTGAATCAAATCAAAGGTGTTGCCGAGGGGCTGAATAGGATCTCCATTAGGATGTTAAATGGGAACCTTGCCATTGGTCTTCGCACAGTTTTTTACGAGTGCTCAGCAAAAAAAAATTAAATCTTCAGAAGTTGCTTATGATTTTTGTAAATGGTTGTCAACTTCTTTGGCTGTGACGATGCCTTTGGACTTTAGGAAAACTTCTCTTTTGCCTTATTGCTTTGAAGTCAGCTTACCCCTCATTCTACTATCTACATGCTCCATTTTCGAACTACTTAAACCAAAACCCTTAGGTTTTAAAGTTTATCTCATCATTCTGTCTTCTCATTCGCTACTTTTCCATGTTTTATAAAAAAGCTCGACATCATCGGGAAAAAACAACACATACACAAGGAGATATTTTCCTTAAGTAATCTTGATGAGCTTGTGTGTCTTATTCACAACCATTAGATGTTTTAAACCTTGACATTCTTCGCATGACATTTAAGTAGCAACATTTGACAGTCCCTGAAGTCCCTTGCCAAGGGGAAAACATAATCATAATGACTGATTCTTGTGCATACTCTGCCTTTAATATCAGAAGATTTGTCGATATGAAAAAAAAAGATACAATTAAATATAAATTGTGATAGAGTTTTTGGCACCCAAAACAAACAGTACGGTGCTATTTCCACCCTCATTTTGGCTAAGAAATTTCTTCCTTTTTATAGATATTAAAAAAAAAAAAAAAAAACCAATATACCCTTCTACTTCAATTTATTTTTTTCATGTTAATAGAAAAACTGCATTTATTTCTATCATCTCTCTCATCAATTTCATAATATAAATGCCCAATTATATCCAACAAGATATCATATTATCCTGCATCCTGTTATCACTTTGTGTAGAAAAGGTTATTAATTTTAATTCATGGTCTCATATTTTATTCACAAAAGCTGCATAGAAGGTGTTAAATTTCTATTTGTGATGGCTTATGAGTGCAATTTTTATTAAGTACTTTCAACAAACCTTCATTTCAGAATTGAAAATTAAAATTCAATCCAATCATCTAGCCAACCTTCACCTTGTGGGCGTTTTTCCGGAATAATATTTTATAAAGTTAAACAACGCTTATTCTGTGTTTTTTTTTTTTTTTAGGCTTTCACATTTTGATGTAAATTGCATGAAGGGGTTGGAAATCTTGTTACACACTCTTCACTTTCAAACTCACATAAAATCATTTCAAAGGAAAGTTTCGAGCTTATTTTAAAGTTTTGATCCACTTGCTACAAGATTGAAACTACAATTGATATTAATTACTTTCTTTGTGATAGGAGTCAAATGACAAGAAATAAGAACTCTTCTCATCACTCACTCCCTCTCTCTAGCATGCGTTCTCCTACGCTAGGACCCCCTCCTCCTCGAGACTCTTTCATCCCGGACCCCTACATTGGTCCTCGTCTCGTCCGCCTTTGCCTCTTCCAATAGCGGGTTCTACACCTCGACCTCCTTCCCCAAGCTCTCTCCAAGACCCACATCGACATCTCCTCCCTCTCCGGCTTCCGCCACTCCCTCTTGGACAATCATGTCATCTACGACTTCTCCAAGCTCCATGCTACCACCAATAACTTCCTGCCAAGCTCTTCTGCTCCACCTCCTCCTCCTCCTCCTTCTCCTAGCGCTATCTCATTTTGTGACAAGGACGTCGTCATCTTCCAGCGCAATTTCAAGTGCAAGATCGACATGGGCCATGTAAAGGGCCTCCTCAAAATGATCTGCTAAAGCCATCTGGTCTTCGACCAAAAAAAAAAAAAAGCCATCTGGTCAGCATCGCGAAGCTGCTTGGTGCTGTCGTCTTTGGCGACAACATCTTTTTGGTCTATGAGTTCGTCGAATACGCCAGCCTCTCCAATTGCCTGCGGAACCCTAAAATGCCCAATTTCATAATCCTCAGGACCTAGATGTCAAGGATGCAAATCGCCACTGAAATCATGCACGGCCTCAATTAGATCCATAACAACACCGGCCTCAACATGATCCTTGTCCACAACAACATCAAGAGCAGCAACATCATGGTGACAGAGTCCATTGTTCAAAGCCAAGATCTGCCACTCCCCAAGCCCCAAGCGCGCGAACATCCCTCAATAGTCATTTAGTTACAATATCTTAAGACACGTTGTCAACCCATTCTTTTATTCTTTCAATTAAACGCAAGTGGAAGCATATTATAAAAACCCAGTCAAAGATAATCATAGGGATAATATTAACACAACAACAAACATTTCCAAAAGCACCACTTTTATTTATATACTTGTTAATCCTAGGAAGTTCAATAATTACAAGCCTTTCCTATGATGGCAACTTCCTATGTAGTCGAGGATAGTAATAAGTTTGCTAACGATCTGACATCGACATTGCATTTCGAGTATTATACCTACTAGATTTTGATGATGAAATGTCCTCCTAGTAGAGAATTAGGAATTTTACTTACTGAGTTCATGACTCACCCCATTGTTTTTCAAAATTGTAGGTATGGAGGAGTTGTAGTCTCAATAGAGAAGCTAAGATTTACCCTGGCTTTTTTTAGCATAAAGCATGTAATGGTTGTAAATATAATGGCCCATGACAAAAAGGGCTTGTAAATATAATCGATGTAATTGTGTGTTTGCAAGTGGTTATTTTCCTGGCTGCTTATTGTTGTCTGGGTGTTATATGTCCTCTCCCGCATATGCTTAATGAAAAAATAAAAAGAAACGGGACGATGACGCACCGAGCTGTCGAGAAAACAACCCTTGTTACTCGAGACCCTAGAGATGGAGTCGAGGCCGTGACACTAGTCGTTAACATTCTCCGAACGAATTTCTTCCAATCAATCCATTGAACATAATCTTGGAAGTTTCCTCTCTCCGAATCCCTTTCATGGAAGCTTATCTCAAGACATCGAACGGATCAAATAGCATCAATTTTCTCAAGTGTGACCTCAACAACTTCATCATTCTCCTAGATACAAACCATATGATTTTGATACTTCATTTGTCGAAAATAGCAAGAAATTCAAATTAGGTGATTCATGCAATAGAATTGTTTTGATTATCCACCTTTCACAACAAGAATCCAGACTGCTCAAAGATCTTTCTATGAAACCCGTGGTGACAGGATACCCCTCCCTTGGCCCACATATGATGTGTCGAACTTGATTGGATTTGGATTCAATCCCTTAAGTGGTCATCCCGACGATTTTAAAGTAGTCGACATATTAAAGCACATCGTGAACATATTTACAAATGTACCTCCCAAGTGGAGGTGTATAGTTTTAGAAGATGGCGTTGCAAAAAACTCGGCCACATCTCTCCTCCAACCCTTACCGGGGAGTTAGGCGATCAAGTCATCTCCAAGAACTTCATCTGTCGGTGCCGCCCTTCGTTTCTTTTCCAGCGCTGATTCAAAACACCGTCGACTCTATTTGATGCGACTAAATCGCGTCCCCGCAGTTTGAAATATGGATCCTGAAAGAGTTGGACGTCCGCGAACGGTGGACCCAGTTGTATACAATTAGACTGAACATGAGAAGCAGTATGGTTTGTTGGCTACTTGGGTTTTGCAGATTCTGGAAAATTTATCTTCCTAAAGAAGACGGACGATGCGTCCACGCAAAGAATCTTGCACTTATCTGGGCCTGTGCGACGTACGGAGTGAAGAACTTCAAGCAGTCGAAGTCAAGCTCTGATCACTGCTATTCCACTCGACTAATTACTGGTGCAGAGAGTTTAGTTTTCCTCTCGTCTGCAATCAATTTCGAGCGGTATGTTGTTGGGAAATTCAATTCATAGAGTAAAGAAAGAGTAGAGAGACATGTTTTAGTACCACGTTGAAGAGAGACTATCATTTGTATGATTATTAGGATTCTCCCATTTAAGCTTCATTTCTTTCACAGAATATATATTTTCCTTTATTTCTAGTATTTGGTTCGTTTAGAAAAATAAGTTAACGAAAAATTTATTTCTAATCAACAAAAAGCCTATGCTTAAATTCAGGAAAATGATTCTCTTTTTTTTAAAATCAAAAAATATTTTCCAAAATATGATTAGATTTCGATGCTTAGACTCAAACCTCTACACTTGGACATGGGAACTCGACGCCATTCTCAGGTCCCCAGTGTTCAGGATTAGGTCTCCAATGCCCAGACTTAGGTTTATCGAGATCAGATACCTGTGTCTTCGGGCCCCTTGTTTTTTTTTTTTTTTACGCTCTATCTTCAGGCTTGTTGAGTCGAGCCGTCTCGCTCAGCTCATTCGTCCCCCAACCCCGTATGCATGAATATTGCATTTCTTTGATGTTGTGACCTGGTTGCACGATTTTTTCGGGTTCAGATCCGCGTTTGCTCACCGCCATTCTCGCCCAGTAGACCACGCACGCCACTGGCTTGACAAAAGACCCGGTTCACTTTGGTTCTAGGCTAGGATTTTATTTGTGTGGGCCAGCTCCCGTTAGATAATTTAATCGCGGGCCGGGTTTTTCTTTTCTTTGATTTTTCATTTTGGGCTGAATGTGTTACCAAACTAGGCTCATTCGTTGAGCCTAGTCCAACCCAGGTCGGACGCGGAAGTCTGACCCGGGTATGTTTATTTATATAATATTATTTTATTTTATTTTATTAATTAAAAATTAAAATTTCAAAAAAAAATTTAAAAAAATCTGAAATTACGAAAAGGCTAAAAAATAGTTTTTGGGTAGTTTTCAAAAAAAAAAAATTTAGAAAAGTCCTTAAAAAAATTTAAATTAAATTAAATAAAAAAAATTCGATATCGGAAGGATATTAATTGATCAACTAGTGTAATAAGTTCCCAATCTTACTTTATTTGATTGCTTAGGAATAAATTTTTTCTCTTAATATTTTATTTGAATTTTCTTTAGGGTGCGCGTGGTAATGTTTCTTGACTGGAAAACAATTTCTTCACGTAAATAGTTCTTTTCTATTTCACTCTGGGAAACAATTTCTGAGTAAAATAAGGTATTTGGTAACTACACAAAATTTCTACTCTTGAAATAGAAAAACAATAGAAATGAGTTTAGTACGAATCAATTTCTTTTTTATATTTATTCATTTTGTATTCTTGCTCACGGATCATCGACCATCAACGGTCGACGGCGGCGGCCGGCGGTCGGTGGCGGCGGCGCAATCGGCGGTGGCAACCAGCGGCGGCGACGGTGGCTCCGAGCGGTTGGAGGTGGCTGCGGCAAGAGAGAGGAATAAAAGAAAAATAAAATAGAAAATTGGCTTATTTCTAAAAATTGTTCCTAGGAACAATAAGCTACTTTTTTTTTGTTTCTTATTTATGTTCTAAAACTGTTCCCGGGAACAAAAGTTTTACCAAACGGATTTCTGTTCTTTTTTTTTATTCCATGGAACAAAAGAACAAAAATTGACAGAAACAGAAATGTTACCATGCAGACCCTAATCAATCCCTTACAAATCGATTTGTGACAATCCATAAATAAAAATAACTTGCAAGTTAAAAACTCGGATCATAAGTTGTAATCGATGGGCTTGGAAGAGCCCGGACTAAGCCTAGACATAATAAAACCATTAGCCTAATGTTGCGTGGGGGTAGAGGTCACAACATGACTATTGATTTTCTTACGTGACTCAGTAAAATAACATTAATCATTTTCTACATCACTCTAAGTAGTGTCAAGGCACACGTCTGGGCATGCTCAAAGTTGGGCAATATGGGTAGTTACATGCTGGAGAAAGTGAATGAAATGAAAAGTTATAAGATGTTGGTATTATTTTACAAAAAAATTATAAAATGATTCCTAAAACTAAAAAAATAATTTGATGCACATATATCGGTGTGTTTTTACAAAAATTTTAAATAAATGTATATCAAGTTATCTAAAAATATCCAAATATATCCTGTTGATATTGGTAATATATTGGCCTAAGCATGTCGCAAACCTATTAAACATATCGATTAGTCGAAGACACAGTTACCATTTGTGAACGAACTAATAGTCCATTCGTGGCCTGAATATAATAAAGCTCAACTCAAGCACGCTTAACTCTTGTACATGTCTTGCCATTGGAAGGCCGGCTGAAAGATTAACAGCATGATATCATTCTTTCATGATAACGCTAGCTGACAAAGACAATTTAACAAGATATGATATAACAGATCAACAAGGCCCAAGAAGTTCCTGATAAAGTTAAAAGGCATCGTTACATCTAAAGAGATTCGACACTGTTTACATTGAAATCAGAAGCAATGGGTGAAGTTCAAAGAGATGGCAAGCACTTGAACAAGTGTGCAAGATCAATGGCAAGTTTCCCGGTTGACATTCTAACCGAGATCTTCTTGAGGATCTCTGCAAGACCTTTGGTCCGGTTCAGGTGTGTATGTAAATCTTGGAATTCTCTTCTCACCAGCCCCTTTTTCATCAAAGCCTATCTTGAGAGATCGACCAAATTGCATAAGTTTAATCTTCTTAAGTATGACTTGGACAACATTTCAAGAGTACAGATTCATTATCCTCCCAATAATGAATTTTCTGATCTCGATACATCATTTATCAGAGATGGCGAAAAATTCAAATTAGTTGATTCGTGGAATGGAATTACTTGTTTTTCCACTTTTGACCGTAAAATTCGCCACAACTCAAAAATCTTTCTATGGAACCCGTCAACCGGTGAAAACATGGCCCTTCCTCAACCTAGATATCACGTGTCCAACTTGGTTGGATTCGGATTCAATCCCTTAAGTGGTCATCCAGATGATTTTACAGTAGTCAACGTGAATATATATGTTGAAAAATGGCCGAACTATACCTCTCAAGTGGAGGTGTATAGTTTTAGAAGAAATTGCTGGAAACAACTTGGCAACATTTTTCCTCCATCGCTTAGCCAACACTTAGGCAATCAAGTTATCTTCGAGAACTTCATTTGTTGGTGCCCTTGTTTTCGCCTCGATCGTGAGATCCTCACGCTGATGATCCTATATGATGTAGCTCAAGATGCTTTCCAAAAAATGGCACTTCCAGATATAATGCCTCTCGGGGAAAAACTTATCAGCTTACTAGATGGTTGTTTGTCTGTAATAGCACGTAATTCATCGACTAAACAATGTGAAGTATGGATTATGAAAGAGTTTGGTGTCTGTGAATCATGGACCAAATTGTATACAATTGGAGCATCTACGATAATAATTGGAATTCGTCAGCCAATTGGGTTTGCAGATTCTGGAAAAGTTTTCATCGTAAATACCTTTTATAGGGGATTACGATTCAAATCTCCCAGTCATCTAAAACTTTACAACATACGGAGTGAAAAGTTTGAGACATTTCAAGTGGTGGTCGATTGTTACTATACCACTCAACTGGTTAATTGTTTAGAGAGTTTGATTTCTCTCTCCTCCACAAACGATGTTAAGCATTAGGAGGTTGGTGGAATTGCTTTTCAGACTAAAGAGCACATGGAGAATTATATGTTTTGTTATATCGAAGAGACTTCTCTCTGTATGAGTAAGATTGTCTTTTATTTCCATGTACTTTTCATGCTATAGTTCTTAGTTTGTTTTCAGATTCATGAATGTATTGGTATGTAAGTGAATATTCATGTGATGTAGAAGAAATAGTAAAATTGTTAACCCTGTTTCAGGTTGATTTTAGTAACATGTTACCTAAAATGAATACCAAGAAATCTAACACCTGCTAACACATACCGTTAATGCCATTCCAACACCAGCAAAACCGAATGCATTGCAATGTTGAAAAAATGAAGAACCGAGATCAAAATAATTCATATTTGACAGGACGACACATCTGCACTCTGGCCAGGTTGTCAAGGTCATCAAACTTGTGCAATTTGGTTGATGGTAGAGTAGAGAATCCCATGATTTACAGACACGTCTGAATCGGATCAAAGGTGTTGCCGAGGGGCTGAATAAGATCTCCATTAGGATGTTAATTGGGAACCTCGCCATTGTTCTTCGCACAGTTTTTTACGAGTGCTCAGCAAGATCTCTTTAATCTTCACAAGTTGCTTATGATATCTATGTAAATGGTTGTCAATTTCTTTGGATGTGACGATGCCTTGGACTTTAGGAAAACTTCTCTTTTGCCTTACTGCTTTGAAGTCAGCTTACCAAGAAAGCCAGTGAATGTAGTGCATTCTGCTATCTACATGCTCCATTTTCGAACTACTTAAACCAAAACCCTTAGGTTTTAAAGTTTCTCTCATTATTCTTTCTTCTCATTCACTACTTTTCCATGTTTTATGACGAAGCTTGACATCATCGGGGAAAAAACATGTACACAAGGAGATATTTTCCTTAAGTAATTTTGATGAGATTGTACATTGTATTCACAACCATTAGATATTTTAAACCTTGACATTTTTCGCATGATAATGTATGTAACCTCTTTTTTTTTTCTTTTTTTTCTTTATTTACCATGCATTGACATTTAAGTAGCAACCTCTGATAGTCCCTGAAATCCCTTGCCAAGGAGAAAACATAATCATAATGAATGATTCTTTTGCATACTTTTCCTTGATATCATAAGATTTGTCAATATGAAAAACAAAAGATACAATTAAATATAAATCAAGATAGAGTTTTTGGCACCCAAAACAAATACTACGATGCTATTTCTACCCTCATTTTTGCTAAGACACTTCTTTCTTTTTTAGTAACTGACCAAAATACCCTTCTTGTCAGGCTAATAAAAAACTGCATTTATTTCTATCATCTCTCTCATCAATTTCATAATATAAATGCCTAATTACATCCAACAAGATATCTTGTTATCCCCCATCCTATTATCATTGTAATCTCTATATCGCTCAAGAAAAATTGTCAGCACTAGGATCTCTCCCATTTTTATTTTTTTTGTTAATAAAAAAGAATTCGAATTGACAAAGATCAATTATTAAGACGCAACAATTCAAGAGGGCCAAAATGATGCCTTCTCGATAAGTCATAAGGCATCGTTAGGTCCAACGAAAACGCCTCATAGTTTGCATCGAAGTCAGGAGCAATTATGGAGTTAAAAGACATTAGCTACTTGAACGGAGGCTGCCAGCAAGACCTTTCTGTTCAATTCAGGTGAATATGTAGATTTTGAAACGTTCTTTCTTACGAGCACCTTTCATCAAAGCTCATCTTGATAGATCAACCAAATCGGATAATTCGATCTTGTTGGCCAAATTGTTGAGCATTAGGTGATCGGGGAAATTGTCTAATCAATCCTAAAATTATCGTATGGATATCAATTCAATCATAAATTTTTCAATTTTGGCAATTTAATCATTAACCTTTGTGTGAAATTTCAATGCAATCCTCTCAGCGAATTTTTGTCAAAACTCGCCGACGTGACAATATGCCATATAGGATTATCAGAGATGAATGAACCACCACCACATTAGAGATTTTCATTAAAAATTGATCGAAATGACTCCATTAGTATTTTGCTTCAAGACTAAATGGTAAAATTAGAAAGTTTATCATTGAATTGGCATTTTATGATAAGTTTAAGATAGATCGGGTAATTTTCCCCGATTCCAATTGGAATATCAAATTGTTCCTCGTTAGCTGAAAACTTTAATCAAATTGAACATCTCGAACCAGTCCATTAAGGAAAAAATTTCACAAATTACAGAGGTCTGAGTCATGCTGGCGATCAACTTTAAACGCCATTTCACCAAATAATAAGCTGTCTTCTTTGGGTCAAACGCTCGAGATCGCTGCGACCCAATACAAATAGATGGTCGCACGACAGAATGAGTCGCTACCTCAAAACAAATTCAACCCTATTTACATTGAAATCAGAAGCGATTTGTGAAGTTGAAAGAGACGCTATGCGCATGATCAGATGGAGAGTTTTCCAAATGACATGCTGTGGGAGATCTTCTCGATGCTCTCCGCAAGACCTTCGATGCGATTCAAGCGTGTATGCAGATCTTGGAAGTTTCCTCTCTCCGAGCCCCTTTTTGTGGAAGCTTATCTCGAGACATTGAATGGACTGAACAGCTTCGATCTTCTCAAATATGACCTCAACAGCTGTTCGATAGTCCTGATTCACCGCTCTCCCATATACAAATCATAAGATCTCGATACTTCATTTGTCGAAAATAGCGAGATACTCAAACTAGGTGATTCATGCAATGAAATTGTTTGTTTATCCACCTTTGACCGCGAGAATCCAGACCACTCAAAGATCTTTGTGGAACCTGTCAACTGGTGACAGGATACCCCTTCCTCGACCGACATCAGATGTGTCGGACTTGGTTGGGTTTGGATTCAATCTCTTAAGTGGTCATTAGGATGATTTTAAAGTCGTCAATGTGAAAACACATCGTGAACATATCTACGACTGTACCTCCCAAGTGGAGGTGTATAGTTTCAGAAGACCACGTTGGAAACCACTCGGCGACATCTTCCCTGCATCCCTTACCGGGGAGTTGGGCGATCAAGTCATCTTCAAGAACTTCATCTGTTGGCGCCCCTCGATGTTTTGCAGATTCTGGAGAAGTCATCTTCCTGATGCAGACGAATGTGGCGTACGAGCAATGAATCTTGTTGGAAGATATGCAGAAGATTCTGGAAATATATCGGGAATTGATTGATCCACATTTTGATTATAGAGAATCAATCTAATATTAGATTGATTTGTAAAATATTACATTCCCTTTCTTTGTGTATACACTTTGTAATATAAACAGCAAAGCACTGTACATTGATGGTAAGACAGAATACAAGAAAAATCTTCTTCTCAAACTTTGTTCTTCTCCTTTCTCTTTGTCGTCCGTTCCTTGCTTGCCTTCAGTTTCTGACATGGTATCAGAGCTTTGGCTTTAAGCTCCATCTTCCGCAATCGATTGCTTTCGAAGCTGCAAGACAGATCAACGTCTTGATTACGAAAGAATCAAATTATGTACAAAGGAAGAAGAAACGAAATTTTTTACCATGAATCCAGAGAATCTACTCCCTGGGACAACCAGCGTTCCTCCCACAGGCGACGTCACACCGACAGGAGAGACACAAGGCCACAGTATCCATGCCATACCTGCAACTTCCACAACCCAGCAACAAATCCAGACTCAATGGCAGATATTCCCGACTCAGGCGAATATGGGGCAGCCCATTCCGGGCCATCCTTACCAATGGGTACCTTATCCATGGTACGTCGGGCAAGGCCCAAATCCATCATTGCCAGGGGTAACGAGTTACCAGAGCAACGCTCAATCTGACGGGAGTCTACCAGCCGCAAGCGGAGCAAACTCAGCCGCTGAGGCAGAGAGAATAAACGGGTCTGGAGAAGCGAGTTCGGGAACAAGCCCTCATCCGGGACTCTTTAATGCGGGTCATGGAACCGGGTTCAATGGGTCGGGTACAGGGACGAATCCCTACCAGAACCTCTCACCCGGATTTTTACCTTTTCCGATTGCGGCCATCACCGGTCGACCGGAGCCAGGCGATCCCTTGCACGTATCAACCGCCGACGGTCCAGAGTTGCGACTGATTAGTTTGCAACTGACCGGGCCAGAAAATACAACAAATGGTCGCAAGACTTCCGGCAGGCCCTCGTCACAAAAGATAAAGACGATTTCCTTGACGGAACCATACCTGTTCCGTCGGATGAAAGGTTGGCGAGGCACTGGCGAAAGTGCAATCACCTGATCCGCACCTAGATCGGCAACTGCGTCTCGCCAGACGTCGCAACAGGCCTCCCACCGACAAAAGATTCAAAAACCATGTGGGACAACATAAAAGAAATGTATGGGAAGCTCGACCGAGCAAAAATCTTTTGTCTCATGCAGGAACTTACAGATCTCAAGCAAGGAAATATGCCTGTCACATCGGTTTATAACAAACTATCATCGCTCTGGAACGAGCTCGAGGCCACAGAAGAAAAACTCGAGGGACCTCCGGAAACCCTCAGGCAATATAAATCCATGAAGGAGAGGGAGAAATCCACTTGGTTTCTTTTGATATTGAACTAAACATACCTAACATTTCGTTCGCAGATCCTGGCGATGGATCCCGTGCCACCCCTCGGCCGGATTTTTCAACTGGCCGTCCAGGAAGAGAGCCAACGGCTCACAGCACCGGAGCAAGCACGAGGAGGCGAGGCCGTCGCTCTCGCTCTTCGCGGAGACCGCCGCAGAAGAGAATCAGGGGTGAGAACCCTAGCCCGGGAGAGAGAAACTCGCGAGGGGCTAGGGTTCGCAAACGCGGACAAAACCCTTAAAAGGGAAGGAACCTATGGTGGAGATTCAATCCGGAGATCTAACGGCCTTGATTTCCCGCGGAGATCTGACGGCCTTGATTTCCAAAAGTGGAGATACTCCACAACATGCAAAATGTCCTAATGGAGTGGTGGAACGTAAGCTCTTCAAGGAGGTTGCACGAGCTTTGAAGTTTCACTCTCGGGCCATATGGGCATCTTTGAAAATGTTTATCACCCTAACTAAAAATCAGTTTGGGAAGTCAATTCGGCAATATATTGGGGAGATTGTGTCCTCACCGCAGCCTATCTCATCAACCGTATGCCTACTCGGGATATTTTTAAAGAATTTTGCATATTAGCCGGTAAATCACCCTTCGAATTACTTTATGGAAAGAAACCAACAATAGATCATCATCGAGTTTTCGGTTGTCTTTGCTATAGTATGTCTTTTCATGGGTTATCTATCCTTTCGCAACTATGGGGCCTCGAGACAAAATGAGTCCACGTGCCAGGAGGTGCATTTTCATGGGTTATCCTACCTTACAAAAGGGCTATTATGTTCTAGATCCATCAACAGGAGAATTTTCCGTGAGTAGGGATATCATTTTTCACGAAACTATCTTTCCATTTCGTGAGTCTACAAAGGATTTGGATATCTGCACTAGTTCTCATCGTTCCTCAATTGAGGAAAATATATCTCCTGAATATTTTCTCGCAGCATCACCAGGACAAGTCGTTCCACCTTCCTCAGTTGATCAATCGACTCAGAAGGCCACATTTGAAAATGACCCTGCTCTTCCAATCAACCCTGAAGATGATTCTGGCGAACCAACCACCAATAATGCTGCGGAAATATCTTCACCTCCACCACCAACGGATCATCCACGACATTCGGGGTGAGCTACGAAACCGCCAGCGTGGACCAAAGACTATGTCTGCGCCTCACTTAATGGACCAGGTATTAACTATCCAATATCTTCATATGTCTCCTTTGAAAAACTTTCGTTGGAGCATAGATGTTGCATTAGTCGTATATCAGATGAGAAAGAACCGTCTAGTTATCATGAGGCATCCAAAGAACCACGGTGGCAAAATGCCATGGAAGCATAATTACAAGCTCTATCTGATAATCACACATGGGAAATAGTTCCTTTGCCCTCAAATCGGAAATCCATAAGATGCAAATGGGTTTATAAAGTAAAGTATAGAGCTGATGGATTTATTGAACGCTACAAAGCTCGATTAGTAGCAAAGGAATATAGGCAACGAGAAGGTTTCGACTATCATGAAACTTTTTCCCCTGTTGCTAAAGATGTCACCGTTCGCTATTTCTTATTAGTTGCAGCCATCCATGATTGGGCGTTGCACCAAATGGTCGTTCATAACGCTTTTCTTCATGGTGATTTGGATGAAGAAATTTACATGGATATTCCTCAAGGCTTACGGAGACAAGGGGAGAATAAAGTATGTCGTCTCCGCAAATCCCTTTATGGGCTAAAACAAGCTTCCAGACAATGGTATGCTAAATTTGCCAACGCTCTCATCAATGCAAACTTCAAACAGCCAAAGTATGATCATGCCTTATTTACATGGACCAGAGGTACGTCATCTATTTACTTGATGATCTATGTAGATGACATTCTTATCATGGGCAATGATGAAGTTGCAATAAAGAGCCTAAAGAAATATTTGCATACTACATTTCATATAAAAGATTTGGGAGCACCAAAATATTTTCTTGGGATTGAGATCGCCCGATCTCATCAAGGAATTTCTCTCAGTCAGAGGAAGTTTGTGTTGGAGATTATATCAAAGGCCGATTTATCAGGATGCAGGCCAGCTGTCATTCCAATCGAACAGAATATCATATTGACTACAGCAGATCACACTGAAGGAACTTCTCAAGATGACCCTATATTACAGGATCCGACGAGTTATCAGAAGCTCGTTGGAAAACTTATTTATCTAACTATGACCAGGCTTGATATATCATATGCAGTGCAGAATCTCAATCAATTTATGCACAAACCGAAGGAATCTCATATGAATGCCGCTCTAAAGGTCGTGAAGTATTTGAAGGGATGTCCAGGACTCGGGATACTTCTATCTAGAAGATGCAACATGGAAATGATGGCATATTGCGACGCAGACTATGCAACGTGCCCTATGAGTCGAAGATCCATAACTGGGTTTTGCATTAAGTTGGGAGATTCTCTTCTTTCGTGGAAAACCAAGAAGCAAGCAACAGTTTCTCTATCCTTAGCTGAAGCAGAATATCGGGCCATGGCAAAGACCACATGTGAAATTGTGTGGATACGAGGATTACTTGGTGATCTCGAAATACAGCTAAAAGGTCCAACGAAGTTATTCTACGACAATGAATCAGCTTTGAAACTTGCGGCGAATCCTGTAATGCACGAGAGGACAAAGCACATAGAAGTGGATTGCCATTTCACTCGGGAGAAGATTCAAGAAGGGATAATCGAAACAAGAGGGATTGGAACTGCTAAACAACCTGCAGATGTATTTACCAAAGCCCTATGTCAAAACAACATGCATATCTACTGAGCAAGCTAGGTGTCTTGGACATATACAAGCCACCAGCTTAAGGGTGAGTGTTGGAAGATATGCAGAAGATTCTGAAAATATATCGGGAATTGATTGATCCACATTTTGATTATAGAGAATCAATCTAATATTAGATTGATTTGTAAAATATTACATTGCCTTTCTTTGTGTATACACTTTGTAATATAAACATCAAAGCACTGTACATTGATGGTAAGACAGAATACAAGAAAAATCTTCTTCTCAAACTTTGTTCTTCTCCTTTCTCTTTGTCGTCCGTTCCTTGCTTGCCTTCAGTTTCTGACAAATCTTGTACTTATCTAGGCCTATGCGACGTATGGAGCAAAGAACTTCAGGAAGTCGCAGTCAAGCTCCAATCACTACTATTCCACTCGACCGGTTACTATTACAAATTGGTTTCTCTCTCGTCTGCAATCAATTTCGAGCAGTAGGCAGTTGGGAAATTTGATTAATAGAATAAAGAATGAGTAGGGAGACGTATGTTTTTGTACAATATTGAAGAGACTTTTATTTGTATGATTAATAAGATTCTCCCATTTAGGCTTCATTTATTTCGCGAGAAACATTTTTCTTATTTTTTTGACATTTGATTGATTTAGGAAATTGAGTTCATGAAATATGTATTACTAGTCCATGAAAAACATATACTTAAATTCACGAAAATTATTTTCTCTTTAAAAAAATCGGAAAAACACTTTCCAAAATATGATTAGATTTCGATGCCTGAACCCGAGACTCGATGTTTAGTCACGGGACTAGTTCCTCAGGCCCCAGAGTTCATAACCAAGTTTCCAACAGCTTGGGTCCATTGAGGCCAAGCCCGAGCCACCAATGCCGACACCCAACTTCATCAAGGCCTGACCCCAATCACCAATGCCCAAGTCCATCAAGGCCAAGCCCAAAGTATTAGTGCTTGTGCCTAATTCCTTGGCACCTAAGCCCAGGTCTATGAAGGCAATGCTCAAGTCCCCAACCCTCAAGCTTTAGTCCCTAGCACTTAGCTATGGATCCACAAAGACCGTGCATGGGTTCTCGACACTCAAGTTCAAGTTCTTTGTCAATGAAATGTTCATTCATACAAAATGTTCTTTTAAAAAAAAAATTTCTTAATTTCTTTTTTCTTTTTTTTTCTTTCCTTTTTTCTCACGCTAGCAATCGGCCAAGGAAGAAGGAAAAAGATTTTTTTTTTAAAAGCAAAAAGAAAAAAATAATTAAACTTTTTGAACTTTTTGGTAATTTCCTCTTGAAAAATCAAATCATAATTTTTATACCAAAAGGCAAAAAATATTTTATAATTCATTATCAAGTTTCAACCAAATACTAGAACATAAATTTATATAAAATATTTTCCAAAATTGTCATATTTTTCATAAAACAAATGAAGTCTTAATTTTGTTATACTTTTCATAATGTAGACCTCAATATGGTTTCGATTTCATATACGGATTGCTGTGCAATTTGCTATCTGGTGAATTGATGGAACGTTTTATTGGAATATAAGTCAATGTCCATATGTTATGGATAACAAATGGGAGCGATATTAACCCACTATCAGGTTGATTTTACTAACACATGACATGAAAATCGAATGGGCTTTGCTAGCATAACAGTCCTTAGGGTACCGTGAGAATAAATTTATTATAAACCATAAATTCTTAAAAAAGTGAGTTCCACAACAATTTAAATTATTTGTGATTTGATTTTTTGTAGTCCATAATAAATTGTTAGTCTCATATTACATTAAAAATTGTTACACAATCATTTCTCAAATTGAATATCAAGAAATCTAACATGTATCATCAGTTTTTTTCTCTTCATCACTCAAAAATATGGAATATCAAAAATAATTTGCGGAAAACAAGTAACAATCTTGGGTATCATAAAGCCCGTTATGCTTGGGAACAGATTTCATGTCGTTAATGCCCATTCCCATACCTTTTTTTTCTTGATTAAAACCATCAAAAATCCTGAACGGGTACACCATCCCAATCATATCACAAAAAATCCTGAACGGATATAACAGCGACAAACCCAACAAAACTTTAAGGCGAATTCGAGATACATATGGTGCGGATGTTCCAATTTGAGATTTCTATTATTATTAACCATTTTCTTTTTGTATCCCAACTCCAAAATTTTGTACTCGCTTTCTCATGCAAATTGGGCCTGTATAAGACAAGGGTGGACGTGGGAATTTTAAGACACGCGAAATAGAAATTTTGCCTTACCCACGTGTGAAAAATTAATGATTTTTTCGTAACTTTATAATTTTCAATACATTGATTATTCCCATGATGTGTACAATCAGCGCCTCCAAGAATTCATGCGAAATTTAGAAGGGATCATAGGCAAGGCGACTTGTCGGGTCAACCAAAGTTTGGAATTCGAATGAGAAGCATGTACAAGTCATTTCCTCCTGGTCTCTTTTCGCCGATGATGGACCCATTGGACTTGTTCGTTCTTATAATCAATATGGATGGGCTGGCCCGACACCAAAGATGATCAGATGTGCACAAAGACTGGGCTTGGAATTAAGACAATGAAAAGTGAAGATGGGGATATCTTAAATCCTTCTAATTTACAAAAAGGTTTACAAAGGTTTCCACACCATCGAACCAAGCACAAAATGTCGTAGCGTCATTAAATTTGAAACTTTCTTTTTTTTTAACAACCATACATAAATTCACTCGTAAACCATCGTACATTTCACTTTTAGTTGTCGCGGACGTCCCATTGCTTTTGGGTTGGACATCCAATATTGTGCCGGGATTGAGAACCGGTCACGACAAGGCTCAACTTCCGTCTTAATCTAGCGGCCAACATTTACGGGGTACGGTTTGACATCATACCATTGTGTGCATGAAGATTTCTCCTCAATAACCAATTTAGGTTTTGGAAATCTAGTAGGAAAATGACACAAATAGTCTCTGAACTTTGCCCAATATATAATATTGTCCCTGAACTTTTAATATATTCAATGTGATTTGTAAACTTTAGCATGTCATGAACTTTTAATTTGTTTAATAAAATCCCTGAACTTCTAGTGTATGTTCAATCTGATCCTTGAACTATATAAACATGTTTAATATTGTCTTTCCATTAGTTCAAGTTCAAGAATAATATTAAACATTTTCATATAATTCAGGGATTAGATTAAATGTATATTAAAAATTTAAGGATCACATTAAACAAATTAAAAATTTAGAAATGGCATTATACATTAAGATAAAACTCATGGACCATGTTGAACAACTGAAAAGTATAAAGACAACATTGTATATTGAATCAAAATTCAAGTATTATTTGTGTAATCATCCAAATTCTATTAGCGGAAACTTGAGGGGATATAAACAAGAACTCTTGGCAATTGGATTAGATGCTACAATGAACTCATGCATTCTGAGGCTTACTTGATTATTGTAATTATCTCTTTGGCTGCATTAGGTAATGTGGGAACGTGATGTTTGATTAGCTGCTTAAACTATGATTAAAAAAACATAATTATAATAAATAAATAAATCCCCCAACCCCACTGCCCCAAGTCGCAATCATCCGTTGGCCAAGATCAAGCCCAAAGTAAATACAAACCCTCTTCTCAAGTGCACAAAGAAACAAAAACATATCAAAGATCCAAACAAGAGGCAGAGGCTTTTTATTATATTAATCAAAAATCTTCCCTTAAACACAACATCTCAAGAATCCAATGACGATTGCAATTAGGAGGGATGAATAATAATCTAATCATGATTATCTCCTCATAACAAATGGACATAACGACATAATCAAACGGACTACCTAACAAGGTTAACCAAAGACCTCAATCCCACGTTCTAATTTTATTCGACTCAACAACGACATGTCCAAACTCTCCGAGAGAGAGTGATCAATTTCCGTGTCATGATAAGAATATTAAGACTCACATACTAAATTGATACACGAAAAGGGCATGAAAAATTGCAAGTGGTTATATGAGTTAGCAAACTAGCAAATACCCATCAAATGATGAATAACAATTTGTCATGCCGCCTTTAAATAATAATTCTTAAAACTCTTGCCCAATATTATAGAAAGTCTATTATATTTTTTGAAGGTTTGGGGAGTTGACCGAACATTTAGATTCCATTTGTTTCACAGAAAATAAATGATTTAGAAATATTTTCCTAAGAATAATTGCATGTATCTAATGAAATAATTCATCAATGGATAATGTTTTCATTATCGATAACAATTTATGTATAAATATTTTTGTGGGGATGAAAATATTTTCTATTTATTTATTTTTATAAATAATACAAAAATTATTTTTTTAAAAACATTTTTAAAATCATTCATCTCTTAACGATAGTTGACGGGCTAATCGAATGAATTAAAAGTTTAAAGATGAGGCTACACCGATGCAAAATAAAAAATAAATAAATAAGAATCATTTGTGTCATTTTCGGTCAATGATTATTCGTGCCATATTTTTATTACTGCATAAAATGTCATATTTATCCTATCATTTTATTTTGTGGGGGGTGTGTGTTATTTTACCATTGGAACAATGATAGGTTGAATTATCGATCTCTGAATCTCTCTCTCTCTCTCTCTCTCCATCATTCATCCCCTACCGGCCACCACCACCCATCTCTCTCTCTCTCTCTCTCTATGTCTATCCACGTTACACCTCTCTCTCTCTCTCTCTCTCTCTCTGACCCTGACACCAACATCTCTGCAACTCCCTCTGTACAAGCTCGCCTTGTCCTTCTCCTCTCGGATTTGTTCTTCTTCCCCGCGAAAGCTTCCCCTAAAGCTGTCCCCTCCTTTCAGATTCTCTCTCTGACAATTCCCCGGCTTTTTCTCTCTCTACCCCACCCACTCCGACTCCGACTCCCTCCCTCTTTCTCTCTCTACCCTCCCCCACCTTGACTCCCCCCCATCGATCATGCTTCAGAGCTCCCTCGTCCCTCAATCCCCCATCGCTTCTCCTTCGACCACCCCCGCCGCCCTCCTCCGCCCCGCCTCCTCCTCCTCCTCCTCCATGAAGACCAAGCGCCCCGACCGCGACCGGGACCTCCCCGGCGCAGGCGCCGGCGCCGGCTCCCCCTCCTCCGGCGACGACCGCCCCTCCTCCTCGAAGCGAACCCACTTCTCCGGCGGGGACGACGCCACCGTCTCCGGCGAGAAGGCCGCCGCCGCCGAGGAGGCCGAGCTGGAGCCGCCGCCGGCGGCCGACGAGGGGGAGGGCAGCGGGCTGCGGCTCCTGGGGCTCCTCCTCCAGTGCGCCGAGTGCGTCGCCATGGACAACCTCGCCGACGCCAACGACCTCCTCCCGGAGATCTCCGTCCTCTCGTCGCCGTTCGGGTCGTCGCCGGAGCGGGTCGCGGCCTACTTCGCGCACGCGCTGCAGGCGCGCGTGGTCAGCTCGTTCCTCGGGTCGTACGCGCCGCTCGCCGGCCGGGACCTGGCCCTCGCCCAGTCGCAGCGGATCTTCCACGCGCTCCAGTCCTACAACTCCATCTCCCCGCTCGTCAAGTTCTCCCACTTCACCGCGAACCAGGCCATCTTCCAGGCCCTGGACGGCGAGGATCGCGTCCACGTCATCGACCTCGATATAATGCAGGGCCTCCAGTGGCCCGGATTGTTCCACATCCTCGCTTCCCGGACCCGCAAGATCCGGTCCGTCCGGATTACCGGGTTCGGGTCCTGCTCCGAGCTGCTCGGCTCCACCGGCCGCCGGCTCGCCGACTTCGCCAGCTCCCTCGGCCTGCCCTTCGAGTTCAACCCGGTCGAGGGCAAGATCGGGAGCCTGCCCGACCCGGGCCGCCTCGCCGTCCGCCCCGGGGAGGCCGTCGTGGTGCACTGGATGCACCACTGCCTCTACGACATCACCGGCAGCGACCTCGCCACCCTCCGGCTGCTGACGCTGCTCCGCCCCAAGCTGATCACCACCGTCGAGCAGGACCTCAGCCACGGCGGCAACTTCCTCGGCCGCTTCGTGGAGGCGCTGCACTACTACAGCGCGCTGTTCGACGCGCTCGGCGACGGGCTCGACGGCGACAGCGTGGAGCGGCACGTGGTGGAGCAGCAGCTGCTGGGGTGCGAGATCCGGAACATCGTGGCGGTCGGCGGGCCGAAGCGGACCGGCGAGGTGAAGGTGGAGCGGTGGGGGAGGAGCTCAGGCGGGTCGGGTTCCGGCCCGTTTCGCTGGCGGGCAACCCGGCGGCGCAGGCCGGGCTGCTGCTCGGGATGTTCCCGTGGAAGGGCTACACGCTGGTGGAGGAGGGCGGCTGCCTGAAGCTGGGCTGGAAGGACCTCTCGCTGTTGACCGCGTCCGCGTGGCAGCCGTCACCGTCCGATTGACCTTACCCTTTTCTCCCCCATGCGGCCCCCATCAAGATCGGACGGCCACGAAGAGGTCTCTGGGTAACGCTGGCATACGACGGGGGCGGTCATTTAAATAATGAGCGCGTGTCCAAATCCGTCGATTTCGAGGCGTATTAAGGAAATTCGGCCCCGTGATTGGGCGATGCGGACATCGGTGCACGGGCGCTGCCGTACGTGCATAAGCAGCCGATGAATTCCTCGGGAGGCTCGAATGGTAGGCGGAATAGCGTTCGGACAACGGTGATTCCGAAGCGAAGGCAAATCTCGTTCGCTTTTGTTGTTGTTGTTGTAATTCTTTTGAGGGATTAGTAGGGCAAATTGTATTTATTTGTCGGGAAAAAAAAACGAAAAACCCAATTTTGTGAAGACCGAAAAGGGTCTTCTTTTTTTCTTTTTTTTAAAATTGTTTATAGCTCCTGAATTTTAGGAATAAAAGAATCAAATTTCTATTCTTTGGTAAACAAAGAGATAGACCCCCGTGACTTTTGGGGATTTGAAGATTTGGTCGCTTTTTTATACATATGTAGGGGAGCAATGTGATTAGATTATCCCTTTTTCCTGCCCCCCTTTTTTTGGGGATTCAAACAAGCTTTGGAAAAAGTAGAGTCGCACAATCTTTGCTTTCGTCTGCAACAGAGGTTCATTGTGGAGATTAAAAAAATGTGTATCCATGTTATATAGTAATTGGCTATTTGAATTTTGGGTTCGATTGATGGAACATGTCCGAAAGAAGATGGTGCTTTTGTCTGAATTCGATCGCCAAAGGTCTACAAAGGACACCGAAGAAATCATAATATATGACCTTATCTTTGGTATGCCCATTGCAAATAATATTCATATGTAAGTACTGATGGGATTTTAACATACGACATCCATAGGATTTGAATATACGACATACATAACTCCAAGCCGATGAGACATTTAGATTTTCATGCTACATTTAGTGAAAAAAATCTAGTGGTAGCCCCCTTATATGAGTTATTATTATCAGGTATCTAGTCAAAGAATTGACTACAACATGTCAAAATCATCCTTTAGTAAAACACAACGAAAGTGTCGAGACGTTTTTACCAAGACATGCAAGATATCAAGGTGAAAGTTCAAATGATTAGCCCCATAAACTTTGGCCATTTACACAAAGTGCCATTGAAAGAGGTCGTAGAGCACATTTGGTTCGGTTTTGGGGAAATGATTTTAAGAAAACGCAAGTACTTTTGAGATAAATGGGTTATCTGAAATATTATACCGTTTGATAAATTGTAAGCTCAAATAGCATTAGAAAATTACTTTAGCATAAATACTGATTGTAAGACCCACATTTGTAAATAGCTTTTGCCATTTTTTTCTTCTTAGTTTGAAAATTAAATTCGGGGTAGGTTGGTCACTGGCCAACCGCCAACCAACCGCCATACGGCTAAATTTGACCTCCGAACTGCTAGATCTCGCCGTCGAACAACCAGATCTAGCTATTGAATGGCCAACTCTAGCATCCTAAGGTCGCGACCTAAAGTGACGCCACCTGAAGCGCAACCTCAAGCAACATTGTCACCTGAGATCGGGGAGACTAAATCTAGCCTCCGAACCGCTAGAACTAGCGGCCTGAGGTCACAACCTTAGGCGACATTGCCACCTAAGGTCATACGACCTCAAGCAACAACACCGCCTAAGGTCACGCACTCAGGTGGCATCACTTGTATTGCGGGTTGCACCACCCCAAGCTGTGGTTGCTGGGGACACGCAACGCCCAAGCAAAGGTGGTGGCAATCATTGGAGAAGCTCGACTCTTAGGCAGCAAATCAAGGAAGACAAAATGAATGAGGAAGAAGATGAACAGTAGAGTTATATTTCCAAAAGCAGGTTCGAACCTGCATTGGGTTTTTAGCATTCCCAATATTGACATTTGGTCAATGGAGTTTAAAAAATGATTGTCAAATGCCTAATATTTCTTCAATGGCCTTTGGAGGCTTAAAGCCCCAAGTCCCTTGGGAATGTTGAACCGAGGCCATAATCGACTTAAACAGTTTCATTTGGGTTAAGCTTTCAAAAAGACTACTTCTCGACAAATTTTTTCTAGTATTTTCGTATCCAAAATAAGGCATAACATGACCCTTCTTTGGGTTATTCAAGAAGTGGAATAATTGTGTTGAGTTTGCTCGATCCTTTTGTTAAGAATTTACCAATTAGAAATTTTGTTAAGAATTTACCAGTTCAATTTTCTAATGAGAGTAAGAATAATAATACAAGCTTGTGACTATATGGAAAGTGATTCTTATTTCTGAATAACATCACAAAGACTCATCCATCAAATGTTGGAATTGAGGTATCACAAATATCCTCTTGAACCACTAACATCCTCGTCAGAGTTGATGCATTTCGTCTAGCAATATTCCTCTTATTCGACATGCAACTCGATTCATTCCTTATCGTCCTAGAAGTTCACTATATCAACAATCACTTCTCTATCTCATCGGATTGGGTATGGGCCTATTTCTCTACGAATCATACATATATTTTGACATCATCTACAAAAAACCCAATTCATTTTATGTGAGCCAAATCCTCAAAAGAATTACTCAAATAATCACTAGAGCTGCTATTTGACTGTCGATCTTAGCTATGAATAACATCATAAGATCTCGCACATATGATGTGGTACTTGAGAAATTACACTTCTGTCCTTCCCTCCTCTTCACTTTATTTATCATAAAGAAAATTAAAAACCCATGAACATCGGACAAAATTGGAAGAAAGCGTATTGAGTAACATCAAATGAAGAGAAATAATCCGAATAAACTTTCAGGAAGAGAGAATGAAGGATTAACGTTATCATTTATTTGGTAGAAGGTAGGGAGAGTTGAAGGGGAAAGAAAGGAAATGCAATGTCTTTTGAAAAAAGAAAACTTAAAACACTAGTTAATCTCAAATCCCTCCAAATCTTCTCACTTTTAGATAGAGTTAGGGGACTAAGAAGTTTACCAAAATAAGCATGTAAGGAAGAAGGTAAATCCCTCTAAACATGCCAATACATTTGCTAGAGATCAAAATATAGAGATAATTATCCAAAAAGTCTCGAACTTAAGAACAATTCGGTCTTAAATTTTTCAAATGAGACAATTTAATCATTAATCTTTTGACGATTTTTCAATATGGTCCTACAGGCTAATTTTAGGCGGAGGTCACTAATGTGGACGCTAGCCGTCCTAAGATGGCATAACCGGCTCTAATGTGAACGATTTTTGTAATTTTTTTAGGATCGAATTGGTTTATAGTATTATAAGTCAGGATTTATTGAAAAAAAAAATTATAATTATAAAAATTAACACAGGGAATCAAGGACGGCAACGCGCACGACGTCATCGCGAGATATTCTAAAATTTCGAAGTATTATAATCGTTAGGAACATCTACGTAGTAAAAGATGCGGGAAACAAGTATTTTAAGCAATGCATACCAGAATTCCAAAACCTATTTTTCTCCATTTATACCGACGGGTGGGTTCGAATCTGTTCCATTTTGCATGCCCGATGTTCACTTTTATCGTTTCGATTTCGTTTATGTCGACCAACCAAGCCGACGGGAACATTGAGAAAGCACGAATTCGACACAGCACGACAAAAACAACTCTAAAATCGACAAGATGCAGGCTCCGTCAGTTTCGTGATAAACAAATAAGTTGGAAAACGTTTTCCCTAAAAAATATCGCTCATATCACTTGATTTAATTATCAATCAAAAAAGAATATTTTCATTATCCACAGTAATTTATGTCTGAATATTTTTTTAGACAAAGAAAATTTCTTTCGTTCGTTCATTTTCGTAAGCAATATAAGCAATTATTTTGAAAAAAATACTTTCCAAATCATTCATTCCTCGTAAAACAAACGCACCCTTAGTTGGCATCATAATCCAATCAGATCATCCAACTAGGCAAGTTTTAGTTCAGCCAAACACAAAAACCTATGATTCCTAACAAAATGCCATCGCATGGGCAGCTAACCCTAATCCACTTAGAATGAGGAAATTGAAAGGGCTTGTTAAAAAATAAAAATAAATAATTGAGGGAGTCTAGTTATTTCAACCAGATGGCGTAGATGGTCCCAAACCAGGCGTCCAGAATATTGAGCTTTGCCCCTAACTTAGCTTTCATTGATTGAGCGTACAAGCAACCACCACACAATATCTCTTCTTCTTTTAGGTGGGGAATGGAAATTTGTACTCAGCCCTCAGCCACCAAACGGTGTCTCGTACTTCAACTTCTATTCAAAACCATTTCTTTGCTTAAAAACAAACTCTCGTCCATCGCACAAATTTGACCACACCAACTTCGAAATTGTCTCCCCCCCCCCCCCCCCCCCCCCCCCCCCCCCCCCCCCCCAAAAAAAAAAAAAAATCAAAGGTACGAACTTCCATCTCGCCCAGATGTTACGTACCGCCTATTAGAATTCCGTCGAATATTGCCATTGAAATAGTCTGTTTGGACTTGTATTGAACTAAGTTTGATTTCATTGGGTATTGAGCTAATCGCGACTCCAAACTCGTTATACGA
This sequence comes from Eucalyptus cladocalyx, assembly GCA_017140615.1. Taxonomy (NCBI): domain Eukaryota; kingdom Viridiplantae; phylum Streptophyta; class Magnoliopsida; order Myrtales; family Myrtaceae; genus Eucalyptus; species Eucalyptus cladocalyx. The sequence goes on along the minus strand of CM029516.1, from coordinate 7,458,875 downwards.
TATACTGGTTGAGCTTAAAATAAAGAAGATTCAAGAAAACCTAGAATGCAACTGCATAGCGATCTTGGTTTTGCAAAACTCTTGACGCAATAATGATCGGTTCAAAAAAGGGGATTTGGAATTAGTCTTTATGGATTCGTGGATAGAACCACCTTCAGCTCGATTCAATAAGTCCTAGTCATTTCCATGAATTGGGAATCAAAAATAAGATTTCATTCACGCGAGAACCAACCTAGAATCGGACCCCACGTCGTATCAAGCTGATTTCTGCGATGAACCAACTCAGACTGCTCCCCTTGATTTGGAAAGCATGTTCATAACTCGACAGATGAAATACTCAAAGACTTTAATCACATTCAGGAGAAATCAGGAAGAGCTACATACAACCAACGACAATGCATCAATCGAATCCATAAGGACCCCTTTTTCTCTGTGCATACGGGCAAGGGAAATGAATGAAAAATAGATTCCCCGACCAGCTTCGACCCTACACTACAAACCATGCAGAAAACAGGCTCTCCGACCAGCCCGTTGCAAACCGAAACAGGCTAAAACGAAATAATAGATGAATAAAATTCGCAATTAAAATGGAAAACCAAATATCAAAACTTCAAACCGAGACAGCAAACTTTTCCTGCTTGGCGGGGACGAGTCCGAGCTAATACCGTTTTCCCAGGATGATCCCGAGGACGACGGAGAAGAGGGCAACTCCGAGGATGAGCTTGAAGGTCATGAAGGGAGACGTGTCGTGGGCCTGAGCTTGTGTCTGTGAAGAGGTCGAGGCCAGAGGAGGCGACGGTTCAACCTTTTTCTTGCTCTTCCTTTTGGATGGGGTCGAGACAGGCGATCCAATGTCCCTGGACTTTATCTCAGTTGCATTCTGTGGTTCGACTTCTCTAGCAGCAGTGTCCTGCGAAAAGAAGACATTGATTGTCAGCAAGTTCATGATGCCCTAAGGAAACTAAACCAACAAAGTCGGAACACAAACAAATCACTGCAGGGAAAAGGTATGTGAATGCCGACAATCCATACATATTAGAAAGAAAGAGCATGGTGGCTCAAGGACGTTATGGAAAGAAGAGGATTTTAGGCCAACTTATATATACTTTCAGTTGCATATGACCCCCTCTTCAGTGTGCAGCAACTTGTTTGAATGCACTTGCACTCAATCTACTGCAGCATGTCATGAATTTGCACCGAATCGAATTTTTCCTGTTTACATTGGATGGCTTCATCCTAAAAAAATGAACTTTCTTTTCCCAGAAGAAACTGACCTTTTCTAGTAGTTTAGCTTCCGCTTGTTGTAATTTGTGCTCAAGCTTGGTGACTTGCTGCTCCAGAGTTACGACTGCTTTGCTTTTCTCTTCAAGTTTTTCAAGGGACTCCTTTAAAGATGCTTCTCGTTCCACAAGTGTTTCTGCTTCCGCTCGTGCCCTCTGCTTCAGTGAATAACAGAAACTCCATTTATTTACTGGTCCAAATCTCCAGTCAAAAGATGTGCTTTGAAGTATGGCAAAAGACACCTATTTCCAGCGAACTAGTATTGCTGGTGGTGTCTTGTGATCTCACATGAATTAGAACAAATAAACAGTACTCAGATTTCCTAACCTCTTCGGTAATGGACTTCTTAGCGATCACCTCTTCAAGTTCCTTGAGACGAGTTTGCAGCGCAGACTTCTCCAGGATCTCGGCCTTAAGATTTTCAATTTCACATTGCAAAGTATCTTCACTTGTTTGCTTCTCCTTTGCTCGTTCTTCCAGCTGGAACATCAAAGATTCAAGCTCTTTCTTTGAATTACCGTATGTTTCACCAAGCAAGTTCTTCTCTTCCATGAGTGAATTAATCTATAGCACAAAACAAAACAAAATGAAATGAAACTTCTATTACCAAAAACCATTCAAGGAAATTCCACTGTGATCATTTGATATGATATGCTGAGATAAGAACATCAGACCTGAGATTTCAGTGTTTGCCCCTCTGTAGTAAGCTGCAGTTCCAACGATTGAAGCTGCTCAGTAACTCCATCCTTCTCAGCTACTGCTGCTGAAAATTTCACCTGTAAATCATTGAGTTTGCCTTCATAAGCAGCCAATTCCTCAGCAAGTTTTAGGTTGGCCTCAGCTAACCCTTCATTCTCCTTTTGTGCCTGACTTGACTTGGCCTGTAGTTCCTCAACAACATCTTCCAAATGCTTCAACTTCAATAGGGTCTCTTCCAGCTCAACCTTTTTCTTTTCAGTAGTCATTGATACTTCATGAGCTTCTTCTTTAAATGCTTCTATTTGGCCTTCCAGCACAATGAGCTTCTCATTTAACTCTTTCGCTTCTGTATCTTTCTGACTGAACCTGAGTTCAGCTTCTTGCAACTGCTTCTCTGCCTCCATTATGCGAGCTTCGCTAGCTGTATGAAGTTCTATAGCTCTAGAGTGCTGATCTTTCAGGTTGTTAACATCGCTGACATGCGAAACAAGCTGCTGAGCAGTGGTTTCCCTCTCAGAAATTGCTGTGTTCAGTGATTCCTGGAGTTCATTAACCCTGTTCTTTAGTTGGACATTAGTCTCGACCAACAGCTCATTGTCTGAAATGGATTGTGAAGCCTTATTTTCCACTTCCACAATCTGCTTTCTGAGTTCCTCAACTGTACCCTCCAAAAGAGCCACTTTCATCACACTCCGATCCAATTCTTCCTTCAAAGTGTCCGCTTCCGCAATCTGCTTTCTGAGTTCCTCCACCGTACCCTCCAAAAGAGCCACTTTCATCACACTCTGATCCAATTCTTCCTTCAAAGAGGCAGATTTTCCCGATGCTTCAGCAACTTGACCTTCATAACCTTTTGCTTGGTCTTCAAGAATTTTCAGTTTCTCAAATAGAGATTTTGCCTCAGAATCTCTGCTGGAGAAGCTTGTCATTGCTTCTTCAAGTTTCAGCTCAAAATCCCGAGTTACAGATTGATGCAAGGATTCAAGCTCTGAGTTTTTCAATGTAGTCTGTTCCAACAATTTCACTTGTTGCTCCATTTGCTCCTCCACAAGCCTAAGCTTTTCCAGGACTTCGCTCTCTCTAATTCCAGAAGCCTTGAGATTGCTCTTAACGCTCTCTAGCTTCTGCTGTGTCAAACCCAATTCATCCCTCAAAAGTTCTAATAGATTTTCTGTTTCAGCAAGCTTCGTAGCGGAACTGCTGGATGCATCTTCTAACCTTTTCTTCTCCTCCGTAGCCACATTCAAACACTCTGTCAGCTCTTTTTCTTTCTCCTGAGCTGTTTGCAGTGCAATTTCCAAGCTTGAAGACCTTGCCTGGAATGCCTCAACTTCTGATGCTAGTTCAGATGCCTTGTCAGAGAATTTCTTGGAATCTGCCTCTGCATCAGCGCATTTCTTTTCCAAAGAACTTATTTGTTCTTCAAGCTCCTGAATTCTGTATTTCTCTGTCTCAAGTAACAATTCCAATTCACTCACCCTTTTGCCCGAATCCTCTGCTTTGGAGTGAGAGATCTGAATCAGATCTTCCAACTCAAGGCTACGCTGATGGGTCATTTTGGCACGGTCCTCGTGTTCAGCACATTTTCCCACAGTGCTCTTCAAATTCTCTTCAAGTTCAGAATGTCTCATAGATGACTGGCTCAGGGAAGCTTCCAACTGGTTAATTTTATCCTGGTATTCCTGTATTAAAGTACTTTGTTGTTCCTTTCCCCCCTCCAATTCTCTCAGTGTGGTAGTGAGTTCTGACACCTTGGCAGCAAAGTCTTCCAGTTCTCTCTCTGCATGACTGCTTGTCTGTACTGCTAAATTCAATTGTTCCTCCAGCTCCTTGTTCTTCTGTTCTGCTGCTATAAAACACGCCTCTAGCTCTTTCATTTGGGCCTTTGCTTCTTCTGCTGCTGCAGTCGAAGCTTGAACAATACTCTCAAGCTCAACATTCCTCTGTGTAGCTGCTGCTGCTGCTTCTCCAGAAGCATTATGGAGCTCTTCCAAGGATTTCAACTTCTGCTCAAGTTCTCCATTATCTGACAATGCCTGAGACAGAAGAGAATCTGCTTTGGAGAAGTTGTCTTCTGATAGCTTCAATTTGCTTTCAAGTTCCACACATAGATCCTTCATGAGCGCCACATTAGCATTGAGATCACCCACAGTTGCCTCAATAGCTTCTTTCTCGGTGGCTAGTTTTGCCAACTTTTCTTGTACATCCAAAAACTGTACCTGCTGGGTTTTGAACTGACCTTCAAATGTTCCCCTCATATTCATTTCCTCCTCCAGCTTTAATTTGATCTGCTCCAGTTCTTTAACCTTCGCTTGAAGATCATCCTTCACAGATTCCAAAGTATCCTGAAGGGTTGTAAGATCTCCCTTCACCTGAGATTCAGAAGCCTTTATCAAGTCCAACTCCTGCATCAACTCAGTTATGGCACCTTCCTTCGAAGAAAGTCTCTGCTCGAGTTCCAGCGTTTGTGATTTTGAAAGCGTCAGCTCTTGCTGGACAGCAGAAAGTTCTGCTGTTGTTTTCTCAAGCGCTTCTTCCACTTTCAGATTTTCAGCAGTCTTGTCATAGAGGCCTTTCATTTCTTCCTGCAGGGAAGTCATCTGATCCTCCATTTCTTTTGCACTCAGCTTTGCTACTTCCAGAAGTTGTTCGAACTCCAAGGCTCTCTTCGTCTGAGACTCAGCATGTGAGCCACTTTCTTTGTGCAGCTCCTCAAACTTGCGTGCTTCGCCTGCCGAGCACTGCAGCTCATGCTCCAACTCTAGCAACCTCTTCCTTGAGTGCTCATGCTCAAGTTGAAGACCATCAAAGTCCTCTTTCACATTGATCAGCTCCTTGTATTTCACTTCCTGGGCTTGTAAAGCCTGCTGCAAAGTGCTAAGTTCAAGACCATATTTCTCTTCAGCTTCAATAATCTGCTGTTGCAATTTCTTGTGATTGTGTTCAAGTTCTTCATACTTCTTTCCGCTTATCTCCAACTTCTCCTTTGTTTGTGAGACCTCATCCTTCAACTGAATATTCTCAGATTCGGTATGCTTTAGTGCGCCAACCACTCTTTCCAATTCAATCTCTAGCTCTTTCATCTTCTCTTGGGTTTCTAGCAATTCACGGACAGAATTACTTGAACTTCTCTCAAGAGAAGATGTATCGTGCTGTGGTGAAGTCGATTCCACCATGTGGTGACTGTCCTTCCCTTCGAACGACTCTTTCTCTACTTTAATGAATTCACCATCCAAGGCAGTTTCCTCCTCCTCTTTTTTTCCTTCCTTGGCAGCAGGAAGCACGTCTCCATTTAGAGCCTATAGTAAGATCATCATTATTCATATAAGTACCACTGAATACATTCACAAAGGTCCCCTTTTATGATCCTCCCCAAAACTAAAAGCTCAAAATATTGTAACAGCTATATCCAAGGAACAGATTGTCCTTGGCAATACAGTTTTTTAATAAAAAGGGAGGGAAGTATCACTTTAAGATTTGTGTTTTCAAGAGTAATTCACAAATTCTTTTAAGTAGGAAATGATAGTAATCGCCATATAACTATAAATACAACTGCAAGGGCAATTGCTTTACCCATCTTTAGCTTTTTCTGAGAACAGCAGATCAGAACTACGAAGCTAGCCAAAATATAAAACAGATTATCAACTTCTTCCATCTGCAGAATGTCCAGAAACTCATCCTAAGTAAATGCTAAGGGGAAATGAGAGTGAGTGAGTGACTTGAGAAGCCCATATTAAAGTTGTTAAATTCAACATCAATATATAATATAAGGCGTATAGCCAAAAAAGGGTGGGGAGGAATGTAGTCTAATAGCTACCTTAACAAGATCGGCATTGATCTCGCTTTCATCAATGGCTTTAGTGACAGGAACAACTGGACTGGCTTTTGTCTTTTCATCCATTTCTAAGGAAGGCTAGAAGTACCCCTTTCTGTCCGTTCAGAATGCCTGGCAAATTCATTCCCAAGTTACAATTAGCTATGAAAAACATAATTGGAAAACAAGAATAGAAAACCACAGATTACAAGAGAACTAATAAAGATCTTATTGGCCTTTGATGACTTTGAGCAAACAAAACTTGTTACCATGCAGGACATTTGAACATCAGTTTGTGGGAATATTCAGTTAAACTATTTCATGGGCAACTATATAATCCAAATGAATTAATGGAATGAAAATGTATATGCACCAAGTCGTGCCAAGTTCAGTAAAGATGAGGTGTTAACATGTACTTCCATGCAATGCAATGCCAATATAAAATAAGTAGAAGCACAACGAATAAAAGGCCATAACACAACTGGATCATGAGGAGGGCTGATAATTTTTCGTACAAGATGACACAATCGGATGTAAAACGAATAGGCTATTCCTTTTCTATTTTCTAAAGATGTTCTAAGAAAATACAAGTAACAAGACAGATAAAATGTGAGTCTTTTCAGTCCTTTGGAGGTATCATGTCTTATAAACTTTCACCCTTAGATTAAAATGCTGCAAATCTCAATCGTTCAACATATATCAGCTCCTCAATAAAAAAAAAAAAGAAAAACAAATATATATATTTCAGCTTGGAGCTTTGTGATTTTGTGCTTTTCGATCCAACGGTTAAAGATTATAAAAGCATGGGACCCCTTAACTGTCATAGAATCACACAAAATCTCAAAAGTTCTCCAATAAAAGAAAACTCAAAAGTTTGTAAAAATATAAGTTAGAGATCCATCTCTCCATTTTTAAGCAGAAGTATATCTAGAGAATGATTAAAAGAATCATACATACATACATACATACATACATACATACATACATACATGCATATATATGTAGATATAAATTCTACTTCATTTGATCTTTCTTTAACAATTTTACCGATAATTCATTAAGAAATACAAAAATTCATAGAAATGACCATTCTCATATTAAACCTGTGAAATGTGATGAACATATATAGTAGAACAATTCTAATAATATATCACTCTAGTTTCATAAACAAAAAGTACGTGTTGAGGTAAAATAAAATTTACTAACCAAAAAAAAAAAAAAAGTTATAATATAATTTGTATTTTGTACACCTGCATTACTCATAAAAAGATGTACACCTACATCTGGACAATTGAAACAGAAAATATAAAAAAAAATTTCATTTGTTTAAAATCCTGTATTCATTTTGATTTAACCATCCCATCAAAATATATAATACGGTTTGAATTTTTAAAAAAAATGGAGTATGTATACATCAAATTTTTTTTTTTTGAAAATTTCAATTTTTTAATTTAAAGAAAAACCAAATCATATTTGTCCCAATAAATAACAAATAAAAATCAATTTTCCAGATCTGTAGTTTAAAAAAACTATTTTAAAGAAGAGAATGATCTCGGATAATGCAAAATGCACGGATATCTCTAAGGCACCAGCCACACCAACCAAGATTCGTACAGCATACCGACAACACCGACGGGGGATCTAAAGCGGGGTCCCTTCAATCTCACACCTCCAAATCAGACACACATGCAAAGGCCACGATGACACCTCCTCAAGATTCTCAGCTGCCAGTCTTTTATGTACTTTAAAACTCTAAAGGGTACACCGCTTTATATAATCTGCCACCATTTTTCATCCCCTATCGAAACCTTTTCATATATAGTATTAAAAATCCAAAATAATCTACAAGCATGTAAAGTTTCCTTATAACACTTGAAAGTATAAAATAAATTCTGCATTTCGATAGAAAGTTATGCAATTTTTTTGGGAAGAAATCTATGCAATTTTTTGGGAAGAAATCTATGTCCTTTAATAACCCAAAAAGACCCATTCTATGTCTCGTGCAATAAATTAGAATGACCATATTGAGAGCAAATCGTGCTAGATAGTGGAAGGCCCACGTCAAACTAAAATAACCTTTTTTTTTTCTAGACATCGACGGATGGCAATGCGTTAGGATACCATATAAAGAGAGAGATCAGAGGTGACAATACGACAAGAGTAGAAAAAAAAAAAAGGGGGGGGAAGCAAGCAAGAATTGCTCTCCCTAAATAGGAAGGAAATCATTAGTATCATTAGCACACATCATGAGATAACACGTGGCATCACTGTACTCCAGAACATATAAATAAATAAATAAAAGGGAGAGAGAAAGAATTCTCGTTGTAAGAGTGTCTAAAGCTCTCAGCGACGCTCAATGTCAGACTACCCCCGGTCTCGTGATCTACTACGCATACATGTGATGCCGCCAGGCGGACCAATCCAAGATCCGAACAATCGCAGACCGGAAGGTGAACCGGCATCAGCACAAAAAAAAATGTCTCAATCTCGCGCTGTTACCCCGTCTCTTTCCACTCAAATTACTGCCCTCTCCGCAATCCACGTTATAAAAAAAATCCACCGTACGGCGCGAGATACTCGCCATACGTGCGCAATCCGAACCTAAGCCAGGGCTAAAGACAGCGACGCACACCAACCCAGCCTTCTATTTTCAGCAAAAGATCCAATTACACACGACAAATTGGCATTTTTCCTTTATATCATTTCGACCCAGTAGGAAGGCCTTTGCCGCTCACCATGATGGAAAGCAGCGGCGCTCCTTTTGCGGGGGGGAGGAAACACTCGGTGACAAGCAAAGCACTGACCGATGATGGTTCAACCGTAAATAGATCCTAAAGCTCAGGGCCGGGGCGGGGCGGGGCCGGGCGGGGTCCCACGGGAAAGGAAGAAATAGTTTCCGAGTAAATAAAACAAGCCAGGAGTGGCTGTCTGTGCGAATTTCAACACATAAACCAAAGAAAGCATTAGTGGGTGGAGCCCATAATCGAGGTGGGGCCAGATTCCTCTCTCCTTTTTTTCACAGCCCTTTAGCTTTTTTTTCCTCGCTTTTTCCCCATGGATTTCGAGAAGAGTTTTTTAACCGCGTGGACAGCTCAATCACACACAGAGAGAGACACAACGATTCCTTCCCCGCCTTCCTCGTAAAAACCATCGATTCCTCCTTGATTAATTGACTGATTAGCGCCCCCGCCTACAGAGAAAAGCCACCTCGAACAGGAGAGGGACAGCTAATCGCCCACTGTTGTTGTATATGCTCGTACGGTCGTAGAAACCGAAAGGAAGTGTGGCTACAGCGGACGGTTTTCCAGAAGTGGAGAGACGGTGGTGATCTTCGAGAGTAGCGAGAAATGGCGTGCGATGCTGCGGTTTGATCTGGAAACATGCGCCTATACAGCAGAGAGTCTGTTGAGCAGACGATGGATTGAGTGGGATCAAAGAAGGAAGATTCCGTGCGAGTGAAGGTATCGGAGAAGTGAATCTGATCGGAATTTGCAGGTGCGGTGGAGGAGAAAAATGCTTCTCGGATTGAAGGATCGGAATCATCGAGATCAAAACAGGGGCGGGGAAAACAGGGAGCGACGAAATCAGACGAAACTTTTTACCAAAACCGGCAGATTAGATATTAGCGAGACAGAAAGGAGACGTCAAACAAAAAAAAAAAAAAAACCGCGGAGGAGAAACAGGGGAATGGCGAAACCCGGACGGCAACGGCAGATCAAAATCGAGCCGGCCGAGAAGTTCGACGGAACTAGGACCAGCGATCCACGTTCAACTCGGCGGCTTCGATCCGATCGAGCGATTACCGGCGATCGGCCGCGGCCGTGCTCCCGGCGCGCGAAGACGAAACAGGACGCGGCCACGCAGCAAGCACGCACTAGCACGAGACGGGCGATGACGTCCGTCGCGTCGCCGATCGGAATCGAGGAATCCGCCGCCGGATACACGGGACGGCACACGAAAGCTCAGCACGCGACTCCGCCGCCGCCGCCTCCGACGCCGCGCGACGGCACAAAGCAAAACGGTCAACAAAAGCCAAAGCGGAATCAACGATAGAGAGAGAGAGAGATTGCCTTAGAGAGAGAGGGGGGTGTGCGGGAGGCGTTTCCGATCGGGCGGTGCTGAGTTCCTCCCGCTCTGTTTTCCTTCGCAGAACAGGGGAGTGACGCAGAGGGAGAGGAGAGGGGGATTGATGATGATGGTGATGATGATGATGGTGGTGGTGGTGGTGGTGGTGAATGGAATTGAAAGAAGAGATGGTTGGAATATGAAGGGGAAGGGGAAGGTGTAGTAGTCCACTTCCTCCTTCTGAGTGGCGTGGGGTCCACCCCCCCCCCCAATGCGGGTCCCACCCCCCGCCACAGCCCCATCCGACGGAGCGCGCAGTAGGGTCCACCGGGTCCTCTCCTACCCGCTGCCGCAGCGCCGCCCTCCCCGCCCCACCCCAACCCCTTTTTCTTTGTTTTTCCTTCTCTATACGTGCTTTTTCCCATTTGCAACCCCGCGTCCGCCTCCATTTTACAGTCGTGCCCCTCAGCTCAGCTTGCTGGCGTTTCACCCGCCGTCATTTCACGACCGCTCCCCATCCGTTTCGCTCAAAATTTCACGTTAAAGTAAAACGTTTTCTTTTTTAAAGAATGCATTTATTTTGCGAAAAATTAATAATATTAAAAACATATTTTGCGACTATAAGTTAAAATAATTAGTCGAAAATAAATATTTTCATTACCCACAACAATATTTTCGTGGACGATTTTTGTCTACTCGTATTTATTTGTGATGTGGCAATTAATTTTAAAAAATATTTTTTTTAGATCATTTTTTTTCAGATTATTCATTTTTTTTCGTAAAAAATAAACAGAGTTAAAGTATTTTTCATATTTGTTTTTCACGGTGGGTTATGGAAAGTGATTTCCTTCTTATCAGAAGAAGAAAATCATTTTCCTCCCACTTAAACTTGTTGTTTTCAGTCCATGAATTACTTTTCAAATCATTTGTTAAAAAATTTGTAAAAGTAGTTTCCTTCAAACAAACAAATCCTAAGAGAAAATTGACATTATAAAATAAGCATGTTCAACACTTAACAATAATTCATCGCCTCAATTAGAATACCAATGTTCTAGATCAATCTCAATACATATACTTATCATCTCTTATTTTGCAAGACTCTTTGCAAATTTTTAATTGGAAACTCCAAACTTTTTGGTGAACCAGCGTCGTGGCGGCTGATTTTCTCCGGGTCACGTTCGATAAATCCCCGAATTAACTCCCCTATCTAGTAGCACTCTTGCCCTAAGCAATCTTACCAATGTAGACAGCTACCCCAGCCATTACATCAAAAGATGTTTCTTATTAGCTAATTTCAGTTTTACATGTACATAATCTCAAGATTTGTTTCTGACGTACAATTCGATTCATTCTTGCCCACTCCGCCGTAATAAAAGTCCATTATCAAGAGCCGGCCCTTGCTCAAGGTCTTCTCATCAATGCTGACGTGGAGGACATGAAGGTCATTGGGCAAATGATCCAAATTAAGAAGAAAAAAACGATGGCCCTTTTGGTCTCGAAGTGGCGGCCACCGGGCGACCGACCAAACCGTCCTTCACCATGCGCAGCAGGAAAGATTGGGTCAGATGCCGACTCTGTCATTTGGCTTTGCCTGATAAAGACCCTCGCTCTTCCCTTTTTGTATATTGAGGTTCTTTCCTTTTGAACTTTTCAATCACCTCCCCAAAAACTAAAATAAATCTATTCTATTTTAGCCCCGCTTTTAAAACATTTCGTTGTCATTTACACCCTTGCAGGAACTTAAGTAAGCCCTTAAACTATTTCATCTTAACAACTTTTGAACATAAAGCACCTATAGGCTATAGGTATTTCCCCCTCTGAGAAAGAAAAAGTTACAAAGAGAAATTAAAGGGGGCTAGGCATGCGTGTATCGGCACATTAAATATTATCCTTGTAAGAAACCCAATACCCTTATACATCTTAACTATTGATTACATGATTTTTTTTTTCACCCAAAATTTATTCTAGTTATTCTGAAAAAACGATTATATTTGCGGGGAGGGGTTGGATTTGCGATTATTCATCCAATCGCCTATTCTCTTTTATAGAATAAATTATGGTAAAGCATCGATCGTCAATTGAGATGAAGTAATGTTGGTTTTTTGGGTAGAGTCATCTTGTCTTCTACTTTACTCTCTTTTTAAAGGCGTGCTTGATTTAATTTTTTTTTTTAAGTTGTTTAATGCTCCATTTAAAGATTCAAGATTCGGGATTCGTGGGGGAAGTTCATTTGTCTAACGTCATCGATATTATTTTTTTTCTTTCAAGATGTGCACCAACCATTCAAGTTATCTCCATCTTTCTTCTTTTTAAAGAGAAATCTCAGCAAGATTCGACCAATGTTTCGTGGTCAAAACAATTGTCTGTATAAATAAAGTTTCCATGATGCGGAGATATAAAAAAAAATAAAAAATATATATAATATAAAGCAGTAAAAAAAATTATTTATTTGATGCCTAAAAATCCAAAAAGTAATATAGGAGACAAGAAATAGAAGTACCTCTCCGATGCCTCTTTTTCTAGCTTATTATTACATAAAAGATATTTCGAAGAAAAATATAAAAATTGGCACCGATTAGCTAACGGCAGTAAAAAGGTAATCAAATCGAATTTTTATTTTATTTTATTTTATTGCTATGTGCTGATTTTTTTTCCCTCTTAAATAGGAGAAAAAGAAAAAGAAACTAGAGTTTCATGCGTCTAAGCATCGTTTGGGAGCAACTTTGAAATTAGGCTCTCCTAATAATGGGGCAGCAAGAAATTACATGCGCGCACTCAATGGATGCCTTTCTTCATGTACCAAAAGGCATTTCTCTAAGGAACCAGTTAACTTGAATTAGGGTTTGTTCCATTTGATGGTGCAGGAATTCTTTTGGGACACTACACTCGACCTACATTCTAAACGCTCCAACATTTAAAAAATTATTGGCTTTTTATATGTCGGAATGCTGCACTTGTACTCTTTATCGTGGCTATGTTATAGATATATTTACATAACTAGAACTCGATGTGTGTGTCACGCATGTACAAGCATGAAATTTATTTTGAGATCGTCTTGAGAATGAATAAATCACAATTTCATCATTCATCATTGTTAGAGGGTAGTGCGGATGTCGACGATTTTTTGGGGAAAATTGCCTGGTCAATTCTATAACAATTATACAAATGTCGGTTCATTCTTAAATTTTTTAATTTTGTCAATTTATCTTAAGCATTTACTCAAAATTCCTATTTAGTCCTTTCGGCCAATTTTTGTTTGAAATCGTCAACATGGCAGTCCATTCGTCGCTTGTCATGTCAACGATTTATAGCCGAAATGACTATATTGGAATTCCGCACAAAAAAATTAAAACTAAATTGACAAAATTGGAAAATTCAAAATTGAAATAATAGGTTTAAAATTGATTAGATAATTTCTCTCAATTTTCTAGTGGATACCAAATTCAAGATTCGGATTTGTAAATGGTTTAGATAGCGCACTTAAATGTGACGGTAAGGAAATCTCTAAGTATTCACAGTCATCATTTCTTGAAGAATCTCTAGATGGGAACTTTTCTTCTTTCATTTTGGCGTTGATGGTGTTGAAATTGTGGCGTTTAGAAAACGGCAATATATATGTCAAGAACCCCTGAATTGAATGTTGAATGTTAGACTTGGAATTCGGCTGATAGCTGTGTGGCAAAACTTCAGTCTACCAAAATGTAGTCCTAAAAAGGATTTCAACACTGAAGATCTACTTAATTTATACAATTCACAGGTGAATATATCTGTGATCCGGTAAATATAATGAGAAATTTTGATTTAGGAAACAAGTATGATGCTAATTACTATAGTTTTTTTTTTTTTTTTATCAAACTAAGTTTTAAAGAAAACATTCACCACAAATGAAAAGTGAGCACAGGTGGGTCTGGGGGGGCCCTGGAACAGAGCAGAATGACTAGATCTTGGCTGGATTTCTGCTTTAATAATGCCCACAAAAAGTTACGTGGACTAGTAGTTTTAAGATATGCAAAGTTCAAAGGTCAAACATACACAAATGGTCAACCAAGGGCTCTCGCAATGCCGCCCACAATGACATCCGTCCTAACTCCCTAATAAAGCGAACTAAAGAGTAGGAATCAGTCCATTGTGTAGACAAGGAAAAGCTGCAAAAAGCAAAGAGAAATTGCTGACTCGTCCCCAGCTATACGTCAAATTGTATTTCGTCCCCCTCGTCCTTCTAGTCTTTTATTATTAAGTGAATACCACGATTTTTGAATACGCTACAATGGGACCTTGAATTTAGATTTACGGCTGCAGCTGAACCTACAGTCGGATTGTGTGATGTGATTGCCATGACTCTTATGTTTCATAATACATGTTTTGAAAACCATGCAACCTAAACTTTGGACGACGGAAACTTCTTAAAAACTGCTGAAAACCGGGGGCGATACCACTCCGAGTGTCTGAATAGTATGGGAAAATTACCAAAATAGTCCTAAACATTTTTCATTAATATCAAGTCAGTCATAAACTTTTCAATTGACCATTTTAATCCTAAACATTATCATATTAGTACTAATTCAGTCATTCCGGCTAATTTAAGCCGAAAATTGCCAATGTGACTGCCGGTGGTATTATGTGCCACCATGTGGACAAATTTTATAAATTTTATATTTTTTCAGATTTTAATTTTTTTTTTTTTTTTTTTTTTTTTTCATTTCTCCTTACCCTTTGGCCGGTAAGGTCACCGGCCGACCATCACCAGCCACAGGATGGTCAAGGCGAGGGCCCTTGTGCCCTCACCGATCACTGGCGAGAGCATCGCCCCCACCCAAATCCAAGTGAAGGCTCAAACCCTCGCCCCTTTGCCAGCGAGGGCTACCGCGCCCTCGTCATTGACCACAAGCAAGGGCGTGGCAGACCTCACTGGCCAAGAGCGAGGGCCTCCACACCCTCCTCAGCCACAGGCGAGGGCGCGAAGGCCCACACTCGTGGCAAGCGAGAGCCGCAATGCCTCAAGCAAGGCCGTCATGGCCCTTGCCTAGATCTGGGCGAGGGCTCGATGCCCTCCCTCGTGGCAGGCGAGGGCGTCACACTCTTACCTAGATCTAGGTGAGGGCCGCCGAACCCTCGTCCGCCATGAGCGAGGGCCGCCGCACCCTCACTTGGATCTGGGTGGGGGTCGATGCCCTCGCCTATGACCGGCAAGGGCGTGGCAACCCTTGCTAGTGGCTGGCAAGGTCGCGAGGGCCCTCGCGCGAACCAACCAATGGTCGGCGATGGTCAGTCGGCAACCTCACCAGCCAAGTGGTAAATGAGAAAGGAAAAATAAAAATAATAATTTAAAAAATCTAAAAAAATATTTTTAAAAAATTATAAATTTTGTCTACATTGCGCCACATAAGACCGCTAGCAACCGTGTCGGTAATTTTTTGCTTAAATTAGTCGAATGGACTGAATTGGTACAAATGTAAAAAGGTTTAGAACTAAATTAATCCCATTAAAAAATTTAGAATCGAATTGATACCAATACAAAAGGTTTATGACTTTTTTTGGTACTTTTCCTGAATAGTATACCATATGAAAACTGCAGCATCCTTTTTCACCGTTGAACCTGTTTCGAAAAGCCGTATCGAACGGTCTCGTGTATGAATCGCCTGCAAATTTCTTCCGATGGAGAAACTCGATGGGTTTTTACATTGAATCCGCCCCTCCTATTTCTTGCAATGGAGACAAACGGAATGGACAAAAGAAAACGACGGTCAAGAATGGGTGATGTCGACTGACCAAAAAAAAAGAATGGGTGATGTTGAAGACGGGCACTCAGGGAAACGATGACAATATCTAAGTCAAAGAGTCAATCGACCAAAAGAATAAATCTCGATTTCAAATAACCAAAAGGCAAGTTATAAGCTAAAAGTCCTGCCCCTGAACATCATGAGATCAAATTTATGAACGGGGCTAAAGATCATCTAAATTCATCGTTAAAAACTCCATCCTCTTAAACCCATCTTGCATTCCGAATTACTTGGTCTTGCATCATGTGATGGATTTCATTCACTGTGGATGCTTGTGAGGAGACTTCCCCGAGATCAAGCAGCGAATGCTGAGATTAGATTACTAAACTGCATTTAACTCTCAAATCAGATAATGATTTGGAAAACCAAAGAGAGAACTCGGCGAAAAGTTATTGACATAGCCTCCTTCTATTAGGCAAGTAATAAACTAAGCAAGTCAAATTAAACACAGGTCCACATATGAGCTATTACAAACCACCCACAACCAGCTTTCCGCTGCATTTGCTCTCAGACCACCCGCATGTTCACCAAGTTCAGATAATCTCACTCGAAAGCTATATCGACAAAAGTCGTTCCAACACCAACTTAATTTCACGAAAGTATGCATGGCCACAGATAAGGCTAGCAAAGATCACCTGTTCGCCCATGCAACTATATTGTGGTAGAATGCCTTTCTTTTTCATCAACAGCGGAATGGGAAGAAATTACAGGCAGAGGTGAGGGGAAAAATAAGATATTTGGTATACATTATCTAAAAGTGCACAGATGAATCAGAAAAGGCGATATAACAGATAATGTGATTAATGCTGAGCCAATGCAAATGAGAATTTGAAATCATCGCTCAAGAATATGCATGTCGTGTACACTTGAAGGAACCAAGCAAATGTTGGTCCTAAAGCCGCAGCAAAAGTCGATTAATGGAGTACCAGGCACATTCTTGAGGAATAGCCAACCTACACCGATCAGATGAAAGCAGAAGTTCTCCAACGCATGGAATGGGGTGTTCACTACATGTACAAACAAGATTAAATAGTAAAGTCAACAGTCGCACCTCCACACCAGAGACAAACATAAAACTTGGCCCTGAATATCTCAACGCTGATCACAATACAACATGCGGCCGCCAGACAGCTGCAGTTTGGATGAGGGAAGAACTATCCCCAGGCACTTTCTCATTAACAAATCTGAACAGAGTAAATATGCCGTGATGCTAACAGATAAATCTGTCAGTAAATGCACCAGAATGAACTGGTCAGCAGCACGAATTGCAATCATTGTGTGTCCGCAAGCAGCTTATGTTCAAGTGAATTCCGATTTCTCAGCTCACCAAAACTTGATGGTTGGAGGAGGTACTACCAAGCACTCAGAGTCAGAATCCTATACTTGATCACCTAACGACAACTTTAAACCAGACCCAGACGGAGGTTTCTGATCAAGTCCCCCCGGGATGAACACTGGCAACTGCTTTGAAGCCGCATCTCGCTTAAACCGAGATTCACGTGGTAAATTCAGTGCCACCCTCTCGAAGGCCTCTCTAGAACCTTGACCACCTTCAGCTCTCAAATTATCCCTTACTGGGACACTTAAAAGTGGACCACCAAAGAAGATAGAATCCCCTGTGTACGTGAGTTTTTCTGCCTGCTGCACCAACGATACTGCCTCAGAAGATGAAGATTCCTGCTGTGGAAGCTTTCTTCCATAACTATTCTTTTCTACTCTAGGATTTGGCTTTGCCAAAGTTTGATTGGATAATCTATTTCGAGCTTCTGAAGCAGATACAGGGACTGAGATGTATCTACCTGCTTCTTGGTCCCAAACAACTGATGTCCTTTTGACATCTCTAAGAATAGAGTGGGCTGGAGCCGATAGGAGTAATGGGTCGGTGCTACTTCCCTTTTGCACCGTTTTATTATCAAATCCTAGTCCAGGATTCGTTACTGGATTGTTCAGACCAGAATAAGTTGCCCCAGAAGTTACAGGCCGATCAGGAGCAATTCCAGGAACTGAAACACCCAAACCATAGCTTTGCGGTAGAGGGCTAAGTGTAACAGTCTCGTGAACATGGCTTGGACTGCTTATGCTACTCGCACTTTGAGTATATAATTCACTCTCTTCCTGGCTACCCTGACTAGGAGCAAATGAGTTCCTAAACTGAGACATCCTCAGATCATTTTTAATTTCCTTATTTGCCCCCATGTCGGTGCTCACACTACTTCTTACACTGATGTTTTCACTAGAGCTTAAATCAGTATCATGTAAACGCCGACCATCAACAGGTCGCAATACCGAGGACGATGCCCTAGCTCTGGCTGCTGCTCTCATGGCATCATGAGAATCCAATTTGGCGAGCCTCCATGCACTAATACGAACTGGCCTTTTCGGAGCCTTCTGCCCTCTGTCTACAATTCCAGCTGCATCTGGGTCCACAGTTGATGGAACCATTCCAGGGTCCAGGTGAGGTATAACTTCGTCCTGTGCAGTATAATAGCTATGTAAGAACCCATCAACTTTGTTGAAGCTTATTATTGGCATGCTGGAAAGGATGCTTTTCTGCAATCAAAGTGAGAAACCCGCACAAGGGAATAACCAGCCCAAGATAACCATGCACATGAAGAAGATGGCATGAAATAGCATGCCACCCACCGAATGGATGGGAAGTTGATGATGAAAAAAATGTTGCCTAAGGAAATCTATGAAATTCAGTACATAAAGAAAAAGAGTAACTTCAACTCGCACACGAGAGGAAGAATGATGATGAAGGTAGAATCAGCACCTAAAGAGGAAAAACAGATCATGAAAAGTGAAAGCATATCAGCGTTTTACCAAAGGGGGTACCAACCCCTGTAACAGATCAGTAGGGAAAGGCAAAAGCGCATCATGATATAGAACATAGGAGAAAAGGCATTGGACCTTTGTAAAAATGATTCAGTAAATTATTTGTGTGTCAATTAAGTTTGGAGACACTTTCAATTAAGTCATACCTCATCATTTTGTCACTTGTTGGACAAATATTTAATCCGATTGAATATTCTAAAACGATCAGTTAATTAATTGAAAGCCATCTCAAAGTTGAGCCGTCGTCAATCCAAGTTACCCAATTTAACAATTTAGGCTGAAAGATCTAAGAAATGTGTAAAATTGCGGGAGCAAAGCAAAAGCCAGCAAAAACATTCTTACTAATTGCGTAGCTGGGCTTAATTAGTCTTACTCACTTGTAAGTCTCCTTTCTACCCATTTAAAATCTCATATTTAACCCCTCTAGAAGTGGCTAGACCACGTAGTCAGCCATCTAAAGCCCTTACAGGGACAGGAATCTGCTGCAAAGGATATGCCATGACACTCACTTGGATCATTAAGTGCACCAAAATTAATAAAAACATCAGACACTGAGGAAGTACCTGATAGTCCACAAAAACTCTTGGAGGGGTGCACCATGAACCTTTGTACTGC
Organism: Eucalyptus cladocalyx; assembly: GCA_017140615.1. NCBI lineage: Eukaryota > Viridiplantae > Streptophyta > Magnoliopsida > Myrtales > Myrtaceae > Eucalyptus > Eucalyptus cladocalyx. The sequence continues at coordinate 7,439,786 of CM029516.1, read as the reverse complement.
AAGCCAAGAGAACTGCCACCACTGAAGCCAGTTGTAGCAGATCCCGATGGAGAATACAGCAGATTAGGAAGTTCCTCATCTACGGATGCTGGTGCAGGTGCTTCACTCATGGCCCTCATTGCCACCACATACTCATAAGTTGTAATTCCCTAGGGAAGAAAACCAGACCATCAAGTTTAACGAAGAAAAATAACTATTCAATCTCCTATTTCTTTTAAATTTCAGTAGCTTTCCAAAACAATGGATTTGAAACCAAGTAGGAACTGGCAGTTTTGGTCATGAAGCAGGCTACGCCTGCTCCAGTTTAACCTTAAGAAACAAAATTGGTCAAAAACATGGATTGAACTGGCATTCCTTGGTTCAACGGATCCAGCTGAACAGTTATACTGGGTTGAACTGATCCAATCATCTGACTCTTTTGATAAAAGATGAAACAACAATCTAGGAATAATAAGCTGAAGTCCATGTCAGCACACTTTCCTGGGATTGTTAAAGCACATGAAACATTGGACCAAACACTTTCTCATGGATTGGTATTAACTTCTTACATATCAGACATAATGCAGACCTAAACACTAACTAAAAGAAAAACGACCAAAAATATTCCAACATGCAACCTGTTTGTAATTGGGCATTCTACGCCCATCTCAAACTGGATGGCCACTTTGACCTCAATCTTAGGTGGAGAATTTAAACATTATGTTGAACTGGCAGCTCCACTAGTTTAAGCGATACGTGAAAATCGGTCTCTTGACTGGTTCTGACACTAGTCTAGATTTAATTAGACAGGACATGACTTGCATGTTTAATTCCCCTGTTGAGTCAAAACTTAGCTTCTCCAGAACAAATGTCCCTACAGCTACAAATGATCAGGAGATTCAACATAGTTGTTTACAATTACAAAGCTTATCTGCTCACCTTCCTAATCAGTATCATGTGGAAGAAGAAAAGTTCACCTAAAGGTACACAAGCCAACATAGACACTGCAGTACAAACAGCCTGCACACAATGTAACAGTCAATTAGGGATAGATGTTATGACTAATACACTGCAGTACAAATAGCCAGCATGCAATGTAACAGTAAATTAGATATATAGATTTGATGACTAAATTAAGACATTACTGGCGAGAAACATACCACCACTGATGCAAAGGGGATCCGAGAAAAACCATTTCCAAGCCTGTCAACAATTTCAGTCTCCATATTTTTCTTGTTAACGAAGCAACGTACAAAGATAGCAATACCAACTCCCGCCTCAATGACAAGCTGAGACAAGCAATGGCAACATTAGCAGTTGAGAAACAATTTATTTGAAATGAACATTAACTATACTCACCCAAAGCAAACTGAAAGCCATGAGAGATATGAAAGTGACATAATTTCTCCGTCCCACACAATTGTTAAGCCACTACAGCAATGCAATATTGGTTGAGATTAGACAACAGTAATAATAGGTGAACTTAATCATCAAGTCAAGTCAAAACCAATTCAAGTTCCAAATTGTACCCGACAATGGTGATCAAAACCATCCACGCATTTATCACAACTTCTGCAATGTTTACTGAACTTGCGAACCTGCAGCAAAGAATATATGTCTCATCCACCAGACCATATATTGGTGGGACAAATCACTTTACACATGAAAAAGCATACACGAGCGCATGGAGTTTTTTCAGCAGATGGCAGAGAAGCAGTTCTCATCCTTTTGCAATATGTTCCATGGTGCCAGTGATAGTAGCGGATACTCATTCAAGATAGAGGCTATACCATTGCCAAGCCAACTGATCAATGTTAGCAACATCTGTTAATTGATGGACGTGGCGGTACTGATGGCTAGCATGGCAATGGTCTTAGAAGGCAACTAGCTGGCACTGGTGGTGCTAGTGCCTGATGCCAAAGATGATGGTTTGGCAGGTAAGTGTGGGTGTCTGTGTGTGTGTGTGCTTGTGTGTCTGCCGACTGCGACCATGCTGTGAGGCCACTACCTCAGGCAACCTCCAGATTGAGGTCACCAGAGGTCCACAATATCCATAGGGTTGCTACATATGAGCATGCAGCCATGCGAGAGAGAGAGAGAGAGAGAGAAAGGAAGGGAAAGTTTGCAGCTTGCAGTGGAGAGCAATCTCATGTTGGAGCAGTCAGCAATTGTTGTAGGGTGAGAGAGAGAGAGAGAGAGAGAGAAAGTGAGATGAGACAGAGGAAATGGGGAGCTACACATGAAAGAGATTAGTGTATGGGTATTCAGGGTTTTATGGTTTGTAGTGATTTAGGAATTATGTTACTATTCTTCTCTAATGGCTTGAGAGAATGTTGGAAAATCGAGAAATCCCATTTTGCTAGGCTATTATTTTATAGTGACCCATTTTTCAGAATTGTATCCATTTTCTCTTGCCTCAGTGTTTGAATTAAAAAGTAGGTTCTTGACCCACTTTGCCACATCTATTTTAAATCTTTCTCTACCCCTTCAACTTTGCAACTTAGTCTTCATCCATAATCACAACTCCTCAACGAAACTGTGATCGGGAATAGCAAACAAGTATGCACAATGGAGGGATAAGAGGTTCTGACAAACCTTCTAAGCAAATATATAATGTAAAGGCTCCAAATAAATGCCAAGAAACTTTCTCACTAGAACAGATATCCACATAAAAACTGAACATGCATAATTGCTCGTTAAGTACCATAAGGAAACTCAGATGTAATACCAAAATGAAGCCATATGATTTACCTCAGCATTACACAATGTGCAAAACAAAGCATCTTCAGCAGTGCCCTCTTGCTCAGTCAAACCATTCTCATTTCGACAATCTTCATGCACAAATAGAGCACACAAAATTCCTCCAATTCCACAACCGGATTTCCTCGTGATGGGGGCGGGATTCGAAGAAGTATCTACTATCTCCACATCTCTATCCATGACTTTCTTACTAGTATAAGTTGGTGCTACGGAACTTTTGGAAGCTGATGATGGAGAGGAAACCACACCAGCACCAGCTTCATCAAGATGTCCAGAGGGGCCCATTGCAGCCAACCCATTATTCTGGTTAGTTTGAGTCCTCGACTGTGGGTCAAATCTTGACATAATGCCAGGATCTGCAGGGTTAATTGCAGTACACCGGACATAAAGAATGAAAACAAGAAGCGCCTGCAATGCCAGCAGGGAAAAACAAGACATATACCTTTGTGAGAACTAAAAAACATTTGCAAAGAACTACATGAAGCAAAATATAATGTACTCGCTATGACAGCATCTACTAAACAGTCCGGTCTTCTGATTGAGAGACCAAAAACAAAAATTCTGAACTCCAAAAGCACATTAAGAAAGGCCCACAAAGGAGGGATAAAAACATCCAAATAAACTCATCTAAAATCACATAAAAAATTAAAGATAATGAAGATGGGGCAAGAAAGCCTCAAAATATAGAGAGAAGAGTTTTACATACCACAGGCGTGTAAGTGCCAATCAAGATGTATTCCCACAAATGTCCTCCAAGGAAAGGTGCAAAGAAAGCATAGAAGGCAATCACCAGTAAGCAGAAAACAGTAATTGCGACAACCTACATAGGTGAAAATTCGAGCTTTTAGAATATTATGTGTCAACCATAAGATATAAAAATACAATCTAGGTGCCAGAGTAAGTTTGGCAAAGATGAATGCTATACAATCGAAAAAGACGAAAACCATCAAAGATCTCACTTAACAATGCCAACTAGAGACAATTTCAAAGGCATCAAGAAAGTTGTGTTAGATGTTTTAACATATTTTTTACCCAAGAGATTGATAAAAAATGGTCAAATAAATCAAGGTTATTTGCCAAGCAGTTGAGAACAGCTACAATTTCATACCCAGCTGTCCTCTCGCCACCACATCTCGGTCTGGTGGCATGAGAGGGGGTACTCCAAAAGTCTAACCAATCGAAAGACAATAACCAGTGCTCCTCTCTAAGAAAGAAGAGTTCTTCAACAAGCGGGAATGTGGGCGACAGATATCCAAGCCCCAGCACGAGCACAAAAGAGCAACAATTGAATCCCCAAGAGAAAAAAAGAATGAACATCGACCAAAACTCATACCACTGGGAATACAGACCTCAAATTCCAAAAGAAATCAAGCACCAGAAAGTAGAACCAGGAGCAAATTGGCAAAGCAAAGACATGCAAGAATCTATATCATTCCCTCTAGGTACATTTTTTTACACATCTTGTTACTTATATATCAAGTTATCTTTGGAAATGGACATGAAATTGTCCAACTCCTTGGCTTATCACTTTTCGTATAGTTAGCACGCTAGATTTTCTCTAAACGACCAACAAAGGACGACTTTCTCGTCCATGTGTGCTATTTTTTTAGATGGGTTGTGTGTAACATCCTTTAGAACAAGGAAAGTTCCATAATTTCGATTGATGCATGGATCCAATATACGGAAAACTCCCCCCCCCCCCCCCCCCAGATCATATACCTTTGTCGTCTCGTATCAATAATTTTTTTCATCAAAAAAAAATATATTCATAGAAACTAGAAAGTTCCAAAATTTCACACTCGCCTGTCTTCACGCTTCTCAAACTGCAAACAAAAGCTCAATCTCACCACTTCCTCACTAGTAACCAACGAAAAGCTTCACAGCTCTCGGCAAGTCTTTAGCTTCTTCCCTCACTCCCTTCTCGGCAAGAGCGCAACACAGAAGGTCCACCAGGACGGCGCTTCAACTCAAAATCGCAGAAATTCAACTCATGGGCGCTTCACTCACACGCGCCCACGCTCTAGAGGCAGACGCACCGCCTCTCCATCAATTTCTCAGAAACCAAAACATCCCAAAAGTGGGGAAAAAGCAGACGGGGAGAGAGAGAGAAAGAGCGCGAATCACAGTCCAGCTCGAGAACGAGCGAGAACTCCACCAGAAACAGCAATGCGATCGAAGAGAGCCGGGCCGGGTCAAGTACCTGTAAAGTGTGGGCGGGTAGCTGCCATCCGTGCTTCCTCACCATCTCTGCCGAAAGTAAACTCCCCCCCGCGCGCCGCGCCACCGAAGGCCGCCGCCGAACGAAAGGACGAACCGAAACCCTAGACACACGCGCCTCACTGCGAGGCGAGCCGGCCGACCGTGCGAGAGAGAGAGAGAGAGAGAGCTCCTTTACCGAGTCAAAGCAATGACGACCGTCCGTTGACGAGATAATGCTGTCCCCCGCGCTCAGTCATTGAGCGAGCGGCGCCGCCACAGCAGCGCGGTGAGGCTCGCCGGCATTACGGCCGTGGAGAGGCGATTCGGCGGCGGCGGCGGCGGCGGCGGAGGAGGAGGAGGAGCGGCGGAGGTGCAGATTCATGGAATCGGAAAGGGAAGGGAGCAGCAGAGAGATGCGGAGTGAGAAAGAAGAGCTGCTGAGAGAGAGAGAGAGAGAAATGGGGGGGACAGCTTTTCTGCGCAAAGTTGAGTTGAGAATGACCGAGAAAAAGAAAAGCAGAAGAAAACAATATTTATTAAATAACATAATTAAATGAATGAATAAATAATATGAAAATGAAACCTTTTTTGCCAGAAGAAATCATAGGGTATGGTTGAATGTACAGATGAGATGTGTGCGAGAGCATTAGGTGAGTAGGTGATATTGTTAAATGTGTGGGCCTTTTTGGTGGGTCCCATTTAACTTTTAAGTTTCTTTTCTTTTTGAAAAAAATTACAAAAATTACAAGTAATCTCTGAAATTAAACTTTTACTTTATTTGGCACATTCTTTTTTTCTTCTTTTTTTTGTCTGTCTTATTATATTCTTATTCTAAATCTCACTTTCTCGTGCTTTTGTCTTACCGAGTCGAAAGCCATCCCCGAAACTAATTCGTCCTCACTCTTCAAATCCCTCACCTCTTCTTCCATGTTGAAAGCCACTGGAGCAAACCCCAGTGATTATTTATTTGGCATATTCAAATTAAAAAAAAATACCCAATGTTCAATGATAATATTGAACATTATTCATATAATCTAAAGGTCAGTTCAAAAATATATCAAAAGTTCGGGAATTGCGTTAAACAAATTAAAATCATTGGGCTCAATTTTCATAATCATATTAAATAAATTAAAAACGTAACATTTACTGATTATTTGTGTTATTTTTATTTTGTCTTTCTCGAGGGTCACAAAAGCATTGTCATTGTCGGTGATTACGCGAATTCCGAAAAAAATCCCGTGGGGGCTCTTCCGCAAATAATAATGCTCGGAGCATCTTGGCGTTCTTCGAATGATGAGCACCGTTGATAGTGGAATTCTACCTGGCAAGTGGCGTGCAGGTTTTTTAGTGATATTTTCTAGCAAAAACAAAGATTTTGTATTTGATGGAAATTACACATATGTTGCGAAAATTATTAATACGAAGGAACTTTCATGGTAATTACAAACGATCATTAATTTGAAATGATATGCTGACGACTTGCTAAGAATTGTAACTAACAATTAAACAGAGAAAATTACATCCATAATTGAGGAATTGCAAATCAACGCAAAAAAGAATATGTACATATATATATACACATTCCTGTATTCTTAAGATGTTCATAAGTTATCAACTAATTTTGGAAAGTTTTGAATTACTTTTTAAGTTATGAAATTACTGAGAAGTCCTGAAAAATTACGAAGTTTGTCACGGTAATAGCGAACTTTGCATCATAATTAGATTGTGCAAAGAATTTTCTTATGCTCAGTAACTTTTTTCTAAAGATTTTCATGTGGTTAGTAAATTATATTACGCTCAATGAGTTTTTGTATTTTTTTCTTTTTAAAAAAAGAGCAATAAGATTAGCCAATAGCCAACATAATCTGTCCAAAGATCAATACATCCCTTGTCATTCACGTCCTATGCATTGAATTGATCTATATAGCAAGGACAAAACCTTCAAAGGAAAGGGGGTCATCCGCAACACATGAGTTCAACCATCGATGCAGGAGATCCGGATCTGACACATGAATATTCCATTCTGATCCAGTGAGGACATCCCATTTTCTAACAATAAATACAGCAGAATAGTCATAGCCTACATTTGCTTGTTGAATCCGCTGCACACATTGCATGCGCTGAACCCGGCCTTGCAACTACAAACCATCTCGTTCCCCTCGCAGCTATTATAGACCATGGCAGAGTCATCAGTTTCAATGGTGAGAAAGGCCTAACGTTCGCGGCAGCCAGTGATGCTGCTAACTAAATTGCTTGACAAACAGCCCCTGCCGCCGCAACATCAGCACAGTAGGTGACACACTCCCTTTACAGCCTCCAGCCAAAGCGTCACCTACTGATCTCACCATCACAACTCTTATCTGCTTGCTGTCCTGATCAGTACATGCTTGAAGAAGACTAACCCACCACGCGGCCTTCTCTAATCAGTACATGCTTGAAGAAAACTAACCTGCATATTCTTCTCAGTCAAGTCAAAACTGATTCAAGTTCAAAATACCCGACAATGTTGCTGAAAATTATCCACACATTTGTCACAACTTTGGCTACACTTGCTGAACTTGCAACCTAAGAGTATACATCTCAGCCAGCAAATTAACTTGGAGAGACCCTTGCTGGGAGGAAAAACCTTCGCTGCTCTAATCCCCGAGTCCGGATTAGTCAGGGCTTCGGTTCCAGATACCAGGCGGGTTACACCCAACCCACCCAAAAAAGTAACAATGACGAATCATAATATCCACAAGGCTTGAGAGCCGCGAGCTTTAAGCAGATGGAATGGAAGCAGGTCATCCGATCCTTTTTGCGACGGAGCATATCTCCCATGTGCCAGTGATAGAGGTTGTTACTTACTGGCAAGAGGTTGAGGCTTTTGCTAGTAGCACCTTTTAATTGATAGTAGTGGTGATACCGACTGCTAGCTGTGGTATTCATCAGTTGTGGAAGGAAGTGATCCAGAATTGCTTGTCTGTTAGCAACATCATTGCTCAGTAAGTATAATGAGGAAATTAGCATGAATGGCCAAACAAAATCATTCAACTGCATCTCTAAAAAGGATGTGCGATGGTTTCTGTGAGTTTCTAGAGACAATTGTACCACTAAGGACTTCGTCCTACCTTAAAACTGTGTTTGAGGACTTACAGTGTCATTACTTTTCGCTTATCACCAAATTTCTGAATGCGCGTCTAACCCTTCGAGACTAGAAGAAGCATCTGCAATCCAAAAGTCTCTCGTCACCCCTTCCCCCAGCAGCTCATCACTTTCATTGTCGCTGTCAAAATGACTATCCCAATCGGAATCTTCAGACTCAAATAAACTCTCAAAACCATCATCAGAAAATTCCCCATTATCCCTGTAAGCCTCCTCGGATTCCACGATAAAATCACCAATATTGTTCATTTCACTCTTTCTCCTTTCTCTTCTGATCCTTTTCCCTTCCATAACAAGGTCCATTAGTTGATCCTTAATTACTAAAGACTGGTCCTTCTCCAAAAGAGTACCATTGTCATCATATCCTTCAACTAGAAAGACCGAATTTCTCTGCCCTTTCACACTAACATAGAACAATTCTGGATGCCTTACAATCATATCTCTCAACTTATTAGATAGAGCAAAATCCTTCCTGAAATGAGTTAAATGGTCTATTAAAGTCCTCTTTTCAACTGTCATGCCCAAAATCTCGCGTACTACACTACATGCTCTCTTCTCTGCCTCAATAGATACTTTGCTTAGCTCTGATGCAACAGTGGTATAGGGACATACATCTGGCAACTCCCTGAATCTGATTAAGAAGTCCTGATGGCGTCTCTTCACATTCAGCCCTTTCTGGAGTTTTAAGCGCTTGAATTTCAGCGGCCGATCAACTATGAGCTCACGAGAATCAACTTCCGTGAATGATAGTGGCCTAGCCAACTCTGGATTCCATGAAACAAGCTCAAGAGCACGGCCATAGGATGTATCAACAGTCTTAAATTTATCCGGATGCTCATTGCAAAGGCGAGAACGAAAATTTGGAGGTAGACCCAGATCAGGGGCAAGGTGAACCAGTTTGGATAAAACAAGGCGATGGTGAGAAGAGAGCATAAGAAGTTTCTGCAGTTTGGCAGCCAGGACATTGGAGATAGCTGACTTGAGATTGGATTCTCGGGCTGCGAGAGCAGATGCAGCTGGCGTGAGACAAACACAGAGCTGCAAGAGCGATTTTGTTGCATTAAAGGGTGTGGGAGGTGTCGGGATGGTAAAGAGCTCAAAAATGGCTGGATATCTAAGTATCATAGAAAGAACAGAGCGAGAATCCGAGAGTGAAAGGTAGGACCGGCACTTGGACAGAATATGAAGCGGGATGAAGTGTTTGGGTTTAGAGAGGAGCAGCGTTTTCAGTTTCAGAACAAAGCGAATTTTGTTTTGCCTCACCACATGCTTGTCCAGTGAAGGGTTCTTAACAATCTTCAGCCTTGAATGGCAAGGACAACTGTATGCATATTGTCTATCAGTGTGTCTGCAAAGTAAATGATGCCTTGCAAATTTTAAAGGAGAAATTGGAGAAAGGAAGTTGGACTTGAATCCCAGGATGAGCTGATTGTTATGGGATGACACAGGGAGAGAAAATTCCATGATTACATCTGATAATGTTCAGATTTATAGGTTTTTAACCTCCTGTAGTATCATAAGCAAACATGAGCTTACAACGTCAACCACCGTCCTGCCAATTTCAGCTGGACTTTAGGAAAAAATATATAAACGAGTTCTCCTGGGCATATTAAAGCAAAATTATAGCCCTTGATAAGACCTGTCAAGAGAAATGCCAATACACCAGATATTAGGAAGAAACATGAGGATCAGACCTAAATCAAAGCAAACGGACATCAACTTTGTAACAAGCAGAACACTGGAACAGTCTATGAGATTAAAAGCCTCACTACTTGGCACAAAAATTAAAAGAAAAGTGAACGCACAGAGTTTCCAAGTGAAAACTCAGAAGCCATAGACATCCATCACAATTAAAGGTCAGTGAAGGGGATCAGGATCTGAATAGTCTATATAAGGGCAATTTAACAATGCATATGAATTAATGCATCCAAAACACCAGAAGAAACAAGAGACGGCTTTGGTCACAGAAGCTAGATTACAGTGATTAAAAACAATCATTAGGCATATGTATAGCACTAGATAAATTCCATGGAAACTAAATTTGGCACATCACCTTTATTTCCTCCTGTGCCATACATTTAGCTAATTAATATCATCTTACATTTTTTAAATAGGGAAAACCATAAATATCCTTTGCCTGGTATAACTTAATTACACCCTAAATATCATCAACCCAATGCACCAAACTGCACAAATCTCCATTGAAAAAAAATCCCACGCACAAAAGTCCATCACTTATCTGTGCAAGTACCTGTATGCGCTTAAGCAACTGTCCTTAAGCAGTAAGCACGTTATGAAGGAAGTGATGCAAGTTAATCAATATACATTCCTCAAAATGAAACTAATATGGTTTGCACATTTTCTTGAACTTTTGTGATGTAGTAATCTATGGAAAGCTTGCTCCATAGAGAACCAGACCCTTTCTACACAGGCTACCTGAAGAAATGCAAAATGTCATTCTAGTCATCCACTGATATGTCATTTTCAACAGACAAAAGGATAGGATCAAATCAATGTGCATGATCTAAACTCAATAAAAAAAAACTGGGATATAACGGTTTCTACAGCCAGATAATTTTTATATTTTGTGTTAGATCCATTCTCACTACTGTATTCCTTCATAATCCCCAAAACACCAAGATTTTGGTAAGTGGTACTAGACAACTGACGATCTGTTTCTATTTCAGGGGTGTTGATCAATCCCTGGAAAAAGCACAGAACCTGTGGTACTCCAAAAGTCTAACCAATCAAAAGACAATAACCAGCACTCCTCTCTAAGGAAGGAGAGTTCTTTAAGAAAAGATCGGGCGATAATGTGGACAACAGGTATCCAAACCCCAGCACGAGCACAGAAGAGCAATCGTTGAATCCCTAAGGGAACAAAAGAATGAACATCGACCGAAAAGCACATACCACTTGGAATACAGACCTCGCACTCCAAAAGAAATCAAGCATCAGGAAGCGGAATCAGAAGCAGATTGGCAAATCAAAGAAACGCAAGAATCTATCTCAATCCCTCTAGCTACATTTTTTACATATCCGGTTACTTATGTGTCAAGTTATCTTGGAAATGGACATGAAATCGTCCAACTCCTTGCCTTATCACTTTTTTGTATAGTTTGCACACTAGATTTCCCCTAAACAGAGAGAGAGAGGGACTGAGCTCCTCTACCGAGTCAAAGCAATGATGACCCTTCGTTGATGAGTTAATGCTGTCTGCTCAGTCACTGAGCAGGCACCACCACTGCAGCATGGCGAGGTTCGCCGGCATTATGACCGTGGAGAAGCAATTCGGAGGAGGAGGAAGAGGAGGAGAAGCGGAGCTGCAGATTTATGGAATCGGAAAGCAAAGGGGAGTGGCTTTTCTGCACAAAGTTGCAAATGACCAAGAGAAAGGGGACATCTTACAGGGGAGGGGGAAAATCAGCACAATGGTAACGGCAGAACCACGAGAATCCCACATCTTCACACCAAAGCCAAAAGTGTTTGGGACTAATCACACCCGTTTCGCAGGATCACAACCAATTCCAACAACTTCTCAAGACATAATTCGAGAGCACATATACTTTCTCTATCACAGATTCGACCTCACGAGGAAAACTAAGCAACCCAGAACTAGACATGCAGTAACAGAGCATTCGCCGCCACCAGTCAATGCCTGCTTGATTTCCCATCGTCTTTTCATCCTCAAAAAGCGACAACAACCAAGAAAATTCAAAGACAGGCGAATCTACCCATCTCCTATTCATACCCACGAGCAGCAAACCCAACTCCAATCCCAAGATTCATACACAAAAAAGCACACGTACCCATGTAAAAAGAAAGAGGAAAACGAAAGACGCGATCTTGACGGTGGAATCGGCACGAACCAACGAAGGAAGGAGACGGGTAGTTCTGCTTCTTTGCACGCGAACCCAACTCCAATCTCTTATTCATATCCACACGCAGCAAACCCAGTTCCAATCCTAAGATTCATACGCAAAAAACAGCACACGAACCCACGCAAAAAGAAGAGGAAAACGAAAGACGTGATTTTGAAGGTGGAATCGGCACGAACCAGAGAAGGGAGGAGACGGGTAGTTCTGCTTCTTTGCGCACTTCGCGGTCCTGGGCCTCGTCGGACGAACTCGAGCTGTTTACAGATTGACCCAGGAAGGCAGAGCCGAAGAGAGACTGAGTTGGGGAGTTTGAAGAGGAGGGGGCGAAGCTCCAAAACTTGCACTGTATGGATGAAAAGCGGAGGAAGATAAAGTCGACGCCAGATAGAGAGGGAGAGAGAGATATTTTTTTTTTTCTTTTTCCGAGAGATTATGCTTTGTTTTTTTTTTTTTTTGTCGAAAAAGATTATGCTTTGTCTTTTTTTTTTTTTTTTTGAAATTATTTACCAAACGTCGGAAGATTTCAGATTATGCTTTGTCTGGGTGGGTACAAAGGGCTTAGTTTTCATATGTCGAAATTACATGCCCTTTTCAATCAAATTCTTAAATTTTTATTTTTAAGTTTTTGAATTCACATAAATTTTCTGATCAAATCCGTCTAACATCAATTCCGATCAACTCAAGCCGATGAGGCGATCCATCTTAGAGTAAAAGATTATAAAATTGTACCTCCAAGAATAATAAGCCACTACTGACTTGATCTTTCCCATCACGAGGAAGCCTCGTGAGATTTTTTATTTTCATTTTTGTTAAGTGAAAAACAACAAAACTCAAGAGATTTATAATAAAAAAGAAAAAAAAAGTTCAAGGCTCGCTCTATTTTCATTCTTTTATTGTCTCTTGACACTCCTATCACAATAAATTGAATATATTATCTCTTAGGATCTCACTCTTGATTTAAAATTATTTATTACAATTTTTTCTTTTATTTCAATTTTGCTAGAGATGAAACAACTCATTCTCTTTTCAAATAACATTTATTGAGATTAAATATGGGGCGACTCTTGATTTAAGACTAATGTTTGCCTTTCTTTTCCTTTGTTGGGTTTTTCTTTTCTTTTTCCATTTATAATGAAATTAGTGTACATCTTTTCCACAGAATAGTTTATTTTGTAAATAGTTAACTAACTATTGTATTTCTAAGCAAAAAAACTATTTAGTTTGTTAATGAGTTCTATATTTCATTTTTTTTTTTTGTACTAGAAAACTGATATTCAAAGAATAAGTTAAGCAAAAGTAAGAAGATAATCTTTGAATAAATTTTATATAATGCCTATATCAATCACAATATTCAATTTTTAAGTAAATTCTCATAAATTTGTGCAAAAGGTCAAAGCGAAAATTTCACGATTGTAAAAATAATATATTGAAATGAAGTAAATGATTTGCAAATAAAATCAAAATTTCTTTACTACAATATATGAATGGTACTTGCTTAAATTATGATAATGAATAATGAGTTCAGAACAAACATTAAGGATGCGTTAAAATGAAATAGGTGTGGAAGAAACAATTAGAATGAAAAAGACTTGTTTGGAAAGAATGTGGGTAAGTTTTCCTTTTGAGGATATATAATTTAGGGTTAATACTACGAGGGATGACATAGTTAATTCACCGCGATAAGTGGGGTGTGAGCCAATAAAGAGTGGAAGGAGCATGATTTCCAATCAAAATTAGCCGATAAATTTAATAAGCAAAAGGTGAAAAGATTTAGAACTAGACTAACATAATTAAAAAATTTATAATTGAATCGATAGAAATACAACAAGTTTATGGATTTTTGAATAATTTTATATATACTTTATTAGTAATTTGTATATTATATTTCAAGAGCAACCAATGGAAATGAAATCAAAATCATACATAGCAAATATAATTTAGGGTTAATACCACGTAAAATTCAAAACTGGTACCAATGTGACAAATTTATCTTAAACTAATTTCTTGATAATTGAATACCCTAAATTGGTATATATGTGACAAACTTACCCTCATTTAGTTTCCGGTAAATTTTACTATTAAATTACTGTGTTTGACCAATTTTGGGTTTTACCTTTTATTTGTCATTAATAAACCGATTCATGTTTTTTTCATGGTGATAATCTAATTCAATGGAAACTAACGATAATAAATTTGTTACAAGTATATCAATTTTGGATTTTCGATGATCAAAAAATTAATTTGCAATAAATTTATCACATGTTTAGAGTATTTTGTGGTAAAAAAATTGTTTAAATTAAATTTTTCACTAGTATATCAATTTTAGATTTTTGTAGTATTAACCCTATAATTCTTGAGTAACTTTTCTAATTTCCAACACAATGAACAATAAAAGACAAAATTGTAAAATTCAATTAATATATTACAAATAATTGAGTTATTATCCATAACTAATTTTTCAAATTATATGCTTATACTTTTAATACAATAAACTATGGTATATGTTAATCGAAATTGAACTATTCCAATTAAATATCATAGTTAATATTAGGTCTTCTATAATTTACGGTAAGTAGTATATTGAACTTAATAAACAAACAAATTGACCGAAAAAAAAAAAAAAGGAATTGTGGTACCCACACCCCTTTTTCATTTTTTCCATCTGCCTTTGACTCTCATCCTTACTTAATTCACTCGTGACCGATGACGAGGCATCAATAGCAACCTCAATTTTTATTGAAACTGCTTCTCTACTCTTTCACATTTTACTTAAACAAATGCAAAGACTATAGAAGCCGCCATTAGGTATACATTGGAATCCTATATTTTCCCTCATTAGATATGGGATACATTCAAATTCAAATCACTATAATGTATTTTCCACACGCTTCCGAATATGGTATGAATTTAAATGCATATTTCCGTACATTTCGCACATATGTCGAAAAAATGAGAGGAAAAAGCTATGAGATTATATTAATTAATATTTATAAATAAGCCTTTTAATCAAGGGTCTTGTGTTGGGAGCCAATAAGAGGGTATATGACAACTTCCTATTTTTGTTCTAGAGACAATTTTTCTATTCTAGACTTATTTCTTGAATAAAAATCTGTTTGATAAAATTATTCAATTTTTTTATTTTAAATAGATTTTTATTATAGAAATAAGTTTGAAATAAAAATCTATTTTTATATTTCTCTATTTCAAAACAGAAATCAAAAATAAAAATTATTCTCATGGATATTTTTATTCGTCGCCATCGCCATTTTTTTTTTATATATAGAAATAGAAAAATCTATTTTTCTTACAGAAATCAATTTATAACTATAATGGTTATCATTCGCATCCTAAAGGGTTTGAGTACATCATAGCAGACATTTCAACCACCCTCAACTCACCCTATACTTCCCTACTCGGCCCGTTATCAGCACTGAAGTAGCGACGTCCTCACCAAACAGGCAACTTAGCGAATGGGAATAGGAGAGTGACGATATGGAGTTTCTCACCTTATGATGCCGCCCTTTTTTCCACATGAGTTTTTTTTTTTTAAGAACCTGCTTAGGTCCAATCTTTTCAGTTTTGATTAAGAAAACATTAATCGAAAAAAATAATACTAATAATTCCCGCTCAGCGGAAAAAAAGACAGGAGGCCCGCGGGGGGCACAGCTGGCACGCGCGAGGGGAGGCGAGGGGGGTGACGGAAGCGGGATGTCGGCACGCGCGGGGCGTGCGAGTGCGAGCAAAAGGCGAGTGGCGAGTGCGGGTGGGAGGAGAGAGAGATAGAGAATAGAATTGGCGAGCCCTAACGCAGGAGCGCAGCAGGAGGAGGAGGGAGATCCAGCGCCCCCCCCCCCACTCGCCCCACCCCGTCGCGTGAGGCCGCCTCCCCCGCTCCCAGATCCCACGCTCTCCCCCAGAGATTGTACCTCCAATCGCTCTTCCTCCCTCCCTTCCTCCCTCCCTCCAGTTCGTCGATACTCGTAAGACCCAACTTCGCTTCTCTCTCTCTCTCTTCCTCTCTCTTCCTCTCTCTCTCTTTCTGTGCACCGATTCTTTTCCCGTTGGATTCGTGATCGATGACGATCGCGATGGTCGGTGATCGATGATCGGGGACGTCGCCATTGATCGATGGTTGAGCGGCCGCGATGGCGTGACGTCGCCGACGCGACGTTTGAATGGGTCGGGCGCTCGCGTGCCCCGATTCCGCGTCGAGGCGCGGTTCCGTCCTCGACCGGCGAAGCTCGCTCGGGTTATGGGGGGGGGACTGGGGGATGTGAAATTGTCGTTGATGCGTCTGGTTTCGCGAGGTTTAGGGGGCTGGTACGGTGGGAATTTAGGTTCTTGCTTCCTGCCGTTTGCTTCTTCTTCTTCTTCTTCTTCTTCTCGGCTTTCCGATCGTTTCCTCTCCTCTTCTATAGTCCTGCAATGGTTTGTGTCTTTCGGGTAGGTAGAAGATCCTTCGGGAAAGGTCTCGGGCGTTGGTTTCGGCTAATTTAAATGGCGATGATCTTGTTCGTTGGGATTTCAAGGGGGGAAATGGGGGTTATCTTTCTTTGTCTGGGGATTCTGAGAACTGGGTGTGAGGCAAAATTGCGCATTGCTGTGATATGTGTAGTGTTCTTCTTCCAAAGTAATCGACTAGCTCCAAATTCTCCCCTTTGGGGACGTGCTTCTTTACTTTTCTCTTTGCTAGTCTTGGTTTGTCACGTGAGAGTAAGTATTTCGCTGTTTACAAGCCAATCTGTACTAAGCTTGAAATTTGTTTGAAAGAGAACCCTTCTCGTCTTATTTGGCGAACTGTAGTGGTGTCATTTGTCCTTTTTTTTCAGAAAGAGACGTACAGGAGCTCACCATTGTAATTGAGAATTGCAAAATGGGCTTATTGTCCACTTTTGCCCATTCTAAATGGAGAAATCTACTCCGAACACCCCCCCCCCCCAAAAAAAAGAAAAAAAAGAAAAAGGAGAAGTCTACACCAACTACTGCTGGATGTTCAACATGAGATAGCCCTGAGCATGCACAGTTTAAAATGGGCTTGATTGCATTTCTAAGCAATGACTTCCTATCAAGGAACCATTATATTTATTTTTTGTCATTCATTCCGTTTACTTTATGTTATTCTTTTGGATTCAGGAGGATCATGTGCATGACCTGTTCTTTTTCCAAGGTAGTTGAAGATATTAGTCAATTTTCTTTATTATTGTGGTCATCCTATGAGATGAGCTATTGTTTGCTTCTGAAGCTGTGTAATTCCATCTCCGCGTGCTGATTCTTATGCCACTTTCGTGTGAATGTCTGCAATGCAGCCAAGAAATGCTTTGAAAATGTGAATGCACTTCGATTGGATCATAAAAGAGGTTGATACTTGTGAGAACTTTTGTTATTGATATTGGGCTTGTGTGGTTTGTCATGTCCTTTGTATATACTAACTCGCATTGGCATGGTTAGTATTTTGAGTTGCTTTAATGCCCACTTTTTTCTCCACTTTTCAGGTACCGAAGAATAGCGTATTGTTGAAGCTTATCATCTAAAGTCATGGACATTGATCTGAGGCTACCTTCTGGTGGACATGAAAAAGAAGAAGAAGAGCCACATGGTATTGACAACATGCTGGATGCCGATGAAAAATTGCATAATGGCGATATGGTGACTGCAACTCTGGCAGATCTTGGAGGTGTGTCTCATGCTTCAGATGGAGGTGCTCTGAACCCCCCACAGCAGATATGATGGAGGTGAAAGAGTATATGAACCTTGAACCACTTTCAGGTATGGAGTTTGAATCGCACGGAGAAGCCTATTCTTTCTATCAAGAGTATGCTCGGTCTATGGGTTTCAACACTGCAATACAAAACAGCCGTCGTTCAAAAACGTCCAGAGAATTTATTGATGCAAAATTCGCATGTTCTAGATACGGAACAAAAAGAGAATATGAAAAGTCTTTTAATCGGCCTCGGGCCCGCCAAAGCAAGCAAGATCCAGATAATGCAACTGGTCGACGAGCTTGTGCTAAGACGGATTGCAAAGCAAGTATGCATGTGAAGAGAAGGTCGGACGGAAAATGGGTTATACATACCTTTGTTAAGGAGCATAACCATGAACTTTTACCGGCCCAAGCTATCAGTGAACAGACGAGAAAGATGTATGCTGCAATGGCTAGGCAGTTTGCTGAATATAAAAATGTGGTTGGTCTGAAGAATGACACAAGAAATCCCTTCGAGAAAGGTCGTAACATCCTATTAGAAGGTGGAGATGCAAGGATCTTGCTTGAGTTTTTCTCACAGATGCAATGCTCAAATTCAAATTTCTTTCATGCGGTGGACCTGGCTGATGATCAGCGCATTAGAAGTCTGCTTTGGGTTGATGCGAAGAGTAGGCATGACTACAGTAGTTTCAGTGACGTAATCTCCTTCGATACGACTTACATTAGAAGCAAGTACAAGATGCCTCTTGCCTTATTTGTTGGTGTGAACCAGCACTACCAGTTCATGTTGCTTGGATGTGCATTATTGTCGGATGAAAGTGCTGCTACATACTCTTGGCTCATGCAAACTTGGTTGAAAGCCGTTGGTGGTCAGCATCCAAAAGTAATAATCACCGATCAAGACAGAACCATTAAAACAGTCATTTCAGATGTTTTCCATAGCTCTCGTCATTGCTTCTGCTTGTGGCAAATATGGGGGAAACTTTCTGAAAATCTCAGTCATGTGATAAAAAGGCATGATAATTTTATGGCAAAATTTGAAAAATGTGTCAATAGGTCGTGGACTGAGGCAGAATTCGAGAAAAGGTGGTGGAAGATTATAAACAGATGTGAACTAGGAGAGGATGAGTGGATGCACTCATTGTATGAGGATCGCAGGCATTGGGTGCCAACCTTCCTGAAGGATGCTTTCTTTGCTGGAATGTGTAGCATTCAGCGAGCTGATAGTGTAAACGCCTTCTTTGACAAGTATGTACATAAGAAGACCACCGTGCAAGAGTTTGTAAAAATGTATGAAGCAATTCTGCAGGATAGGTATGAAGAGGAAGGCAAAGGAGAGTCTGATACGTGGAGTAAGCAACCTGTGCTGAAATCTCCTTCTCCGTTTGAGAAGAGTGTTTCAGGATCATATACACATGCAGTTCTTAAGAAGTTTCAAGTTGAGGTTCTGGGTGCAGTTGCTTGTCGTCCCAAAGAGGAAAGACAAGATGAGACAGGCACGATTTTCAGAGTTCAAGATTTTGAGAAGGACCAAGATTTCACTGTCACGTGGAATGAGATGAAGTCAGAAATTTCTTGTATATGCAGGTTGTTTGAGTACAAAGGTTATCTGTGTCGACATGCACTGATTGTTCTACAAATGCGTGGTCTTTCTGCAATTCCATCATTTTATGTTTTGAAAAGATGGACCAAAGATGCAAAGAACAGGCTTTTGATGACAGAGGAATCTGAACAGGTTCAATCCAGAGTACAGAGGTACAATGATTTATGCCAGCGGGCAATGAGATTGAGTGAAGAGGGATCGTTGTCCCAGGAGGCTTACAGTCTAGCATCCCGTGCAATTGAGGAAGCTTTTGTAAACTGCGTTGGTCAAAACACTATTAGTAAGGGTCTTGCTGAAGCCGGGACCTCAGCAACTCATAGTCTATCGTGTGCAGAAGATGACAGCCAAGTCAGAGGAATGAGCAAGACAAATAAAAAGAAGAACCCAACCAAGAAAAGAAAGGTTGGTTGTCAATGTGATTGGAATTGTTTCTTACTGGCATCCTTCCTATCTGATTATGACACCAATTCCTTTCTTTTACAGGTGACCTCTGAGCCAGATATAATGACAATCGGGGCACAAGAAAGTTTGCAACAAATGGTTTGTCCCCTCTCTTCGTCTTGGAGTGATAATCTATGATCAATCTACTACTTTTTGCCGAGGGGTCCTGTATTCAGACGACTTGCTAAATGCAGTAAAATTTTCGCTAGTATATGCTGAATGGAAAATGCTGGATGTTCATGTCGTTGAGTCGAGTTCTTTTTTTCTTTCTTTGTTACAGGAGAAACTAAACCCAAGAGCGGTGACCACCCTTGACAGCTACTATGGCACTCAGCAGAGCGTTCCGGGGATGGTAGGACATTTTCTTTATCCTTGCTTTGGGGGCTATTAATTCATTGTATAGCTAATTCTGTGCTGGAACTTTCTTGTAGGTACAACTAAATTTAATGGCACCTACTCGGGATAATTACTATGGGAGTCAGCAGACGATTCAAGGGCTGGTATGTTGTAAATAAAGTGGACAAGCTTGTTGTAAATTGTTCCCATGCAGTTTGGGTTATTGATGTAGCATCTGGATTCCACTGTTGTAGGGGCAACTCAACTCAATAGCACCAAGTCATGATGGATACTACACTCCTCAGCAGAGTATGCATGGGCTGGTAAAGTATCTCAGGCTTAGAATAGTTTATGGGGTTTGGTAGATCTCTTGCATGACTAATTTATGTGATTACTCTCGCAGGGACAGATGGACTTCTTCAGATCCCCAGGCGGTTTTACTTACAGTATTCGGGTGAGTTTGCCAGATTTAGTCAGACGTGGTTGTGTCTTTTAAATGGAGACACTTATGATGGTTTTTCTGCTCCTCAATTGGTCCAGGATGATTCCAATGTCAGAGCAGCACAGTTGCATGAGGATGCATCAAGACATGCTTAACATCTGTTAGATAAGAGAGGTGATAGCATGCAGTTTATAGATCTCTTAATTTTTGTTGGAACTTTGTGAATATTTGACTTACATTTTTGTGTTCGACAGGAAACAGAAGCTGTAGTTTGCCGAAGGGCGGCAGTTGAACTTACATCTCAAATGGAAGTAATACATAAGTCTCCAATTGTAGTGTTTGTAAGATAGCGGATAGTCTAATGATTTCATCACCATAGATCGGCTGTTGTATTAATTATGGAATCCTGAGGAAAGTCAGGGTAAGCTCGAGGTAGGGTCGTCGTCAGTTGTACAGGCTGTTGTTCCTGTTGTATCTTGGATTGCATCAGCTCAATTAGAAATAGGATTTGTTGAGATCAGTCAGTAAATTCTCCATTTATTCGGTCTCATCTATTATGTTAACGTTTGCCAGCAGCAGGGTTCCTCTCTCTCTCTCTCGGTGTTTTCACACTACACCCCCTTGGATTGATGCATTGAGGAATGTGGGGGTATAGGGGTGGAATACAGGCAGGCCTTTCCACTTCAAGTGGAAATAAATTTGACAATCTTTTGACAGGCTTCTCAGGCCAATGAGCTGCGAGTTTACATTTGTAATCGTTTGCACGGAGCCTTTCTCCAATGGGAACCGCGCGAGGTTAGCAACCAAAGAAGAAACAGGACGGGAAAGAGCGCAGGAGTAGGATCAAGCAACCATCACTGGCCAAGGAGCCAGCTAATTTTCTATGTGTGGTCATGAGTACTTGCAAAGAGGTAATCTTGGGAATATGAGGTCGGTATATTAAATTGATCTTACCAACCATGTACATTGTATTCTGAGTCAAGTTACCTGCACAGAAACCACTAGGTTCACAGTCAAGTTACCTGCACAGAAACCACTAGGTTCACAGTCAAGTTACCTGCACAGAAACCACTAGGTTCACCCTTCCCACTTGAGAAGGGAGAAGTGAGAAATTCGAATCTTCACCTTTTTAAAAGATTGGGGATGGGAATAATTTATTTTCAAGTGTAGATTTTGATTCTCATGTCTTATAAGGAGATAGCATAAAAATCTGAGGTGAGAATTAAAAGTTCAAGTAGAGTAAAACTGACCCAAAAAAAAAAAAAAGATTACCTGCACAAAATTGGTTTATGAAGGTCGGACTTTTAGGTAGCCCTTCAAGTAGCCATTTCTTCATGTCTATGTCCCCGAATTGTAAGAAGAAGAAGACAAAAACCATTATTTTACAATCCATTTTTACGAATTGAGGAGGAGATGATAGATGAAAAATAGGGTATGGTGTCTTGAGATAAACCCCTGTTGCTCTCTAATATGATTTTGTGGGCTTACTTCTGTCAGGGAAGATGCTTCATGTTTTTTTTTTTTTTTTGGTCATGCTTGTATCACATGCGATATTTGTCCAACTCGAACATGATCAATTCAATAACCTGTGGTAATTTTGAAAGCCAAAAACCACACATTATCATACAAGTTAGACAAAAACCTTTTGTAAAAATGAGGTCTAAGACAGAGTGCTTAGACATATCTTAACGTGCCTACATGTATTTAAACGTCATTTTAATATGATTAACAAGTCAAAAGATTAGACATGCATGAAACGAATTCGTATTAAAGAAACACGTTTATCACATCAACACAATTAAGTTCGACATGGACAGTCTCAATTGAAATGACGCTTAAATAGGTGATATAAGAAATTATATACTCTATTTCGTATAGGAAAATAATACTCTCTTTTTTTAACAGGTGAAAAAGAGTGATCACCACTAGAAACTCTCCCTATGTGTTAGTTCTAGTTACGGCATATTCGGTTCAAACATTAACTTAAAAAAGAAAAAAAAACATGTTTCAATTTTATTGCGCGGCAAAAATGAATGATAGATCAAGAATCACAAATATATTTAAAAACATTGATTTGTTGGATTAAGTTCAATTGGATAATACACTGTTTCCCTATTCCCTCACGAGAAAAAAGGCCCATGTGTTTGGGTTAGGGCCATCGAATGGATGGGTTCGGTCAGATTCGGGTTGGGTGGGCTAGCCCTCATTTCCCCTAAAACCTGTTCCTTTTTATGTTATTTATTTATTTATTCCGTTCAAATCATTTCCTTGGAGACCTAAAAGGTTATGTACAAATTTGATCGATTTGATTTGGTGCAATTTTGTTCTCTAACATTCTTTTTATAACTTTCTATAGTTGTGTGTTTGATTTCTAAGAAATATTTTGTGCAGTTTAATCCTCTATTTTTCTCATTTGATTGCAATAGAGCCTTCCCCAACCGCTTTAACCGTCCTGTCAAATTAGCTAATAAAGCGGCATTACCATTTTTTTTTTTTGGGTAAGTGGCATTGCTTATGTGGTAGAAAATGAAATGTGATACTAATTTGACGTCAAATGAGCAAAAATAAATGAGAAATATAAGAAAAAAGAAATCGTAATTTGATACTACTAGTTACAGCGTGCGAACAAAGCACTTATTAGAGTTGGAGGATTTGATTGTGCAAAATAAAAATTAGAGTATTAAATTGGATAAATCCAGAAAGTCAGAGGACTTGATTGCACAGAATAAAATTTAAAAGGACCAAATTACACAACTACCAAAATTCAGAGGACTAAAAATCTGCCTTGAACCATATTCTCAAAGCCCTTCGGAGCCCTAGTCTGCCCTTCTCTCTCCTCGCTATTAAAGAAGCTTGCGGGGATGCTGAAGTCGCCGCCGACCCGTTTCTGATCTTTCTCTCTCTCTCTCTCTCTCTCTCTTCAGCTCTTGCCTTGTGTATGCCTCTCTCTCTCTCTCTCTCTCTCTCTATTTCTCTCTCTGTGTAGCTAGTTCTACGAATTGAAACGATGGTTTATTCGCATGTTGCAACCCTTTTTCTTGTGAATACAAAGGTTTCTGCTTTGCTCGTAATGAACCGCATGGAAGCTTGCCATCGTTGTCCACTGAAAGTTTCTGGTGGTTAACGTAGTATTGGGCTTATTGGGTATTCGTTGTTTTGCGTGGATGCTTGGATTTCGGTTCCTGGAATGTTAGTGGTGGACTTCTGCTTATCTGGGTCTTTTTCCATTGATTTTGCTCCCGTATCTGCAGGTTTTGCCGAGCCGCGATGTATCTTCAGTTCTACATTAACGATAATGGTGACAAAGTGTACACCACAAAGGTGCTGTGTTGTTCCTTTTCTTTAGATATTAATTTTGTCTTGTTTATACATGGGTTGTTCGTGGTTTCTGAAATGGTGGTAATGATACTAATTTCGCGCCTGCTGATTGGATTCATCTGGTGACGCTTGAGTTAGGAAAAAGAGATGCCGAGCTTAACGTTTTATGCCTGCTACTTTATCGAACAGAGTAGGAAAAATGAGCTTTGCTTTAGAGTCCTTGTGCAAATGTCGGGTGATTTCGGTCTATGCCTTGCATGAGTAAATGAAAATTATTTTTGGATGTTATGATGGTTGTTTCGACTCTCTTAAAACATTTCACAGAATTGGGTAGGAGCATCAGGTTTTAAATTGTAACATGTGATTGTCCTGCCAGAGAGTGATATTCGTGTGGTTAGTAGACAGATAATTGCAAAATTATACAAGAATCCAGCTTGTTCACTTTATAAAGAGTGCGATTTGATTGGTGATTGGTTTTTGGGTAGCAGTCAGTGTCCACTTGGGGCCTCTATTACTTAAATACTATTTTGTCAATCTGTGTCCTAAAATGGCTGCTTGATTGTATGCAGAAAGAATCACCCTTGGGTCTTGCTACACAATCTGCACATCCGGGTAAGTCACCTCACCTCATTTGATCTTTCATTTTCTTTTCTTATGTATTTGATTGTTATATTTGTTTGATTTTGCTACACAAGGTTGTTCAAGTTTTTTAAGTTATCTTCTTTCTCTACCACTGTTGAGAACACTTTTTGCCCTTATGGGAGAAGTTGGATTTTCATTTGTTATCTATTCCCACATTCTTCTTGTGTGTGGACTTGCTTGAATCCTACCTTTGAAGTCCATCTTGGCAAAGCTAAGAGGTCTAGTGGCAATGATTAGCTTTGAATGCTAATGGACTTAGATCAAATGTCACTCTTAACTATCCTGTGCTTTCTTCCTCCAATGAAGCTGCAGTTCAGTGGAGATGAAACATATAATGCTTCAACTGGCAAGTGTTCTTAGTCCAAAAGTTGGATTTTCATTTGTTATCTATTCTCAAATTCTTCTTGTGTGTGGACCCTGTTGAATCCTGCCTTCATAGTCCATCTTGGCAAAGCTAAGAAGTCTAGTGGCAATGGTTAGCTTTGAATGCTAATGGACTTAGATCAAATGTCACTCTTAACTATCCTGCGCTTTCTTCCTCCAGTGAAGCTGCAGTTCAGTAGAGATGAAACATATATGCTTCAAAACCACCTAGTGTTTTTTGTCCATATGATTTGAATCATGCCTCACGTATTGCAGCTAATTGTTTACTGCAGAACTTCTTTAATAAGGTTTCTACAATAGTAAGTGTTTTTTGATTTATGTATTTATTTACATTTAGATCATGTTCTTTCTGCAGCTCGCTTCTCGCCTGATGACAAATACTCAAGGCAGAGAGTTCTTTTAAAGAAGCGATTTGGATTACTGCCAACCCAACAACCGCCTCAGAAGTACTAAATGTGGAATATCACATAGGTGTTCTTTTCTAGCAAAACTAAGAGCCTTGGCCCATGTAATAGATTTGGTTTAAGGGTCGAAACTTTGTAGTACCGTGTGTGTCGGCACATGCAGCGCTGTTACACATTCCTTCGCTTGAGTACTTCACAAAACTCAAGTCTGTCGGATATCCATTTAATGCAGTGATTTAAATAGGACACAGAAATCTGGGGTGACTATGTTCTAAACTGAACAGTTGTTCTGCACAAGCTTCATTGTGTTACTGCAGTCTCGTCTTTGTCGTTCATGTCTTTCTGCCCTTCGCATTTTCAAGATCGTATTATGTGACATCCTCGCTGAGCTGGTTCGTTCTGTTTTCTTCCTGTCGGCTCTCGCCCATTTGAGGCTCCATCCAGAGCTGGTCATGGACTGTCCTCGCCTAAAGAAAGGGAATTCGTCGGTACTCGACTTGGTTTTGCTTCACCTTAAGAAATGTTCATGAACGCGAGTGTAAATTCCTTGTTTAAGTCCATAGAGGTTAGCCGCGAAGCAGAAGCAATGTGAGGGTATGATAGATTCAGCTGTGTTTTCTTGCGAATTTTTATAATTTCAGCTTGGACGACATGTCTATGATTGAATCCTGGAAGTAGACAGACGATGGGGGTTTAGTTTTTTCCTCGGATGCAAACGTTAGACTCAAAACATTTTGCCGAAGGGTACTATTACAGATCCCCGATGACAAAAGAACAAATTTTGATCGTTTACAGAACACTTCTGATGTGTTTGCGAGGTTCAACAATTTTGTGCCGAAAGGTATCTCGAAACGCATTAGTATAAAACGCATTTAGGACGGTGAATTGATTCCTTGAGTGATCGTAGAAAACACCTATTTAGGTACAACATTTTTTTTTCTCCTGGGTTCTCACGTTGCTATGGTTACCAAATAATATAAAACACTTTAGGACTAATTTAAAGATCCAATCGAATTAATTAAAGTTCAAATTTAACATCGCTTATTAAAGAAATTTTCAAGAATTCAATCAAACTGACTGATATGTCAAAGATGCTGATAATGTCGTTATCCTTAATGCAAAAAGTTAACTAGACTAATTGAATGTGTAGGGACGACATCCCACTTTACAATCTTTGGTAAATAATGATTAATCATGATCGACTATACAATTATAAAAGCCATGTCAGTCAATGATTCCAGACACTTATTAAACACATAATTTAGTTTGTAACAATCCAACTCTCAAAATAGTGGTTAGGCACAGCATTAAAATAATCGGTGTATGAAAAATTACAATATTATTATTAATTAATCCCCTCCCCACTTCCTTTCTTCTAGTCGCCTGCTTCTCCTCTTCTTCTTCTTCTTCTTCTTCCAATCATCGTCAAATCAGACCAGAAGCTCCCGAATTCATCTGCTTAGCCGCCCAGCTCCTGAACCGGAAGCTGTCGTTTCATCTGCCGCGGCTTCCTCTCTTCCGGGTAAATCTCCTCTCCGGCGCAATCCTCTCTTCATTTCCTCAGCTCAATCTTCGCCTTCGCTTCGAGTAATCCGAGCATCGCATCGGGACCGGACCGCCTCGCGAGTGTCGAGTGGCTCGCGGTTGTGCTCCCCATCATGACTTGAGCCGGGGCGGGTTATTTGTCGGCGTGGGCAATCGCGTAATGACGTAAAAATGCGATTTTTTTCTTCATTTTGTCGTACCCTTAAGTCACCCACGAGACAAATGGTTCTAAAGGTGACATATTTGAGCCTTGGACAAGTGAAAAGGAGTGTCTCCAACGTGGGTTCACAGGGGTTGTCTTGTTACGTGGCGAAAAAGAGTATCAAACATGAGGAGAATTCCTCATACAAGTAAGAAAAAGTAACTAAGTTTCGGACTTCCACATGCGTAGAAGATCCATATCCAATACTTCGTGTCTTTTCTCTGTGTTGATGACTAGTGGGGCGTACAAATTATTGACTACGGTCGAATGGAATTACGTGATGACGGCCTCTTGCGGTCATTGACGTGTTTCGGTGCATGGAAAGTGTCGTACTGTGACCATCATTTCTTTTTCTATGCCAATTATTCATCTACTGAAATGCTTCTGTGTGAGATGAGTACAATGGATTTAGTTTCTTCGCTTAGTCTGTTATTTGTTTACATAAAGATTTGTAACAGTGCACAAGGATATGGATAAAAGTTGATACATCCAATTCCAATGACTAGAGAAATGCTTTACATTATTGTAGGTGCTATTGTCGTATGAGGTTTGGACTTCACTACTTGGAGAGAGCGGAAAATTCAGTGGGGGCACTTGCACCCACTGATCATATGGTGGTGCTGTCCCTGACTTGAGCTCTTGGACTGAAGGCTTTGTTGGTTGGTTTTGTAGTGAATTCTCTTTTTTGTATTCGAGTGCGGGTGTTACTGTTTAATCAGTCATTGGCTTACAATGGCATGGGGTCAGGTCAATCACGTGAAAAACTTTTGTTCAATTTCGTCAGAGTGAGTGGAAAAATCAACACATGCACGCACGCACAAATGATTGGATTGAGTTACTTAGTTATTTAAGTTGATTAAAATGAATGTAATGGCTCAGATCGACCTGGCTTGTGGAGTGTGGTGGAGGGGAGTACCCCATTTTTTCATCATTCCACAAAACTTAAGTTTCTTGAAAGATCTTCGAACGGCCAGCAATGAATTTATACAGGCATACTCAGTTTGTCTTGAAGTATTTTCCACCTTCATAGTGTGAATTCTTACCCCCCCCCCAAAACTAAAATATTTGGTCATTGCCATATCATTTTTTATGAAATATGTTTCTGGATTTGTCATCTGTAGAAAGTTTACTTCTTTGTTTTGCCTGAAATTTGTGAAAAAAATTTCCCATGTTCCTTCAGGAATCTAAGAGTTCATAAGGTAGTTTGAACTTCCTTCAGATAAAAAAAAAAGGTTGGACTCTAACAAAAATGTAGATTTGGATGTTGTAGAGTCTTCCAGCATAATGCCTGCTGAGGAAGAGGATGTAAATTCTCACGAGGGGAGTGAAAATATTCTGGTAGCACCCCACTGTAACAGCGGGGAAAATGTAAATTCTCTTAATGGGGGTGAAGATATGATGGTAGCCCCCCAGCATGACAGTGAGGAAAATGATGCTTGTATTATGAATAAAGTGGGGACAAACTCCATTGTTGATGTTCATCATAGATTGTTGAGTACGGATCCCCGGATTGGTTTAGAATTTCAAACGAAGGAAGCAGCATACTCTTTCTACAGGGAGTACGCTCGCTCTGTTGGATTTGGCATCACAATAAAAGCGAGCCGTCGCTCAAAGAAATCTGGGAAGTTTATTGATGTGAAGATAGCTTGTTCTAGATTTGGAAGCAAGCGCGAGTCCAGTTCAACTGTCCATCCGCGCCCCTGTATGAAGACGAACTGCAAAGCCGGAATGAATATGAAGAGGAGGGAAGATGGCATATGGATTATATATAGTGTTGTCAAGGAGCATAACCATGACATTGACCCAGATGACTTCTATAATTCCCTCTGGGGAAGGACCAAGCAAGTTGGTGCTTTAGCCTATCAAAAGAAGGGTCTACAAGCTTTCCTAAATGAGGAAGACACACAAGTGATGCTTGAACATTTCATGAGCATGCAGCAGGAGAATCCCAATTTCTTCTATGCAATAGATTTGGGCCCTGACAAATGCTTGAGAAATGTCTTCTGGGTTGATGCTAAAGGTAGGCATGATTATGGCAGTTTCTGTGACGTGGTCTACTTTGATATCTTCTATGTTAAAGAAAAATATGGTATTCCTTTTCTTCCTATTGTTGGAGTCAATCACCATGCTCAGTACTTACTGCTTGGATGTGCATTAATTGGGGCTGAAGGGAAATTGTCTTATAGTTGGGTAATGCAGGCGTGGCTCAATGCAATGGGTCATCAAGCTCCTAAAGTTATCATAACTGATCAAGACAAACAACTAAAAGAAGCTGTGGCAGATGTATTTCCAGATATACGCCATTGTTTTTGCTTGTGGCACATCTTCAGAAAAATTCCTCTAACTTTGGCACATGTTTTAGATAAATATGATAAATTCATGGATAAGTTTAACAAATGTGTGTATCTGTCTTGGACGGAGGAACAGTTTGAAAAGAGATGGCAGAAACTGATTCATAAATTTGAAGTAGGGGAGGATGAATGGGTTTGCTTATTATATGAAGATCGTAAAAAGTGGGTCCCAACTTACATGCAGGATGCATTTTTAGCTGGAGTGTCCTCAGCTGATCGAACTAGAAGCATGACTGCTTTTTTTGATAGTTACCTATATAGGGGAATTTCTTTTAAGGATTTTTTGAAGCAATACAAAGTGTATTTGCAAGAAAGGTATGAAAGGGAGGCTGCATCGGATGCCGAATCACGGTACAAACCACCTGTATTAAGGTCTGCCTTAACATTTGAGAAGCAACTGTCGACAATTTATACAAATGCAGTTTTCAAGCAATTTCAGGACGAGGTTCTGGGAGTTGAGTTGTGTCATCTGCAAAGAGAAAATGGAAATGAACCGGTTGCAATCTTTCGAGTTGAAGAATATAGGAAAAGTCAAAATTTTGTCGTCTCTTGGAAGGAAGTTGACTCAGAAATTTTATGTTCATGTAAATCGTTTGAATACAGAGGTTTCCTTTGTAGACATGCGATGCTTGTTCTTCAAACATCTGGCGTTTCTAGCATCCCATGTCAATATATTTTAAAGCGCTGGACAAAGAATGCAAAGATAAGGGAAACTGAATCTGAAAAATCAAAAGAATTGCTTGCTTCCAGAATGCAGCGGTTTAACGATCTTTGTAAGAGAGCAATTAAACTGGGGGAACAGGGCTCTTTATCTCAGGAAGCTTACAATATTGCATGTCAGGCCTTAGAGGAAGTGTCGAGACAGTATTCAAGGGTTAATTCTAGGTGGAGTGTTTCAGAGCCTGGCTTAGTTGCTGTTCACAAAAATGCTGAAGCCCCAGAAGAGAATAACGGGAACGTAGTCAAGTCACTTAAGAGAAAGAAAATATGCAAGAAAAGAAAGGTCAGTTTACGCTTGGCATTTGACACTTTGAGTAGCAAATGTGTTGCAGCTACTGTTACGTGATCCAGCCCTTGAGCACGACCTTATTCATGCTGCAGGTGGTGCATTTTGAGCAAGGAGGTGCTGCTATCAGGACTCAAGATAACTTCCATGATATGGTTAGGCTTATTCATTTTAGTTCATTCCATTGTTATGATAGTGTCGGCTTGTACATTGAGAAATGGTGTAACTTGTTGTAAACTGTAGGAACAAGCAAGTTCAAGAACAGAAGGCCAGGAGAACCGTTGGATTTCCCAACAGGGCATGCAAGACATGGTATCCAGCATGGAAAATATTTCAAGATTATGCTGTGGTTATTGTCTCTCTCATACTGTTGTCTTTGAACTGTGCAGGAATTAAATTTCAGAACAGCAAGTGTAGATGGCCATGGTGATGCTCATCAAAGTATGCAAGGAGTGGTATGGAAACTTATTATCTTTGCTAAATGGATTTTACCTGTCATGGATAGTGGTATTGAGCTCTTTTGTTCTACTAAATGAGGCAACAACTAGATTCAACATGTCCCACTCGCGATGGTTAAAATGGCAATTTACAGGGTGGCCTGGTTTGTGTATTACGTGCCTGCATTCTGTCCTTAACTTCTAATGCATAGTTCTGTGATCCTTTTGGCCATATCTTCTGGTTTTTGATCCTGACCTCGATCTTATTAGGGACGTCTACATTCAGTGCCATCACGAGTTTTTCACTGTGGGACCCCACAAAGTTTGCAGGAACTGGTACAGAATCTAAATAACCAATATCCCGGTGAGGAGAATTTCTTTCAACAAATTAATTGATGGAGCAAGTTTGTTGATTTCAGGGACATGTTGGTTTTAGAGCACAAGAGATTCCTGGGTGTTTCCCCGTCCATAGTGATTTCCAAAACACTGTACGCATCTTAAGAACTAAGTTGTGCTTTTTCTTTTTGACTTTCCGATTGTATTGGACCTTAAGCTTGGCGCTGTGCAGGGACAGCCTGTTGGTTCGATGCATTTGCAGTTTCAGGGCATTGCATTGAAGAACTGGCAGGATAAGAAATTGCACGGTTGAATTTACCTATTGACCTTCCCGTGGCTTTATTGAAGTTGAAAATGGCAAGAGCATTTTTAATTAGCTCCCAACATCTATAAGGGGGGAAAGAGGAACTCCCAGCGTCATGTATATTCCCTTTTCTTCTAATTAGCTGAGCATGGGCGACAAATTGCAAGAAGTATAAAGGGATCTTCTTGTATCCGAATGATATTCTCTCTCTCTCTCTCTCTCTCACGCACGGGCATTGGGAGTTGTCGCGGCAACCTCCTTTTTCTCTTCCTGTCATAAGCATTCAATCTAGTTTATGTTGCAAATCAGAATCTGTCATCATTTCTCAGTTCTGTGTTGTAGTTGCCAAATCAAGCTAAGAATGATCAATTGGATGCTTCATTTGCTGCAGTGAATCGTATTGGCAATATCTGGTAAAGTGCCTAAGATAATGCTCAGCCATGTGCTGGAAAAAACGTAAAACATATTGGAAAAGTGAAATTTCACGACCGATAAGATAACCACTTTATACCCGAAATTTTTTTCCACAAATGAAGCAATTCATTTTTTGATTTATTTATTGGTAGCAACCAATTCCGTCCATACAACCTACAGACATCGAAGTAGAGGCGCACGCAACGAGTGCTCATTATGTTTTTCCCCATATGACTTGCTATTCAAGTCTCATATGGACATGAAATCAAAGATAAAGTCATTGTATAGAACACCAGATTCTTGCATCTGGTCTCAACTCTTGGTTGGGGAAGAGGGGCTTTGCCGGTTGAATCTGTACCATGCCGGTGAACTTGAGTCTGCGAAAAGCAAATGTAATCTGTTTATCAGTAGCAAGATAAGAGACAGAAAGACAACCTGAGAAAAAGCTGATTTGCCCAACCATTAATAGCTTGTAATGCATTCTGACGATCAGATTTGCGGCTGATCAGATCTCTTCCTTAAATTACACCACAATCCATTCTTCGTGTGGATTGTTGCGCCCGTAACAAGTTCCACAGAGTCGGCGGATCCTTTCAGTTCCACATCAAATTTCTGGAGCAGCATAGCCAATGCCACCGTCGACTCCATTAGGGCAAATTGGTCCCCGACACACTTCCTAGGCCCCCCACCAAACGGCAAGAAGGCAAAATCCGAGACGATCTGATCATCGCAACAAACGATTAACATTCGACAAAGGATGTGAGGCATTTTTTTGGCCGATTAGAATGAGTCAAAGTGCTTGAAGCGTGGAGATTCCAATTTGGAAGGTCACCTCATTCGGATATAGCGCTCCAGGACTCCGAGATGGATCGAAGCCGGCCCACCCTTCAATCCCCTCACTCTTTCTTTGTGTCAGGAACCTCTCCGGTTCAAAGTCACTGGGGCGATCCCAAAAATATGGAGATCGATGAAGGTTATACACCTGAATAATTAAATTTAAAGGACAATAAGTCATGCACGCCAGAATGAGCAGAAGCAGAAGGGACAGACTATAGATTTTTAACAAAAGTGAAAGTGCAAACTGAGAAGAACTAATGTACGAGCAATGCAACTACTTACAGAAATGAAGATATCTGTGCCAGCAGGGATCGCATAACCATTTTTGTCACCTCTATAACCTCCTGAAAGGCAGAGTTGACTAAAAAATTTAGAATTCTAGTTCATAAATAAGGTGAGGACTAGCATAGAAAAATGATTACAAAAATAAAACAACGTCTTCATTCCCCATCGACATGGTTCTATTACAGCGATGCATTGAACAAACACTTTTGTCCCATGGAATAATGCCACCTCAACTAGCAGCTCGTTTGAAATTTACTTGGTCAATTGGATATTCCCTATTGATCATCACGTAAAATTTTTCGAACACAAATAATAAGATGAGGGACTTCCCAGTATAACTCATTAGCTCATGCAGAGAGAACTTGCAGTCGAGAAACTCACTGCAAACCATGTTTATCATTTATTTTAAGGATGACCTCCTGGAAAACCACCAAAAATCGTCCCTTCAAATTGAACTTGAGATGGTAATGCCCGCAGATCAACATGACTGACTCATACTTAATCTATCGAGACATAAATTTGTTGAGAGTTTCAAATACAATTTCTCTCCTATTTGATCCACAAGTGGCTTAATATCTCCTTTCACCAGCAGTCATCTCAACCACTGATAGTATTTTCTTTCCTGTTATCTGCTATTGCACCAAAATGATCACTGAACTATAGGAGGAGATTAAGTGACAACCAGGCTTTTTATCCCAAGGTAGCATTGGTACAAATTATTAAGTGTAAAATTAAGTTAGCAATCAAATTTACGATTTAGTAGCTAGTATTACCTGGCAACCGATCTGATTTGAGGGTACGCCTAATAAGCAAAGGTGGTTGAGGATACAAACGAAGTGTCTCTACAACTATCAGTCTAATGTACCTGAAAGAAAGGAAAAGGCATATGAATTTTGAAAATCAAGAAGAAAAAATAGTCAAGATACAAAACCATTCAAGCGAATCACCAAACCAAGGATTAGAGAAGAGAAACCTTTCCATTATTGCATACAGTTCATAAACATGCATGAGCTTGCTACTAACGTAGATGGATTTTGATGAGAGAAAACAAAAGCACTTCCAGGAGATCTTTCTTTTCCACACGGTATTTTGGGGGAAGTAAATAGAAACACTAAGATGAGAAGTTGCAGCTAAAGAGCAAACAAATGCTATCATCGGAAAAGATTGAGGGAACAATTCTGCAAACGATCCCTCTCTCTCTCTCTCTCTCTCTCTCTAAAAATGCAATCAATTTGAATTAGCTTTGAGTAGCAAAAGCAGAGAAATTAATATGCAGCTTTTTTGGTTTTTCCCACACATGCTCTTTACACAAGAATAACATATACAGATTACTGTCTGCAGAAGTAGCACCAATGACTTCCATTTATATAAGCCTTGCCTTCAAGAAAGAGATTAATGAAACAAAACTCTGATTCTGAGCTAAGGAGTATTGCCCTTGAAGGGAGAAAATCACTCAAAGATGGGCACGAATCACCTTCCACACTCATTTATCACTACAGTATTCACATATGCACCGAAAAACAAGGAAGATCATCCAAAACAAACGTTAACATTGTACGAGTAGATACATGACTTACTCCAACTTCTTTAGAGATTCAAAAGTTGGCCTCTTTTGACCAAGCACTGAATCAATTTCTACTTGTGCTTTTCTCATTTTTGATGGGTTCTGCATTCAGAAAATTAAAGTCAATAATTTAAATGACAACCTTAGGCAAGTAAATTTCAAGCAGCACAGACACGTTAAAAACAATACAAGATTGCAAGACAACGAAGTTGGTGATCAGACACATACTTGAGCAAGTAAGAAAACAGCCCAGGTAAGAACAGCAGCTGTTGTTTCATGGCCGGCAATGAGCATAGTCATAAGGTCGTCCCTCAGCTGTTAAAATGAGTGGTTCAGAAAAAGCCAAAGGTGCATAACTGAACTAAATCTGTGACTAAAGCAAGGAGTTTCAGAAGCACAGGTGCACTACTATGATGAATTTTTTAGAAGCATATGATCCAATGTAGGCATGAACAACTTGCATTCACTACGTGTGAGCATACCTCTAGCCAGGTATGGATACAGCACTAATATCCTGGGCTTCAGACTTTGCAAGAGATATTAGTTTAGTGTTTAAACACCCTTTAGAGATATGTGCATCCAAGATGATCAAATAGAAACAGTTTTTGAAAATAAAGAGTGGTGAAAGCAAAGAGAAATACAACACTGCTAAAGTGCAAATGAACTGAGCTGTATTTATTGGTTTTTTGGTTGATCTGGTTGCTTTGGTTGAGAAAAAGGAAATTGATTGATTTGGTCTGGTTTCAGAATCACCCATCTCAAAAGTAAACCAAAACAGATAAACCAAAGACATCCTTACAATTTTTCTCTATATATTTTACTTATACTTAAATTTATACAAGCACTTATAGATCTTCGGCTTGAAAGGATGTTTTACATGGAATCACAGATATTTCATTACCTGCGATTACTGAAAAATATTACTTAAAATTGTGGACAACAGTCTAATCAGACCAATTGGAATTAAGAACCCTTAAAAATAGCACTAACGGTCAAATCGAAAATGAGACAATAATATTTGTTTGATTTAGAAGTTTTACTTCTCCAGTTTAGCCCTGTGAACTTTTCCTAAACAAACTTGGCACGACAATGATTTCAAAACAACCTTGGACAGCAAACAACTTGAGGCACTGCACAGAGTGAGATATCACATTGTTCGAGAAACCCAATAGCAATTTACCGTTAACCACTGGGGAAACTTCACCTAGCTGAAGCTTTGAAAGATTACAAAATCATACTTTACCTGGCGATCATCTACATCCACACCGCGCATATCAACTAGAAAACGTAGAAGACTGGCATCCTGCAAACTTCAAAAACACATGGCCTGGATTTGATAATATATATGCTCATTGACTTATGCAAACAACTCTTAAATTGAAAGGCACAAGAAATTAAAAAATGTCTACCCACTTTGAGACTTAAGTAATCCCTCTGCTGCAGTTTTTCAACATCTGTTTCCTGCAGTTTAGTTCCATCAAAGATAAATCTTCAAATGGTTTAACTTGAAAGTAAGAGAGTTAAACAGCAAATTTTCACACAGGCTGCTCCCACTTCACATAGATGTAATTCATTTGCATTTTGCAATCCATGTCTCCACAAATGGTGTTCTTGCTGCTAAATTTCTCAAATGGAGGGCAAATTTTCTTTCATAGATTACACCATCCAAGAATACAAAATTTGTTAAGGTGAAGGTTTTCATTGCCAAGAGAACAAGCCCAATGTTTTTTTAAATATCAACAGCTATATCACACACACTCTACATAGCGGTTATTTTCTAACCTGTCTGGTCTCCTTTGCATTTTTTATGAGTCCATCAAGACAGTCATTGATAACCTTGAGATCTTTCTGGAATTTCCGCTGCCTAGGCACAATCCAAGAAGCTAATGGGACCTTCCAATAAGGGATGTAAAAGGTAGATCTATGCTCTGCTTCAAAAAGAGTACCATAAACCGCCTACACCAAAATGACAAAAGGTATCATCAAGTTGTCAAAGAGAGATTGGCACCATGAACTGATAATTTTGAATCGTGCCTTTAAGATCCAGTGAACTAGCTGTCAATTCTAAGGACACGAATTAATATGAGAGAAAAATGTAAAATGAGATGTTTCAAGTAATGTTGGATGAGACCTGATTAATGTGAAAGTACCTTGCATTAAAATAAGACCTGCAAAATATAGCCACTAAAATATCACCACATCTTAGTCTTTATTCAGAAAGCAAACTCAATGGGTCATTATTCTGATATTGTGGTCCTATGTGGAGCCTTTCTCCCTTAAATGACAGCAGTAAAATCAAAACCACACAAGAAACCAAAATTCTAACTGACAAATATTTGAAGCCTTAAGTTTATATAGATTTTTTTAACTGTGATAGTATTGAGAACAGTTTACACAAGAAGGAAGCATCTTTAACAGATTAAACAAAACAAATGGCACTAAAGGAAAAGACTAGTCACAACTCATCAAACCTTGATGACGGGTGACTCTTTTGTGACTGAACCAAAGTCATAATTGAAGACACCAAGGCCTATAATATCAAGAGCCAAACTTGAAAACTCTGCTTCAAGATCCAGCTCAATTTTCCCCTCTCCATGTTCATTTGTGCCTTCAGATAGCTTCTCAAGTTTCTGGATGGTCTTCTCCGAACATTTTGTGAACACTTCGGTCATAGCTTCCAAGTATAACGAATGAAACCCAGGAGCAATAACTGTAGTTTTCAAGACAAGTTATGCTAACTTTTAGACAAGACCACATACACTTGCATTACCCTTGCAATTTAAACAAGAACATTGATAGTTTGTTGATGACCAAGGCAATGAATAATTTATTACAAATACATTAACCAAAAAGAATGAGCACAACACTTCACTACAATAACATTTGATAATTCAAGATTAATATTTTCTCATCACACTCTAATAGCTTAAGCTTTTTGAAGAGCTGGCAATGGTCCAGCCATAACTTACAATAGATAGCTAATGATAGGATGGCAAAGAACAGAAAAATTAGATGAAGTATCAACAGTATGCATTTGACAATAACTTATTTTAAAGCAAAAGGTGCGATGCTAATTTAAATTAATTGAGGCACCAGCATCCAACTTACCATTGTCATCTGAAACAACTCTGATCAAACAAAGGGAATTCTAATTTAAATCTTAAGGACACTTTGAGAAATTGAAGATATTGATGCAAAACAAGCTAAACCATAATAATATTTCTTCCATTGATCTCCTACATACCCATTTGAAGGAAAAGTATGCAGTCATGATTGGTAAACCATGAACAAGCAAGGATATGATTGGAGTTAATCATTGTATGATTGTTTTGCTAAAACAGTTGTTTATTGCTTCTCAAGATAATTTATACACTGCATTACTTGTAAGAAGGCCAATAACTTTTTCTAAGAAAATATTTTGAATTGCATATACACTACTTCATGTGGAGGAAGCACAATATACTTGGGTTTTAACTAAAACTGATTGGCAGATACTCCAGATTGGTCTAGACCCATGCCCAAACCTGAAAATGGCATAATCTTAACTTGCTCACCTCTTCTCCTCTGCTTCCAAGTGTCAAGGTCCGCAGGTATAAGTCCTTTTCCCATTATTGGCTCAAGGATATCAGCTAGAACTCCCTATTATAGCATAAAACACTTGCCGGTGAGCCTTTAGAAGGGATACTAAGATATGATGAAACTCTCAAACTGAAATAAGTAGCCTATACTGATCATCCAAAAATTTGTATATCCATTCTCTCTTTCTCAAACTTGTGGCAGAAATCCTACGCATTTAGCAAATGCTCAAATTACCAAATTGTCTCTGGATCTAATTATTCAATCATTTTCACACAACCAGATTATCTCAATTACAAAATTGGAAAATTTTGCTATTTTATTTTTCCAGCACAAGCACATAAATGGTACAAAATGAACCTTGACAGGTCACAGAAGCATATAACTTCATTACCTTATCGTACGAAAACGCATTCTCTCTAAGGATGTGCCTTGCGACTATAGGATCGGATACAACAACAAATGCTTTCGGTCCAAAAGCAAGTTTATAGACAGCTCCATGCTGCACAATGATTGAAGTGGACTGAGTGCCTTCACAACCATTACAAGATAGCAGATAAAGTACCTTTGACATTTCTTTTTGACATGATTGGCATTATAAGAAATTGCAGGGAAAAAAACAACTGAGTTGGTAGTTCAATTGAATTATGAACTTTCTACACATTTATAAAGAATGACAAGCAGCAACATGTAATAGTGAACTCCTAAGAAGAAAATAAGTTAATTGGATGTCAACCAACAGCCTAATTGCTGAGCAAAAAAAAGGAAGAAGAAAATTGGCAAAGAAATTCAATGATTTCCACAAGTACCTCTAAGAACCAATCATACAGTGAGAAGAAGAGAGGCTTGCCAAATAAATCTGTCACTGCACCTTCAGCTATTGGCATCGATCCCAGACTTCCCCCACTCAACAGATTAGTAAGAAGATTGCTAGCATTGTCAAGAAGATTCCTTTTTGTTTTCGGTTCATCTGTACTTGTTGACTGACATCTGTCATTAAAAGTATTGATAATAAACATTCAAAGTGAAGCTCAATCAATCATGCAATGCTGGCAGTACAAAAAACATGGAAACTTTTCTCTTTATTTGGCAATTTAGAATTAGTTTATGTCAATACGAGCAGCATGAGGAAATGGTGGAACTTTCCAACTCCAATGAGTTTGTATAAACTAAAAGGAGACTCCATACTCTAAAATGACTGGACAGTCACAGACATCTCTATTACAGACCAATAGTACTACGCTACAGTTTCCATTTAAACATTTTCACCCAAGACTCTGCCTCAAGTCAAAAAAAATCTGTGGGCGTATTTTCTTAAGATATAAATCAAATTGGCATTAACCTAAGTCCCAAAAAAACCAAGCATTCTTTTTGTATCTCTCGAGGTAGTTATCCATTCCCTGAATTCAAACTCTTTCAAACAGAACACTCCCTTGACCGTACATTAGCCCATAGCCAAACTGATGGAAACACAGTTTTCTCTCTCTTTCAGTTTTCTTGCAAAAAGGCAGGGAGGAGATTTAAAAAAAAACAAATTGGGTCTTCATCACCTACAGCTTCATCACTTTTTAGAAGCTACACGATTTGTTTCCTGAAGGTTTCACCTCAGCACGAGAATTTCAATATTCAATACCATTAAACCACGATTCAAAAGGCTAAGCGACACTCAGAAACTAATTGACAGTTCTTGCACTCGCCCAGAACTTTAAACTTGAACTTCGCACCCTCCACTCAGCTGGCAAAAATTTCAAGACCCATCACCGCACACCACACAAGAGCTTCTCCAAAGCCAAAACAAGCACACAGAACTAGACGAAACAACAAACGAGAAGAAATGGAAGTTATCCGGCGGTTCTGCTCAAGCAGCGTTCAAACAATACCGGATACAAGGCCCCCTCGGCCCAGCAGCGTAGGAGCGAGAAGATCGCCGCGATCTGGAGACACCCATGAGCCCAAAATCGCTCCTTTTGAAGCCGTCGTTGAAGACGGCGACGGAGAGCGAGTGCTGCAGGAGAGGGACGGTCGCCATTGACGCCAGTTTAGTGCTTCGAAAAGTGACCAGCCCAGTGCCCAGCACTGGCCATAAAAGAAACCAAAGATAAAGAGGGAAACGCTCGCCGTATTTTGTGGAGCAATTTGCTGTGTTTTGATAAACTTTCATTATTAGATTCAACTTATCTGTCCCGTTTTTTTTTTTGTGCTACAATTGCATTTTGCCTAAACTGGTGGGTCGGTGTGCCTCCCACTATCAAAAGATCGAACACCCAAAAAAAAAAAAAAAAAAAAAAAATTTCTATATATATAAAAAAGAAGAAGATGAAAAAGTTAGGAGTCATTGGTTTTTAGATTTGTCCGGTTTCAAGGTGGAATGGAATGGAACTAGAAATCGGGCACCAGACCAAACCACCAATCTTAGTCTAATGGAACACAAAAGTGAAAGAAAAATGAGCTTGAGAAATTTTTTTGTATTCACTCTGATTTGATATGTGTTCTTTATATATATTTATATTACAAAGTGTAAACAATAAAAGAAAATATAAAGATACGAAATCATTTTAAATCATTAATTGATATCAATCTAAACCTTAGATT
The DNA here is from genome assembly GCA_017140615.1 of Eucalyptus cladocalyx. NCBI lineage: Eukaryota > Viridiplantae > Streptophyta > Magnoliopsida > Myrtales > Myrtaceae > Eucalyptus > Eucalyptus cladocalyx. The sequence goes on along the minus strand of CM029516.1, from coordinate 7,399,106 downwards.
GATTTAAGTATCTTCAATCAAATCAATTGCACAAATTATATCTCTAACACGATCACTTTTTTTCCCCACTATTTGGAATCAAACTACTTAACATTTTGCTAATTTTTTTTTTTTTTTGAGGAAATAATGTGCTTTTTTTTTTTGGAGGAAATTATGTATATACAATTGGTTTGGTCCGATCCAATTCACCCTTGAAACCAAGAATTAGATTGCTTGGATACTCGTTTCACTTTTCATAATCGAAACCAGATCAACACTCTAAGGAATCGGACTCAACTGGCTGATTCAGTTTGGTTCTGCTGGTCCATTTTGCGTATCCATAAAAGAAACTCCTCTTTGATCGAAGAATTGGATAAATGTCCATAAGTCCTAAAACTAATTTAAAAGTGCAATTAAAAGTCTCATGTAGATAGATTTTTATTTATTTTTTTACTTACTTTAAATCTTACCGTATGCATATTTATTCATTTTTTTTAACTTGAAACATTTGACAACTTCCATAATATATAAATGTTGGATAAATAAATTCAAATATAACCTTTTCATAGTCTTTTGGCATTCATACAATAATTATAAATATTAGCAAGAAAGTGAAAGGGTATTATTTTTCTTGTATCTAAGTGAAAATAAATAGGTTCTAAAACTTTCGGATTACATAATTAAATCCTAAAATTTGAAAAAGATTGTGCAATTAAGTATCTTAATCGAGTCAAATAGAAGTAAGTCACTATCCACGACTTATTGCAATGAATGCTCCAGTATTCCACGACGTGATTTGCTAGTGGAGGTTATGGGTACGATTTCCCAATTTATTTTTGATCTCAAAAAATTAAAAAGGACAAGTTAAGACTTAGATGCATCACTAGTCATGGATTTTCGACTCAGGTCGTGGCGGGGCAAAATGGCGAGCTAGCCTAATGAAAAGTGATGCACTCTTGAAATCTATGACGATAGACTTAGGGCTCGTTTGTTTTTATTCCAAATTAGGACCTGTTTATTTTTATTTTAGATAGTGTCTGATTCTATTCATTTTTTATTTGAAAAAAAAAAACAGAAATGCACTTGTTAAATATTTTATTTCCGAAAACAAAAAAATGTTTTTTTTATTTGCAGGAGTATTTGGAACAAATTTTTTTGTTTCTGAGAAAAAATAAGAATAAAAAAAATAGGAGTTTTTTTTTTTGCAAGGCGTTCTCTCTCTGTCGTGAGTCAGGGCGCGTTTGGCTGCACCCTATTTCTGTTTTTTTTTGTTCGCAGGACAAAAAGGAACAAAACGCGTTTGTGTGCGTTGCTGTTCCTTTTTTGTTCTTTTGTTCCGGAACAAAAAAGAAAGAAATAAGAAAAAAAAAAAACTTGTTTTCCTTTTAACAAAATCTGTAAATACTTCTCTTTTTTTATTTTTTTCTTTTCTTCTTCTTTTTTCTTTCTTTTTCTTTGGCCGGTCGCCGGCCTGGCCATGGCCGGGACGATCCGGCGACCGGCCAACGAGGGCGGCGGCCTCGCCTTGGCCGGGCGAGGCTCGGCGTATCCGGCGAGGCCGAGCTCGCCAGCGGCCGGCGAGGCTCGGCCTCGCCCGGCCATCGCTGGTCGGCGTCGCGCGGTGGCCGGCGAGGCCGAGCCTCGCCCGGCCACGGCCAGGCTCGGCCTCGCCGGGGGCCGCGAGCCTCGCCGTGGCCGGGGCGAGGCCGCCGGCCCTCGTCGGCCGGTCGCCGGCCATGGGCGACCCGACCAAAGAAAAAAAAAAAAAAAGGAAAAATAAATAAAAAAATAAGAAAGAAAATAGAAAAATAAAATAAAAATATTAAAAAATTAAAAGAAATAAAAAATTATACAAATTTACCAAACGTGTTTCTATTCTTTTTATATTTCTCGGAAATGCAGTTACCAAACGCATTTTTTTGTTCAAAAATTGTTCTGGAACAAACACACTTTTTTCTATTTCTCGTTAAAAATTTTTAAACGTAAACGTTACCAAACGCGCCACTCACTCTCTCTGTCTCACTTCTTGTCTCTCTCTCTCTGGTCATTCTCTCCGGCGCCTCTCGACTGCTCATTCCCTCCGGCGCCGACAACTACAAGTGCTGCTCCTTCACCGACTCAAGCTTGTCGTTCGAGGTAAGTTATACCCATCTTGCTGACTTGCACACTATGGGAGGGATGCCTTTGGCGAGGGCTTAGTCTAGTGAGTGCAGCCAGCCGTCGCCGATCTAGGCGAGGGCTCGCTCACGCGAGCGCGGCCCTCGAGCGAGTCGTCGCGCAGGTCTGCAAGGGCCACACTCGTCGAAGCCTTTGTTGATGTGGGCGACGGCTCGCTCGAGCCCTCGCGTTCTGCTCGAGCCCCGACCCAGCGCTGCTCGCTCCAGCGAGTGGGGGCGAGGCGACGATTCGCTTCGGCGAGCTTGGCCCTCGTCATTCGCTGCACTCGCTCGAGCGACCTGTTGGTGAAACATTGAAACAGCAAGTTGACGCCGTGAGATAGTTTGTCTCTGCCCCAGTGCCTTTAGTTAAATGCTTTTAGTTAGATAATTTGGCTAGCAACCCAAAAACTAAAGAAAACTCGCGCCACTCCATCAGGCGTCGGTGAAATGGAGTTTCGCTAATCTTCTGGTTTTATTGCAAATGATAGTTCAGGGGAACAAAAGATCAGAAAGTCCCTTCTTCTCTCTCTGTTTTGTTTGTTAAATAAATTTATGCAGTGTAGTCGGAAGATTAGTCTAGATCTTTTTTGGAATGAACATTAACTTCGTACGCAATGCAAAGTAGATCCGCGAGGGCCGCGCTCGAGCCCGAGCCAGTGCTGCTTGCTCGAGCCCTTGCGCTCAATTTCCTGCGTTAACAAATACACATGTCCTTAATTGGTGATTGATTGCCAAATGCACAAAGTTGAGCTTAGGTAATTGGTTTCTATGCTATCCAGATCTCTACCGTTCCTCTGAGCAATGTCGACATGTTAACATCAATGAGGTTACACTTAGTTTTCTCTTTTGTTGGTTTGCTGGTGTGAGAGCATGATCATTAGTTTTCTGTTTTGTTTTGTTGACTAGGCCCAAGTCGTAGTATGACATGTTGGGTTGAGCTTGTGCATGTCCAAGATTGGCTTTGGACCAGTGAAAACTTATTGAAAATGAGAGTTTATCAAGACTGCACTCCACTTGACTAACCCTTCTCAATCTCCAGCTAAGCTTAAGTATAAGGGCTAGGGGGCTTAGGGCTATGGCTGTCACGAATTCAATTTTTTCCTATTTGTGTAGTTGAGCTCGATTTGGTTTTTGCTTACTTCTTGTCATTGCGATTGTTTTTCATTCTCACTCGACCAGTTTCTACTTGCTCACTTGACCTATTCATTTTGCTAATTGCGTAGATCCATTGACATTGGTGCTTTCAAAATCTTGCTCATCTCCAAAATCTGATAGGTTTCTCATAGTGTTCTTTGTTTCATTTTGGGTATATTATTTCATTGATCATTGATAGTCATAGCACTATGTAGCCCTTGTAGCTCAAAATGCAATCTTTGTCATGTTCTATACAAGCTAGTTCAAGAATTGTCAATGCTTTGCTATTAGAGTCTTCTCTGCTTGCATCTCTGGAGAATGGTTGTGTGTATTGCATGTAATTCATACATTATTATGTTATTACTTTAATTCATAACTCATATATTGCTCAGCTGGTCAAGGTTAAATGGCATCTGAGAAACAAACATTCAGTGCAAAATGGACCGAGTCTTTAACCAACCTGTTTGTAAGTTTGTTGGTAGAGGAGATCAAAAAGGGGAATCGCACCTCTTCTATTTACAACAAAGCAGGATGGAATAACATACGGGCTGAATTCATTAAACAGATAGGATTCCAATATAGCATACTACAGCTCAAGAACAAGGTGAACAAACTAAGAAAACAATATGAGAGTTTTAAGAAACTCCTTTCACAGTCCGGATTTGGTTGGGATAGTGTGACAAAAACAGTTGTTGTTGATGATCCAAGTATGTGGAATCTCACATCAAGGTATTTTTTTAACTTTTGGTTATTTTGATATCATTATAGATGTAAGTTTTGAAATGTATGAATATGTTGCTGACATGTCATTATTATGAAAATTATAGGACAATGTTGAGTGGGCAAAATTCAAGAAGGATTGATTTCCTCAGTATCCCGAGTTATGTATTATATTTTGTGATACATATGCTAGTGGGGATCACGCCATGGGAAATGCCGAAGATTTGATGGTGTCGGAGGAATGTGACAATGGTGGTGGCAATGCAAAGGACTTCAGTGAACATCACATTGATAAGAGAGTCTTTACATCCAACAATGTTGCAACTCCAGTTTATGACAAACACAAGTTGGATAGGACTCCAAATACTAAGAGGAGAAGAAAGAGTAACTCATTCGGTATGGCTGACGGTTGCAAAGCCATACCAGATTTGATAAAAGTTAGGACAAGTCAATCTATGAGTGGTTCGAGTGATTCTGTGACCTCAAAGGTCACGCCACCACCTGTAGACCCTTTCTCGGTATCTGCTTTGATTGATATTCTAGTTAGTATGCATGAGTTAGAGCAAGATCTTTACAACAAAGCAGTTGAACAAGCATGTATTAGTGATACATGGAGGGAGGCTTTTATCAGATCCCCACCTGAAAGAAGATATGGACTTATTCGATATCTTTAGTGGATGTTGGGAAGTGTATTGTGAATTGCGTGGGGTTTTATTTAATTGTATGACTTATATTATCAGTTAATACTTAGGCTGCGTTTGGTTCGGTTTTGGGGGAATATCCTTGTGGAAATGCAAAGCCCTTTAGTCTAAAGGGTTTAGCGAAATGCAAATACTGTTGGTAAACTAAAATTGAAAAGATGCTTTGAGATGCAACTTGGGGAAAATGCTGTTTGGTAAATACATATATTTGGAAAGTCCTTTCATGTGCCAATTTAAAAATTTTGTAACTTTAATTTGTTAAAAATCAAAAACAAAAATCAATTACCTCAACTTTTATACATTTTTTATTTTCAAGTTGAGAATAACGTATAAGAGACATATTAATAAAATTTTAAATAAAAAAATCACATCAAATTCAATTAAAAATAGAGTAATTTCGTTATAATAAACATGACAACATATGTCTGAAAAAAAGAAATAAATTATTGTTAAGTATTATAAACATCTTTAACTATATATCAAGTTTATAGCTATATCATTACGTAAACGTGTCATATTAGGGAATGCATTATCATTTGAAGCACTTGTCTCTTCATTTACAACATTATAGTTAACTGAATATCCATACTCGGAATCCAAATTTGCTGTTTCAAAATCCGTATCAATTACAGCATTTTTTTTCTTATAAAATTGTGCAACGTTATTGTAGCTATGACAATTTGCACTTGCTTTTTATAAGGATAACTTGGCATAGTAGTTAAAATCTTCAACTTCATTTTTAATACAATAAAGGCTTGTTCAATTTCTAAGCGAAATGAGGAATGTTCATAGTAGTACACTTCTCGATGACTTGTAGGTGTAGGATCTTGTCGAAATATCAATGGAACTTCTCATAGTTTCTAGGAGAGCAACGAAATAATAGCAGTATGGTTTTTGAATTGCTGTATTGTATCCATGTTCTTTCATACTTACAGGGACTTGGCGAGCTAGTAGCTGTCATCTTATTAAATGTAAGAAAATCCGACAATGGTCCAGCGTCCATTTAAAGAACATTGCATCCGCAAGAGATTCTTTGATCCAAAAAAAGGAGGCAAGCAACATGACTTCATGAGAAGAAATTAGTATTCAAATCTATTTGTTGGAACGATGCTTTTGCATCCATTCTCCATCAATCGATATAATTAACGCATTGTGCCTACGCCCATCTAATCTAAAGGAAGTAACTTTTCACATATTCTTAATTAGTAATTTTCACATAAGTACAAGGACTCATTTATTGATCTAAGAAGCATCAGCTAACATCAGTGAATTGAACCACAAAAGTCATCCATTTTTTGCCCAAGATGTGATAGATGTACCCGCTAACAAGTTTCTTCACGTCAAAAGTCTAAACCTTATGATTGGCCTGCTTCTTCCACCCAACGCAAAGTGTCCATGACATGCAAAAAATCATTCATAGTTCCAACTTTCGTGTATAATGTATGAGCGCAAATCGTGAGCCATGATTGGATCAAAACAAGCCAGATTTATCATGTGCATCGAAACTAGAAATACTTACAACCATCTAGAGAAATTGCACATGACATTTCCTTTACTGGGGAATATGGTACAGTGCTCTCAAGAGGACATCTGCTGTGAGACGCAATTAAATTATGAAGAGAATTATATTTACATGTCTATTCTTTCCTTTCATCTACATTTTACAAACAGAAGTAGATGAAGTTAAGAGTATGCCGATTTGAAACCTTCAGTAAGGGTAACTACTTTTGCTGACACCTTGGATTGCAACTTGGATGCAGCTTCTCTAATATCCTGTGGGCATTACTCAATTAATCAGCTCATGAAGTCAGTCACCAAGCGAGCAAACTTAGAAACTGCTTTCCAAACTGACCGATATGCCCTCATTCACTGACCTTGGATGATTGGATACTCTCAAGTTTTTAACCAACAAATATTCTGACGGTAAAAGTTCAACACAAAATGTACACTTACACTCACTGGAGTAAATATACACGCAACCATCCAGCTAGCAAAAATTAAGATGATGCATGAGGGTGCTATAAAGCATAAAGTGTAAATGTGTTCTTTCAGATATAAAAGAATCCACTGACTGGAAATCTGTGGTATATGCACAAGAAAACTCTAAGAATAGAATGAGGACATATAAACATCCACGTTTGAACGTCCTTTAGAATATTACCTCAATATTGTAACGGGAAGAAAGATGAGTGAGCAATATCACCTTACTTCGAATCCATTGAGCGTGTTCAATAATCTGCGTATGTAACAGAATCAGCCCAGTTCATGGTCCTTCAAATTTGGAACTTCTGGAGGTAAGTGATGGAGAAGTGAGGGGGGATCAACATTCCTCAAATAAGTGAGTGTGGCCATGTTGCTGTGCATGCTCTATACTTATGAATATCACCAGATTTTGTTAGGTTGATTTGATATTATATACGATGAAACTACTACTCAAGATTATGTTCATTATAGATAGCGACAGTGAGCACACCATCTAATCGACCATGTCACGAGATACTTGTGCTTCACTGTACTCTTCAGCAGCTAGTATTCGTCAGCAACTTACTGACTCATTTCCTAATGCAAGGCTGCCATGGCTCAAACTTCAAACTATGGAGAGAAACGTCTTAAAAACATGACTTATGCAAATGTGGTACCTAGGAAAATAGGACCCGAAGCGCATCTCTATGGTTGTGACGTGCATTAAAATATAATGCAAACAAATTTCTAAAGAAAGTAAGGCTATTGATAAAGTGCAGGCGTGCATACTTAATTAAACTATTTTGATAGTGCCAAATTAAGGCTCCGTTTGGTTCAGCATTTGGAAGGGGTTTTTGGGTCTAAAGGGGTTTGGGCAAATGCAAGTAATGTTTGGTTCAATTTTTTGAGAACTCTGGGAAGATGCAATTGCATCTCCAAGGGGTTTCAAAGGCTTTTAGAGGAATGGAGTGGTGGATGTGCATTTGAGAAGTAACATTTTCGGAATACAACTTCTTTGTTTAATGAAAATATGTCAGTTGCCCATTTTGTCCTCATTTATTAACCAAAATTCATTTTTTCCCTCTTCTAAATTGAAAACCTAAAGCCTCCTCTTCCTTAGTGTAGCCTCACGCTTTCTGTAGCTTCATGCCTCCTCTGCACTCTCACGCCTCTCTATGTCGTCCCTCGCCGTCTCCTTCGCGAGCTGTTCTCCGGTGTCCATCCAAGATCAACCATCCCAACCTCGAAGATTGCCTATCGCCATTCTGCTCTTGCGCTCGTGTCGCGCTTATAGCAGGGCAGTTGGGTAAGCTCGGAAGCTTCGATTCCATCACTCGTTTGTCCGATTTCGTGGTCGCCGTAGAAGATTCCGCACGAGATTACTCGCAAGGGCCGCATGCATTACTCTTTTCACGCTCTCACGCCTCTCTCCACCTCACGATTGTTGTGTGTCCGACCCTCACGTTCGCTCGCCTCTCTAGGTAAGATTTCCTCGGTTCTGTTCAGATGTATGGAAGTCCATCACCTTTCTTGTACCTTGATGACTCCCCATTTCGTGCTTGAAGCAGCATTCTCTCACGGTTTGCAGGGGTTTGAGTTCTCTTCCTCGCGTCACTCCTTCACACTCGCTACCCTCGAGCTCTCCTATCACGCTCGCGCTCACTTTGGTCTAGGTTAGATTTTCTCAATTCATGTTGTGATTTTTGTGGAAATTTGTGTGGTTAATTGAATATCTTATGGCTAGAGTGACATGTTCTGATTTGGCGAGAGATCGTAGCATTTGGGAGGCTGATTGTTTGTCCATCTCTCCTTTCCCCTTGCTTTGTCCTCTCTGTTCACTAATTTTGCTTCTCTCTTTCTTTGCTAACTTCAATTTCTATACAAGTTTTTGTCCTGATGATTTTTCTTCTGTGAAAAAAAAATGGGTTGTGGATTTCGTTAGAGAAATTGTATTGGGGTCTTTAGGATTGAGGAAACCTTATATTGAAGGTGCATCTACTGTCAAAGTTATCAAGGTGCAATCGATTAAAGATTGCCCATCGACTTGAATTGTCTTCCAATCAGTTTAACTGCATTTTCAGTGTACAAAATTCTGAATTTGATGGGAGTTTGGTGGTTGATTGGTTATTTTGAGCCCATTCTAAATTCAAGTTCCTTTGCTTTTGCTAGACATATACAAAGTTGGTTTTCTAGTATTCATATTAATAGGCTTTAACTTTTTTTTTTCCTCTCACTCATTTAAACTCCCTTTTCTTTTTCCTTTTCTTTTTTGTTAGATTACATACACCATTTTGTCTCTAGAGGTGGGCCTTTACCGGAGATACAACATCTAATTACATGCTTAATCCACTAATAGGCTCTAGTCCCAATGTTAGTTGTGTTGGTATATTCATTGTTATCATCATAGAGATCATTAATGTTTGCCTCTATTAGTGGTCCAGCTAGTGATCGTTCCAAATTATTTAATTAAAGTGAAAATCTAGCTTGTTCTTGTGTATTGAGATGCCAGAGTATTAAAATTTATCCTTAAGCTTGGGTTATCTTAATTAGTTTTTAGGAATAAGTGTAACAGAAGTTCTAAAACTTGTCACGAAAATGCAATTGGTCATAAAACTTGTCAAATTATTTCAATCGAGTCCTAACATTAACACCGTTAGCCTTTTTAACGGAAAATGCTGATGTGGTGTGGATGTGGCATTTTAAATAATTTTTCATTTCCCACATGGCTTTTTAATTATTTTTTATTCAATTTTTTAAAAATTAGATTTAAAAACTAAAAAGAAAAGTTAAAATTTAATTTTAAAAATTGTTAAAAAAAGAAGAAGATAAAATTAGCAGCTCCTCCTTGCCTTGCCGCGCCGCCCATCGTTGGAGGGGCCGGGCAATGGGCGGCGGCGAAGGAAGCTGGCCTTTTTTTTTTTTTTATAAATAAATTTTAGCTTTTCTTTTCTAATTTTTAAATCTAATTTAAATTAAAAAATTTTAAAAAAGCCACATGGAAATAAAAAATCATTTTAAACGTCACATCCACGCCACGTCGCATTTTCTGTTAAAAAGGCTGACGATGTTAACTTTAGGGCTCGATTGAAACAATTTGACAAGTTTTAAAACTTAATTACACTTTTTACAAGTTTTAGGACTCAATTGCATTTTTGTGACAAGTTTTAAGACTTTTATTACACTTATCCCTAGTTTTTAAAGATATTGGTGTTAAGATTGTTGTACTTATGTAATGGCATATGTACGATGGATTGCTTGGGATTTTTATATTGGGTTTGCTTTCAATATACGACTTATGTTATTGATTTTTATTTGATATTTTTTCAAAATCTATATTGATATTTTTATATTTGTGTGATGGTATAGGTACTATGGAAGGGGGATCAAATATTGTGTCTAATGAGTAGGTAGAACTAGTTGAACAATTCTTGGATGATGGTGATCTTGACATATTGATAGCATGGTTGTGCATTGTTACGGTGGATATGTCCATGCATACGAAAGAACCTATTAGAGACAGTAAACTATTAGGACCCGAATGGATAAAAGAGATTGTTTATGGATATTCAGATAGAATATATGAAGTATTCAGGATGGAGAGACATGTTTTTCTGAACTTATGTGATTTAATGAGGGCAATAGGTTGGTTAAAAGATAGTCTGTATGTTAGGATAAATGAACAAGTTTGAATCTTCTTATCTTTGATTAGTCACAATAACTCCAATAGAGATTTATGTGAGAGATTCCAACGTTCGGGAGAAACGATCAACAAGTGTTTCAATATAGTATTGAAAGCAATTCTCAAACTCCCCAAAGAGATTATTAGACCACCGTCTTTTGATGTCGTCCCACATGAAATTCTTATGGATCCTAATCATAAACGTTACTTCAAAATATGATTTTCTTATTAATTTTGCACCATCAAATACATGTGATTAATAATCTTGTATAACATTAGATTGGTAATAAATTCACAGGATTGCGTAGGTGCTATGGATGACACCCATATAAATGCTATTGTTCCCATGTCTCAGCAAATCCCATTTAGAGGTAGAAAATGGATTACCACCCAGAATGTGTTGTGTGTTTGTTCGTTTGATATGAAATTTACTTTTATGTATGCTGGGTGAGAATGATCTGCCAATGATTGTCGAGTGCTTTTGGTAGTACTCGAGACTCATTGACTTCAATTTCCTCGATCACCAATCGGTATGTACTTTATCTATAAAGAAAAAATTTATTTATAATTATATTATGATTACATGTCATAACAAATTTATATATATCGTGTTATAGGGAAATATTATGTGGTAGATTCTGGTTATGCAGCATTTCCAGAATTTTTAACTTCCTTTAAAGGTAAACGGTATTATCTAAACGATTATAGAGGGAATGGAAGACGGCCAAGAATAGCAAGAGAATTGTTTAACCATACAATTCAAAAGCAATCACTTATTGTAATTGCATGTTATGCTCTTCATAATTATATTCGTGACCAAGACAGGATGGACAAATTTTTTTCCTTATATGGAGATCTGGAGTACCTATTTGGACCTAGAGAGGTGGAGGTTGTAGATGATACATTGCAAGAGCAGGCAATTGGGCTAAACATGCTTAGGAAAAGTATTGCAAATAAAATACCCATTCCATTGGTGGTCGCGTGGTTTGTGCTTAATCCCTCTTTCGGAAGGGAGTGAGTTTAAATCCCCGCGGTTACTTGTGTGACTCACCCGCGGTCCAAGGGAGGTGGGTCCCCTCGGGTCGCCTCGGGTTTATGCCGTCGGCTGCCAGCTATACGGTGGTTCCGGGTCACAAAAAAAAAAGTATTATAAATAAAATGGCAAGAGATTATAATATGCCTGAAATTTCATAACTTTGTGTTTCCGAATTTTGTAATATTGTTTTTGAGTACTAACTTATCAAAGTCAATCTAATGAAGTTGAACAATGGACTACATTAGTTTACCAAAAAAAAACAATGGACTACATTACTTTATTATGATGGTCATGTATGAAGGATCCATGTAGAGATCTATAAGATACTATTCTTCTTACTAGCTCTTGTTGTATAGACTTTACTTATAATATTATGCTTTACAAAATTTTCTTCCAAAAGTATACATATCACCACGTTCACCACGTTTCCTTTACTCACCATGAACAAAATTAAATTGGTGAGTGCTCCATGAGAATGATAATTAAATATCAAGTTTACATTCCTCTAAAAAAAGCACTTGAAATTTTTTTTTGAATAAAAATTTTCTATAGTTATCAAATAGATTTCTATTCTTTTTCTATCTCAAAAATATAAATTTTGTGTAGTTACCAAACGCGTTCTTTTCTTATAAATTGTTCTTAGGAACATAATAAAAAAAAATCAAGTTTGATAAAAAATTATTCTCAATAATAAAATGGTTACCAAACGCGTCCTTAATATTATCTTGTGGGTGACCTGCATTTTTGCCAATGCTGGACACCTCTTTTTCCGTGGAAAACACGTGACCGAAAATTTAAATTGCATTGTAATATTTCTCTTTTTTAAAGTCTACTTTTAGGACCCCTAGCTATAATGTTGCACTCAGCACAACAGACAAAAAAAACTGAAGAAAAAGAGGAAGAATTTGGAAAGATAGAAGTGGAGATGTTTTCCTAAAGAAGACATGTAAGATTTCCACCAAATTTGAAGTGGAAGCACCTACTTGGACTTTTGAAAAAAATTAACAAAACAAAATTTTCATAGCCTGCTCTAGAATTTTGAGACAAGACCATGGACTTCCACGACCATTCCATATTTGGTTTCTTGGACTTCTGCAACTTCCATTAGAGCGGGAACCGTCCCTGCTTGTCTGGGGGTTGCCCGCATGAAGGAGTTGCTGCGGTTGAGAGCGAGCATGAGGGAGGGGAATGTTGGGTAAGTTCCTGGGATTGCCTTATCAGGACATGGAAGTCGAAATTGAATCATCGATGCCGGTAAACTTATGGAGTTGGGCAGATCGCTCTTCTCCTCTGATGCTGAATGATTTGCGCGAATGCAGGACACAAGCTGGGAGGTTCGAGCGGCGCAGCCTGCCACACGTTCTGGAGGAAGCTGGCGTGGCCGCAGATGGAACTTGCTCGTTCTGGGAAGCAGGAAGTTGATGCTGATGATGATTTCAGATCCGTTCCTGACTGTATATACCAGGTCTTTACTTTTGACCTCAGTGTTTTGTTTTGGTTAGAAAGGCTGATGTAGCCCAAACACCTAACTTGTCTTATAGATATGTTGTGTTAATGTATCGGTTTTTCTACCAAAAAAATAAAAACCATAACTATATTCATAGAAAAAGCCAATTGCATTAATAAAAGGGTGGTTGATTTTAGAATGGCCAGAACTGAACATATTATCACCCATTTCAAGTTTTGGAATTAAGAACTTGAACGAGCCGATTCTAGAGTCAATTGGAGAATCGGTCCTACTTTTCAAGAAAACAAACTTCAAGTAATGATAGTGAAAAATCTGTGGTATAGCAATTAAGGTATTGAAGAATTTTTTTAGGTGTTCAAACTTGAAGCCCATCTCCATCATCTCTTTCTCTTATTTAAACAAAGCAAGAGGAGAAAAAAGAAGCTAGAAATTGATTTAAAACGGTTCTCGGATAGAATGAAGGTTCTAATGGAATGATCAAGACAAGTTCTCTGCATTTTATCTAGAAACTGATTCTTGTATAAATAAGCCGGAAAATAATTTGTTCGATTCGATCGACAAATTCCCCGCATTTTATCTAGGAATCAATTCTTCAAGACTAATTTGTTTGATTTGACAAACCATCAAGACGAGTTTCCCGCACTTTATCTAGGAACCGGTCCTCGTGCGAATGGGCAAGGAACCAGTATGCTCAGTTCGATCATCGGTTGAACTTGCTTGGTTGTTTGCTTATTACATAAGTTTGCCAAAGTAAATGAAATAAGGGAAAAAATCTAAAAAATTTCATTCAAACTTTCAATTTGTCAATTTGGTCCAAACTTTCATCTAATGTTTAATTTCATCCAAAACTTTTTTTTTGTTAAAAATGAAAAATTTTATATAATATTCCATCTAGTCCCTAACTATTTGAAAATTAACTAATTTTTTTTTTAATAAAAAACTGGGTTTTTATTTTGTCGGAAAAATACCACATTTATGCAAAGTAATAAAGTTCAATATTTCTTTCCTTTCTCCATATTAAAAACGAATGTAAAAAGGGACAATAATAATAAACAAAGGTGAATATTGCATTTTGATTTCTTTTTTGTATATGCAAATTACTTGAATAATGTACAAAAGCCCATCAATCAAAATATTTATTTCTTTTCTCCATATTAAAAAAAATGGAAAAAAGGGACAGTAGTAATAAACAAAGGTGAATATTGCATTTTGATTTCTTTTTTGTATATGCAAATTGATTTAAAACGGTTCAAGTAATTTGCATATACAAAAAATAAATCAAAATGAAATATTCACTTTTGTTTATTATTATTGTCCATTTTTCCATTTGTTTTTAATATGGAGAAAGGAAAAAATATTGACCTTTATTACTTTGCATAAATGAAGTGTTTTTTTGACAAAAAAAAAAACCTAGTTTGGTATTAAAAAAAAGGAAAATTGGTCAATTTTCTAATAAGAAGAAAAAAATAAAAAAATCAAAAATCGAAAAAAAAATGAATATATTAGATGAAAATATCCTTAATAGGATGAATGTGAATTTATAAATTTTATTTTTTTTTGTCACAAAAAAATTTGTTATGGATAAATTTATTAGTTTGATGAAATTTTAGGTTATTTGATGACATTTTTTCCAAAGTAAATGAAATAATTCTAAAACCCTAGTCCTCTTTGATTTTCTTTATTTTATTTTTCTTCTGTTAATTTCTCCGAGTGACCGAAGCGGTGAAGTTCGCCTCTCTCGACTCTCTCCAACGTCGGTCTTTAGAAAAGGAGCAGACAGCAGCCATTTCCGCCGCCGTCGCCGTCCCAGCAACTCCTCCGCCGTCGCAGGAGCGTCGGCAGCGTCCACTCCCCTCATCCCGCTCACGACCGTCGCTCTCGCTGGCCGCTGTCGAGCCTCACCTTCACCGAACCGGGTTCGTTCTCTCTCTCGCGTTTTCTATGAATGCAGTAGATAAGCTTCGAAGTTTGTAGGCGAACAATCCCGTGGGTTGCCGTTCGATTCGGTCCGGCGATGCGCGGTTCGTGAAGCGGTTAACACTGCTACTGTCCTTTGAGGGCGGAGATGGGGCTGAAGGTTCCCGTTTCTTTTCGTTGTTGTTGTTGGTGTAAGAAGAGGAGTTTTCTGTTTCTCCCCGTTGGGTTTTGGTGTAAAGGCGAGAGGGAAGATGGGTATTTAATTTTACCGGCTTAGCTGGTGAATGTCTCTTCGTTGAGGTTGTTTGGCGAGCGAATGTGGTGATGGCATACATTGGAGGAAGAAAGAGAGAATTTATAGATGTGGGTCGTGGCTATGATAGGTTCTTAATGACTTCTTTGTTGTTTGGGCGTTGTGATTTGGAATGTTGATTAAGGATGAGTTGAAGGGGTCAAGATGTGAACCAAGTGACTTGAGCTCAATGAGACTGTAATAAGGAAAGAAGAGTTGAGGAGAGAGGGAGAGGGAGAGGGAGAGGGAGAGAGAGAGAGAGGTACTTGGGGAAGAACAAAGGAAAGGAAAGGAGAAATTTTGAGAGGAGAGGACATCTATTTCCTACTGGTAGTTGTTGGATTCTACATCTTCTGTAATATGCATCTCTTTCTGCATTATTCTCCCCCTGCAATCCAAGTGTATTGGCACCCCCTTGGTGCCGAATTAAATAATTTTTCTTTTATGCCAAAAAGAGGAGAGTTGTATTTTCTCTATGTGGGTCATGTGAACCTGGTGCTTCTGCATTGTTATTTCCATTGCATCCTGCTCTTTGCTTCTGATGCTACTGGCTTATACTCAAAATGATTCGACAGTTATTATTAAACAGTGTACTGCAGTGATGCTATGTTTGAGACAAGTTACTGACCATAAATCTGGAACTTGGATCTGTAATTGCAGTTCTGCTAGCATGAAGCTATGAAGCTTTGATAGCTCTCTTTATTGTCTTAGTAAGCAGCTGACAAGAAGAGGTGAGGAAGAGTATGAGTGCCCGTAGATTATCCCAGCAAGTAGCAATCTCTTGGTCCAGTCTTATCTTTAAGCCGGGCCTCACCAAGAGATCAATACACACTATACCCTTCCTGTACTCCGATACCTGCTATTCCTCTAGCAGAAAACTCCCTTTCCGTCATCTTCCCAGATGCCATTTCTTCACTTCCCCTGAGGTGGCATCGAGAGCTGTTCATGAACTATTGGCGGAGGTGGAGAAGGAGAAGCAAAGGGAGAGAGAGGCTAGGAGGAGGGCTGGCCTTGATACCAAAGACATCGATGCAGAAGATGAAGAAGACTACATGGGTGTAGGCCCGCTTATCCAAAAGCTTGAGAAGGAGAAGCTGAAGGCCGATGCCTCTGCTGATCTTGATATGTTTGAGGAGCCCACTGACTCAGAATCCGACGATGACGACGAGCGATTCAGTCCAAACAATCTCAAGAAGAGGTTTGAGCAATTCGAGAAGAAGTTCAAGCGCCATGAGGAGTTGCTCAAGAATTTTGTTGAGTCTGGTACTTGCATTTTGCTTTGTTTTATTCCTCTATCTCTTCAATGGTTTTACTGATTTTTAACGCTAGTTGAAGGTATATAGAGTTTTTTATCATCATACCCAGTTGGTACAAGATGGTCTTACCATTCCGATGCAAGAATTGATTTCTGTCGAATTTGTCTTAGTGGGACCAGTGGGATTGAGTTAGATCTGCTAAATGGTTATATTTGTTAGTTTTGTCCACGGCAGTTTAGATTGCTGAAAATTCCAAGCTTTTTCTTTTGGGCTTGAGCAATTTTCCTGCGACGAATGCAATTTCTATATTACTGCTTATCCCTTTCTGTTTGCTTTGTAACAGATACACTTGATGATACATATAAGTGGATGAACAGAATCGATAGGTTTGAGGATAAACATTTCAGGCTTCGTCCAGAGTATCGAGTCATTGGAGAATTGATGAACCGTTTGAAAGTAGCAGAAGGGAAGGAAAAGTTTATTCTTCAGCAGAAACTAAATAGGGCTATGAGATTGATAGATTGGAAGGAGGCTTATGATCCTAATAATCCTGCCAATTATGGAGTCATTCAACATGAACAAGTGGGTCCCTCAGTTGATCTTTTGGATCAGGCTGGCTTTGAGAAAGAGAGGCAAGTTATACAAGGGGTTGATGATGATGAGGATGAGGAATTTGATGACATGAAAGAGAAGGATGACATGTTGATTGAGAAAATTAATGAAATCGATAAGAAGCTTGAAGAGAAGCTGGCACAGTTGGATCATACATTTGGAAAGAAAGGAAAGGTGCTAGAGGAGGAGATCAGGGACCTGGCAGAGGAAAGAAATGCTTTAACTGAAAAGAAGAGAAGGCCCTTTACAGGAAAGTAAGTAGTGGTGGCATTTTCTTTCTTATTTCATGCGTAACGGTTGTCTTCTTAGAGGAACCAGGATTTCTGGTCTGTGCCTTTTTCTCTTAATTGACTCCTTGCAAGTGGCAGACTACCAAAGACTGCCATAGGGCATTCGATTTTTTCTTCAACGTGGTGACAAGTAGACAACTACTGTTGCCATTGCTATTGGAACAACTTTCAAAGACTCTGAAGTCCTAAATATGCTTGCATCTTATTCTATGACTTCATTCTGTACTATTTAAAGAAAGATAAGATGGAAAAAGGCAACCTCTTGGAACTTAATCTCTTCAGTGTGTAGAATTCTTTTGCTTCAGACATCAATAGTTTGAGTACATGCTGTTATTCTGGTTCAAAGGCTTTTTGCCCTTTGAAATTGTTTGACTCGATAACACATAATGATGAAATTTCCTTATTGATGGCAGGGGTTTGATGTGAAATTGATAGATGTGAATCGGACTTGTAAAGTTACAAAGGTATCATCTGCCTTAGAGCTAAGTAAGTGCTTCAATTTCTTTATTGATTTTGAGTGGCTTCAGTGAAATTTGTGGCCCTATTCTCAGGGTGGGCAAGTGATCAAGTACACTGCTATGTTGGCTTGTGGAAACTACCATGGTGTTGTTGGTTTTGCAAAAGCAAAGGGTCCTGCTGTTCCTATTGCTCTCCAAAAGGTATAGTATTGGTTGATTGCTGTTTGAACTCTTACATGTTATATCTAGTTAGCTAGGATTCTTTTTTGAACATTCTTGTTCTTAATGAATGTAGAATTCTAAGTGTTACTCCTTAATTTGCTAAAGAGGAATTTGAAATTCAAGGATTGAATTCATTAACAAAGTATTTGCTGATTGAACAGACACTACATAGAAATGTCCTGCATAATCTAGAAATACATGGCGTGCCTTTCTTTTTGGTGATAGGGCCATTTCCTGGTTACTCTATGTATGCTTGCTTGAATGTAGGTTCACGTGAAGGCTCTAAAACTACTGTGATGAAGAGAGAAGCTGCTTTTGTTTTATCGCGTTGTATGTTGATTATCTCCAAAATATAAGGTGGATAAGAAGTCCTTTTCATTTATCTTACGAATTTGTTTGAATCCATCAGGCATATGAGAAATGCTTCCAGAATCTTCATTATGTGGAAAGACATGAAGAGCATACAATTGCACATGCTGTACAGACAAATTACAAGAAAACCAAGGTTTTAAATTTACTCTTACACTGTGCTGGGTTTTGAGTACTGTGCTTAAGTGGTCAAAGATCCTGTGCTTCCCGTGTTTTTTCTTTTTGAATCTATCTGAAGATGGTTGCTTGGTTAGGTGTATCTCTGGCCAGCTTCAACCAGGACAGGTATGAAAGCTGGAAGGACCGTTCAAACAATTTTGAATTTAGCTGGTTTCAAGAATGTGAAATCTAAGGTAACTGATCGTGTTACAAATGACAGTTAAAGTGATTATTCAGTGGGAAAGCTCTAATGTAAACATATATCTCTATAGGTCATCGGCTCGAGGAATCCTCATAATACCGTTAAAGCTCTTTTCAAAGCTTTGAATGCTGTAAGTGTACCCTGCCGCATTTACTGGATGATATTTTTATTTAGTCTTCTCAACGTGATGATACATATATTTGATTTAATGTCACTACAGATTGAAACTCCAAAAGACGTTCAAGAAAAGTTTGGCCGGACAGTTGTGGAGAAGTACTTGCTATGAAAGTCCTTGCATTTCCAGTATACTTTCTTGGATTTTGCAGTGGCCAACTAAATTTTCCTTAAGCATGCTAAAAAAGTTTGGTCAGTGCCGGAACAGTCGCCAACTACTTACTGTGAACTCTTTGCGTCTTCCAGGCAGTATGTTTTCTTGGATTTTGAAGGGTTCGACTATTTTCACCCCTTTGCTCACTTGAGGCATTTAGCTATTTATCCATACGCTCTTTTGAATAGGAAGTTTTTTGCGAAAAGTTAGTCTTTTTCACCGGATCAGTTCAGGCCATGATGGGTGTGCTCATCAGGGACGCCCATCTGGATTTACCTTGGATTCCACAAACAATGTATTAGTCTAGTTTTTCCAAAAATAAGGTACCTGTTTAGTCGAAATTTGATTTCTCTTTTCCCTGTATCATCCCTTCTGCTTGTAAAAGCTTAATTTTGCATTTTTCATTTGCATACCCCTTGAGGATTTGGATTCTTTTGTGTGTTCTTCCTGCTCTTTGATGAATTTGCTACTTGTTAGGTAGATCTTAAATCGTCGAAAGATTCTATTAGAGTTTTGTAAATTGAATTTCAAACTCACCTCACAAACCTAAAATGCAAATTCTGTCAAAACATTATTATGGTCAGTAAGTGGGAGCATGGTTTTAGGGCAGAACCTGGAATCTGAGAACTAGATAGGTAGGAATCTGTAGGTTCCAGGTTCCAAGGTATACAGAGTGATTTGAGAACCTGTTTTGATGGATAGGATTCAAGTTCTTAGCTGGAGGAACTTGTAATATGTAACCTATAACTTATAATAAGTTTTAATGTTTTCTTTTGGTCCACGTCTTTGTATGATCTTGCAATATTCTATGCAATTCATTCAATGATGAATGTATAATATGAAAATATTAGTTTGAGCTTCTATTTTAAGACTGGAATTTTTACTTTATTAATGTTTATAACAAGTGGTAATTAAATATTTTAATTCACTATAATCGTTTAGTTAATTATATAGGTGGAATGTGGTAGACCTTGAAACCTGTGATGGAATATGTTTCAGGTTTTTAAGTATGCAGGTTTGGGATTTTAGGTGGAACCTAAAACCGAGGAACTTGTTCCAACGAGTAAGTTTGGGATTTTAGGTGGAACCTGTATAGAACCTAGAACCGCTTACCCTAATGGTCAGGATTAGACGGGGTGAGATACCCGATTGAAGCCAACTTGCTTCTATCCCTACCTTCGGATGATGGTGATGAGCGATGCACAATTCAATAGTTGCTTAGGAGTTGATGGGTGTTGTAGCGTAAAATGTTTGATGTTGCGATCGGATCAACATGCGATGAAAGGCCCATTTGTTTTGCACGGCGAATGGTTTTGTTATTTTCTTAAATCTTTAGAGCCTTTGGCACTTGGCAATCAAGTTCAGATTAAAAAAAGAAAAAATTCGATATGATAGTTTCCTGTTTCAAGCCACATCGACACGGTAACTAGTAATCGACTAATCCTTATTAGATGTAATAATCTCTCGATCTCTAATTAGAACTTAGCCGCTTGATCTCGTGTGATCCAAGCGACTATTGCTTGGACCTAAGGGAGCTCGTTTGAGCTTGCACGATTTTGGGTGAGGTTAGTCGGTGCCAGATTGGTTTCCCACCAACCGGATTTGGCTTTGCCGACGGTTTGTCAGCAATCTCAACCCTTGCTGGTGATATCATGTGAGGTGGGTACATTTTCGGACTTATGAAAGTCGAGTGAGGGAAAGTTAGAGAAAAAAACGAAACACTCAAACCTCAAAGCACCCTGAACCTACCTACCGTTGAAAGGTTTTTAATGAAGACCTTTAGAAATGCAAAACAAAAGAAAATAATTTACAAGACAAGGGGTATTTTGCCTGGAGTCAAAGGGCTCTAGAGTTTCATTGTTTCAAAGGGCATTTGACAAAAGTGTTGCCAATTATACTTTTAGGGTGCGTTTGGTAACGTTTTTATTTAAAAATTGTTTAGGAATAAGAATAAAAAAAAGTGTTTTTGTTCGAAATAATTTTTGAACAAAAAAACGCGTTTGATAAACTGCTTCGAAATATAAAAAGAATAAACACGTTTAGTAAATTTATATAATTTTTTAATATTTTTTTTATTTTCTTTCTTATTTTCTTATTTATTTTCCCTTTTTTTTTCTTTTTTTTTTTTTTTTTTGGCTTTTGCTTGAGCTCGCCCGAATCCGAGGCGAACTCGAGCGCCAGTCGGTGAGGCTCGGCGTCGCCGGCCAGAGGAGATGCTGTGGTGGCCCGTGGCCGAGTCTCGCCGGAGAGGACGAGATTGAGCGGTCGGAGAAGACGGATGGTCTGGAGACGCTAGCTACGGTTGTCGGCGTCGGAGAGGATGACGGTGGAGAAGCGGATGGTCTCGAGAGGCGTCGGAGAGTGGGAGGAGACGACGGCGGTGGAGACGCTCGCGGGAGGAGAGGCGGTGTTCGAAGGGCTAAGCAAGAAATAGAAAAGAAATACGATTTTGTTCCTTTTTGTTTTTCAAATATGTTTTAGAAATAAAAAAAAATTTATTGTTTTTTATTTTTTCCCTTTTTTGTTTCGGAACAAAAAAAAAAAAAACAAACGCACCCAAACGCATTTTTTTATTTTTTGTTTTTAAAAACAAAAAAATAGAAAAATGTTCAAAAATAAAAAAAAAAGAAATGCAAACAAACAAGTCCTCAGTGGTTGGCTTACCCTCCAAAAATGAAAAATTTGTCAATCCTCATGGTTTTCCCAAAAGGCAGTCTGAATCCCTGCCGTCTTCACCGCACCAACCCGCGGCTAGGGGTCACGTGGCGAACGAATCGTTGCAGGACAAAAGGGACGCACGACTTTCGGCCATCCACATGTCGACCGCATTTAAAAAAAAAAAACATAAAGAATAATAATAATAATGATAATAAAAGGAAAAAAATAATAAAAAAAGGGGAATATTCGAGACCGAAGGAAAAGGGGCACGGGAGAAGACCCGTTCAACGCTGCAAGCCTGGGGTGGGAGGCATCTCCTGAGATCCGACGGTTATTTGAAGGCACCTTCGATCGCCGCGGCGATGGAGAACCAGGCCCCACCGTTCCCTCCTTCCTCCTCCGCCGCCGCCGCCGCCGCCTCCGCCTCCGCCTCGCCGCCGCCGCCGCCTCCGGAGGAGGAGACCACCGCCGGCGCCGCCGATCCCATGCCTTCGAGCAAGCCCGTACGCGTCTACGCCGACGGCATCTACGATCTCTTCCACTTCGGCCACGCCCGCGCTCTCGAGCAAGCCAAGAAATCGTCCGTCCCCCTTCTGCTTCGGATCTTCGATCTATTTCGCTCGATTTGGGCCCTCGTTTCGCCGTTCGATTAGCGATGTCGATTTCGTGGGGATGGGGGTTGATGCGTTGACGTAGCTGGCGCTGGCTCCGGCTGCGTCCTGTGCTATTTCCGCTTGATCTGGTGTTTGATGCGGGGTGAAGTTACCTCTGATTCGTGTTTTTTGCCGTGTTCGGTTTGGGCCGTAGGTTTCCGAATACTTACTTGCTCGTCGGTTGCTGCAACGATGAGATCACCCACAAGTTCAAGGGCAAGACCGTCATGACGGAAGATGAGCGCTACGAATCGCTTCGCCATTGCAAGTACGTTTGCTCCTCGATCCCCTTCTTCTTCTTCTTTCTTTTTTTCTTTTGGGGGTCTCGAAGCTCGTTTCGCTTCTGTAGATCCGCTCGGTAGATGATGAAGCCGAAGATGGGGTGATGAGAAAGAAGTTTTTTTGAGCAGCCTGCTACCTTGGCTATTCGTTTTATATTTGTATGAAAGAAAGGAAGCACAAGCGGTTTACTTGTCGATCTGTTTGTTTTGTCAGATGGGTAGATGAAGTTATTCCCGACGCTCCTTGGGTGGTCACGAAGGAGTTTCTTGACAAGCATAATATCGATTTCGTAGCCCATGACGCACTTCCGTAAGACTACTAAAACCGAATTCTTGATTTTGTGATGAATTGGAGTATGCTGGATGGTGATGATGAGGTCGGAGATGAAAAAGGCTATGTTACTGGTGGAATTGTGAGGGCTCTTATTGTAAAGGGGAATGAGAGATTTAATCATGAGAAGAAAGTAGCATCCTGTATTCTAACCTGGATGGCGGTAACCTACCTGCAATGTTGTTGGATAAGAATCAATGAATAACTAAGTGAGAGTAAATTGTGGGATTTCTGTTTGCCTTCTGCTACCTTATTATGATCCCCTGTAAGTAGCTGATTATTTGTCGTCCAGGAACAATTGGTAATATCCCTGAATTTTAACTGCTTGCCGAATAGTTTGTGCCTCAAATCCTTAAGCAATGTTTTTGCACTATTGAGGATGTGAAGAGGATGGTACTGTGCTGGTGAAATCTCTCCCATGTCAGATAGCAGAAAAGGTTGCAGATAGTAGGATGTATTTTATCTACCTCTTGTACTGTTTCCATGGCCATTAGTATGAATTAGGGATTATTGCTGACTTTTTACTTGATTCAAGTGCCAAAGGAGATGTGAACAAACTGCTCTAGGCCTTTTTCATGAAAAGAAAAGACAATTTAGTGTTTTCTCTTGACTGCGGTAAATGAGCATATTAGGTCCGCCCTACTAATACATCCATTCCTTAAGGTTGAGACCCTAGGCAGTGCCTATAGATGCATTTCGTGTTGTTTTCTGTTTTATAAAGGGTGCTACGAACTTTTAAGGCCAAAATCTATCTATCTATCTATCTATATATATATATATATATATATTTTTTTTTTTTTTTTTTAAGTTCCCATGCACTTGTGGTAGTAGAATTGTCTGAACCTCTAGAAATTTGAAAGGTTTTAAGTTGACTTTGTGAATATGGAAAATAAGAGGTTTTTTTTTTTTTTTTTTTTTTTTTTTTTTTTTTTTTTTTTTTTTTTTTTTTTTTTAAAAAAATAGGGGTTGACTTTATGAAAAAATGACCATCATTTTGGCTAGCTATTCCATGGAGGCTGAACTCTATCATCTGATCCAATTTGCAAATATGGGAAGGACAGATATCTCTTACGGCATCTGGCTCAAATGGATGACATGCTATGGATTCCTTGGTGTCTTGACCGGCATAGTCATGTTATGTTAGTTCACTCCAATCCCTTCTCTGGTTCGGGTTGGCGACCAGTGATTTTCACATGCCTGTAATCCTTGTTCATCTATATCTAGTTAATAGACTCGATAGTTGGTGGGGTCTGGATGGGCTTGTGCTACGTATTTAGACAACCCTGCAAAATCTGCTTGCAGGGCAGCAAGCAACTAGAAATGGTAGATATGTTTGCTTCTAAGATTGGAAGGTCATATTTAATTTTTTCTTCAATATGATAGTGAATTACTCAGCTAAACTTTGTGTAAGACATGTTGCCCTTATATAATCTTTCATGAAAATTGCATAGTTATGCTGACACCAGTGGAGCTGGAAACGACGTATATGAATTTGTACGTAAGAGATCTTCTGCTTCTTGTATTTGCTGTTTTTTTCTCCGAATATTATCTTAACAAGAGTTTACAGGTCAAAGCTATTGGGAAATTTAAAGAAACCAAGCGCACTGAAGGGATTTCTACATCAGACATCATAATGAGGATTGTCAAAGACTACAACCAATATGTGATGCGGAACTTGGACAGGGGCTATTCAAGAAAAGATCTTGGTGTTAGCTATGTGAAGGCATGACCCTTTTCTTTCATTTGAATATGTTCTTTCTGATGTCATGATGTAGCTCCAAATTATTATCCATGGCTAGGCAGTTACGTGTTTTTTACATTTTACATAGCAATGAATAATACATGTTATTCAGAGGCTATAGTTATTCGTGCAATGATGTAAGCAGGAAAAGCGACTGCGGGTGAATATGAGACTAAAGAAGCTTCATGAAAAAGTGAGGGAACAGCAAGAGAGGGTAAGTAGGAGATCAAGCTCCAGTTTGTTTCATTCTTTTGCCCTAAGTTTCGGATGTATTTCGCTATATATTTTGAATTTCATTTTCCAAAACATTTTTTTCTTTGAATTTCTACATAGGTGGATAATTTATTTATTTATTTTTTCTGAATAGAAAAATGCCCAACATCAGCAGTTACTTACATTATGTTTCCCCACACGTTGATGATGTTTTTGTGTGTATATGTTAGATTCAAACTGTGGCGAAAACTGCTGGCATGCATAGGAATGAGTGGGTTGAAAATGCTGATCGCTGGGTTGCTGGATTTCTCGAAATGTTTGAAGAAGGTTGCCATAAGATGGTAAGGAATCTCAACTTTTTGTAGCTTCTAATGATTTAACATGCAATTTTTTTTCTCACTTGCAAGTCGCAACTTCTGTATTTTGCTAGGGCACGGCCATCAAGGATAGGATCCAGGAAAGCATAAGGAGTCAGCTATTGAGAGATTCTGATGGCCTGTTGGAGAACGGGAGGGATGACGATGACAACACCGATGAAGATGACGAGTACTTTGATGACTATGGACAGGAAGAGTATTATGATAACAACGAATATTACGAAGAGAAAGTGGAGGAAGTGCAGAAAAAGAGCTAAGCGTTTCGACTGCGAGTTGCCGTCGAATTTTCGTTTTTTAAGCTTTTGCGTGGTATTATTATTATCCATGGAATGCTATGTGGCAAGTGCAAGCTCATATGCAGTTAGATGTATTTGGAATACCTTGTTCTTTTTGTTTAGTTTTATGAATTGAAGCTTTTACTATTTATTATTCTTTTCCTTATCTTAAATAGAATACTTGAGCGCATACTTTCCCATCTTTTCATTCTTGATTTCCAAAGACTACCTCACCTTTAGGTTAGGCTTTTCCCCTCCATTAGGGGTGAGCGCGGTTCCTAGGTAGAACTGGGAATCGGAGAACTGAACTAGAGGTTCCGGTTCGGTTCCCGGTTCTAAAGGGACCAGTTCCGGTTCCCAGTTCCTGTCTGGTTAGGACTCCAAAAAAGCCCCAAATCAGAAATTGACGTTCACATTATGACACTGTCAATTTCATAGTTCTCTCTTCGCTCGATCTCCGCCTCTGCTGGACGCCATCGCTGCTGATTACTGCTTGACGCCATTGCTACTTGCCCTTGATGCCACCGCCGTTGACCTCTGATTTGCTGACCTTTGCTCGACGCCGCCACCGCCGCTGACCTCTGCTCAACGCCATCGCCGCTGACCTTGACGCCACCACCGCTTGCCCTCAACGCCACCGCCGCTCGCCCTCGACGCCACCGCCGCTGACCTTTGGCTTGCTGACCTCTGCTTGACGCCAATTTCGCTTGTGGTCTTTTTGAAGTTTGAGATCGCGATGTCATATGACTTCGTTAGGTCACCATTTTGCTTTTCTATTCCAGAAAGAGTATGTTAGAGTATGATCCACGCCTAGTGGCTCCAGCCTGCCTGTACTTGGCAGCAAAAGCAGAAGAAAGCACTGTGCAGGCCAAAGCACTTGCATTCTACATCAGGAAAATATGTAAGGATGTGGTAATCAATCGTGTTTTGTGGTTATCAAATTCCAGCAAGATGGAGGAAGCAACCATAGCTCAAATGTGAGAACTGCTAAGAGTCCTTTACTTATTCTATCCAGATTCTGATGAGAAGTATCGATACGAGGTGAAGGATATTCTTGAAATGGAAATGAAGATATTGGAAGCTCTCAACTATTATTTGGTCGTATTCCATCCTTACCGTTCCTTGACACAGTAAGTCCTTCTTTCATCATCTTTGCTATGGTTCTTTTGCCTATGCACTGCCTTTTGAAGTTGATGGTACATTTTGAGAAATGTTACCCCAATCCATGACTTGGGGAAAGGGTATTGTGAAGTTTATCAGAGGAAAGCCTCCAACCATTTTTTGCGTTTCCTAATGTTTTAGGATTACTGGTCACAATCATTTTTATGCCAAGAACTAGAGTTCATGTATATCCTCTGCATTGCCTTTTGAAGTTGATGGTACTTTTGAGAATTGCTATTCCAATCCGTGACTTGGGGAAAGGGTATTGTGAAGTTTATCAGAGGAAAGACTCCAACCATTTTTTGTGTCTCCTAATGTTTTAGGATTACTGGTCACAGCCATTTTTATGCCAAGATCTAGAGTTCATGTATGTCCTTCATGCATGATCAGACACAATTAAATACTTTTAAGATGCTACTCAATCTAATTATTTCTGAGGACTCACAATCTGAACTCTCTCTCTCTCTCATATTCATTTTTTGGCAGCTTGCTTCAGGACAAGGGTATGGAAGAAATGACCCAATTTACTTGGTAAAACTTCCACTCTTAAATTTCTGCAGACACTGCCTGTAAGCTGTTCTCAAAATAGTAATGGAATAATCATGCATAGGCTTCTTCTACTTTTGGTGCATGATTTCTTGAAGTGAAATAGCAGCAGAGCCATTACCCTTTAGCTTTAGATATTTGTGACTCAAATTTATTCTTTGAACTGGATTTTTATTCTATTGAGATGAGGTGCTTGAGAGTTATATGTCTTCGGGATATCTAAAGATCAATTATTTATTCATATCTAGTGCAGCATCTTCATTAACTGCTCCCATCCGGGTTCCCTTGACCATGTGGCTGTCTTTTCTGTGCACCCAGATAGCTAAGATATAATGCAGATCTTCTAATGTGCTCAAAAAATAAAACGTCCACATGACATTCAAGAAAATATAATTGGTCGTCAAGACAAACAAGTGCGACTTTTCAGGATTTCATATGTTCAGAGAAAGCTTATTAGTTTAGTTACTTCTCAATAAGTTGCCCATTGATGTGGTGCTCGGTCTTATACTTGCGACGCGAATGTAGCACTATAATTTTCGCATGAAAAAAAGTATAGAGCAAATGAACTTTTGTTTGTCCTGTGGGTCATTTGATGCCATGATCTTGCTTTCAGTTTGTTTCATAATGAAAAATGATTATGTATGCCAAATTGATATGCAGGGGACTTGTGAATGATACCTACAAGATGGACCTCATTCTTGTGCATCCTCCTCACTTGATTGCACTGGCTTTTATATACATTGCAAGCATATACAAAGACAAGGACACTACCTCATGGTTTGAAGAGCTTCGCGTGGACATGAATGTTGTGAGTTTGAATCTCTTAAGTTTTCTTCCTTTGTCATATCTATACCCACTGCATAAGCCTAAAGAAGATTATCTTGGTTTTTCCTTGTACTTTAATTTCATGGCTCTTTAAGAAGATATGCAAATAATTTCCAAGGGGAAATTTTTGAGTTGTTCAATCCTTAGATTGCCTGTAAAATTTGAGCATGTTTTCATCTAAAAGAACAGCTTACAGATAAAGAAAGCTTTTCTTAGGCTTTCATCAATTCTTGTCAAATCTGATATCAAGAATGTTTATATACCTTCAGTTAGTCTTTACACAACTCTCTTGTAGTTCCTCTTCTTTCTTTATTTTCTCTTAGTCAATCAAGGTTATTGAACTTCTCAATCCCAATTTTGTTATCAGCAATTAAGAGGAAAATATATAGCTTCTTCTTCTTGAGGTTTTGGATTTGGTTGTTGGTACAAATGCCCTTTCCCGTTGATTGTATTTCTTGACAATAAGTCCTCATCATCCAGGTTTCAAGAATTTATAACTGGTCATTGAATCTGGCAACTGGTCATTGAATCTGGCAACTTGATTCAATGACGTGTTAATTCAGTTAAAGCTTCCAAGGGACATAAAACTTGACCATCTCTGCTTAGCTACTTTTTTCTTGCTATAGGTCTTTATGAATACGAGAATAGTTGCCTTTTTAAGAGATTATAAATAGTGAGTGGCCAGTGAACGGTTTCAAAGTCAGCACTCTAGTGTGCATGAGTTCAACTCTTGGTCATGCAAGGTGGAGTTTTGCTTTGTTGTAGCCCTTTCACTCGAGTAGCCAGACTAACATGATACTCATAAGTTGAAATTGTTTCTGGGAAAGATGTGAAAAGGGGAATATGGTGTAAAAGCATTCCTCTGATGCATCAATCTTAAAATCTTAGTGGCATGATTTTTTGTGTCTATTTACTTGTATTTCTGACAAGCTGCTGTGAATTGATAAATTATATGGGTGTATTCTTAATCTCCCTTAAAGTTGCGTGGATCAAAGGGCTCAGAACCTTTAATGCCCGCATCAACTGCTCATTGCATATCTAGCCATGCCATTGGTATATTTTGAATATTTTGTTTCCCAGAGAATAACTTTGACATTACAAGGCTCACTTTTGCCATCTTGTCATTTCTTGTATAATGTTTCTTTAACTTTTTAACAAACCAAGTTGATGTGTTCATGAATAGGTGAAGAATATAGCAGTGGAGATATTGGATTTCTATGAGAACTGTGAGGAAAATGTACATTGTATTATTCAATAAAGTTTAATATATATATATACATCAAAATAAACCCTAAAAGTGGTAAAGACCCATTTACCCTTCTTACTTCTAACGCTCCCCTCAAGCTGAAGCATAAATATTAATCATGCCCAGCTTGTTACAAATATGTTCAATCCTCCCATTACCCAAGGATTTAGTGAAGATGTTTGCAAGTTGTTCTCTGGTTCAAATATGACTAGGAAGAATTACTCCACTTTGCAACTTCTCTCGGATAAAATAACAATCAACCTTAATGTGTTTTGTTCTCTTATGAAACATGAGGTTGGAAGCTATATGCACCGCAGCTTTATTATTGCACCATAGAGTCATGGGTACTAAATCTTTAAAGCCTAACTCAATCAATAACTATCGAATCCACACTAATTCACATGTCACTTGTGCCATGGCTCTATATTTTGACTCAGCACTGGAGCGGGCAACAACACTTTGTTTCTTACTTTTCCATGATACCAGATTTCCTCCGACTAAGGTACAATACCTAGTAGTTGATCTTCTATCATCTGGAGACCCGGCCCAATCGGCATCAGAAAAACCTTCAACCCTGATATGACCATGGTTTTGGTAGACAATTCCTTTCCCCGGAGCTTTCTTCAAATACCTCAATATCCGAATAAGTGCATCCTAGGGAGATGTACAAGGGGAAGACAAAAACTAGCTTACTACACTAATAGGAAAAGTAATGTCTGGTCGAGTAACTGTAAGATAATTCAGCTTACCTACCAGTCTTCTATATCTCTCGAGATTATTAAGAATTTCTCCTCCATCAGCAACTAATTTAACCCCTTGTTTCATGAGTGAATCAAGAGGCTATACCTGTCTCAGTGAGCAAATCCAAGACATATTTTCGTTGTGACATAATAATACATTTATGTGATTGTGCCACTTCAATTCCTAGGATATATTTCAATTTTCCTAAATCCTTAGTTTGGAATTGTTGTTGAAAATAGGTTTTTAGCTCAGCTATACCAACCAAGTCATCTCCCGTGATGATAATATCATCTACACAATCAAGAATAGTTTGCCTCCCCGTCGATTGTTTATAAAAGAAAGAAAGATCATTTCCACATCTTGGTAGCCCAAAAGACAGTACAACCTCATAAAATCTTCCAAACCATGCCTGTAGAGATTGTTTCAAACCATATAAAGACTTTTTTTAATTTGCAAATTAGTCCAGACTCCCCCTGAGCAACAAACCCAGAGGTTGCTCCATATAAACTTCTTCATGAAGAGAACCATGCAAGAAAGCATTCTTAACATCAAGCTGAAATAAAGGCTAGTTATATGTTGCATCAAAAGAGATCAAAATACAAACAGAGGTAAGTTTGGTAATAGGAGAAAATGTGTCTAGATAGTCAACCCCATACACCTATGCATACCCTTTGGCAACAAGTCTTACTTTTAAATGAGCAAGAGAACCATCAGGGTTGACTTTTATAGCATATACCCATCGACAACCAATAGTAGTTTCGCCTAAAGGAAGTGGTACTAAGTCCCAAGTTTGATTAATCTCGAGAGCCTTTAATTCTTCTTCCATTTCCGTCCTCTAGCTAGAACTTTGTAATGTCTTAGCGACAGACTTGGGGACAGGATATTGTTCAACAGTAGTTAAAAAAGCTCGAAAAGTAGGAGACACGGAAGAGTGTGAAATAAAATTTGCAATAGAATGTTGAGTACAAGTATGTGTACCTTTGTGATGAGCAATAGGAAGATCAAGATCAAATACAAGAGGAAGGTCAGCTAATGGCGGATTTGGAGCAGAAGATGACATAGTAGTGACGGGAGGAGCGGGGGGAGCAGTAGTGACACGAGGACATCGAGTATAAACCTAGAGAGGAGGTGGTTTCCCTGTAGATATTGGTGATACAATTGGAATAGTAGACCAAATGGTGGTCACATACAAGTCTTCATCCAATTCAGACACATCAATTGGAACATTATGATAAGGAGTGGATTCAAAAAATGAAACATCGGCTGTTATAAAATATTTTCTTAGTAATGGAGAATAACACCGGTATCCCTTTTGAGTGCGGGAATAACCTATAAACATACACTTGATTGCCTTGGGATCAAGTTTTGATACTCTAGGTCGATGATCACAAACAAAATAGACACAACCAAAGATATGGGGTGGTAGGACAAATGGTGGTATATTAGGAAACAAAGTGGAAAAAGGAATACCACCTTGCAGAACAGAAGAAGGCATGCAATTAATGAGATAACATGCAGTTAGAACAACATCAAACCAAAATGTTTTGGGGACCTTCATCTCAAAAACATGGATCTAGTAACTTCCAATAAATGTCTATTCTTCTTTTCAACAACACCATTTTGTTGTGGAGTATCAGGACAGGAAGATTCATGAATCATACCATGTTGAGTCATAAAATCGGAAAAAGATGTGGAAAAGTACTCCTTAGCATTATCAAAACGCAGAACTTTAACATGCATGCCAAATTGAGTATAAATTTCAGATATAAATGCACGAAAAATAGAAAATAATTTTGAACGATCTTTCATTAAATATAACCAAGTAACTATGGAATAGTCATCGACAAAAATAACAAAATATCCGAAACTCGAATTAGAAACCACATGACATGGACCCCAAATATTTGAATGAACTAATAAAAAAGGAGATGCTGCTCATTTAATGACTTGAGGTGTGTAACTAACATGATGTAATTTGCCAATTTGGCATGACTCGCACTCTAGACTAGAAAGAGATTGAAAACTAGAATCCAATTTTTGAAGACTACATAGAGAATGATGACCAAAATGACAATGGATTTGATGTTGGGACGCAACACTTGAGCAAGCAATTGAAGAAGCATCTTCAAGTACATACAGCCCACCTTCCTCACGTCCTCTACCAATTGTCTTCTTCATAGCCAGATCCTGGAAAATATAGAATCGGGATAAAAGGTTACTGAACACTGAAAGTTTTTGCTTAACTTACTAATAGACATGAGGTTAAATGGAAATTGTGGAAGATAAAGCACTGAGGACAATGGCAATGAAGGAGTTGGGTTAACTATGCCAATTTCCTTAATATGTGTAGGTGATCCATTGGCTAGAGTAACTATGGACGAAGACGGAGAAAGAGAGGAAAATATACCTAAAAGACTCGACATGTGATCAAAAGCCCCTTAATCAATGATCCAAGGACGAGGAGTAGCCAAAAGGCATGCGGTAGCATTACCTGTCTGTGCCAAAGTAGCAGTGGAAGAAATAGGCTGTGAGATTTGAGATTGTTTGTACCGAGCATATTCCTAACTAGACATAACCACTACTTTGTCTTCAGATGAATGTGGAGTAGAGTTAATATTAGACGTTGTATTGGCGAATTGATGCTGCTACCTAGTCTCCCATGTAGCTTGTAATAGAATTTTTGAATATGACCATATTTGCCACAGTAATGACAAACTAACGTAGTCCCCGAATTATCAGTAGATATGTGGAATTGTCCATAAGGATGTTGATGACTTTGACCTATCCTTATTCCCATGCCTCGGCCTCCTCCTCGGACACCACGCCCACTTTATTCACCACAGTTTCCTCCATCACTCCTATTACCACTACCAGTTTGAGTCTGGGACACAAGAGCTGAACTCTCCACCATTGATGTAGTATCCTAAGAAGACTCATGAGATACTCAAAGAACTTGAGCAAACGTATCTGTGAGTGACACTATATTCTCTCCAAGAATCTGAGACCTAACAATTTCATATCCAGAACCAAGACTTCCTAAGAATCCCATTACATCCAATTGTTTCCTCTGACATTGTATTTGTTAAACATAAGCTGAAATAGGGAGAACAACATTCAACTTCTTATACAATCTCTTAAAGTCTGCAAAGCACTGGGTAATAGAGTGTCACTTCCTTTCAAATTGATAAAACTCCTACGATAGCTCATAAATCCGTGACAAATTATCTTGGCCATAATACAATACATTCAAATACTCCCATAATTCTCTGAGTGTATCAATATGAGTTACCATGTCAACTACATTACTCTCCATAGAATTCAACATTTGGCCAAGATATATGTGCATCAACACCATCCCAAGTTACATCATCTCTAGGCTTAAACTCAATTAAGTGTCTATGTTGATTTTTGCCTATCAAAGTAAGCTTCACAATTTTCTTCCACTGGTGGAAGTTAGCACTACCTGCGAGCTTCTTATCAGTAATTCGATTAGACGAAGAGGAAATCACCTCAGTCATCACAGTATTATTCTTCTCGGGATCTACTTCAATTGTACTCTTTGAGTGATCACCCATTTTCCAAATAATAATAAGCAAACTCTGACCTTAACTTCCATCAAACAACTCAGCCTAATAATTTAATAACTCAATATTACCACACCACTTTCAGATCACCAATGTACCCAAGCAGCAACTATTTTGCTTCATCACAAGTCTCGAATAAATTAATAAGCCAAAACAGTAAGATCTCTTTCTTAGCAACTTAAAAAAATAAAAGTTCTAACCCACAAAATCATCTTCTCCCATAAAAAAATAGCGTCGCTTGCTTCCCAGTGTTGCTCGGCTACTGCTGTCACCCCTTTCCCTCAGTAGAATCATGGGCAGGATTCGGTCCCTGGCGATGTTGTTGATCCTCTACAAATCCAGTGAGTTAGTAACCAAAGAACATAGACCCATCAAGTCGTGCGAGCACGATCGAGTCATGTGAGGGAGTCGCTTGAGTGCGAGCGAGTCGCGCAAGCATCGTGAGCTGGGCGAGCAAGCCGCATGAAGAGGTGAGAGAAGGGAGAGGGGCGCTCGAGTGACGGGGGCGTTCGACAGTGAGTGGCGGCAACATCCAACTATTCCGGCGAGTCGATGGCGGCGAGTGGCTGCTCCGTCGTCTAGGGTTAAGCCCTAGGCTCTGATACCATGTGAGGAAAATGTACATCATATTATTCAATAAATTTTAATATTTATAAATCAAAATAAACCTCAAAAGTGGTAAAGACCCATCCCTTCTTACTTCTAACAAGAATCATACATCGATCATAGAAGAGAAATGTTGCTTTGAACAAGTTGGCTATGAAACCATAAACATTAGGTGAGTCTTATGCTCGCCATAAGAGATCTTGTTGCATATGATACGATTGAAATTTGGTTATTGGCGATATAAGACACTCAGAATAGTTTTGTGATGGCTCTCTTGTATGAAGTGAGACATTTGACACCATTGAATGTTCCCTTCTCTTTTCTAATTATTAAAGATTGGTTATATAGGATGATAAGAAAGTGGTTGATGATGCCTCTCTTTAATGTACTAAGACATTTACCGCCATTGGAATTTCCTTTTATTTTTTCTTGCCAACGCCACAACTGAAAGTTCTCTTGGACTGCTTTACCGTATGATGCGTTGAAAAGTAGTTTCTGACAAATAGTTTGGTGATATCTCTCTTCAATGAAGTACAAGCATCTACCATTGTTGGAAATTCTTATTGGACATCTTTTCATTAATAAATTGAGTCAAGAGGGAACTTCTGTATCTCATTTTTTTGTTTGAGGGCTTGATCAACGAAGTAGAGTCTAAGAAAATCAGAAAGTCAAACCCATTCATCTGTTTAGTTTTTTGTCTATTGTCTTGAGACCTGATATTGTGGAATGCCTTTCTATAGGGTTCTAGGTTTTCTCAAGTAGCTGCATCTTTACATGAGTTTAAGTACCTTGTGATTGTTTGGTTTAGTTGAGATTTGCATCACTCAATAGCAAATGGACATGCTAATATGAACTTTGATTGTGCTGTTGCCTTTTTTTGCCCTTGTTTTTTCTTCCTGCAACTGTTGTTTCATCTAAGAGATAGATTTTCTCCTTGCAGTCTGTGAAGAAAAAAGTTATATTTATGAAAATTCAGTTTGCTAATGGAGCGGCATTAGTCAAAGGGATAGAAATGTGCTTTTTTTTTTGGATGCTTATGCTCCCAAGGAATTATTTTTGGCAATTTATGGACATAAAAGCTTTGGTTTGTTTCTTTTCTTCTTCGTTATAGTTCAAATATGAAAATGAAAATAAAATAAAATAAAGAATCTGTTGGAACCTGGAACCGATCCTGGAACCTATAATAGGGTAGGTTCCAGGTTCCAAAAAATGAGGAACCTGTACTCGAGGGTAGGTTCTAGATTCCAGACGGAACCGAATCAGAATCGAGAACCGCTCACTCCTACTCTCCATTACTTAGTCAACGCCTAGGGGTCTTGTAAACCCCGTTCACGATATAAGATGAGCTGACGTTGTCTTTGTCTTTTAGGAGTTGGCGTTTGTGCATGTTTGCATCAATGGTGGTGTGTAGATCTGTACATACATACTCCCCATTATATAAACAGAA
Source organism: Eucalyptus cladocalyx (assembly GCA_017140615.1). Lineage (NCBI taxonomy): Eukaryota > Viridiplantae > Streptophyta > Magnoliopsida > Myrtales > Myrtaceae > Eucalyptus > Eucalyptus cladocalyx. The sequence continues at coordinate 7,363,478 of CM029516.1, read as the reverse complement.
GAGTTAAGGCTTTTGGGATGATTCTGTGATTGGATCGTGAACTCCTCGGCCGATGTCGAGGCATTTCAATTTTCTTCGATTCGGTCTTTGAATTTTGCGGATCGGATCGGTTTTGGTCATGGGACTTCAATTTTGTGCAGATCAAATCTTGAATTGTGAATATTGAATTGGTTCTTGGCCCTGACTAGTGTCGGTCCAATTAGATTGGGATCTTAACAAGAGAGACCCTTGCTGCATCACCAAGAGAGGAGATAAGTAATGCTATAACTTTCGTATGATGGTTCACTTGAGGAAGTTGGTCCTCCTATGTGGATGTGGACGATTCGTAATTTTTTCGCTTATTTAAGTGTCACAAATTTGAAAAATTAATTATTGACATAGAATGAGGGAAAAGGGGTGGGAAATTCGATTTTCCACCTTCTTAAGAGGGTGGGGTGGGGACATTAAGTTTTAGGCGTGGGGTTTGACTTTCATGCTTTGTAAGAAGGTGAGACAAAAGTTTAAAAGTGAGTTGAGAATTATATTCTGTTTGTTTGCGGAAAACAATTTCCAAGAAAACGTTTTTTCAGATTTTTCAGCGTTCATTTAGTGAAAAATAAATTTCTTGGGGAAAACATTTTTCATGAAGGAAAAAAAAGTCTTCTAAACTAGAAGAAAATGTTTTCCTCTTTTGAAAATGAAAAATATTTTTCTCACTTGGTCTCTCTTATCTAAGATCCCTATAAACCCCCACTTCCTCCTCCCCTTTCTTCTTCTTCTTCTTCTTCTTTTTTCTTTTTTTTTAATTGAAATTATTTTTTAATTTTCTTTTTCCTTTTTCTTTTCTTTGTTTTCCCTCTTCAATTGGACATGGTGATGGCTGGTGACCAAGAAAAAGAAAAGAAAATTTAATAATCAATTTTAAAAAAATGAAAAACCTATTTTAAAAATAAATAAAAAGAGTGTATGGAGGAAAATATTTTCTTTACTGAACAATAGAAAATATTTTGCACTTCATTTTGAGGTTTTACCTGAACACCGAAAAATAATTATATTTTCCTAGAAAATGGCTCTTTAGAAAATATTTTCCAAAAACGTCACATTTTTTGCGAAATGAATGGAACCTTAGAGTATGACAGACAAAAAAAAGGGAAAACTTAGGAGCCATTGACAATTTGTTTGGTTGGAAAATTCGCCATTGATCTCAAGCATATTTGGCAAGGGCCTTCGCGACGAGATGAAGGCGAGGCCTTTGTGGCTGGCGCACAAAAAAAGGAAAAAATAAACAAGAAAAATTCAAAAATTCAAAAAACTCATTAAAAAGTCATTTTTTAATTGGAAAATCTCCAGGTAGGACAATTTATAATGACACCTAGATGATTGATTTTACTTTGATGTAGCACTTAAGTAAATGAAAAAAAATATGGCATTTAAGTGAGCATCGACAAAGATTATGACACTCATGTTGTACTTATCCCTGAAGAGTGTGACTGTCATTCACAAGCTTTGGTTCTAAATTTCAAAGTTTGTAAATAATTCATAGAGAAAATAACCATTTCGATATCTTTAGTAGGATAATTTTTTCTGTTATAATGTGGTAGTCTTTGTAGATTCAAGAATTCAGGCTCCCTTTGTTTTGTTGAAAATAGATAAACATTTTCTCAAAAATAACCACTTGAGATAGTGAGTCAATGAAATTTTTTTTTTTTTTAATATTGACAATAACTTATGTTTAAATATTTTCATTTATTCATTTTCATAAATGATGCAAAAAATTAATTTTTGGAAAATATTTTCTAAATCACTAATTTTTTTATGAAACAAACAACACATCAATTTACTTTTGTAAATCGTAACAATTTCAAATGCCAACAAATATGCAAATTTATTCAAAACATAGTTCGAGCAGGTAGATCCCAAAAAGGACGTGTAGTTGCTATTCATCCCCAAAACAAAATTTCCACGAAGTCATCAAACTAACAACCGCAATATTGGGAATCTCCCGATTGTAATCATTACCGAATATGAAGGCAACATCAGAAGTGGAACTTGGAAATTTTGTAGTCCCGTGTGGAGAAATACGAGATCGGTCCTATTCAGCACGAGCTTTTAGATTAAGGGAGAATAAACTTCTACCGTCGATTGATTTTGATAAGGAAAATGCTTAAGTAACGGTCACCATTATCATTGCAAGCTTCCGCAGTATGTAGGCCACAAGATGCAACTAATAAAAAAGGCAACTGATGTTATACTGACATCATGATAAAAAAATTTCCTTCCCTCCTTCACAATTGGTGTTATGCTAGCACTACAACAGGGCTCCCATGCCACCGTTATTTTCAATAGTAACAGTGACTGTTATCTTAGCATTGTTTTTTTGAAGAGATAGAAATTACAACTTTTAAGGAAAATTTCCAATTATAAACTTGTCAATGTTATTGCTGATCATGGAGAATTGCGATATGTAAGGATAATCATTCGTTAGTAGGCTATTATATCTACGAAAAATAATGTTGCAACCATTGAGATAAGTTACTAATATTAGGAAAAAAATGGTTTGAATAAATTCAGGTTGTTTAAGATTTTTTTTTTTAATTTTTTTGTGTAGAAACTTATTAATATCATGGTATCCAAAGTTATGGATGTCTGAGCTAAATTATATATATAAAGGATGCTTCATAATCCATTACTTATAAGGATTTCTCGGAATATTACAGTGTTGAGGATCACTTGCAATAATTTGAAGTATATTACTACGTTATTGCTTAATTATTGAATATTAACATTTCTACATTACGGGCTCTAAAGTCAAACGAACATCGACAATCACAAGTCAATCATGATCTATGAATAAAATGATCACATAGGTTCGATTGACGTCACCATGATTTCGAATAAATTCTAATAGGAGAAATACTAGAAATGCTAAAAGTTATTTATAATGCTTATTTTAATGCCAAAATGTGACATCCACGATTTGAGTCCCTATCTCAATCATGAGAGGTGGCCATGGGATCGGTACGCCAATAACTGAGATTGACCATGGACTGATTCAAGGATTGGTTATGGACCGATCGGCTTGATTAAGAAAGGCGACTATAGATTAGCCATGGTTCGATCGAAGGATTGGCCATGGGACAGCCAAGGATTGGTAGTGAATTGATCCACTGATTATTCTAGTCAATTAGAGTTATTTGACTATGGATTGGTTGCTTGACCATGAGGATCAATTGTGTGATGAGTATGCACCATCACAGATCAATCAGTGGACAGTCATGGATCGATTCCGAGTAGTTATGCACCAGTCGCGAGTGATTCCGCATAGTCATGCATTGACCATGAACGACCATGGACGGATTTCGTGTGGCTGTGTGTTGGCCTCGAATTGCTCGATCCCATGCGATTGCATGACAGCCAAGGATCGACCACGGATTGGCTATACTCAAATGTAGTCATAGATCCAATCTTGAGTTGATCAGTTAGGACATGAGCTGGCTCTGAGCTTGGTTAGTCGAGCTCTGAGCCTAGTCAGCAAGCTCTGAGCTTGGTCAACCAGACTTGAGCTAGATCGGCTAGTCTCAAGCTCGATTAGCTTGGCTTCGAGCCCAGCTGATCCTAGCCATGTGCTGGCCAGGATAGGCAATTGACTTAGCTCAACTGGTCAAGCTTGGTTATGTCTAGCCTTGTTTGATCGCAAATTAGTCACGAACCTCATTCCGAATAGGGTAGCCGATTGTGGATGAGTATGAGAAACTCTCTTCCAATAATGGCAGCGCTTACATTAGCTTCCTTCTCATGCTTGCATTTATGTACTTTGGAAGTTAGTAATTTGAAGGGGATGACTCACATGCCCAAGTGGCAAGAAAGGGGTTTAACTCATGCTGCAATTATGTTCGTTTGAAGTTAGTTAATTAAGGAGGATGGATGAGTCACACACCTAAGTGGCAAGTTAGGGGCTTACCTTGGAGAACAAGTAGTCTAACATGTGACAAAAATCCAAATTTCATGATGACACCAAATCTAAGCAATTAATGAAGGAGATGACTAATAAGCTTAGTTCTTCCTATAGAAGTATAGTCATCGTTACACTAAGATGAGCCTTGGAGAACAACTTTAGCAAAGTTTTTATTACAAGATGGCTCATTACATAAGTGGCCCAATGAGAAGAATGACAAGTGTCTTCTAGGGCCTTAGGACGCCATTTCATCAAAGTAGGGGGTGCCACCTCTTCAGGATAGGTTCTTCATTAAAGTGATGACTCATTAACTAGGTGGACCAATAAGAAGAACACACAAAGGATCCTAGGCGCCATATAACTAGGATAGGGTGACACCTCTCCTAAATTAGCCTTGCCACTCAAAAACAAGTTATTGGACCATTTGGAAAGGCCATCATTGAGGTTTGGCCTATAAATAGAAACACTAACCCTTTATTTCCCAACCTTGGCTCATGTCTCCCACTTCTCCTCTCTCTTGCATGCCCCCTCACTCTCTCGGCTACTCCCCCTCTCTCTCAGCCACTTCCCCCCTCGCTGCTTGCCTCTCACTGTTTAGCCGCCATTTAGTTGTTGGCCACCACTCGATCAAGTAGTAAGTGACTTCCCTAGTCCTTGGCTTGGGTGTTGCGTTATGTAGTTCAAACTTGGATATGTTCTTACTTGTGCCTGTATGTGTATGTCGACGATTGTTTGCTCATTGCTAGTATACATAAGATGAAGCATGCTCTGGGCCATGAAAAGGTCTCGCTTGGTCTTGGACAGACGTTGAGGTGTGATGGATCAAACCTCACTTGGCCTCGGATCGACATTGAGGCGTGTCAATCTGAGCCTTGTTTGGTATTAGGTCGGTGCTTAGGCATATCATTCGAGCCATGAACCTTGTGCCACACCCGGCATGTTATATATTATTGTTATTGTAGGTCATGACACACACTTGCGTATTTATGCCTTCGAGCCTTGTTGCATTGGCTAAGAAAGAAAGATAAGAAGCCAGATTGCGTGATGTTTCTTGATGGCAACATAATGGAAAGAACTATAGCTATCATGAATTTTGGTAACATGGCTTGATGGATTTTGGATGTTCAGTACATTACGGATGAGCTGATGGATTTCAATTAAGTTAATAAATGAAGTTCTGTATGCATGTCTCCGTGTTTCATTTTGACATATTGAGTACTTCATGCATCAAAGGTAAGTCGAACTGTGCTCATGCATATAGTCAAGATTATTAAAATGGTTTGCTATTAATCTACCATCGACATTTGATGCAGTGATAGTTACATGCTTTGTTCGACAGTGAGCTATCCTCCTAATCGATGTTACTGAGTCCATGGCTCAATCCTTGTTTTTTACACTTGTGGGTATGGACTCCCCTCTCGTTCATCATTGCTTGCCTATTGATATGGAAATGTCTATTACCGATATTGTCAATATAGAGTACAAGACCACCTACCACAGATGCTTTACTACTTATAGAACAAGGAGGGGCTAGATGATTTGGTCTCTCATCGCTATGAAGCCCGGTACGTTTGGTTCGACGACAACCTTGTCGGACCCCCACATTGGTTTGATGGGCCATCAGGGCCAAGCGTCGCATCCGCGTTTGGTGGGATTGCATCTAGTACCTAGGGAGTTGGCCTAACAAGGGGGAACCAATTTTGGAAGTGCAACCTTGCTAGAGAAGTTAAGGCTACCCTAACTTTTGTGGATAAATATGTAAAAAGAAAAGGGGCTTGTAGTAAAAGGGCTTGTACCAAGCACTAACGTTGTATAATAGTAGTAGTGCGTTTGTAAAGTGTTTTCCTAGTTGCTTGTTGTTGTGTTCAGCTGTTTGTTGTATAGATATTTCCGCATGCTCATAATAAAAAGACCAAAGAGATGGGACAGTAACGCTCTTGGAATATTGCAACAATAACCCTCGCTAATTGCGACGGGTTGGGACGTGACATAAGTTTTCGTTAGATTATTTAAGTGTCAAATTGGAGAAAAACAATTACTTAAGTGCCAACGATGAGAAATTCCAATCCAAATTTATATGTGGCCTTTTTAATTGATTTTTTTATATGAGTTGGCAAGATATTTAAAAAATCCCATTCACGTGGACTTGCAAAACGACGCGGCTTCATCCAATGTGGCACCATAGTTTCAAAACAACGCCGTTTCATGGGTCTACAATAAATGACGTCGCACCAATAGTCCCAGAATGGCTCAACAAAAGACGACGCCATCCCTTCGTGTTTAACCCTCGTCGCTCGCTCTCTCTCTTGAATCCTCTCGCGCAGCTTCCGTCGCACCTCGCTGACTTTCGCCGTCGAACTTCGTCGGTCTCCGTAGTCACCACCTGTCATCACGCCCCTGTCGGACTCAGGTGACTCTCTCTGTCTCGAGCCCCTCTTACAAAATCTCTCTTCCTCTGCAATTAACTCATCGAACTGACAGATGTCTCTTTTTGCTTAGCATTGCAAGACCAATGACCAAATCACAACACCTCCATCAAAACGACATGAATTCATCTCAATTGGCTATCGAGGGGCGGAATTTACAAAACAAAACGACCGATTGAACGTGCTTGCGAGACAGGCAAACACTACTCGCAATGCACCTGCTCGATGGAAAATAAAAAACAAGAGGAAGAGAGGATCGAGACAAGGTTGAACCTGTTAAAAAATGGCGAGAAACGAGAAGACATCACCAATCTTCATAGGTACTGTTATAGTTTGCAATTGGGGAAGGAGCACCCTCTTGCCCTGCCTATTTTCTTGGGGAAAAGGTATTCAAAATGTCGTTTATGCTTTAGATACTGACTAGACTCCTCTAGCAAGTTACGTCGGCTTAAGATATTAATGAAAAAAAGGGTCATAAATATATTGAAATTTAGTATTGAAAAGATCATTTTTCAAAATTTGACATTTAAGTGATCAAAAAATAAATTTTTAGTATTAAAGTGAGTATCATGCACAATTTTTGTTACTTCTAAGAGAATACAAATTGAACAAAACTATAAATAGAAGAAAATGAATTCTTGGCAAGGAATTCAACTAAATAGAAGTAGGGATGATCGAATCTAAGTTCCGTATAAGTTCCACTTGAAACTTGGAACCTATCTGTTGGAACAACTTTTTCATTTTTTTAGAACTTAAAACCTATTTTGCATACCCTAGAACTTGAACCTATCTTATCATAAGTTTCAAGGTCGACTTAATATGAATGATTACAATTCACTAATCATAACTTATATTTAAATTCACGAAAAATATGAATATTAATAAAGTAAAAATCTTAATCATAAAATATAAACTCGAATTAGTGCTTTCAAATTATACACTCATCATCGTACAACATGGAATATCGGAAGATTGCACGGAGATATGGATCAAGAAAAATATTAAAACTTGTTTTAGGTTGTAGGTTATAAGTTTTAGATTCCTCCAACTAAGAATTTGAAACTTAACCGTTGAAACAAGTTTATCATTTTTTGGAACTTGAAACCTACCTTTCATATTTTGAAACAAAACCTACAGATTCCTACCGGTCCGATTCTCAGGTTCCAGGTTCTACTCTAGAATCATGCTCACCCCTAACTTTTAATATCATTTTCCCAAATTCTAACAAATTCAAGAAAATAAAAGAGGAATGAGGGAAGGATCCTCCTCTATTTATATATATATATTTTTTTTTTTTTTGGGGTCAGCGTGACCCGAGAAGCAATCCCTATTATGATCCTGCCCATATCCTTCCTTTTCGCATAAATTCCAGACCTGATTGTCAACGTTTCTGTCACATCGAGGCCAATAAGCCATGCCGAGTTGACCATTTATACCGATTGGGTGAACTGACCCCACCACCGGAACACTCTCAATAAGTCTTCACCGTGAGGCCACGATATGTAAGTCAAGCTTTTCGACATAAGGCATGTTTCTTGCCTCCCAAAAATCAAAATGTCTTCGATTTTTATTACGATAATTAGATGGCCAAACTTTCTGCGCATTAGATTACTGTATTCTTGAGGCAATTGAAAACACGGCATCCACCTAGCTAACTCGGGGCAAGTGCCCTCGTCGAACTTCGAAATTTCTCCAGTTAAATTTATGTCTCTGATGCAAAGAACTGACATTAGTTAATGGGTTATTGGTTTTTGAACCCAAAATGTTGTAATCCTCGTATTTCAGCCTCTATTCTATGTGTAGATTACAGTTTAAATGGCCTATAATCGGTGAAACGAAGGCCCAAGACTAAGAAAGGGATCCAAAATACTACTAAAAAATAAAAAAAGAGATTAAATTAATATTGTGGGGGATAAATTATAGTAAATTTAAATGAATTCAAATGGCTAGCAATCTGAGTGTTTACGTAATAAAATGGTAAATATCTTTTGGTGTTTGGTTGAACCATGAAAAGGAGTTAGAAATTTTATTCCGTTGTATGGAAAAATATAAACTTCTTTCATTTTTTTTTTCCAAACCGAAATGCACCCTTTGTAAGGTATAATAAGGGCTACACATGTCTTATTATCAAATTTTAAAGGGAAAAAGCTACCAAAAACCCCGAACTTTGCCTCGAGTGACAGATTTACCCCGAACTTTGTTTTGTGACATAAAAAATCCCGAAGTTTACTAACCGTGACACATTTATCCCGTTAAGGGTACTTTCGTCTTATTTTTCTGTTTTTTATTTTTTATTTTTTATTTTTTCTTCCTCTCTCTTCCCTCCACCGGCCATGGTGGAGCCGGCGGAGGGAAGCCGGCGTCCGCGAGGGCTGCCCTCGCCGGCGTCGGGCGAGGATGCTGCTTCGCCGAATCCGGCAAGGAGGCCCTCGCCGACGCAGCGAGGGCGGCCCTCGTCGGCGTCGGACGAGGGCCTCCCTCCGGGCGAGGGCACCCGCCAACGCCGGCGAGAGCAACCCTCGCCCGATCTGGCGAGGGCACCCTTGCCGGCGTCGGGTGACGGAGGCCCTCTTCGGGTCGGTCGAGGCCTCCCTCGCCCGATGCCGGCGAGGGGCCCTAGCCGGCCCGGGCGAGGGCGACCCTCGCCCGACGCCAACGAGGGCAGCCCTCGCTGGACGCCGGCTTCCCTCCGCCATGGCCGGCGGAGGGAAGGAAGAAGAAGAAGAAAAAGAAAAAAAAAAGAAAAAAAAATTTAAAAGTAAAAAGACCAAAACGCCCTTATGATTTAGGGTAAATGTGTCACACAAATGAAAGTTTGGGATTTTTTATGTCACAAATAAAAGTTTAGGGTAAATGTGTCACAGTTAGCAAATTTCGGGGTAAATCTGTCACTCGAGGCAAAGTTTGGGGTTTTTGGTGGCTTTTTTCCAATTTTAAATGAAGGTTTATCAAATTATAAAAAAGAAAAAAGATTTCATTAAAAAAATTTGGACAGAGCAGATGCAATTGCATGTCATCGACCAAGAAAAAGATCAGTTAGGTTCATTTGGAAAATCGGTACCCGTTACTTTCACTATCAAAATCTCATGCAATGATGCCGTGACATTTGACAAAGCTCGTACTTCAGCAATTCCTTTGATTATTGATGGTCGATAAAAAGAGGGAGCCTGTGATCTCACGACACACGCCCGCACATATAAATATATTTTCTGTCATAGACGGGATCAACTTGTCCTACTTTCCCTACTCTCATCACGGATGACTTTACATGCGCCAATGAATAGGAGTAATCAAATACAATTCCCTCTGTGAAGAGAGGGATCGAACTAGTTCCATCTCCCCGAATCTCGTAGCGGTTGACTTTACGTGTATTGGACCGGCGCACGAAAACGAATGCGTTCGGGAAATTTGAGAATTCGTATTGCCCTATCAACATTCCAGTCCACAAAATATCGTTCCATCCCATTCTATAGATCCCACTTTTTTTGGGTCACCATATAGAGCATTGCCCCTCACTTCAATTTCGATTCACAATATGAAGGGAGGAGATGCTCCCCACGATTTTATGGTATCTCTTATCAATTGAAACAACATTGATGCAAAGGACAGGAATTTAGGGATGTGTTTATTTCGCGAAAAATAAATGAGTTGAGAAAGACCTAAAAATGATAACTTATATTGTCTATAAAAATAAATGAACGAAAGATATTTTCATTATTTACAAAAATATTTATATATAAATTGTTATAATAATGAAAAATATTTTGCATTAATTAATTATTTCAATCGATATAAATGATTATTTTTAAGAAATATTTTTGAATTATTTATTTTATGTGAAATAACTGGAGGTGAAGTTTTCAAAAGGAAGGCGCAGAGATGGGAGTTGCATCGTTGGAATGAAGGTGTGAGCCCATGACCCAAGGCTTCCGTACGTGTCTCCGCAAACTACGTTTGCATAGCTTGGATTAATGCATCAAACGCTCGATTTGTCTTAACATGTTCGGCCTCACTCTTCCTCCTCCTCCGGCTAGTGTTTGAACCCAATCCAGCCCGCCATTTTTTATACCAAACAAATGAAAAAAAAAAAATTCTTCTTTATTTGGCTAGCCAGACCAAATTTTGTTAAGGTGCAATTCATACTCTCTATTAATAGGTGGAAATCCGAGGTTGCCTTGGCAATGGTAACATAAGATAGTGCTCTCGAGCCGCTAGAGGGCTTCTATATTTTAGGCCTATATATATATTTTTTAATAATTTGGACTTGGGTTCACGAATAACTATTGACTTATACCGGCTCTATATAATTTATTATTATTATTATTATTATTATTATTATTATTATTTTTTTTTTGTGATTGAGAGGTGTGGTGTGTTAATTATAGTAAAATCCCCTCTGTGGGATGTACCTCTTGTTTAAGGGTGAATTCCCATAAACCTTGTATCTCGATTTTTCTTTCTCACCTAACTTTTTATTTCGTTGTGTTAATGCACCTAATCCTTAGAGACCCACCACATTGTTTCAACCAAAGATTAGGCAAGTTGAATGCGGGTGAGAATAGTAGTAACGAAATCGCTTATTTATAATCATATTGCAAGTGGCTGGATAGAGCTAGAATCGAACATGAGAAATTGCACTTCTCAGTTATTATCGATTAAGGGTGAGTAGTTTTAAGATAAACCCAATTTTCACCCGTAAGCTGAAACTCACTTGTCGGAATTAGTTCTATATTTTTTGAAACCTAGAGCCTACCTTGCAATCTGTGAATTTGAAACATACCTTGTTATAGGTGCTAGAGTCAACTTAAGTTCTACCTATATTTATAAGAAAATAATTGCAGTGAATTATTTCATCTAGTGAATACTATTTGCTGTGACAATCAACTAACCATAATTCATATATAAACACATCTATAATATGAAATATTAAAAAAGTAAAAATCTCAGGTCATAGGTATGTTGAAAATTGAAGCTCAGAATAGTGCTTCTAGATTACACACTAATTATTGGATGTCATAGAATATTATAATATTATGCAAAGACATAAAATAAGAAAAATACAAAAACTTATTCTAAAATTTGAATTCTAAATTTTATTTCGATTGGAACGTAGAATCTATCCGTTAGAATAGATTCCCCTGATTTTCGAAACTTACAATTTATCCAACATAACCTAGAACTCGACTGTCCGGTACTGATCTGAATCTAAGGTTCCGCCCTCAAATTATGCTCCGTCCTATTTCCGATCATTCCATTACTCATCGAGTCTCTCTGGTTCATTTGGTCAAATACTCTACTTCTTTTTTTTTTTTTTGAGCAAGAAATACTCTACTTCATCGTAAGAAGGTAAGCAGTCATCATTGGGCTAATCGGCAACCGGCGGTACGACCCAGTTCAGATGTGTCCACACGCGGAGCGCTGACTTTTGGACATGTTCAAGCCATGGAAAACTAGGATGCCACGGGGGTCTTGGAAAAACCGCTCCCCCTCGAGATCAGTTATGTCGACATTGTGTCGACACTAGAACTGCCCTCACTCACTCTCTCCCTCCCTCCCATAAGTTGTACCTCCCCCCACGTTTCAAACCCCTTTCTTGCCAGCTTCCTCGTTCCGTCCCTCCTCCGGATAATTGCCTCCGTTGCGGATATTATAATTGCGTTGAACGGGCAAAGATTTCATGACCAACCCCCCCAACTGCGAACAAAGAGTTCGAGCCAGTCCGTCGCTGTCAAAACCGGCCGAAAATGTCCTCATTTTTGGTCTAATAGGCAGCGTCAGCACGGATTCCTTCCATCGAGTTCAGATGCAACACTCTTCATTATTTAGCTTGCAGGCACGCGACAAGACGAGCCCCGCGAGTCCTTTCGCCTTTCGCTCTTGACAAGCAGGCGCCTTCCCTCTTCGCGTCGCGTTGGATTCGGTCGCGATGGCGGTCGAGCCGGGCCGGCGCCGTTCGCATCGGTTCCTGATGCTGTGCGTTCTCGTCCTCCTCCCCTCGCTCGTCCTCGGGGACTGCTCGTGCGACAGCACCGGCGGGGGGGACGACAAGAATGTGTTGCGCAGGTACAAAGTGGCCGCGATATTCGCCATCCTCTTCGCGAGCGCGGTCGGCGTGTGCATCCCTCTGCTCGCGAGGGTCATCCCGGCCATCGGCCCCGATAGGGACGCGTTCTTCGTGGTCAAGTCGTTCGCGGCCGGGGTGATCCTCGCGACGGGCTTCATCCACGTCCTCCCCGACGCGTTCGACAGCTTGACGTCCCCGTGCCTCCCCCAGAACCCCTGGGGCAACTTCCCCTTCACGGGGTTCGTGGCCATGGTCGCCGGGATCGCGACGCTGATGGTGGATGCCTACGCGACCTCCTACTACACGAGGTCCCACTTCAGCAAGGCTCGGCCGGCAGCGAGCGAGGGGGACGAGGAGACCAAGGCCGCAGCCGGCAGCGAAGGTCACGCCGGGCATTTGCACATGCACACCCACGCGACTCACGGGCACGCCCACGGCTCGGCATATCGGGATCAAGATCCGGGCACGTCGGAGCTTCTCCGCCATAGAGTCATAGCGCAGGTAACATCATCGATCAATCTTCCAAGTTCCTTCAAATGGGTTCTCCCTTCAAATCTTCACACCGAGGATCTGAATGCAAATATGGTGTTTTCCGGGGGGCTAAATGATAAAATGAACAGGTCTTGGAGCTGGGGATCGTGGTGCACTCGGTGATAATAGGGATTACGGTGGGGACTTCCGGGAGTTTAGAGACGGTGAAGACATTGATGGCTGCTCTGACTTTCCATCAGTTCTTTGAAGGCACGGGACTGGGCGGGTGCATCGCTCAGGTAAATAATAAGTCGTTTCATCTCAATTTCATTCATTTATAACCTAATGTGCTTTTCCCAATTTTATATATATATTATTTAAGTGCCTTAATAATGTTTCAAGATAACAATAATTTTGAGTCACCGAATTTAACTTGGGCCTAATCCGCTGTGACCACTCGTTTCTGCGAGCGATGTCGAGATGCTGGAGTAAGTCCATGGTAATCATATATGGCTCGATTAAATTCGTGATGCACACGGGCTGCATTGATCGATATTGCTCAGGGAATCGAACATGACATAACATTTAACCCGAGATAATCTTACCCTTCTATAGGCTTTATACGTTATTGCTATGACTTGAGAACAAAAGGGGGCATTTGACGTCGAATGGAAGAAGACAAGATCGCACTTTATCTCTCTAAAAGGCATGTAAATGGGACATGCATCTTTCAAAAGTTATGAATTTTAACGTGCACCGACCCCGAAATCATAGGAGGGTAAAAGGATATTTTCCGTAAAAACCTAACGATTCATGGCCTCGTGCATCGGTTTTTCACTGTGCTTAAATGTCGTTTTTTGAGATCAATATTCAAAGGCTTGTCATGCCTCGCGGCGATGCAGACGGAGTCTTAATCTGCGCCCTGGCCTTTTTTTTTTTTTTTTTTTAAACGAGATTTGCGAATTCGCGCACTTCGATGTGTCCCAGGCTTTCCATTTTCAATTGTACCTTCCAACTAGTTCGCCTGCTTAAGGAACATTAACGATGAAAAAGAATGAGCTAACCACATCATCATAGTTTCCAAAGCACTGCGATTACATGAAGTGAAGATTACCGCGCTTTTTTTAAATGGTTGCTGCCCGTTGCCGTTGACTTAAAGGCAAGTGCGTCTGGTCCCGGCACAGAAATTATTATTATCATTATTTTTCACGAATGAATCGTAATTGCGATTGTTTATACATTAATTAATCCCTCCCTTTTGTTATCCCCTACTTTGAAAGGCCAAGTTCAAGGCAACATCCACAGTGATAATGGCCATCTTCTTCTCCCTCACCACGCCACTCGGGATCGCCATCGGCATTGGGATATCCAGCACGTACGACGAAAACAGCCCGAGGGCCCTGATCATCCAGGGCATCTTCGACGCCGCGTCGGCCGGCATCCTGGTCTACATGTCGCTTGTTGACCTGCTCGCGGCGGACTTCATGAGCGCCAGGGTGCAGGGGAATGGGAGGCTCCTCCTGCTGTGCAATGTCTTCCTCCTGTTCGGTGCTGGTTGTATGTCCTTCTTGGCCAAATGGGCATGAATGAGTCTCAAACTATTTTGTTCTACAAAATTGTGCACAATAAAAATGGCGTTTAGTGTTTCCTTTTTGTGTTTCTCAATTTGGTGCATTGGATTTTCTTGCTCCCATAACTGTTCATGTATCCGATGATGAAATGTGAATTGTTTGATTTTTGAATGAAATGAAGGTGGAACTTTGTGTTCGTATGATATATTTACATAAAATATAGATGACTCAATAATGGGTAGAAAATTCTTAATTGTTGTGGCCATATGACAGAGAAATTTTGCATAATCAATTACATTATTGAGATATCGAGAGAATATATTAAAACTCTTCCAATGATATGCCTAATAGGAATAGTTAAGAGGGAAGAATGTAAATAGTAAAACACCACATCATTGTTTTTTTTTTTTTGGTGAAAGGTAATCGAATTAAGCTAAAACTAATATTTACAACAAAAACGGCATTAAAATATACACTCATAATGAACAGATGCATAATGAGTGGAAGGGTATCGAAAGAAGAAGAAAATGGAAGCCAACAATGCACAAAACGCGAATAAGCTGCACAACTACGGCGACATCCAAAAGACGGACCAAACAAAAGAAGGGGACCAGCGGCCAAACAATGGCAATCCAAGTCAAAACCAAACAAAACGCCACATCATTGTTGAATGTAAAGAATTTGCCAATTAGAATATTATGAGTGGCCCCACCGGTATGAAACAATAATAAAAAAAGAAATAGGGAATGTATCCGTTAAATTTTCCTTCTCTGTTAAAAAGATATTTTATTATATTCCGTTCATATTACAATTGCACGGTAGAGTGCACTTGACATGCCATACCCTTCCCAACGTCATTGACTGGAACCGAGGTCTGGCGGATGAACCATGGCTGTGCGACCAAAGCGTGATTTACAGCTCTGTTCGGGTTCCTTTGGACCCCTCGGAGTCGTAGAGGATCATTCTCAGTTCGGAGTCTCCGGCTGGGGTGGTCGCGCGGTGGCCTGACAGACTCCTCCCATTCATCCTTTTCTTCGTTTTTTCCTCTGGAGAGGGCTGGGACCGGGAGCTCGCTTGCCACTTCGATCATCATCGTACAAGCACGGCGAGTACGCGGGGCTTGTAGCCTTGGGTGTAGAGATTACGGACCTCGTTGGGGTTAGTCTCGCAAACGGTACTGACCCGAGGGAGTTGAAAGAAACAGAAGCGGCCCCGGCCATCAGACTTGGGCGAGCGATCGCCTCCAGTCGTCGATGTCGGCTTGAGACTGGTGTGGCGGCTTTCGTGATCAGGAGGTTGATTGATAGGCGGGGGGTGGTCGCGTCTGACGAGGAGCCCGGTGGTGGAACGAACGCGAACTTTGCTTGGACCATGATGACGATTCTTAGGGGTTTCATGGTTCTTACATGCAAGGAGATGGTAGTCCAGGCGGTGGATGAACATTTCAAGAGCGGCATGGTTGCTTGTTGTCTTTCCTCTTTCTTCTTTAATAGACATCCGACACGTACGAGTCCTTGTCAATCCGCAATTTTTCTTACTTTGATAATCCAAAATGGAATTCATTTATTGGAGATCGGTGAGTCACCAAAAATCAACATGGAAAACAGTCACCAAGAACACCAGAAGACACGCTCCAAGTGTCCCCTAGCCAAATGGAGGCTCATCGTCTGCAGACGTCCTCAATGTAACTAGCCAAGGACAAGGAAGAAGGTTCACCCACCATCAGAGTCTTCCTGCTCTTCTCGCTCGCCTCCTTCATCTTCTTCCTTCTCTCCCTGGCCTCCTCGCCTTCCATTAACTTCCTTATCCCATTCCTCTATTTTGATGGCTCTGTTGCGAGGCCGAGCTTCATCATCAGCTCATACGCATTGAATTGTTCCTTCCCAAATTGGGGCATGTGATGATCGGCACGTTGAACCATATGCTCTCTGGGGTAGAGTTCCACTCGCAGTGCGACAGGAATCTTCTAATGGCCGGGTGGGCTAAGATCGCTACCTGAGGAGCCCACCCGATCACCCTACTGACCTTAGCCATATCGTCTAGGAACCCCTTGGGCAGGACCTCTGCGGGATCCGCGTAATCCCAAGGTGCTTCTAGTTTGCCCTTCACAGGCAGCTGCCATAAGGACCACGGGAAGCGAGACATGCTTCGCTCCAGTGCGCTTCACCTGGTCCTCGTCGAAGCTCCCAAAGCATAGAAACACCACTACCACGTTCGGTTGTTGGTTGAGCCACTCCGGGACCTCTGAATCGCGCGGACTATTATTACCTCCTGGCCCCTTGATGTTCAGTATGGAGCCCATGGGGTACATCGTGGGCGCTCTAAGGCCTGCCAAGGCCCCCATCCTGTGCAGCTCTGACTCAGCGAAAATGCCCTTGGTTTCCCCAAACCTCAAGGCGTCGGTCAAGTCTACCCAGGAGTCTTCTTTCAAGTAAACTTCACAGGGAAAGAATTTGGCCATGGACGATGGGTTCGCGGAGCATGGAAAGTCTAGCTTGGTGTTAGAGCCATTGAGCCTGCTCGTCTTGGAGAGACTGGAGGTGCAGTCCTTCTTGGTTGTTTGAGTTAAATGAATAGTATAAAATAGAATAGAGAAATTTTCTGTATAATTTGATATATTGAGAATAGTACATGGAGAGCCTATTTATAAGCTTACATAGAAGAAATTAAAGGAAATAAAACCAGGCATGCCTAATCAAAACAGATATTGAAAATCAAAGAAATTATCCTAAATATCTCTAACAAATATTTTAATTTTCTAATATTGCTAACATCCACCCCTCAAACGCAATTTGAATTAAAACACATTGACTTGAGTTTGAAAAGTATTTTGAACAATGTCACAAAATCTTCAATTAAAATGAGCTCAACGGATCCAAGGTGAGGTAGCGCGTGGTGGCGCATGTGATTGCTCTAGCTTCCGTTGACAAGAAGATTTCAATCAGCGAATCTAGTGGTAGAGTCGGCTTCTCAAAACGAGAAGTGAAAAGCCGAGAATTGAAGGTATTAGAGTCAAGCAGCATATACCCTTTGCGGTCAACTTTGCTATCAAGATGGTAACTTAAATGCGGCTGATATGGCTGGCGTGGTTGCAGCAAGCGGAATAAGCCGGGCTTTGTTGAGGAAAAAGTTACTGTGTGAGGACATGTCCTTGCCGCGTTGAAAAATACCTCCGTAGAAAGAAAAACTCCACTTAGTGACGCGTTAGAAACGTTGTAACACAATCACCATCGTGCTTACTTAGACGGGAATGATGCACTTGCTTGAACATTGTCAAGCGGCGGGGATAGATTTATTCACTTGAATGCATGGGTGCGAAGGAGAAAAAAATTGGGAAATTTCTTAAGTGCACCGGGTGCACTAGGATTGCCTCAACTCTAATACCAAGTTAAATATAAAGTAGAATAGAGAACTGAGAAATTTGTTGTATAATTCGATATATTCGAAAGAGTACATGGAGAGCCTATTTATAGGCTTAGATAGAGGAAATAAAAGGAAATCAAGTCAGATATGTATAACCAAAATAGATATTGAAAATTAGAGGAAACATCCTAAATATCTATAAAAAAATATTTTAATATCCTAATATTGCTAACAATTTGTTTGTAAAACAAATAAAATGATGCTTTTTCTTGTCTCGCATAAGAAAATTAAGAGTGCATAGTTCACTATATCGGTGTGGATGTTTTTTAACTAGTTCAAATGAAAACAATAGGCTGTGAACTAGACCCCACCATACTTGCGTGTAGGTGCATGACAAATTGCGCACTTTTCAATTTGTCTTTCTAATGTATCTATTCATTTTGCAACATTTTCCGTAGAGTTGCTTATGCTAAAAAAGTAGACATAAATACATCATTTTTTTTTTTTTTTGGGACTCAATGTTAATCAAGTCTTGTTGAATTTTTTTAAGAAATGATTATGTGACAGTTTTTAATCTACTTGAGAATAACGGTTTATTTTGGACCACAAAAAATTAAATAATAAATAATTATAAATTATTGTGGGGCCACTCCTTATAGCAAAGCTTAATTTTCTTTTCAATTGTTTCCCTTTGAGAGTTCCTAAGTTACTAGAGATATATCAAAATTGTTATCTGGAATTTTGTTGTATCTTGTAGGATTTTTTTTTTTCAACAACAATTAGCAATGTTGCTGGGCAAATAATTCATTAAAGATAGGGTTATCATGCCTTAAAATATGATTCTATTTCTTCCCAATCCTCTCTCCAGCTACGAAACAAATACTTCGATTTTCATTACTATAATTACACGGTCAACTTTGATGCTTCAAATTAAATTATGTTCTTAATATGAACGAAAAGCCCACGATCCACCTTCTCCTTACGCAACAACGGCGCCACGCGTCGTTAACTCGGGGCAAGTGTCCTCATCGAACTTCGAAATCCGTTTTGTTAAATTTATGTTTCCCATGTAAAAACTAATATAGTTAATGGGTTCTGGTTTTGGACCCAAAATGTTTTAATCGTTGTATTTCAGCCACAATTCTATGCATAGATTATAGTTCAAATGGCCCACAATTAGTGAAAAGAACGCCCAAGACTAGGAGAAGGGATCTAAAATACTATTAGAAAATTAAAAAAGAAAAGATAAAGCTGATATGATGGGGAGAAATTATATTAATTTTATTTGCATTCGAATGACTGGCTATTTGAGTATTTGGACAACAAGTTGTATATCGCCTAGTATTTATTTCAACTACGAAAGTGACTTAGAAATTATTTTTAGTCGTTTAGAAAGAATTTTTTTTTTTTTTTTCACAAATCGACATGCACTATTTGTAAGGAATGAGGGCAACATGTGCTAAATTTCACCTATAGTTTTGATGAATTATATAAAAGAAAGGTTTTATAGAAAAAATCTGAATAGAGTAAACATAATGCTCCATATGTCATTGTGGGTGCGTTTGGGAAAGGGTTTCCCAAAGCCCCTTGGACAAAAGTCCTTTAGGCTAAATAGAGTGTGTTTGGCAATTTTTTTTTTTTTTTTGAATCGCATTTTCCAAATTCAAGTCTTCCAAAGGCTGAAAGCTCAAGACAGGTGAGGATATGCCTTGAGCTTTTGCCTTGTGAGCATGATGAGCTACTGTTCATCTTTTTCTTCAAGCTACTATATATCTTCTTCTTCTTATCTGTTGAACAAGATCGGCATGGCTGTGAGTGGCCGACGGCAAAGGGCAAGCCATTAGGCGACCCTCGGCGACCTAGTGCGACCTCGTCGAGTGCGTCCCAAATTTGGGTCATTGGGTCTCTGATCGTACGACCCACCTCCGGTGACCTAGATATGGATTGTCGAAGGTTGTGTGACCTTGTCGGGCGTGTCCCAAATTTGGGTCGTAGGGTTGTTGGTCGTGCGACCCACCTTTAGTGACCCAAATCTAGGTTGCGAGGAGGTCGCACGACCTTTCATGACCTAGCGCAACCTTGCCGCGACCCAGATTTGGATCGTTGGAGGTTGTGCGACCTCATCGAGGGCGACCCAAATCTGGGTCATGGCAAGGTCGTGCGGAGGTTGTGGCCACTTGTTGGCCCCTTTCCAGGGGTTGCTCGACTCCAGGCGGCCCTCACCAGTGGTCTCCGGGGGTCGCCCAACTCGAATTGGCCCTCGCCAGTTGTCTCATGGGGTTGCTGAGATCTGGCAACCTCATTTGTCGGTCGTTAGCAATAGATTTCGATCACTAGCGGTGAGGACGCTAGTCCTCACCGGCCAAGTTTTTATTTTTATTTTTCTTTTGATGATTTTTTTTTTAATTACAAAAGTCTTTTGTAAATATAATATTTTCAAATATTATTTTCCTCAAAGGGACTTCACAATAGACTTTCATATTACAATTTAACAAACACAATTTGCATTTTGAAAAACTCTTTTAATTTAAAGTCCTTTGTATTTTTCAAAAGTCTAACTAAACGCACCTATGTATCTAATGATCTTTAGGGTGGTCCGGATGAGATATATATTTTATTGTAACGAAAGATATAATTGCTAGTCATTGACCCAAAAAAGATCAGTTTGGTTTATTTGGTAAATCGGTATCCGTTCACACCAAGTGGAGGCTTTCACAGTTTCACTATCAAACTCTTCTGCAATGATGTCGTGATGTCGGTCAAAGCTAACACTTTAACAATTTCTTTGATTAATGATGGTCGAGAAAAAGAAGGATCCAGTTGATCTCATGACACACACGCATACCCACACACATATATTTTCTGTCGAGGGAGGGTTCAACTTGTTCTTCTTTTCCTACTCTGGTCACGGTTGACTTTATATGTACTGATAAATAAAAGCAATCAACCCGATTTTGTTTTTTTCTGTTGTTTGAAGAGAGGGATCGACTTGCTCGATCTCCGTGAATCTAGTCACGACTAACTTTGTATCTACCGAATCAACAGCAGAAATGACCGTGTTCGAGAAATCTGAGAATTCGTACTGCCTACCAGCATTCCAATCCACAAAATAATTTTCTATCCCATTCTATAGATCCTACTTTTTTTGGTCACTATATAGAGCATGCCTCATTTCAATTTGGACTCACAATATGAAGGGAGGAGATGCTTGCTACGATTCTTGGGTATCTCTGCTTTTTCTTTCTTTTCAAGACATCATCAACTTATTAACTGAAATAGCATAGTTACAAAGGATAGATACATAAAGTGTGGTTATTTTATCAAAAATGAATGATTAGAGAAACATTTTTTTTAAATGATCACTTGTATTGTTTATAAAAATAAATGAATGAAAAATATTTTCATTGTCCAAATTTTTTTAAATATAAATTATTATCGATAATGAAAATATTTTTTATCATCTAATTATTCATATAATATAATGATTATTTTTTTTGAATTTTTTTTCCTTAATTATCTATTTTCAGCTAAACAAGTGGAGCCATGAAAAGATTTTCAAAAGGAAGGTGCATGGAACCGGAGTTGCGTCATTGGACTGAAGATCTAAAGCCCATGACATAAGCCACAGCATTATCAAATCCTTCCGTACGTACCTCCTTAAATTACTCATTTTGCACAGCTTTGATTGCGCATCGAACGTCTGATTTGTCTTAAACATCACCCGGCCTCACTCTCCCTCCCTCCTCCAGCTAGTGTTTGAACCCATTCTAGCCCACCATTTTTAAAATCAAATAAATGAAAAAAATTCCTTTTTTTTTTCTTTCTTTTTCTCGCCCGCTGGATCAAACCGGCCTCACTGCTCCGATCTCACTTCTTTACAATCCAACCCCTGGTAGCTGGACCGAGCAGGAATTGAACACGAGACGCCGTGCTTTTTCGAGTGACATCGATCCGTTCATCGCTCATCGAATCTCTCGATACTCGGGCAATCACTCTCTACTTCTCTGATTTCTTTGTAAAATGGCAAGCGATTATTAGATCAATTATAAGATTGGGGCACATGCAAAGTGTTGACTTTCAGCAGATCTAAGCTGCGAAACTGGAGCACGACTAGATCGGATATTATTGGTCAAGCCACCAATTCGATCGTATGCATAAATCTAATTTACATGTATTTCTTCGAGAAATGAACCATTCATTATCGATTACAACCCCAGCCAAATATTTCAATACAATGCCACGATGAGATCGCATGTGATATCAATATTGTATATCCATATATAACAAGAAAATATATTTTATATTGTGCATGCATGGGCCTTCCTATGTGAACAAACTATGACTATCAAGTACAGAACATCAATATGCGCACTTGTGAGCCATAGCCATTCAACATACAAGTTGGCATTGTGCCTCAAGTCTAACGATCTTACACCTAATCAAAGCATGAACGATCAGACATTGACCTTGCTAAAAGCTTCCATGTCACCAATTGTTCTATGTATGTCATGTTCAGTGAACTTATCCAAGACAAGCACCTGTATTCTAGTTAGAATATCACAATACCCAATGACACTCATCATCCCCTTAACTATCCAATACTGAATAGTGAAGCTTGAGAACACACCGGTCTCAACAAGATCATCAATATCCTCTCAATGATCCATTGACCATGAACTGTTTAAAGATTTAATATAAATGTAAACTTGTCACATATATTCTTAACACCTTAAAATAGGTTCAGTTGTAACTGATCTTATGGACTTCATTGATATAAATTGGATGATGAATGAAAAACCTTATTTGCCATTAAATAATTCCTAACATGTAACTATTACATGGTTGCTTTAGGACATACACCTAACAAAGTCTATCTAAGAGTTTCTTTCACGTAAACTTCATAGGGCAAGAATTTGGCCAAGGACGATGGGTTCACGGAGCATGGAAAGTCTAGCTTGTTGTTAGAGCCTTTGAGCATGGTCCATTTGTTGCTTGTCTTGGAGAGACTGGAGGTGCAGTTCTTATTGGTTGTTTGAGTTAAATGAAAAGTATAAAATAGAATAGAGAAATTTTATATATAATTTGATATATTGAGAAGAGTACATGGAGAGCCTATTTATAAGCTTACATAGAAGAAATTAAAGGAAATAAAATCAGATATGCCTAATCAAAATAGATATTGAAAATTAGAGAAAAGAATCCTAAATATCTATAAAAAAATATTTTAATATCCTAATATTTCTAACACTTTATTTGTAGAACAAATAAAATGGTGTTTTTTCTTGTCCCACATAAGAAAATTAAGAGTACATAGGCCACTATATCACTGTGGATGTTTTTTTTTTTTATTTAAACTAATTCATATAAATACAATAGGCCGTGGACTAAACCCCACCATACTTGCGTGCGGGTGCATGACAAATTGCACACTTTTCAATTTGTCTTTCTAATGTATCCATTCATTTTGCAACCTTTTTTAGAAGAGTTGCTTGTGCTCAAAAGATAGACATAAATACATCATTTTTTAAATGTTAATCAAGTCTTGTTGAATTTTCTTGAAAATGATTACGTGATAGTTTTTAATCTACCGTGAAAATAATAGTTTATTTTGTATCATAAAAATTAAATAATAAATAATTATACATTATTGTGAGGCTCATTCCTTATAAGAAAACTTAATTTTCTTTTTAAAAATACAATTTTCTTTTAAATTGTTTCCCTTTGAGAGTTCCTAGAGATATATCAGAATTGTTATATGGAATTTCGTTGTATTCTGTAGGATTTTTTTTTCAATAACCATTAACAATGTTTTGGGGAAAATAATTCATTAAAGATAGTTATCACGCTTCAAAATCTGATTCTATTTCTTCCCAATCCAAAGCATTTTTCCCTACAGTCTCTCCAACTAGAAAACCAATACTTCGATTTTCATTACTATAATTTAATGGTCAACTTTGACGCGTCAAATTAAATTATGTTCTTAATATGAACGAAAAGCACACGATCCACCTTGTCCTTAGGCAACAACGGCGCCACGCGTCGTTAACTTGGGGAAAGTTTCCTCATCGAACTTCGAAATCCGTTTTGTTAAATTTATGTTTCCTAAGTAATGGGTTTTAGTTTTGGACTCAAAATATTTTAATTGTTGTATTTTAGCCACAATTCTATGCATAGATTATAGTTCAAATGGCCCACAATTAGTGAAAAGAACGCCCAAGACCAAGAGAAATTAAAAAATTAAAAAAGAAAAGATAAAGCTGATATGTTGGGGATAAATTATATTAATTTTATTTACATGCGAATGACTGGCTATCTGAGTATTTTTGAACAACAAACTGGCAATATCGTCTAGTGTTTGTTTCAACTACGAAAATGACTTAGAAATTATTTTTAGTAGTTTGGAAATAATTTTTTTTTTTCTCAAATCGACATGCACTATTTTAAGGAATGAGGGCTACATGTGCTGTATCATCAGATTTCACATATAGTTTTGTTGAATTATAAAAAAGAAAGGTTTTATATAAAAAAATATGAATAGAGTAATCGCAATGCCCCTTATCTCATTATGGGTGCATTTGGGAAAGGCTTTTCCAAAGCCCTTGGGCGTCCAAAGTCCTTTATGCTAAATAGAGTATGTTTAACAAATTTGTTTTAATCGCATTTCCCAGATGCAAGTCTTTCAAAAGCTAAAAGCTCTAGGCAGTTGAGGGGTGCCTTGAGCTTTTGTCTTGTGGACAAGCCAAGATATTGTTTATCTTCTTTTTCGAGTTATTGTTCATCTTCTTCTTCTTCTCTGTTGAACAAGACTGGCATGACTATGAGTGGTCGTTGATAAAGGAAGGCGGTCAAGTGACCCCCGGTGACCCAATGTGACCTCGTGGGGCGTGTCCCAAATTTGGGTCGTTGGGTCATCAATTGTGCGACCCACCTCCGGTGACCTAGATCTAGGTCGCGGTGAGGTCACGCGACCTCATCGGGCGCGTCCCAAATTTGGGTTGTTGGGTCGCCAGTCATGCGACCCACCTTTGGCAACCCAGATTTGGGTTGTGATGAGGTCATGTGACATTTGACGACCCAGCGCGACCTTGTTGGGTGCAACCTAGATTTGGGTTGCGGTGAGGTCGCAGCCACCTGTTGGAGCCTTTACCAAGAGACATGACCTCAGGCGGCCCTCGTCGGTTGTCTTCGGGGGCCGCTGAGGTCTTCCAACCTAATATGTTAGTTGCTGGCAATAGATTTCAATTGCCGACGGCCGGCGGCCACCTACTCTCGTTGGCCAACTTTTTTTTTTTTCCTTTGATGAATTTTTTTCAAATCACAAAATTCTTTTGTAAATATGATTTTTCCAAATATTTTGCTTAAAGATACTTCACAATGGACTTTCATATTACAGTTTAACAAACATAATTAGCATTTTGAAAAATTCCTTTAACTTAAAATCCTTTACATTTTTCGAAAAGTTTCTCCAAAAGTCCAACCAAACACATTGTATACAATGATTTCTAGGTGGTCCGGATGAAATATATATTTTATTGTAACAAAGATATAATCGCCAGTCATTGACCCAAAAAAGATGAGTTTGGTTTGTTTGGTAAATCGGTATCCGTTATACCAAGTTTGGAGGCTTTCACTATCAAACTCCTTTGCAATGATGTCATGACATGGGTCAAAGCTCACACTTTAACAATTCTTTGATTAATGATGGTCGAGAAAGAGAAGGATTCAGTGATCTCATGACACACAAGCGTACGCACACACACACACACACACATATATATATATTTTCTGTCGAGGGAGGGATCAACTTGTTCTTCTCCTACTCTGCTCACGGTTGACTTGATATGTACCGATAAATAAAAGCAATCAACACATTTTTTTTTTTGTGAAGAGAGGGATCGACTTGCTAGATCTCCTTGAATCTAGTCACTGACTGACTTTTTATCTACCGATTCGACATACAGAAACAATTGTGTTCGAGAAATTTGTGAATTCGTACTGCCTACTAATATTCCAATCCACAAAATAATTTTCTATCCCATTCTATAGATCCTACTTTTTTTGGTCACTGTATAGAGCGTGCCTCACTTCAATTTGGACTCACAATATGAAGGGAGGAGATGGTCGCTATGATTTTTGGGTATCTCTGCTTTTCCTTTCTTTTCAAGACCTCATCAACTTATTAATTGAAATAGCATCGATGCAAAAGATAGACACATAAAGTGTGCTTATTTTACAAAAAAAATGAATGATTTGAGAAACATTTCTTACAAATGATCACTCGTATCGTCTATTGAGATAAATGAATACAAAATATCTTCATCGCCCATAAAAATATTTAAACATAAATTACTATCGATAATGGAAATATTTTTTATCATCCGATCATTTCATATAATATAAATGATTATTTTTAAAAAAATATTTTCCTAATTACTTATTTTCAATGAAATAACTGGAGCCATGAAAGGATTTTCGAAAGGAAAGTGCATGGGACTGGAGATGCGTCATTGGAATTTGGAATGAAGATCTAAAGCCCATGACATGAGACAGCATTATCAAATCCTTCCGTACGTACGTACCTCCTTAGATTACTCATTTTGCACAGCTTTGATTGCGCATCAAACGTTTGATTTGTCTTAAACGTCACCCGGGCTCACTCTTCCTCCCTCCTCCAGCTAGTGTTTGAACCCATTCAACCCACCATTTTTTAAATCAAATAAATGAAAAAAAAAATCCCCTTTTTTTTTCGGCCTGCCAGATCAAACCCGCCTCACTGCTCCGATCTCACTTCTTTACAATCCAACCCCAGGTAGCTGGACCAAGCAGGAATCAAACACGAGATGCCGTTCTTTTTCGAGTAACATTGATCCGTTCGTCGCTCATCGAATCTCTCGGGCAAACACTCTCTACTTCTCTAATTTCTTTGTAAAATAGCAAGCGATTATTAGATCGATTATTAGATCGGGGCACACGCAAAGCGTTGACTTTCAGCAGATGCAAGCCGCTAAACTGGAGCACGGCAGTGGTTGGGTTTTGAAATCTGCTGCCCCCTCGAGATCAGTTATGTCGACATTGTTACGACACTCGAACTGCTACAGATAAATGCCAACTTCCACGTTCTGTCCCTTCTACAGAAAAATGCCTCCGTGGCTGATATTATAATAATAATAATTGCATTGAACAGACGACTATTTCATCACCCAGATGCATACAAAATAGAGTTCCAAGCTGTTCTGTCACATTAAAACTGGCCAGAAGGTGTCCTCATCTTTGCTCCATTGGGCAGCGGCAGCGCAGTAGCAGCACAGAGTCCTTTTCGTGGACGGCTGATGCAACACCGATCCTTATACAGCTCGCGGACGTGTCTCGAGCCTCACGAGGCGTTTTCCCTTTCGCTCTCGACCAGCCAGCACGGCGGTCTCTTTTCGCGTCGCGTTCTTCGTCTTCTGGATATCTCGGGTATCGAATTGCGATGGCGGGTGAGCCGGGTCGGCGTGGCTCGTGTCGGTTCCTGATACTGTGCGTTCTCGTCCTTCTCCCCTCGCTCGTCCTCGGGGACTGCACGTGCGACGGTGCTGCCGACGGGGGCGCAACAAGAGGGAGGCGCTTAAGTACAAAGTGGGCGCGATCGCCGCCATCCTACTCGCAGGCGCGGTCGGCGTGTGCATCCCGCTGCTCGGGAAGGTCGTCCCGGCCCTGCGCCCCGAGAAGGACG
The DNA here is from genome assembly GCA_017140615.1 of Eucalyptus cladocalyx. Classification (NCBI taxonomy): domain Eukaryota; kingdom Viridiplantae; phylum Streptophyta; class Magnoliopsida; order Myrtales; family Myrtaceae; genus Eucalyptus; species Eucalyptus cladocalyx. Next base: position 7,335,934 of record CM029516.1, on the reverse strand, counting down.
TGTTCTTCCTGGTCAAGGCGTTCGCGGCCGGGGTGATCCTCGCGACGGGCCTCATCCACGTCCTCCCCGACGCGTTCGACAGCCTGACGTCGCCGTGCCTCGACGAGAACCCTTGGGGCAAGTTCCCCTTCGCGGGGTTCGTGGCCATGGTCGCCGCGATCGGGACGCTGATGGTGGACACCTACGCGACCTCCTACTACACGAGGTCCCACTTCAGCAAGGCTCGCCCGGCGGTGAGCCAGGGGGACGAGGAGAGCGACGCCGCTGCCACCGCCGGCGACGATCACGCCGGGCATCTGCACGTGCACACCCACGCGACTCACGGGCACGCCCACGGCTCCGCATATCAGGGTCAAGAGCCGGGCACGTCGGAGCTTCTCCGCCATAGAGTCGTATCGCAGGTGACGGGAAATCTTCCAACTTCTTTCAATTCTGTAGGTTCTCTCTCCAAAACTTCACACCGAGGATCTGAATGCAAATATGGTGTTTTTCGGGGGGGCGAAATGATAATATAAACAGGTGTTGGAGCTGGGGATCGTGGTGCACTCGGTGATTATAGGGATTTCGCTGGGGACTTCCGGGAGCGCAAAGACGGTGAAGCCACTGATGGCCGCTTTGACTTTCCATCAGTTCTTTGAAGGCATGGGGCTCGGCGGATGCATCACTCAGGTAAGTAATAAGTCATTTCATTTCATTCATTTTGACCTAACGAGCTTTCCCACTTTTTATATTTTTTTATTTTAATCTCTTTTCTTTTTCTCTATAAATGCCTTGATAATGTTTCGAGATTATAATAATTTTGAGCTGGTTGAATTTAACTCGGATTTTATCCATCTTTAAGAGACCACTTGTTTGCGGGAACAATATTGAGATGTCATAGCGTAAATGTGTGGCAATAACTCGAACACGGTTTGATTAAATTCATGATGCATGCATACCTCGTCTGTGGCATCGAACGCGACATAACATTTTGTATAGGCAATTTTGCCTTTTTATGGGTTTGATGCGTTGTTTCTTTGACTTAAGGAGGAAAAAGGCGTTTAATATAGAATTGAAGAATAAAATATGGCACTTTTGTCTCCCCAAAAGGCATGTGAACGGTACATGCATCTTTTTGAAAGCTCTAAATTTTAATGTGCCACCGACCCCGAAATCAAGGGAAGGTGAAAGGAAATTTCCTGTAAAACCTATGCAATTGTAACTTCGCGCTTCGTTTTTTCATTGCACTTAAAAAGTGTTCTTAAGAATAGTCAACCTGCATTTCATGATACGATTTAAAAGGGTGGCTTACGAATTGGTGCATTTGGATTCCTCCTGAGGCTTCCGATCTCAATTCAATCTTCCAACTAATTTGCCTGCTTGAGGAAAATAAACTATGGAAAAGATTAAGCTACCTACATCATGTCGAGAGAATGTCGTTGACCTTTTGCCTCCGTTGACTTAAAGTAGGTGCGGGTGGGCCCTGGCACAGGGATTATTATTATCATTATTTTTTTAAAGAATGAATTATAATTATCATTATTTATACATTGATTAATCAGTCTTTTGATTTTCCCCTGCTTCTTTTGCAAAGGCCAAGTTCGAGGCAAGAACAACAATAATAATGGCCCTCTTCTTCTCCCTCACCACGCCGGCTGGGATCGCCATCGGTATTGGGATATCCGACACGTACGACGAGAGCAGCCAGAGGGCGCTGATTATTGAGGGTGTCTTCAACGCCGCGTCCGCCGGCATCCTGGTCTACATGGCGCTCGTCGACCTGCTGGCGGCGGACTTCATGAGCGCCAAGGTGCAGGGGAATGGGAGGCTCCAGCTGCTGTGCAATTGCTTCCTCCTGTTCGGTGCTGGTTGTATGGCCTTCTTGGCCAAATGGGCATGAATGAGTCTCAAAACTATTTTGTTCTACAAAATGTCTATAATAAAAATAGCGTTCAATTCTTTTTTTTTTTTGTATTTCTCAATTTGGTCCAATGGATTTTCTTGCTCACATAACCGTTTATATATTCGGTTTTACTTGAATCGTTCGTGTGATATAATATTTATGTAAAATATAGAGGACCCAATAATAGATAGAATTTTCTATAGAGAAGTTAAGAATAATTAAGAGGGGAGGTGTTAATGGTAAAATAACACATCATTATTGAAGGTAAAGAACTTGCCACTTAAAATATTCCGAATCGCACTAATGGTACGAAATAATAATTAAAAAATAGGGAATACATTTTATTTTCACTATCTGTTAAAACACCTTTAATTATATTCTTCTTTTCCTATTCGCATCATGTTGCGTGCTTTCTTCCTTCCCTTTAACTGAGTCCATAAGAGCATCCAACTCGCTATCATCTTTGCAATCGAGTGAACTCAGTTAGGAAAAGAAGAATTTTCGAAAGGCATCATCGTCTTCATGAGTGCTGAATCCGAGCTCGTGTTCATCCCATCTCCGGGCCTCGGCCACCTGGTGTCGATGGTGGAGATGGCCAAGCTCCTTGTCGACCGCGACGATCGGCTCTCCATCACCGTCCTCATCATGAAGTTCCCCTTCGACTCGGAGATTGATTCCCGCATCGAGTCACTCACCGCCTCCGTCGCTGCCCAGATCCGCTTTGTCCTCGTCCCCAGGCGAAGCCACTCCCCGAGGACGTCTCGCCGTGCCTTCATCCATCACTTCATGGAGAACCACAAAGCCGACGTCCGAGAAGCCGTCGCTGAGCTCTCTGCCCGCGGTTCGCCACGGCTCACCGGGCTTGTTGTTGACATGTTCTGCACCACGATGATCGACGTGGCCATCGAGTTCGGCGTCCCTTCCTACATGTTCTTCACGTCGGGTGCGGCGTTCCTCGGAGTCATGCTGCACCTCCAGTCTCTCCGAGACGAGCAACACATGGACCCGACCAAGCTAGAGGGCTCCGACGCCAAGCTGGACTTCCCGTGCTTCGTTAACCCGCTGCCTGCCGCCAGGTTCTTGCCCTCGGATGTGTTTATAGAAGAAGACTGCCGGATACTATTGGACATCGTCCTGAGGTATAGGGAAACCAAGGGAATTTTGGTAAATACATTCGCTGAGCTGGAACCACGCGCGGTGAAGGCCCTGGCCAGCCTTGGAGCACCTGCGGTGTACTCCGTGGGACCCATATTGAACATCAAGGGTGAGAGCGAAAAGGGTTTCGAGATCCTAGACTGGCTCGACCAGCAGCCAGATGCGTCAGTGGTGTTCCTGTGCTTCGGGAGCAAGGGCAGCTTCGACGAGCACCAGGCAAAAGAGATTGCCCACGCATTGGAGCGGAGCGGGTACCGCTTCCTTTGGTCCCTACGACAGCCACCGGCGAAGGACAAGCTGGAGGCCCCCCGTGACTATGCAGATCCCGCAGAGGTCCTGCCCGAGGGGTTCCTTGATAGGACTACCAGGGTCGGGAAAGTGATTGGGTGGGCCCCGCAGGTCACGGTCCTGGCCCACCCGGCCATCGGAGGGTTTGTGTCGCACTGTGGGTGGAACTCCATTTTAGAAAGCATATGGTTCGGCGTGCCGATCGCTGTGTGGCCCCAGCATGCAGAGCAACAATTCAACGCGTTCCAATTGGTGGTGGAGCTCGGCCTTGCAGCAGAGATCAAAATGGATCATCGGAGAGATCTCGTCAAAGGTAGTGATGGCGTTGTGACTGCGGACGAAATAGAGGGAGGGATAAGGAAGTTAATGGAGGGTGAGGAGGCTGGGGAGAGGAGGAAGAAGGTGAAGGAGGTGAGCGAGAAGAGTAGGGAGGCCTTGATAGAGGGCGGCTCTTCCTACTTGTCTCTCGCTCGCTTCATTGAGGATGTCTGTAGTCGATGAGCCTTTATTTAGCTAGAGCCAGGGTTGGGTGGTAGGTTGCGCACTCTTGGTATTTTGATTCAATGATTACTTGGAGGGCATGTTTTAGGGTTTCTGTGGCTATAGAAACCATGTTTGATTTTTCTGGTGCGTCAGTAGCTGTAATCCATGTTGATTTTGGTCGACCCTTGACGTGTTTTATGGGGAACCGGTCAATTTGGGTTTGGCCCGCGAGCTGTAATCTGCAAAGGTAACGACGAATATAGAATGTGTTCGAGAAGACATCATTTGAAAAACTCCATACGGTAGATTTTCGTATCCTTGCCCCTCCTCGATCTCCGAGTTTTAATGAATTTCATTTTGCTCTCGCTTTCCCCTCTCCCAAGGTTTGTTGTCCTTTTTCTCTCTTGCGTCCATTGCTGTTCACATTCTGGCTTCTGAAAGTTAGGGCCCTCCTTTCTTGCTCGGCGTGCAATGGAGAGGGGAAGAGTAGATAGAATTTCGGAGTAGCAAATTTGGAGAAATTGAGCTTTAGTCGAAAGTGTAAATTTGATTTGACCCCATATGAAGCGCAAGGGACCCGCATAATCAGTCCCTCCTTGCCCATCGGATGAGACGGTTTTACGAGGAAGGCTGCATCGAACGGTTGATAGAGCGAATCCCATACAGGCCAGGCCAACATCTTGTAAGATTAATGGAACACTCAATAGACAGAAATAAAGGCAAAATCTAACACGCTGGAGTTTAAGGGCATGATGTTTGAGAGTGCACAAATAATTCAAAGAATATAATCAAATTTAATATAACTAACGCTGATCTCAATGATTGTTACTTTCCGATTATCTTATTTACAAAAGAGAATATCAATTTTGATATACAAATTGAATATATAAAGTGGTGCGACCGAATTAATAATATTTTTATCTGTCATTTTTACATTAAGATCAAGGAGGGATGATTGCATAGCTGCAATCAAAGTGGTGGACTAGTTTTACCATGCATGGCCAGATCGTGACTTGGGACCAAGAAATTTCTTCAATCCTCGATTTGATTTTCCTTATAACGATGCAAACACCTTGTGATCCATCACATCGAGTAAACTTGTATGTTTAGTACAAAGTCAAGAAATTGATTTTTTTTTGTAAGTCATTCATTTATCATAGTCAAACATGAGATGAATATAGAAAACTTCCAACAACAACGAATTTTAAGAAACAGCAAACAAAACAAAATCCAAAAAACAAAAAGGTATAGCTTATAATTATAAGCATGCTCTCATCCTTAAAAACCAAATCTGTCATAGCATAAAAAACAATTAGAGATTGATCACCGGAACCGTTAGTGAAGGGCATACGTTGGGATCTTCTCATCCGGAAAGTGCGGCTTGCAATGCGCACCTAGATTCAGTGTCCTCAACACTATCGCCATATGAAGAAAACAACAACAACCACATGTTGAACTACCACAAATCGAACGCCTTTTAAAAAACTCTCATATCTAGATTTAGATTGAAAGAGAAAATCGAACACTTCTTAAAAAACTTCTAGATCTAGATTTATATTAAAAGAGAAAAGCTCCAAATTTAAATCTACACCTAAATTGGGAGATGAGAATTTTTGTCGAATCTTGGAGAAGTGAAAAAACCACGTCCCGAGCATCTTACTGGATGGACTGGTGATGACTTCTCACAAAATTTTCAGTCAAGCAGATTTATTCACTATGACGAGAGAAAAAAAGCAACAAGAATTAGCAAAAAGAAGAGGCCAAATAAGAAAAAAAAGACTCCCAAATTAAATCGGGAGAGAAATAAATAAAAAAATCAAAACCTAGAAAGAAAAGCAGAGCAAAGCGGGCTCTCAGCTTCAGAACTTGAAGCCTCTTGCGAGGGGAAGGTCCTAAGGGACAATCTATACACCTCTATTTTCTATTGCAGTCATTCTCAGAAATAAAGACCGGCAATCCCTCCATGCACTCAATAAGGAAAAGAACAAATGGCAAAATGGGAGGCCAGTTTTGGAAAATTGGAAGCAGGTGATTACCAAGAAGTTGGAGGTTTTTCAACACAAGCATCGAATAAAGGCCTCATATCCTAAAAAACCTCAAACTTTACCAATTGTCTCAATTCTATCATTTCATAAAAATATTTAAACTTTTAGTCACATCTCAATTCTACTATAATTTTTTTTTTGTCCCAAAAAATCCACCAATTTTAGATCTAGTCCCATATTTACCCTAGACTTTTTTGTTTCATAAAAAAACCTCAACTTTAGGTTCCATACCAATTCTACCATAAACTTTTCTTTTTTTGTCTCATAATAAAATCTCGGCTTTAGGTATAGTTTCAATTTTACTCTCCTTTTTCGTCTCATAATTACTAGCTTCTATTGAGTCCCAAATCTGCTCTCTATTAACCCTTCATCTTAATTGCCCATAGTGATTTTGTGCTTGTTGGGGTCAGAGAGCTTGCGCTTGAGACGCTTGAACAACTCGTGTTTGGAAGTTTTCTATCTCTTGGTTGTTAATGATAAATTTTGGATGCAAGGTTATGGGGATAGATTTGTGACTCAAGTAAAGGTTTATGGTTTTTTCATGACATTGAAAAAATTTTAGGGTAAAATTGGGATAAGACCAAAAGTTGGAGGTTTTTCATAGGACAAAAAAAGTTTAAAATAGAATTGTGACGTAACCTAAAATTGAGGGTTTTTTATGAGACAAAAAAAATATTTATAGAAGAAGTGAGACTGGATTTAAAGTTGAAAGTTTTTTATGAAACAAAAGATAAAATTAGGACAAAAATTAAAGTTGGAGGGTTTCTAGGGTATTAAGCCTTGTATGAATTGTAAATCAATTTCGTTAAATCAATCACTTAATGTTGGATCACGTTAGTACTCTTCTTCTATTTAAAGAGGCTTGATCTTATAAAAAAAACTTTAATTTTAGGTTTAGTTCCAATTCAAACTTAAATTCTTTTATCTAAACAAAATCCCAATTTTAGTTTCAATTGCCAATTTGCCTCAAGCTTCAACTCTAGTTCCAAATCTATTCTTGTTAGCTCTTTGTCCAAAAATTGCCATTAGTTGTCCCTAATTTCCCTAATTTTAACATTGAAGAATGATTTCTTTTTGTAGATAATTTTCCATGCCACTTTGCTCATGTGAATTTTTTACTATTGTGAAAATGTCACCTCAAATAACTAATTGTCGCGACCTTCCCGAGGGTGAATTACTCAAAGAAGGCTATTGGATTACTAAGTCCGAAGACTTGGTATGGACCCTTCAAAGTCCTACCAATCACGACTTGATACTAAGAAATTAACTCGTTTAAACATGCAATTATACTCAATTTAGAGCCGCCACTAACCAATTAGGATTGGTTATAAATTCAAGTAAAGTATGGGAGAATATTTTACTTTTGCGAACCAGAGATTCAATAGGTTCGGGGACATAATTACACTAGAAAAATCTAATGCCCTATCATTTTAATTTCAAAAATATTTTGTAGGCAGTCTTGATTAATTTTAACCTAAGCTACTAACATGCAAAGGGAAAAGTACCAAAAAGTCTTAAAACCTTTTGTATTGGTACCAATTCAGTCATAAACTTTTTAATTGGACAAATTTAGTTCTAAACCTTTTAATATTGGTACCAATTCAGTCCATCCAGCCAATTTTGGCCGGCCGTCGCTGACATGGAAGTTGGCCGGTGACCAGACACTGACATGGCAATTTTTATGATTTTTTAATGATTTTTTTCATTAATTTTTTTTCTTTTTCATTTTCTTTTTCGGCGTTGGCTGGCGAGGGTCGCGGTCCTCGCTCGGCCTCTCCTAGGCCGCCGACGAGGCGGCTTCGCCCGGATCTGGGCGAGGCCGGCCTCACCCAGGCCTTGCCGTGGGCGAAGGCGGCCTCGCCTGCGGCTGGCGAGGCCATGGTGGCCATCGCCAAGGTGGAGGCAAGGGCTGCGAAGCTCTCGCCAGCCGCCGGCGAGGGTCGCGGCCCTTAGCCCTCGCCTCCACCCTGGCGAAGCGAACCCGCAAAACCCATTCCTCCTCTCTCTCTCTCTTGAGCGCCTCTGCTAAACCCACCATCTCCTGCAGAAGCTTCGGGAAATGGCGGAAAGCCTCGATCAAATTGAGAGAACTTCCCCCTCCTTCTCGCCGCGGATTGGAGGAGAGCAGGTGGTGGTTGCTTGATCGGGGGGATCGATGGGGGACGCGAACGCCGTGGCCGGTAACTTGGCCCACGCCATCACCATCGCCTTGGACTGGAGCTCCGCTCCCGACGCTCGCCGGGCTGCCGTCTCTTTCCTCGAATCTGTATGCCCTCTCTCCCCCTCGCCAGTCGCGGGTGAGGCCGCCTTCGCCCAGATCCGGGCGAAGCCGCCTTGTCGGTGGCCTGTGAGAGGCTGGGCGAGGGCTTCGCAACCCTCATTTAGTAGTCAGCGAGCCTCACCGGACGCTCGCTGGCCACCGCCGAAAAAGAAAATGAAAAAGAAAAAAAGAGAAAAAAATTAATAAAAAATTTGAAAAAATCATAAAAAAAATCATAAAAATTGCCACTTCAGTGTCCGGTTACCGGTCAACGTCCACGTTAGTGCCAGCCGCCAAAATTGGCTGGATAGACTGAATTGGTACCAATATTAAAAGGCTTAGGACTAGATTGGTCCAATTGAAAAGTTTAGGACTAAATTAGTACAAATACAATATGTTTAGGACTTTTTTGGTACTTTTTCCAACATGCAAATGGTGGTTATGCGGGTGCACAATCAATGAAATAACATTCAATAAACCAAAGTGATAGATTGTAAGAAATTATAAACTACAACCTTATTAAGATCTACTCTCTAAAAAAAACTTACAAAAATGCTAATAAAAATACATGCCTTAAACATGATTTTCTAAATGACATGATATCTAATTTTTTCTTTTTTCTTTTTTTTTCAATATTAATTAAATGTAATCTTAATTTAAATTTGATATGCATGAATTTTACTTTAATGATATTTGACATGCAATTCATGTGGCATAACTTGAATTATCACCATATATATGCAAACTAATTTAGATAATCCTAAATATGCATGCGTTTCATGATGGGGATGAATGGCATAATAATTCTATATGCATGTTCTTTTTATAATTTTTTTAATGATTCTTTTTTTTATGTATGCAACCTACACTAAACAATGATGACATAAAAATGGAATTAATTATGAACTAACCTATTAACTAACCAAGTAAATGACCTTTTTATTTTCTTTTTTTAAAATGACTTAATAGTTCTTATTAAAAAGAAAACAACATAATGATGCAATACTAATCTTTGGCTTTTTTTATTAAAAAAAATATACGACGGGAATATTAAAACATTAACCTATGACCCACTAAATAACATTTTTTTTTTGGTTTTATTAAAGAAAAATTATCCTAATTCTAATGAATCTTAAAAATCAAAATGCGTTGCCTTAAATATGAAATGTGTATAGACCTAAGTACCTAAGTTCTAGATATGATATAACATGATGCGATCCTAATTTACTAAGCCTAAAAAACTCTGATGCAAGATTTAGACTTTTTTATGCTTTTAGATTTTTTAATTTTTCTTAGTGTTTTTTTTTTTAATCTTTGAAAACAAGTAATTATTTTAAAAAAACCAAGATAAGAATTAAAATAACCAAAAAAATAATCTGTTGCCTCACGGATTAAATTAATAATTATTTTAATTCTATAGTGATTTAACAATTAAAATGCTATCAAAATACCTAAAAATTAATATAATTAAAAAATGATTCACGTCTTACGGATCAGATTAATAATTATAGTAATTTTAAACAAAACCCTATGGATAATGCCTACGGTATTTATAAAATGAAAATCACCTTCCTATGCAAAAAAAAATTGAAATTTAAAAAGGGTAAGTAAAACAACGTAAAATAAAGGAAAGATACAATAAAACTACCTAATGGGTTAGAAAAAGGACGGGGGGGGTGGCAGGCTTCGGTGTCGCTGTCGTGGGAATTCCGGCGAAGGAAGGCAGTGGCGCGGCGAGCGTCGGCGGACGGCGAGCAGAGCGGCGAGGTGCGCTGCAGGCGTCGGCAGAGCAGCAGCAGCGTGCGGCTCGAGCTCGGAGCAGCGGAGAGGCGTCGGCTGCTCGGGGTTGCAGTGGAGACTCGGCGTCGGGGATCACTGCTGAGCGGAGCAGAGGAGTAGCCACGTCGCGGGCAGGGGCGTCGGACTACTAGAACTGGTTCGGGCTGCTGCAGAGGGAGCAGCGGTGGCGGAGACGCGCAGCAACGGAGGCAGAGAGGTCGCGGTGAGCTTCGGGGAAGACCGACGAAACGGCGGTGGCGGAAACACGGCGATGGAGGCGTGCGGCGCTCTGGCAGTCGCAAGTCGCCGGCGCGGGGCGTCGGGTGAAGGTCTGCTGCAGTTGGGAGCGGCGGAGGGAGCGTCAGTCGAGTGTTACAGCAGCGGAGGGGTCGCGGTGCTGTAGCGAGCGGCGACGGCGCGGTGGCGCGGAGGTGGCGCGATGGTGCGGTGCGGAGCAGCAGGGCGGCTGGAGACGGTGGTCGCGGCAACGGGAGGCACAATGAGCAGCAACGGATTTAGGCGAGGACCTCTCGGAGAAGAAGCACAGTGACTTTTTTTTTACTTTCTCTCTCCTCAAGTCTCTCTCACCCGTCGCTTTCACTCTGCTCTCTTTCTGCACATTTTTTTCTTTCGACTTTTCTTCTTTTTCCTTCAAGAACCGAAGCCCATTTTTCTCTGTTTTCACCTTTTTGGCTTTTCTCTTTTTTTTTCGATGAAGAGAAAACCCCCCCTTTCAACTTTCAAGGCTTCGCACTCTCTATTTACAGAGGGAAAATTGAACAAACAAGTGAAGATTTCCTAATATTCACTTAACTTCTCAATAAAAAAGTAGCTCCAAAATCACCCAAAATCACACGATTGTTGAATTTTTTGAATTCAAAATTTTTCAAAATTTTGAATTTATAATCAAAGATTATTTTATATTTTTAAAATATAAGTTAAAATTAGGTGTCAACACTAATGAAGATTTTTGAATGGAGAGTTAATGAATGAATTTTTTTTTTTTTTTATCGTTCACGAATGTAATTAGGTATATATTGTTGTCAATGATGAAAATATTTTTCGTTTGACTAATTTTTATTAATAATATAAGCAATAATTTTTCAGCAAATATTCAAATTAGTAAGTATTCGCAAAATAAATGGGCTAAGTTTAGAGTTTTTGGGGACGACTATCTTAAAATGACAGATTAGATTCCTTTTTGGTGGCTCTCACCGTCCATCCCATTTAACGTGCTTGGTACTCTCTGTCTCTCCAGCAAGGGGACAAGAAGAGAAGACAATACACGATCACTTCAATTAAAATAATACGAATCCCTCCTTGCCAAGCTACTAAACAAAAGAGAAGGAACCGGTGGAGGTAGAGGTGCAATATTCTTTAAATGAATTTTATATTGATTCTATTTCCATTTTTCCTTAAAGATTATTTAATCATATTCCATCCATATTATTTTCCATTCACGGAGCACACTTGCTAAGTGCGACCTCCAAAAAGTCCCACATTGGAAACTCACTCAAAGAAAAGTGGGTATTTAAAGAAGAGAGTGAGGTTAAGAGGTCACGACCTTACTTGAACAGGATCTGTTCTATAGGCTCGTACCTCTGTGTCCTTGAGACCTAAGGAGACAGGAACCAAAGTCTGGTGGATGAACCATGGCCGTGCGACCAGAGCGTGATTAACAGCTCCGGCGGGTCCCTTCCCGACCCCTCGGTGTCGTAGAGGATCGTTCTCAGTCGGAGTATCCGGCTGGGGTGGTCACACGGCGGTCTGACAGACTCCCCTATCTTTTTCCTCTGATTTTTTATGCTGCGCTCATCCCGCGGCATCTGGAGTTGGAGCATCAGCCCAGGAAAAGCCGGACTCAACGTGAAGAACACGTAGATGGGGATCTGGAGCTCGCTTGCCACATCACTCGGCATCGCGCAGAAGATGTCGAGGACGGCCTTGTGAGCTCTGAGGTGAGTTGGGACTTGAGCAGGACTCGGGGAGTACGTTGGGCTTGCAGCCTTCGGTGTAGAGGTTACGGACCTTGCTTGGGTTGGTCTCGGAAATGGGCCGGAACTGGGGGAGATTGATCGAAACGAAAGTGGCCGTGGCCGTCGAGTCGGCGAGGCATCGCGTCCGGTCGTGAATGGCAAGACCGAGACTGGCGTGGCAGCTTCATGATCAGAGGCGGGTCACTGAGAGGTGCAAGTACACGGAAATCTCTTTCGAGCTGTATAGAACTTCATAGATATTAATAGATTTTTGAACACTTTCTATATCTATTATGATTTTTGTAAATAACAGACATCACCACAATGAACGGCAGCTCATGGCCGGACCCAGGCGATCTGTTCTCTCCTTAGGACATATTAACATGGATTATAGTCACAAGATCACCACAACACACACTCCCAAGTACTCGAAGATTCAAAATACTGACTTATAAAAGCAATTAAAGAAAAGTAGTGAAACCAATCTCCTAGCCAAATGAAGGCTCATTGTTTCCGGACATCCTCGATGAAGCAAGCCAAAGACAAGTAAGACAAGCCATCCTCCACCAAAGCCTTCCTACTCTTCTCGCTCGCCTCCTTCACCTTCTTGCTCCTCTCCTCGGCCTCATGGCTCTCCATTAACTTCCTTATCCCTCCCTCTATCTCGTTTGCCGTCACGAAGTTGCTCCCTTTGGTAAGATCTTTCCGATAATCCATCTTGATTTGCGCCGCAAGGCCGAACTCCACCACCAGCTCGAATGCGTTGAGCTGTTGCTCTGAATACTGGGGCCACGTGGTCACAAAATTCGATTAAGAATTTTGATTTTTGAATTTTTCAGTTTTAGGTTTTAAATCGATGAAAAATAAAAATTACTTTTATTCTAGTCATAATTAGGTGTAGTTCATTTTTTTATATTTGGTTTAGGGATTATCTGAAATCTACTTATACATTCAATTTCTCGATTTATCAAGTCAAAATACGAATTGTCGGTATGAGCCCTAATTAGGGGATGAAAATCGATCTTTCATAACTTGCGAATGGACGGTTGTTTCTCAGTCATTTCCTTAAAATAAGTCCAAATTCAAAATCGATTTTGTGAAATTCACACAAGAACTTATCAATTTGAAGAATTTTATCCTCTCGGGCATTAGTAAATCAAGCAATTAAGCTTTAATCGACAAAATTCGAATTGACCCATTCATAGCTATGGTTTAATTTCATGAATCTAGGTCCAATGTTAATTTAGGCTTAGATCCATTTTTGACCTAAGCTTGAGCGCTTCAATTCAAGGTCAATTTGAATACGATAAGTGATTTTACATATGGGTAGCTCATTAGATATGGCAATTGTGACACTAATTGAGTTCAATTTTAGTTAATTGGCAATTTTACCCATTGAATTGTAAATTTTACCATTTTAGCCCTTTAGGCTCAATTCAAAGCACCCATGGTTTCGACTTATTATTTTTTTTTTCACGATAATAATTCAATAAGGTCAATAAAAGACCTCCAAATCACGTTCATAAGATTTGATTAGCTTAATTGTATCTTAATTTGCCAATTTCTTTTTAAATGATAAAATTCCTTTTCAATTTGGTCATTCAGGGACCAAATTGCATAAATTTTAGACCCACATAGGTCCCAAGTGGACAAAACGGCCAAAACCATACCAAACTAGTCAAGGATAGGTTGAAATCCGGTCGAATTGGACCAAACTAGTATGATCGATTTGATCGGCAACGGTCGAGACTGGTCGGTTCAAGCCCTTTTTGGCGGTTCCTAACCTCCGGCGACCAATCCTGGAACCCTCTCAATGTCAATTTCCCTTATGCATCTTCAATTTCTCGAAATTTTACAAATTGACCGTCGAATTTTATCAAATTGTAAATTAACCCTTAATAAGACATTTTGACGCAATTCTCAATTTTGGCTCGAGTTTTTACAAATCGAATCCACCAGATCAATTACCGAACACCTCAAGATTATGATTAAGTCTTTAAAGCCGATTTTTGATTGTTGGATCAAAATTTTGACCGTTGAATTGAATCGATGGCCGAAATCACTTAATTTGGGGAGTATACAAGTGAAATTTTCCTTCTATTTTAAGGGGTTTCATTATGCATGACAATCTCTCTCTCTCTCTCTCTCTCTCTAAATTACCGCTGGTTTCATCCCTCATCGGCGGCCACTTGATTGAAGCCATCGGTTGAGAGGTCCCTCAGCTCCTTCTGTCCTCAATCGCTAGCATAGGTTATTGGAGAGGCAGCCATAGCTCCATTCGGTGGCTTCTCGATTATGGCATCGAAGATCGATAATCAAGCCGGTTTATTCCCCGATTGGCCAGTTCAATCAGATCCACGCTGATAGCAGATCTTCCTCTCGGACAAGATCTGGTCCTAGGAGGTTCGTGCATATTCAATCAAAGTTTCGGTGAAAGTTCTACTCAATCGTGACTGAAATCGAGAAAAATCGCATTCTCGATCTGGAACCCTGTGAAGCAAGGCCAGATTAGTCAATTGGGACTAGGGTTCAATATTAGGGATATATGTTGATCATTGATGAGTTGTTGAAGTTTGACTTTGAATGATTGTGCTTGATTAGTCTTAAATTTGCAATTTCGTAGCCTTAGGACTGACTTATTGTTTTAACCAAAACAAGATTTGAAATGATCTCGTTTTAACTCGAGTCCTTTTAGTATTAGATAATAGAAATCTCAAGCTTCGAAACGGTAGATCGCACGTGCCAATCGAGCATTGTTTGACTCTAAAAAAATATATTGGAAGATGAGTGATTTTGCTGTAGTTCAATTGGATTTTCGGTTTTGTTTTTACTTCGAAATGAGATTTTACTATTTTCGTGTAACGTTTTGTGATGATTTTTGGATAGTCTTGCTTCCATGAGTTTTGTTCCAAATATTTTTGTACACATCCTGTAATTTTTCCATGATTTTTGGATGTGCTTAATTAGATCAGATCTACTCAGATCCAAGCCTAGGTCAATATGTGTATTGATCTATGATTTTTCCATTTTTGTACTGAATTTTGTGTTGAGTTATGGAATAAATTTTCTTTCTAAAAGTTGCTCATATTAGTGTTTTACATGTTCTGTATTTTTTTTTTTGAAATTTTTAGATATAAAACTATGTCAAAATTGCTTAAATCCAAATATAGGATAGTCTATCCTGCATTGGTCCGAATTTTGTTTTGATTAAATTGAGTCAACAAATGCACTTACTTGGTCTCAAATCTTTCATGAGAGTTGAAATACATGATACATATGTTCAATTGATGCATACTTTGTAAAGTCTTGACATTAGCAAGTGAGTCAATTGCATGAGTTAAAGTTAAAATGTGCTGCATCAGTACATAGTCTAAATGTACATCTTTGTTTTGTCATTTTTGTTGTGATTCGTGCGATTATATTTAGGTTTTGAATCCTCAATAAGAGACGTTCATCATTGCACGTTCTATATGTAGGATTTTTCGTAAGATTTTTGCATGTCTTGAGATGGCTATAATTGTATACATTCTAAGAAATTAATGCTGATATGAAATCTTGCCATTTATGCATTTTACCATGCTTGTTTGAGACATTTAGAGACTAAATTTTGAGATGATATCTTCTTGACTTAAATTACATGTTATAAGATTCGAATACATGTTCGTACCATTGCATTTGAATGTCATTTTGCCTGTTAAAGTTGTGCCGCAAGAACATATGTTCATCAAGAAACTCTCAAGCATTTCATAATGAATCTTGAGTCATCTTGTTTTGTTATTGAATTGTATGATGTCTTCTCATTCCGACTTAGGGCTAGATGATTACCCAAATTGTTTTTTGCTTCTAATTTTAAGTCACATGTGATCTTTTCATGCTATTTGTGCATCGCTTGAATGATTTTGAAATTTATTAGTAGATGTTTGTGTTCTGATTTTTAGTTACTAACATGCGCACCTTTTGAAATCTTGATATTAGAGTACCTAATTGACCTAGTTTGGACTCAAGCCCTTCTAGGAAGTTGAAAAGAACACTTAAAAGTTTCCAATGCCACTAATTTCATGCAAATCGCTCATCGTTTGGACCATTTTTTTTTTTTTCAAAACTAGATTAGAATTTAGATATGGGATCAAATTCGGATCCTATTCTAATCCTTGTTTAGATAGACCTTTGATATTTCTGTTCAATTTTTTCTATTAAGATTTTGCACTTGGCCTCTGTATGAAACTTGTTTGTCAACATATTGGCTTTGTTGTGTGAAAATATGGTGATTTTTAGACTTGTTGTGATAAGACAAATCTTTACGATATTGGCCTAGTGTCTTGCTGATTTGACAAATTTCTGATATGCTGTTGCTCGTTGTTTGATTGTTAAAATCATGTTTAGCTTGTTTAGGAAAGCTTCCTTCATGAAATTTGGTCATTATCATGTCATAGGTATTAAATTTTTTTTCCATAGTTAGATTTTCAATGGGTATTACTCAATTTAGTTGTCGTTACATTCTTGTTATGAAATTTCCTGATATAAACATGATAGTAATTGTTTAGTTATAAATTTTATGCCATTTTTATGGAAGTTGTTCTAAATGCTTTGATCTTTGTTGTTAAATAATTAGTCTTTTCAAATTGCGTCTTTCAAAAATACTTTGGTACATGTGATGTTTCTTAAAAACAATTTCTATCAAGTTCTTCTCCAAAACTCGATTTGCCTTAAGGAAAAATCGTGATATTGACCATATTCAAAATGCCTGCGATGCTTGTAAGTACATTTATGCGAGCTCCAAGTTAGCCTTGATAATTGAATGTATTCCATAACCTAGATATTTCTTAATACTAAATATTTTCAAACCTTTCTAAAATCCTGATTTGACATCGTGAAAGTCATAATTTGAATTGTATTCAAAATGCCTACTAAACTTGTGAGTGCATTTATGTGAGCCCCGGGTTAGCCTTGGCAATTGAATGTCTTTCATAACTAAGATATCACTTTTTCTCATGGATGATTTTCGAAATGTGTTTTTTGAAATATCACATGTACCTCTCATACATATAGTTACACTATCCATTAGAAATGTATGTGTTTGTGATTAGAGCATGACTATGGTAATAAGTGATCCGCTAGCGACTCACTCATTTGTTTAATTAGTTGAGAAACAAGGTTCAAAAGACCTAAATGTGTGTTTAAATTTCCGCAATGCATGTGACTTTTCGATGTATGATAGAGCCGATGCATGATGTCGAGGGAAAATCCTATGATCATATAGATCACTTAGTTAGGAGACTTATAAGTATTATTGGCTATGCGAGAATACAGTTGGTCAACAATTGCTATAAGTCGCAAAAATGGATTGGACATGCGTTTTAGTGAGACCTTCGTATGAAAGACAAATGCTGACCTGATGCCCCGAAATTTGATTTTCGCATTGAACTTTCTATAAATGATTAATCTTGACATGATGTCGTATTTTTGATTATTTTGATGGGTATGCTTGTTACTTTCCATTGTATGTACCTAGTTATAGGTTTCTAGATTATGTTTAGATTAGGACTCCGAAGATGGAGAGAGCATGAAGATGGTAGAGGTCGATATCTATTTCGACCATTATTATGTACTTTCATTCCCCCGGAATATGTCTTTGGTTTCATTTGTTGTATAAATCTTGACGAGTTATGGGTTTCTCTCTTCCTCTCTTATTTTTTAATTGTGTTTCTCTTTTGTATTTTCTAGGATTGTATGGTAGATTTACTATTTTTCTTGATTGTTTACTTACTATCTCGTAATCTCAATTCAATTGATTGTTTTCCTTTCTTATTTTCTAGAAACATAATAGTATGAAAATGACGAACCACACATGATCGCTTAGTTTATGATTAACAGTCCCAAAAATGTAAGAAGAAATGTATTGACACATTGGGTAAACACAATTTACTATTTAGATACTAAATAGGCGCTAATAGAAATATTAGCGTAACCCAAGTCCTTGAACCTAGATATTTGGTTGCATAGGAATTGAGAGAACACTCCCAACCCTCGATTGGATTTTCTAGTCGACCTTTGAAACGAGGCTAGTGGCGACTCTTGTTTTATTTCCAGGTTGTTTTAAAACAATTAGATTGTTTAAATAAACCCGTCGCGAGGGGTACAAGTTTCGATGAAATTCATCATGGTTTAGCAAAGGATGGAGTGATACCATCATTATGGGTGAAGTGTACTATCGAGAGGGCTACCATGGTAAAGGTACCCTTAGATCCAATATCCACACCCGACCTCTTCTCCGAGGTGTGTTGCCTGTGTGGGTATGGATCGTGATACTCCGCTGTCATGCGGGGTATGAGCTTGGGAGAGCTCACGATCTCATGGAGGGAACTCACGAGAGACTTGATTCGAAAGACAAGGTAATGACGTCTTTTGGAACGTAAGCCGTGAGAGAACTCTTGTGATAAAGTATCCCTAAACCCGACTTTTTCCCTTCCTTTCTTGATGGAGAGGGATCGATGGGTGGCGAGATTGGGTTGTGACAACTGGCACCCCAAACTATATGCTCTCTAGGGTAGAGTTCCACCCGCAATGTGACACAAACCCTCCATGGCTGGGTTGCTTAGGATCGCGACCTGCTGCCAACCCCGGCTGTCCTGTCCAGGAACCCCTCGGGCAGGACCTCTGCCGGATTCGCATAGTCATGGGGGGCTTCCAGCTTGCCCTTTGCAGGTGGCTGACGTAGGGACCACAGGAAGCGGCGCCTGCTCTGCTCCAACACGCGAGCAATCTCCTTTGCCTGGTCCTCGTCAAAGCTCCCAAAGCTTCCGAAGCACAGGAACACCACAGACATTTCTGGCTGCTGGTTGAGCCACTCCAGGATCTCGAAACCCTGTGTACTGTTATTACCTTCCGTGCCCCTTTTACTCTCAACCTTGATGTTCACTATGGGCCCACGGGGTACAATGTGGGGGCTCCGAGGCCCGCCAGGGCCTACACCGCATGCGGTTCCATTTCGGTGAATGTATTTACCAAGATACCTCTTGTTTCCCTTATCCGTAGGGTGTGGCTTCAAAGTAGCCGGCCAGCTTCATTTACGAATACTTCAGAGGGCAAGAATTTGGCGGCAGGCAGCAGGTTCCTGAAGCACGGGAAGTCTAGCTTGGCGTCTGAGCCCTCAAGCTTGGTCAGGTCCATGTGGTGCTCGTCTTGGAGCGAATGGAGGTGCAGTATCAAGCCGAGAGCTGCGGCACTTGATGTGAAGAACACATAGGAAGGGACGCCGAGCTCGCTGGCCACTTCGATCATCGTGGTGCAGAACATGTCAACGACGAGCCCATCGAGCTGTGGGGAGCCGCACGTGTGGAGGTCAGCCACGGCTTCTCGGACGTCAACTTTGTGGCTCTCAATGAAGTTAGTGAGGAAGGTGATATAGCTAGAATAAGTCCCTAGAGGGGGGTGAATAGTCATATAAACGATTTTTCTCAATAATTGCATAATACTAGACAATTAAAAGATTTGAGACAAACAATAATCAAAGTAAGACTGAGAGAAGAGAAAATTGAACACGCGGTTTATAGTTGTTCGGCTTATTTCAAGCCTACGTCCACTCTTCTGCACTGACAGCCTATTGGCTGGATTCCACTATGAATAAAGAGATGTTACAGCGTTGTTCTTCCTTGATTTCTTGGTGTAGATAATCTACCACACTCGCTCAAAGTATCACTAAGTATATACACTCTTTGTGTATTACAACTTCGCTCAAAATGTATCGACTAATAATCAAGGTGCTTCAGACTCTGGAATTTGTCTATCTATCGTTCTCCAAAACAACTAGAACGTCTTCCTTTTATACTCCTTTATGCCATCATACCCGTTGGCACTTACCAAAGGAATTCCTCCAATCTACCCGTTGGACGGAATCAATCAAGAAGATCATTCGAGCTATTAAAGGAACCTGACGATAGCCCATCAATCTTGTTCGCCCATATAATCAGGATCTTGGTTTCCAAGAATAGAACCTTCCAAGAATATTTCGTCGACCATCGGATCTTCAAACGATCTTGATTACGAATAAAAGAATCCGTTATAATTATCCAGCCAAGAGATCTTTTCCAGAGGATAGGACTAAATCCTCAACCAAATACTTCGGTTTTGGATTGCCTTCGTCACTAGATTAGAAGAACTGTCAATGAGAATAGTCTTGAATCTTGAGTCTTGAGTCTTGAGTCTTGAGTCTTGAGTCTTGAGTCTGGTGATTTGAAAACCTTCAGACTCTAAGGTCTGCATTTATCTAGACTAGAATGATAGAGATGTTTTGTCAGCTTCAAAATATTCTGGAAAGATTTCTCCAACAATCTCCCCCTTTTTGATGGTGACAAAACTTTCCTGTAGATTTGAAAATATTACTCAAGCAATATAGCTATCTCATAAAGATTAATAAAACAACCAGACTCTGCATCCACAGAAAATTGGTTAGTCTTTCATGAGTAATACCATACAACAACACTTTGATATAAATGCAAACGGTCAAGCATCAATCAAAATCCACACTCAAGTCAGTCAAGTTCAAGTTCACACCCAAGTTCACTCAAGTCATGCTAAAAAACAAACATATTCAAAAAAATTTAGAGTTCAAATTGCAATTCTCCCCCTTTTTGTCATCATTAAAAAGGTAAGAAAAGAGTCAAGTCTTCTTGGGAATGCGCACAATCTGGAAATCTCCCATCGACTATACGATCCCTTCCAGCCTCTTCAAGTCTTCCCGTAGATGAGCTACCTCTTCTCCTTTGGCATTGGCTTGAATTTGAATAGCGAGGTCTTTCAATTGATCCACCAGGGTAACAGAAGATGCTTGTCCAGCATTCTTTATGACTTGAAGTTCACAGTCCAGAGCATAGATTTGACCATTCATTTCCAGAAAAACATCAAGAATACGACGAAAATCTGCTGTATTGTCCGTCTGTGTACTCGCATTTGCTTTCTCGGATGGAGTGAAGTCAGACGATGGAACTTCTGTGTAATCTTGCAGATTTGATGTTGATGTATCATGTCCTTCGTCAGGCATTTGAGAAGCCTGAAAATCTTCTGGATTTGTTGGTGAGCGACTTACACCTTCATTGATGAAAGCATGTGGTGTAGTTCTTCCTTGCTCGCCATCTCCCCCTATCTCTAGGACCTCAAATGGGGAAGAGTGATGGTCATGCTCTTCAGCATCTGCAGACTTTTCTTTTTCTGCTTCTTCTTCTTCTTCAGCTTCTTTCTCTTTCTCTTTCTTTTGCTGCTTCTTTGCTTCACTGTTCTTTGCTTGCTCCTCTTCTTCTCTCTGTTCTTTTTCCTCTGCTTCTTTTTCTTTCGTCTGTCGTTCTATTGATTCAGGTACAGAACGTCTAGTTCTTATTAATGCAGAGATAGTGAGATCTTCCTCTTCTTCTTCTTCCTCCAAGATAAGAGTTCTTTTCTTTTTGGATGGAGTGCTTATGGGCTCCTTCCCTTTTCTCTTAGATGAAGAAGATACTAGAGTCTTCACTTTGAAATTCTCCATTGCCTTATCATGCTCTTTCAGACGCATTTTTGTCAGCATTTTCAGACCTACCACCATTTTGTCGCATGGTCGAACATAGAGTGTGTGGAGGTTCAATGTTCAAGTGTCTGAAGATCTTGGTCACAAGACCTGGGTAAGGCAATTGGCCCTTGTTCTTCGCCATTGCTCTGTACATGTGAAAGAGAATGGTGTGAGGGAGAGAGAACTTCTTCCTTGTATTGATCGCGTACATCAATTTTGCCTCGGAGTTAGACACGTCCGTCTTGGATGTAGACTTTGGCCTGATACAGTTGATCACAATTTTGTGAAGTAAGATGTTGATAACACGCATTCTTTTGTAGGTAATTCTTCCCTCTGTAGACCTTTCTTTGACAAGCTCCAGTGTGGCACGAGCAATCGAAATTTTGATTGGTTGATAACGTCCTCGTTCAACTCCAATTATGTCAGCCAACATGTCCACATCTATGACATGGTCTTGGTCTCGAACACTTTGAAAGATATTCTATTCGCATCTAAAAAGCTAAGATTCGAATAGAAGTATGCTGTTAATTGCGCATAACCGTCGTGGTATCGGAGCAAAATTGCTCAAGTTGAAGCAGATTGAACTTCTCCCTTAAGTTCACATTAATAGCATCCAAGAAATCGAAATCAACACTTCTAGGGTTTATCACCCCTCGTTTCAACAGTCTGAAGAACAGATTCTCCTGTTCCTTCGATTTAAACAAATCCATCCTTTTTCCCTTCACTTTCGCAGCAACACCCATTCTAGGTTCAAATTCACTGAACATTTTATTATCATCATTCCCGTCAGTGGGATTCAATCCTCCTACACGAGGGCCACTTGGAATGTTTGCAAGTGCTTCCTCAGCCTTTCCTTTGGGAGCAATTCCCAAATCCCCCATTTTTCGTAGAAAAATATACTCATTCCCATAATTTTTATCTTTAAGGAAATCATCTATATAGTTCAGCGGAGTACCGGTGCTTTTCAACGCACGATAGAGCTTGTAAATATAAGAGGGTTTTTGGACTCTTACGGAGTTCTCGCGTCCTCGATTATTTCTTCCTCCGGTTGTTGACTCGCATCCCGTGGGGTAGATGGTGAAGAGTGACTTGGAGGAGAGTGAATCGGGCTTTGTTGCTGACTCGGTAATTCTTCCTCTTCGGTAAGATCAAAATGGGTAGGCCCCTCTCTCATTCTCTGTGGTCCCCTGTTTGCGATTCTTGAAGACTTTCTCGAATAAGACATCCTTCTTTGTCGTTGAAAGATTCCATTACTCGCTTTCCCAAGAGAAGATGACAACTTTCTCGAAGATGAGCACGAAGTAGAGACAGGATTGGGAGGATAATGCCTTTTTAGGGTTTTGAAGTTTAAGCAAGGAAAACTATATATATATAACTCAGTTTAAAAAAGGAAAAACCAATCGGCACAAAGGAAAGTGAACAGACACCTTGTTTTAAAATCAATAACTGTCAAATAGAGGTTAATCGTTTTTTTTTTTGAAAAGACAAGATTCCGTTTTTCTTGGAAATTATAAATTAACTGAACTAAAAATCGTACCTTTTCGAGTTCGAATATAATAACAACTTACAGTCTATAGCCATGAATGTCTGAGTCTGATGGTTGGAGAGTCTCTAGACTTTAACTTCTTCAAGCTTTAAAATGTTGAGTCTGGATCGGATAAAATCGAATTGATTTTTTTCCAAAGGCTTTGTGAATATATCCGCTAGTTGACTCTTTGAATCAACAAATTGAATCGAGATTTCTCCATTTTGAACATGATCTCTGATGAAATGATGTCGAATCTCTATATGCTTTACTCTTGAATGAAGGATTGGATTCTTAGTGAGATTGATTGCGCTTTGGTGTTGTCACATCTAATCTCTCGTGCATGAGTCTTCAATTCCAAAGTCTTGTAGCTGTTGTTTTATCCATAGAATTTGCGAACAGCAACTTCCAAGAGCTACATACTCAGCTTCTGTTGTTGAGAGAGCCACAGTGCTTTGTTTCCTTGAAAACCAAGACATTGTCCTGTTTCCAAGCAACTGGCAAGTTCCCGAAGTGCTCTTTCTATCGACTCTGCAACCGGCCAGATCTGCGTCTGAGTATCCCAGAAGATTAAAGTCTCCCTTCTTAGGATACCAAAGATCGGTGCTTGAAGATGAAGCAACGTATTTGATAATACGTTTTGCAGCACTGAGATGAGATTCTTTAGGATCTGATTGAAACCTAGCACAGAAGCAAACACTCAACAAAATGTCAGGTCTAGAAGTGGTAAGATAAAGAAGTGATCCGATGATGCTCCTGTACAGCTTTTGATCAACTTTCTTCCCTTCTTCATCTTTGTCTATCTTCAAAGAACATGACATTGGTATGTCGGTCTTTTTGCACTTTTCCAGTCCAAACCTTTTGACAAGATCATTAGCATATTTTTCTTGATAAATAAAAGTTCCTTCCTTCAATTGTTTTATTTGACGACCAAGAAAGAACGTTAACTCTCCCATCATACTCATTTCAAACTCATCCTGCATAGACTTTGAAAATTTATTGCACAGACTTTCATTAGAGGATCCAAAGATAATATCTCCACATATATTTGAACAAGTAAAAAGCTTTTATTTTCCTTTTTGATAAATAAGGTAATATCTACTTTACCTTTGACAAAACCATTCTGTATTAAAAACTTACTTAGTCTGTCGTACCAAGCTCGAGGTGCTTGCTTTAAACCATACAAGGCCTTTTTCGATCTGCGAGTCCGGCTTCTTTGGGTCTTCAAACCACGGAGGTTGTTCCACGTAAACTTCCTCATGGATAAATCCATTTAGGAAGGCACTTTTGACGTCCATTTGGAATAACCTGAAATTTTTATAACAGGCAAACGCAAGTAATAGACGAATAGCTTATAACCTTGCTACTAGAGCGTAAGTCTCATGATAGTCTATTCCTTCTTCTTGCGTATATCCCTTGGCCACGAGTCTTGCTTTGTTTCGTACGACTTTTCCTTTCTCATTCATCTTGTTCCTGAACACCCATTTAGCTCCAATAACAGTTTTGCCTTTTGGTTTAGATGTCAATTCCCAGACATCATTAATGTTGAACTGTCTCTTCTTGCATAGCTTCAATGCAGCTTTCATCATATAAAGCTTATTCTATGCTTTTTGGTTCAATTTCAGAAATGAGAGCCACAGCACTAGACTCTTCACGCCTTTTGGATCTGGTACGAATTCCTTCATTAATTTCGCCGATAATGAGATCTTTAGGATGACTGGACTTATGCTTCCAGTTTCTAGTTGATTTGTCTGGTTGATGATCTTTTTCTTTATTTGAATCTTCACGATCAACTTGATGCTGGTCTTCCAGAGTCTGAGAAGCTTCTTGAGTTGTAAGCTTTGGAGGGTCTGGAGCAGGTTTAGACTCTTCATGATGAGTCTGACTAGATTCATCTTGTGTAGAGTCTTGAAATTTGACATTTATTGACTCCTCCACAGACTGACTCTTCTTGTTGTAGACTCTGTAGGCTTTGCTTGATGTAGAATATCCAAGGAAGATGCCTTCATCTGATCTTTCTTCAAACTTACCAGCTTGATCTTTAGCATTTTTCAATATAAAGTATTTGCAACCAAACACATGAAAGTATGAAACAATATGCTTCTTACCTTTGAATAACTTGTAAGGGGTTTTCTCTAGAATAGGTCTTAAGAAGACTCTATTGATGATATAGCACGCTTGTTGAAACAAATTTCAGCCCAAAATCGTGAAGAAATCTTACTTTCAATTAAAAGAGTTCTAGTCATTTCTTGAAGAGATCTATTCTTTCTTTCCACTACTCCATTTTGCTCTGGAGTATATGGCGAAGAGAACACATGATTAAATCCAGATTTATCACAAAATTTTGTAAAATCTTGATTTTCAAATTCACTTCCATGATCTGTTCTTATACTTGAGATAACACACCCTTTTTCATTTTGAACCTTTTTAGCAAAATTTTCAAAATATGAGAAGGTTTCGGACTTACTTACAAGGAAATATACCCAAGTAAAGCGGGAGTAATCATCCACAATTACTAGGCAATATTTCTTACCTCCAATGCTCTGAGTTTTGGTTGGTCCAAAGAGATCCATATGCAGCAACTGTAGTACTTGATTAGTAGAGACATGATTTATTGGCTTAAATGAATTTCTTACCTGCTTTCCCAGAATACATAGAGTGCATGGATCGGACTTTTGGTATGGTAATTTTGGTAGACCTCGAACAAGCTGCTTTGATGAGATTTTGGCTAATTGCTTCATGTTGACATGACCAAGCTTTTTGTGCCATAAGCTTGCTTCGTCTTGAATTGAGATTAGGCATTGCGATTCATTTGGTTTCATATCCAAGAGATAGATGTTTCCATGCCTTCGACCCATGAAAGACTGAGTAGAGTCTTTACTAGTTCCAGAACATATTCCTTCTTGAAAAAAGATCTTAAAACCAGTATCACACAATTGACTGATGCTGAGAAGATTGTAATTGAGTCATTCCACTAAGGAAACATTACTTATGGTGAGATTTCCAATTTTCACCGTTCCAAATCCCACAATACTTCCTTTGCTGCTTCCTCCAAATGAAACTTTTCCGCCATTTACTTGGACAAGCTTTATGAAGCAATTTGAGTCTCTAGTCATGTGTCTTGAGCATCCACTGTCAAGATACCATTTTACCTTTTTCTTGACGGAGACCTGCACTTAAAAGAGAGTCTCAAGCTTTCTTTGGTACCCAAATTTTCTTGGGTCCTTTGGTGTTAGTAAGATAAACATTATTAGCCCATGTTTTCTTAACAGGTTTCCAAACCATAGGACACTTTTTTTCAAAGTGATCCGGACTGTTGCACTTTGAACACCTGAGGGCATTTCGACCTACGAGACTTTACAAAAACTTTCTTAAAATGATTTTTGTAAGCCTCTCTCGAGGGTCTTTGCTTGATTCTTTCTTTTACTTTAGGAAAATCAATCAAGGGGATAGTTTCTGCTGTCATACCTAGACCGGACTTATTGAAGTAAGGTCTTTGAGCCGAAAGAATTTTTTCAAGTTTTTCGGACCCTATTGAAAATTTCTTTGAAATATTTGATAGGTCAGTTTTTAAAAGAGCATTTTCTTTCAAAAGACTATTTTCATTTTCTTTAAGAGTGGAAACATTCAAGTCTAAACTTTTAACTCTTTCTTCTAAAACGTTTTCCTTTTGTTTTAGAGCTGAGTTTTCCTTTTTAAGTTCGGAAATTCTTTTGAGAGAAGTCTTAAGACTAAGACACAGTTCATCAATGTATTTAGAGACTTTGACAGGAATTTTGAAATCACTTACCTCAAATTCACCGTCTGAGTCCGATCCGATCCAGATCTGAGTCTCGAGTCCGATTGTGCCATCGAGACATAGATTGGCATACTCATTATCACTTTCTTCACACTCTGTATCACTCCAGGTTTCGGCTTTGAGAGCTTTTCGAAACTTTTCAGCTTTTCCTCTCTTCTTCTTTAGAAGAGGACAGTTGGGTCTAATGTGTCCCTTTTTCTTATATTCAAAGCAAACTACATCTTCGTTTGGTTCCTCATCATCAACAGACTTGGTCTGCTGTCTTTGGAAACTTTGTTTCTTTGAGTTGAACCTTCTTCCTTTTCTATTCAGTTTTCTGAATCTTCTTATCATGAGAGTAAGCTCCTCATCGTCCATATCATCTTCGAATCAGTATCATCGAATCATCATTTGATTTTAATGCAATGGATTTCTTACCTCTTGGATCTTCGTCTTCATTGATTCGTTCAACTTCATAAGACTGAAGAGTTCCAATCAGTTCGTCGATAGATAGTGGCATGATTCTTTGCGTCTCCCTTATTGAAGTCTTTATGTGATTCCAATCCTTGGAGAGTCCACGCAGTAGCTTGTTTACCTTTATGGGATCAGAAATTTTTTGTCCTTGATTCTCAAGACCATTGACAATATCTGTAAAACAGCTAAACATGTCAGTTATAGATTCTCCTGGTTTCATCTTGAAGGCTTCATATTGACCGAGGAGAATGTTAATTCTGGTTTCCTTCACTCGATTTGTTCCTTCATAGGTGATATGTAATCTGTCCCAAACTTCTTTTGCTGTAACACAAGAAGATATTCTGTTATATTCAGTTTGTGACAAAGCACAATATAAAGAATAAATTGCTTTTGCATCGAGTGCTTGTCTCTTGAATATCTCTTCCCGAGTCATTCCGCTGGTCTCAACAGTTTCTTTCCCTCTTTCAGAGACTGATGCAGCTGTAGGAGTAATTCCTTTTTCTACAACGTCCCATTCCAGAGGATCCTTTGATCGTAGGAAGGCTTTCATCTTGTTTTTCCAGATGTTGTAATCATTCCCATCAAAGTAGGGTGGTCTGGTATTACTTTGCCCTTCCACCAGCCCTGGTGCTAGCATACTAGCCATGGATCTTTTACTCTGAAGTAAAACACTTCAAATAAAGTGAGTACACGGGCTCTGATATCAATTGATATAGCTAGAATAAGTACCTAGAGGGGGTGAATAGGTATATAAACGATTTTTCTCAATAATTGCACAATACTAGACAATTAAAAGATTTGAGACAAACAATACTCAAAGTAAGACTGAGAGAAGAGAAAATTGAACACGCGGTTTATAGTGGTTCAGCTTATTTCAAGCCTACGTCCACTCTTCTGCACTGACAGCCTATTGGCTGGATTCCATTATGAACAAAGAGATGTTACAGCGTTGTTCTTCCTTGATTTCTTGGTGTAGATAATCTACCACACTCGCTCAAGGTATCACTAAGTATAGACACTCTTTGTGTATTACAACTTTGCTCAAAATGTATCGACTAATAATCAAGGTGCTTCAGACTCTGGAATTTGTCTATCTATCGTTCTCCAAAGCAACTAGAACGTCTTCCTTTTATACTCCTTTATGCCATCATACCCGTTGGCACTTACCAAAGGAATTCTTCCAATCTACCCGTTGGACGGAATCAATCAAGAAGATCATTCGAGCTATTAAAGGAACCTGACGATAGCCCATTAATCCTGTTCGCCCATACAATCAGGATCTTGGTTTCCAAGAATAGAACCTTCCAAGAACATTTCGTCGACCATCGGATCTTCAAACGATCTTGATTACGAATAAAAGAATCCGTTATAATTATCCAGCCAAGAGATCTTTTCCAGAGGATAGGACTAAATCCTCAACCAAATACTTCGGTTCTGGATTGCCTTCGTCACTGGATTAGAAGAACTGTCAATGAGAATAGTCTTAAGTCTTGAGTCTTGAGTCTTGAGTCTTGAGTCTAGTGATCTGAAAACCTTCAGACTCTAAGGTCTGCATTTATCCAGACTAGACTGATAGAGATGTTTTGTCAGCTTCAAAATATTCTGGAAAGATTTCTCCAACAGAAGGCCACTCTGGATGGGGCGGCGTTCCGCCGAGGGAGGATCACGAAGCGGATACCCACAGTGACGGAAGCCGCGAGCGACTCGACACGGGAGTCAACCTCTAAGTTGAAGGGCAACTCCATGATGAGGACAGTGATGGAGAGCTGGCCGTCACGGTCCAGAAGGAGCTTGGCAATCTCCACTGTCGACACCAGGTGGCCAAGGCCCGGCGATGGGATGAACACGAGATGAGATTTAGTACTCATATCACGATGACGACGCCTTCGAAATTTCTTCTTCCCTTGCCGGGTTAGCTTGGATGCGAAGGATAACCAAGTGGAGGAGGCTCTTATAGACATCAATATGCTAGTTGTCGCCGGAGTCGCCGTTAGTTTGAATCGAGTCTGTTGGATGCTGAGTTTTAAAATAGAGCTTATTGCTTGCTTGCCATCGTTTTACTTCATGAAAAATGCTTAATGGATCCCACACGAGACTAACAAAATTTAAAAATTAGGATGCTTCGGATTCACATCCATTTAGTTATTCCAAAGATAAAATATAAGGCGGTTCTATGATAAATGTCACATCATGACAAATTCATAAACTATTGCATGGTCCGGGAGTTGTTTAGACTCAATAATTTATAGTATATAGTCTACATAATCAACAATTTAAATGACCTCAGCTTATGTAGTTGTTATGGACCATATAACATCTTTTCAGTTGAGAAGTTATTGCATGATGTCAATCTCTCGGCCAATGACCTGAGCTTATATAGTTTAAGTCCTTATAGGACTTTGGTCCTTATACGACTGTATTTTTGAAGACAGCTGGAATCGTTCTAGGTGCAATCTGGTGGTCTAAAGAAAAGTCCTAATTGGACTTTGGTACATCTAGTGCGTCTCGAGCTATCTTGTTTTACCGCGATAGTGCTTTTGCATACCCAATAAGGAGTATTAGAGCTACACCTCCAAATTCGTTATAATTGGTATCCGAGCAAGATTGTGCACTCTACATTTGGTATATGCTCTTAACTATGGAGAATGTGATTGACCAGAATAAATACTTTGCATGCGTCGCTACCTCCAAAACTTATTTCGTACAATCTTTTATTTTAATCATTTTTCATTCTTAAAACATGTATCTAAATATCCTGCATCGGTGCTCAAGCAAATTTTAAAAAATTAACAAACAGATTATCGAACAAATAAAGTATGGGAAAAAAAAAAAAAACTTGAGCCGGTAAAATTATACAACGCCTCGCCCGGACAGGCACGCTTAAACCTAAGAATGAAAAATTAACTCCAATTATCTAGATCTAAAATATGCCATGAAAGTCAGTTTCTCGTGCACGGAAATCGATGGACCACAAGGCACGACAAAATGGGGAAAATGACTTTCGTATGGTGATCATCTGAAGACCACTTTCGTAGAAAAACAAGGTGCCAAGTCCATGTCGAGACGAGCTCATCACTACATGTAAACAAATATAGAACATAGCATGCTTGTAACTCATTATTAAGTAAATAAGCAAGGAGTAAATAGATAAAATATATTGCCACGAAATATTGTAATTTTTATGCTCAAATCGACTCATAGCAATGCAAGAATTGAATGGGATCATGACTTTCTATTGTACTAGTCACTTTAGGTGCATCATATAACGTATGAGTTAGTGTTATGCATATCCCGATCCTAGCGTGATGGCATACTAATGATACTTTGAGAGGATGAAATACTTTACTAGTTTTTTTTTTCACAACAATTTATGCATTCTTTATTGCTCTTCTTTTCATTATATACTAGTCGAATTCTGCCATTTTTCAGAAAACGTTTTTGCCGTTCTTAAGTTTCAAATTGTCCATTTTTTTTTTTTTTGAATTACAATTGTATAGATTAAATGAGAGAACCGTAAAATTTGTGCATAATCCCTCTAATTTTCATAGAATAGCTAAGACTTCCATTCTAAGTGCAATATTGTAACTTGTTCTTACGCTAAAAGTAGGGATCGACTTTAATAATTTATATTTTCACTATTTAGTGAAATTCATTGAATTTTAAGTCTGTATCACTATAAGGAAAATCAAATTGAGGATTGAAGAAATCTCTTGGTGCCCAAGTCACGATCTTGCCATGCGTGGTAAAACTAGTCCACTACTTTGATCAGAGCTATGTGATCATCCGTCCTTGATCTTGATGTATTGATGTAAGAAAGACGTGTGAGAAAGCTCTTAATTTCGTTGCATCACTATATATATTGAACTTATATATTGAGATTGATATTCCCTTTTGTAAATAAGACAATCAAGAAGTAACAACCACTATCATCTACATAAGTTGTGTTATGTCAAGAGATTATGTTCTTTGAATTATTTGTGCACTCTTTTTGCCTTTAGTTCTGTCAATTGTGTTACATTAATTTTACGAGACGTTGGCCTATATGGGATTCTCTCTACGAACCATTCGATGCAGGCTTCCTCGTAAAACCGTCTCATCTGATGGGCAAGGAGGGGCTGATTAGCATGTCTTATAGTGTTCTAATCGGTCCATGAATATGTGGATCCTTTGGGTTCCACATGGGGTCAAATCAAATTTACATTTACGACTAAAGTTCAATTTCGCTAAATTTGCTACTCCGAAATTCTTTATATTCTTCTCCTCTCCATTGCACGCCAAGCAAGAACAGAGGGCCCTAACTTTCAGAAGCAGGAATGAGAAGAGCAATGGACGCAAGAGAGAAATAAGACAACAAACCTTGGGAGGGGAAAACAAGAGCAAAATGAAATTCATTCATACTCGTAGATCAAGGACGTGCAAGGACACGTAAATCTACCATATGAATTTTACCAACGACGTCTTTTTGAACCCAAATTGACCGGTTCCACATAAAACACGTCAACAAAATCAACATGGATTGTGGCCACAAAAATGCTAGAACAATCAAACATGGATTGTAGCCACAAGCCCTAAAACACGCCCTCTAATTAATCGTAGAATCAAAATACCAACAGTGCTCAAAATACCAGCCAACCTTGTCTCCAAGCTAAATGAAGGCTCATTGACTACAGACATCCTCGATGAAGCGAGCCATACACAAGTAAGAAGACCCACCCTCCATCAAAGTCTTCCTACTCTTCTCGCTCAACTCCTTCACCTTCTTTCTCCTTTCCCCGGCCTCTTTGCCCTCCATTAACTTCCTTATCCCTCTCTCTATTTCATCTACCATCACGACACCATCACTACCTTTGACCAGATCTATTCGATAATCCATCTTGATCTCAGCTGCGAGGCCGAGCTCCACCACTAGGTGGAACGCATTGAACTGTTGCTCCGCATATTGGGGCCACGCGGCGACCGGCACGCCGAACCATATGCTTTCTAGGGTGGAGTTCCACCCGCAGTGAGACACGAACCCTCCGATGGCTGGGTGGGCCAGGACTGCGACCTGCGGGGCCCACCCAATCACTCTTCCAACCCCAGCTGTCCTATTAAGAAAACCCTCGGGCAGGACCTCTGCCAAATCTACGTAATCCCGGGGGCCTTCCAGCTTGCCCTTCGCCGGAGGCTGTCGTAGGGACCACAGGAAGCGGTACCTGCTCTGCTCCAACGCGTGGGCAATCTCTTTTGCCTGGTGCTCGTCGAAGTACCCGTGGCTCCCGAAGCACAGGAACACCACTGACGCATCTGGCTGCTGGTCGAGCCAGTCCAGGATCTCGACACCCTTTTTGCTCTCATCCTTGACGTTCAGTATAGGGCCCACGGAGTACACCGCCGGTCCTCCAAGGCTGGGTAGGGCTTCCATAGCGCGCGGTTCCAGCTCAGCGAACGTATTTACCAAAATTCCCTTGGTTTCCCTATACCTTAGGGCGAAGTCCAAGAATATCCGGCAGTCTTCTAACATAAACACTTCCAAGGGCAAGAACTTGGCGGCAGGCAGCGGGTTAGCAAAGCACGGGAAGTCCAGCTTGGCGTCAGAGCCCTTGAGGCTGGTCGGGTCCATGTGATGCTCATCTCGGAGAGACTGGAGGTGCAGCATGACTCCGAGGATTGCCGCGTTTGACGCGAAGAACATGTAGGAAGGGATGCTGAACTCGACAGCCACGTCAATCATCGAGGTGCAAAACATGTCAAGGACAAGTCCAGCGAGCCGTGGTGAGGCACGGGCAGAGAGCTCAGCGACAGCTTCTCGGACGTTGGCTTTGTGGCTCTCCACAACATGATGGATGAAGGCCAGGCCAGACGTCCCTGGGGAGTGGCTTTGCCTAGGGAGGAGGACGAAGCGGATGCGGGCAGCCACGGAGGTGGTGAGCGACTCGATGTGGGAATCAATCTCCGAGTCGAAGGGGAACTTCATGATGAGGATGGTGAGGGAGAGCCGATCGTCGCGGTCGACGAGGAGCTTGGCCATCTCCACCATCGATACCAGGTGGCCGAGGCCCGGAGATGGGATGAACACGAGCTCGGATTTGGCACTCATGATGACGACGATGCCTTCGAAAATTCTTCTTTTCCTAACTGAGTACAGCCGGTTGCGAAGATGATAATGAGGTGGAGGCTCTTATTGACCTCGATATGCAAGTCTTCAGTTAGTGGGAATGAAGGAATCAATAGGACGAGGTTACGACGTCGTGCTGATTGAGGTCTGCGTCGCCGCCTGGTCCAATTTTTCTTGGTCGAAATCGCCGTCTAGTTTATAAAAATAAAAAATAAAAAATCGCCGTCTACTTTGACTTGCGTTTGTTGGATTTTAAGTTTGGTTATTGCTTGGTGTCGGTTTACTCCACGAGAAATTCTTCAACCACCCCGGCTAACGTCAACCGATGCATCCAATCAAAGCAATGCGAAAATTGCTAAAAAATAAATAAAAAATAATGAAAAACACTAGAGATTTACCTAGTTTGATCCAAATATTGATACTTACTCCATGGAAAGGGCAAACGACAAATACTCCATTAATTAATTAAAGAATTAAAGAGTTATAATTATTCACATGCTTGAACGTTTCTCACCCATGTATAGCTTAATATGTTTAGATTCACAGAGAATTATCTCACTGCTTGAAACATTTACATTTCCACAATGAAAACGTCGCAATTAGAGTGTAGAATCCTTTGGATAAACGAAAATAAAAGCAAAACCCACGTTCTTTTATTTTTCTTTTACATCACATACCCTCTGGCTATACTATTCTATGTATGTATATGTGTGTGTATTCTTTTACTGTATGAAGGATGTCAATCTTTGATCGGTCAAACCCTGGAGACACAAGTAAGCAACATCTTTCCCCATTTAAATTACTTCTTTAGTTACCGACCAAAAATAAAAATAAAAAATTACTTCTTTAGTTACCGACCAAAAATAAAAATAAAAAATTACTTCTTTAGTTGAATCCACTGGCCAAGTAGATCCAAGATTATCATTTCAAAAAAAGGCCCAAAAAAAAAAAAAATCAAAATCCAATTAGGACTCTTTCATTGACAACTCATTTAACACAATTTACATCATCCAGTCAAATTGGGTCTTATATACGGTTCAAACTCGAATGCATTGGATGCATATGAACCCAATACATCTCATCCATTAAATCTTATTTGTCTCACATCAGATCCGCCATCATAGTCGTTAGGAAGGGCTAGTGGAGGTCGCCTGCCACACGAGCCCTTGGTGGCCCCTGATGAGGGCTTGCCAGCTCAAATCTGGGTGTGGGCACAACCCTCACCCCAGATTTGAGTGAGGATAGTGGGCCCTCACTTGGGGGTCGTGCCCACCCCTAGATTTGGGCAAGTAGGCCCTTGGGAGGGGCTGCCAAGGGCTCCCTTGGGGCCTGGGAAGGTTGCTGGGCTTTGGGAAGGCCCAGGTGGCCTCCGCTGGCCCTTCTAGACGGCTATGGCAACAGCCACTAGCGGGGTGAGTTTTTCATTTTTTTAAATTTTTTAAATTTTTATTTGTAGTTTTTTTATTTTTTAATCTAATTTTGTTTGTATTTTTTGAATGATGTGGCGCTTAGTGGGCACCACGTCATTGTTGTCTTAAGTAATAAAATAAGACAAATCACCATTTTCTATTGGCTAAATTGGACGGAGTTAATGAAAGAATTAGATTGAACTAATTTGACAAATTTTATTATTTGATTGCATTTTTTTTGCAAGTTTTAAGACTTTCATTACACATATCCCAAAAAATTTCGACATCGCAGAATTTTGCGGTCTCGTTCTATACTGTATTTTTCCAGATTTTAGAAACTAGTCATTTTGCTTATTGGTCCGACGTGCGAAATCAGCTGGAATTTGGAAGAAGGGGGGCCTTAAGGTCATTTAAATTTTCAAGTGTTGTACTTTAGCTAGTTAGCTAGTACGTCCATGATGGGGTGCGATTGGACCGCACCAATTGACTTTGATATGCTACGATGGAAAGGCACAAATGGAGGGGTACGAAGGGAGACGTATAAAAGGCTCTTGAATACAACCGTTGGACGGTTGGCCATTCATTTGCACCAAATTTCCTCTCAATTTCCATCAAAGAAGATCAAGGCGTTCCATTTCAATTTTGCAAGAACAATTGGCATTTACACTGTGGAAATCGGGTGTTTTCCTCGTGATTGCATCCAGACTAACGTGAGGAAGTACTGTTCGTGATAAATTTGCAATTCAACGTTCGTTTCGGGGCCATTTGCTGTTTGCACATCGGAATCAAGTAAATCGTCTTCCGCCGACTCGAATTCCAACATTGGTATCAGAGCCCGATCGTGATTTCTGCATTGTTTTTCATTGAGTTTTCTTGATTACCATTTGATATTGAGATCATGAGAATGTATTCTACACTGTTTGGATCTCTGTCAATCGGAATTGCCACATGAAAAACTCGAAATTGAACCGGAGCGAAGAATGGGTTCGGGGTCGCGTGATCCGTGAGGTTTTCATCATTTTTTGTAATAATTTTTGGGTCAAAGTTAATTTTTGAATATACAGGGTAAAAGAGCTCATCGAGACGAGTCCGGGGATGGGTCGAGCGCCGTCGAGAGATGCTGGATGCGCCCACACGAGCGGCCAGAAGCCGCTGCGTGTGGGCGCCACACGCGTCGGTCGGTGAATCGGCGCATGCCCGACGCGCGCTAGCCAGCGAACCGGCACGCGCCGGTCCGCCGACCGGTGCGTGGTGACGTCACGGTGACGTCACCCAATGGTCGGTAACCGCCGGTATGACGTCACTGCTGGAGATAGTTGGCTGGCCGGTCACCGGTCGGCGACCCGAGCCGAGATCCGACCCGACCCGTTGACCGGTCACCGATTGGACCGGTATGACCGGTCGTACCGGCCAGGAGCCGTTTTGGCTCGCTGGCGCGTGCGCCACACACACCGCACACTCAGGCGGCACGTGGGGGCACGTGCGAGCTCTGATTAGAGCATGGCCAGTCCCGTTTGGTTCGTATGAGTGTCATCTACACAGTGGTATAATTATTTTATAATTTTGGAATTTTATAAATGTACGAAAATGCTTAGGGAACCCTATGTACGCGTATTTTTTTGGGGTTTAATGCAATTTATTCATTTGTAACTTGTATTTTCTTGTGATTTGGGAAATTCAGTAGTTAGCTTGTGTTCAAATGAAGTAATATATGTTGTGTAGAGCTTGGTTCATTGATATGATGTATATATTTTAATATACTTGTAATTTTACAGTTGCTAGAAAATTAGAACAATGGTAGGAAATCCATGACACGTTGAATTGCAATTTTGATTATAAATGAAACGTGGTTGTTGTTTATACATGTTGGTTATTGTCATGCTATGTTCTTGTGTTAAGAAAAAAATTGTAGAAATTACATAAGGTCATGTAATTATTTTTTCCTAGTGGGAGTTCGTAGGTTGGTAGAATTAAAAAAAAAAAAAAATCTCACCTAGAACTTGAAAATTTGTGCAAATTAAACTAATTAATGATAATAGAACAATTGTACATAGAAGTTGATTGGGAACATCGTGAACTTTTGCTTTTGTGTCTTTTGTTGAATTATCATTAATTTAGTTTGTCTTTACTGTAAATTAAATGTGTGTTATTCTGTAAAGTGTGCTAGTATTGATTCTGCGTTTATTATGTTAATGTGTTATAACAATTGATTATGGCTTCGGCATCCAAGACCATTGTAGCTGACCTCAATAAGGGTGAGAAGCTGAACGGTAACAATTATGATATTTGGCACCGAAATGTTCAGTACATCCTTGAGGAGCAAGAGGTTTTGGAAACTCTCAACCATACCATGGATGAACCTGAGCGTGGAACTTCAGCTCAACACAGAAGAGATCTGGAAGCTTATCAAGCTTGGAAAAAGAAAAATAGCATTGCTCACATCACATTGCTGAGCTGTATGCAAGATGATCTCATGTGTGAGTTTGAGAGTTATGACAAAACTCAAGCTATGTGGGTTGCCTTGAAAGATAAGTTTGGGGGTACATCTGCCACTAAGTTGAGGAGACTCACCATCAAGTTTGACACCTTCCGAAAGCGCCCAAATGTAACGATGAGGCAGCATCTTCGGGAGATGTCAAACATGATCCGTGAGTTGAAGTCGGATGGTCACTCCCTTACTGATGAACAACAAGTTCAGGTTGTTATAAGGTCTCTTCCTGATAATTGGGAGCATATGAAAATCAATATGACGCATAATGAGAACATCGTCACTTTTGATGATATTGCGCGTCATTTGGAATTAGAGGATGAGCGCCTAGAGGCTGCCAGATCCTCTACCCATGCTTATGTTGCTGAATCGAGTTCACGCAAGGCTTCGGGCTTTAAGCGCAAGATGAATCT
Source organism: Eucalyptus cladocalyx (assembly GCA_017140615.1). Classification (NCBI taxonomy): domain Eukaryota; kingdom Viridiplantae; phylum Streptophyta; class Magnoliopsida; order Myrtales; family Myrtaceae; genus Eucalyptus; species Eucalyptus cladocalyx. Next base: position 7,298,344 of record CM029516.1, on the reverse strand, counting down.
TCAGTTCAACAACAAAGGGAAGATGACTGATTAGGGACCTAAGAGAGCTAAGACTTTCCGACACAAGAAGTGTGGTGGGAAGAAGAACAAGGCAAAGATGGAGTGCCACAATTGTGGTAAGTTGGGTCACTTTGCTTGTGAATGCACTGAGCCGAAAAAGGTACCCTATTACTCCATTACTTTGAGTAATGATTTTGTTTCTAGTACTATAATGCTTGCTGAATCTCATCCAATGTGGACTGTAGACTCTGGAGCAACGGACCATGTAGCTAGAGACCGAGAAGCATTTGTGGAGTATCGTCGGATACCGCCTGGAAGAAGATGGATATATATTGGGAATAACTCAAGAGTTGAAGTGAAGGGTATCGGCACGTGTAAATTAATCTTGCATGGTGGTCGAAACCTGTTTCTGCATGATGTCCTTTATGCTCAAGATATTCGACGAAACTTGGTCTCTGTAGTTGTTCTTCTTAGCTTAGGTTATGTATTGAATTTCCATGATGATTGTGTTGACATTTTGTATGGAACGGTTTATTATGGTTCAGGTCATGTATTGAATGGTTTTATGGTGTTAGACATTGACTATGATCAGTACAATGTTAATGTTGATGGTTGTTTTTCTTTAATTGCGTCTTCAAATAACGTTGAGATTGATGTAAGTACTTGGCATGCTAGATTATGTCACATTGGATTGCAAAGAATGCAAATATTAGTTAGAGAAGGCATTTTAGGGTCACTCACTAATGTTAGTCTATCCATATGTGAACATTGTCTGGCAGGAAAAACAACTAGAAAACTATTCGGTAAAGGGACTAGAGCTGAATTTTCATTGCATCTCATACATTCTGACATTTGTGGTCCTTTGAATGTGAGGGCGAGGCATGGAGCCTCATATTTTATCACTTTTATAGATGAGTTTACATGTTTCGGTTATGTCTTTCTGATCTCCCATAAGTCAGAAGCATTAGACTGCTTTAGACGATATATAGCGATGGTAGGGAATCAGTTAAACAAGACAATAAAGGCATTGAGAACCGATCGTGGACGTGAGTATCTATCGGAGCAATTCAAGGCTCTTTGTGATGAAAAGGGAATTGTGCGACAATTGACTATTCCTGGTACTCCACAACAAAACGGAGTAGCTGAGAGAAGGAATAGAACCCTATTGGAAATGGTTAGGTCTATGATGGCGCAAGCAAATTTACCTATCTCCTATTGGGGAGATGTATTATTGATTGCTGCCTATATACTTAACCGTGTGCCCTTAAAATCGGTTACTTCCACCGCTTATGAATTATGGACTGGTAGGAAACCAGACTTGAGTAGTTTACGTCCATGGGGATGTGCAGCTTATATTCATGATTCTTCCCATAAACATGGCAAATTAGGTCCTAGAGGGAAGAAATGTATCTTTATAAGATATTCCGAACACTCCAAAGGGTACGTGTTCTTAGGTGAACAAGCTAATGGGAGTGTGATCGAAATGGAGTCACGAGATGTCACATTTTTGGAGAACGATTTTCCTAGTAGAGGTGAGATTGATAAGGACTTCCAATTATATGAGATGAAAGATCTAGATAACACACCCACTGATGTTGTAGATGGAAATGAAAATTTACCTCAACACAAAAGACCTAGTGGGAGTGTTGCATCGCATAATGAATTGAATTCAAGAGAAATTCAATTGTGTAAAAGTAATCGTAAAAGTATTCCCCGTCGTCGTTTTGAGATTGAAGGGGAAGCATTTATGATTGCTCAGAATGACGATGCCGAGCCTAAGATTGTTCAAGAGGCTCTCTCATCCTCTGACAAGGAAGATGAGATGGAGTCAATGAGGGCAAACCATGTCTGAGACTTGGTTGATCTACCACCCAATCGTAAGGCCATTGGAAACAAATGGGTCTTTAAGATTAAGCGTAGGGCGGATGGATCCATTGAAAAGTATAAGGCTCACCTTGTGGCGAAATGTTATACTCAACAAGAGGGAATAGACTATGAGGAAACTTTTTCACCAGTTGTAAGGTTTGCTTCAATATGCCTTATTCTAGCCATCGTTGCACATTTAGACCTTGAATTATATCAAATGGATATAAAGACGGCATTTCTCAATGGAGAATTAGATGAGGAAATTTATATGAAACAACCAATAGGTTTCATAGCTAAAGGTCAAGAGTATAAAGTTTGCAAGCTTAATCGCTCAATATATGGCCTTAAGCAATCATCTAGACAGTGGTATCTTCGTTTTCATCGAGCAATAATAACATTTGATTTCACGATGATCGAAGAAGATCACTGTGTATATGTCAAGCGGTCCAAAGATAAGTTTGTGATTTTATCACTTTATGTGGACGATATTCTGTTGGCTGGAAATGACAAGGTTTTGGTAATCACCATAAAAGAATGGTTGTCCTCTAATTTTGAGATAAAGGACATGGGAGAAGCTGCTTATATATTAGGAGTTAAGATCGAAAGAGATCGATCAAGGAAACTTCTTACTTTATCACAAGAGTTTTACATTATGAAGATTCTTGAGCGTTTCAATATGCAGTATTGTAATCCTATTGATACCCCTGTCATGCAAGGTGAAGGCCTGAGTACTGAAATGTGTCCTAAGACTCCAGAAGAAATCAAAGTGATGGAAACTGTTCCTTATGCTAGTGCAGTCGGAAGTTTAATGTATGCTATGATGTGTACTCGACCCGACATATGCTATACCGTGGGATTGGTGAGCCGATATCAATCAAATCCTGGTCAAGCACACTGGAAAGCAGTGAAGAAGATCTTGAGATACTTGAAGGGAACCATGGACTATCGACTTTGTTACCAAGGGAATGATTTACGCCTATTAGGTTATTCAGATGCCGATTGGGGTGGAGACCTGGATGAGTGTAAATCAACTTCTGGATATGCGTTCTTGCTCAATGGAGGTGCAATTTCTTGGAATAGCAAGAAATAGACATGCACGGCCTTGTCTACGATGGAGGCAGAATTTATTGCATGTTCTGCTGCAGTGCAAGAAGCAATATGGCTAAAACGTTTCTTGGAAAATTTAGCCACTGTCACTGAAGTTCCAAGACCGGTGACAGTTTATTGTGATAGTCAAGCAACCATTGCCTATATGAAAGATCCCAAGTATCATGGAAGAACAAAGCACATTGACATAAAGAACAATTTCGTCAGAGATATTATAGCGCAGAAAGAAGTGATCCTACAATACATTTTAACCAATAGAATGGTTGCTGATCCATTTACGAAGGCTATTCCTAGAGACATATTATTGACCCATAGGATGTCACTAGGATTACGTAGAATGTGATATATGTTATTGTAGAGGATCATTAGTTTATGTATTTGTGGACAGATGTATTGTACTTGTTTGTTTATTAGTGATTTGATGTTTTATCAATAAGTACAAATCCACTATGAGACTAGCACAAACACACATATATTATTGAAAAGTATGTTAGCAGGCAATGATTGGCTCACTCACACGAGCAATCGCCTCAAGTGCTGTAGTTAGCACGTTGAGATGAGACGTTATGTACTAATAAATGCTGAAGAGCAAGTTTGGTACATAAAATTTGTCGCCTTGATTGGAGTCAAGACGAGGTCTGTGATTGATTCATAACAAGACTGAACATGATAGTCCTACAATCATGTATGCCTGAAAGATGCCGGATGTGAGTACTTAATTGGGCGCTATAGAAAGCGAGCTGATATAGCACTCGGGCTAAACATGAGTATGTGAGAAGCACGTGACTATGTTTAGGCTAAGATCTGTATGGTGGATATATTTGATGATTGACATATGCTCTTATAGAAATAGTAATCCACTATAGCATGTAATTCGTACTACATGTGCATTGTACGACCAATAAGGGAAGATGAGTAAAATTATCCCTATTTACTCATCGTGTGAGCCCTTGAGGTAATTTTGTATTTTTACCTCAATTTTGTGCCCTATGTTACTTCTGACTATGTTCTCGAAGTGAAAGATCAATGTTGCTACTTTAGCATATTACGGGCGGTCATGAATACATATGACTTAGGGGACATGTCTAGGAAAGCAGTTGTTCTGAAATTGAGAGAGACATGAGTGCGAAGGAAGACTATTATTGTTTTACATCTATCATATGTATTTACTGGTCGACCAATTATATCGCCCTATGTGATTACGGATGTAATTGTAAATACATGGTGTTTTGAGAATAGTCAAGTATAGCCTTTAAGGGATAGGTATACTTGGACTGATGTAACAAAATATGTCTGGGGCACTGTGAGACATCGATTGTTTATTTCTTTTCAGGGTTGTAGCCATTATGTTATCCCTAACAGGTGCATAATTTGAGCTCTCATGTGCAGGTGTACTCACTGGTCGCACGGTTTATTTGTCAGTATGAATTGTTTTGTAAAATTGATGAATGTTGAATGCCTTATATTCTTAATAGAATGCTATCAAGCCCATCATGTCTAAGTGGGAGATGTTATACTTTAGCTAGTTAGCTAGTACGTCCATGATGGGGTGCGATTGGACCGCACCAATTGGCTTGGATATGCTACGATTGAAAGACACAAATGGAGGGGTATGAAGGGAGACGTATAAAAGGCTCCTGAATACAACCGTTGGACGGTTGGCCATTCATTTGCACCAAATTTCCTCTCAATTTTCATCAAAGAAGATCAAGGCGTTCCATTTCAATTTTGCAAGAACAATCGGCATTTACGCTGTGGAAATTGGGTGTTTTCCTCGTGATTGCATCCAGACTAACGTGAGGAAGTACTGTTCGTGATAAATTCGCAATTCAACGTTCGTTCCGGGGCCATTTGCTATTTGTGCATCGGAATCAAGTAAGTCGTCTTCCGCCGACTCGAATTCCAACATCAAGAAAGACCGAGCCCACTTGAGCTCGATCTCTATCCGAAATTCTTGCTTGGCTGGATGAGTACGTAAGCGATGGATATGTGGCGTTACATTTTGGAAAGAAAACGACGGCAAGATAAGAATATTCGGCGCTAGTACCATCCAGGAAATGCGAATCTGCCAAAATAGAAAGGAACAGAGGAAAAACTTGGCTAGAATTCTGGATTTGAACGTGGATTTTCACGGTTGAATTGGGCAAGATATGGGGCCTGAGGAAGACAAAACAGGAGAAAAAACAAAGAAATATACGGTGAACTCGGAGTACAAAACACAACCAAGCATAGAGCAAGTGAAGGCAGCACGCTCAAGACAGAATAAAAAAGAAAGCAATAGAATCTGTTCAAGCAAGGTGAAGAGGTGTGATCAGCGTAAGCGGTGGAAACAAAAGTTGTCCGAACTAAGGAAACGGGGGAATTTGGACTTTGTTTGAGATTGTTTTTATTTCACGAAAAATTAATAATTATTAAAAATTCATTTATAATTAGTTCATGAGAAATGTTTTCAGTATCAATGATAATTTATGTCTCATTATTTTTATGAACGATAAAAAATATTCTTTTATTATCAAAATGTGTTGGCTCAACTGGTAAGATTCAAACTTTCTACACATCATGTTTTGTTTAGGGTCAAATCCCACAACTAGTAGTGGTATGCCCTTCATCGGCGTGGAGTAACCTCCCCTCCTCCTAAATTTTCTCATACTATAGATTCACAATATCATTTTATAAAGAGGTGATACCTTCATCATTGTGTTCTTGAGAGAGCATTACACGTCTTGCTCTTCTTAGCTGTAAAGCAAGCTGGATCTTTTCCAAGTTTTGTTTGGCGACTTCCACTCTTTTCTTGTGAGGGCTGGGTACATCGGGTTTTATTTGAGGCATGATAGGCTAGGGAGAAGCGCACACACACATATGATAGAGTTGTGGAGTTTGATAGAGGAAAATAATGTTAAAGCGCATAAATAATTTATTTTAGGCAGTTACCAATCCTGTAATGTTAAAGCAGTCAATAAGGTTTTTATTGTTGCTAATGGCATACATGTAATTTACATATTAATTATGTATGTCCTAAACTCCTACTATATATAGGGCAATGTCTTTTATAGTTGTAACGCTAAAACTTATGACCTTAGAACTTGTAACACTAATACTGATAGTAGAAGATCGCCTAATGCGGTACTATGGTTTTTTCCCCTCTTTTCCTGATTTTGGGAAGGGTTTTCCATGTAAAAATTCTCGCTTGTTTTCTTTTCTATTTTTTCTCTTCATATATTTGTGTTCCTAACAATTAGTATCAAATCGGCCGCGGTGGCTCCACTGGCTAAGACTCTACTAATCCTCAACGAAGAGGTGAATGGTTCAAAATTCAGGGGAGACGCTAGGTGTATTAAGTATGACTCAGGGGTGGTGGGTCCTCCTGCTTAAGTGTCATCTGGGGGTTTACGGTACGGCTGTCGGCTGCAAGCCGGTTCCTCCAGCACAAAAAAAAAAAAAAAAAAAAAAACATATATGAAGGGAAGGTGAAGATCGATTGGTTCGATGACAAGGATTTTGGTTTTTGAAAGATGAAGACCAAGGATATGCTACACCAGAAGAACTTGCACCAGCCTTTGTCTGGAGAGAAACTAGACTATAAATCAAGAAGAGCGGGAATTGTTAGATCAACAAGCTCTGGGTTTGATTCGTTTCACATTGGCAGGGAGCATTGCTTTCAACATTACCAATGAGGCGACACTAATGGATTTGATGGCGGCATTGTCCAATATGTATGAGAAGCCTTCTGCATCAAACAAGGTATATTTGATGCGTTGTCTTTTCAATCTGAAGATGGACGAGGTTGCTTCCAGATCTCTCTCTCTCTCTAGTTTTGGTGCAAACTGACCTCTTTCTGGTGACCGGGTCGCTGCCGGTTTAACCCCCACCAGCGATGATTCACCTTCACCGGCAATTTGCTGACCTAGTTCAAGCCGTTAGGAGTTGATCTCACATCAGGCAGCTTCTCAATCTACCCGTTCAAGTTCGAGAATCTTCTCTAGTGTGGAAATCAATCCATCTCTTGGACCGTTTTGTTCTAGTCTTGAACCGGTGGTTGTCGGAGCCCCCAAGCGTCCTAGCCGTTGGTGACTTGTAGTGCCAGAAGTCTCCGACCTTGCTATGGTGAGAGAAAACCAGATTGGTTGCCGGATCTTCACTAGTGGCCGAATCATTGTTAGTGAGTTAAGGCCGGTCCATTTTGGACCGGTTCTTTCTTTTTTTTTTCCTTGAGTCGATTGTTTGATTGATCCTGATATGATCCATAGTGATCTGACCTGCATTCTTGGAGTCTCGATTATGATCTAGCAGCTTGAACCGATTGATCACGGTAGAAATCGACAATAATCGCAAGGAAGGTAACGATTCAAAACTCGAATATGATGAAGCGAGATCGAGTTAGTTGATTGAGGCTAGGATTCAAGAGTAGAAAATTTTACATGCTTAAGATTAATGATTATGAATGCTGTAATGATTTGTTGATGATTTGAGTGATGATTGTGCTCCCGAGTCTATTCTGGATTTTCGTATGTCTGTATCTAGGTTACTGTTTTGACCAAGATGAGGTCCAAAACGACCTCGTTTCAACTCGAGTCCTCTTAAGATTAGATAATAGACATCCCGAGTTTCAAAAATGTAGGTCACACACCCTAATTAAGTATCATTTGACCCTAAAAAAACACCTCCAAAGATGAGCAATTTTGTAGTAGTTCAGGTTTTTTTTTTTCTTTTAAATTCTGTTTCTGTTCCGCCTTCTGTCTTTGTTATTTTTGTGCCGACTTTCATGATTATTTTTTGACAAAATTGTCTCCATGAGTTTTGTTCCAAATTGTCTTGTGCATCTTCTGTAATTTTTTCATGATTTTTGGACGTGCTTAATTAAGTCAGATCTACTCAGATCTAAACCTAGGTTAATCTGTTCCGTATTGATATTTGCTTTTGCCATTTTTGTACTGATTTTTGTGTTGAGTTATTGAATAAATTTCCTTCATGAAATTGCTCGTATTAGTGTTGTGCATGTTTTTTATTTTTTTTTCAACATTTCTCGACATGTTTAGCTAGGTCAAAATCACTTAGATCTGAACATAGGACAATCTGTCCTATATTGGTCCGAAATTTGTTTTGATGAAATTGAGTCCACAAATGCATCTATTTGGTCTCAAATCCTTCATGAAAGTTGAAATAAATGATGCACATTGTTGACACCTAAATTTTTGGGGTTAATTTTTTGCTAAATAAAAAAAAAAAAAATCATAATCACATGGCATATAGTTTAGGAAAATTTTATTTTTTGTTATATTTCGTTAAGATTTTTGACATATTTAGGTAATATACACTAAGAGATGCATTTTTGCACAAAAGGGGAATTTTCTTGATGGAATATGCAAAAAATATTTCAGCAATATATTTAGGGGTATCGTGCTCAAGCTCAAGCAAAATTAGAAATGAAATATACCCCTAAGATACAATTTTTTGGTGTATAAAAGGGGTCACGTATTGTAAATTGAGAGGGGGCCACACACATTGAACATACGGCCACACGTGGAGAGAATAGATAGAGTGGAGGATCCAATAGAGAATAGAAACCGAAGTTCTTTCTGCTCTTGGGGTCCCAATTCCGAGATCGCTCCATCACCGCCTCCGAGATCCACTAGCCATAATTGTTGCTGCTAGACATCCACGCTGTACCTGCACCGCGACGGCCCCCTCTTGGCCGAGCTCTTCCCTTTCACTACACCGAATCTCTTTCTGTTTTGTAGGTTCTCGAATAAGCAGCACTGAGTTTTTTTTCTACCGTGCCGTGAGCCATGACATCACTGCCTTGTCGAGCTGAGACCAGTTCGCTGTGAGACTATCCCGCTGAACATCTGAGCATCCTCCTCACTGTCAGCCCATGCTTGTCCAGCGGGCACCAAGCCTCCATCAAGAAGTCCCCATAGTGAGTTGTTCCTTCCCTGGCCGAGAATTACTGGACCAGCAGGCTTTGCCGAGCAACCCGTAATCAGAGTCCCATCGTCGTTCCGCACGTGACACCACCACGGATTCCCTATCGATGAAAGCTTCTGCCGCACTAAGACCAAACCGAGGAGATCATCAAGCTATCAAGGGAGTTATCAATTCTCAATAAAAATTCCCTTTTCTTTCTCTATGGTCACGTAAGAGGGGCACATAAAGGACAAATAAATTAGGAATAAAAAGATCACTTTCTTTTTCTTTGCAGGCCATTCACTTTCTTTTTCTTCGCGGGCCATTCACGTAGGCTGGTGAAGTCTCGCAGCTAGGCTTTCAGCGAGGACTTTCTTTCCTTGTAATTTTTGTGTTGCAGGTCATCTCCTCGTCTTTTGGAGAAAGACATGGGAAGCCTTTCCTAAGTGTCGACCCCTGCATTGCATGACAACCCGCTAACTGTGGTGCCAATCACGGGCCACCACTAGCCGCCTCCCACCTCATCATCGACGAGCACACCTTCAAACATCGAGACTTATTTTGGCTTTTGGTCGAAGCGGTGGAAGTTGTCTCGTATTGCATGGTGAATTTTGGAGAACTGCCCGTGAATTCTTGAGAAAGAAATATAAGTGGGTTCAAGGGCAAGATACGATCGCGACTTCGGAGTTCTCAGTTGAGATTACTTGGCCCAACAAACACACCAAAATTCGTTGGCAATCGTCGAGGAATCCGGGTGTTCAACAATTGCAACACCCTTGTGCGCCGTTCGAAGCTGCTGCTGTCCATATCTGCTGCCCAATACGTGCCTGGTTTCCTGGTGCTCGTGAAAAGCCGACGTCTGAAACTAAACCGTGGATAGCACCATCCTCATCGCAAAGCCACCCGGAGCTCCTGCAGTGTCGAGTCATCCACAGAGCCCAGGTGAGCCTGCTGCAGCCACAACGTCCCTCCGAGACCGAGCTGCTGTCCCCAACACGAGCCAACTCCCGTGCAGCCTGTTAAGCCATCCAGAGTTCCTAGCGATGACGGTGAGATGCGGCCCAAGCTCGAACCTGGCGGTGCGAAACCGTGATGTGATGTAGCTGACCTCGACGTCAGTTGGAACTCTGGCTAAGACTTTCGGAGCATTTGAAAGTGGCCGCTACCGCTGATCTTGGGACGTGTCATTCAAGCGAATTGTCTCATCGTGCTAAGAAGCATCAACTCGAATTGCTATCCGCAAGCCTCGCTGGCTTGCGCCACTTATCTAACAGCCCGTGGTGTCGTGACATCACCTCTTCACCGTGTCGAGTCTGTCCAATTTTGGCGAGCAAGTGTTTGGACAAGGTAATAATTTTATCTTAGTCAAGATTCATATATTTCGTTGCCTTGCTCGAATTATTGCATTCTAGATTGAACTCTCAAATGATGTTATCATAATCTCGAATAGCCGTCACAACGTGAATACGATTGACAATCCGATTTCACGCTCGAAATACGACTCGCAATCGCACGGAAAAATCGTCAATCCGATCTCACGCTTGAGATTTGATTCGTGATTATATTTAAAAAATTGGCCAATCTGATCTCATGCGCGAGATAAGATTCGTCAATTTATTTGCAAAATGGACATGGATGATATCTTGCCTGATTTGTTGCCGTGCTGTTTTTGATGTCTTATTTTGATTGCTTCCATAAAAGAAAGGAAAAATCCAAAAAATCTGAGTTAGATTAGGTTTGTTTTAGAATATTCATCAAATTAGGGCATTCTTTGCACGTCATTGCATATTAAGATAGATTGCATGCTTATTAAGAAAATAAAAATTATGTGCACGTCGTATAGCATTAGGTTCATGAAATGTACGTCATTTAGTGATTATTTCTAGGTTCATTTAATTATAAATTGCTCGTCATTAAGATTAAGTCATTTTGGTTAATTTAGATCGCATATTTAATTATTGCATTACCTTACTCATGTCATGTAGTTTAGTCATATAGCCATGCCATATCACTTAATGTTAAATTAGTAGCATGCATTGCATGATTCTCATTAAATAAAGTGAAAACAACAATTGAGTGATTGTGTGTTAATTAGAAACCATATCTAGGGTTGTTGACGTGGATTTTAATTTAACATCGCAGATCCTTTCGTTGCTTGGAGGTAAGTTTTTGCAATTTATTTAGTGTTAAATTGGTGGTTTGTATACGCGCATGATAAACTCACATGTTAGATTAATAGATTTAAAATCAATTCAAGCTGCTTGCCAAACATTTTTGAAAATAAAAGAATGGTACCGAAAGGGCATTAGAGGAATCTAGTGTAACAAAGTCCCCGTACCCATAGTCTCTGGTTCATAGGAGTATAGTGAAACTCCCGTTACTTTACTTGGGTTTCTAATCGACCCACCAAAAATAGATTAGTTTGCGACTCCTAATTAAAAAATTGCATGTTAAGAACTTGAACCGAAAGTCGCGAATTTGTATGGGCTTGGGAGAGCCCGAGTTAAGTTTAGGCTTAACACCCGAAAATTTGGTCGCGACACACATGGTCAATTGATACATGCTTTGCAAGGTCTTCATGTTGGCAAAGTGAGTCAATTGCATGCATTAGAGTAAAAGGCAGTGCAGCAACATGAGCTGGACATATAATTTGTTGGTTTTGCCATTTTTGCTACGATTTATATGATCTTAATTGAGTTTCAAACTCTAAACAAGAAATCTTCATCATCGCATGCTCTATATGTGAGATTTTTAGTAGGATTTACGCATGTCTTGAGGATTGCTAAAATCATGTTCGTTCTGTAAATTTAATGCTGAAATGAAACCTTGTCATACGTGCACATTTTTGTACTTGTTTAAGTCATCTAGAGACCAAATCTTATGATCATGGCTTTTTGACGATTGAACCGCATGTTGCGAGGTTTGCATACATGTTTAGGTCATGTCCTTTGAGTATCATCTTACACATTAAATTTGTCTCACAAAAGTGTTCATTACACTTAGGATTCCCAAGCATACCATTAGGAAGCATGAGTCATTTCATAATGTCATTTAAATTATATGACATTTTGCATGCCGATTTAGGATTAGATGATTATCTAAACTTTCTGTCGCATCCAATCCTAAGTCCCATGTGATTTCTTCATACCATTTGTACATTCTTTGAATGATTTTGAGGTTTTATAATGAATGCTTGTGTTTTGTTTTCTTAGTTATTGATACACACTTTTAGAGATCTCGATCTTAGGGTACCAAATTGACCTAGTTTGGACTCGAGCTCTTTTAGGAAGACATAAGGCACACTTAGAGGTTTCCCATGTCACTGATTTCACGTAGATCGCTCATCATTTAGACCACTTTTCCATTTTTTTCCAAAATTAGATCAGAATCTGGACAATGGATCAAATTCGGACCCCTGTTCTAACCCCTGTTTGGACAAGTCTTTGATATTTTTGTTTCATTTTTTCTATTTGGAATTTGCACTCAGCCTCTTAATGAAAATTGCTTGTCATCATGTTGGCTATGTTGTGTGTAAAATTGATAATTTTTAGACATATTTGATAGGACAAATCCTTGTGACATTAGCTGAATATTTCTGTTGTTTTGACAAATTTCTTATGTGTCGTTGCTTGTTGTTTGATTTTTGTAAAATCATGTGTAGATTTTTTAAGAAAACTTTGTTCATGAAAGTTATTCATCATCATGTCATGTATGTTAAGGAATTTTTTTCATTGCCAGATTGTCATGAAAATTTTTCTAATTGCTTTGATCTTTGTTGAATTATAATTAGTTTTTTCAAAATTACATTCATCTTTCAAAAAATACTTTGGTACATGTGATGTTTCCAAAAGATAATTTCTAAGAAATTCTTTTCCAAAACTCGATTTGGCTTAAGGAAAAATTATGATTTGGACAATATTCAAAATGCCTGCGACGCTTGTGAATGCATTTTTGCAAGTTCCAAGCTAGCCATGGCAATTGAATGTGCTCCATAGCCTTGACATTCTTTAATCCTAAATGTTTTCAAATTTTTCCGAACTTTGATTTAGACAATTGTGAAAGTCATGGTTTGGATTGTATTCAAAATGCCTACGACGCTTGTGAATGCATTTTTGTGAGTTCCAAGCTAGCCTTGGCAATTAAATGCCTTTCATAGTTGAGACATCGCTTTGTCTCAAAGTTTTCGTTGACAATTTCAAACCTTTTTGAAACGTCACATGTGCCCCTCATACATATAATCTTGTCATGCATTAGAAATTGCTTGTGTTTGTGATTGGCGCATGCTCTTGGTAATAAGTGACCCATCAACAGTTCACTTTCTTGCTTGATTGGTTGTGAAATGAGGTTCAAAAGACTTGCATGCATGTTTAAATTTTTGTAATACATGTGACTTTTAGATGAATGGTAGGGTTGATGCATAATATCGAGGGAAAATGCTGGGATCACATAGATTGCTTGATTAGGAGACTTATAAGCGTTGTTGGCCATGCGAGAACACAATTGGTCAACAATTGCTATAAGTCATAAAAATTGATTGGGTAGGTGTCTTAGTGGGACCCTTGCATGAAAGACAAAGGCCGATCCCGAGGCCCCAAAATTTGACTTTCGTATTGAACTTTCTTAAAATGATTGATCTTGACATGATGTTGTGTTTTTGATTGTTTTGATATGTATGTTTGTTTATTTCCATTGTATGTACCTAGTTATAGGTTTCTAGATTAGGTTTATATTAGGACCCTGAAAATGGAGAAAGCACAAAGACGATGGAGGTTGATGTCCATTTCGACTATTATCATGTACTATTCATTTCCCCGACATATGTCTTGGGTTCTCTTTGTTGTATAAAGCTCGATGAGTTGTGGGTTTTCTCTTTTTCCTCTCATATTTTTCAATTGTGTTTCTCTTTTATATTTTTCTAGGATTGCATGGTAGATTTACTGCTTTCCTTGATTGTTTACTTATTGTTTCATAATTTTAATTCCATTGATTGCTTTCTTTTCTTGTTTTCTAGAAATAGAATAGTATAAAAATGACCAACCATGCACGATCGCTTAGTTTAGGACTAATGATCTTGAAAATGTAAGAAGAAATGCATGGACACATTCGGAAAACACAACGTATTGTTTAGATACCAAAAGGGTGCTAATAGAAATATTAATGTAATGAAAGTCCCAGAATCTAAATATTTGGTTGCGTAGGAATCAAGAGAACAGTCTCGACCCTCGATTGGGTTTTCTAGCCGACCTCCAAAACGAAGCTAGTGGTGACTCTCGTCTTATTTTTTAGGTTATCATAAACAACTATATTGTATAAATAAGCCCATCGTGAGGGGTACGAGTTTCGATGAAACTCACCATGGTTTAGCATATTCGATGTGGGAGTACCCCAAAGAATGAAGTGATGCCATCCTTATGGGTGAAGCGTATTGTCAAGAGGGCTGCTATGGTAGAGGTACCCTTAAATCCAATATCCACACCCGACCTCTTCTCCCGAGGTGTGTCGCCCATGTGGGTTATCATGCATGATACAAGCTTGGGAGAGCTTGCGATCTCATGGAGGGAACTCATAAGAGGCTTGATTCGAAAGGAAAGGTGATGACGTCTTTTGGAACGCGAACTGTGAGGGAACTCTTGTGATCAAATACCCCTAAACTTGACCTTCCCCATTTTCTCTCCTCGTGATGAGGGATCGTGGGTGGCAAGATCGGGTTGTGACAGACTTGGCGACTCCACTGGGGATTGGTTACTAGATTAAGAGGACTTGAAGCTGTTTAAAATGGTTGTTATGTTTATCTAACATGTCTCATGTAGGATCGCTTGCATGTCAAAGTCACCTGGAAAATCAGGTTAGTCACTAACCTCATGTTAAATGGTCTTGTAGGTTGGAGTTATAAGGGGAGGCATGCTTGTAAACCTTTTGTTGTAGGGGGTGTACGGATGTATGAATGTATGAGGGTTTATATTGACGTGCTGGATGTTTAAATTTAAATGCATGTTTACAAGCTTTAGCACGACACTGCACACACAACTGCAGTCTAAAACCCCGATCGCCCAATTTAGGACCTTATGAGGGTTTGTGGGTGGAATCTTGGAGTGAATACTCGTGGTAATCCATTATTTACATAAACCCGTTCATCCAAACCGATAAAAATAGCACCGATCGATGATAGTAGCGGTGGGTAAACTATTTCTATCCTTTGGGATGGGGACCTTGAGCCTTTAGCACCCTCACCCTAAGCGTCAAAACACCACAGTTTCAGGCAACATGTGATTTGTGCTTGCCATGTGTTGGTGGGTAAGGTATTGTTCATTTCTTATCGTTCTAATCGTCTTACTCTCCATATTTCAATTATGGGCTTTATATTTCAACAACAATACATTTTAATCACGGATGCCCTTTTAGGTTTAGGTTTAGATGGGTAAACTTGAAGTGGACATTGTCCTTGTGCCAAGGAATCTCAAGACTCTATGGGAGAATCTCGACCCGAGACATCAAGATTACGTGGAAAAATGCATAGGTTTCCTTCCGACTTTATTAAAAGTCGAACCACGTATTGCAATGGTGAAAGCATTGGCTCATTTTCGGAATCCCATGATTTCCACTTTCGTGTTTAATCAAATATGAATTGACCCCTACAATTGAGGAGTTTCAGAAAGCCATCAGGTTAGGTAAAGCCTCTTTAGGTTTCATCACTCCTCCTATTGGTCAAGATTTAATATCTCTTTTAAGTCAATTCCTCAATATCCTCATCGACAAAATTAGGGCTATTCTTAAAGGTAATTCTCATTACATGCCTTATACTTTCCTTGAACAACATTTCCTTAGCCTCAATCCTAAATCTGGGAATCAAATTCATCATGTCTTCCTACTCATGTTTTTTTGGCTTTGTGGTATTCTCACATACCTGAAAAACAATGGATCCTTTAGTCACTCACATTGTCAATCAAGTGTGCGCCTTTAATTATTTTACACACATGATCCTTGCTGAAACTTTTTTTTAAATTTTTTTTAGTGACCCGGGAATCACCGTACAGCCGGTAGTCGGGGGCGTAAACCTAGGGCAAACTGAGCCACCACCACAGGCCCAGCCGCGGGTGAGTCGTGCAATGGGGACGTGGAGTTTTGAACCCCTCCCCCCTAAATTGGGGGGGGGGGGTATAGTTCTAACCATCGCAGCCATCGTGGGCGGTGGTTCCTTGTTGAAACTTTCGTGCCTCTTAATCGTTTCAAAGCAAATGGCCGAGGAACTCTTAGAGCCGCATTAGGACTTCTCCAAATTTGGCTCTTTTCACATATCAATGAATTTGCCCCTCACATGAAGATTGTCAACGTCACAAAATATCATCATCCCATTCTTATATTTTGCCAAGAAATGAATTATTTCCGCCATGGTCTTTCTCTATATGGTTTCATTTCCTCAAAAACCTCAACCCTAACTTAATCCAATGGCATGTTCGGTGGCTTGGGAATCCCAAGATGCGCCTTGTTAGTGGAGTTGATGACATGCTCCCCCTCATGGGATCGACTGGTTTAACATCGTATTACCCTTTAAGGGTGCTCCGCCAATATCGCGTGCTTCAAACAACCCCGCCAATCCTCAAGCGGGGTTATATTGTATTGATTATCACGATGAAGTCATTGAAGAAAACCAAATTGGCCATTTCAAGGCCATGATTCAAGCCGTTATTGGAATTTGGTACTCTCGTTCCTCACATTACATGGTTGCTGTCGATGAAGCTGACTTGGAGGGAGAGATGAAGACTCATCCCCCTATCATCGATTTACATATACCATCAAGTAGAACTTGAGCTTGAGGTTCAGTTGCCTGATATTCTCGAGGCTCAAGGTTTTTGGTGAGCTCATATTGAGGAGCAAGAAGAAGATGCCTTGATCGATGGGGAATGCTTGGCCCATTATAACAAGCATCTCCGCACAATCCCACCTAGTCCTTAGGTTTCCATCTTATATTCTTTTCTTGTAAAGGATTTCCTTTGTATTTCCCTCATTTCTATCAAAGTTTCCCTATATTCATTTTCATATCACATGTAAAATTGAACCACTTTGTAAGCTTCAAGAATGCAAAGTTTTGTTTCCTTTGCAATTGTTTGATGAAATGAATTAAATTTATGAACATTTTCATGTAATTTTTAGAAAAAAGGGGCATTCTAATTAAATATTTGTTGTCATTCCTTTTCAATTGTATAATTTCTTCTGAAGAAATTTTGATGATAGGATGTTATAAGATATTGAAATCATATACACTTCTTATCATTATTTCATATCAAGAAAATATAAAATTGACTAGGTTTTGTATTTTTGGGATTTCTTTTGACTAGTACTAATTTGAGCCATCTTCTTTTGAAAAGGTACTGAAAGATGGCTGAAAATAGTCTGTCTAGGTACTCGCCACCAAACAAGAATGGAGAACGAAGATACTTATGCTTGTGTTATTATCATGGAGAATCAAATGGTGTAGATGATGGCACTGTTAGTTGATTTCTCCAACCAAATCAAGAACTTAACTTCTGTAGTTCCTGCTACTCCTACCATGCATCCTCTTACCGCGCCCTCTGATGTGCTTGTAGCAGAACCCATGGGAAAAAGGCCTGTTGAAGAGGTTCCTATTGCAGCCCCGACAATTATTATTTAGAGGCTCCATTTAAGGAGACCCCAACTCTGTACTTTGATGAGGAAAGTTCAAGACACCTCGCAAAGATTGAGGAATGCCTTTGCATGCTACAAGGCATGCAAGGTTAAGGTCCCTGAATTCTACAGAGGTTCGATAAGCTGTCACCCTTTGCCAAGGTTAAGGTCCCTGAATTCTACAAGGAGCCTGAGTTTACGAGGAAGTATGATGGCATTAGATGCCTTAAGACCCACTTAAGGTACTATCTGGGCAAGGTGTCTTGTTACTCAGACAATCCTTCGCTCCTGATTAACTCTTTTCAGGATAGTTTGGTTGATTCTGCGTTGACGTGGTTTATAGAGTTGGACTTGGAGAAGGTCCACACTTGGGAGGATCTTGTCGATGAATTCCTCCAACAATATAAGTTAAACATTGAGATTGCTCTCACCCGAGAAAAATTGATTCGAGTCGAGAAAAGGAGAACTAAAACGTTCAGAGCTTATGCTCAAAGGTGGAGAACCATTGTATCTCAAGTAAAGCCACCCCTGTCTGAGAAGGGGGCCATGAAATTGTTGCTTCAAGCCATGCCTCGGGATTTCTTTGAGAAAATGTATAACCACACCTATATCAACTTTGCCACATTGGTGGAGTTAGGTGAGTGCATTGAGGGTATCATGCGCGAAGGAAGGTTGACCGAGACCACGAATCGTCGATATGCAACAGGGATAAGGAATCAACTGTGGAGATTGCTTATATACAAAACTCCTTTTCTAAAAAAATGTACAATCCTCAGGCTCATAAACTTACCATGGAGATAGAGAGCTCTTCCTGAAACTTGGAGTGCAAAGGAAAAGCCTCACAAAGGCAATTTACTCCATTGCCTAGACCTATGTCTCAGCTACTTTCGATGTTGATTGAAAGTCATCTCGTGGCAAGAGAGATCTTGAGGGATAATCCGCCAAAGTTCCTTGGGTTTGACCTTAATAAGACGTGTGAGTATCACACGAAAGAGAAGGGTCACCATGTGGATAACTACCTTATGCTTCGTTCCAAGATCCATAACTTGCTAGATGAGAAACTGCTCACCTTTGAGGATTCAATGCCAAATGTCCAACAAATCCCTTTCGAAACACTCTGAAGATGTCAACATGATTTTTGGGGATGATGACAAGCATATACTCCTAATGGATATCCAAAAGTTGGAACAAATCACGCCCTTTGTTGATCGCTAGCTGGAAGGTGACATTACTTGTGATGATAAGATAGCTTGCTTAGCAAAGCTAGCTGAGCTGGGAATTATCCAATATGAAGATGGTGAACCTGCTCTGAGATGGATGTCTTTGGTTGAAGTAGATTTGCTAGCGAGGATATAATCTCAAAAGTCATAAAGAAGGCTGGGAATCTAAGTCAGGATGACAACACTTGAAAGGAGGATCATTGAGCCTTGAAAAGAAAAACCTTATGTACCAAGACTCTAACATTGGAAACAAGGATGAAGATAAAGCTTCTCACATGGATAGTGAGTTCGTTCGAAAAGCTCGTGAAAATGGTGAAGTTGTTGGTATCCTTGGCCAACTAAGTGGCAATTATGACTTAGGTGAAGTTCACACTGCCACTAAGTTTCTTCGTTGACGTGAAGGATATTGTCCTGGGCGGATGTGATGATGAAGAAAACCTTACATTAACTTTGCCGAAAGATAAAGAGGTCCACTCCGATGGCGAGGATGAGGATGAATACAAAACTTCTCGTTGGGATCATGAGCTCGTAAGGAAAGCCTGTGAGAGAGGTGAAGTGGTAGACACCTTGGGACAACCAAGTGGGAAGTATGACTTTATGGTCAAGTATACTCCTCCTCCAAGTTATTTCTAAAACCCCAGAGACATTGTCCCTAGTGGATGGGGATATAGTTCGGGGATGACTTCATGGCTATGATTGAACTTGTTGTGATTGATATGACTAAGGAGAAAATCCCTCGTGGGGCTGATGCAATTAACAAGAGCATCATCCAAGTTGGCTCAATGACTGACAATTTTGGAACCATGAAGATCTCAAGCATGGGTTTTAGACCCGTTGTGATTGAATTGCCACTAGAAGTTGGTGAATGTTCTAATACCAAAGTGACTCTTACTATGACACTAAGGCGGTCCTTTAGAACTATAATATAAATGAAATCAACACCATCACCTAATCGGTCAAATTTACCCACCATGTGAAAATGTGGAAAAGAAGGCCATAACTGATGAGGAAGTTGAACAACTCCTCAAAACACTCAAGACAAGTGAGGCAGAAGTGATAGACCAATTGCACAAGATGCCTGCACAGATTTCCCTATTGGAGCTTTTCAAGACCTCTGAAAAGCATATAAATGCTCTCCTCAAAATCTTGAACAAAGTCCACGTGCCTAAGACCATTGGAGAGGTACAATTGGAGGAGTTTGTGGGTGCTATACTTCTTAGAGATTAGATAACCTTCTTTGAGAAAGACCTCCCTCCTGAGGGCCACGCACACACTAAGGCGCTATATGTGTTCGCTCAACATTTTGGGACTAGGATTTTGAGGGTCCTGGTCAATAATGGTTTTGCCTTGAACATTTGCCCTTTATCCACCCTTCGTCAATTGGGGATAGGAATGGAAAGTGTCCACCCTCCAAAGGTTCCCATGCGAGACTTCGACGGGATGAGAAAAGAATCGATAGGGGAAATCCACTTGCCACTGATGATTGACCCTATTACTATTACTAGAAAAATTTAAGTACCAGATATTCCAAGCAACTTTAGCCTGCTGTTAGGATGGCCTTGGATCCACGCTGTAGGGATCATTCCTTCTAGTCTTTGTTAGATGATGAAACTTCCCATTGATGGAAAGATTGTGACCATCCGATGTGAAAAAGATGTGGAGACTTTCCATAACATCGCTATACCTTTCATCAAGCTTGAGGTCAAGGGAGAGTTGAGCTACCATTTGTTTGAGATGGTGTCTGTTACTCATGTGCTTGTTAGGTCGATTATCATGAAGCCTCAGTTCTCAAAGGCATCCTTAATGTCAAGTAAAGAACTGCTCAAGAACGGTTTTGCTATTGGAAATGATTTGGGTAAGCTCACCCAAGGCATGCCAAATCCCATTAAGGTGGTCAAGAGAAACAAGCGTGAAGGCCTAGGTTATTAGGGCGATCGTAAGGGTTAAAGTAATCACAAAGGCTTAAACATTAAAGGTAAGAGCTACCAATGCCTCTTTCCTCCACCATTGAAGGATTTCTTTCCTGGTTCAACAAAGTTCTTGCAAGAAGAGGAGGCAAATGTCTACCACTTTGCTGCTTTGTTTGAAGATGGATTGGTTAGCACCACTGGTGAAGATGAAAAGCCTGCAGTTCTCGTTGTGTAAGGATGTCTCTAGTTCTTGCTTTTCATTTTTAGTCGTATTCCATTCATTTCTCCCCTGCGAGGGAATTCCATTCATTTCGTTCATTTACACTTATAATAATATGGGTTACAAACTCTAAAAATCCAAGATGATATACGTTTTAATGTAGTTTTTGCATATCAATAAAATTCACACTTGTTAATAGACGTGTGAGGTTTCCAAATCAATTCTATGATGATGCTTTGAGGCATGGACCTACACATGATCTATAGTTTCAAAATGTTTTACTGGAACGAGGACGTCCAATGACATGAGGGCTATGAATTTTTCATAAACTTGAATTTGAAAAAAAAAAAATTCACTACATTTGCATACATTGCATTCATTTATATTTATATACACTAACCATTTTTTTTTTTTGATTGCATCTTAGGCATGGCATTTCACATCATGATAGTCATTTGCAGGGCTCGGATTTGCATTCAAGAGATTTTGATGAACTCGATTATTTCGACTCAGAGAATGAGGATGATCCTCAAGTTATTGAAAAGGAATGGCTTAGACATGAAGAGTCCAAACCTCCTACCACTGAGGAACCAATTACTGTGAATTTAAGAGATTCAGATAACCTTAAAGAAACCAAAATTGGGGTAAGTCTTTCTCAAGTGGATGCCAATAGATTAATAGGATTTTTGAAAGAGTACTAAGATGTTTTTGCTTGGTCATATGCTGATATGCCGGGTTTAGATCCCGAGATCGTGGAACACATATTACCGCTCAATCCTAGTATTTCGCCCAAGAAGCAAAAGCTTAGAAGGATGAAACCTGAGTTGTCGAAAAAGATTGAAGAAGAAATCATGAAGCTCTTAAGTGTTGGTTTCATTGAAGTCACCCGTTATGCTGATTGGATTGCTAATATAGTTCTAGTTTTGAAGAAGGATGGACGAGTCCGAGTTTGTGTTGATTACCGCGACTTGAATAAGGCAAGCCCTAAGGATGATTTTCCTTTGCCACAGATTGATGTCTTAGTTGACAGTATTAATGGATTCCAATTGTTCTCCTTCATGGATGGATTTTTCGGTTGTAACCAAATCCGGATGAAAGAGGAAGACAAAGTTATACCTTTTAACTTGAAGAACACATGGGCAACATATCAAAGAGTCATAGTAACACTATTCCATGACATGATGCATAAGGAGATTGAAGTCTATATTGATGACATGATTGCAAAGTCAAGACAAGGTGAAGACCATGTTGGAGTCTATAGAAAACTATTTGACTGATTGAGGAAATTTAAGCTGAGGCTTAACCCCACAAAATGCATATTTGGGGAAAAATTTGGAAAGCTTCTTGGATTTATGGTTAGTAACAGGGGTATTGAGATAGATCCCTTTAAAGTGAAAGCCATATGTGATCTAAAACCTCTTTCCACTATTAAGAAAGTTCGAAGCCTATTGGGAAGATTGAATTATGTTGCAAGATTCATCTCCCAATTGTTAGAAACCACTAAGCCGTTCTTCAAGCTATTAATGAAGAACTCCAAGGTCAACTAGGATGAAGAATGTCAGAAATCATTTGAAGAGCTTAAGCGATATCTTTCACAATCTCCTGTACTCATATCGCCTATCCAAGGCGTGCCTCTAACCTTGTATCTCACCCTTCACAAAGAGTCTTTGGGAGGCCATGACAAAAATGACCAAATGATGGAATAGAGCGTGCTATATACTACCTCAATAATAAATTTACTACCTTCGAGATCCAATGTGGAAAAGACCCGTGTAGCCTTTGTTTGGGTTTTACACTGATTGAGGCAATATACTCTTCACCACCGCATCCTTTTGGTAACCGAGAATGACCAGATTAAATACCTTTTGGAGAAGCCTGCATTGGTTGGAAGGCTCATTAAATAGCAAACATTACTTTATGAGTTTGATATCCAAAGCATAGTACAAAAGTCTGTCAAAGGGCGAGTTATAGCTGATATGTTAGCTAAAAATCCTAGGAAGTCTTATGATTGGGATGAAATTGATGAATGGATTTATTTAGTCTCGCCTAACAAGTGGACCATGTATTTTGATGGTGCAATTACCCTTTCTGGTTCTAGCATAGGAGCAGTTTTAATATGCCCAGGAGGTCAACATTATCCATTAGTTGCAAAGTTGGTATTCCCTTGTACGAACAATATTTTTGAATATGAACCTTACCAAAAAAAAAAAAAAAAAAAAAAAACAACAACAACATTTTTGAATATGAAGCTTGCATCCTTGGTATGCAATTAGCCATCGATATGAAAGTCAGAAATCTTCAAGTTTATGGTGATTTTGCACTCATCATTTTCTAGACAGGAGGTGAATGGAAAATGCGAGATGTAAAGTTGATTCCTTACCATGAATATCTCAAAGACTTGGTTAAGGAATTCGATGAAATCTCTTTTGACTATCGATCAAGATCACAAAATCAATTTGTTGATGTCCTGGCGACTTTATCTTCAATGTTACAAGTAACTGATGGTTTGAACGTTGATCCTTTGCAAATCGACGTCTTGAAGAAGCCTGCTTATTGCCTGATGATAAAAGAGGAATCTGATGGTCAACCCTGGTATTATGACATTATGAATTACCTTTGAGAAGGTAAATTTCTCCAAGGAGTTAAGCCAATGATCGAAAATACATGATGAAGTTGGCATCCAAATTCTTCCTCAGTGGAGGAGTCCTTTATAAAAGGTCTTTCGATTCAGTTTTACTAAAGTGCATGAATGCACAATAAGCTAAACTCTTGATGAAAGAGATACATGAAGGAGAGTGTGGCCCTCATATGAACGGTCATCTCCTGGCAAGAAAAGGCATGAGGCTCGGTTACTATTGGTTAACCATGCAAGCCGATTGTATTCAACATGTGAGGTGTTGTCACCAATGCCAAGTCTATGTAGACAAAATCAAATGTCTGAGTCCTTTCAATGTGGGGCATCGACATCATTGGCCCAAATAATCCTAAAGCATTAAATGGACACCGTTTTATCTTAATAGCCATTGATTACTTTTTCAAATGGATTGAAGCTAGTTCTTATGCCCATGTTACTACAAAGAGCGTGGCAAAGTTCATTCGTTGTGATATCATCACTCGATATGGAGTTCCTGAAGCGATCATCACAAACAATGGATCAAACCTAAACAACAATGTGGTGGATGAACTACTTGGAGAATTCCACATTCGCCATTTGAATTCTTCTCCTTACCGCCCACAAATGAATGGAGCTGTGGAAGCGGCAAATAAGAACATCAAGAATATTTTAGCCAAAACGGTAGAAAATTATCGTGATTGGCATGATCGGTTACCATATGCTTTGCTTGCTTACCAAACTTCAATTTGCACTTCAACTGGGGCAACACCATTCTCATTGGTTTATGGGTTGGAGGTTGTGCTACCCGTAGAAGTGGAAATCCCTTCACTAAATGTATTTTCTCAAATCAAGCTCTCTGAAGTAGAATGGGTCCAACAAATATTTGAACAACTCAATATGATTGATGAAAAGAGGGTAAAAGCCCTATGCCATGGATAAGTCTATCTGAAGAGGGTAGCTAGGTCATTCAATTGCAAGGTCAAGCCAAGACATTTCGAGATTAACGATCTTGTTTTGAGAAAGGTCATGCCTATCATTGCAGATCCTCATTGGAAGTTTACTCCGAACTACTGAGGTAAATATATTGTGAGGAATGTGTTACCTGGTGGGGCACTGATCCTTGTAGAAATGAATGGTCAAGAATTGCCAAGGCTTGTAAATGCTGATTCTGTCAAGAAGTATTATCCATGAATAAAGTGAAAGGCCTTTGAGCTGCTTTTAGATTGAATCTGAGCCACTTTAGGATATTTACATCATGCATTTCATGCATACATGTTGCATTTGCATGTTTGTTCATTTTGCAAGATCTCTGAAGAAGATTCTACCTATCAATAGGAGGTTGATCTTAGAAATGTAAAACTTTCAAAAAGTGACCATCTTCTTTAAAACTTAGAAGTGGCCTTATCCCTTAGAATGCCGAAAGAGTCAATTAGAACTTTAGAAGTGGACCCCTATGTTGAACAAAGCTTGTTTAGTTCACAAATTTTATTTAACCTCATTTCCAAAAGTCTCCATAGTAGGGTCAAGGGAACATGTCTTTTCAAACAAAATTTCGTTACATTTTCATTCCCCAGGGAGTTGAATTTAGCCAAAATGTGCTTTGGAAAACCCGAAAAGGGTTGTTAAATATTCTAGGTGGAAGTGTCTAAAATGATGAGAGGCAACCCCTTTACCAAACACGTCCTTATACACTCTCTAAGAGAATTGAGTGAAAAGAACCATGTCTTAGGGCATAGGGTTCATTCACAGTGAATACATGGTTTGAGATAATAAAGGCATTTTCTTTCTCAATCCCAAAGAATACTGATATCCCTTGCAAGCCACTTTGAGCCAAATAAGGAGCATTTCCAAAATAACCCTATCAAGAATAGCCCCACATTAGGGCAAAATAGGGGGTGTTGGTTGAAATTTATGGAGTAAAAGATCAAGAAAGATTTTATTGCTTTCACTTGCATCAATCTTCTTGGTGCTAGCTTCAGGTGATTTCTTACCAAATCTCAAAGCATCTTGAAGTGACGAAGAGCATTTCGTTCACTACTCCAAACACAATTACCTTTTACTTAGCCAATTTGAGCCTTATGCAATTCTTTCATAACCACATGTGATAATTATCTCCCTACACTTGGGCAAGGAATGTGATTTATCAACAAAATTAAAAATGTTGCTCATGTTTATAAGTACCACTTGAGAGTCCTGGATACTCAATAGAAAGTGAAAACTAAGGGGTATGAAAAACTAGTGTGCTTGGTAAAAGTAAGGCTAATGCCCATGAAAAAAAATGCAAAGAAAAGCAGAAATGCAAAAAAGAGCAAAATCAATGGTCATGCAAAAGACCATCCATTGAAAAACAAAAGAAAAGCCTTGCAAAAGAAACATGTATTGCAAGCAATGTCATTGGAAATGAGAGCGAAGCTCTCATGTCTCAAGACAAATAGTCAAAAGGACTCTCGAGATAGGTTAAATTTCAAGAGTTAAGTTTTTGAAAAGTTGTGTGATGGTAATGATGCCAAGTTAATCACTCACTTGTAACCCTTCAATATTTGAAAAATTTTCAAGCATTTTTAAGCCTCACCCGAACCAACATTACAACCCTTATCCAAAGTCTCTTATGGTTAGAATGGTTTGAGTTGAAATGAGAGTATCACACAAGAGCTACCGCTAGCGGGAGTTGAAGCAATCCTATCTTATCTTATATTCGAGGTTCTTGACTTGTAAACCTAATGAAAATATTGATTGAATATTCATTTATTGGCCTCAAAGTGCATACCCTTTGTGTAAGCCCATGACCAAGCCATCATTACGATCCTTTCAAAAGACCTTTTTGATTAATAAACTGTATTCACTGTGAACATTTATGAAAGCCTTAGATATAGGTTGAGTGAGACCTCTACAGTGAGATTTAAACAGTTTTCCCACATCAATGGTTGGGAATAAAAGCCCTTTTTGAGAGCCAGTGTGAAAGACCTCTTTTGAATAGGATATTTTCACTTGGCATATTTGATTTAACCTTTAGGTAGTTAATCAAATCTCAATTTGTTAAAATCCTCTCCAAAGGGATTTGACAATCGACATTGTTTCGCAAGATTAGCTCTCAAGCAATCTTGAAACCCTTTTTCAAAATATGTGTTCCTTAGTGAATCGGTTTTTGGTCATCCTAAATTATAATCCTTGCTTTTGGTTATTGGTAATCCTAAATAATACCCTTGTTTTTGGTTTTTGGTCATCCTAAACCATACCCTTTGTTTTAGGTTCTTGGTCAACCTTAAACCTCGTCCCTTAGGTTTTAGGTGTTGAGAAAACTCCTATCAGGTTTTGAAGTTGACAAAACTTTATTGTTCTTACTTTTATTTTGAATAATACTAGACTTCTGTAGTCATATCACAGATTCTTGTCAAAGTCTATTTATTCCAAAAGTCTTTCCCACTCTGACGTGATCCAGACTAAAACCAAGTCTAGATAAAGATATAATCAGACTCAGAATTATTGATCTTATGACAAGGATTTGGTATGAACGTTATAGAGATATATCTATAATATCTAGCTTTTTGGTGAAGAATCTCACTTACTTTTTATAGATATATTGATGGAATCAATCACGAATTGATGAAATCAATCTTCAAGACAAGTTCCTTTTTGTAAATCATCTACTTATGGAAATCTATATTTTGATTGTATGGGCGATCAAAATCATTGGATTTTCATCTCAATCTTCAAATGCTACAAGATTTCTTTACTCGATTTTGTCCCACGGATTGATTAGAAGAAATTCCTCTGGAGAATGCCAATGTCTAGAAAGGCGTAAAGGAGTATTTAAGGAGGTCATTAAGTCCATTTAAGATAGTGCGTAAAAATTGAAATTTCAAAGTTTGAAGCCTTTCCAACCACTTGTTCTTCAATGACAACACTTACAAATTATATTCAAGAGAGAAAAACACAAGAAGAGTGACTTAGTGAGAGAAAAAAAAAATCTTCCACCGAGTGTTTGCCTCGAACCATTGCACTTCTCTATTGGTACTTTAGTGAATTTTAGCTAGAAGGCTATTAGAATGGGAGAGTGGATGTAGACTTGATTTAAGCCGAACCACTATAAATTTCTTGTGCAATTTTCTCTTCCCTTAACTCTTTTTAGCTTTATTCATTGCAAACTTCTTCTGAACTTATCAAATTTCTAAACCATCTCTATTTGAGTTTGAATTTACTTCAGAAGTCTAGCGGTACTTTTAGTCAGATTTTGACTCTTATTCAAACTTTGCTTGCAATATAACTTATTCTACATTTATTTGCTTATTTTTTTAAAACACCTATTCACCCCTCCACTAGGTGGTAATACTAGCATTTTCAATTGATATCAGAGCTTCAGTGCTCGTTTTATTGAAGTGTTTTTACTTCTAAGCCAAAGATCTTTTATGGCTAGTATTTTAGCACCAGGGCCAATTGAAGGACAAAGCAATACCGGGCCACCCTATTTTAATGGAACATAATATAGTGCGTGGAAGAATAAAATGAAGGCGTTCCTAAGATCCAGAGATCCTCTGGAATGAGATGTTGTGGAAAGAGGAATCAACCCAAAGGAAGTTTCAGCTTCAGACAAGGGAAAAGAAGTTCTAGATAAAGATGTAAAGGATTCCAACCAAGCAGAAATTACCATGAGACAAGCTCTTGATGCAAAAGTTATTTATTCTTTATACTGCATCTTGTTTCTTGCTGAATATAATATAATTTCTTCATGTGAAACGGCTAAAAAAGTCTGGGATAGGTTTCATGTCACATATGAAGGAACTGATTAGGTAAAGGAAACAAAAATAAACATCTTACTTTACCAATATGAATCTTTCAAAATGAAGCCTGGAGAGTCTATTGGAGATATGTTTAGCCGTTTTATGAAAATTGTAAATGGATTAGCATATGAAGGTCAACTAATTTCTGCTCCAACGTAGGTCAACAAACTACTGCGAGGACCTTCAAAGGATTGGAACCATGTGAAGACATCAATTCGAGAGATACAAAGGATCATGCTTCATTCTGTTGATGAGTTGATAGGCACTCTTCAATCATATAAAGTGGAACAGATCAATGACAAAGAGGATCCAAAAGGTAAAAAGTCAATTGCACTTAAGTCTAATGTTGATTCTGATGATACAGACATAAATGATGACATGGATGACGAGGAGCTAGCTCTTATGATAAAGAATTTTAGAAAGCTGAATAGGAAAGGAATGAGATTGAATTGGAAAAAATAAGCAAGCAAAATTCCCAGAAAAGATAGATGAAAAATGTTGAAACAAGCAAGGATGTAATTTGCTTTAAAGTGTAAGAAGAAGGGAGACATCAATCCCAACTGTCCCTTGCTAAAAAAGAAGAAAGGAAAGTATGAAAAATACAATAAAACTTTTAAAGCAGAAATCTGGAGGGACACATAATGTGAGGAAAGTGAAGAAGAGTTTGCAAATATCTATTTGATGGCTCACTCAGAATCAAACTCAGAGTCATACTCAAACACAGACTCAGAATCTAACAAGGAAATCTGAAAGTTATTTGAAAATTCCTATTAAAGTTTCTAAGTATATTGATGAATTCTGCTTCAACCTGAAATCTGAAAGTGCTATTACAAACACCTAGAGAGGGGTAAATAGGTGTTCAAAATAACCTTGGCAAATAAATGCGGAATAAAATAAATTTCGAGTAAAGTCTGAATAATGATAAGAGTTTGACAAAAGAGCCACCAGACTTCTGGTAGATGTTTAGAATCTATTATGCAATAGGACATACTTCTAAAATAACTTGCAAGTATGCAACAAACTTAAATAAGAATAGTTAAGGAAAGAGAATGTTGCACACGGAATTTATAGTGGTTCGGCTTAGAACAAGCCTACGTCCACTCTCCCACGTTAACAGCCTTTTGGCTGGATTCCACTATGTGATCAACAAGAGATTACAACTTTGAGTGCAAACACTCAGTGATAGATCAGACTATCTCACTAAGTCACTCTTTTGGTATTTCTCTCACGGTCACAAACGTTTAAGCTCACTAAAGAAAAGTATGATCAAAGTTTGCTAAGACTTTAGAATTATAAATTCTATGCTTCGTCTCTTACTTGCTCATCGGTCCTTGATCTCCTTAAATACTCATTCACTTCTAAACTAGCCATTTGATAATATTTAGATGATCATCTTCCAATCTACCCATTGGACAGATCTGTATCTAGAAGATTTAGTAGCTGTTGAGCGACAGAAGTAGAATCCTAAATTGATTTTGATTGCTCATACAAACAGAATATTGGTTTTCATAAGTAAAGTTTTTTCGTTTAGAAAGTTATTGTCTTCATGATCTAATTGTCAATCAATTAGATTGAATCAATCAAATCTATCTTGATGTAGAATCCAAACTTGATCACTAGCCGGGTTTATGTCACGTTCTATCAAGTTGTTTCATTTTGAACATGCTTCCTTCTGAATATGCTATGTTCTGAACATATGTCTCATTCTAGACTTGTGTATCGTTTTGGACTTGTGTCTCATTCTAGACATGTGTCTTGTTCTGGACTTGTGTCTCGTTCTAGATGTAAAGTTTGAGAATATTGTCTGAAGTAGAGTTTGAGTATCTTTCGTCTGAAATAGACTTCACAATCTGGATGTAAGTCTGAACATAAGTCTGAACATATTTTGCTTCTGAACATATTTAGCCTTAAGGTCTGGATACAGTCTGAATAAGTTTAGCTTCAACATATAGTCTATCTTTTGGTTTTTTCAAGTATAGATTTCGACAATATCCTTTACATGTTCTATCATATGCATGGTCTATTACTCAACCATTAAACACATTAGTAGCATTTGATTTATTTTGTCATCTTCAAAACATCATAAGGGATTTCCCTAACAAAATCCTTTCTTAAAAGGATTTTCGAACTAAAGAAGGAAAATTTAAAGCTTAGGCAACAGGATAATTATTGGAGAGAAATGTTTGAGAGTATGAAAAATGATTTTTAAGGTTTGAAAGAAAATATTGATTCTCTTTCAAAAGAAAATAAATGTTTGAAAAAGGAGATTTCAGATATTTCTACAAAATTTTCCAAAGGATAAAAAACTTTAGAGAAAATCCTTTTAGCTCAAATACCTTATTTTAACAAATTTAGTTTGGGTCTGACTAATGATAGTACTCTTTCAATCAATTTTCCTAAAGTTAAAGAGAGACTTAGATAAAGACCTCCAAAATCTTCTTACAAAAATTATTTTCAAAAAGTTTTTTTGAAACTTGTTGGCTGGAATGCTCTTAAATGTTCTAAGTATAATAGCTCATATATTTTGAGAATGAATGTCCTAAAGTTTGGAAAATTGTTAAAAAGGATTGGGCAAAGGCTTTCTTTAAAACTAACTCATTAGGACTCAAGAAAATTTGGGTACCAAAGAAAATTTGAGATTTCTTTCTGACTGTAGGTTGTTGTTAAAAGGAAAAGTAAATGATACTTGAACAGTAGCTGTTCTAGACATATGAACGGAGATTCAAGTAGCTTCATAAAACTAGAAAAACAAAAAAGGAGGAAATGTTTTATTTGGTGGGAACAGTAGAGGAAAAATTATTGTGCATGGAATAGTGATGATTGGAAGTTTAATCATCAATAATGTTTCATTGGTAAAAGGTTTGAATTATAATCTTTTGAGCATAAGCCAGCTATGTTATACAAGATTCAGAATCAGTTTCCAAGAAGATGTCTATTCTAGAGTTAGTCAAGACTTGTCTTAATCCTTCACTAGGCGAAGACATGGCAATATTTATCTTATGGACATAAGTTCAGAGAGCTCTCAATGTCTTATTTCAATTCAAGATGAAGTATATCTTTGGCATCGCAAGTTTGGACATATGAGTATTGTAACGACCCTGATTCCATCTCCAGGGTCTCGAGCAACAAGGGTTATTTTTAGACGTCCTAGGCGTGTCGCCATCTTGTTTCTTTTTTTTATCTTTTCATTAAGCACATGTGGAAGCGTACATATAACACCCAAACAACATCAAGTAGCTAGGAAAACAACCATTTGCAAACATATAACTACATCAGTTACATTTACAAACCATTCTATCTCGAGCCGATATATTTATAACCACTCATCTTCAAAAGGCCAGGATAAACCATAGCCCCTCCTCTTCAATTATTGATGCCAATCTCATGATTAAGTCTAAATAACGAGTTGGCCTTTCTAGTCTCCTTAGTTGGCACCTATGCTTATTCGTGTTTGATTGTGATTGGTCCATCTATTTACTCACCCTCCAAGGCTCACTTTAGGCTTATGATGTACCTATGGCCCTGGGGACACATAAGTCCCTTGATGCCTAATGTCTTCTCTTGATTGGCTGGCCTTTGCCTTTGTTCACCAAGGCTATCCTTTCGGCTCATCATAATCTAAGATTCTAGTGGACACCTAAGCTTACAAGTCACCGACTTCTTCTCCAAGGCAAATCTCAAGGCATCATTACCCAAATCTTCGAGTGGATAGCTAGGCTTATGAGGTGGAGATCTAATGACTTAGTGTCATCATTGAAGGCCTTGCTTGTCTCTATTTCAGTGTACCACATTAGCACTTAGCTCATTATTAAGGGGACAACTCATTATGGATAGGTAGCACTCTAAAAGATAGGGTGGCATCAAGGCTATAGGATAGCCATAATTAGTTTTAATGTGTCCTATTTTTATTGAAACACTTGGCTTGAATACTTTGCTTAATCCCCGTAGTAAATCCTTAGTAATCATGCCCACATCTAGAAAAATCTAGGTGGGATGATAAGTCAACCTCCTTCATGAAGAAGCTAGGGTGTTCTAGAGAATTCCATTTTGTCCTTTTCTTCCTCAAGAAGGTGGTCTAGAGAATTCCGTCATCTAAGTTGGCTTTGAGGCCGGAGAAGAGATCATTAGGTACATCTTTAAAAATTGAATCACATACGCGTGAGGTTCGGCCCTCACGTCCCATGCTTACCCGAATTGTTCCTTTGGACAGTCGGTCAACCTAAAGAGTTGGCTATCCTTCGGTCTCTTTAAGGCCAATCCTAAGGCTTCTGATGGTCTAGCACTAAGCCAAGGCACTCATGGACCTTAAAATTAATGATGGAATAGCTAGGATAATCCCCAAGCTCATTCTGGTCGGCACCCGATTTATCGATAAGGTTTGTGGTCAGTGCATTACCAATCCACGGTCGGACATCACCGACTTGAGATTCCATTCCGATCCCTTAGAAATAAATAGGGAATGATGCATTTTTGGAAAAGACAGTCGCATTTGATTAATTCAGATCTTTCGTGTATCTGTGCATAGCCGGGCGAAATCATCCCCAGCCAGAAACTGTGACGGGTCAAATTGACCCATGACCATCCATCGATCCAAAATCATCCCACGGCCAATCCTCATGATCAAAACGTCATCTTATGATCTAGTGATCCTATATAATCGATATGGTTGGTAGAAAATTCACGGCTGACACCTCGACCAATTCGTGACCGATCGATCGGTCAATCGGTCGGTCAGTCGATTGGACCATGACTAATCCGTGATTCCTTGCCAATTGAACCGATCGATCCATGACTAATGGCCCATGATCGATCTTCTTAGGACCTTATGGCAAATCCTTACGGGCTCGGAATCGAGGATGTTACAAGTATGAAACAGATTGCTAAACTTTCAACTAAGAAGCTGGTTTGAGGTCTTTCCAAAATGGTTTACCAGAAGTCTGAGTTGTGTACTCCATGTATCTTGGGAAAACAAGTCAAAAGCTTTTTTAAAACTGTAAATCAATTTTCTACTAATCGCGTCTAACAACTTTGTCATATGGATCTCTTTTGACCAACTAGAACATAGAGTATTGGTAGTAAGAAATATTATTTGGTAGTTATGGATAATTATTCAAGATTTACTTGGGTCTTCTTCTTGGCAAATAAAACTGAAATTTTCTCATTTTTTTCAAAGTTTGATAAGAAAGTTTAGAACGAGAAAGGTTATGTCATTTCAAGCATAAAAACTAATCATGGGAAAGAATTTGGAAATCAAGACTTAGCAAATTTTTGTGATGAGAATGGTCTTCAGCATGTTTTCTCCTCTCCATACACTCCAGAACAAAATGGAGTTGCAGGAAGGAAAAATAGATCACTATAGGAGATGGCCAAAACTCTGCTGATAGAAAGTAAAGTCTTTTATCATTTTTGGGCAGAAGCAATCTCTATTGCCTATATATAATTAACAAGGTATTTTTAAGGCCCATCCTAGAGAAGACCCCTTATGAAGTGTATAAAGGGAAGAAGCCAAATATCTATTATTTTCATATGTTTGGTTGCAAGTGCTTTATTTTGAAGAATGGAAATGATTGGCCTAGAAAATTTGAAGAAAGATCGGATGAATAAATATTTCTTGGTTACTCTACTTCAAGCAAAGCCTACAGGGTCTTCAACAAGAATACACAAATTGTCGAAAAATCCATGAATGTCAGATTTCAGGAAAGTATTCAAAACCAACAAGATTAGACTTAACTTGAAGAGTCTGAACTATTTTTAGACTTAATCAAGTCTAATTCCCCCAAGGAACTTCAATCTTCTGGTGATCAAAGTCAAGTAGAACAAAAGTCATCCAAGAAAATTGACGATCAGCAAATCCTTACAAGAAATGACAAACCTAATAGCAACAAGAAGCATAAATCAAAACATCCTAAAGAACTCATCATTAGCAATATAGAAGAAGGAATCCATACCATATCCAAAGCAAAAGGAGACTCAAGTGCACTAGCACTGATTTATGAAATAAAACCTTAATTAGTAGAAGAAGCGTTATCTGACAAAAGCTGGATAGAAGCAATGTAGGAAGAACTTAGATAATTCAGTATTAACAATGTCTGGGAGCTAGTTCCAAAACCAAAAGGGAAATTTATGATTGGAATAAATTGGGTGTTCAGAAACAAAATGGATGAAAAGGGTAAAGTAACCAGGAACAAAACAAGGCTTGTTGCAAAAGGCTATACGCAAGAGGAAGGAATAGACTATGATGAGACATATGCACCTGTAGCCAGCTTATTCCAGATGGATGTCAAGAGTGCTTTCCTAAATGGATTCATACAAGAAGAAGTCTATGTGGAAAACCACTAAGATTGATGATCCCAAAAAATTATACATTATCTATAGATTGAAGAAGGAGTTGTATGGTTTGAAACAGACACCTCGAGCTTGATACGAGAGATTGAGTAAGTTCTTGGTAAGCAATGGTTTTAAGAAAAGAATGGTTGACACAACCTTGTTTATCAAAAAGAGAAAAAAAAAGAGTTTCTACTTGTTCAAATATATGTAGATGATATAATTTTTGGGTCTTCTAATGAAAATTTGTGCAAGAAATTCTCAAAGTCTATGTAGGGAGAATTCGAAATGAGCATGATGGGTGAATTAACGACATGCGGACTCCTAGAGTGCCATAACTTGGCAAAAATTGACACTTAAGTGCCATAACTTACGAAAGGTACACTTAAGTGCCAAAATCGGAGTAAAATGGATCACTTGAGTGCCAATCCGGCCAAAGTCCGGCAAAAATGCCGATGTGGCATTTTTCCAGCGAAGAGAGCCAAAAACGACGCCATTTTGCATACTGATGTGGCCAAATAATGCAAAAACGGCATCGTTTTGGGCTGACGTGATAAAAAAATAATATAAAAATTAATTAAATTAAATTTAGTTAAAATATTTAAAATTGATAATTTTAAAATTAATTTTAGTTAAAATATAAAAAAATAATTGAAAATTTTTAAAAAATTTTAAAAAAGGAAAAGAGGGGAGGTGGCTAAGGAATCGGCCCTCGAGCCATCACCGCCTCCGCCGTTGGGAAGAGTTGGCGACGGTGGGTGGAGGGTCGGGCCGGGGTCGTCGGGCCCTAGCTAGGGGCCGGCGACCCACTAGGCCCGACGACCCCGTCGACCGGTGGTGAGGGCTCGCGAGCCCTCGCCCTAGATCGGGGTGAGGGTCATAGCCCTTGCCTAGATCCGGTGAGGGTCGATGGCCCTCGCTCGGCCGAGCCAAGGGCTGCGACCCTCGCCGGATCTGGGGGGCTGGCCGCCAACCCGCCAGCCCTCGCCAAATCTGGGTGAGGGCTGCGACCTCACTGCCGATCGGCCGGGGTCGCCGGCCCTGGCTAGGGCTCGGCGACCTCAACCGACCCTCCCCCGCCATCGCCGCCCTTCCCGGTGGCGGCTTATGGCCGATCCCTTAGCCGCCTCCCCCATTTCCTTTTTTTAATTTTTTTTAATTTTTTTAATTTTTTTAATTTTTTAAAATTTTTAAAATTTTAAAATTATTTTAAAAATATTTTAACTAAAATTAATTTTAAATTAAATTAAATTAATTTTTATATTATTTTTTTTACCACGTCGCTCAAAATGACGCCGTTTTTTGTATTATTTGGCCACGTCAGTGTGCAAAACGGCATCGCTTTGGGCTCGCTTCGCCGGAAAAATGCCACGTCGGTGTTTTGGCCGGACTATGGCCGGAGTGGCACTTAAGTGATCCGTTTTTCTTCGAATGTGGCACTTAAATGTACCTTTTGTAAGTTATGGCACTTGAAGTGTTCTTTTACCATGAATTAACCTTCTTTCTAGGTTTGCAAGTCAGAGGATCAAAGAAAGGAACTTTCATTTATCAATAGAAATATGCCAGAGATGTTATCAAGGGTTTGGGATGGAAAACTACAAGAAGACTAAGACTCCTATGAGAGTGAGTGTAGAATAGGCATAGAGTAGGACTGACCAAAAAAAAAAAAAAAGTTCTTCCGAACTTGACGAGGACAAAGATGGAAAGAAAGTTGACCAAAAGACATACAGAAGCATGATTAGTTCTCTTCTCTATCTCACTGCCTCTCAACCTCATATTCTATTCAATGTATACATGTATCCTAGATTCCAAGCTGACCCAAGAGAGTTTCATCTTAGTGCTATCAAACATATCATCAAATATATTATGACTTATCCAAAGTTAGATCTATGGTATCCAAAAGGAGGAGACTTCACTTTACTTGGTTACTTTGATGTTGATCTAGCTGGTTGTAAAGTTGATAGGAAAAGTACTTTAGGAACATGTCAACTATTAGGACAAACGTTAGTGTCCTAGTTCTCAAAGAAGTGGAACACTGTGGCACTCTCAATAGCAGAAACAAAATATGTTGCTCTAGGAAGTTGCTCTTCATAGATTCTCTAGATCAAGCAACAATTAAGGAACTTTGGAATAGAAGAACCTTGCATTGAAACCAGATGTGACAATACAAGTGTGATTAATCTTACCAAGATTATCATCCTTCATTCAAGGGCAAAATGGTGAAATCAATGTTCAATTCATTGATTCAAAGAATCAACTTGGCAGATATCTTCACCAAGCCATTGGAGAAAGGTTTATTTGAGTGAATCCGTGAAAAGCTGAATATTACTCTTGCAATTGGCTAATGTCTATGGATGTGCAGACTCATTAGTTCAACAAATGGAAGATACATCCTTCTGAAATTCTTCCAGACTTAGGTAGTTTTAATTCAAATTTTGGCGCATAAGTTTCTTTCCTTCTTAAACAGGTACAATTATTCTTGAATTATTACTTGCCTTTTATATTTTTGGAAATTGTCATATCTCTGCTGATTCTTCGAAATTCATTTAAAAAAAATTATTGATAGTTATATTTTTTTAAAATTTTTAAACGAAACTTTCTTTTTATGACGGTTCAGTTTCATTAAATAAAATCCTCAACTTCTTTTTCCAGATAACCAGACTAACTTCAAACCCTAATCTTATTCTCAAACCCTCACTTCTCTTGATTTTCTCTCACATCCTTTGCAAAAGTTCCCACCCGATCAAATATGAACATGTCATCGAAGTCTTCCAAGTCTACTTCGATGTCTTATCAAAGGAAATCCTTTTGTATTGCTAGTCGCGAGCCTTGGTTTGTCCTTAAAGGTCCGATGCAATTTGATCTCACTAGGGATGATTTGCCTCAAAGCTCGACAAGCCAATCAGTGGAAGAGGATGTTACTGAGGAAGCAACTTCTATTTCAATAAGAAAGCCTATGGTACTTCTAAAGCATTATGAGTTTTTGAAAAAGGGAGGAAGTTCCATGGATTTCATAAGTTCTTTCTTGAAAGAAAATGGCTACGAAAATGAAACCCTGTTTTTGAGAGCCATAGAGAACTTAGGGTTGGTAGAGGTTGGAAGAGCGAAAAAGGAATTCTTGAATTTTCCTGTTGATCCTCGCTTTGGCATAGAGGGTCAGATTGAGAACAAGAAGGGAGACGATGATGATAGGGTTTTCAAAAATTTTCAACCAAAAATGGGTGTTGTTGCAGAAATCGTTGGAGAAAAAAAGATGTTGTTTCGATCAAAGGACCATAATAAAGTTTTCACTCAGATGCTGAACAGTGGGGTCATCAACCCTCGTACCATGGGTTTTGATTTTCTGGATTCCATCAAGGTGAACTTGAAAGAAAAGTTTGCCAAGCTTCAAATGGAGATGTTCTGTGTGGAGACATCCGATGCCTACCTTGAATCGATAGCTTACTTTTATTCCAACCTGTCTATCTTGGATCCCAGTCACATTCAATTTACAATGATTGATAGAGTGTTTGATGTTGATGTTAATCTTTTGGTTGACATTCTAGGGGTAGAGAGGAGTGGATTCTTGCCCATTAATGTGTCAAACGAGCAGGTCACCAAGTTTTTGGTGAGGGATAGGATTCCTAGGGGAAGCATTACTTACTCTAGAATGTCTACTTCTAATATTTTACTGCACAAAATCATCATCAACTGCATCAGACCCAAGGCTGTTTAAAAAACTTATGTTTCCAAATTTGAAGGAAAAATGATGTGGATCATCTGCAATGGTGTTGCTTTCTCACTCCCTCACACAATCCTACTACACATGTACATAATTGTCATGAAGGGGAAGGGACAACTACCATATAAGGCATTGGTAACCATAAATGAAAGGGAAGGGACAACACTTTCAAATTCAACTGCCATCCAAGTTTGGCTCCAGAACCATTGTCCCCATGCAAATTAGACTGAACATGATCTCAAAAATGAGATTACAGGATCTCTTTGGAGCCTTGACACTTCTGAAGAAGGAATCTACAAGCAAAGCCAAGCTAAGATCTTCTGCTAAGAAGAAGCGCAAAGGAAAAAGCGTCGTCTCAAGGACACCGAAAAGAAAATGACATATTCTTCTCCAGGATGAAGAAGAGGAAGATGATGAAGACGAGACCATCTCTGCTATTGCCTTACGTGATCTTGGAGGTATAGCTGATTCTGAGGAAGATGAAAGGATGAAAGCAAGAAAGAATGAGAAGAAGAAAGTGATGGTGAAGAAACTAAAATGAAAGAGAGTGAGGATGATGACTCAGATCATGAAGAAGGAGATGTCGATGTGAACAAGGAACAAGAGGACACTAACAAGGAAGGAGAAGATACAAGGGAAATTGATGCCCAAGATGTTGGGGAGATGGGAACTGGTAGACAAACCCATGCTGGCAGAGAAGGAGTTCGGGAAGGAGAAGTTATTTCTCAAACTAAAGCCACCAAGACAGGGAGAGTAGGTGAGAAAACTCCTCTTATTGAACCACCTGCTAGTGATGGCATCAGTTGATCTCCTCTAGATGTTGAAGATATTTATGCATCTCATTTCCTTGAAGTCTAACCTAAGGGTTTGGACAAAGAAGCTAATGTTCAGGGGGAGCAACAAATTTCACACGATTAGGTCGATGTTCCTTCACCTCTGGATACTAGTCTGGATACTCCACTAGTATAATTTGCAGAAATTAGTGCCTAAATAGAACTAGAATCCAACTATCCTTAGATAGTAGAACTCCCCTTGGAGATTAAGGCACAACAATATGCGATGAAGTTTGAAATCCAAAAGTTGCATGTTGCTCTCGGTACTACCTCAGAGTCTCTCATAGGAAAAGTACAATCTCTTGATGATCAAGTCCAAACTTTAAATCAGCAAGCATCTCCGCGAAATCTGGCAAAAGTTGAGATTGTTTATCGTTAGTGCTTGACTAAACTTGAGGAGACCATGCAAACCTTGGATGATTTCTGACTTGTTCGTGTTCCTAGACAACCCTGATCCTTCTCAACCCAACCTCTTTTAATGCTTATCTGATTTTCTCTTTTTGTTGTTGACAAAAATGAGGAGAGTGTTTTGTATTTTAAAGCTTTAACTTGGTGCATTGTGTTTGACTTGTGTTTGAATTTTTATTTACTGATGTGGTTTATGCAGACTTTTGATTGATGTGTTTGGTGAATGCAGACTGTGTGTTTTGTGCAAGACTTTGTTGTGTTTACTATTTGTTATCTCTATCGATTATCCCGTGCTGCTAAAGTCTTGTTTTCTAGGATAACTTTCATACTATGCTTAAATCTGTATGAAAGTTTTGTTATCATAAAAAATGGGGAGATTGTTGAGAAAACTCCTATTATGTTTTTGAAGTTGATAAATTTTTTTTGTTCTTACTCTTATTATGAAGAATACTAGACTTCTATAGTCATATCGTAGACTCTTGTCAATGTCTATTTATTGCAGAAGTCTTTCCCACTTTGATGTGATCTAGATTGAAACCAAGTCCAGAACGAAAATATAATTAGACTCAGGATTGTTGATCTTACGACAAGGATCTAGTATGAACGTTATAGAGATATATCTTTAATATTTGGCTTTTTGATGAAGAATCTCACTGACCTTTTATAGATATATTGATGGAATCAATCATGAATTGATAAAATCAATCTTTAATATAAGTTCCTTTTTGGGAAGCATCTCCTTATGGAAATCTAGATTCTGATTGTATTGGTGACCAGAATTATCGGATTTTTATTTGAATCTTCAAACAGTTACAAGATTTCCTTAATCGATTATGTCCAACGAATTGATTGGAAGAAATTCCTCTAAAGAATGCCAATGGCTAGAGAGGCATAGAGGAGTATTTAAGAAGGTCATTCAGTCCATTTGAGATAGTGCATGAGAATTGAAATTCCAAAGTTTGAGGCCTTTCCAACCACTTATTCTTCAATGACAATGCTTACAAATTATATTCAAGAGAGAAAAACAAAAGAAAAGTGACTTAGTGAGAGAAAAAGAAATCTTCTACTAAGTGTTTGCACTCGAACCATTGTACTTCTTTGTTGATGCTTTAGTGAATTTCAACCATAAGGCTGTCAGCGTGGGAAAGTGGACTTAGGCTTAATCTAAGCTAAACTAATAAAAATTTCGTGTGCAATTTTCTATTCCTTTAACTCTTTTCAGCTTTATTCGTAGCAATCTTCTTCTAAACTTCTCAAATTTCTAAACCATCTTTATTTGAGTCTAAATTTACTTAAGAAGTCTAGCGGCAATTTTAGTCAAATTTTGACTCTTGCTCAGACTTTGCTTGCAATATAACTTATTTTGCATTTATTTGCTTATTTCTTTAAAACACCTATTCACCCCTATTCTAGGTGGTAATATTAGCATTTTCACTAGGTTATCCTTAAATCTTGTCTTTTAGGTTCTAGGTTATCCTTAAACCTTACTTTTTAGATTCTAGGTTATCCTTAAACCTTGTCTTTAAGTTCTAGGTTATCCAAAAACCTTGACTTTAGGTTTTAGGTTATCGTTAAACGTTATCTTTTAGGTTTCAGGTTATCCTTAAACCTTATCTTTAGGTTCTAGGTTATCCTTAAACATTGTCTTTAGGTTCTAGGTTATTTATAAACCTTGACTTAGGGTTTTAGGTCATCCTTAAACCTTATATTTATGTTTTGGGTTATCCATAAACCTTGACTTACGTTCTAGGTTATCCATAAACCTTGTCTCTTAAGGATCTAGGTGATTCTTAAAACTTGTCTTTAGGTTAGTAGTTATCCTTAAACCATTCCTTTTTTTCATTTAGTGATTTCATTTCATTCATTTCATTCCAGGAGGGAGAGACAAAGTGAATAAACTCCAACAAGAGTTTAGATACATTGATGGACAAAGGTAAGTGTCAGGTACGTCCCTAATCAAATATCATTTCTTATCTTTTTCTATTTTCAAAGTGGAGTCGACTAAAAATTGCAGGTATCAATTTTATCTTCGAGTGGAACCCCTTCAAATGCCTACTCAAAGAAGGGCAACTATTGACACTTGATTTTTAGTTGACGTGTCATTAAAAGGTAAAAAATTGAGAATTAGGTTTTTGATCGCGATAGATGTCACGCCCCGAACCCCGAGCGCGCGCACATCCCATTGCAGTCGATCAAATATGCGACATCCCAAGATCTGTCGCTGACCCATTCAGTTTATTACGCATGCGGAAGCGAAAGAAATCCCCTGACTACATTTAACTTAGGATAGAAAAGCAGGCAATCAAAACCACAACATAACACTTTCATAATTCAATAGAATTACAAATGAAGGCCTACAACCAAAAGTCTACAGAAGACTAGCTCTTAAAAAGAAACTGTCCTATGACCTATAAGTCGGACACGTTCTCCAATTCTTATGACTTCACCTCTGCAACTCCTCAAGGCCAACCAAAGTTATATGCCCGCTCCGTCCACCAGGGACCTGAAATTTTAATCCCCAAATTGGGATGAGATAATGTCTCAGCAAGTTCAACCCCCTAAACCCCTATTAGAAAGAAAATACACCCCAGAGTGACCTAGCCACAACATCAAGAAGACTTACCTCGCATTAGTCTTCATTTGCAGATTAGCACAATTTATATAATTCAACCACGTGCTATTATGATAATCAAACAACTGTGACACAATTACATTATCAGAACAATTCAACCACTTGGATCGTCTCAACGATCAATCGACTCGGCCGATTACATGTCATTCTAGCAATCAATTATTGCTTCCAATCACAACCCTATCGGAAGGTTTGATAACCAGTGGCAATCACGGCCCCACTCGGCACGACCTTCATTTACGTGGTAGATCTCGGCTCGATCGGCATGACCTCTAATAGGTGGTCAATCACGGCCTTACTGGACACGACCTCTCATAGGTGGTCCATCACGGCCTCACTGAGCACGACCTCTCATAGGTGGTTTATCGCGGCCATATTAGGCACGACCTCTAATAAGTGGTTAATTGCGGCCATATTAAGCACGACCTCTAATAGGTGGTCATTCTCGGCCAATCTCCCATCAATTTCCACACTTAGGATTTTATAAAGAATTCCTATTTATCGCAATCACACTCAATTTGCCATAACCAATAATCAATTTCAAATTCTAAATGCACATCAGTGATTGGTACGAAATTGTGAACAACCGGGGTAAAAAAATAAATTTTCCGTTTTTTTTAAATAATGATATTTTAATAATTTTGGATTATAATATAATATTATATTTTCCATAATTTCGAAGCAATTAAATAATTCAAAACTAAAATCCTTTTATGTCACATCAAGGCCTAACTTTAAATAACTTCTTTTAACCTTTAAGTTAAACACACTTTAACATAAACCAACCTCTTAATCCAATTTATAATTAAATACACTAATCCACTTACTTAATTTAAACTAAGCACACTTAGGGCATCATTAACACTATAATCAAGGTTTAGTGAGTTAAACTCACCGGATTAGCGAGCCGAGTGGACCAAAACGACAGGGACGACGCGAGGATCGACTTTCCTCAAGGCGGGCCAAGCATCCGGGCTCGGGAAGACGGCCAAAACGGGCCAAACACCCACTGCCATACCTATTTTCTGCAACTACTGATTTGGGGCTGAGAAGGGTGGATCCGGTGTCGATTCGGGTCGAAATGGGTGGAGGAAGACCGGCGGATGGCGGTAGCTCGTCGGTGGCTCGGACGGTGGCAGACGATGGCCAGGCGGGCCTCCAGCGGCCTTGACGATGACGAACGGGCGGCTGGACGGTGGAGGGACGACGGCTGGTGGCGGACGAAGCAAGAACGGGAGGGGTGGAGCAGCTCGCGTGTGGACGGGTGGCGACGGCGAACGGCGTGCGGTGGTGGTGAACGACGGAGGCGTGTGACCTTTTTGGCTCCGCTGGTCTGCTCGGTTCTGTCCAGCAGCAAGAAGAAGAAGGTGGAGGAGGGAGGCAACGCGAGAGAGAGGAAGAAGAGAGGGAGGAGAGAGAAGGAGGGGACCCTTTTTATTTTCTTTTTCTCTTTCTTTTATCCAACAAAAATGGCCCACCATGACCTAGGATGACATCACACTCCACTATCTCCCACAACCTTATTCCAATGGTTGCAATTCCATTTTCCGCCGGGGCATAAAACTTTGTACATCAATTCCTTCAATTCCAATCAATTCTCTCCCAATTGAATCAAATTGAAGTCTATAAAATTAATCCAATGTCACCACACTTCAATTCACATCTTTACTTATTCATAGAACCAACTTAAGTCCTAAAAGCAAGACCAAAGGCGGACCTACTAATTTCTCGAGCCAAATTAGCCATTCTCTGATTTAATCACTGAAAAATTTTGATTACATGAAAAATCTTCTAAAGATGAGTTAATATTCCTAAAATGATTTGTGACACATCCAGACTTCCAATTTCTGAATTCGATCTCAATTCCACGGTTAATTTCACTTTAGCACGATACTAGTGCGGCCTAACCTACCGGGTAGCCTTTAGAAATTCTCATGCATTTGACCTATGGTTGATCATCTCAAGCTATAATGTACATCTTTGAAAAATTGGCGACTTTTGGTTGTCGGGATAATCTCAAGATTTCAAATACGAACACAGGGTACCAAATCGACAGAAAAGTCGGTCTAGTGCCGATCGACAAGAGTTGTGCGATCTGGTGGAATCACCCACACTTGATCACATGCCTCCGTCGAGTCGACCTATCTCCGATCTCTAATTGATTTTTAATTGTGCCTAATGACCCTTGTAGATTAGCTCGGTCGAAAGTTTGCTTCCTGGTCAAATTCTCGAGTCCGATGCATTAGAAACTTTTAACGGCTTCACTCGATAGATTAGTTTCACATGAGTGGCCGACTCAAGGAAAAGAACTATATGCGTGCCAACGAAATACCCGTCTCAATTTATTGAAAATAGA
Source organism: Eucalyptus cladocalyx (assembly GCA_017140615.1). Taxonomy (NCBI): domain Eukaryota; kingdom Viridiplantae; phylum Streptophyta; class Magnoliopsida; order Myrtales; family Myrtaceae; genus Eucalyptus; species Eucalyptus cladocalyx. The sequence goes on along the minus strand of CM029516.1, from coordinate 7,253,808 downwards.
ATTGGAAAATCGGGATGTCACAACTTTTCCCCTTTTATAAAAATTTCATTCTCAAAATTTAAACCTTTACCAATTCTTAAACAAAAAGTTGGGGGTACCGTCGTCTCATATAATTTTCTCTTTCTCAGGTCGCTCCTTCTGTACCAATGCTGCCAGATCACTGCTATCTTGCCCCAAACCACTTCAGATCCAAAATACTAAACACTTGCCCACTTAGAATTTCAAAGGTCTTCAACACAAAATTTGCGAAGCTAAATTGGCGATTCTGAGTGGTCTCAAGACTGTCTCTGCTAACTGCGACTGAATAACTGATTTCTGAACCAACTCTGGACCTGCGATCTCATCTCAACCAACTTAAGTCCTGAACACTCTGCTCTGCACTGATTAAAAGAAACTATCTGACTGATCTGCTGAAACTAGAACCTCTGGTCAAGATCTGATATAACTCTGACACTGATCTCGACAACTGCAATCACTGATTACTGTACTGACCCTGGCCTGATCTTTCTTTCCCTGACTTCATCTCGGCAATTGAAATTCTGCACTCTCTGCTATGCACTGCTTAAGAAAGAACCATCTGAAACCTCTGCAAACTTGGAACATTTGATTTAGATTTGAAATACAATTCATCCCCGGCACTCCATGCAGATGATTTATATGATATACACACACTTCGGTATACATATTATAATCGAGATCTTTTCATGCTGCACTAAGGTGAGTTGACTTTGTTAATCTATCGACACAACTCCATAAGGAATCAATACTCTTCCCAACTCCTTAATAACTTGTCATAACATTCCCTAGTGTTATACTTACATTCCCACACAGAACTCTCTCAAGTGCTTAAAAAAAGCTTTCATGGCTTACATTACCACATTCTCTCTTACTGATACATTCAACACTTACAACTTATTAGGTGATATCCATCTTCATGCCAATCTACCCATCCCGATGATGTAGATTCTGATTCACCTTCGTACTATCTGGACAACGCTGAAGTTGCTACAATGAGCTTCCCGTAAAATCCCTTCTTTAATCTCTATATCGTCAATTACACACAATTGTCCTCAGAACCTTAGCATTCTGCCTTCGAAAATCTGAAAATCAATCTCTCTCTCATCTGCATTCTCTTATAGAATCTTCTGAATTTCCGAATCTATCCACTGAAGTGTTTTGATTCTAATTTGAACTTTCAGCTCAATTCTGAAGGTGGTCATAAGATTCAAAAGGTGGCATACCTTAGATTTAAAAACCGAATTTCGAACTTTCTCAAATAAGATCCAATCCTTGAGTACCAACTGTGCAATTAAGGACTCTTGACTCAGTGCATCTGCGACTTTGCTCACCTTTCTAGAGTGATACAAAATATCATAGTCATAATCCTTAATGAGTTCCATCCAGCGATGCTGTCTCATATTCCACTCTTGAGGTCTCAACTGACGGGACACATATGCAACAACACTATCCTGCTGTATCAACATACAACCCAATCCTTTAAACGATGCGTCACTGTAGATCTCATCACTTCTAGGACCAGATGGAATAGTCAGCACGAGTGCGGTAGTCAGCTCTTGCTTAAGCTCTTGAAAACTACACTCGCACTTACCTGTCCATGCGAACTTCTCTTCCTTTCTCAGTAGTCTTGCCAACGGTAACGTTAACGCTGAAAACCCTTCTACGAACTGTCTAAAATATTTTGTTAATCCTCAGAAACTTCCGATCTTTATCATTGTAGTCAATATCGGCCAACTGATCACTGCTTTAATCTCAGACGAGGTGGAGATTTCTTCTCCTGAAATCACATGACCTAGGAACACAACATGAGTCATCCAAAACTCGCATCTACTAAGTTTATTGTAAAATCCAAAAGCACTTAAGGTTTGAAGTACCACCCCTAAATGTCTCCCATGCTCCTCAGCACTCTTTGAATGCGCTAGGATAACTTCAATGAATACAATCACAACTGATTCAAGTACCCTTAAACATTCTGCTCATTAGACCCAAACAAATATCTATGGTGTCCATCAAACCACACGGTATTACATTGAACTCATAACTACCATATCGAGTTCGAGATGCTAAATTCGGTATATCTTTCTTCTTGATCCTCAACTGATGATACCCTGACCTCCAGTCGACTTTGAGGAACATCAATGTATAAACACAACGAACCAACTTTCTTCTTCACGAATAGAACAGGTGCTCCCTAAGGTTATGCATTGGAATGTATGAATCCCCTATCCAACAATTCCTGCATCTGCACCTTCATTTCTTTTAACTCAAGTAACACCATCCGGTAAGGAGCCTTAGGGATTGGCTCTGTTCTGGGTGCTAATTCAATCACGAACTCAATTTCTCTTTTTAACAGCAAATCTGACAATTATTCAGAAAATACCTTAAGAACTTCTGTACCATGGTTAAGTTCTCCATATTCAGCTCCTCAACTGATGCATCCATTACAGTTGCCATAAAGATTCAGTAACCAACAACCAGAACCAAGTAATCTTTAGCAATAAATAACGAGGATCGAAGTTCCTCTTCGACTTTCAGTGATTCAAAACTTTCGCACGCTAACTGAACAAGTTGAATTACATCACCACTACGATTCAAAATAGCAGAAAACTCCTTAAGCCAAACTTTTTTATAAATGACTTCCAAGTCATACTTAAGCAAACCCCTTTCAAGTACAACTATAGTCAGTTCATATTTCTATGACTTTATTACCACTCCGAAAATCCTACAACCTTCACTGAAAATTCTGCTACACTACTCTGATGAAATTTCCTCAAGAACATTTTCCCCTTGATTGATGCATGGTCGACCCATTCATGCTCTTCTAGCCATCCTAGTGGTGTCTTATCTAGGGGTGATCGGTTCCCGGTTCGGTTCGGTTCCACCCAAGAACAGGGAACCGGACCGGGAGGACCGGTTCCCACTTTTCTGGACCGTGGACCGGACCGGCTGGTCTTGGAACCGAGAACTGGACCGACCAACCGGTCCGGTCTGGTTCGGTCCGGTTCCAATGAACCATCACTTGTTTCATTTCATAAACCTCAGAGGATTGCCCCTGAATCAATGAATCAATTGGCAATTAAAATTTTCACAACTTGTGGAGAAAGAGAAAATGTACCAATTTTGACGATGGAAAGGCATTTGAGTGTTGAGCAAGGCCGAAGGCAAGGTTGTGAGAGGGGAAGGTGTCGACGTCAAGGCTTAAGCAACTTGATCGAAGCTAGGCATGAGGCGAGGCTGCGACTACGGGAGGCTGCGACTTACTGCTACATGCTTTGCATGACCTATTAGCAGACCCATTTAGAGACTAAACAACCAAGCAAACTCCAATGAGACCGCCACACCTATATCAAGTGAGATCATACTGAAACAAAAGCTACAAAAAGACAGCGATCTAAAACCGACGAAAGTGAAGCCGAGCAACGCACCTATGTCAGTCAGGAGGCAAACGTCACTCCAAAGAGTAGGAATGCACAGATCTCGGGCAAAGCATAAGAGGAAGAGAGCCAAGCGTAAATGCGCAGATCTCAGGCAAAGCAAAGGAGGAAGAGAGCCAAGCGTCAGAGCGAGCGAGGCGTCAAGGCGAGGCACTCGCCAAGCATTAGAGCGATCAAGGTGCTTGGGCGAGGAGCTCAAAGAAGGAAGAGAGCCGAGTGTCCAAGCAAGCGCGGTATGAGGCGAGACCTCGCGGATAGGCGCTCGGAGGAGGAAGAGAGCCGAGCGTCAGAGCGAGCGAGGAGTGAAGCGAGGCATCGGGGCAAGGCGCTCAGAGGAAGGAGAGAGCCGAGCATCCGAGGGAGCGAGGTGTGAGGCGAGACGTTGCGGCGAGGCACTCGGAGGAGGAAGAGAGCTGAGCATCCGAGGGAGCGAGGTGTGAGGTGAGACGTTGCAACGAGGCACTCGGAGGAAGAGAGCCGAGCATCGGCACGAGTGAGGCATGAGGTGAGGCATCGGGGGCGAGGCGTTGAGCGAGCAAGAGGGGAGGGGTTACGGTTTTGAGAGGGAAAGGCAAAGTGAGAATTGCCGCCGAATTGGATTGCAAAATTTGGGAAAATGAAAGTTGATGTGATGGCTACTGTAGATTAGAGTAGAAACTAAATAAAAGAAAGAGAGGGGTTAGGCTTACGAGAGGGAAAGGGAAAGTGAGAGTTGCAAAATTTGGAAAAGAAAATATGATGTGATGGTTACTGTAGAGGTTCAGAAACTAAAAAAAGGGGAGGGGTTAGCTTAAGAGTTACAAGAGGAAAAATGAATATGGCAATGGGTACTGCAGATTAGTTTAGAAACTAAAAATAAATAAATATATATAAATGGTCACTCCGGTCCGGTCGGTCCGGTCGGTTCGGTTCCGACCCCGAAACCAGGAACTGGACCAACCGGTCACCGGTTCCAAAAATAGAAACCTGAGACCGGACCAAGACCCTCTAGAACCGCCCGAAACCGACCGGTCCAGTCCGGTCCGGCCGGTTCCCGGTTTGGGCGGTTTCCGTTGAACACCCCTAGTCTTATCTGCAGTAACGGTACTTATGCTCTCATTAACTTACGCGGACAGTTCCTAACCTGACGGCTTTGCTAGCCATATTCAAATCATGCTCCCTTTTTACTTTGACACTGGGCGGACTCATACCTCCTTTCCACAAACTCGGCACACAATCAATTAATCCTCTACCTCCCATCAAGGAATATCATGCACCTTTCCTTGCATTGAGGTTCGTTCCAAGTACCCCACTAAATGGCTCGAAGCATGTTTCCTCTATTCTGTCTTATCAACGGCGGTGCAGAAACAGTTGTGACTCCATCTATCTATACGGAAAATATATGGTCAGCTAGTTGTATTGGCGACCCTTGCAACAAGTCTTTTCTCTCTTATAGCACAAAACGGATCCATGTCTTTTCTTACATACACGACACGCATCGATCGAGTTGAGCACTGACTTTCCAATTTTACTCTTCTGATTAGATGAAACAGGGCACCTTTCTTCTGACATCGGCCTTTCTCCCCAATCAACTTCCATCTCTGTCTAAATTGAACCTTGACTCAGATACGGTAGCTTGATCCTCAATCACCACTCCTGATTGGGCCTCAACAGGCATGGCAACAACAATAATCACAACACAAGCAGCGGTAGAAACAATAGCTACAGCGGCGGCTCGGTCCTGAGCTTACTAACCCAAAATGCTTTCCAAAGACTCTAGCGGCCAAACAATTCCGACGAAACTAGGATCATTCGATGTTGCTACACCCTTAGTACCGACTTACGGCGATACTCTCACAATCGTGCTGGTCTAAGTCTGCGCTCTACCTCGGGTACCAACTCTTGTCAGCATCCTACCCCGAGATACAGGTCCTATCGACCTCCTACAAGGAGTTCTCCACTCCTGGTCACTCATCCTACAGGCTCTTTATAGAAACCTGTTTTCTGATTCCAATATCAGGTTGAAATTTGAGTGACCCCACAAACAAACTACCAAACAACTATCAACCACATGCATCAGCATATTAAAAGCATTTCCTACTAACTATCCCATGACTCATCGCACTTTATCACTCTATACACAGACCATGCTTTGATACCACTTAAACGGGGATGTCACGCCTCGAACCCCGAGTGCGCGCACATCCCACTACATCCCATTGCGGTCGATCAAATATGCGACATCCCAAGATCCGTTGCTGACCCATTCAGTTTATTACGCATGCGGAAGCGAAACAAATCCCCTGACTACATTTAACTTGGGATAGAAAAGCAGGCAATCAAAACCACAACATAACACTTTCATAATTCAATAGAATTACAAATGAAGGCCTACAACCAAAAGTCTACAGAAGACTGGCTCTTAAAAAGGAACTGTCCTATGACCTACAAGTCGGACACATTTTCCAGTCCTTATGATTTCACCTCTGCAACTCCTCAAGGCCAACCAAAGTTATCTGCCCGCTCCGTCCACCAGAGACCTGAAATTTTAATCCCCAAACCGGGATGAGACAATGTCTCAGCAAGGTCAAACCCCTAAACCCTTATTAGAAAGAAAATACGCCCTAGAGTGACCTAGCCACAACATCAAGAAGACTTATCTCGCATTAGTCTTCATCTGCAGGTTAGCACAATTTATATAATTCAACCATGTGCCATTATGATAACCAAACAACTGTGACACAATCACATTATCAGAACAATTCAACCACTTGGATCCTCTCAGCGATTAATCAACTCGGCCGATTACATGTCATTCTAACAATCAATTATTGCTTCCAATCACAACCCTATCGGAAGGTTTGATAACCAGTGGCAATCACGGCTCCACTCGGTACGACCTTTATTTAAGTGGTAGATCTCAGCCCGATGGGCATGACCTCTAATAAGTGGTCAATTACGGCCTCACTGGGCACGACCTCTCATAGGTGGTCCATCATGGCCTCATTGGGCATGACCTCTCATAGGTGGTTAATCGCGGCCATATTAGGTACGACCTCTAATAGGTGGTTAATTGCGGCCATATTAGGCACGACCTCTAATAGGTGGTCATTCTTAGCCAATCTCCCATCAATTTCCACACTTAGGATTTTATAAAGAATTCCTATTTATCGCAATCACACTCAATTTGCCATAACCAATCATCAATTTCAAATTCTAAATGCACAGCAGCGATCGGTACGAAATTCTGAGCAACCGGGGTAAAAAAATAAAATTTCCATTTTTTTAAAATAATGATATTTTAATAATTTTGGATTATAATATAATATTATATTTTCTAGAATTTCGAAGGTATTAAATAATTCAAAACTATAATCCTTTTATGTCACATCAAGGCCTAACTTTAAATAACTTCTTTTAACCTTTAAGTTAAACACACTTTAACATAAACCAACCTCTTAATCCAATTTATAATTAAATACACTAATCCACTTACTTAATTTAAACTAAGCACACTTAGGGCATCATTAACACTCTAATAAAGGTTTAGTGAGTTAAACTCACCGGATTAGTGAGCCGAGTGGACCAAAATGATAGGAACGATGCGAGGATCGACTTTCCTCAAGGCGGCCTGAGCATCCGAGCTCGAGAAGGCGGCCAAAACGGGCCAAACACCCGCTGCCATACCCATTTTCTACAACTACTGATTTGGGGCTGAGAAGGGTGGATTCGGCGTCGATTCGGGTCGAAATGGGTGAAGGAAGACCGGTGGATGGTGGTAGCTCATCGGTGGCACACGATGGCCAGGCGGGCCTCCGGCGGCCTTGACGATGACGAACGGGCGGCTGGACGGTGGAGGGACGATGACTAGTGGCAGACGAAGCAAGAACAGGAGGGGTGGAGTAGCTCGCGTGCGGAAGGGTGGCGATGGCGAACGACGTGCGGCGGCGATGAACGGTGGAGGCATGCGACCTCTTTGGCTCCGCTGGTCTGCTCGGTTCCGTCCAGCAGCAAGAAGAAGAAGGTGGAGAAGGGAGGCGACGGGAGAGAGAGGAAGAAGGGAGGGAGGAGAGAGAAGGAGGGGACCCTTTTTATTTTCTTTTTCTCGAGCCTACTAATTTCTCGAGCCAAATTAGCCATTCTCTGATTTAATCACTAAAAAATGCTGATTACATGAAAAATCATCTGAAGATGAGTTAATATTCCTAAAATGATTTATGACACATCCAGACTTCCAATTTCTGAATTCGATCTCAATTCCACGGTTAATTTCACTTTGGTATGATACTAGTGTTGCCCAACCTACCGGGCAGCCTTTAGAAATTCTCATGCATTTGACCTATGGTTGATCATCTCAAGCCAAAATGTACATCTTTGAAACATTGGCGACTTTCAGTTGTCGGGGTATTCTCAAGGTTTCAAATACGAACACAGGGTACCAAATCGACAGAAAAGTCGGTCTAGTGCCGATCGACAAGAGTTGTGCGATATGGTGGAATCACCCACACTTGATCACATGCCTCCGTTGAGTCGACCTATTTCCGATCTCTAATTGATTTTTAATTGTGCCGTAATGACCCTTGTAGATTAGCTCGGTCGAAAGATCGCTTCCTGGTCGAATTCTCGAGTCCGATGCATTAGAAACTCTTAACGGCTTCACCCGATAGATTAGTTTTCACACGAGTGGCCGACTCAAGGAAAAGAACTATATGCGTGCCAACGAAATGTCAATCTCAATTTATTGAAAATAGAATTGGAAAATCAAGATGTCATAACGGAGCCCTATCTCTCTACTAAAAAGTGTCATTTTTTATTTCTTTCTTTTGCATTGTCATTTTTAAGTAATTTCTAGTTCATTTTTAAGACAAACCCGAAAAGTCAAACAGTTGACTTTCAAGTTGACCTTTTGGTCATCCTTTTGACCAAAAGTTAACCCTAGGTCTAAAATTAACATTTTACCCAAAAATATTCCATTTTGCTTTAATTTTACTTTTGTCAAATCAATTTCTTGAAAATTGAAAAATTTGACCAAAAAATCGACCTTTTAGGAAAAGTCGACTAAATGGTTGACTTTTGGTTAAACCTTTGACAAAAAAAAAAAAATTTGCACAAATACATTTCTTTTAATGTCAATTTGACTTTTGTGTTAACAATTTCACAAAATTCAATTAAAAACCTTGATTTTTGAATTTTTGAATTTTAGGATTTAAATTGACCAAAAATAAAATTACTTTTATTCTAGTCATAATTAGGAATAGTTCCTTCTTTGACATTTAGTTTAGGGGTTATCTAAAATCTTCTTGAGCATTCAATTTCACGATTGATCAAGTCAAAGTACAAATTGCCGTTTTGAGCCCTCATTAGGGCACTCAAATCGATTCTTCATAGCTTGCTAATGGATGGTTGTTTCTTACTCATTTCCTTAATATAAGTCTAAATTCGAATTGATTTTGTGAAATTCACACCAAAACTCATCAATTTGAAGAATTTTATCCTCCAAGGCATTAGAAAATCAAGCAATTAAACTTCAATTGATAAAATTCGAATTGACCCATTCATGGCTATGATTTAATTTCATGAATCTAGGTCCATTTTTAATATTAGGCTTAGATCCATTTTTGACCTAAGCTTCAATTTAAGGTCAATTTGAATATGATAAATGATCTTGCATATGGGTAGCTCATTAGATGGGGCAATTGTGATACTAATTGAGTTCAATTTTAGTTAATTTGCAATTTTGCCCATTGATTGCAAATTTTACCATTTTAGCTTCTTAGGCCCAATTCAAAGCATTTATGGTTTCGACTTGTTGTTTTTCACGATAATAATTTAATTAGGTCAATAAAAGATCCCTAGATTATGTTCATAAGGTTTGATTAGCTTAATTGTATAGGAACTGGACCAAACCATTCAAGAACCGGTTGAATTGGATTCAATCGGTTTGACTGGCTACCGGTGGGATTGGTCAATTCAAGCCTTTTCCGGCCAATTCTTGGTCTTCAGAGACCAGTTTTGGAATCCTCGCAATGCCAATTTCACTTATGCACCTTCAATTTCCCAAAATTTTATAGATTGATCCTCGAATTTCATTAAATTGCAAATTAACCCATCATCGAACATTTTGACGCAATTCTCGATTTTGGCTCAAGTCAAACCCACTAGATCAATTACCTAACACCTCGAGATCATGATAGAGCCTTCAATTTTTTTTTTTATTCGTTGGATCAAAATTTCGATAGTCGGATCGAATGGACAACCGAAATCACTTAATATGGGGGTATATAAATGAATTTTCCCTCCATTTTCAAGGGGGTTCATTTGCACGAAAATTCTCTCTCTCTTCAGTCTCTCTCTCTTTTCTCCCTCAAATCTTCTGCCCAAAACATATCTCTCTCTCTTTCTAGTTTCAGTCCAACTGGACCTCTTCCGGCACTAGATCGCCGCCGGTTTAGCCCCCACCGATGATGATTCACCTTCACTGGCAATGTACTCACCTAGCTCAAGCTGTTAAGAGTTGATCTCACCTCAGGTGGCTCCTCATTCTACCCATTCAAGTTCGAGATTCTTCTATGATGTGGAAATCGATCCATCTCTTGGACCAGTTATGTTCTAGGCTTGAACTGGCGGTCGCCGGAGCCCCCAAGCGTCCTGGCCGTTGGTGATTTGTAATGCCAAAAGTCTCTAACCTTGTTGTGGTTAGAGATAACTAGATTGGTTGTTGAATCTTCACCAACGGCCCGATCTTTGCTAGGGAGTCAAGGTCGGTCCATTTTCGATCGGTTCTTTATTTTTTTCCTTTAGCCGATGGTTTGATTAATCCTGATTTAATCTGTAGTGTTTTGATATGCATTCTTAGAGTCTTGATCATGATCCGACAGCTTAATCCGATTGATCGTGATAGAAATCGACAAAAATCGCGAGGAAGGTAACAATTCAAAACTCGAATATGATGAAGCGAGATCGAGTTAATCGATCGAGGCTAGGATTGAATATTAGGAAATTTTATATGCTTAAGATTAATGATTATGAATACTGCAATGATTTGTTGATGATTTGAGTGATGATTATGTTCTTGAGTTTATTCTGGATTTTCGTATGTCTGAACCTAGGTTACTGTCTTGACCAAAATGAGTTCTGAAACAACCTCATTTCTAATAATGCACAACCTCATTTATGATAATGCTAGTTTGAATACCTAGAAGATGGTGAATAGGTGTTTGAAAGAAGTATTGACAAATAAATGCGGAATAAAACAAATTTCGAGCAAAGTTTGAATAAGGATTAGAGTCTGACAAACAAGTCATCAGACTTCTGAAAGATGTTCAGAATTTGTTATGTGATAGAATAGACTTCTGAAATAACCTACAAGTGTGTAATAGACTTAAATAAGGAGAGTTAATGGAAGAGAAAATTGCACACGAAATTTATAGTGGTTCGACTAAGATTATGTCTACACTTATTTTCCCATGCTAACAGTCTTCTGGTTGGATTCTACTATATGATCAACAAGAGATTACAACTTTGAGTGCAAACACTTAGTGGTAAATCACACTATCTCACTAAGTCACTTTTTTGGTATTTCTCTCACGATCACAAATGTTTAAGCTCATGAAGGACAGGTATATGATTGAAATTCATTCAGACTTTGGAATTCTAGATTCTTCACTCTATCTCTTACTTTCTCATCTCCTTAAATACTCATCCACTTCCAAACTAGCCGTTGGACAGTATCTAGAGGATCGTCTTCCAATTTACTCATTGGACAAATCTGTATCAAAAATATTTAATAGTCGTTGAGTGACAAAAGCATAATCCCAAGTTGATTCTGATCACCTATATAAATAGAATCTTGGTTTCCATAAGTAGAGCTTCTCCGTTTAGAAGGTTCTTGTCTTCAAGATCCAATTGTCAATTAATTAGATTGAGTTAATCAAATCCATCTTGATATAGAATCCAAACCAGATCACTAGCAATTCTATGTTTGGGGCTTGTGTTACGTTATGTCAAGTTGTCTCGTTCTAAACATGCTTTGTTCTAAATCTACTACGTTATAAACTTATGTCTCGTTCTAGACTTATGTCTCATTCTGAGCCTTATCATGTTTTGGACTTGTGACTTGTTCTGGATGTAAAGTTTGAGAGTGTTCTATCTGAAGTAAATTTTACAATATAGATGTAAGTTTGAACATATTTTGCTTATAAACACATTTTACTTTAAAGTCTGGACACAGTCTGAATAAGTTTAGCTTTAGTATAAAGTCTATCTTCTAGTTTTTCAAGTATACATCGTAAGGGATTTTCCCAACAGTTTCAACTTGAATCCTCTTAGAATTATATAATAGACATCCCGAGTTGCAAAACAGTAGATTGCACACCCTAATCGAGCATCGTTTGACCCTTGAAAACACCTCCAAAGATGAGCGATTATGCAGTAGTTTAGTTTTTATTTATTTTTTCTATTTCTGTTCCACCTTCTATCTTTGTTATTTTTGCGCCGACTTTCATGATCATTTTTTGACAAAATTTTCATCATTAATTTTGTTCCAAATCATCTTGTGCATCTTTTGTAATTTTTTCATGATTTTTAGATGTGCTTAATTAAGTCATATCTACTAAGATCCAAGCCTAGGTTAATCTGTTTCGTATTGATATCTAATTTAGCCATTTTTGTACTGATTTTTGTGTTGAGTTTTGAAATAACATTCCTTCATGAAAGTTGCTCTTATTAGTGTTGTGCATGTTCTATATATTCGAAATTTTTAGACATGTTTAGCTAGGTCAAAATCACTTAGATCTGAACATTGGACAGTCTATCCTGCATTGGTCCGAAATTTGTTTTGACGAAATTGAGTCCACAAATGCACCTATTTGGTCTCAAATCGTACATGAAAGTTGAAATAAATTATGTACATGGTCAATTGATGCATGCTTTGCAAGGTCTTCATGTTGGCAAAGTGAGTTGATTGCATGCATTAGAGTAAAAGCACTGCAGCAACATTAGTTGGGCATATAGTTTGTTGGTTTTGCCATTTTTGCTACGATTCATATGATCTTAATTGAGTTTTGAACTGTTAATGAGAAACCTTCATCCTCGCATGCTCTGTATGTGAGTTTTGTAGTAGGATTTATGCATGTCTTGAGGATGGCTGAAATTATGCTCATTATGTAAATTTAATGTTGAAATAAAACCTTGTCATATGTGCACATTTCCGTGCTTGTTTAAGTCATCTAGAGACTAAATCTTACGATCATGCATTCTTGACGATTGAACCGCATGTTTCATGGTTTGTATATACATTTAGGTCATGTCCTTTGAGTATCATCTTGAACATTAAATTTGTATCACTAAAGTGTTTATTACACTTAGGATTCCTAAGCATACCATTAGGACTCATGAATCATTTCATAATGTCATTTAAATTGTATGACATTTTGCATGCCAACTTTGGATGCGATTAGGATTAGATGATTATCCAAACTTTCGTCGCATCCAATCCTAAGTTCCATATGATTTCTTCATGCTGTTTGTGCATTATTTGAATGATTTTGAGGTTTTATAATGAATGCTTATGTTTTGTTTCCTTAGTTACTGATACGCACACTTTTAGAGATCTCGATCTTAGGGTACCAAATTGACCTAGTTTGGACTCGAGCTTTTTTAGGAAGATGTAAGGCACACTTAGAGGTTTTTGATGCATTGATTTCACGTAGATCACTTTCGTTTAAACCACTTTTCCATTTTTTTTTCAAAACTAGATCAAAATCTGGACAATGGATCAAATTCGGACACCTGTTCTAACCCCTGTTTAGAGAGGCCTTTGATATTTTTGTTCAATTTTTTATATTTGGAATCTGCACTCAGCCTCTTAATGAAACTTGCTTGTCATCATGTTGGCTATGTTGTGTGTAAATTTGATGATTTTTAGACATATTTTGATAGGATAAATCCTTTTGACATTAGCTGAATGTCTTGTTGTTTTGACAAATTTCTGATGTGTTATTGCTTATTGTTTGATTTTTGTAAAATCATGTGTAGATTTTTTAAGAAAACTTTCTTCATGAAAGTTGTTCATCATCATGTCATGTATGTTAGGAAATTTTTTTCATTACCAAATTGTCATTAGATATTGCCCAATTTTGCTGTCCTTACATGCTTGTTCAGAAATTTCCTAATATAAACATGATTGTGATTGTTTAGTTATACTTTTAGGCTAGTTTGTGCATGAAATTAGGCCATGCCATCTTCATGGAGATTGTTCTAAATGCTTTGATATTTGTTGTTAAACAATTGGCCTTTTCAAAATTGAATCTTTAAAAAAAAAATACTTTGGTACATGTAATGTTTCCAAAAAATAATTTCTAAGAAATTCTTTTTCGAAGCTTGATTTGGCTTAAGGAAAAATTGCAGTTTAGACCATATTCAAAATGCCTACAATGCTTGTGAATCCATTTTTGCGAGTTCCAAGCTAGCCTTGGCAATTGAATGTGCTCCATAGCCTTGACATTCTTTAATCTTAAATGTTTCCACATTTTTCTGAACTTTGATTTAGACAATTGCGGAGTCATGGTTTGGATTGTATTTAAAATGCCTGCGACAATTGTGAATGAATTTTTGCAAGTTCCAAGTTAGCTTTGGCAATAAAATGCTTTCCATAGTTGATATGTCGCTTTGTTTCAAAATTTTTGTTGACAATTTCAAACATTTTTGAAAAGTCACATGTGCCCTTCATACATATAATCACGTCATGCATTATAAATTGCCTATATTTGTTATTGGCGCATGCCCTTGGTAATAAGTAACCTGCCGACAGTTCACTTTATTGCTTGAGAAATAAGGTTCAAAAGATTTGCATGCATGTTTAAATTTTTGCAATGCATGTGACTTTTAGATAAATGGTAGGGTCGATGTATGTTATTAAGGGAAAATCCTGGGATCACATAGATTGCTTGATTAAGAGACTTATAAGCATTATTGGTCATGCAAGGACACAATTGGTCAACAATTGCTATAAGTCACAAAAATGGATGGGGTAGGTGTCTTAGTGGGACCATCACATGAAAGACAAAGGCTGACCCCGAGGCCCCAAAATTTGACTTTTGTATTGAACTTTATTTAAATGATTGATCTTGACATGATGTTGCATTTTTTTATTGCTTTGATATGTACGTTTGTTTCTTTCCATTGTATGCACCTAGTTATAGGTTTCTAGACTAGGTTTAGATTAGGACCCCAAAGATGGATAATGCACGAAGATGATGGAGGTTGATGTCCATTCTGACCATTATCATGTACTACTCATTCCCCCGACATATGTCTTGGGTTCTCTTTGTTATATAAAGCCCAACAAGTTGCGGGTTTTCTCTTTTTCCTCTCATCCTTTTCAATTGTGTTTCTTTTTTATATTTTTCTAAAATTGCTTGGTAGATTCACTGCTTTCTTTCATTGTTTACTTGTTGTTTCATAATTTCAATTCTATTAATTTCTTTCTTTTCTTGTTTTCTAGAAATAGAATAGTACGAAAATGACCAACCATGCATGATTGCTTAGTTTAGGACTAGTGATCCCGAAAATGTAAGAAGAAATGCATGGACATGTTAGGAAAACACAACATATTGTTTAGGTACTGAAAGGGCATTAATAGAAATATTAACATAACCCAAGTCCCCGAATCTAGATATTTGGTTGCGTAGGAATCAAGGGAACACTCTCGACCCTCCATTGGTTTTTTCTAGCCGACCTCCAAAATGAGGCTAGTGGCGACTCCCGTCTTATTTTTAGGTTATCATAAACAACTAAGTTTTAATATTCATATAACATAACTCTATGTCAAAAAATAAGCTACTAATATCATATTCACTCTGAAATAGTCTTTAGAAAAGACTAGGCTTCATTTTGAGTGAAACCTTTCTCTACTAGCCTAAATTTAAACTTCTCAATATTTTATTTAAAATTTCATTTAATATTGTACACCCATTTGCAGCGGATGAGGTTGTGTCCTTCAACCAATGCAATAGGCTCCTAAACACTATCATGTTTCAAAGATTGCATCTTGTCTTTCATCACATCTAAAAATAGATCTGACTGAGGACAATAAACAACATTTACATATATAAATCGTTAGATCAACCACGCAGCAGATATCGTAGTCATGCTCTCATGGATAGACTATATAGTTTAATAGTATAACTGAATGTCTTTCCCTGATTAATCTCCTAAGTGGAGTTACTGCAACCACTTCATTTTGCACCTAAGAGGCTTGACAAGTTTCATAGGAATTGTATCAATAATAGTATCTTGGACCTCACAAGCTTAGTCTATGGTGTAAAAGACTCCACAATCTTTTGTATAGGGAAAGACAAAGACACAATAGTCCCACCGTACTATTATCTTTAATAGTCTAAGAGTAGCTACCGTTTGCAGCTATGTTGAACTCTAGAAACTTCACTGTCTGTGATTCCACAATTATTGTACCTCCGTTGGGATCATAAACCGATATCCTTCAAATGACCTGGGTAAGATACAAAATAACACCGAGTGATTTTGCAGTCCAACTTACTTACTTTTGTAGGGCACTCCAAACTTTAAGATGATTCGAGTTAGGCTTACTTCCACCCATAACTCAAAACGAGTCAATGTAACATCTTTGGTGGAAATTCGGTTTAATGCGTATTGGGCTGTTTCACCCCACAGAAACCTGATAATTTAGTCTTAATAATTATACTCACTATCATGTCTATTATGGTGCAATTACGCCTTTTGGCCAACCAATTTGTTAAAGATTTTTGGGCATAGTAAACTAAGTTACCATCCCAAAATCTTTTAAGTATTTGACAAATGGCATTTTAAGCTATCCAGCATTACCATACTTGTTAAAATACTCACCACTGCAATCATATCTGACAATCTTTAAGTCTTATCATAACTATTTCTTGACTTTAGTCTAAAAGAACTTGAATCTATCCAAAAATTGAGACTTTTCTTTAATCAAATATAAAAGAAATAGTTGTTAATGATTGTGTTGAAATGAAAATTTCTATATAATGTTGTCATCTATGGTCCACCAATATCGAAGTGAATAACCTCCAATAGGTCAGGACTTCAGACTATAGTTTTCTTGGTTATCTTAATCATCTTACTTCAACAACAGTCTACATAAGTCATTAGGTGACTTTTAAGAATAGACAAAATATCAACATTATCAATCATTCTAGTCTTTCTCTAGACATAGGATCAAGATGTTTCTGCCACAATGCATAAGATTGTTCCTTAGGTAAAGATCTATCGAAAACAATCTTTTCAACTATATAAGCGACGTTCATATTGTTGAGAGATTCGCACAATTAGTGTAATCCATTTGACATATTGCAACACCCAACTTTATTTGACTTGGAAAACATAGATATGGCATTGTTCTTTACTTCAAAAGAATAACAACAAACTTTCAGACATAATACAAAACTAAATTCTGTCTAAAGTGTTTCTCAACATTAAATGCAAACCAAAATCCAAAATCAAAACAATATCTCCCACTAACTCAACGTTAAATATTGTTTCTCATGATGAGTTATAATTCATCTTGATTTGGCTTCCTTAGATTTATGAATCCCTTTATGGTAAACAACATAATTTGTTGTATCGTTATTTAGCCACTAAGAATTAGATGAGGCTTTTGATAGGAATTGGATTCATAAATGAATGCCAAGGAATCATCAACTCTAGACTTATGTTTGGACAACCAAGCTTTATATTCATTAAGGTATTCCTTATGTGTCATTTCTTCACACAAAAGTAGTAAATGATACATTTCTCTTAAAGGGTGCTATCTGATACCAGATTGTCAAAAAGACTAGTGGTTTCGTGAGTTCCTTTGTGAGTATGATTTTGGACTTTAAATTTACCATTCTTAGGACGTAATTCTTAACCTCATCAAAACCATCACACCATATTTGAAGAGTCCTTACATTTATCCTAATCTCAGCATTAGACAAGACACAATTTAAAGCCGTCAAGACTTTCATAATCATTTTAGTAGTGCGGTTAGCTAGTAAACTATTTTCAAGTGTTCCTAAAATGGAACTTCTCATGGATAATGGACAAATTTAATTGCCCTTTTCTCAAGCAGCCAAAGGTGCTTTCTAGTTCCATATCACTAATAATGAGATTGCCAATTTATTCTTAGTAAGAGTAATATGAACATCTACTAGCTTTATCATAAATAGAAAATCCTCTCTTCAATACTTAAAATTTAACCCAGTAAGAACCTCAATCACAACAGAGTACTGTGTAACTTGAAAACCTTATAAGTACACGTCCTGAGAGCTACACGCATCATCATATAAATACCTTTGGGTAGAACACATAACATGTAATTGTATACTCTCCACATGGCAGCGGTCATAAGAATATATTCTAACCTTTTGCGAATTTATCACCTTTGGGTGTATGAACCACTAGGGTCAGTCACTCCTTAATCATATGCTGTGTATGCATCCCTTCATGAACTAATACACAATTACATCCTTTGGGAGTACGACCACGCATTAGAACAAGAGACATCTCATCACAATATGAGACCGATATTTCTTAAATCCAACTAAGTGTGTCATTTTGGTAGTCACAACCCAGTTGAATCATTGAAATTCTCTTATACCAGGAATATAAACTTTATGACTCACATTCACTTTATACATGTGATTTTAAACCTAATGACAAGGGCAATTCGTCACTAAAATCACATGTCATGCTAATCACATTGCTCTATTCATTAATACATGCTGAATTTTATACATGTTATTAATGAATCAATGCTTTACACAATCTTTAGCTCACAATGTATTTCCAAAACCATAGAGAAATACATGAAAAATATGCAAAAAATCACATACTTTAGGGTTCCACATGCATTTTCATATCCATAAAATCATCAAACATATAAAATAAACACATCATAGTGTAAAGAACTTCCATGAGTATGCAGCTGCAAACCATGCGGCAAAAGGACGTCGCACGCGCCCTCATGAGTCGCTGACGCATGAGCTACATGCTTGTATCCTGTTCGACAGCTTAGACTGGTCCAATCGGTCAACATTCCACTAGGTCAAGTCAACAGTCAAATTGGTCAGGACCCGGTCGACTTGGGTGGGGTCGACTCGATCAATGCCGGTCAACTGGGTCGGGTCAACCAACTGGGAAATGACATCATTGGTGATGTCATCACCACCCATTGATGTCAACCATGATGTCATCACAGTTGTTAGGGTGACATCATCATGACATCACCCATCACCTTAAGCGGTCACTCGCCGGGCGCATGAAAGCGTGTGTGAGAGCCTATATGGCAATGCATGACGACATGTCCAATATCATCTGGAAGTGTACGACCCACCAAAATGCTCGTCTCAATAAGTAGAAGCCAAATAAATGATCAAAATCCACTTTTGTTGGACTAAAAATCACGGAAATGAGCAAAACGGTTCAAAGGTAGATCAAATCCGAAATGTTCATGGGTGGCGCATTTGGTCTCCGCCGAAGGAGTGCTACCCATCGAAACGCTCATCTCGACGAGACGAGTTCGAATATGTTTTCATACTGAAGTTTCAATGGACAAAATTTCCGAAAACGGACCAAATGTAACAGTTCGAGTTCTAGGCTATGATACTCTGATACAAAATGTTGACCATTGAAGCAGTATCCCAGGATCAACATAACTAGAAACTCAAACATATTAAGGAGAATACGAAGATTTGTGTACCTAATTTGGAATCCATCTTTCTCTATATGGAATGGCGATGATCCGACGCTTTAGTTCTTCTCCTCTATGGCCCTCAGATCCTGGCATGATAAGACCACCCCTCATAGCTTCCTTATGTGAGATGAGAGAATGTTCGTGGAAGAATGAGGGTTAGAGGAGGGACTTTAGCGTTATTTATAGAGTTTTGGTCGAGCCTCTTATTACAGGCTGGGCCTAACCTGGCCCACACAAGCCAAGCCCATATTCAACTATTAAGAAAATCTCAATTAATGTAGCTAATATTAGGAAAACTCTTACAAGAGTTTCACTTGCAATGTGATATGAATCCTTTGATGGCCAGGTGGGCCAGGATGGTTACCTGAGCAGTTCACCCCATCACTCTCCTGACCCTGGCCGTCTTGTCTAAGAACCCTTTGGGTAGGACCTCTATGGGATTTACATAATCTTGAGGGGCTTCCAGTTTGCCCTTCCCAGGTAGCTGCCATAAGGACCACAAGAAGCGATGCCTACTTCGATCCAACGCGTCTATTTTATCTGGTCCTCATCAAAGCTCCCAAAGCATAGAAGCACCGCTAACGCATTTGGTTGGTCGTTGAGCCACTCCAAGATCTCTAAATTGCACAAATTATTGTTACCTTCCGGCCCCTTGATATTTAGTGTGGAGCACACAGGGTACATCGTGGGCATTTTGAGGCTAGCCACGGGCAATGGCTTTGCAAAGCATGGAAAGTCCAACTTGGTGTCAAAGCCTTTGAGCCTGGTTAGATCCATTTGTTGATTGTCTTGGAGAGATTGGAGGTGCAGTTCTTATAGGTTGTTTGTTTGTAAAACAAATAAAATGGTGGTTTTTCTTGTCCCACATAAGAAAATTAAGAGTATATGCCTTATAAGTATAGATGTCTTTTAACTAATTTAAATGAAGACAGCCGCACAATACTTGCATGTGGGTGCATGAAAAATTGTGTGCTTTTCAATGTCTTTCTAATGTATCTATTCACCATGCAACCTTGTTCGAAGAGCTGCCTCTGCTCAAAAGGCAGAGATAAATATGTTGTATTTTTGGACTCAATGTTAATTAAGTCTTGTCGAATTTTTGACAGTTTTAATTTATTGCAAGAATAGTTGTCTATTTTTTATCATAAAAAATCAAATAATAAATAGTTATAAATTGTTATGGAGCCTACTCATTCAAGAATTTGTGGCTCATAATAAATTGTTATTCTCATAGTAGCCTAAAGACTATTATGCTAGTAAAGCTCAATTTTCTTTTAAAAAATACAACATTCTTTCTAATCATTTCTTTGAGTGTTTAATTCCTAGAGATATATTAGAATTGTTATATGGTACTCTCATTTGAGACTTTATTGTATCATAAATGATTTTTTCCAGTAATCATTAGCAATGTTGAGGGATAAATAATTACTTGAAGATAGTAATATTATGCCTCAAAGTGTGATTCTATTTCTTCCCCATCCAAAGCATTTTTCCAAAAAGTTTCTCCAACCACAAGACGAATACTTTCGATTTTTATTAATATAATTAAATGGTCAACTATGATGCGTCGAATTAAAGTATGTTCTTAATATGAAGGAAAGCACATGATAATGGTTAGTTAAGTTTATGTTTCCCATGGAAAGAACTAATATAGTTAATGGGCTTTGGCTTTGAACCCAAAATGTTTTAATCATGGTATTTTGGCCGAAATTCTATTTATAGAGTACAATTTAAATGGCCCACAATCAGTGAGAAGAAGGCCCAAGGCTAAGAGAAGGGATCTAAAATACTATTAAAAAATTAAAAAAAGTTAAAGGTGATATTATGGGGAGAAATTATATTAATGTTATTTACATTTGAATGCTCGGCTATCTGAGTATTTGCACTGCAAAAGTGAGTTAGAAATTATTTTCAGTCATTTGGAAAGAAATTGTTATTTTCTTTTTCAAATCGACATGCACTATTTGTAAGGTATGAGGGCTACACGTGCTATATCATCTTATAAAAGTGAAAGGTTTTATTAAAAAAAAAATTGTATAGAGTAAACGCAATGCCCCTTATGTCATAGTTTGGGTCTAAAACGTTTTCTAGGGTGGTCCGGATGAGACATATATTTATTGTAACAAAGATATAATTGCTAGTCGTTGACCAAAGAAAGATCAATTTGGTTTATTTGGTAAATTGGTATTCGTTCATACCAAATTTGGAGGCTTTCACTATCAAACTCTTATGCAATGATGTCATGATATTGGTCAAAGCTCACACTTTAACAATTTCTTTGATTAATGATGGCAGAGAAATAGAAGGATCCCTTAATCTCGTGACGCACGATACATACATACATACATACGATATATATTAGTGTGGCTTAGCTGGCCATCCTCCTTCTAGTGACGGAGTGATGATCAACTAATAACAGCTCATTTTGTTATGAAACCCGTTGAGGTTTTCAACCGGTTTGATCTCATCCAATTTTTTTTATTTTTATGGTTTTTTATTGCAAGCTTAAATTAAGAGATAAAATCCTAAGAAGTAAAATAAATTAGATACTAAAATATAAATAATTACAAGTAAAAAATATTATTACCCACTAAAAAGAAATTGTTCACATCATTATATAGATCTATTAAATTTAAAAAATGAAAAAACACTTGAAACGTTGGCTTTGCAATTAATAACAAATTCATTGTTGACTTTTCAGTCCTTTCGCGAAAATCAAATTGCTTTATAAGGACTCTCTGGTGACCTAAAATTAAGACTAGTGATATCTATTCTAGATAAAATGAATGAACTAAAGAAAAGAACAAAATAAGAATAATGAATTAGTAGAGAAGAAAATTTACCCTATTGATCCAAATCTTGTAGATGAAGATGTGTTAGGCCTAAAATGAGACGCGAACACCTAGAATGCCAAAACTTGATACGTGGGGATACTTAAGTACCAAAAGTTACGAAAAGTACACTTAGGTTACATTTGGCGGTCAAGATAAAATTTAAGATAGAATAAAATTTATCGCATCTTGTGTTTAGTGCCTGCTCAAGATAGGATAAAATCGAATATAAATGAGAGTAGATAAAATTATCTTATTGGGGAGTCCGGATAAATGCGGATATGATTTCTAATATCCATAATAGGAAAGTTTTTTCTCAAATAATAAATTTCTTAAATTAACAAATTAAAATTATATTTCAATATATATAAAATATGAACTCTAATATAAAAAAAATCAAAATAAAAAAAATAAAAAATTAGTTTCTTAATTTAGTCTTACTTTTATTTATAAATTCGAATTTAATTCTATCTTATTATAATATAAATTAAATATATAAAGATATATTTATTACATTTTTTAGGTGTTTTAGTATTTTAGGTATATTAATACAATTTTCTATTTAATAAAATTTTATTAGATAATGATGGAAGAGGAAGAAAGAAATAAAAAAATAATTAAAAAGAGAGGAAAATAAAATAAGTAAGAAAATAAAAATAAAGTAGACAAGAGTTTCGCCAGAGATTTTTACCCTTTCTATTTGTAAAATTTAGGGTTAATACCCTGAAAAACTCTAAATTGGTATACTAGTGACAAATTTACGAAAAACTATTTTTTTTTACCATAAAAAATCACAAACTGGTATACCTATGACAAATTTACCCCGACTGACTATAAAAAATCATAAATTGGTATATTTTATGACAAATTTACCAAACTAATTTATTCAATTGCAAAAAAACCGAAGAATGATAAATTTGTAACAAATATACCCTATGCTAAATTGGATTAATACCACACAAAAAATCACAAAAA
This sequence comes from Eucalyptus cladocalyx, assembly GCA_017140615.1. Lineage (NCBI taxonomy): Eukaryota > Viridiplantae > Streptophyta > Magnoliopsida > Myrtales > Myrtaceae > Eucalyptus > Eucalyptus cladocalyx. The sequence continues at coordinate 7,230,826 of CM029516.1, read as the reverse complement.
TTGTAAACGATGACAAACGGAGCTTAAAATCCTAAATTGGTATACCGATCAACTATCACATGTCATTTAACTTAATAATTTGAGAATAAAATTTAACAAAAACTAACAGAGGGTAAATTTGTCACAAGTGTACTGGCTTGGGGTAAATTTTTCAAAGGTACACCGGTTTGAGGTTTTTGGTGGTCAAAAGAATAGTTTGGGGTAAATTTGTCACAAGTGTACCAGTTTGGGGTTTTTCAGGATATTAACCCTAAAATTTATGATTTATATAGGCATTTATACCAATATATATATATATATATATATATATATATATATATATATAAAATATGATGCGAATATATCCGATTTTATTATTGCAATCACCAAACAGTGAATATGATATAACAAAATCCCTTGAATTTTATATTTTATTTGATGCAGAACAACATGCAAATGCTTTTATAGAAACATTGGAGTGTCATAAGAGCGGGCAGTCCCACAAATCAAAAAAGATTGTGTGATCTTTGAAGTTATAGATAGGTTACGATATTTGGTTTCAAATTCTCATGTTTTCCTTGATTTTCAGGAAGTCAAAGATTTCGAACGTATTTTGTAGATTTTCTAGTTGCATTTTGATAAATTTCCCTTTTATCAATATCTTTTCCTTAATTTTGTTATTCGATTATAGTTACTTGGTTATTTCTTAGATGGCGACCTCTTTATAAATAGACACATAAGATATTATAATCGGCACTTCATTGTTCAAAATAAACACTATCTTTTGGAATTCTTTCCAAACGTATCCTCTACATCATTTGATATTAGAGCAAGTCTCTCCTATGACGATGGCTAATAACATTAATGAAAATCTACTCATAGCTGACAGCTGTGAAAATGAGCCTATTACATGAGCTGAGTTCAACCAATTTGCATAGCAAACCAAACGGAGCTTTCAAGAATTACTTGTCGCCATCCAACATTTGTCCATCGATCCCTTACCTGGTAATCTTTTGAAGGAACGTGCTCAAGCCGCTCAAGATCCAGAAGTAGCTATGGAACATGGGGCAAATCCTCGATGGAGGCAACAGGCCTATGTCAAGGATTCCAAAGAAGAATAAGAGTTCCCGGATGGGCCTGTTCATGGAGGCCATCAGAATGGGGAATATCAACAAGACCCCAAGCAATATCAACTTCAAGTTGACCTTCTCACCTTCATTGGCAATTTGAATATTGAAGAATTTTTGGATTGGCTTTGAAAAGTTGAGAAATTCTTTGATGCCACGGAGATTGAAGATGATCGCTCAGTAAAATTGGTGGCATACAAGTTGAAGTGTGCCCCCTTAACGTGGTAGGAGCAAACGTAGCCGACTTAACATCAACAAGGAAAATCTCCCATCCGAATGTGGAATCAAATGAAAGATATGTTGAAGGTTTGGTTCCTCCCAACTAATTATGAACAATTATTATTTCAACAATTCTAGAATTTTAAGCATTTGAGCCGATCAATTCGAGCCTGCGTAGAAGAGTTTCTCTAGCTTTCTGCCAGTAACAACCCGGTTGAGTTAGAGACACAATAGACCACTAGGTACATTAACGGCATGTAACTTAATATTCAAGACCATGTTTCTCTACATCGTTTGTTCTCTATTAAAGATGCTCAAAAGATGGCTTGAAAGGTAGAGATGCAATTAGAGAGAACTAGCTCCATTAACCAGGCTAAAAATTATTCCGCTTGAGGATCATTTGGAAGGGGGAGATAACTAGATGTTCCAAAAACCTCCAACCAACAAACTAGCATTATGTACCAAACTTCGAGGAGTACTACTGGGGTGCCCAAGGAACCAGTTACTGCAAACAAACATAACGCTAATTGGAATGCCCATAACCCATTAGTTAAGCCGCCACCAATCAAATGCTACAAGTGTAATGTACTAAGACATCGTTCTGATGACTACCCATGGCAAAAGATGGCCAGTGTTGCAAAGCACAACGACGACATACGCAAAGATGATTGGGTTGATGAAGAAGAAGTGGATGATGAAGAGGGAGAGCATGTCAATTGTTTCATTAGGTGACTATTACTTGCTTTGTGAAGAGAGGACACATAGTAGAATAGTATTTTTCGTGTTTGTTGTCTATTCAACAGTAAAGTTTGCAATGTCATAATTGATAGTGGAAGTTATGAGAACATAGTGTCCAACGTCCTGTTGGACCGTTTACAGATAAAGACATAGTCATATCGCTCCTATTACATAACCGAATAGATTCGTAAAGGGGCTGAATTCATGGTGATGTAGGCATGTCATTTACTTATTTCAACTAGAAAGTCCTATAAGGACACCATTATTTGTGATGTAATGGAAATGGATGCATGCCATATCCTATTGGGACGACCATGGCAGTACGACGTCGACATCACCCATAGGCTCGGGAGAACACATACTCTTTTATGTGGAAAAAAGATGAAGATTACTTTGAAGCTAAAGAGTAACATTCCCTACGCCCCAAAGAAGCAAAGTGCAAGCATTATGCTAAACGTCCATAAATGTGAAGGCATGTACATGATTATGGAGAAAAGAGATCAACAAGCTATTACTCCCATTCCCGAGGCTCTTCAGCCATTATTGAAAGCATTTGGTGATGTTATTCCGGAGAATCTACCTGTTGAATTACCTCTCTTGAGGGATATCCAACATGAGATTGACATTTTTCTAGGAGCGAGCCTCCTTAATTGCTGTACTACTTGATGAATCCGAAGGATAACTAGATTTTACAAGACCAAGTGGGAGAACTCCTTCAAAAAGGTTTTTTGCGTGAAAGCATGAACTCTTGTGCAGTCCCTGCACTCCTCACTCCAAATAAAATGGAAGTATGCGTATGTGCTTTGATAGCCAGGAAATTGATTGGATTACTATCAAGTATCAATTTTTAATCACTCGCTTGGATGACATGCTTGACCGGCTTGCAGGATTAAAGGTCTTTACAAAGATCGATCTATGTATAGGACACCATCAAGTACACATCCACCCTGGCGGTGGATGGAAAACAACATTTAAAACAAGTGAAGGTTTGTACAAATGGTTTGTCATGCTGTTTGGCCTCACCAACGCACCTAGCACTTGCATGCAGTTGATGACCCAAGCCCTTAAACCTTTCATTGGCAAGCTTGTGGTGGTCTAATTTGAAAACATTCTCATATATAGTCCACATTGTGAAAGCTAGTATGTGCACCTAGAGGGGGGTGAATAGGTGCAGAAACAAATTTTGCGAAATAAGTGCAGCACAAATCAACAATGGATTATGAAAAGAAAATTCATCTCTTTTCGAATAAATAAGTTACGATCAAAGTAAAAGAGTGTAGGGAAGAGAATTTGAACACAAAATTTATAGTGGTTCGGCTTAATCCAAGCCTATGTCCACTCTTCCGCACTGACAGCCCAGCGGTTGGATTTCACTATGAACAAAATAGTTGTTATAGTAAAGCTCTCCCTTGATTCCATAGTGTAGAGACTTTACTACACTTCCTCAAGGTCTCTCAATAATATAGACTCTTTTTTGCATACAAGATTTCGCTCAACAAATGAATTGACTAAGAACAAGGAGCTTCAGACTTTGGAATTCTTCTATCGCGCACACACTTAAACAATTGGAACGTCTTCCTTATATACTCCTTTATGCCATCATACCCGTTGGCACTTACCAAAGGAATTCTTCCAATCTACCCGTTGGACAGAATCGATTAGGAAGATCTTCGAGCTATTTAAGGAACATGACAATAGCCCATGAATCATGCTCACCCATACAATCAGGATCTTGGTTTTCAAAAGTAGAACCTTCCAAGTATACTTCGCCAATCAACGGATCCACGATTCCCAAATCAATCTTGATTTGAATAATGGATTCCAACATGCTATATCCAGCCAGAAGATTTACTCCAGTCGATAAGATCAAATCCTTAACGAAACATCCAATCCTGGATAAGCCTTCTTCGACGGGCTAGAAACTGTCAATGAGGATAGACTTTGAGTCTTGAGTCTGGCAGTCCGGAGATCTTCAAACTTTGAAGGAAGAGTTTATAAGTCTTCAGACTAGACTGATGGAAACGTTTTGTCAGCTTCAAAACACTCAAGGAAGTTTTCTCCAACACAAATGACCAATAGCATATGGGGCATCTAAGAGACATCTTATCGGCCTTGCGGACATGCCAATTATACATTACTTTGAAGAAATGTAGCTTCATGATTGATTGATTTTGCTTCTTGGGGTATATTGTCGGAGCATAAGGCTTTCAAGTTGATGCAAAAAAAGTAGTTGCCCTTTTGGTCGACTCCCCAGATCATTGGGGAGGCATGGCAATTTCCACGGACTTGAGACATTCTACCAACGCTTTATTTGAAATTTCAGTTCTATTATGGCCCTAATTACTGAGTGCTTGAAGAAGGACAATTTTATTAAGGTGACGAAGTAGAAGCTAGCTTTGCTCTCATCAAAGAAAAACTTTCCACAGCACCAATACTAATGCTCCCGAATTTCGAAAAGGTATTCAAACTAGACTATGATACCTCTGGTGTAGGCATTGACGCTATCCTCTCCAAGGAAGGTTAGCCTATTGCTTATTTTAGCAAGAAACTTAATAATGTTAGCAAGCAATGGTTTACCTATGAGCAGGAGTACTTTGCTATAGTACAAGGCATCAAACATTGATGCCCCCATCTTTATCAACATGAGTTTGTCCTTAACACTGATCATCAGACACTTGAGTATATTAAGAGCCAAAAGCATCTAAATCGAATGCATGGACATTGGGTCTCCTTTTTGGAGCAATTCAATTTCATGCTTCAACATAAGGCGGACCACTTGAACAAAGTCATTGATGCACTTAGCCGTCATGCTGCAACACTCATCACATGCGCATAAGGCTTTGATCACATTTGTGCCCCTTATGTCGATGATGAAGATTTTTAGGACATTTGGGAGAATTGTTCTACGACAGGCCCTCATGGCAACATGATCATTCAAGATAAATTATTGTTCTTTGGCAATAGGTTGTGCATTCCTTGCACCTTTTTGTGGGAAAAACTTATTTGAGAGCTCCAAGGTGGCTCCCTTGGAGGACATTTTGGACGAGACAAAACTATTACCTTAGTTGAAGAGTGATGCTATTGGCCTCAATTGAAACAAGACATTGGGCAATTTGTGAAAAAGTGCTACATTTGTCAGACTACTAAAGGCTACTCTTAGAACATTGGTCTTTACACCCCTCTACCTATTCCTTCTGGACATTGGATAGACATTTTAATGGATTACGTGTTAGGGCTTCACTAAACCCAATGACGTAAGGATTTTGTTTTTGTGGTAGTGGACGGGTTTATAGAGATGGGACACTTTATCCTTGCGAAAAGACTTCTAATGCTTCTTGTAGCAAGCTTATTTTTAGGGAAGTAGTTTGCTTGCATTGTGTGCCCAAAACTATCACCTCTTATCGTGACACCAAAATTTTTAGTCATTTTTGGATGATCCTGTGATACTTATTTAGGATAGATTTATAGTATAATAGCTCCTTTCATTGTCAGAATGATAGTCAAACTGAAGTCGACAATCGTACTATAGCGGATATTATTTGGTGTCTTTATAGTGACATGCCAAAGCAATAGGACTGGTATGTTGCTCCTACTAAGTTTGCTTTTAACAACATTGTCAATCGCTCCATGGTCAAGTCTTTGTTTGAGGTCATCTATGAGAGAATGCCACAGCATACACTAGACCTCATGCCTTTGCCTAAAGTCCAAGGATATAGTGCTATGGCTAAGAACCTAGCAACAAAATTCCAAGAGATACAAAAGGGTGTGAAGCAACAAGTGGAAGCTTCCATTACTATCTACAAAGCTGGTGCAAAAAAACATCGTCACCTCAAAGTATCTACAGAGGGTGATGAAGTGATGGTCTACCTCCTCAAGGAATGTTTTCTTGTCAATACATATAATAAAACTGAAGCATATGAAAGTTAGCTCCTGTTGAATCGTGAAGAAAATCAATGACAATGCCCATGTTGTTGATCTTCCTGGTGACCGACCTCAATGTCTCCTCGACATTCAATGTAGCAGACCTATTTGATTATCATCCTCCAAATACTCACCTCTATCTTGACCATAACTTAGAGTCAAGTTCTTCTAAAGTGGAGGAGACTGACGTAGAACAACATGCAAAGGCTTTTATGGAAACATTGGAGCTTCACAAAAGCATGCAATCCTATAAATCAAAGAGGATTGCATGATCTTCGAAGTTATGAATGGGTTATTATACTTGATTTTAAATTCACATGTTTTCCTTGATTTTCGGAACGTCAAAGATTTCATATGTATTTTGTATATTTTCTAGTTGCATTTCGATAACTTTTCCTTTTATGAATATCTTTTCCTTGATTTTGTTATTTGATTTAAGTTATTTGAATATTTTTTAGATGGCAACCTCTCTATAAATAGGCGGCTAAGATATTGTAATCAACACTTCATTATTCAAAATAAACACTATATTTTGGAATCCTTTCCAAGCATATCTTCCATTGCTGAGTTTGTGGAAATGAGGCTTGAGTCAGCCCAGTGTCAGAGTAAAAAGGGGAGCATGCTTTGAATGTGGCCAGCACGGCCATTGGTTTAGGAATTTTCTGCGTAAGTTCATGAGAGCATAAGTACCATTACTACAAATAGGACGCCACTAGGATGGGTAGAAGAGTGTGAATGGGTCGACCAAGCATTGATCAAGGGAAGAATGTTTTTGAGATGTTTTTATCAGAATAATACAGCAGAATTTTCAGTGAAGGTTGTAGGATTTTCGTTGTGGTAATATAGTAATAGAAAGATGAATCTCTGACTATAGTTGTATTTGAAGGGTTTGCTTAATTATGAGTTGGAAGTCATTTATAAAAAGGTTTGGCTTAAGGAGTTTTCTGTTGTTTTGAATCATAGTAGTGATATAATTCAGTTTGTTCAGTTAGTGTGCGAAAGTTTTGAATCACTGAAAGTCGAATAGGAACTTCAATCCTTGTTATTCGTCACTAAAGATGACTTGGTTCTGGTTGTTGGTTACCAAATCTACATGGCAACTGTAATGGATGCATCAGTTGAGGAATTGGATATGAAAAACTTAACGTGGTACAAAAGTTTTCTGAGGTATTTTCTGAAGAATTGACAGGTTTGTTGTCAGAAAGAGAAATAGGGTTCGTGATTGAATTAGCACCCGGAACAGAGCCAGTCTCTAAGGCTCCTTACTGGATGGTGTTACCCGAGTTAAAAGAACATGAAGGTGCAAATGCAGGAATTATTGGATAGGGGATTCATACATTCCAGTGCATCACCTTGGAGAGCACCCGTTCTATTTGTGAAGAAGAAAGTTGGTTCGTTGCATTTGTACATCGATATTCTCAAAGATCGACTTGAGGTCAGGGTATCATCATTTAAGGATCAGGAAGAAAGACATACCGAAGTTAGCATCTCGCACTTGATACAGTAGTTATGAGTTCACTGTAATGCCGTGTGGTTTGACGGACACCTCAACTGTTTGTTTGGGTTTGATGAACATAGTGTTTATTGGGTATTTGGATTAGTTTTGTAATCGTGCACATTGACGTTATCCTAGTGTGTTGGAAGAGTGCTGAGTGACACGAGAGACATTTAAAGATGGTACTTTAGACCTTGAGGACTCTTGAATTTTACGCTAAGTTTAGCAAATGTGAGTTTTGGATGACTCGTGTTGCGCTCCTAGGTCACGTGATTTCTGGCAAAGAAATCTTCGTGGACCCCGCCAAGATTAAAGTAATGATTAACTGGCCAAGACCGACTACAGCAACAGAAATTAGAAGTTTTATGGGTCTTAACAAGGTATTACAGACAATTTCTAGAGGGGTTTTCAATGTTAGCATCGCCGTTGACAAGACTGCTAAAGAAGGAAGAAAAGTTTGTGTGGTCAAATAAGTGCAAGAGTAGTTTCCAAGAGCTTAAGCAAAAGCTAACTACTGCACCTGTGCTTACTTTTCCATTTGGACTGGGAGGGTTTGGGATCTACAGTGATACATTGTTTAAAGGACTGGGTTGCATATTGATGCAGCATGATAGAGTTGTTACATATGCATCCCATCAGTTGAGGCCTCACGAGCTAAATTACCCGACACACGTTGTAGAACTTGCAATAATCATGTTCACTCTGAAGATTTGAAGACATTATTCGTGTGAAGAAAGACTATGGATCTTCACTGACCATCAAAATCTCCAATATTTATTCTCTCAAAAACAGTTGAAAATGAGACAGCATCATGGGATGGAACTCCCTAAGGATTATGACTATGGTATTTTGTATCACTTTGGAAAGGTGAGCAAAGTCACAGATGCACTAAGTCGAGAGTCCTTAGTTGCACAATTGGTACTTAAGATTTAGATCTTACTCAAGAAAGTTCAAAATTCGGTTTTCAAATCTAAGGTAAGCCACTTTTGAATCTTATGACCACCCTCAGAATCGAGCCGAGAGTACAGATCAAAATCAAAACACTTCAGTGGACAGATTCAGAAATTCAAAAGATTCTATAAGAGAATGCAGATGAGAGAGATGTTGATTTTCAGATTTCTGAAGGCAGAACGCTAAGGTTCCGAGAACGATTGTGTGTAACTGACGATTCAAAGGTTAAAGAAGAGATCTTATGGGAAGCTCATTGTAGCAACTTCAGCGTTGTCCAGACAGTACGAAGATGAGTCAGAATCTACATAATCGGGATTAGTAATTGACAGATGGATGAAATCAGCTCACCTTGTGGCTATGCGGACAGTTCTTGATTTGATTAAGCATGCATAAGTGTAAGTGTGTCAAAAAGGTTCGTCTGCTCAGAGTGTCAATGTCAGAGATAGGTCAAGTCTAGACCAGAGCTTCCCAATTTAGCAGATCAATCAGGTGGCTCATTTTGAGTCAGCGCAGAGCAGAGTGTTCAGAACTTCAGTTGTTGGGTTGAGGTCAAAGAATGAAAGGTCACAGGCCCAGAGTTGGTTCAGCAGTCAGTGGAAGTAGTTCTAGCTATCAAAGACAGATTAAAGACCACTCAAAACCGCCGGAAGAGTTATGCCAATAAGTGTCGAAGGCCATTGTAATTCCAAGTTAGTGAGCACGTCTTTCTGAAGGTGTCACCGATGAGAGGTACTTCCCGCTTTGGCAGAAAGGGAAAACTGAGTCCTAGGTACGTAGGTCCCTTTGAGATTTTGGAAAGAATAGGGACTTTGGCATATTGTCTTGCACTACCGTTGAGGTTGGCACAAGTGCATGATGTCTTTCATGTGTCGATGTTAAGGAAGCATGAACTTGGTCTGACACACGTTCTAAATTTTGAGGAATTAGACGTGGATGATAGGGTGTCGTACGTTGAAAGCCCGGTTCAGATCGTGGATCGCAAGGAGTATGTTCTACGCACCAAGACCATACCATTGGTCAAAGTGGTCTGGCAACAATACGTCACTGAAGGAGCAACTTGGGAAACTGAAGATTCGATAAGACAATTGTACCCCCACCTTTTTGCTTAAGATTTGTAATGGTTTAAATTTCGAGGAAGAAATTTTTATAAGAGAGGAATAGTTGTGACATCTCGATTTTCCAATTCTATTTTCAATAAATTGAGACGGGCATTTCGTTGGCATGCATATAGTTCTTTTTATTGAGGCGGCTACTCATGTGAAAATTAGTCTATTGGGTGAAGCCGTTAAGAGATTCTAATGTATCAGACTTAAGAATTTGACCAGGAAGCGATCTTTCGACCGAGCTAATCTGCAAGGGTCATTATGGCACAATTTAAAAATCAATTAAAGACCGGAGATAGGTCGACTCAACAGAGGCATGTGATCAAGTGTGGGTGATTCCACCAGATCGCACAATTCTTGTCGATAGGCACTGGACTGACTTTTCTGTCGATTGGGTAACCTGTGTCTGTATTTGAAACCTTGAGATTACCACGACAACCAAGAGTCGCTAATGTGTCAAAGATATACAATGTGGCTTGATCAACCACAGGTCAAATGCATGAAAATTTCTAAAAGCTACCCGGTAGATTAGGACGCACTAATATCGTGCCAGAGTGAAATCAACTATGAATTTGAGATCGAATTCAGAAATTGGAAGTTCTGGTGTGTCACAAATCATTTTAGGAACATTGACTCATCTTTGGAAGATTTTTCATGCAGAAGATTTTTCATGCAAGCCAAGTTTTCAGCAAAGAATCAGCATATGGTTAATTTGGCTCGAGAAATTAGTAGGGCCGCTTTTGGTCGTGCTTTTTGGACTCAAGATGGTTCTATGGTTGAGTAATAATGTAAATTGAAGTGTGGTGACATTGGATTAATTTTATGGACTTCAATTTGGTTCAATTAGAAGAGAATTGAAGAATATGATGTACAAAGTTTAAAAATTCGTGTGCCACGGTAAAAAATGAAATTGGACCCATTGGAGAATTATTGTGGGAGATTTGAAGTTAGTGGAATGTGATGTCACCTTATATCATGGTGGTTGGGCCAAAGTGAAGAAGAAATTGACAAGTGGAGGGTGGAGATTTGATCTCAAAAAGGGCCCATCACTTCACACTTGATCTTCAACCTTGGGACTTCTTGGACTTGGGGAGGGAGAAACCGACCGAAAACTAGCAAGCTCGACGTCGCCCCATTCACCCGCTCGGTCGCCTGCTCGCTCGTCGCCGAAGCCGCTCGCCGCACGCCGTCGCTGCTCTGCCCTAGCCGCATGCCTCTATTTCCCCTCTCCCTCTCCCGTCATTGCGTTTCTCTCCATCTTCGATTTCTGCTCGATGTCCCAGCAGATCTGAGGAGATGCCGGAGCAGCCAGCTAGCTGCTGGACCGTCGTCTCGCGCCTCCGCCCTTCGCCGTTCGCCGCCGAGTTGCACGCCGTCGCCTCGCCATTGCTCCTCACGTCTCGGCCTCCCTCTTGCCCAGCTCGCCATTCCAGCGAGCTGTCTAGCTCATCCTAGCCGCTGTGGACCACCGCCAGAGCTCCTACTACCCTCGCCTAGGTCTGGTTCGATCTCCTCTGCCCATCTCGGCCCTTGCACGCCCCAACCGATGCCGGATTCGTCCCCAACCAGCAGTGATCAGTGAGTAGAAAAATGGGTATCGCAGTGGAGTTTTGGCCCATTTTGGTTGGCTTCCCAACCTCGGATGCTTGGCCCACCTTGAGGAAAGTCGATCCCCACGACGACCCCGTCGTTTTGGTCTGATCGATTCATTAATCGGGTGAGTTTAGCTCACTAAATCTTAATTAGCGAGTTAATTATGCTTATGGTGTTCTTAGTTTGAGCTAAGTAAACTTAGGTGGTTAGTTTAGTTTATTTAATTGTGAATTAGATTAAGAGGTTGGTTTAATTTAAAGTATGTTTAGTTAAGGTTAAATTGATGTTTATATTAGTATAATGGTGATTTGACATAAATGAATTACTTTTGGATTAAATAAATATTTCTAAATTGTTTAATAATTTAATAATATTTTATTATTCGAAATTATTAAAATACTATTATTTAATTAATTTTCCGAATACATTTAATTATTTATTAAATTCCAAAAAATTTGTCGGACCTTATTTTTTCAGAATTTCGTGGTAATCGCTGCTATGTATTCATATTATGAATTTGATGATTGGATATTGCAAATTGAGTGATGATTTGTGTAATTGATTGCTAAATTGTGAAACTGAGTGGTGATTGTGAAAAGTATATAATTTTTTCAAAAAATTCCGATGTCGAGTTTGACACCGAAAATGGATTTTAAGTATTATATCAAACAATGGGGTTTGAGAAAGGAAGGTAATTGTTTTTTGTTCGAAGTGATGTGTGCCAACACACGACTACTTTCTTAGATGTTTTTAATATAAAAGAAAGAGGTCAAGACTACTATTTTAATCAGAGCATTGAGTGAAATACAAAGTGTCTAGGGGCCAGTATTGAATTGTCATGTGTTGATTGAAAGACTTGGTCGCAATAGTAGCTAGGCCAACTAGACCTTTATTCCTTTAGAAACATTGTCAACATAGTGACGAGGCTCGGGTCGTAGTAGAGGCTAGGCCAACTAGACCTATGTTCTTTCGGGAATGCCATCGACGTAATGACGAAGCCGCGCTCCATGGGGGGAGGCGATGCCTAGCATTAATGTTCGTAGATAGCCGAACTACGAATAGTCTATACCCTTGTGTGGTAGTGAATAACAATTGGATTGCATGCTGAGTGTTATTGACGGGTCAAATTATGGGATGGAATTGTGTGGCATGGTATGGGACATGTCATAATGATTTGGTCTTATAATGCGGACTCCTGTGGTCGTTCGAAATGATATTGTTGGCGTTCCAGTGGTTTAAGTTCCTATTATTATCTATGATTGAGTGATTTGAATTGTGCTAACCTACAGGAAGGAACTGAGGCGAGGTAAGTTCTCTATGTAGTGTTGCTAGGCCACCCTTGGGCATATTTTCTTTCTAATAGGAGTTTAGGGGGTTGAACTTGCTGAGACAATGTCTCACCCCGTTGTGGACCAAAATTTCAAGACCGTAGATGGTGGAACCCCTGGAGGCTGATCAATCAGAAGTGGGATCGAAGAACGAGTTCAACTAGTGGTCATAGGACTGATCCATTTTGTAGACCGCCCTTTTTGTGTAAACCCTAGTGTGGTTACCTTTGAAAGCATGTTTGTTTATGAATGAGTTGGTTTCCTGCTTTCCTATCCCGTGAGTTTTTGTTAGGGGTTCTATAATACGTTTCGCTTGCGCAATAATAAATGAATGGGGTCGGCGACACTACCTGGGAATGTTGCATTTGCATGACCATGGCAGGATGTTGGCACGCTCGAGGTTCGGGGCATGACAGAGGTGGAAGAAGGAGAAGGAGGTGAGCGAGAAGATTAGGGAGGCTTTGATGGAGGGTGGCTCTTCTTACTTGTCTCTGGTTCGCTTCATTGAGGATGTCTGTTAGTCGATGAGCCTTCATTTAGCTATAGACAGGGTTGGCTGGTAGGTTCACCACTCTTGGTATTTTGATTCAACGATTACTTGGAGGGCGAATTTTTGGGTTTCTGCAGCTATAGAAACCATGTTTGAATTTTCTAGTCTGTTTGTGGCTATAATCCATGTTAATTTTTGTCGACCCTTGACATGTTTTATGGGGAACCAGTCAATTTGGGTTTGGCCTGCGAGCAGTAATCTGCGAATGTACCGACGAATATAGAATGTGTTCGAAAAGACATCATTTGTAAAACTCCACATGGTAGATTTTCGTATCCTTACCCCCCTCCTCGATCTACGAGTTTGAATGAATTCCATTTTGCTCTCGCTTTCCCCTCTCCCAAGGTTTGTCGTCCTTTTTCTCTCTTGCGTCCATTGCTGTTCACATTCCATTTTCTGAAAGTTAGGGCCCTCCTTTCTCGCTCGGCGTGCGATGGAGAGGCGCAGAGTGCAAAGAATTTCGAAGTAGCAAATTTAGAGAAATTGAGCTTTAGTCGAAAATGTAAATTTGATTTGACCCCATGCGTAGCGCAAGGGACCCGCATAATCACTTCCTCCTTGCCCATCAGATGACACGGTTTTACGAGGAAGGCTGCATCGAACGGTTGATAGAGCGAATCCCATACAGGCCAACATCTTGTAAGATTAATGGAACACTCAATAGACAGAAATAAAGGCAAAATCTAACACGCTGGAGTTTAAAGGCAAGATGTTTGAGAGTGCACGAATAATTCAAAGAATATAACTCACATAGATCTCGATGGTTATTACTTTCCGATTGTCTTATTTAGAAAATGGAATATCAATTTCGATATACAAATTGAATATATGTAGTGGTGCGACAAAATTAGTAATATTTTTATTTGTCATTTTTACATTAAGATCAAGGAGGGATGATGGCACAGCTGTGATCAAAGCGGTGGACTAGTTTTGCCATGCATGGCTACATCGTGACTTGGGACCAAGAAATTTCTTCAATCCTCGATATGATTTTCCTTATAACGATGTAAACAACTTGTGATCCATCACATTGAGTAAACTTATATGTTTAGTATAGAGTTGAGAAATTGATTTTTTTTATTTTTAAAAGTCATTCATTTAGCTTAGTCAAACATGAGATGAATATAGAAAACTTCCAACCACAACAAATTCCAAGGAACTGCAAACAAAACAAAACCCAAAAAACAAAAAAGTATAGCTTATGATTATAAGCATGCTCTCATCCTTAAAAACCAGATCTGTGATAGCATAAAAACAATTAGATCCTTAAAAACCAGATCTGTGATAGCATAAAAAACAATTAGAAATTGATCATCAGAACCGTTAGTGATGGGCATACTTTGGGATCTTCTCATCTGGAAACTACGGCTTGCAATGCGTGCCTAGATTGAGAGTCCTCAACACCATCGCCATATGAAGAAAACAACAACAACCACATGTTGAACTACCACAAATCGAACGCCTTTAAAAAAATTCTCATATCTAGATTTATACTGAAGGAGAAAATCGAACACTTTTTAAAAAACTTATAGATCTAGATTCAGATTAAAAGAGAAAAGCTCCGAATTTAAATCTACACCGAAATTGGGAGATGAAAGTTTCCGTCAAATCTTGGAGAAGTAAAAAAATCATGTCTCGAGCATCCTGCTGGATGGATTGATGATGACTTCTCACAAAATTTTCATTTACAAGTAGATTTATTCACTACGATGAGAGAAAAAAAAAAAAGCAACAACAACTAGCAAAAGAAGAGGTTAAATAAGAAAAAAAAAAGACTCCCAAATTAAATCGGGAGAGAAATAAATAAATAATCAAAACCTAGAAAGAAAAGCAGAGCAAAGCGAGCTCTCAGCTTCACAACATGAAGCCTCTTGCGAGGGGAAGGTCCTAAGGGACAATCCATACAGCTCTATTTTCTATTGCAGTCATTCTCAGAAATAAAGACCGGCAATCGCTCCATGCAGTCATGCACTCAATGAGGAAAAGAACAAATGGCAAAATGGAAGGCCAGTTTTGGAAAATTGTAAGCTGGTGATTACCAAGAAGAAGTTGGAGGTTTTTCAAAGCAAGCATTCAGTAAAGGCTTAATATCCTAAAAAACCTTAAACTTTACCCCATGTCCTAGTCCCATCAATTCATAAAAAATCTTAAACTTTTAGTCATGTCTCAATTCTACCATAAATATTTTTTTTTGTCCCATAAAAAATCCCCCAATTTTAGATGTAGTCCCATATTTACCCTAAACTTTATATTTTATAAAAAAAAACCTCAACTTTAGGTTCTATACCAATTCGACCATAAACTTTTTTTTAATCTCATAATAAAATCTCAGCTTTAGGTCTAATTCAATTTTACTCTACTTTTTTTATCTCATAATTACTAGCTTTTAATTGAGTTCCAAATCTACTCTTCACTAACCATTTGTCTTAATTTCCCATAGTGATTTTGCGCTTGTCAGGGTTGGAGAGCTTGCGCTCGAGACGCTTGAACAACTCATGTTTTGAAGTGTTCTATCTCTTGGTTGTTAATGACAAATTTTGGATGTAGGGTTATGGGGATAGATTTGTGACTCAAGTAAAGGTTTGTGGTTTTTATGACACTGTAAAAGGTTTAGGGTAAAGTGAGGTTTTTCATAGGACAAAAAACAGTTTAAAATAGAATTGTGACATGACCTAAAATTGAGGGTTTTTTTATGAGACAAAAAAAAAAAAATGTTTACAGTAGAATTGAGACTGGATTGAAAGTTGAAAGGTTTTTATAAAACAAAAGGTAAAATTAGGACAAAAATTAAGGTTGGAAGGTTTCTAGGGTAGTAGGCCTTGTATGAATTGTAAATCAATTTCGTTAAATCAATCACATGTTCATAATTTATAAGACTAATGTTGGATTGCGTCAGTACTCTTTCTTCTATTGAAAGAGGCTTGATCTTATAAAAAAACTTTAATTTTAGGTTCAATCCCAATTCAACCTCAATTTTTTTTATCTAAACAAAATTCCAATTTTAGTTTCAATAGCCAATTTGCCTCAAGCTTCAACTCTAGTTCCAAATCTATTCCCGTTAACTCTTTATCCAAAAATTGCCGTTAGTTGTCCCTAATTTCTCTAATTTTAACATCAAAGAACGGTTTCCTTTTGGAGATAATTTTCCATGCCACCTTGCTCGTGTGAATTTTTACCAATGTGAAAATGCCACATCAAATAATTGATGATGATTTTTGAAAAAAGAGTTAAGGAATGAATTTTTTTTCATTGTTCACAAAAATAATTAGGCATATACTGTTATTGATGATGAAAATATTTTCCATTTAACTAATTTTTTGTAATGATATAAGTAATTATTTTTCAGAAAATATTCATATCAGTCAATTTTCGCAAAATGAAGGGACCAAGTTTAGAAATTTTTTGGGATGTCTATTTTAAAATAGTAGATTAGATTCCTTTTTGGCGGCTCTCACCGTCCATCCCATTTAACGTGTTTGGGACTTGCTCTCTCTCTCTCTCCAGCAAGGGGACAAGAAGAGAAGAAAATACCCGACCACTTCAATTAAAATAATACGAATGCCCCCTTGCCAAGCTACTAGACAATTAAAAGAGAAAAACAAAAGAGAAGGAACCGGTGGAGGGACAGGTCTAATATTCTTTAAATAAATTTTATATTGATTCTATTTCCATTTTTCCTTAAAGAGTATTTAATCATACTCCATCCAAATCACTTTTCCATTCATGGAGCGCACTTGCTAAGTGCGACCTCCAAAAAGTCCCACATTGGAAACTTGCTCAAAGGAAAGTGGGTAATTAAAGAAGAGAGTGAGGGTAAGAGCTAGGCGATCATCCGTCCTTGATCTTAATGTAAGAAAGACGTGTGAGAAAGCTCTTAATTTCATTGCATCACTATATATATTGAACTTGTATATCGAGATTGATATTCCCTTTTGTAAATAAGACAATCGGGAAGTAATAATCACTGTCATTTGCGTAAGTTGTGTTATGTCAAGAGAGATTATGTTCTTTGAATTATTTGTGCACTCTTTTTGCCTTTAGTTTTGTCAATGGTGTTACATTAATCTTATGAGACGTTGGCCTATATGGGATTCTTTCTACCAACCGTTCGATGCAGACTTCCTCGTAAAACCGTCTCATCTGATGGGCAAGGAGGGGCTGATTAGCATGTCTTGTAGTGTTCTAATCGGTCCATGAGTATGTGGATCCTTTGGGTTCCACATGGGGTCAAATCAAATTTACATTTTCGACTAAAGTTCAATTTCGCTAAATTTGCTACTCCGAAATTCTTTTTATTCTCCTCCTCTCCATTGCACGCCAAGCAAGAACAGAGGGCCCTAACTTTCAGTAGCAGGAATGAGAAGAGCAATGGACGCAAGAGAGAAACAGGACAACAAACCTTGGAAGGGGAAAACAAGAGCACAATGAAATTCATTCATACTCGTAGATCAAGGACGTGCAAGGACACGTAAATCTACCATATGAATTTTACCAATGATGTCTTTTTGAACCCAAATTGACCGGTTCAACATAAAACACGTCAACAAAATCAACATGGATTGTGCCACGAAACTGCTAGAACAATCAAACATGGATTGTAGCCACAGAAACCCTAAAACACGCCCTCCAATTAATCGTAGAACCAAAATACCAACAGTGCTCAAAACACCAGCCAACCCTGTCTCCAAGCTAAATGAAGGCTCATTGACTACAGACATCCTCGATGAAGCGCGCCATACACAAGTAAGAAGAGCCACCCTCCATCAAGACCTTTCTACTCTTCTCGCTCACCTCCTTCACCTTCTTCCTCCTCTCCCCGGCCTCCTCGCCCTCCATTAACTTCCTTATCCCTCTCTCTATTTCGTCTGCCTTCACGACACCGTCGCTACCTTTGACCAGATCTCTTCGATAATCCATCTTGATCTCTGCCGCGAGGCCGAGCTCCAGCACCAGTTGGAACGCATTGAATTGTTGCTCTGCATACTGGGGCCATGTGGCGACTGGCACGCCGAACCATATGCTTTCTAGGGTGGAGTTCCACCCACAGTGAGACACGAACCCTCCAATGGCTGGGTGGGCCAGGACTGCGACCTGCGGGGCCCACCCAATCACTCTCCCGACCCCGGCTGTCCTATTAAGAAAACCCTCGGGCAGGACCTCCGCCGGATCTACGTAATCCCGGGGGGCTTCCTGCTTGCCCTTCGCCGGAGGCTGTCGTAGGGACCACAGGAAGCGGTACCTGCTCTGCTCCAACGCGTGGGCAATCTCTTTTGCCTGGTGCTCGTCGAAGTACCCCCTGCTCCCGAAGCACAGGAACACCACTGACGCATCTGGCTGCTGGTCGAGCCAGTCCAGGATCTCGAAACCCTTTTTGCTCTCATCCGTGATGTTCAGTAGGGGGCCCACAGAGTACACCGCAGGTGCTCCTAGGCTGGGCAGGGCATCCATAGCGCGCGGCTCCAGCTCAGCGAACGTATTTACCAAAATTCCCTTGGTTTCCCTATACCTTAGGGCGAAGTCCAAGAATATCCGGCAGTCTTCTAACATAAACACTTCCAAGGGCAAGAACTTGGCGGCAGGCAGCGGGTTAGCAAGGCACGGGAAGTCCAGCTCGGCGTCAGAGTCCTTGAGCCTGGTCGGGTCCATGTGTTGCTCATCTCGGAGGGACTGGAGGTGCAGCATGACTCCAAGGATCGCCGCGCTCGATGTGAAGAACATGTAGGAAGGGATGCCGAACTCAACAGCCACGTCAATCATCGAGGTGCAAATCATGTCAAGGACAAGCCCAGCGAGCCGTGGAGAGCCACGGACAGAGAGCTCAGCGACGGCTTCTCGGACGTTGGCTTTGTGGCTCTCCACAAAGTGATGGAGGAAGGCCATGCCAGACGTCGTTGGGGAGTGGCTTTGCCTAGGGAGGAGGACGAAGCGGATGCGGGCAGCGACGGAGGCGGTGAGCGACTCGATGTAGGAATCAATCTCCGAGTCGAAGGGGAACTTCATGATGAGGACGGTGAGGGAGAGCCGATTGTCGCGGTCGACCAGGAGCTTGGCCATCTCCACCATCGACACCAGGTGGCCGAGGCCCGGAGATGGGATGAACACGAGCTCGGATTTAGCACTCATGATGACGACGATGCCTTCGAAAATTCTTCTTTTCCTAACTGAGTACAGCCGGTTGCGAAGATGATAACGAGGTGGAGGCTCTTATGGATCTCAACTTGAAAGTCTTCAGTTGGTGGAATGAAGGAATCAATAGCACGAGGCGACCACGTCGTGCTGATTGAGGTCTTCGTCGCTGCCTGTTTCATTTTTTATTGGTCGAAATCGCCGTCTAGTTTGACTTGCGTTTGTTAAATTTTAAGTTTGGTTATTGCTTGGCGTCGGTTTACTCCGCGCGAAATTCCAAAACCACGCCGGCTAACGTCAACCGATGCATCCAATTAAACAAATGCAAAAATTGCTAGAAAAATAAATGAAAAAATAATAAAAAAAACACCAGAGATTTACTTAGTTTGATAACACTAGAGATTTACTTATTTTATATATCGATACATAATCCATGGGAGGGCGAACGACAAATACTCCACTAATCAATTAAAATATTACAGAGTTATAATTACTCACATGCTTGAACATTTCTCACTAACATATAGTCTAGTGTGTTTAGATTCGTAGAGGATTATCTCACTGCTTGAAACATTTACATTTCCACATAGAAAACGTCACAATTCCAGTGTAGAATCCTTTGCACAAATCAGTATTCGGAGTGGCTCAAAGGAGGCCCCCACTATGCGTCTACTAGGCGGTTGTCGTTGGAGACGAAAATAAAAGCAAAACCCACGTCCTTTTATTTTTCTTTTAGTCCACATACCCTCTGGCTATACCATTCTATGTATATATATGTGTATGTATTCTTTTGCAGAAGGTGTTGGGCGAAGGCTGCGCAAGCCCTCGCCACCGGCACCTCCCCACTTTCATCGGGAAAGGCTGGCGACCTCGACCAACCGGCGGGGATGGCCTACAAGGCCTCTTTTAGCAGCAAGAGCTTGCACAACCCTCACTTAACGCCTTCAGCAACTGTTTTTTTTTTCAAGTTTCAAAATTAATTTAATTAATATTTATATTAAAATTCAAATAACAAGCAAAATGACGTCGTTTTGCATTTTCTTTATTAATGTAGCTATCTGACGAGCCACGTAATTAATCAATTTTAAAAAAAGTGGCAATTATGTGTACATTTCGTAATTTTTGACACTTAAGTGTCTTCGTATGCCAAATTTTAGCACTTCTGCTGTACTTCTATTGGCCTAAAACATTAAAAAAATCAATCGTAGTTTCAAGTGCTTTTTCATCATTTAAATTTAATAGATCTATATAATGAAATTAACAATTTCTTTTTAGTATGTAATAATATTTTTCACTTGTAATATTTTTATTTTAGTATCTAATTATTTTTTTCATCATATTCATAAAAATTGATGTTGGGTTCTTTTAGGATTTTATTTCCCAATTTACGCTTGCAATAAAAAAACATAAAAATAAAAAATAAAAAATTGGGTGAGACCGACTCTCATTCTATCACTTGATGGAGAACGATTAGCTTAGCATTTTTCTATATATAAATACGTACATTTTCTATCGGGGGATCAATTTGTCCTTTTCCTACTCTGGTCACGGTTGACTTTGTATGCACTAGTAAATAAAAGCAATCAACACAATTTTTTATTTTTGGGTGAAGAGGGGGGGGGGGGGGGGGATTTTTTTTTTTTTAAATCAAATAAATGAAAAAAATTCCCTTTATTTTTTCCAGCCCGCGGGGCCAAACCACCTCACTGCTCCGATCTCACTTCTGTACAATCTGACCCTGGGTGGCTGGACCGAGTAGGAGTCGAACACTAGACGCCGCGCTTTTTTCGAGGCAATACCGATCGGTTCATCATCACTCATCGAGTCTCTGGACACGGAGGCAAATGTTCTCTGCTTCTCTCATTTCTTTGAAAAAGGCAAGCGATTATTAGATAAATTACGGATCGGGCCACATGCAAAGCGTTGACTTTTAGCAGATGTAAGCCACGAAACTGGAACACGACTGTAGTTGGGCTTGAAATCTGCTGCTCCCTCGAGAACAGTTATGTCGACATTGTTACGACGCTCGAACAGTCTCCTGCTACAGATATATGCCAACTGCCACTTCTGTACCTGCTACAGATAAATGCCTCCGCTGCGGATATTTTAATGATAATTGTCATGCCCCGAACCTCGAGCACGCCAACATCCCACCATGGTCATGCAAATGCGATATTTCCAAGTAGTGTCGCCAACCCCAATCATTTCTTATTGCGCAAGCGGAACGTATTATAAAACCTTTGACAATGAAATACAGAATAAACAAGCAGAAAACAAAACCACAACATGGCACTTTCACAATTCAACATAATTACAAACAGGGGTCTACAGCCAAAAGTCTATAAAAGACCGGCTCTTAAAAAGGAACTGTCCTACAACCTACAAGTCGGACACGTTCTCCAATCCTTATGACTTCACATCTGCAACTCCTCAAGGCCAACCAAGGCAATCTGGCCGATCCGTCCCCAAGGACCTAAAATTTTAATCCCCAAACCGAGATGAGACAATGTCTCAGCAAGTTCAACTCCCTAAACCTCTATTAGAAAGAAAATACGCCTCGGGTGGTCTAGCCACATCACACAAAGACTTACCTCGCATTAGTCTTCATCTGTAGGTTAGCACAGTTTATATAATTCAACCACGTGAAATTATGATAACCAAACAACTGCAGCACAATCACATCATCAGAACAATTCAACCACTTGGATCATCTCAGCGATCAATCGACTCAGCCGATTACATGTCATTCTAGCAAATCAATCATTGCTCTCAATCACAGCCCTATAGGAAGGTTTGACAACCAGTGGCAATCACAGCTCCACTCGGCAAAATTAGAATTAGTGGCATCACGGCCCCACTGGGCGCGACCTTTATCAGGTGGCAAATTCACGGCCCCACTGGCCGCGACCTTTATCAGGTGGCAAATTCATGGCCCCACTTGGCGCGACCTTTGTCAAGTGGCAATTCACGGCCCCATTGGGCGCGACCTTTATCAGGTGGCAATTCACGGCCCCACTAGGTGCGACCTTTATCAGGTGGAAATTCACGACCCCACTGGGCGCGACCTTTATCAGGTGGCAATTCACGGCCCCACTAGGCACGACCTCTAATAGGTGGTTAATCACGGCCAATCGCCCATCAATTTCCACACTTAGGATTTTATAAAGAATTCCTCTATATCGCAATCACACTCAATTTGCCACAACCAATCATCAATATGAAATTCTAAATGTATAGCAGCGATTGGCACGAAATTCTGAGAGTTTAGGGTCCTGACAAAATTTTCGGAAATTTAATAAATAATTAAATTTATTCCAAAAATAATTAAATATTCATATTCATATTTTTCACGGTCCACACCCAATTTATAATATCCAATCATCAATTTCAAAATCCGAATACACAGCCGCGATCAAGACGGAATTCGACCAAATAAGGTCCCGAGATAATTTTCGGAAATTATTAAATAATTAATTTTATTCCGAAATTTATTTAAATAATAATATTTTAATAATTTCGAATAAATATATATTATTAAATTATTTAATAATTTCGGAATACTTAAATAAATCAAAAACAAATTCCTTTAAGTCACATCAAAGCTTATATTAATATAAACATTCATTTAGCCTTAAATTAAATCCACTTTAAGTTAATCAAGCACATTAATATAATCTACACTTAAATAAATTAAATTAACCACCTAATAACACTTAACATAAACTAAACACACATAAAGCATCATTAACCCTATAATCAAGGTTTAGTGAGCTAAACTCACCGGATTAGCGAACCGAGCGAATCAAACGACAAGGACGACGTGAGGATCAACTTTTCTCAAGGCAGGCCGAGCATCCGGGCTCGGGAAGGCGGCCAAAACGGGCCAAAACCGAGTTGAGAAACCCATTTTCTTAGCTGCTAGTTGAGGCTGATGGAGGTGGTTCGGCGGCTGTTCAGGCGGAGGACCGGCGGAGGAGGACTGGTGGTGGCTTGGACGGGCTGGTGGGGAGGTCGACGACGGCGGAGGGAGCTTCGGCAAAGGCCCGAGCTTCTCGGACGAGCTGCTGGAACGTGGGCAGACGAGGGCGACGTCGAGCGGTGGTTAGGTGCGCGGGCAGCGCACACACGGTCGAGCGGAGGAGAAGCGGCACCAGTGGCAAGCTGGCTTCGGCTGGCTCACGACGGCTCTCCGACGAGCTGGACGACCAAGAACAGTGGCTGACGAAGATGATGGAGGGTCGAGGGTCGCACGAATAGCGGCTGGGCAAAGGCGGAGCGGCGAGCTGGTCGGTCGCGCGGGCGAGCGGGCACGGACGAGCGACGGCGGCAACGAGCAGCGGTGTCGAGCGGGCGAAGGTCGGACGAAGGGCTGCTGGTTCAACCGGCTCATTCTCCTCCTCTCTCTCCTCCAAGTTCAAAATGAAGAAGATGATGTTGATGGGTGAGGGGGCAAATCTTGGCCCTCCACTTGTCAAGATCTCCCTCACTTTGGCCACCCACCATGACATCATCCCATGATGTCATCATCCACTAACTCAACTTCCTCCATAACTTCTTCAATGGTTGCACTTCAAATTCCGACGGGGTCCAATTCTTTGTATAGTAAAATCTCTAATCAATTCTCTTTCAGTTGAGTCCAATTAAAGTCCCACAAAATTATCCTATGATCCTAATAAGGTTTGTGACATAACCGGACTTCCAATTTCTAAATTCAATCTCAATTTTCACAATTAAATCCAATCTGGTGCAATTTCAGCGCGCCTAATCCATTGAGTAGCTTTTGGGGAAATTTTCTTGCATCCGACCCGAGGGTGATCAGTCATCAAGTCTGACGCATCAAAATCCCTTAATTGCTTTACTCAATAGACCAGTTCTCTCGTGAGTGACTGACTCAGAGAGACGAACTATATGCACAAATGAATTGCCCTACTTAATTGACTGAAAATAAAATTGAGGAAAATCAGGATGTCACAATAATAATGGCATTGACCAGGCAGCCATTTCATCACGTGGGTGCGTACAAAATAGAGTTTCGAGCCAGTCTGTCGTCGTCAAATTGGCTAGAAAGTGTCCTCATTTTTGCTCCATTGGGCGGCGGCAGCAGCACAGAGTCCTTTTCGTGGACGGCTGATGCAACACCGATCATTATATAGCTCGCAAACATGTCCCGAGGCTCACAATGCATTTTTTTTTGTTGTTGCTCTCGACAAGCCAACATAGTAGCCAGCAGGACAGTCTCTTTTCGCGTCACGTTCTTTGTCTTCTTGATATCGGGTAGCGAATTGAGATGGCAGGCGAGCCAGGTCGACGTGGGTGGTGTCGGTTCTTTATGCTCTGTGTTATTGTCCTTCTCCCCTCACTCGTCCTTGGGGATTGCACGCGCGACGAGGGCACCGGCGGGGGCCGGAACAAGAGGGAGGCGCTCAAGTACAAAGTGGGGGCGATCATAGCCATCCTCCTTGCGAGCGCGGTTGACGTTTGCATCCTACTGCTCGGGAAGGTCATCCTGCCCTTGCGCCCCGAGAAGGACGTGGTCTTCCTGGTCAAGGCGTTCGCAGCTAGGGTTGTCCTTGCAATGGGCCTCATCCATGTCCTTCCCGACTCATTTGACAGCCTGACGTCCTCGTGCCTCGACCAGAACCCCTGGGGAAACTTCCACTTCACGAGGTTCATGGCCATGGTCGCCATTGGGTTGCTGATGGTGGACACCTACGTGACCTCTACACGAGGTCCCACTTCAGCAAGGCTTGGCCAGCGACGAGTGAGGGGGACAAGTGTTAACTGGGTTCACTCCTATGTGGAGGAAGCTTAATGAGTTACAAGCCCAAAAAGGGCTTGAGCTCATATGATAAGTTATATAGAGAAATAGAATTTTTCACTATCTATATAAAGTGGTAGCTGCAAAAGGAAATTATAACAAGAGAAAAAGAGAAAGCAGAAAATCTGGGGTTTGTGGCAAAATCTGATTTACATCAAGCTGGCATCGGAGGTCGATTCGTGGTCCAATTGAGCTGAAATTTTGTCAACATGTTCATGGCGCAATTTTTTCGAATCTAAACGGTTTGATTTTTGTTTGAAGCTCCCTACATCAGATTTTTTGTGGATTGATTAAAACCTGTGTTTTTGGTTAGATTTATTCTTGATCTCTTGTGAAATTCAAGTGTATTGCCAAGAATTATGTTCTTGAGATATTTGTTGCTATGCACCTCTAGTATTTGCTAGATAAGAACATTATTCACCCAATTTTGTTGATAGTGAAGATTTTTGGGTGGACTTCGGTCCCGTAATTTTTTATCTCCTTACATTGAGAAGGTTTTCCATGTAAAAAAATTGTCTTATGTTCGCGTGTTTGGTATTTATTTTACACTACTATATCGATTCATATTAGGTTTACATAAGAGGGGAAATTATTTTATTCCGCTGCATTAATTTGATATTTTACAAATTGTTGCTATTCTCCCATCGGAGTTGTATTAGAGCTAGGTTATTGCTTGATTTTTCTGTCTTGTATTAAACAATGGAAACGAATACAAGTAAAATGGTTACACTGAATGGTTCGAATTATTATATTTGGAAAGGGAAGATGGAAGACCTTTTATATGTGAAAGATTTTTATCTGCTAGTATTTGCCAAGGAGAAATAGAAGAATAAAACTGATACTGAATGGTCTATATTTCATCGTTAAGTGTGTGGTTATATTAGACAGTGGGTGGATGATAATGTTTTGAACCATATTATTGAGGAAACACATGCACGCAATTCATGAAATAAGCTCGAACAGTTAAATGCTCGAAAGACTGGAAATAATAAGTTATTTTTTATAAAATAGATGATGGCTCTAAGATATCAAGATGATACTCGTTTGACTGATCATTTAAATTCTTTTCAAGGAATTATAAATCAGTTGGCTGTGATGGGAATCAAGTTTGATTATGAGATACAAGCACTATGGTTGCTTGGTACTTTGCCGGACTTTTGGGAGACGTTCCAAGCATCTTTGTCTAATTCTACCCTAGATGGTATGATTACCATGGATTTGACCAACGGTAGTATTTTGAATGAAGAGATGAGAATGAAGACACAAGGATCATCCTCTTCACATTATGATGCCTTAGTTGTTAAGAAAAGAGGAAGAAATAAGTCTCGAGGTCCAAAAAATAGAGATAAAAGTCAAGATAAAAGCAGAAATAAGTATAATAAATTTGCTAATGTTGAGTGCCATTATTATCATCAGAAGGGACATATTCAGAGGTTTTGTTGTTAGTTAAAAATGGAGAAACAAAAGAAGAAAGGTAAAGAGAAGAAAAGTGATAATGACAGCGAAGACAATTGTATCACTGCACTTAAAGAATGCTTTCTCATTATTTTTTATGGTGATGTGGTGAATTTTGTATCTCATAAGACTAGTTAGGTAATTGATAGTGGTGCATCCGTTCATGCTACATCTCGTAAGGATTTCTTTACATCATATAAGTCAGGTGACTTCGGATCTATAAAGATGGGTAACAATAGGCTAGCTCAAGCTATAGGAATCGGTGATGTGTACCTAGAAATCAATAATGACACAAGGTTAATATTGAGTAATATTAAACATATACTTGATATCCGCTTGAATTTGATTTCTACAGGCAAGTTGGATGATGAGGGGTATTGTAGCACCTTCAATAATGGTCAATGGAAACTCACCAAAAGTTCTCTTGTTGTGGCTAGAGGTGAAAAATATTCTTCATTGTATGTTATGTAGGCAAATTTGTCCACATACAAAATTAATGCAGTAGACAGCGAAGATGCAGCTGAGTTATGGCCTAAGAGGCTTAGTCACATAAGTGAGAATGGTTTGTCACTATTGGCCAAGAAGAAGCTCCTTTCAGGATTGAAAAGTTCGGCGCTAAAGAAGTGTGCTCACTATGTAACAGGAAAACAAAACAGAGTTGCATCTAAAAACCCCCCTTCTTCAAGAAAGTCAAGTATACTGGATTTAGTACATTCTGATATTTGCAGTCCTATGAAAACAAAATCACTTGGTGGCTCTTTTTATTTTGTTATCTTCATAGATGATTTTTCGAGAAAAATTTGGATTCATACCTTGAAAAGTAAAGATCAAGTATTAGATATTTTTAAGTAATTTCAGGCTTCAATTGTGAGACAAACTGGAAAGAAATTGAAATGCATTATAACTGATAACGGGGGAGAGTATATTGGACCTTTTGATGAATATTGCAGACAACAAGGTATTCGACATCAAAAGACACCTCCCAAGACGCCTGAGTTAAATGGCTTAGCTAAGAGAATGAACAGAACACTGGTTGAAAGGGTAACATGCTTACTTTCATAGTCAAAGCTACCTGGATCCTTTTGGGGTGAGACTTTAAGTACAGTTGTGCATGTATTAAATCTTACTCCATGCATTCCTTTAGAGTTTGATGTTCCTAATAACGTTTGAACATGTAAAGATGTTTCTTATGATTATTTGCGTTTCTTTGGATGCAAAAAATTTGTGTATATTCCCAAAGACGAGAGATCTAAACTTGATGTGAAAACACGATAGTGCATATTTATTGGTTATGGACAGGATATGCTCGGCTACAAATTTTATGATCTGGTTGGAAAGAAAATTGTAAGAAGCAGAGACGTTGTGTTTATGGAAGATCAAACAATAGAGGATATTGAGAATGCAGAGATGATTTCAGCATCTTAGGTTAGTGATAATTTGGTTGATTTGGATCCAGTTCCTTTTACAAATATTCCTATACAGGTTGATGAATAGCAGCAGGAAGTTAATGTTCCAAATAACGCACATGTTCCTAAACATGTTGAAACATATAATCATATTCCTGAACTAGAGTCTCAATTAGATGTTCCATTGGATGTTCCAGTCCGAAAATCCGTTAGAGACTGACGACCTTTTACCAGGTATTCTAAAGATGAGTATGTATTATTGACTGATGCAGGTGAACCAGAGTGCTATGCAAAAGCAATAAAAGATGAGTACAAAAGCAATTGGTTTGATGTTATGTGAGATGAGATGCAGTCACTTTATGATAATCATACTTTTGAGTTAGTGAAGTTACCTAAAGATAAAAGAGCTTTGAAGAACAAGTGTGTATATAGGTTGAAGCAAAATGAACATACTTCACAACCACGATACAAAGCTAGATTGATTGTTAAGGGATTCTGTCAAAGAAAAGGGTATTGATTTTGATGATATATTTTCTTCGGTAATGAAAATGTCTTTTATCCATGTGGTACTAGGCTTGGCAACTACCCTATATTTGGAAATTGAACAAATGAATGTCAAAACAACATTTCTACATGGTGACTTAGAGGAAGAGATATACATGGAACAATTTGAGGGTTTTAAAGTGAAAGGGAAAGAGAATTATGTGTGCAAATTGAAGAAAATTTTGTATGGCCTAAAACAAGCATCGATGCAAAGGTACAAAAAGTTTGCGTCAGTTATGACGAAACATGGCTATAAAAAGACTTCCTTGGATAATTGTGTGTTTGTCCAAAAAATTTCTAATTATGACTTTATTATTTGATTGCTTTATGTTGATGATATGCTGATTGTTGGCAAGAATACTTCAAGAATTGAGTTATTGAAGAAATAGTTGAGTAAGTCTTTTGCTATGAAAGATTTGGGCTTGGCGAAGCAGATTCTTGGCATTAGAATTACTCGAGACAGAAATGCTAAGAAGTTGTTTTTGTCGCAAGAGAAATATATCTAGAAGATCCTTCAAAATTTTTACATGGACAAGGCTAAAGTGGTTAATACTCCTCTTGCTGCCCACTTTATGTTAAATATGAAGCAAAGTCCTACAACTGATAAAGAGAAGAAATATATGGAAAGTATTCCATATGCCTCAGCTGTAGGAAGCTTAATGTATGCGATGATATATACACGCCCAGACTTGGCGCACGCGGTTGGCGTTGTTAGTTGCTATTTTTCAAATCCAGGCAGAGAGCACTGGAATGTAGTGAAGTGTATTATGAGGTATCTTCGGGGAACTTCAAATTTGAAACTCAGTTTCAAGACCGGAAAACTTGAGTTAGTTGGATACATAGATTCTGACTTTGTAGGAGATATTGATACTCATAAATCTACTTTTGGTTATTTGATTTCTTTTGCGGGTGGAGCTGTGTCATGGAAGTCAAGATTGCAAAAGTGTGTTGCAATTTCTATAACCGAAGCTAAATTTATTGCAGCGACTGAAGCTAGTAAAGAGATGGTATGAATAAATAAGTTCTTAGAAGAACTTAGGTTCAAGCAAAAGTGGTATGTGCTATTTTGTGATAATCAAAGCGCAATTCATCCTGGTAATAATTCATCTTTTCATTCTAGATCGAAACATATTGATGTTAGATATCATTGGATAAGAGATGTTCTAGATAAAAAGTTGTTGGAACTTGAGAAAATTCATATGGATCATAATGGCTTTGATATGATGACAAAGCATTTACCAAGAGAGAAGCTTGAATATTGCCAATTGATAGCAGGGATGGTGAATCCCTCCACATTATCGTGAGAGGGAGATTTGTTAGCTGGGTTCACTCCTATGTGGAGGAAGCCTAATGAGTTGCAAGCTCAAAAAAAGTTTGAACCCATATGATAAGTTATATAGAGAAATAGGGTTTCTCACTATCTATATAAAGTGATAGCCGCAAAAGGAAATTGTAACAAGAGAAAAAGAGAAAGCAGAAAATCTAGGGTTGTGGCAATATCTTATTTATATCAAGCTGGCATCGGAGGTTGATTCGTGATCCGATTGAGCTGAAATTTTTGTCAGTATGTTCGTGGCACAATTTTCTCGAATCTTAATGGTTTGATTTTCGTTTGAAGCTCCCTACATTAGATTTATTGTAGATTGATCAAAACCTGCGTTTTTTGTTAAATTTATCCTTGATCTCTTGTGAAATTCAAGTGTATTATCAAGAATTATGTTCTTGAGATGTTTGTTGCTATGTACCTCTAGTATTTGCTAGAGAAGAACATTGTTTACCCGATTTTGTTGATAGTGAAGATTTTTGGGTGGACTTCGGTCCCGTGATTTTTGATCTTCTCACATCGAGGAAGTTTTCCACGTAAAAAAATTGTCTTGTGTTCACGTGCTTGGTATTTATTTTACTATACTATATCAATTCATATTAGGTTTATACAAGATGGGAGATTATTTTATTCCGCTGTGTTAATTCGATATTATTTGAATTGTTGCTATTTTCCCATCAACAAGGAGAGCTTGGCGACGATCACACTGGGCATTTGCACATGCGCACCCACGTGACTCACGGGCACGCCCACGGCTCGGCGTATCAGGATCAAGAACGGGGCACGTCGGAGCTTCTTCGACATAGAGTCGTATCCCAGGTGACAGGAAATCTGCCAACTTCTTTCAATTCTATGTGTTCTCTCTTCAAAACTTCACACCGAGTATCTGAATGCAAATATGGTGTTTTCCGGGGGGCAAAATGATAACATAAACGGGTGTTGGAGCTGGGGATCTTGGTGCACTCGGAGATGTTAGGGATTTCGCTGGGGACTTCCGGGGGCGCAAAGACGGTGAAGCCATTGATGGCCGCTTTTACTTTCCATCAGTTCTTTGAAGGCATGGGGCTCGGCGGCTGCATCACTCAGGTAAATAATAAGTCAATTGATTTCATTCATTTTGACCTAACAAGCTTTTCTCACTTTTTCCCCCTAGAAATGCCTCAATAATTTTCAAGATTATAATAATTTTGAGTGGCCGAATTTAACTCGAGCTTTATCCATCGTTAAAAGACTACTTGTTTGCGTGAGTGATGTCGAAATGTCAAGGTAAATGCATAGCAATAACTTGAACACAGTTCGATTAAATTCATGATGCCTCGTCTGTGGAATCGAATGTGACATAACATTTTGTAAAGGCAATTTTACCTTTTTATGGCTTGATGCGTTGTTTCTATGACTTTAGGGAAAAGGGGGCATTTGATATTTGAATTGAAGAAGAAAATATGGCACTTTGTCTCCCCAGAAGGCATGTAGACAGAACATGCATCTTTCAAAAGCTCTGAATTTTAACGTGTCATCGATCCCGCAATCAAGGAAAGGTGAAAGGAAATTTCTTGTAAAACCTGATGCGATCGCAGTTTTGCGCAGCGATTTTTCACTACGCTTAAAATGTCTTTTTAAGAATACTTAAGCCCCATTCCATAGTATGATTTAAAAGATTGGTTTACGAATGGGTGCATTTGGATTTCTCCCGAGGCTTTCGATCTCAATTCAACCTTCCAACTAATTGACCTGCTTCAGGAAAATAAGCTATGGAAAAGATTGACCTGCCTACATCAAGTTGAGAGGATGTCGTTGACCATCGGCCTCCGTTGACTTAAAGCAGGTGCGGGTGGGTCCCGGTAAAAGAATTATTATTATTATTATTATTATTATTATTATTATTATTATTTTAACGAATGAATTATAATTATCATTATTTAAGCTTTGATTAATCAGTCTTTTGATTTTCGCCCGCTTCTTTTGCAAAGCCCAAGTTCAAGGAAAGAGCAACAATAATAATGGCCCTCTTCTTCTCCCTCACCATGCCGGCTGGGATCGCCATCGGCATCGGGATATCTGACACGTACGATGAGAGCAGCCAGAGGGTGCTGATCATCGAGGGCATACGCCGCGTCCGCCGGCATCCTGGTCTACATGGCGCTAGTCGACCTGCTGGCGGTGGACTTCATGAGCGCCAAGGTGCAGGGGAATGGGGGGCTCCAGCTGCTGTGCAATTGCTTCCTCCTGTTCGGTGCTGGTTGTATGGCCTTCTTGGCCAAATGGGCATGAATGAGTCTCAAAACTATTTTGTGCTACAAAATGTCAATAATAAAAATGGCGTTCAATTTTTTTTTTTTTTTTGTTGGTATTTCTCAATTTGGTCCAATGGATTTTCTTGCTCACATAACCGTTTATATATTCGGTTTTACTTGAATTGTTCATGTGATATATTTATGTGAAATAAAGGGGACCCAATAATAGATAGAATTTTCTATAGAGAAGTTAAGAATAGTTAAGAGGGGTGTTGACGCCTAAATTTCCTTTTTTTTTTTTTTAATTAATAGGGTTTTTATTTTATTTTATTTTTCCTTTTTTGGATAAATAGATAATAAAAACAAAAAACAAAAAACAAAAAAAAACAAAAAAACAAGTAAAAAAAAAGCCCCTCCTCTAGGCCTCCTCGGCCCATTTCCACCTCAGCTCGGCCCATGCGCCCCTTGTCTTCTTCCTCCTTGGCTTCTCCCTTCACGTCTCTGCAACACACGCGCAGAGAGCGGCAGCTAGGGTTTCGGTGCTCGCATAGGCCAGCCGGTGACGGATGGGACGTGCCTTTAAAGCAAGAAAGTGGGCGGCCGAGGTGACGCCGGTTCGGCCGCACAAAGGTCGGTCGGCACACGGAGAATCGGCGGCCAAACCTCTCCGTCGATCAGACTCCCTCGCCTATAAATCGGCCAGTACCACCTCCATTGAAGGACATGGAAGCGGCGAGAGATCAAGGGCTGCAGATCTTCGAAACCTCCTACTGAGAGACTTCAGAAGGGGGGCCGAGGACGAGCAGGTCGAGATCTGAGAGCTCGCGGCTGGAGACGAGGGGGAGAGATCCGAGCGGGTGGAGGTTGAGAGAGAGAGCGATCGAAAGCGAGCGAGTGTCGTGAGCTTCCCCCGAGAGACTTTAGGGGAGGCCCGAGCGTTCGCAAGCCCAGATTTGAGGGAGAGGGAAGAGATCGGAGCCTGAGCAAGAGAGAAATTCGGTCGTTTGCTCGAACGACCTCCCTCCAAGAGACTTCGGGGGAGGCCGACAACAAGCGAGCCCGGAGAGAGAGGGTTGAGGTCCAGATATGAAGATCCAAGGGCAAGGAGGCCAGATCTGGCCATGCTAGACCAGATCTAGGGGTCGAGCGAGCCCTGTCGTAGCACTAGGCTGATTTCCGCTGCCTTTCGGCCATCGACGACACTGATGGATTGCATCCCTCCGGTTGTCGCCCGCGTGCACCGCTCTGACACTGTCTCCAGGCGCGACCCCCTGCAGCACTAGGCCGTCGACGCCGCCGTGCTGTACAAACCAGAGCCTTGAAGCCGACTCGCGCATCTCGCCGTGGACAGGTAACGACACTCACTTCTACAGCCACTGTCCGTTGCATCACCGCCGCCATCACTCCCTCCGCGAAACCCTAACCCCTCACCGAGAAGACCCATTACGTCACCGCGACCGTAAAACGCTGCGCCGTCTTCAGGTGATGTCACCAGCCCCTCCATCGGCGCCGCAGACGGATGGACAAGCCAGCGACCTCGCGTCAGGTCGAGCAGGGTCGGGCGCGGTTCGCGAAACCGGGTAGGGTTGCAGATCAGAGGCGGTCAGTCGTCGGGTCGGGCGTTTTATTTTCACTATCTGTTAAAAAATATTTTATTTCCCAAAAATCAAAAATATCAAAAATATTCCATATTTTCCAGAAAAGCCAAAAATTCATGAAAAAGCCAAAAAAAAAAATCAGAAAAAAGCCAAAAAGACTTGTATTTTTCCAAAAAATACCAAAAAAAATTCAAAAAAAATCCCTTTTATGTCCAAAAAATTAGAAAAAGACTCAAAAAATGTTTTTCCTCCCAAAAATGCATGGAAAATCCCTCGAACATCCAAAAAACCTCAAGGTTTAAACAAGATCAGGTACCGAAAGGGCATTAGTGATTAACTAGTGTAATCAAGTCCCCAATTCTAATATCTCTGGTTGCGCAGGAGTGAGTATTTCTCCCGATACTTCACTTGGGTTTCTAATCAACCAACCCCAAATCGATTTGTGGTGACTCCATTTTAAAATTTTATTTACAGATTAAAAACTTGGACCATTAAGTTGTGAATTGGTGGACTTGGGAGAGTTCGGGCATAACTAATTTCAGTCAAGCCATTAGCCTCCTTAGGCGCTCGTACCCAATTGCGGGCACCCATAAAAAAAGAGGTCGCGACAAGGGGAGGTGTAAATCGTAAAATAACACATCATTATTGAAGGTAAAGAACTTGCCACTTTTTTTTTTTTTTTTTTTTTTTTTTTTTGAGCAAGAAGAACTTGCCACTTAAAATATTCCGAATCGCACTAATGATACGAAATAATAATAAGAAATAGGGAATATATTTTATTTTCACTATCTGTTAAAACACCTTTAATTATATTCTTCTTTTCCTATTCGCATCATTTTGCGTCCTTTCTTCCTTCCCATTAACTGAGTCCATAAGAGCCTCCAACTCGCTATCATCTTTGCAATCGAGTGAACTCAGTAGGAAAAGAAGAATTTTCGAAGGCATCATCGTCTTCATGAGTGCTGAATCCGAGCTCGTGTTCATCCCATCTCTGGGCCTCGGCCACCTGGTGTCGATGGTTGAGATGGCCAAGCTCCTCGTCGACCGTGACGATCGGCTCTCCATCACCGTCCTCATCATGAAGTTCCCCTTCGACTCCAAGATTGATTCCCGCATCGAATCACTCACCGCCTCCGTCGCTGCCCGCATCCGCTTTGTCCTCGTCCCCAGGCGAAGCCACTCCCTGAGGACGTCTCGCCGTGCCTTCATCCATCACTTCATGGAGAACCACAAAGCCGATGTCCGAGAAGCCGTCTCTGAGCTCTCTTTCCACGGTTCGCCACGGCTCACCGGGGTTGTTGTTGACATGTTCTGCACCACGATGATCGACGTGGCCATCGAGTTCGGCATCCCTTCCTACATGTTCTTTACATCGAGCACGGCGTTCCTCGGAGTCATGCTGCACCTCCAGTCTCTCCGAGACGAGCAACACATGGACCCGACCAAGCTAGAGGACTCTGATGCAAGCTGGACTTACTGTGCTTCATTAACCCACTGCCAGCCGCCAGGTTGTCGCGACCTCTTTTTTCGACGCCCGATTAAGGCGGGCGCCTGGCGGAGGCTAATGGTTTGGCTATATTTATTTAGCTCGGACTCTCCCAAGTCCATTAATTCACGACTTTAATAGCCAAGTGTTTAACCTGTAAGTTAATTTTAAAATAGAGTCGTCACAATCAGTTTGGGGTGGGTCGATTAGAAATCCAAGCGAAGTATCGGGAGAAATACTTGCTCCTGCGCAACCAAAGAAATTAGGATCGGGGACTTGATTACACTAGTTAATCACTAATACCCTTTCGGTACCTAATCTTGTTTAAACCCTAAGGCTTTTTTAGATTTTTGAGGAATTTTCTATGCATTTGAGGAAACACATTTTTTGGGTATTTTTCTCATTTTTTTGGACATAAAAAGCATTTTTTGGATTTTTGATCTTTTTCTGAAAATATAAATCATTTTTTGGCTTTTTCCGACATTTTTGGCTTTTTTTTTAAAGGAAAATATGGGATATTTTTTATTTTTTTATTTTTCGGAAAATAAATAATTTTTTATTTAAAATATTATTTTATATTAAAATAATATAAAAATGAACCGGGTTGGATCCTCGGGTTGGGTCCGACCCAAGCCGTTTGCCCAGAACACGGAAGGCCTTGCAACGCAGGCCCGACTCTTTTTTTTTTAAGCATAAAAGCCCAAACCTATTTTTTTGGCCCACTTCACAAACATTCTAGCCCAACACAACCTAGCCCACGCATGCAGGCCCGACCCAGGGAAACCCTACCCAGACGCTAACCCGGATCCACCGACTTCAACCCGTCTTCCCCTTTGTTGACTCGGTTTTCTGGAGTTCACGAGATCTGGCGATTCGCGGCGCTAACGAGGGATGGAGGGGGTCAAACGAAATAGCAGCCCAGCGTCCGACGGCGGCGATGTCGCAGCTAGCAGTCGGGCGCTCAACTGGATTGACGACAGGGCTCATGGCGTAGCAGTAGGAGCCGCGATGAAGGCCCATTTTACTAAGGTCGAGATCTAGTGATGGATGGGGTTCGAGAGAGGGGGGTGCGACGATGGTGACGGGGCGAGCAAGACCCGTCATTACCTGTCACGGCGTCGGCCTGGCCTCAGTTGCGGTGACAGTGAGGCAGCACGGCGAGATCTGGCACCGCGGCGGTGTTGGGGCACGAGACCTCCTCCGATTTCCTCTCCTCTTTAGCCCCTCTTCGCGAATCCAGAACCCTCCCCTCTCCTTTGGCTTCAGCTGCTCACAGATCTAGGTTTGCGGGTGTTCGGACCTCCCTCAAAGTCCCTCAAGGGAAGCTTCCGGTGCTCACAAGCTTTCAATCTCTCCGTCTGTCTCTCTACTTTGGTTTCTCTCTCTCTGGGTTCGATTGTCGTCGACCTCCCCCGAAGTCTCTTGAAGGGAGGTTGTTCGAGTTCGCGACTGGATTTCTCTCATGTGCTCGCTCTTTGAGTCTCCTCTGAAGTCTCTCAAGGGAAAGTCTCCGAGCTCGCTGCGCTTCTTGACGGAGCTTGTGACTGCCTATTTATAGGTGAGGGGGGTCCGGTCGACGGAGGGCCTCGGTCACTGGCCTTCGGCTTGCTGACTGGTTTTTCTTGGCTGAACCGACATCCCATCCGAGCTTATCTAGCGAAGCGTGCTCAGCATTGAAGGAAGCCATTAATGGCACCTGAGATTTGTCATCTCCGGCCGACATCGGCCAACCCTCCTCGGCCGTAGGTTGTCCTTTGCGTGTCGGTCCCTTCTACATGCATGGGTTGCAAAGATAGAGGGGAAGAAGAGGGAAGAAGGAAGAAGAAGAAAAGAGAGGGGCTGGGCTGGTTTGCATGGGCCGGGCCATGGGGCTTGTGCGAGAGAGAAAAGAGGGGAGGGGCTGGGCTCGGAGGCCCAGTCCTGATGGCTACTGCTTTTGTTCTTTTTTTTGGTTCTTTGTTTTGTTGCTTTTATTTTATTTTTTTGTTATTTATTATTTATTATCCAAAGAAAGGAAAAATACATAAATAGAGAAACTAAGGCCTAATTAAAAACTCGATCAAAAATTTAGGTGTCAACATGTTGTTGCCCTTGGATGTGTTTATAGAAGAAGACTGCTGGATACTATTGGACCCCGTCCTGAGGTATAGGGAAACCAAGGGAATTTTGGTAAAAACATTCGCTGAGCTGGAACAACGCGCGGTGAAGGCCCTGGCCAGCCTTGGAGCACCTGCGGTGTACTCCGTGGGACCCATATTGAACATCAAGGCTGAGAGCGAAAAGGGTTTCGAGATCCTGGACTGGCTCGACCAGCAGCCAGATGCGTCAGTGGTGTTCCTGTGCTTCGGGAGCAAGGGGAGCTTCGACGAGCACCAGGCAAAAAAGATTGCCCACGCGTTGGAGCGCAGCGGGTACCGCTTCCTGTGGTCCCTACGACAGCCACCGGCGAAGGACAAGCTGGAGGCCCCCCGTGACTACGCAGATCCCGCAGAGGTCCTGCCCGAGGGGTTCCTTGATAGGACCGCCAGGGTCGGGAAAGTGATCGGGTGGGCCCTGCAGGTCGCCATCCTGGCTCACCCGGCCATCGGAGGGTTTGTGTCACATTGTGGGTGGAACTCCATCTTAGAAAGCATATGGTTCGGTGTGCCGATAGCCGTGTGGCCCCAGCATGCAGAGCAACAATTCAATGCGTTCCAATTGGTGGTGGAGCTTGGCCTCGCAGCAGAGATCAAGATGGATCATCGAAGAGATCTCGTCAAAGGTAGTGATGGCGTTGGGACGGCGGACGAAATAGAGGAAGGGATAAGGAAGTTAATGGAGGGTGAGGAGGCCGGGGAGAGGAGGAAGAAGGTGAAGGAGGTGAGCGAGAAGAGTAGGGAGGCTTTGATGGAGGGCGGCTCTTCTTACTTGTCTCTGGCTCGCTTCATTGAGGATGTCTGTAGTCGATGAGCCTTCATTTAGCTAGAGACAGGGTTGGCTGGTAGGTTCACCACTCTTCGTATTTTGATTCAATGATTACTTGGAGGGCGTATTTTAGGGTTTCTGCGGCTATAGAAACCATGTTTGATTTTTCTAGTCCGTTTGTGGCTATAATCCATGTTAATTTTCGTCGACCCTTGATGTGTTTTATGGGGAACCAGTCAATTTGGGTTTGGCCTGAATGTAGCGACGAATATAGAATGTGTTCGAAAAGACATCATTTGTAAAACTCCACACGGTAGATTTTCGTATCCTTACCCTCCTCGATCTCCGAGTTTGAATGAATTCCATTTGCTCTCGCTTTCCCCTCTCCCAAGGTTTGTCGTCCTTTTTCTCTCTTGCGTCCTTTGCTGTTCACATTCCAGCTTCTGAAAGTTAGGGCCCTCCTTTCTTGCTCGGCGTGCGATGGAGAAGTGAAGAGTGCAAAGAATTTCGGAGTAGCAAATTTAGAGAAATTGAGCTTTAGTCGAAAATGTAAATTTGATTTCACCCCATGTGTAGCGCAAGGGACCCGCATAATCACTTCCTCCTTGTCCATTAGATGACACGGTTTTACGAGGAAGGCTGCATCGAACAGTTGATAGAGCGAATCCCATACAGGCCAACATCTTGTAAGATTAGTGGAACGCTCAATAGACAGAAATAAAGGCAAAATTTAACACGCTGGAGTTTAAGGGCATGATGTTTGAGAGTGCACAAATAATTCAAAGAATATAACTCACATAGATCTCAATGGTTGTTATTTTTCCGATTGTCTTATTTAGAAAAGGGAATATCAATTTCAATATACAAATTGAATATATGTAGTGGTGCGACAAAATTAATAACATTTTTATTGGTCATTTTTACATTAAGATCAAGGAGGGATGATGGCACAGATATCATCAAAGCGGTGGACTAGTTTTGCCATGCATGGCTAGATCGTGACTTGGGACCAAGAAATTTCTTCAATCCTCGATTTGATTTTCCTTATAATGATGTAAATAACTTGTGATCCATCACATTGAGTAAACTTATATGTTTAGTATAAAGTCGAGAAATTGATTTTTTTTATTTTTATAAGTCATTCATTTAGCATAGCCAAACATGAGATGAATATAGAAAACTTCCAACCAGAACAAATTCCAAGGAACTGCAAACAATACAAAACAAAACAAAACAAAACCCAAAAAACAAAAAAGTATAGCTTATGATTATAAGCATGCTCTCATCCTTGAAAACCATATATGTCATAGCATAAAAAACAATTAGAGACCGATCATCAGAACCATCAGTGATGGGTATTGTTCGTGAAATTCTAAATGCAAGTGCACGTATCAAACAAGTAATATAATGATGAGAAAAAGTATCGTCCAACGGAGATCGATAATTAATAAACTAATTAAATACTAAAATATATTAATTCTAAAATTTATCTAACAAATCAAAATATAATTTAGAATAAATTAAAAACAAAACTTGAAGACTAAATGCAGTAAATCAATCAGATAAATATATTAGAGCATCTGATTTCACCATAACCACTAGATATGAATTTCATATTGTTGTGAATATAAGAACGATATCAAACATATGATAGCAGAATTTCCTAATCTATTTACTATCATATCTCTAGGTATAGCAAACCTATTCAGCTTATTAATCCACTATATCTCTATGTGAATTAAAATAAACATGAGTACATTAAAAATTATGAATATTCCCGGTTTACAATGAGTCTTTTGGATCACCTTATCACTGAAAGTTACATA
The DNA here is from genome assembly GCA_017140615.1 of Eucalyptus cladocalyx. Lineage (NCBI taxonomy): Eukaryota > Viridiplantae > Streptophyta > Magnoliopsida > Myrtales > Myrtaceae > Eucalyptus > Eucalyptus cladocalyx. The sequence goes on along the minus strand of CM029516.1, from coordinate 7,191,102 downwards.
AATAACGCGGTATATTTCTATCCGCGTTTAATTCATGGTTATACATTATAATGGGCAATTGCATATTATCACTTCTCAGTCTCAAACATACACATCAGATCATTTAAGTGATGGCCAGTCACTCAAAAGTATTAAACACAATAATATATAACTCACATGAATGAAATCAATTGTAAAACATAAAAATCATGAAATTCACATCATCATGGTTAGGCTACATCGTAGCCCTAACAAAAGAAAATAGAACATAATAGAAGAAAAAATAAAAATAAAAATCAAACCCAGCATCTTGAATCAAAGGACAAGAATTATGTTCACCACTTTTGTCTTCTCTTCAAAATACTTGAAAATCTCTCAGAACAATGGAAAACGATCTAACTCCCCCAAAAAATCATAGCTGCTCTCTCTGTCTCTATTTATAGGATATATTCAAGATATCTATCTCCCAACGCTTGCAGATAACATTAGGGAACAAAATCAAGAATTTCCTGATTTGATATCCATCTTCCACTGCTTCTTTTATTTGAATTCCTGATAGTTGACATTCTTGTCCTTATCCTCTTCATATCTCATTATTCTGCAAAAAACAAAGAAAATTTAAATAATCAGAAGGAAATCCAAATATTTTCTCACAAATAATACATTAATTACTACCTAAAATAGGTAAAATAACTCTATTTTTATAGAGTTATCAAACCCCCAAACTTAACATTTTGCTAGTCTTCGAGCAAAAGTAAGACATAACACATACTCAACCTAATAACCTTCTCCATGACATCTTTCCATAATTGCTCAAATTCACAATTCAAAGAAAAACACAAATTTCATCCAAACATTGAAATCAACTTATAAGTTAAGACCAATTCTAACTATATGATCCAAATGTGTGTGTGAGAGTCATCATATTTTTCGAATTATATGCAATCTAGATAAATTCACATTGACTTGTAACCTCTAAAAAATTCTCAATAATTATGACAAAATCTCATAGGTTTGCTTTTCATTCCTCTCTCCACTAATTGTCGCGACCTCTTTTTTCGGTGGCCGGGATCGGGTACGGGCGCCTAAGGAGGCTAATGGCTCGGCTGAATTTATTAAATCCAGATTCTCCCAAGTCCACCAATTCACGACTTTAATAGTCTTAGTTTTTAACTTGTAAATCAATTTTTAAAATGGAGTCGCCACTAATCGATTTGGGGTGGATTGATTAGAAACCCAAGTGAAGTATCGGGAGAAATACTCACTCTTGCACAACCAGAGAAATTAGAATCGGGGACTTGATTACACTAGTTAATCACTAATACCCTTTTGGTACCTAATCTTGTTTAAACCCTAAGGCTTTTTGGATTTTTGAAGGATTTTCCATGCATTTTTGGGAGGAAAAACATTTTTGAGTATTTTTCTAATTTTTTGGATATAAAAGGGATTTTTTGACCTTTTTTTGGTATTTTTGGAAAAATACAAGTCTTTTTGGCTTTTATGAATTTTTTGGCTTTTTCATGGATTTTTGGCTTTTTTTTGGAAAATACGGGATATTTTTGGTTTTTTTTTTCATTTTTCTAGAAATAAAAAACATTTTAAATATTTTTTCGAAAATAAATTATTTTTGATTTTTTTAAATAAATTATTTATTTAAAAATATTATAAAAACTGACCGGGTTGGATCCGCGGGTTGGGTCCGACCTGGGACAGCGACCCGAATGAGGATGGGCCCAACTCAGATTTTTCTCCTCTTTTTTTTTTTTTTTTTTTTAATATGAAACGGCGTCGTGGCCGAGCGCTTGGGGATGCCCGGCCCGGCCCGATGACCCGGGTTCCTAGCAAAACCCTACCTGGGTCTGACCCAACTCCCGACCCAGTTTCCTTCGCCTCCAAAAACACAGAGAAACCATACCCGACTCGTGGCCCCGGGTCCGACCCATTGACTTAAGGCCACGACTCGGAAAATCGAGAACCCTAAGGTTCTCGATTCGCAGCGCTGGAGAGGGGAAGGCTGAGGTGCGCGGTGGTGACGGCGGTCATGGCGGCGACGACGGTGGCGTGACGAGACTTCTTGATGGCTAGGGTTTCATGGTGGTGATGGCGACAAGTCAGGGCGACGGCGATCAGAGCTTTGAGCAGAAATGGGTATGGCGTGGGCAGGATCCATCATCACCCGCTCTCGGTGTTGGCATGGCATGAAAGCAAGGCTTGTGGTGATGACGGCGGCCCTTAGATCTAGACAGCGTCGAGGCGGTGTTGCGGTGACATTGGACCTGAATCGACTCCAGATTCGAGCCTCGACCGTTCCTACTCTTCGACTTCCCTCCCCTCCGGCGAAGCTCGGATCCGCGACCGCGAGTCCTCAGACCCCCCTTAAGTCTCTTAGTGGGGTGTCCAAGGGCTGCGATTCGATCTGCCTCTCTCTCTACAGCGATCGGACCTCCTCGCCTATAAATAGAAGAGCACAACTTTCGTCGAAGGGCATCGCGAGCTTGGAGATCTTCCCACTGAGAGACTTCGGGGGGGAATCGAAGAGCGAGCGAGAGAGGAGGTGGGTTGTGAGCTTAAACGACCTCCCACCGAGAGACATAGAGGGACTCGGCTGCCGGTCTTTGGCTTGCCGACCGGACTCCCGCGGCCAAACCGGTGTCTCATCTTAGCATTAATGGCGCACATTGAAGGCGCATGCGCATCGTCCTCTCCTTCGGCAACCTACCTCCGTGCCTCTCTATCGTAAGCTGCCCTTGAGCGCGTCGCCGGCCACCGCGCATGAGATGTAGAGGCGTCTGAGGAAGAAGAAGACATGAGTAAGAAGATAGGGGGGGCTCGCGAGAGAGAAAAAGAGGGGAGGGGCTGGGTTCGAAGGCCCAGCCCCAATGGGTTGCTTCTTTTTTGCTTTTCTTTTGTTTTGTTTGTGTTTTTATTTGGTTTTTGTTCATTATTCTGAAAAAGACAAAATAAAATAAAAACCTAGTTAATAAAATAAAATAAACCTAATTAAAATTGAGGTGTCAAGAGTTGCCTCTCTTTGATGGTGAGCTCACAGATGTTGCATTCAAAGATACACTGATGCCCCAATTTTATCCATGCATGCGTAGCAGATTATATTTTATTTGGGACCTATTATTCTATAAGGAAAAAGAACAATATAACTTTACATATACTAAGACAGATAAGAAGATACATGTAGTTACTTACCGAGAGTGAGTGAAATAGGGTGTGAACCCCGAGTTTGGCAAGTATCAAGGCGTCATCTTACCTGGTGATATGAGGAGGTTGCTTTTCCAAGACTCAAACCATTCTTTGGTTGCCTGTTAAAACAATCGATAATTTGTCTAGGACCCGAACCTTTCTTTGGTCACCTTGACGAGAAATTGCTTTTCCAGGACCCGAACCATTCGTCGGTCACTTGTTAGAGCAATAAGTCATTTGTCTCGGATCCGAACCTTTCTTCGGTCGCCGTGACGGTAAAATACTTTTCCAGGGTCAGAAACATTCTTCCATCATCTGTCAGAGCAGTAAGTAGTTTGTCTCAGACTCGAACCTTTCTTCGGTCGCCGTGACAGGAGATGTGTTGATCTTTCTCAAGGCATCTAGTTGTGGGTGCCTGATCTGTATCGAGGACACCAGTTGGTACCCGACCTTTCTCGAGAGATGTGCCGACTTTTCTCAGGGCATCATATTTGTTGGGGTGTCTGACTTCTGTCAAAGACACTAGTTGGAACTTGATCTTTCTCGGGAGGATGCACCGACCTTTCTCAGGGCATCGATTTGTGGGGTGTCTAACTTCTGTCGAAGATACCAGTTGGAACCCAACCTTTCTTGGGAGGATGCACCGACCATTCTCAGGGCATCGATTTGTTGGGGGTGCCTGGACATTCACAAGCATTGAAAGAGTACCTGGATATTCACAAGTACTAACCTAGAGGATATTTGGGCCTCTGCATGCATTGAAAGGGTACTTGGATGATCATAAATACAAACTCTTAGAGGATACCTGGATGTTCACAGGTATCGAAGAGGTACCTGTATGATCACAAGTGCTAGATGCTGGAAAATACCTGATTATTTGCAAGTATCAAAAGAGTACTTAGATGGTCACAAATACAAACTCTTGGAAAATATCTGATTGCTTGCAGGTATTGAAGGGGTACTTGAATTATCATAAGTACGAACTCTTGGAGGATATCTGGATGTTCACAAGCATCGAAGAGGTACCTGATAATTGGAAATATCGATGGCGTACTTGACATATTCATGAAGGCCTCTCACCTCCTGATAATTGGGAATATCAAGGGCGTGCCTTGCATATTCGTGAAGGTCTCTCACCTCCTGGTAATTGGGAATATCGAGGGCGTACCTAAGATATTCGTGAAGGTCTCTCACCTCCTAGTAATTGGGAATATCGAGGACGTACCTGAGATATTCATGAAGGTCTCCCACCTCCTGGTAATTGGGAATATCGATGGCATACCTATGATATTCGTGAAGGTCTCTCACCTCCTGGTAAAGGGGAATATTGAGGACGTGCCTCGCATATTCATGAAGGTCTCTCACCTCCTAGTAATTAGGGAATATCGAGGACGTACCTCACATATTCGTGAAGGTCTCTCACCTCCTGGTAATGGGAATATCGAGGACATACCTTAGATATTCATGAAGGTCTCTCATCTCCTGGTAATTGGGAATATCGAGGACGTACCTGGGATATTCATGAAGGTCTCTCACCTCCTGATAATTGGGAATATTGAGGACTTGCCTCGTATATTCATGAAGGTCTCTCACCTCCTGGTAATTGGGGAATATCGAGGATGTACCTCGCATATTCGTGAAGTTCTCTCACCTCTTGGTAATGGGAATATCGAGGACGTACCTTGGATATTCATGAAGGCCTCTCACCTCCTGGTAATTGGGAATATCGAGGACGTACCTGGGATATTCATGAAGGTCTCTCACCTCCTGGTAATTGGGAATATTGAGGACGTTCCTCGCATATTCATGAAGGTCTCTCACCTCCTGATAATTGGGAATATCGAGGACGTACTTGAGATATTCGTGAAGATCTCTCATCTCCTTGTAATGAGAATATCGAGGGCGTGCCCCGCATATTCATGAAGGTCTCTCACCTCCTGGTATTATAAACTTGAATGTGGTATGAGGCTTACCTAGATTGCCGTAGGCACTTAAAAGGGGTGGAATACCTGGATGGCGGTGCCAAGCAAAGCAATGGAATGCTTGAACAGCTGCTATATTATTTGGGGACAACTCAGGCAAGTTGAGTGTCATGAAAAGGAAGTACCTGGACAACGGTGGATACTTGACGATATGAGGATACCTAAACAGCAGTAAGTATTCAACGATAAAGGGATACTTGGTCAGTCACAAGTATCAATACTCTTGGGATAACTCGAATAGGTCGAGTGTTAGGAAAATGGAGTATCGGAATGGTGGTCGGTACTCAAAGATAATGGGGATACCTAAACAACAGTAAGCACCCAAACTCAAAGGACGACTCAAATAGGTTGAGTGTCAATAAGAGAGTACCTGGACAGTGATAGGTACCTTAAGACAAACAGGGATAGAGATATGCTTACCTGGCAATATCTCTGATCTCTAAGAGTATGTCTGCTATTTGCACAATATGCACACATGATTGTATATGCTACAAATTCATGAGTTCAAATGAGATTTATGCATGATAATTTTGTCAGTTTTGCATCCTTTGATTTCCACTAGGGAAGATTTTGAAAGACAACCTTCATTTAGAATGTAGATGTCTTGAGCATGCTAGATGAGGGACTTTCAGTTTAAAGGGACTTTTCGCTCACTCCATGGAAAAGGCTATCCTGACCATTAATGCAAGATTTATAAGGACCACACTATCTCACTATCATCATGTCAGCAAGGGTCCGAGTATTCTCGCAAACGGTACGACTTTTCCAATGTGAGAAGTCTTTGTTGAAACTGTGATGAAGTTTTGGTTAGCGGCTCATCAGAGGGGACCATCAAGGTCAAGGCTTATGAACGGAGTGCCGTACGATCGTCTCCGGGTTTACAAGTCAAGAATCCTGCAAAAAGAGATAGAGTAATCTTGCTCGTACTTCTTCGAGCGATGTTTATAGACATATGAAATCCTACGTTAATTGAAGTGCCCCTAGTCTGAAGAGACTTTTACAATGGGAATGTAATGTAGACTTGGCTCACATGTAAGAGGGTGAGAGTTCGTGACTGCCTTGGCATTTGTCACCGGTCTTTCTTATCACTGTTAGATGGAGACTCTATCAATTGAACCACTACAACAACTTTTTCTTGGCTGTATTTTTGACTGAAGGGCATTGGCCTTACTTTTACCAGGCACACTACTTTTTTATGCCCATATTTTTTATTCCAATTCTTCATTCATGGGCATTGACCTTGCATTTACCAGGTACACTGCTTTTTTATGCCCTACTTTTTCTTGTTGTCGGAGGAACTGGCCTAGGCAAGTTTAATCAAAGCACCGTTATTAGACTCTTGAGTCTTCATCTTTAACCGATGCTCAGGCTTTGGCAATAACTTCTGCTTTGTCTCGATGTGATGGTAAAATTACAGACTCACTTGGGTTGTACAATGAATACAAGTGCGTAGAGAAAGAATTGCTCTTCATCATTCTAGGGCACTTAAATTAACGCGAATGTTCATATGCAATAAAGACACCCGAAGATTGATGCAAGTGCGAGCAAGAAAATTTCTATCTCTCTTCTCACCATGTGATGTTACTTTGCCTCCACTCTGCCCCAATGTGGGGTGGTTCTTGACGAGGGTATGAGAGAAGCTTCACCCAATGTATGGGGCTCAAAGGGGTGAGCAATGAAATGCCTCTTACTATTTTGGTTATCGTACCATTCGCGAGAGAAATCTTTACCCTGTAGTCATGGAATTTTCTGCACTCATCTCACAAGTGTGTAGATGGGGGACTGTGTGTAGGATATGGCTTGCCTTTCATCATTCTGACTCACCTCATTCAACATGCTCAATCAATCTTGTGTTCTTCATTCAGCTGTCTATTTTGATAATCCTTAGTGGAATAAGTGACTTAGACAGACAAAATCATCATGCAAAATTCATTTGGAAACGACATGCAACATTTTAAATATGATGGAGTTTGAAATCTCAAAACAAGTGAATGTTTTTGACTCAAACAAGACCCTATTGACAACTTTAGGGGTTAACATAATGGTGTTTCCAAATATGTTAAATTTTGAACGTCAAAGGGTTATTCACAAAAGGGTGTCGATGGTTGTCCCTATTGATTAGGGATATGACACATGAATGATCAGCAAAGGATTAGGAATTTGATCGGGCATCTCTACTTTTGCCCCTGTAGAAGAGAAGATGCACAAGTAGATCAATTAGTCTGGCCAAAATCAAATGTGAGTTGAGGCCTGAAGATTTTCTATCATTTGCTTTGGCGATTACTCTGGACGCCATTTCGTTTAGGAGAGTTTATCATGCCTCTCATTGATTTATTATCCTTGTTTTTGATAGTCAAGTGATCCTGCAACAAGACATGCTTCCCGTTGATTTGTTATCCTTGCTTTTGACAATCAGGTGATCCTGCAACAAACAAGAGGGAATGTGTTAGTCATGAACTCTTTCAAGAGTCGAATAACTGGAATCGATACAACTTTACCCTTCATTGGTTTGCAGATGATTGGGCGAACTTGAAGTGAGAGGGGGACACGAAATCCTATGTCCCTTGCTTCGTTAGGTCAATTATTCTCTAAATCGGCTCATGGATTACATGCCTTTTTACACGAAGCCAGGTAAATTTGATGTGGGTCATTTCTACGTACTAGCTTGGCCAATATGAATTTGCCAAACCTAACCAGTAAGTTTGGCTCTTGAATCTTGATGCTTCCTGCCAATAGGGAGAATATGTCAAAAGTGAATTCAAAGAGGGGGGGAGTATTGGAAACGATACCAAATTACTATTCTCCAAAGTTTGTATTTGCTGACTCCTAGGGATATTTAAATAGTAATGATAGCCTTTTTGTCTCGGCACAGTTTGACATTTCTTTTGATTGGCCTTCCTCACTCATGGCCATGTATGCATGATTGATGGTTGTTGATTTATCTTCAATGTCTTCCTTCTGTGGAATTTTCTTATGTCTTTGACTATATGACCATTAGCAGCATTGAGCAAAGTCATGTACTTCAAGCTTCTATGGAATCTGAGATGGAGAATCAAAACCTCCAATTCTCTTATGGCAATTACTTCTTGCGAGAGCATGCATCTGAATAGGAAGTCAGGTTTCTAGGTCCTTATTTTGAATAGGGGCTAGAGACCGCTTCAACTGTCTGGATTTCTTCCCTGTTGACAGTAGCCAATTCAAAGAAAGAGAAAAGATCAATTCCTTGTGCTTCTGGGTTTGTCGAAGCTGGAAGTCCTGTTGATGAAACCACAGCATCTGGTTGCTTAGGCACATTGTGGGGAAAGGATATTGCTCTACCTTGTGAAGGAGTTGGGCAGGAGCGAGGTGGAGTGCACAGAGCTCTTAGGGATGGCTTGATTTTCAACCGTATGCCTGTACCTATTACGTCTTATCTTCCGTTTCCTGTAAATAGAAGAGAGAGGACATCATTTCCAAATTATATTCAGAGAATAAGACTTACCCTCTTTTAGTGTAGGATGATTCTTTCTATTTGCCCATGTTTTCTTGGCAGGGTGGCTTTGAATTTGGCGAGTTCACCTGATGCGCTTGCTTCAAATGCCCCATGTCACACTAAGTCAAAGAGGACAGGAATGATCTTCTAAGACATAAAGTGAGTGAGTTAGAAAGACAAACATGATTAAATTTAGAATTAAGTGTTCGAGAAGTCCTAAAACTTGTCACGAAAATGCATTTCAGTTCTAAAACTTGCAAAAAGTGCATTTAAGTTCTAAAACTTGTCAAATTGTTTCAAACGAGTCCAGAAATTGACGCTGTTAGCATTTTCCGTTAAAAATGCTGACGTGGCATTTTAAATATTTTTTTATTTTCCAGGTGTATTTTTTTAATAAAATTTATCCATTTTAAAAAAAAAAATGATTCATTCTCTTCATAAAAAAGAGGAGGTAGAACCAACAAAGATTTCTTTTGCAATTCATCCCTGGAGTTAAATACCTCATTCAAGAATTATTTTTGATCCAATACGTAAGAATCCATAGAAAAGGCAAATCCCTTATGATACACCAGATCCGGCTCGCTTATTGATAGAGTGAATAGATCTGCCATTTCTTGAAATCTCTCTTCTGATTCAAAATCGTGGTGTAACGTGTATCCCCCCTGTTCCGGTCATGGAATAGATGAAATAAATCAAAAAATGTATTTTTGTTCAAGAATGAAATCTTATGGGAACCGTGCATATCCAGTTCATCCTTCGGAACCATATCACATCCCGGATTTGATGAAATAGGATGAATTGAGACGGTATTTTGTAAATACGTAATTATCTTGAATATATTAACTATTTCTTTATTTTCCTATCGCTTTTTAAGGAAGTGAGTCTCATACCGTATGTATTTCTCGGTCCTTTTTTTTACAGTTCCTGACAAGTGCTTTTGTGGCTCTTCACTCCAGCCTTGAAGTATTCTGTGAGCCCATAAAGCTCGTTAAAAATCTGGGAACCTATGGTATTTTCCCCAGTTAATTCAGCCAATTTCCTTTCAACGGTCCCAATGGTGAATTCCCCCCCCCCCTCGTGGCGGCTGAAGGTAGTCCCGGATCAACGATGTCCTATGAACCAAGTTTTTCCATCATCAATTTATTCTTATCTTATTTTCAACAAAAATTAAAAAGAAAAGTTAAAAAATTTATTTTTAAAATTGTTAAAAAAATCAGCGCGGCTCCTCTCCCTCGCTGTCGCCGCCCATCGCCGGAGGGGCCGGGCGACGGTCGCCAGCCCTAGGCGGGGTGGTCGGGCCTCGCCGGCCCGGCGAGGGCCGGCGACGATTGCCTGCCCGGGCGAGGCCTCGTTGGCCCTCGCTCGGGGCCGGCGACCGTCGCTCGCCCTAGGCAAGGCCTCGTCGGCCCTCACCTGAGGCCGGCGAGGCTCGGCCACCCCGCCCGGGCCGGCAACCATCGCCCGGCCCTTCCGGTGATGGGCGGCGACAGTGGCGGCGGCGAGGGAGAAGGAACCGCTGAATCCATTTTCTTTAATAAATATTTAATTTTTTTTTCAATAGTTTTTGGTGAGAATAATATAAAATGAATAAATTTGATTTTTTTAGTTTTTAAATCTATTTTTTTTTAAAATGAATAAAAAAATTATCTAAAAAATCCACGTTGAAAATAAAAAATTATTCAAAATGTCACGTCAGCATTTTTAACGGAAAAGGCTAACGGCGTCGATTTTAGGACTCATTTGAAATAATTTGACAAGTTTTAGAACTTAAATGCACTTTTTGTAAGTTTTAGGACTGAAATGCATTTTCGTGACAAGTTTTAGGACTTTTGGAACACTTATCCCTTAAATTTATCATCTTGTTTTAATAAAAGCTTTTGAGTGATGAATATTTTTTATGTTCAAAATACGTCTTTGGGGGAGAAAAAGCATGGGGAAGCCCAGCCCTTAGTATTCTTCTTGGATGATATTTTCTTTTTATGGTTACATAACATCACTGGGCAGGTTTGGAGTACCGCCTCATGCTCTTAAAACAAAATATTAGAACTGTACAATAGAGTACTTGGAATGGAAAATACAATAGTAGCACACCAAACAAGATAAGAAACATGAAAACAAGTAAAACCCGTGAAAACTCCTGTGTAAATGAGTGTTTTGATAGTGTTGGTTCCGAAATCAAGCGCCTTTGAGTTCCTCACCTCCAGTAGACTCGGAGTATTTGCATGAGAGGACTACTTCATTGAAGCTATGGAAGTGCAACCCATGCAACCAACAACGATGCTTGCGAGGTAAAGTCCCTATGAACAGCTTTATCATTTCTTCTTCAGCTAGTTGAGGGTAAGTTTGCATCATAAAAGCCTCCCACCTCCTTGCATACACTCGGAAATCCTCCATTGGTCTTCTTTTAAAGCGAACCAAGTTTTGACAAGGCACTTCAGTCCCAATCTGGCTTTGATACTGAAGCAGGAATGCAAAAGACAGCTCATTCCAATCTTTCATGAGGTAGATATCTGCTATGATGAACCATTGTAATGCAGATCCTGTAAGACTTTCTTGGAAGTCCTGAGTTGTGAATGACATCGGGCCATAGTACTGACTCATTTCAGCACGGAGATTGGGTATCCACATCTCTCTAGGGGTCATGATCCTATGAGCGTAAGATGGGCTTGATGTATTATGGTTAGGCCACTAGTTTTCCCACTGCATATTCGTTGTAGTGGTGAATTTTTCTGTTTCAGGGAAGTTGGACTCTACCAAGATTACCCCATTGCTTTCTTCTTCGTCAAAATTTCCGAATGAGGATGAAGTATTAAAGCTGTCCTCATGGTCAGAGGACAAGCTTAGTACTTCGTTAGGATCGTAGCGGATAAAGACGTATGCTTTCTCTTTTGACAAGCCTTCATCCCCGGGTTAGAGTAGGAAGCAGTTATATGATGAATCGTCAGTTTCATTGTCGAAATAACGCTAGAAGTCCTTGGGATTGTATTCTAGAGCTGGGAAGTCTTCAGGGTTATACTCTAGAGGATGGTAGCCTTCAAAGCTGTATTCTTGGGAATGCTCGAAGCTTTGGTGCGGTGGCTCATCGGTAGATGCTGAATTGATCTGCTTAGGCTTTCTTTTCTTGGCTTCTGGTCTAGACCTTTTAAGTAGGGCCCTTCGTTTTGCCAGCCCGATTAGAGTTGCACTGTCTGATTCACTTTCCAAGTTGATAGGGGTTGGTATTCTTTGGACCTTAGCTCTTGGAGTTAGCTTGGGGAGTTGTCCAGTCGTGCCCCATTCTTGAACAAGCTCTGTGTCTTTGATCTCGTACAAAGGCTCCTTACCTTTCCTAATGGGAAATTTTCCAGTAACGGGATGTTGCTCAGCTGCCCATTTATGATGCAAGACTTCATTGACATGCTCTTCTCCTATCTCAGCGACTAATGGCTCCTTGTGCTCCACGAGTATTGACTCTTCATAGGGCAAGGTGATGTCAATATTATACTCTTGGTGAAAAAAATGAATTAGTTCCCTCCAGGTTTTAAGGGGACTAATCTTCCTGACAATGTACCATCGCAAGGCAGGGCTAGTCAAGCTCGATTGGTACGATTGAATCATCATTCGGACCAGGTAGGCCTACAAGTAGGTGTCTGGGCGGGAGGTATCAGTATACCTTTCGCATTCAGGTGCTTTAAGTTTTTCAGGGATCTCAATGCCAGCGTAATTGGACAGGTCCAAAGGATTCTGCTCCTACAGCTGGCATAATTTTTTCATGATCCTTTCAAACTGTCTATGGTACTGTCTATTTTCTAGCAAATTTGCGGGTGTCATGATGGTGTTTAAGGCAACTACATAGTTGGGCTTAGCTTGAGTGGATTTCATTTATCTCAAGAGTTGTTGAAGGACAATGGACATTTGTCCTATGCCGTCTTCAATGTTAATGAGGCGATTTTGTACATCAATCTGATCGAGCCTCATTGCATGAGGCCATTCACGGGCGATTGGTGGCCGGCGATTCATAATTACCTGTTTGTTGCGAAAACAATGAATGAGCACGAAAGTAAACAAAGATTGACCCATGGCAATGGTCTAACTATTTTTTTTTCTTTTTATCAAAAGAGGATTTTATAGACCGCAGACTTCTAACATCTAAAACTTGAAATTGAAAAGATAGAATGAAATACTAGATATTAAACAAAAGTCCATAAACAATGGGACACAACTTTCACACTATTAACACTAAGGGGCACATGATTGCCAATTTATATGCGACGGGGAGTCTTGCGCTTGCGCAGATGCTTGCTTTCTTGGATCGGCTCTGAGGTGTGTATCCAGTCCATTCCCAAATCCCTCTGCATGAGTTCTACTTGCTCGTGTTGGCTGCTCTCGCTGATCGAGTGAGGGACTGATGGCTTCCATTTTGTCGGGATACGATGGTTGTGGATGTAGGACGTGGAGGCGTGGTGGGCTTTCTCTTCTCCCTCAAGCCCTTCAGGTACCACGATCTTTTTGCGATGGCACATGCTCCATGCTTCCTCGATAATGTCAATCTTGAACGTGTATTCAAAATTTTGATGGGTGAAAAGAAATGGTGGGACCCTCTTCTTGAAAGATGGCGGGATCCCCTGAAGGGCTCCATACTGTCGTGCCACCCTTTGTGGGAAATAGGAAATGGCGCCAGTGAGGCCGAGTAACGAAATTGGATAGCGGCGCTTGAAAGCAAAACGAGCTTTCTTTTCATAGAACCAACCAGCAAACCATTGGAATGCCTCAGGAGCCGGGTCTCTTAGGAAGTTTACCCAATTTAAACAGCTATGATTGGGAATGTACAGTCCTAAAACCAAAAAAAATTTGTAACGGATTTTCGAAAGCATTTGTTTCAGATGATCGCATGAAGTCTCGAAATTTGCTTAGGTGAGAAAAGAACTAGACTTGTAAAATTTCAGTAGAGGCTCGCATGATTTTCTCCGTGTTGTCTTTAAAACGATTAAAGGACAAGAATGTTTCAGTTAAAATCATGTTGACATAATTTTGCCCCTTCGAGATCTGATCAACTATACATGCCATCTTAGGACTTATGACATTTCTTTGATGGAGAAAATGATGAACCCAAAAAATGCTAGGAGGAAAATCTCGCTTTTTTGGGTCATAAACTAATTTTGGAAACAGGCATTCATGAATTCTAGTGGGCAGGTATTATGATTGTTTTCAAGAATTTGCCTCATAATGTGGATTTCAGTTTCTAAAAGTCGTGCTAACCCACCCAACGGGGATAATGCCTGTTGATGCTATATTCTTCCAGAGTCGGGGTTAGCTCAAACCCACCAAACATAAAAGTGGTTGTCTTTGGGCACTAGAAATGTGCCATGGCTTGTATGACTTCGAGACGAACAGTGATTTGAATCAACAATAGGAGATGACCGACTTCGGCTTTCACGTGGTCTTGGGCAAATTGATCCAATTGACCCCACCATCTGAAGAGTTTCGCTTTGGGAGCAGGAATGAACTGGATATCATATTTCCCCATCGCATATAGACTGGGACTTTGAAAAGCTTATCCTAAATTGCCATGGGCCAATAAAAGACTGAGTAAAAGTAAAGAAATCACTTTGCTTTTAAATAAAAATGGCAAACACAAAGACATGTGCATGAGATGTGTGGTTCGATTTCTAACTGAGAAGGCTTGTTGAAATTAAAAGAGTATCCGCCCGTCGCAATCTCGCGTTAGCAGCATACCCCCTTAACCTCAGCTAAGAAATTCGGGGAAAAGAAATGCAACCTCTACATCGCAGTCTCGCGTTCGAGGTCGTATCTTTCTTAACACCATCCTAGAAATCCTATGGCGGCCCAGGTCCGGCGGCCGGGTTGTGTGTGCCATGTGTAGTGCTAAAACATTTAAGGATGCACAGCAGTTTATAATCACAAAACATTTTATTTAAAAAAAACTCTAAGCTATTACCCTGCATAAAAGAAAGAAAACCCAAGTCAGCAAAGCATTTAAATAAAAATAAAATGGCCTAAGTCCTCGAACTTCCCCAGTGGAGTCGCCAAGCTATCGCGACCTCTTTTTTTTGGCGCCCGCGATCGGGTACGGGCGCCTAAGGAGGCTAATGGCTCGGCTAAATTTATTAAGCCTAGACTCTCCCAAGTCCACCAATTCACAACCTTAATAGTCTGAGTTTTTAACTTGTAAATCAATTTTTAAAATGGAGTCGCCACTAATCGATTTGGGGTGGGTTGATTAGAAATCCAAGTGAAGTATCGAGAGAAATACTTACTCCTGCACAACCAGAGAAATTAGAATCTGGAACTTGATTACGCTAATTAATCACTAATGCCCTTTCGCACCTAATCTTGTTTAAATCCTAAGGTTTTTTGGATTTTTAAGGGATTTTTCATGCATTTTTGGGAGGAAAAACATTTTTGAGTATTTTTCTAATTTTTTGGATATAAAAAGGATTTTTTTTACCTTTTTTGGTATTTTTGGAAAAATACAAGTCTTTTTGGCTTTTTCATGGATTTTTGGCTTTTTTGGAAAATACGGGATATTTTTGGTTTTTTTATTTTTCGAAAAATAAAAAAAATTTTAAATATTTTTTTAAATATTTTTAGGTTTTCTGGAAATTAAAACATTTTTAAATATTTTTTCGAAAATAAATTTTTTTCATTTTTTTTTAAAATAAATTATTTATTATTTATTTAAAAATATTATAAAAACCAACCCAGGTCAAATCCGCGGGTTGGGTCTGACTCGGGCCAGCGACCCGAACGAGGACGGGCCCGACTTAGATTTTTCTCCTTTTTTTTTTTAAATTTTAATATGAAACGGCGTCGTGGCCGAGCGCTTGGGGATGCCTGGTCCGGCCTGACGACCCGGGTTCCTAGCGAAACCCTACCCAAGTCTGACCCAACTCCCGACCCGGTTTTCCCCGCCCCCCAAAACACGAAGAAACCCTACCCGACTCGTGGCCCCAGGTCCGATCCACTAACCCGAAAAATTGAGAACCCTAGGGTTTTCGATTCACAGCACCAGAGAGGGGAAGGCTGAGGTGCGCAGTGGCAACGACGGCGATGGCGGCGACGACGGTGGCATGACGAGACTTCTTGTTTGGGGCTAGGGTTTCACGGTGGTGACGGTGACAAGTCGGGGCGACGGCGATCAGAGCTTCGAGCATAAATGGGTATGGCATGGGCAGGATCCATCGTCACATGCTCTTGGCGTTGGCACGGCACGACGGCAAGGCTTGTGGCGATGACGGCGGCCCTTTGATCTGGACGGCATCAGGGCGATGTTGCAGCGGCGTTGGAGCTGAATTGACTCCAAATTCGAGCCTCGACCGTTCCTGCTCTTTGACTTCCCTCTCCTCCGGCGAAGCTCGGATCCGCAGCCGCGAGTCCTCGAACCCCCCCTAAAGTCTCTCAGTGGGGTGTCCAAGGGTTGCGACTCGATTTGCCTCTCTCTCTACAGGTTCGCTCGCTGGTGGCCTCCCCCGATGTCTCTCAGTGGGAGGTCGTTTAAGCTCACGACCCGCCTCCTCTCTTGCTCGCTCTTCGATTCCTCCCCCAAAATCTCTCAGTGGGAAGATCTCCAAGCTTGCGATGCCCTTTGACGGAAGTTGTACCCTCCTATTTATAGGCGAGGAGGTCCGGTTGAGGGAGGGACTCGGCCGCCGGTCTTTGGCTTGCCAATCAGACTCCCACGGCCGAACCGGTGTCTCATCTCAGCGTTAAAGGCGCGCATTGAAGGCGCATGCGCGTTGTCCTCTCCTTCGGTGGCCTACCTTCGTGCCTCTCTACCATAGGCTGCCCTTGAGCGCGTCGCCGGCCACCGCGCATGAGATGCAGAGGCGTCTGAGGAAGAAGAAGACAATAGGAAGAAGAGAGGGGGGGGCTCGCGAGAGAGAAAAAAAGGGGAGGGGCTGGGCTCGAAGGCCCATCCCCAATGGGCTGCTTCTTTTTTGCTTTTCTTTTGTTTTGTTTGTGTTTTTATTTGGTTTTTGTTCATTATTCCGAAAAGACAAAATAAAATAAAAACCTAATTAATAAAATAAAATAAACCTAATTAAAATTTAGGCGTCAACACTAATGTAAGCTAATTATCCAACCAAAAATCGATCGGACTTTTCTCGGGTTGTAATGTAAGGCTGGGCTAAAGGTAAGATAACGGGAATTTTAAGCTCAAATCACCCATCAACACGTTGATTTCTAGGATCTAATTAGAGCCAATGTCACTGTCCAATTTCACTCTTTCAAGATAATTTTTTTGCCGCCATATATCATCATTCTTTTTTTTCTTTCCTTTTCTCTCTCTCTTTTTTTTTTTTTTTTTTTTGAATTGCTTTATGGTGGAGTTTCTCCCAAAGTCCCTCCTAATATAACATAAAAATTTCCAACCCATTGAGTATCCAAAAGGCTCACTCAATTGAAAGTTGGATAGGGAACCATAAAAGCAATTTTATTTTTTTGACAATACACCCCAAACAACCATAGCAATCACTTCCTTTTTTTTTTCCATACTCCATCATTCCTCCCAAATTTCTATCAAGCTTAAATAATTTTTTTTTATCCCAAAAGAAAATCAACGCATTCATAGGGCAAGAGATAAGGATATAATTTGATAATGGCTAGGCTCAACATATATGGGTGCCAATGAAAAATTGGGTAGTAATTAAGGTTCAACCGTGTTGACACCTAAATTTCGACTAATCATTTAGTAATTAATTGCATAAAAATTTAGGGATTAATCTTTAACCCCTAAGAAAAAATATTAAAATTGCATCTCGTGTAGTCGCATTTGCATCGGTACTAAGAGGACAACAAGAAGCAGGGGCTCGCAGTCGATTGCATACACAAATTCGGTGGAATGCGGATTCGGGAGAAATCTTCAAAGAAGCAAAAACAGCTCACAACATACTATATAATATGCCCATATTGTGTTATTATAATATGCCCATAATATTATATAATATGTCAGCTTTGATGGTGCAATGAAAATTCACCGTAGAAGGAACCTCCTCATTAATGTATGCACATCCACGCACGAAAGATTTCCTTGCTGAAGAACAAAAGGGGGAAGCGAAGAAAGAAAAAAATTCCATTGTGAGGGGGGTTTCCCTTTCAGTCGGACAAGGAAGGAAAGAAGAGTGTCGAGAGAGAGATAAAAAATATATTGGGAAGGGGCTCTTCCTTCGGACAAGAAGAAATAAAGTGAGGGAGGATATTAAAAACAAAGGAAAGAGAGATGAATGGAGAGTTTGTCGAAGAAAGGGGCAAAGATTTAAAAAAGGGGCAACGTTCAGCTTAAATTCTGGAAAAGTTGCGCTACATGTTGTCACAATAATGTTGGCTATCTTCAAAAGGCAATGGACGGCCTATAAATAAGACCACAAGAAGCCGCGTCCAAGAGGGGGGGGGGAGAGAAAATTCATTCCAGCGGTCTGTGAGGGAAGCAAAAAAGAAGAAGTTTTCATCGCGAAGGACTTCTCTCCTTTTCTCTTTCGGTCGACGAGTAAAAAGAAAGGAGCATGCGGAGAGAACCTGCAAAAGAAAATATGAAGTCGAGGGAGGGGATTAAAAAAAGAAAGGAAAAAGCGAGAGAGTGTGACGTGAGAGAGAGAGAGAGAGAAAAGTAAAAAGGCAAATGTGATTTGACCCCTACTTTGTTCAATCATCTTCTCCACGCTTTGCTCCGTCCATTTGCTGCTCCACACCGCCAGCCGACGCTCTTGCCCGGACCGCACAACCAGCTTCGCACCCAATCGCGACCCGACGCCACCGAAGTTTACATCGCCGGTCTGCTGCTCCGCCTTCCGCCGCATCCGAATCTTTGCTCTCGTCGTCGATTGAAGTCCCGCATCCGCGCACTGCACTCGCCGGAGCACCAGCGCCGAACAACCCGACGCCCCGCCTGCCTTGCCCCCGTGAATCCGCGACCCGGTGCCGGCCCACGACGCCGCCGCCCCCTCCGAACGGCCCCGGCGTCCACCGCAGCCTCCACCGCCGCTCGGTCCTTCGCCCGAACACCAGCAGCCCGTGAAGCCACCGTCTCGCCGCGCCGCAACTCCGTCCGATGCCGTGAGCCCCTCCTCCGAGCGTCGGCCTCCCCCTCGTGTTGTGACCGACCCCCGCACAGCATCATCGTGCCCCGCCCGCTGTCCTCCGCGTCGGCCGCCCTACCGCGCCGTCACGCGGCGGCCCGCCTCGCTTTCCCTCACCCGTGACGCCACGGTTCGCGCCTCCACCAGCTTCCGCTCCCGCACCCGTAGCCCGCGCTGCACCACCGCCCGACGCCGCGAGCACCCGTCACGCGCCCCGGCTCCTTCGTCGCAGCACCACTGTCCCTGCTGCGACCCAACGCCATAGGAGCTCACACCGCTGCTGCTCCGCCCGTGCCGCTCCGACCGGTGACCCGACGCCCGTAGCGCACCCCCGCGACCTGCTTTGCCGCCGGCCGGTCCACTCGCGCCGGTCCTCGCCGGAGCTTTGAACGCCGGTGACCAGCTCCCCCTCGGTGAACCACCACAAGTTGCCAAGCCGTGCGTGGAAGCAAAACAAAAAGGAAAAAAGAAAAAAAAAAAGGGAAACATTAGGTATTTTTATTATTATTATTGTTTTATCTTTATTTTTTTTATATAGTTTATGGTTTGTTTTTATATATTTTTATTGTGATTATTCATTAACACATGATTGAAATTCCAATGTAAAACAACCCCTCAATTTAGGGATTATGAGTTCGATTTTCGCGCCCGAAATCCGACTCACGATCTCGTATAAAAATCGACAATCCAATCTCATGCCCGAGATTCGATTCGCGATTTAATTTAAAATTGACCAACCCGATCTCATGCGCGAGATTTGGTTTGTCAATTTTGGTTATTAATATTATCTTGATTGGATTGGACATCGGGTTATTTGAATTAACTTTTGTTTTTGCATAAAAAAAAAAAGTTCAAAAAAATGCGAGTTAGATTAGGGCTAAGGTTAGCATATTTAATTATTTCGTTTTTTAAATAAAAAAAATCCAAAAAAAAAATGCATTTAGAATGTGAGTTTTTTAGAATTGCACGTGTCAATCTAGAATTAGACTTTTACTTCAAAATTTTTATAAAAAAAATCCCAAAAAAATTTAATTAATTTAGGTTGCTAGTTTTTTAGGTTGCATGTTTAATTGTGTGTAAATCTTTAAAATTTCGAATTATATATATATATATATATATATATATATATATATATTAAAAAAGACGAAAAAGAAATCATCATGCATATTAGAATAGAATGCATGTCTCATAAATTAATTTCAATTTTTAGGATAAATCGCACTTTTAGGAATAAGAATATCATGGGCACGTCATGTAGGATTAGGCTCATTTAAGTAAAAATTGCCCGTCATTATAATTAGGTCATTTTAATTTGCATATTTAATTATTGCATGTTCATTAAGAAAACACAAAAAAAAAAAATATTTTACTCAAGTCATGTAGTTTAGAACACATTGTCATGCCATTCCATGTTAGATTAGTAGCATGCATTGCATATTGCATGATCCTCATTAAATAAGTAAAAAAAAGAGAGGGGAAATTGCCTGTTAATTAGAAATCATATCTAGGTCTCGTTGATGTGGATTCGATCTAACAATGCAGATGCTTTCGTTGCTATGAGGTAAATTCTGCAATTTATTAATCGTTTTTTTGGGTGTTAAATTGGTAGTTTACGCATCTGCATGATCACCTCACATGTTAGGAAGATAAATTAAAATCAATTCAAGCTGCCTGCAAAACATGTTTTTTTTAAAGAGAAAGGTACCGAAAGGGCGTTAGAGAAATCTAGCGTAACCAAGTCCCCCAACTCACAATCTCGGTTCGTAGGAGTGAAGTAATTCTCCCATTACTTTACTTGGGTTTCTAATCGACCCACCAAAAATAGATTAGTGGTGACTCCTAATTGAAAAATCAATTGCATGTTAAGAATTAAACCCTAAGTCGCGAATTGGTATGGGCTTGGGAGAACTCGAGCTAAGTCTAGGCTTAGCAATCCATTAGCCGAACCCTTAGGTGGTCCAAACCCGCTACGGGGAGGTCGCGACAGCTTGGCGACTCCACTGGGGACTTGAGTTAAAACTCTTAGTGGACTTAGGCCAATTTTTCTTTTCTTTTGAAAAATGTTTTTGTTTGGCAGCAAGGATCCCAGGTACGTCCCTAACATTTAAGGTGTTAAATGTTCTTGCAGAGTGGGAGGTATAAGGGGAAGTGTTTGCTGACATTTGTTTTGCAGGGAGGTGTAGGAATGTATGGTTTACTTTCACTTGTGAAGTGTTGCTTGATATAAATTATCGTGCATGCCTTGCATCTAGCACTACACTATTGCACACACAACCCGCCGCCGGACTGGGCCGCATAGGATCATCTAGGATGGTATTGAGATGGATACCACTTCGACCGCATGCTTGCGGTATGAGTCGCCCATCTCAATCCCGAAGTTTCTTTTCTGGCGTCAGGAGTACCTACCTCGGTTCGCATGCCCGCAACCCAGGTCGGCTCTTTGACCAAGCCGAAGTCATGAGGACCCGACTTAGTTCGCACGCCCGCGGCTAGTCTGATCATTCTTGTGGTTTCACTTTGTTAAGCCTGATAGACTAGAAATCGAGCCACTTACCATGCGCATGTCTATGTGATTGCCCTTTGTTTATTGGTAAAGTAAGTCTTCTAAATTCGCACTCTTGCAATCTACTTACTTTATTATATCATTTTGTCGATCCATGGCATTAGGATTGTCTTGAGTCTTGATCAATATACAATGGGAATACCGGACATTCGAATTATTCTCCCTCCAAAGGAGGAGCTTAGCGCATGGTGGGACAAGTTAGACCAAGCTGGCCGTCAATTTGTAGAGTCACACATTAGTCGACTACTTCCATTGCTGCATATCAACATCCATGGCGGCCTCATCCAAGCACTTGCTCATTGTTGGTGCCCCGAGACTTCTACTTTCATCTTCGGCGGTAAGCATGAACTCACGCCCACCTTGGAAGAGTATAGCATTGCCATAGGAAAGTCTTTGAAAGCTGAATTAATTAGTCCACCTATCGGAATAGACCCCGTTGTGGCCTTATCCGATTTTCTGAGAATTAAGGAGGATAATGTAAGAAAGGTTTTAAAAGCTCATCGCAATACATGTCATTTATCTTTTCTAAAAGAATGTTTTGAAAATGGCAATTCATTTCAAATGAGAAGGGTTTTCCTTTTAGCTTTCTTTGGGTTTATACTTTTTCCTCATTGCAAGAATGCTATTAACCCTTTGATGGCTCACTTAGTTGAACAAGTGTTGGGAGGAAAAAATTTCGTGAACACTATTTTGGCTGAAACCTTTCTTTCCCTCACTCGATTTAAAGGAAGCGGGATAAGACCTTCCATTCCTCCCCGAGCTTTTACAAATTTGGTTCCTTTCTCATATAAAAGGGTTTGGTGGTTCAATGACTATACTTGATGTTAATAACTCTAATCACCCTATTATGAGATTTGAGAACAACCAAAAACATGCACCGGATTACCATTATTCTAGGTGGCTAGCTTTCATGAAAAAACCAACTTCCAAGGGTTTCCTATGGCATGCTAAGTGGTTCCAAGTTCGTGTGGCGAGACTTTCATGTGGAGGTGTTGGCCCAGTCCCTCTACTGGGATTCACTGGAGCAACGGAATACTATCCAACTAGAGTGACCCGTCAGTATCAAGTTGTGCAAGAGCTTCCCCCGGCATTGCAAGCAGATCCACTCCAAGCCAACTTCGTTGATGGAGACCGAGGCCATGAAGATTCCATTCTCACAATTAAATCAATGTGGGACATGTGCCAGCCACGAAAACTCAAGTGGCCTGAGAAGGAGCTCAAGGGCAAAGAAATGAAGTACTATGCCTCAATTAAGTACATTCAACAACACAAAATTCCAGAGGAGTTACTTCCAAAGATACCAGAGGCGCCACTGAAGATCACCAACCGCGCTGAAAATAAACGCCTAAAAAGGGTTGCTGAAAAGGCTCAAGAGGAGAATAAGCGATTGCGCCGAGTGGTGTCCCGAGTGTATATTGATCAAGCTAGATGAAGTGTTTGAGTCAATCTTGTTGTTTCATTTCTAGATTAATGTTTAGGAAGTCGAGTCATTTACTTTCCTAGTTCGTCTTGTTTAGGGCATTTTGAGCTTCTATTTCATTAATGAAGTGCTTGAATCAATCTTGCTTCTATTTTGTTAGGATTGTCAAAAACTCCATTAATGAATAAAAGTTTTAGACCATTGCCATGGACCGGTGTATTTCATATGAGATACTTATTTTTGTCCGTTTCTTCAATTTAGGTGATAACGGATCCTCCACGATCGCCCATCATTACAAGATCAAGAGCAAAAATGGCCGACCAAATCGAGCGTGATCGTATGACCGCTGTGGAAAATCAACTCCAGCAGTTGCTCACCTCTATGCAACTTATGACAGATCAAATGCAATCCCTCCAAGTGCATCAGACTCTTGCACCCGCTATCCCCGAGATAGTAGTCCCAAAGCGTAGACGGACAAGGCCCAAATGGATGATGACGACATGCCTGAGTTGGAGGATGACCCACTGTTCGTCACTGCCGAAAAAGCTAAGCCCGACAATGTCCCTAAGGCGGAGCAAGATGAACGCTTCGCCAAACTTGAAGAGAAACTGAAACAATTGCAAGAATCGCAGAATTCACTCCCATTCGACTTGTCAGTTTATGAGAAAGTCAAAGTGCCGAAGAAGTTTAAGATGTCGGAGTTCGAGAAATACGATGGCACTTCCTGCCCAAAAGCTCATTTGCAAATGTACCACGTACGCATGGCCCAATACGTCAAGAACGAGCCTCTCATGATCCAATCGTTTCATGCAAGCTTGACGGGGCCCGCACTCAACTGGTACATAATGAAGAATGTAAACCTTCTCGACACCTGGAGTGAAGTGGCCGATGCTTTCCTGAAGCAATATAAGTTCAACATGGACATTGCACCTTCCCGAGAGGATCTTGAGCGGATGGAGAAGAAGAAAAGTGAGTCATTTAAGGAGTACGCTGTAAGGTGGCGAAACTTGGCAGCTCAAATCACTCCTGAGCCTACAAACAAGGAGTTGATGAAGTTGTTCGTCAAGACTCTCCCATATGAGTTCCGTAACCGGATGGCTAGCACATACGTTGAGAACTTCAACCAGCTTATCCCAGTGGGTGAACAGATCGAGATGGGGCTAAGGGATGGATGGTTCAATGAACCAACTCTTCGGGGCAAAAGGTTCACCATGAAGAAAGATAAAGAACCAATCATCAAGTCAATGTTGCATATGTGCAACCAGCCCCTAGTAAGCCTCGATGGTTCGTGTCCCCGGAATCGCAAGATGGAGGCCGAGTGCCCGCACAGCGGCAATTCACCAAAAGGCGTTCTCTCCTCTTCCCGGCCCTCTATCTCGGTCTTACCGATACTCCGAAACAAGGGATTGATCTCCCACGAACCAAAGCGGCCCAATGCTGAAAAATTCTCCAACTATGATCCCTCCAAAAAATGTGAGTATCATATGGGAGAGGTCGGCCATTCAACTGATGAATGTTTGACTTTGAAGCACAAGATCCAAAATTTATTGGATACTAAGGCATTTTCTTTCCGTACCACCCAACCGAATGTCAAGAAGAATCCGTTGCCGGAACATCAGGGAAACGTGAATGCAATCTTCGAGTTCAATACGGCAAAAACATGAACTTGAAGGTGTCTCACAAAGATATCTATAGCGGATTAGTTAGAGTTGGTTATTATCCGACAGATGAGAATCCTCCCTTGCCTACCATGAAGGAAAGGGTTCAAGAAATGGTTAAGGCTGGCATGATCATATATGCTGACCAAGCTGGAACAGTGTCAACTATCTCCGAAGTCATCATTGATTGGGAGAAGGAATTTGCTAAGCTAAGTGCTGAAAAGAGTGAATCGATCCATTGATCGAGGACATGCCACCACTTGAGGACGCCTCCGACCATGAAGAATTGATAGTGGAAGTGCCTTCAACCGATGAAGAAATAATTATTGAGATGCCCCACTGTATGAGTACAAGGATAACAAAGCGGTCCCTTGGTCATACGAGCTAGATGTTGACCTAATTACAAGGTCCGGTCGGACCTATGCTCAAGCTAATGCCCAACCCGCAAAGCCAATTACGACGAAGAGGCCAAGGAATTTCTGGCTATAATCAAAGCAAGTGAGTATAACATGGTCGACCGAGTTACGGAAATTGCCCGCTCGATCTCTTTACTTGAACTCTTGCAAACATCCCCTACACATCAAAAGTCTCTAATGAAGGTTCTAAGCGAAGTTCGTGTACCGTAGACGATCGAGGTAGACAGTTGGAGGAATTCGTAGGATCGATTCTTCTTAAGGATTTAATAGCCTTTTCTGATGAAGAATTCCCTCTTGAGGGGAGGGGACACACTAAGGCATTATATATATCCGTCAAGTGCAAGGCTTCCCATGTGGCTCGAGTACTCATTGATAATGGGTCTGCCTTGAATATCTGTCCATTGGCAACTCTTCACCGCCTGAAAATAGATCCTTCAAAAATAAGTGCTGCAAAGACCTCCGTCCGAGCTTTTGATGGTACGAGAAAGGAGGTGATAGGGGAGACCCACCTTGATCTCGCAAATAGGGCCGTGATGTTCAACGTCCTTTTCCAGGTGATGGACATTCTTACCGCATTCAATTTTCTATTAGGGCGTCCTTGGATTCATACTGCTGGAGCTGTGCCATCAAGTCTCCACCAAAGTGTGAAATTTATTGTCAAAGTAAAGCTAGTCATTGTTCATGGCGAGGAGGATCATCGGATCTATCATGAGACGGCTATCCCCTATGTCGAGCCGGAACGTAGGGAGGAGTCGAGCTACCAATCGTTTGAGCTCGTATCCACTATTCATGCATCTCGAGGATTGACAGCACCCATCCCTGATGTGTCAAATGCAGCAGTTATGGTAGCAAGAGTGATGGTTGGAAATGGCTTTATTCCTGGCCGTGGACTTGGTAGACAAGAACAGGGGCATCCGGAATCCTATTGAAGCCCCTCGAAGGTTTCGTTCCGCCGGATTAGGGTACCATGGAAGAGGTGGAGGACATGAACAAGAGAGGAGAAACTCATTACTCCTCGATATCCGCGAGACATTCCCGGGCCCTGCTAGAATGATGCATGATGAGGGAGGAATGATCGACACCCGAGGTATCGTGCTCGATGGATGGAATGGCGTGGACGACCCGACAACTTCAAGGACAGAGGATCCAGATGATGGGATGGAAGGGATCACGACTCTATTCGATGATCTCCTCATAGGTGCCATTGATGAAGAACCATCGGAGGAAATGGGTGCTAGCCCACAAGAGTAACACGTTTACTTTTCTGCACTCCCCTGCGTGGGAATCTTATCTCTTTAGGATTTGATGCTTTTCTAGGGTTTGCTTATCGTATTCTGCATGTCGTTTGTCAGGAGTTGATGTTTGCTAGGGTTTGATGTTAGGGTTTCGTTTCACTTTGATTGCCGTACTTTTCAATCCAATAAATGTAATTTGGTTGATGAATATCAATTATGATTACAAGTTTTATTTTGAGGGCATGATGGGGTATACCAAACCAGCCCGTTGACGATATCCAACCGATGAAAGAAAAGAAAAATCCAATGGAGAATTCTGAGGCCTGGGCTTCATCATGCTTCCTCGTGTCAAAAAGTTTTTTCCAAAATATTTTGCCAAAATTCTTTAAATAAAATAAAAATTCGAAAAAAATCAATCAAAAAATTCAAAAGGAAGGAAAATTCGAAAAAAATAGAAAAGAAATTCATGCCTTTTAGCCCCGTTTGTCTTTTTGAACTATCCATTTTATGTTTCGGAGCAGCCTTATGATAGGCAAAGAGGAGAAAATGGTCCAATCCAATGTCATGAGCGATGGCGGTAATGACCCTGATGATCCAAATGGTGACTCCATTGGAGTACAACAAAGTTGGGAGCATCACGAAAAGCCCAAAGTTCTCACCTCTGAGCAAACCGTCACTATCAATCTGAGTGATGCCGAGGAGCCCAAAGAGATCAAGATTGGGGCAAATCTTCCCAAAGATGAGGCCGAACACCTGACTCAATTGCTAAAAGAATATCAAGATATCTTTGCTTGGACATACGCTGATATGCCGGGTTTAGATCCGTCGATTGTGGAACACTTGTTTGCCCACCAATCCGACGTGCATCCCAAGAAGCAGAAGCTTCGGAGGACTAAACTAGAGCTCGCGAAGAAGATAGAAGAGGAAGTAATGAAACTTCTCAAAGTGGGATTCATCGAAGTCTCGCAATACCCTGAATGGGTGGCCAACATAGTACCGGTCATGAAGAAAGACGACCGAGTCCGAGTGTGTGTTGATTACCGGGATTTGAACAAGGCCAGCCCAAAGGACGACTTCCCATTGCCACATATCGATGTTCTCGTGGATAGTACTGCCGGATTTGAATTATTCTCTTTCATGGATGGTTTTTCTGGCTACAACCAGATAAGAATAAAGGATGAAGACAAAGAGAAGACGGCATTTATCACCCCGTGGGGAACCTTTCATTATAAGGTCATACCCTTCGGACTCAAAAATGCAGGGGCAACTTACCAACGAGCCATGGTTACGTTGTTCCATGACATGATGCATGAAGAAATCAAGGTCTATGTTGACGATATGATTGCAAAAACCCGGCCTGGGAAAAGTCATGTTGAAACCCTCAGGAAGTTATTTGATCGACTCCGTGAATTCAAGCTCCGTTTAAACCCTGCCAAGTGCGTGTTCGGGGCAACGTCGGGTAAATTACTTGGGTTCATGGTGAGTAGCAAAGGGATCGAAATTGACCCATCTAAAGCCAAGGCAATATGCGAGTTGCAACCTCCGTCGACAAAGTGAAGGAGGTCCGGAGTCTCCTAGGGAGACTGAATTACATTGCACGATTCATTTCCCAACTCTCTGAGACCGCTAAGCCATTCTTTAAACTCTTGAGGAAAAACGTACGAGTTGAGTGGAA
The DNA here is from genome assembly GCA_017140615.1 of Eucalyptus cladocalyx. Classification (NCBI taxonomy): domain Eukaryota; kingdom Viridiplantae; phylum Streptophyta; class Magnoliopsida; order Myrtales; family Myrtaceae; genus Eucalyptus; species Eucalyptus cladocalyx. Next base: position 7,163,431 of record CM029516.1, on the reverse strand, counting down.
TGATGAATGTCGAGAGGCGTTCGATAAGCTGAAGCAATATTTGATGAATCCACCGGTTCTTGTCCCACCAATATCGGGGCATCCTTTGATTTTGTACCTCACAATCCATAGTGAGTCACTTGGCGCGATGTTAGCTTAGAAAAGCCCCGTGGATCAGAAGGAACGGGCCATTTATTACCTCAGTAAAAAGTTCACTGTCTCAGAGCTAAAATATTCTGATGCTGAAAAAACTTGTGCCGCGTTAGTATGGGTATTGCATAGACTCGCGACAAGACACCTTGCATTACCGTACGTTTCTCGTGATCGAGAACGATCCCATCAAGTATTTATTTAATCAACCAGCTTTGGTGGGTAAGCTAGCCAAATGGCAAGTCTTGATTTCGGAATTCGACGTGCGCTTCATGCCACAAAAATCAGTTAAAGGCCGAGTAATTGCTGATATATTGGCTGAGAATCCTAGAACCTTCAATGATGATGATTGTCCTCCGGATGATCGTATTTTGGCCATAAATGAAGATGCATGGTCCATGTTCTTCGATGGAGCCGTGAACTTGTCCGGTTCTGCACCGCGCATCTTGATATCCCCAGACGGACAACACCACCCGATTCTTGCTGCGAAATTAATATTTCCATGCACTAACAATATTGCTGAATACGAAGCTTGTATTCTCGGACTTCAGGCCGCAATTGAAATGGGAGTGGCCAAATTGAAAGTATATGGAGATTCTGCACTGATCATACTCCAGACTGTAGGTGAATGGAAGACCAGGGATGCCAAATTACTGCCATATCATAAGTACCTCGAAGAGTTGGTGAAGGAGTTTGACGAAATCTCGTTTGACTATTTGGCTAGATCTCATAATCAGTTTGCCGATGCCCGGCGACGTTGTCATCTATGTTGCAAGTTACTTGATGGTTTAGAAATTGAGCCTTTGAAAATTGAGGTTCTAGCCAAACCTTCTTATTGCATGGCCGTGAATGAAGAGCTTGATGAGAAGCCATGGTATTATGACATCATGAACTATATTCAAAAGCAGGAATTTCCGAAGGGAGCACTCCGGCCGATAGAAAATACATAATGAAGATGGCCTCAAAGTTCTTCGTCGAAAGGGTAAGAATTTATACAAGAGATCTTATGATTCAGTTTTATTGAGATGCGTAGATGAAGCGAAGCTACCAAAATCATGCATGAAGTGCATGAAGGAGTTTGTGGCCCACACATGAATGGGCACATGTTAGCCAAGAAGATTATGAGACTAGGTTACTATTGGCTTGCGCTTGAAAGTGACTGCATACAACATGTTAGAAGTTTCCATCGTTGCCAAATTCATGGGGATAAAATAAATGTTCCTCCAACGAAGTTGCACCAGCTATCTGAGCCATGGCCTTTCTCAATGTGGGGGATTGATGTAATTGGCCCAATAAATCCCAAAGCTTCAAATGGACACCGATTCATATTGGTGGCAATAGATTATTTTTCAAAATGGATTGAAGCCGCATCATATGCTAATGTCACGGCCCGAAATGTTGTGAAGTTTATCGGCGTGACATAATCGCCCGTTATGGTGTCCCCGAAGCAATTGTCACTGACAATGGGACAAATATGAATAACAAGTTCGTTGATGAGTTGTTCAATGAGTTCAAAATCAGGCATTTGAATTCATCACCATACCGCCCACAAATGAATGGAGCTGTTGAGGCAGCTAATAAGAACATTAAGAAGATCCTGGCTAAGACAGCCGAGAAATTATCGAGATTGGCATGACAGTTACCCTTTGCTCTAATGGCGTATCGGACATCGATCCGAACATCTACCGGGGCAACCCCTTTCTCCTTAGTTTATGGCATGGAGGCGGTCTTGCTCGTGGAAGTAGAAATCCCCTCTTTGAGAGTCTTATCCCAAATGGAATTGTCCGAGGCGTAAATGGACACAACAAAGGTTCGAGCGGTTGAACCCGATTGATGAGAAAAGATTAAAAGCTCTTTGCCATGGTCAGACATATCAACAAAGAGTAGCCAAGTCATTCAATCGAAAGGTACGGCCGAGACACTTCGAAGTGAATGATCTAGTTCTAAGAAAGGTGTTGCCGATTTTTCCTGATCCTGGAGGCAAATTTGCTCCAAATTATAACGGACCGTATATGGTGAAGAGAGTACTTCCTGGAGGTGCTTTAATCCTTACAGAAATGGATGGTCGTGAGTTTTCTAATCCTATTAACTCTGATGCTGTGAAGAAGTATTACCCTTGAAAGAATTTGTTGTGAATTGAAGGTACTCATTTCTTCATTGAATTGTGTGGGAATGGATTGAATGAGATGAGAAGTAGGCCCTGTTCCATACACATATTGAATTCATTAATTCGGTATATCGACGTGTTGACCCGGTGTCGGTTCAATTAAATAAAAAGGAAATGCCACGAGGACACCACCAGCGCCCTTGGCCTGGTGGCACGGGGAATGAAAAGGTCCGAGAGCGACCAGGGTTCGATCCCTGGAAACGGCAACGAGTTTGCCAAAAAAAAAAAAAAAAAAAAAAAAAAAACAAAAAAAAAAAAAATAATTTTTTTTATCAACCCTTTTCTTTCTTTTTTTTTGAGCTGCAAACTCTTTGTGTTCAAAGCTGCTGAGTTCATGAAGTACTTGTGACATTTCAAAGGAGAATTTTGCATGATAGTTTTACCTGTTTAATTACCAATTCCACTGAGGATTGTCACCATCGATCAAGTTAATGAATGATGTGGAATGAATTGAACATGCTAAATGAGACATGTCAGGATGATGAAAGGCAAGCCCTATCTTATACACAGTCCCTTGCTCATATACTGGGTGAGATGAGAAGTTCCATGTTTCTAAGGAAAAGAGTTTTCTCGCGAAAGGTACGATGATCGAAATGATGAGAGACGGTTCATTCTCTATCTCAAACACTACGTGATCATCCATTGTTTAAACCCCTTTTGAGCCCACACACGTGGATAATTTTTAAATTACCCCTGTCAAGAACCACCCCACATTGGGGCAAGTTGGAGGTAAGACGACATCATGAGGTGAGGAATTTGATAGGAATATTCTTGCTCTCACTTGCATCAATCTTCAGGTATTGCTATTACATTGAATTCATACGATAATTCAAGTGCCTTAGGATGATGAAGAGCAGTTCTTTCTCTATCCTACACACTTTATCCATTGCGTAGCCCCTTGAGCCTGTAAATTCGTTTCATTTAAACCCAATTGGTGATCATCCCCCACACCGGGGCAAGGCAAAAGGCAAATGTTCAAACAGCAAAATCCCGAGTGCTGACAAAAAATGAAAACTCTTCAAGAACCCAAATGTTAAAGCATTACGTGGTTATTCAAAAAAAGAAAAAAAACAAAGGGGGCATGAAAAAGCAGTGTGCCTGGTAAAAGCAAGGCCAATGCCCATAAAAAATGAAAGAAAGAGTCAAGAAAAATGACTATCAATTGTAAAAGGGTGTGTTCCCAATGGAGTGGTACTCAAAGAACTCAAATGCCAAGTTTTTATAGTACCTAAGAGGGAAATCCCAATGATGAAGAAGAAGACCGGTGACAATGCCAAGATGATCACCAATTCTCATCCCCCTATACACATTTTGAGCTTAATGATCCATTCACTTCTCAACCCATGAACTTAATCTACGTTACGTCCCTTACAAAGTCTCTTCAGATTAGGGCACCGGAATTAACGTAGGAATTCATATGCTTAAAAGCATCGCTCGAAGAAGTGCGAGCAAGACCATTTCTATCTCATTTCGCAGGTTCCTTGACTTGTAAACCTGAAGGTGATTGCAAAGTATTGTTCTTTCATTAGCCTTGACTCGAAGAGTCCCTCTTTGTTGAGCCATTGACCGAACCTACATTACAGTCCTGATAAGGACCTCTCAGATTGACAAGGTCGTACCGCTTGCGAGAATACTCAAACCCTTATTGACATGATAAAAGTAAGATGGAGTGATTCCTGTGAGCCCACATTAATGGTCGGGACAGAATAACCTTCTTAATGAGAGTGAGTGAAAGTCCTTTCTAACTGAAAGTCTCTCATTTAGTATTCTTGAAAATCCATGTCATGAGTGAAAATTGTCTTAAACGATGATTCTCCCTAGTGGAAATTTGGTTGTGCAACTATGGTAAAACCATCATGCATAAATCTTGATGGAATCGATAAAAGCTTCAAGAATTTTGGAGTGTGCTGAATTGCTTACTTCTTTGGCAAATGCATGTATTTTTGCTCTAATCATGTCCGACGGGTAATGTTTCCTTGAAGACCCAAGAGCTCCCGACATTTATGTTGCCTTTCGAAGCCTCGAGGTGAGAAACCTCCATGAATATTTGAAATACATCCTGGATGTTCCAAAACTTCTTTCTACCAAGAGGTAAGTGACCCTCACGAATATCCCAGGTTTGTCCTAGGTATTCCCAAATTTTGATATATGCCTCAAAACTCGTTGTTAAGCATTTCACTCAGGATGTGAATGCTTTCCGATCTTTTCGTTATACCTTAGTCGGATCTAGGTATTTCGAATCTTCTTAATCCAATAATCATCTCACCTAACATTGAGTGTTTATTGGTTAAGTTCCAAATTTCTTGACATCTCGGTCTGGATCTGGATGTCTCAAAACTCTTCATTAAACATTTCACTCGGATGTGAATGTTTTTCGATCTTTTCGTTATACCTTAGTCGGATCTAGGTATTTCGAATCCTCTTAATCCAATATTCATCTCACCTAACATTGAGTGTTTATTGGTTAAGTCCCAAATTTTTTGACATCTCGGTCCGGATCTGGATGTCTCAAAACTCTTCGTTAAACATCTCACTGATGTGAATGTTTTTCCATCTTTTCGTTATACCTTAGTCTGGATCTAGGTATTTCGAGTCTTCTTAATCCAATATTCATCTCACCTAACATTGAGTGTCTATTGGTTAAGTCCCAAAATTCTTGACATCTCAGTCTGGATTTGGATGTCTCAAAACTCTTCGTTAAACATTTCACTTTGAATGTGAATGTTTTTCGATCTTTTTCGTTATACCTTAGTCTGGATCTAGGTATTTCGAATCCTCTTAATCCAATATTCATCTCACCTAACATTGAGTGTTTATTGATTAAGTCCCAAATTCTTTGACATCTCGGTCTGGATCTGGATGTCTCAAAACTGTTCGTCAAGCATTTCATTCTGGATATGAATGCTTTCTGATCTTTCTCATTATACCTTAGTCTCGGATCTAGGTATTTCGAACCCTCTTAATCCAATATTCATCTCACCTAACATTGAGTGTCTATTGGTTAAGTTCCCAAATTCTTGACATCTCAGGTTGGATCTGGATGTCTCAAAATTTTTTCCCGTTTAGGCAACCGTAGAATGGTACGGGTCCTAGACACAACCAAGCAATGCTATACTGGGTGACCGTAGAATGGTACGGGTCCTGGGAAAGCAGTTTCTTTATGAAGTCATGTTACTATTCTAGACGACCGTAGAATGGCACGGGTTCTGGACATGTAACACAAACTATCTCGAGTTACTCTACCCTCCTCGAAGGTAAGTTATTCCAGGTAAGTTCCTTTTATCACTGGCATTAGCATTTCCATGCATCATATAAATTGCATTTAAAAAAAAAAAAAAAAAAAAGGCCAAAGTATCATCCATTGCATGTTCATGGTCAAAATTTAGGTATCATATCGTCTTTGAATGCAACCTCTGCGAGCTCACCTTCAAAGAGGGGCAGCTGTTGACACCTAAATTTTGACTAATCATTTAGTAATTAATTGCATAAAAATTTAGGGATTAATCTTTAACCCCTAAGAAAAAATATTAAAATTGCATCTCGTGTAGTCGCATTTGCATCGGTACTAAGAGGACAACAAGAAGCGGGGCTCGCAGTCGATTGCATACACAAATTCGGTGGAATGCGGATTCGGGAGAAATCTTCAAAGAAGCAAAAGCAGCTCACAACATACTATATAATATGCCCATATTGTGTTATTATAATATGCCCATAATATTATATAATATGTCAGCTTTGATGGTGCAATGAAAATTCACCGTAGAAGGAACCTCCTCATTAATGTATGCACATCCACGCACGAAAGATTTCCTTGCTGAAGAACAAAAGGGGGAAGCGAAGAAAGAAAAAAATTCCATTGTGAGGGGGGTTTCCCTTTCAGTCGACAAGGAAGGAAAGAAGAGTGTCAGAGAGAGATAAAAAAATATATTGGGAAGGGGCTCTTCCTTCGGACAAGAAGAAATAAAGTGAGGGAGGATATTAAAAACAAAGGAAAGAGAGATGAATGGAGAGTTTGTCAGAAGAAAGGGGCAAAGATTTAAAAAAGGGGCAACGTTCAGCTTAAATTCTGGAAAAGTTGCGCTACATGTTGTCACAATAATGTTGGCTATCTTCAAAAGGCAATGGACGGCCTATAAATAAGACCACAAGAAGCCGCGTCCAAGAGGGGGGGGCGGAGAGAAAATTCATTCCAGCGGTCTGTGAGGGAAGCAAAAAAGAAAAAAGTTTTCATCGCGAAGGACTTCTCTCCTTTTCTCTTTCGGTCAGACGAGTAAAAGAAAGGAGCGTGCGGAGAGAACCTGCAAAAGAAAATATGAAGTCGAGAGGGAGGATTAAAAAAAGAAAGGAAAAAGCGAGAGAGTGTGACGTGAGAGAGAGAGAGAGGAGAAAAGTAAAAAGGCAAATGTGATTTGACCCCTACTGTTCAATCATCTTCTCCACGCTTTGCTCCGTCCATTTGCTGCTCCACACCGCCAGCGACGCTCTTGCCCAGACCGCACAACCAGCTTCGCACCCAATCGTGACCCGACGCCACCGAAGTTTACATCGCCGGTCTGCTGCTGCGCTTTCCGCCAGATCCGAATCTTTGCTCTCGTCGTCGATTGAAGTCCCGCATCCGCGCCCGCTGCACTCGCCGGAGCACCAGCAGCCGAACAACCCGACGCCCCAGCTGCCTTGCCCCGTGAATCCGCGACCCGGTGCCGGCCCACGACGCCGCCGCCCCCTCCGAACGGCCCCGGCGTCCACCGCAGCCTCCACCGCCGCTCGGTCCTTCGCCCGAACACCGCAGCCCGTGAAGCCACCGTCTCGCGCCGCGCACACAACTCCGTCCGATGCCGTGAGCCCCTCCTCCGAGCGTCGGCCTCCCCTCGTGTTGTGACCGACCCCCACACATCATCGTGCCCCGCCGCTGTCCTCCGCGTCGGCCGCCCTCTGCCGCTTCGTCACGCGGCGGCCCGCCTCGCTTTCCCTCACCCGTGACGCCACGGTTCGCGCCTCCACCAGCTTCCGCTCCCGCACCCGTAGCCCGCGCCGCACCACCGCCCGACGCGCGCGAGCACCCGTCATCAGGCCCCCCCGCTCCTTCGTCGCACGCACCACCGTCCCCGCTATGACCCAACGCCATAGGAGCTCACACCGCTGCTGCTCCGCCCGTGCCGCTCCGACCCGGTGACCCGACGCCGTAGCACACCCCACCCCCGACTGCCCCGCCGCTGGTCCACCTGCCGCCGGTCCTCGCCGGAGCTTTGAACGCCGGTGACCAGCTCCCCCCTCGGTGAACCACCACAAGTTGCCAAGCCGTGCGTGGAAGCAAAACAAAAAGGAAAAAACAAAAAAAACAAAAGGGAAACATTAGGTATTTTTATTATTATTATTGTTTTATCTTTATTTTTTATATAGTTTATGGTTTTTTTTTATATATTTTTAGTGTGATTATTCATTAACACATGATTGAAATTCCAATGTAAAACAACCCCTCAATTTAGGGATTATGAGTTCGATTTTCGCGCCCGAAATCCGACTCACGATCTCGTATAAAAATCGACAATCCAATCTCATGCCCGAGATTCGATTCGCGATTTAATTTAAAATTGACCAACCCGATCTCATGCGCGAGATTTGGTTTGTCAATTTTGGGTATTAATATTATCTTGATTGGATTGGACATCGGGTTATTTGAATTAACTTTTGTTTTTGCATAAAAAAAAAAGTCCAAAAAATGCGAGTTAGATTAGGGCTAGGGTTAGCATATTTAATTATTTCGTTTTTTAAATAAAAAAAATCCAAAAAAAAAATGCATTTAGAATGTGAGTTTTTTAGAATTGCACGTGTCAATCTAGAATTAGACTTTTACTTCAAAATTTTTATAAAAAAAATCCCAAAAAAATTTAATTAATTTAGGTTGCTAGTTTTTTAGGTTGCATGTTTAATTGTGTGTAAATCTTTAAAATTTCGAATTATATATATATATATATATATATATATATATATTAAAAAAAAGACGAAAAAAAATCATCATGCATATCAGAATAGAATGCATGTCTCATAAATTAATTTCAATTTTTAGGATAAATCGCACTTTTAGGAATAAGAATATCATGGGCACGTCATGTAGGATTAGGCTCATTTAAGTAAAAATTGCCCGTCATTATAATTAGGTCATTTTAATTTGCATATTTAATTATTGCATGTTCATTAAGAAAACACAAAAAAAAATATTTTACTCAAGTCATGTAGTTTAGAACACATTGTCATGCCATTCCATGTTAGATTAGTAGCATGCATTGCATATTGCATGATCCTCATTAAATAAGTAAAAAAAAGAGAGGGGAAATTGCCTGTTAATTAGAAATCATATCTAGGTCTGTTGATGTGGATTCTGATCTAACATTGTAGATGCTTTCGTTGCTATGAGGTAAGTCCTGCAATTTATTCATCGCTTTCTTGGGTGTTAAATTGGTGGTTTGCGCATCCGCATGATCACCTCACATGTTAGGAAAGTGAATTAAAATCAATCAAAGCTGCCTGCAAAACATGTTTTTTTAAAAGAGAAAGGTACCGAAAGGGCGTTAGAGAAATCTAGCGTAACCAAGTCCCCGAACTCACAATCTCTGGTTCGTAGGAGTGAAGTAATTCTCCCATTACTTTACTTGGGTTTCTAATCGACCCACCAAAAATAGATTAGTGGTGACTCCTAATTGAAAAATCAATTGCATGTTAAGAATTAAACCCTAAGTCGCGAATTGGTATGGGCTTGGGAGAGCTCGAGCTAAGTCTAGGCTTAGCAATCCATTAGCCGAACCCTTAGGTGGTCCAAACCCGCTACGGGGAGGTCGCGACAAACCGGGTGACTAGGAATAAATAAATAGGGTAGCTTGAAAGGCTCAATTGATCCAAAAACTGGCTAAATCATTTTCTCAGTTAGATTTAGCTTAGGATTTCGCCTCAAGAGAAAATCAAACAAATTCTAAGATTTGGGTGAAATCTAAGAAAATTACATATTTCACATTAATGTTCTCTAGATTTACACATAATTCAAAAATTAAGGACTTTTAGTGCTTGGTAAATGGATCAACATAATCAGAATTAAAATTAACTCACACATCAATTGTAAGTTTAAATAAAATTTAAATTTTCCTAAGAATCATAAAAATTCACAATCATGAAAAAAATTATATCCAAAAATTTGTCGCGTCGCCCCCCCAAACTTGAATGAAGTAGTGTCTTCAATGCAAAAAAATAGAAATAGGAAGAAGAAAACTCCCATGGTTGTAGGATAAGTCCATAGATGATTTTGATGATTAAATTCTTGAAAAGTGCTCCCTAAAAATTAACCTGGATAAAACAGAGAAAAGTTAATCTTTTGTTTTTTTTTTTTTTTTGCAAAACATAAACTTCAAAATAAATAAAAACATAATTAAAATGCTTGGGTTGCCTCCCAAAAAGCGCTTGCTTTATAGTTTTCAGCCAAATTATCTCAAATATCGCTATTCTGGAGGATGAAGTTCAATGGTGGTCTTCTGCTTGTTGTAACCACCTTCGAAGTAGGGCTTCAAACGTTGATTGTTCACTTTGAATGTACCCTCAGTGTCATGCGCAACTTCAACTATTCCTTATGGGAATACATGTGTAACTGTAAAAGGACCAGACCATCGAGACCGCAACTTTCATGGAAAAAATTTAAGATGAGAGTTATAAAGTAAGACTTTTTGACCAATTTTAAACTCTCTTATGAATATGTGTTTATCATGCCATCTTTTTGTATGCTCCTTGTACAACTTAGAATTTTCATAGGCCTCATTGCGAAATTCCTCCAATTCATTCAGTTGCAATAATCTTTCTTTACCTGCAAACTGCATATCAAAATTCAAAAATTTCAATGTCCAATATGCTTTATGCTCTAATTCCACTGGTAAGTGACAAGCCTTTCAAAACACTAGTCTAAAAGGAGACATCTCAATTGGAGTTTTGAATGCTACCCTGTAGGCTCAAAGTGCATCATCAAGTTTTATTGACCAATCTTTCCTAGAGGCAATTCACTGTTTTTTCTAAAATTCTCTTGATTTCTCTATTTGAAATCTCTACTTGACCACTGGTCTGAGGATGATAAGGAGTTGTAACCTTATGTGTGACTCCATACTTACTCAAAAGTGCTTCAAACTGCTTGTTGTAAAAATGTGTCTCCCTATCACTTATGATTTCCTTAGGAGTGCCGAATCGGGTAAAAATATTTTTCTTCAAAAATTTCACCACAACCTTAGCATTATTTGTTGGCAATGCTATAGTTTCTACCCACTTAGACACATACTCCACAGCCACTAAAATGTATAAATTTTCATAAGAAGGTATAAAGGGTCCCATGAAATCAATACCCCAAACATCAAATAATTCACACACAATAATGTTGTTTAAAAGCATATCATTTTTTCTTGAAATATTTCAAGTTCTCTGACACCTATCACATGAAGCTATATAGGAGTATGCATCTTTAAAAAGTGTAGTCCAATAAAATCCATATTGTAAAATCTTAGCTGCAGTTTTTGTGGCACCAAAATGGCCACCTGCTTCTCCATCATCACAATGATGTGGAATGTTTGCCTTCTCTTCATCTGGAACACATCTCCTTATGACTTGGTCTGCACATACTTTAAACAAGAAAGGTTCTTCCTAAAAATAATTTTTAACATTAGAAAATAATTTTTTCTTCTGTTGAACATTACTTACCAAATAATTTACAAAGTCGACGTACCAAGGAATTTTTGTGAACATGATGGAAAAAAATTTGTCATCAGGGAACTCTTCCAAAATTAGTCTTACCTCTTCCTTTGAATTTGGAATTCTTGATAAGTGGTCTGCAATAAGATTTTCAATCCCATTCTTATCTTTGGTTTCCAAATCAAATTCTTACAACAATAGAATCCACTTGATCAACCTGGGTTTTGATTATTTCTTTTCAAGCAAATACTTAAGAGCAGAGTGGTCAGAATAAACTATAACTTTTGAGCCAATTAAATAAGAACGGAATTTATCAAAAGCAACTACTACTGCCAAAAGTTCCTTTTCTGTTGTTGAATAAATCAATTGTGCACCTAACAATGTTCGACTAGCATAGTATATGGTTTGAAATTTTTATTCTTCATTTGTCTCAAAACAGCTCCTACTGCAGAATCGCTAGCATCACACATCAGTTCAAAAGGTAAATCCCAATTTGGTGCTGCCATGATTGGTGCTGAAATTTACTTCTCCTTTAAAGTGTTAAAAGCCTACATACATTCAACAGAAAAATTAAAAGGAGCATCTTTTTCCAAAAGATTAGAAAGAGGTTTAGCAATTTTTGAAAAATCTTTTATAAATCGCATGTAAAATCCCGCATGCCCCAAAAATCCTCTGACAAGTTTCACAGATGTTGGCAGAGGTAATTTTGCAATGACTTCCACTTTGACTCAATCGACTTCTATTTCGTTTTGAGAAATTTTATACCCGAGCACTATTCCTTCCTACACCATAAAGTGATACTTCTCCCAATTCAAAATAAGGTTAGTCTCCTCACATCTTTGTAAGACCAAAGCCAAATTATTTAAACAAGAATCAAATGATAGGCCAAAAACGGAAAAACCATCCATGAAAATCTCAATATATTTTTCAACCATATCAGAGAAAATAGCCATCATGCATATTTGAAAAGTAGCTGGCGCATTACAAAGACCAAAGGGCATTCTTCTAAAAGCAAAAGTACCTTAGGAACAAGTGAAAGTAGTTTTCTCTTAATCTTCTGGTGCAATAGGAATTTGATTATACCCTGAATATCCATCCCAAAAGCAATAAAACTCATGCCCTACAAGTCTTTCTAACATCTTATCAATAAATGGTAAAGGAAAGTGATCTTTTCTAGTAGCATCATTCAATTTTCTATAATCCATACACACACGCCACCCAGTAACTGTTCTAGTTTGAATCAATTCATTGTTGTCATTTTTCTTAACGGTCATACCACCTTTCTTTGGCACAACTTGTACATGACTTACCCAAGAATTATCAGAGATAGGATAGATGATACCTGCATAAAATAGCTTAATTACCTAAGCTTTCACTACTTCTTGCATCTTCGGGTTCAAACGCCTCTGAGGTTGGATAGTGGGTTTATATTGCTCATCCATCAAAATTTTGTGCATGCAAATTGAAGGCCTAATTCCCTTGATATTAGCTATTTTCCATCCAATTGCACCTTTATGCTCTCTTAATACTCTGAGCAATTTCTCCTCCATCAAATCTGTCAAAGAAGAAGATATAATTACCGGTAAAGAAGAAACTCCATCTAAATAAGCATATTTCAAATGAGAAGGTAAGGGTTTGAGTTCAAGAATTGGAGGCTCTTCAATTGATGGTTTAGGCTTTGTAATGTGTTGTCCCAACTCCTCAAATTTAATTGCCTTTTACCTTGAATATGGTGGAATTACCTCCATGAAATTTGCGTACTCCTTTATCTCCTCATTCTGAATATCTTTGTCCATTGGTTGAATCAGACATGTTTCAAGTGGATCTTCAAAAATATTTTCCTGAAAAACCTTATTCACCAACTTGTCAACTGTCTCAACTCTAAAACAAGAATTATCATCAGATGTATATTTCATTGCTTTAAAAACATTAAATGAAACAAGATCATCTTGAACTCTAAGGATCAACTTCCCATGTTGTACATCAATAAGAGCTCTTCCTGTTGCTAGAAAAGGTCGACCTAATATAAGTGGTACCTCAAAATCTTCCTCTATGTCAAGAACTATGAAATCTGCAGGAAAGATAAATTTGTTAACTTTTACCAAAACATCTTCCACAATACATCTCAGATATTTAATTGATCGATCAGCCAGTTGAAGTAACACTGTGGTTGCTTTTACCTTACCCAATCCTAATTTATTGAAAACAGAATAAGGCATCAGATTAATACTTGCACCTAAATCACATAATGCTTTTTCAAAGTAAAACTAAACCTCCAATAGTGCAAGGAATAGTAAAACTCCCTGGATCTTTTAATTTCAGAGGCAATTTGTTTTGTAGGATGGCCGAACATCACTCGTTTAACTTCACAGTTTCATAATCCTCCAGTTTCCTTTTGTTTGCCAAAATCTCCTTCAAAATTTTTGCATAACTAGGCATTTGCGCTAAAGCATCTGCAAAAGGAATGTTAATGTACAATTTTTTAAATACATCAAGAAATTTAGAAAATTGCTTATCTATTTTGTGCTGCTAAAGTCGCTAAGGGAATGGAATTGGCGGCACATATGGCTTGGGATTATCTGGAAAAAGTTTACTCTTGCTTTTTTCCTTCGATTGTTTATTGATCACCTCTTATTTGTCTCTGACAATCTCTTCTTCTCCCGCTTGTTTACCACTTCTCAGGGTAATAGCCTTTATGTTTTCAATTGGATTTTTCTCTGTATTACTCGGCAAAGAACCCTGTTGTCTCCCTGACATCATGCTTGCTAACTGACCCACTTGCATCTCCAGATTTCTGATTGAAGCCTCTTGATTTTGAAATCTCACATCCGTGCTTTTGATTAAGTCATGAGTTGTGTTAGCAAGTTTGGTGACTATGTCTTCCAAATTTGACTTTGTCTCTTCTGATTGTTTGAATCCTTGTGGTCTCGTCACATTCTGATTGTTCCATGATAAATTTGGATGATTGCGCCATCCCGGATTGTATGTGTTGGAGTAGGAATTATTCTGTGACTTGTTAAAATTCCCAACAAAGTTAGAATTTTCATGAGATTGTTTAAAAGTATTACCTACCTGACACTCTGTGCTAACATGTCCTCCACCACAAAAATCACATGTCAAATTCTGAATTTTCATGGCTGAAACACTCATATTATCAAGCTTTTTGTTGATTGCTTCAAATTGTGTAGCAATTGCAGCAAAAGCATCTACTTCATGAACTCCACTAACTTTTTGCATTGATAGTCTCTCAGTAGGCCACTGATAACTATCGGATGCCATCTCCTCTAATAAATTGTAGGCTTCTTCTAGTGTTTTATTATTTAAAGTCCCCCTTGTAGCTGCATCAATCATAGAACAGAGATTTGCACTAGAGCCATTATAAAAAGTTTGTACCTGCATCCATACGGGTAGTCCATGATGTGGGGATCTCCTAAGAAATTCTTTGAATCTTTCCCATGCTTCATATAATGATTCATTATCCATCTGCATAAAATTAGTAATATCGTTACGCATCTTCGTAGACTTTGTAGGTGGAAAGAACTTACCAAGAAATTTCTAAGCCATATCATTTCATGTAGTAATTGATCCTGTAGGAAGAGAAGAAAATCAACTCTTAGCTTTATCTCTAAGAGAGAATAAAAATAATCTCAATATAATAGCATCATTTGTAACTTTCCATTATATTTAATGGTATCATAGATTTCAAGAAAAGCATCGATGTGAGCGTTTGGATCATCGCTTGGTAGTCCACTGAATTGCAAATATTGTTGAAGCATCTAAATGAGTGACGGTTTGATCTCAAAGTTGTTTGCTTGAATTGCAGATCTTCTGATACTTGATGTGGCGCCTTGAACTGTTGGCTCAGCATAATCTCTTAAGAGTCTACGTGGATTTTCATTATCACCGTCTACCATCTTAGCGTGATTTCTCTGTTCTCTCAGTCACCTTTTGAATGTACACTCGATTTCTGGATCAAGTTCAACAAGTTCCCCTTGTTGGCTACGTGTCATAAACCGATGTACACCATGAAAAATAAAACAAAACGAAAGCTAGATTAAACTTAGAATTATTTGGTATCAATATTAATTAGTATTAAACAAACGATCCCTGGCAACGGCGCCAAAAACTTGTTCGTGAAATTCTAAATGCAATTGCACATATTGAACAAGTAATATAATGATGAGAAAAAGTATCGTCCCACGGAGATCGATGATTAATAAACTAATTAAATACTAAAATAGATTAATTCTAAAATTTATCTAACAAATCAAAATATAATTTAGAATAAATTAAAAAAAAAAACTTGAAGACTAAATGCAGTAAATCAATCAGATAAATATGTTAGAGCATCTGATTTCACCATAACCACTAGATATGAATTTCATATTATTATGAATACAAGAACTATATCAAATATTTGATAGCGGAATTTCCTAATCTATTTACTATCCTATCTCTAGGTATAGCAAACATATTCAGCTTATTAATCCACTATATCTCTATGTGAATTAAAATAAACATGAGTGCATTAAAAACTATGAATATTCCCGGTTTACAATGAGTCTTTTGGATCACCTTATCACCGAAAGCTACACAAATAACGCGGTATATTTCTATCCACGTTTAATTCATGGTTATACATTATAATGAGCAATTGCATATTATCACTTTTCAGTCTCAAACATAAACATCAGATCATTCAAGTGGTGGCCAGTCACTCAAAAGCATTAAACACAATAATATAACTCACATGAATGAAATCAATTGTAAAACATAAAAATCATGAAATTCACATTCATGGTTAGGCTACATCGTAGCCCTAACAAAAGAAAATTAGAACATAATAGAAGAAAAAATAAAAATATAAATCAAACCCAGCATCTTGAATCAAAGGACAAGAATTCTGTCACCACTTTTGTCTTCTCTTCAAAATACTTAAAAAACTCTCAGAACAATGGAAAACGATCTAACTCCCCCTAAAAACCTTAGCTACTCTCTTTGTCTCTATTTATAGGATATATCCAAGATATTTATCTCCCAACGCTTGCAGAGAACATTAGGGAACAAAATCAAGAATTTCCCGATTTGATATCCATCTTCCATTGCTGCTTTTATTTGAATTCCTAATAGTTGCCATTCTTGTCCTTATCCTCTCCATATCTCATTATTCTGCATAAACAAGGAAAATTCAAATAATCATAAGGAAATCCAAATATTTTCTCACAGATAATACATTAATTACTGCCTAAAATAGGTAAAATAACTCTATAAAAATAGAGTTATTAGGCATACTCTAGGATCTTCTCATTTGAAAATTACGGCTTGCAATGCGTGCCTAGATTGAGAGTCCTCAACACTATTGCCATATGAAGAAAATGAACAACAACCACATGTTGAACTACCACAAATCGAACGACTTAAAAAAACTCTCATATCTAGATTTATATTGAAGGAGAAAATCGAACACTTTTTAAAAAACTTCTAGATCTAGATTTAAATTAAAAGAGAAAAGCTTTGAATTTAAATCTACACCTAAATTGGGAGATGAAAGTTTCCATCAAATCTTGGAGAAGTAAAAAAACCACGTCCTGAGCATCCTGCTGGATGGATTGGTGATGACTTCTCACAAAATTTTCAGTTCCAAGTAGATTTATTCACTACGACGAGAGAAAAAAAAAGCAACAATAATTAGCAAAAGAAGAGGCTAAATAAGAAAAAAGAGACTCCCAAATCAAATCAGGAGAGAAATAAATAAAAAAATCAAAACCTAGAAAGAAAAGCAGAGCAAAGCGAGCTCTCAATTTCAGAACTTGAAGCCTCTTGCGAGGGGAAGGTCCTAAGGGACAATCCATACAGCTCTATTTTCTATTGCAGTCATTCTCAGAAATAAAGACTGGCAATCACTCCATGCAGTCATGCACTCAATGAGTAAAGGCTTAATATTCTAAAAAACCTTAAACTTTATCCCATGTCCCAGTCCCATCAATTCATAAAAAATCTTAAACTTTTAGTCATGTCTCAATTCTACCATAATTTTTTTTTTTTGTCCCATAAAAAATCCCCCAATTTTAGATCTAGTCCTATATTTACCCTAAACTTTTTGTTTTATAAAAAAACCTCAACTTTAGGTTTCATACCAATTCCACCATAATTTTTTTTTTTTAATCTCATAATAAAATCTCAACTTTAGGTCTAATTCAATTTTACTCTACTTTTTTTTATCTTATAATTACTGGCTTTTAATTGAGTCTCAAATCTGCTCTTCACTAACCATTTGTCTTAATTGCCCAAAGTGATTTTGTGCTTGTCAGGGTTGGAGAGCTTGCGCTCGAGACACTTGCGCTCGAGACGCTTGAACAACTCGTGTTTGGAAGTTTTCTATCTCTTGGTTGTTAATGATTACTTTTGGATTTAGGGTTATGGGGATAGATTTGTGACTCAAGTAAAGGTTTGTGGTTTTTATGACATTGTAAAAGTTTTAATGTAAAGTGAGGTTTTTCATAGGACAAAAAACAGTTTAAAAGAAAATTGTGACGTGACCTAAAATTGAGGGTTTTTTATGAGACAAAAAAATGTTTATAGTAGAATTGAGATTGGATTGAAAGTTGAAAGTTTTTTATAAAACAAAAGGTAAAATTAGGACAAAAATTAAGATTGGAGGGTTTCTAGGGTAGTAGGCCTTGTATGAATTGTAAATCAATTTCTTAAATCAATCACATGTTCATAATTTATAAGACTAATGTTGGATCACGTCAGTACTCTTCTTCTATTGAAAGATGCTTGATCTTATAAAAAACTTTAATTTTAGGTTCAGTCCCAATTCAACCTTAATTTTTTTTTATCTAAACATAATCCCAATTTTAGTTTCAATAGCCAATTTGCCTCAAGCTTCAACTCTAGTTCCAAATCTATTCCCGTTAACTCCTTGTCCAAAAATTGCCATTAGTTGTCCCTAATTTCTCTAATTTTAACATCAAAGAACAATTTCGTTTTGTAGATAATTTTCCATGCCACCTTGCTCATGTGAATTTTTACCAATGTGAAAATGCCATGTCAAATAATTGATGACGATTTTTGAACATAAAGTTAATGAATGAAAAATTTTTCATCGTTCATGAAAAATAATTAGGCATATATTGTTATCGATGATGAAAATATTTTCCATTTGACTAATTTTTCTTAATGATATAAATAATTATTTTTCAGAAAATATTCATATCAGTCAATTTTTGCAAAATGAAGGGACCGAGTTTGGAAATTTTTTGGGATGTCTATTTTAAAATAGTAGATTAGATTCCTTTTTGGCGGCTCTCACCGTCCATCCCATTTAACGTGTTTGGGACTCGCTCTCTCTCCAGCAAGGGGACAAGAAGAGAAGAAAATACCCGACCACTTCAATTAAAATAATACGAATCCCCCCTTGCCAAGCTACTAGACAATTAAAAGAGAAAAACAAAAGAGAAGGAACCGGTGGAGGGACAGGTGTAATATTCTTTAAATAAATTTTATATTGATTCTATATCCATTTTTCCTTAAAGATTATTTAATCATATTCCATCCATATCACTTTTCCATTCACAGAGCGACTTTCGACCTCTAAAAAGTCCCACATTGGAAACTCACTCAAAGGAAAGTCGGTGTTTAAAGAAGAGAGTGAGTGTAAGAGGTCACGACCTTACTTGAACAGGATCTGTTCTATAGGCTCGTACCTCTGTGACCTTGAGACCTAAGGAGACAGGATCTAATACACTGGTGTATGAACCATGGTCGTGCGACGAGCGCATGATTAACAATTCCAGTGGGTCCGTTCTTGACCCCTCGGAGCCGTAGAGGATCGTTCTGAGTCGGAGTCCGGCTGAGGTGGTCACACGGCAGTCTGACAGACTCCCCTATCGTTTTCCTCTGATTTTTTATGCTGAGGCTAGGATAGAGAATATAAGGCGGTTCTATGATAAATGTCACGTCATGACAAATTCATAAATTATTGCATGGTCCGTGAGTTGTTTAGACTCAATAATTTATAGTATATAGTCTACATAATCAACAATTTAAATTAGCTCAGCTTATGTAGTTGTTATGGACCATATAACATCTTTTCAGTTGAGAAGTTATTGCATGATGTCTATCTCTCGGCCAATGACCTGAGCTTATATAGTTTAAGTCCTTATAGGACTTTGGTCCTTATACGACTCTATCTTTGAAGACAGCTGCAATCGTTCTAGGTGCAATCTGGTGGTCAAAAGAAAAGTCCTAATTGGATTTTGGTATATCTAGTGCGTCTCGAGCTATCTTGTTTTACCGCAATATTGCTTTTGCATACCCAATAAGGAGTATTAGAGCTACACCTCCAAATTCGTTATAATTGGTATAAGAGTAAGATTGTGCACTTTACATTTGGTGTATCCTCTTAACTATGGAGAAATGTGATTGAGCAGAATAAATACTTTGCATGCGTCACTACCTCCAAAACTTATTTCGTACAATCTTTTTTTTTTAATCATTTTTCATTCTTAAAACATGTATCTAAATACCCTGCATCGGTACTCAAGCAAATAAAAAATGAACAAACCGATTATCGAACAAATAAAGTATGGGAAAAAAATTAACTTGAGCCGGTAAAATTATACAACGCCTCGCCTGGACAGGCACGCTTAAACCTAAGAATGAAAAATTAAATCCAATTATCTAGATCTAAAAAATGCCAAGAAAGCCAGCTTCTCGTGCACGGGAATCGATGGACCGCAAGGCACGACAAAATGGGGAAAATGACATTCGTATGGTGATCATCTGAAGACCACTTTCGTAGAAAAACAAGGTGCCAGGTCCATGTTGAGACGAGCTCATCATTACATGTAAACAAATATAGAACATAGCATGCTTGTAACTCATCATTAAGTAAATAAGCAAGGAGTAAATAGATAAAAGATATTGCCACAAAATCTTGTAATTTTTATGCTCAAATCGACTCAAAGCAATGCAAGAATGGAATGGGATCATGACTTTCTATTGTACTAGTCCCTTTAGGTGCATCATATAACATATGAGTTAGTGTTATGCATGTCCCGATTTACATTAGAACTTAAGGTAATCCTAGCGTGATGGCATACTAATGATACTTTGAGAGGATGAAAAATTTTACTAGTTTTTTTTTTTTTTCACAACAATTTATGCATTATTTATTGCTCTTTTTTTCATTATATACTCGTCAATTTCTGCTATTTTTCAGAAAACGTTTTTGCCATTTTTAAGCTTCAAAATGTCCTTTTTTTTTTTTTTTTGAATTACAATTGTATAGATTAAATGAGAGAACCGTAAAATTTGTGCATAATCCCTCTAATTTTCATAGAATAGCTAAGACTTCCATTCTAAGTGCAATATTGTAACTTGTTCTTATGCTAAAAGTAGGGATCGACTTTAATAATTTATATTTTCACTATTTAGTGAAATTCATTGAATTTTAAGTCTGTATCACTGTAAGGAAAATCAAATCAAGGATTGAAGAAATCTGTTCGTGCCCGAGTCACGATCTTGCCATGCGTGGTAAAACTAGTCCACTGCTTTGATCAGAGCTATGCGATCATCCGTCCTTGATCTTGATGTAAGAAAGACGTGTGAGAAAGCTCTTAATTTCGTTGCATCACTATATATCTTGAACTTGTATATTGAGATTGATATTCCCTTTTGTAAATAAGACAATCAAGAAGTAACAACCGTCATCTACATAAGTTGTGTTGTGTCAAGAGAGATTATGTTCTTTGAATTATTTGTGCACTCTTTTTGCCTTTAGTTCTGTCAATTGTGTTACATTAATTTTACGAGACGTTGGCCTATATGGGATTCTCTCTACCAACCGTTCGATGCAGACTTCCTCGTAAAACCGTCTCATCTGATGGGCAAGGAGGGGCTGATTAGCATGCCTTATAGTGTTCTAATTAGTCCATCAGTATGTGGATCCTTTGGGTTCCACACGGGGTCAAATCAAATTCACATTTTCGACTAAAGTTCAATTCTTTATATTCTCCTCCTCTCCATTGCACGCCAAGCAAGAACAGAGGGCCTTAACTTTCAGAAACAGGAATCGGAAGAGCAATGGACGCAAGAGAGAAATAGGACAACAAACCTTGGGAGGGGAAAGCAAGAGCAAAATGAAATTCATTCATACTCGTAGATCAAGGACGTGCAAGGACACGTAAATCTACCATATGAATTTTACCAATGATGTCTTTTTTAACCCAAATTGACTGGTTCCACATAAAACACGTCAACAAAATCAACATGGATTGTGGCCACAAAAATGCTAGAATAATCAAACATGGATTGTAGCCACAAACCCTAAAACACGCCCTCCAATTATTCGTAGAATCAAAATACTAACAGTGCTCAAAATACCAGCCAACCTTGTCTCCAAGCTAAATGAAGGCTTATTGACTACAGACATCCTCGATGAAGCGAGCCATACACAAGTAAGAAGAGCCACCCTCCATCAAGACCTTTCTACTCTTCTCGCTCATCTCCTTCACCTTCTTCCTCCTCTCCCCGGCTTCTTCGCCCTCCATCAACTTCCTTATCCCTCTCTCTATTTCGTCTGCCTTCACGACACCGTCGCTACCTTTGATCAGATCTCTTCGATAATCCATCTTGATCTCTGCCGCGAGGCCGAGCTCCAGCACCAGTTGGAACGCATTGAATTGTTGCTCTGCATACTGGGGCCAAGCGGCGACTGGCACGCCGAACCATATGCTTTCTAGGGTGGAGTTCCACCCACAGTGAGACACGAACCCTCCAATGGCTGGGTGGGCCAGGACTGCGACCTGCGGGGCCCACCCAATCACTCTCCCGACCCCGGCTGTCCTATTAAGAAAACCCTCGGGCAGGACCTCTGCCGGATCTACGTAATCCCGGGGGGCTTCCGGCTTGCCCTTCGCCGGAGGCTGTCGTAGGGACCACAGGAAGCGGTACCTGCTCTGCTCCAACGCGTGGGCAATCTCTTTTGCCTGGTGCTCGTCGAAGTACCCCCTGCTCCCGAAGCACAGGAACACCACTGACGCATCTGGCTGCTGGTCGAGCCAGTCCAGGATCTCGAAACCCTTTTTGCTCTCATCCGTGATGTTCAGTATGGGGCCCACGGAGTACACCGCAGGTGCTCCAAGGCTGGGCAGGGCATCCATAGCGCGCGGCTCCAGCTCAGCGAACGTATTTACCAAAATTCCCTTGGTTTCCCTATACCTTAGGGCGAAGTCCAAGAATATCCGGCAGTCTTCTAACATAAACACTTCCAAGGGCAAGAACTTGGCGGCAGGCAGCGGGTTAGCAAGGCACGGGAAGTCCAGCTCGGCGTCAGAGCCCTTGAGTCTGGTCGGGTCCATGTGTTGCTCATCTCGGAGAGACTGGAGGTGCAGCATGACTCCAAGGATCGCCGCGCCCGACGTGAAGAACATGTAGGAAGGGATGCCGAGCTCAACAGCCACGTCAATCATCGAGGTGCAAAACATGTCAAGGACAAAACCAGCGAGCCGTGGAGAGCCACGGGCAGAGAGCTCAGCGACAGCTTCTCGGACGTTGGCTTTGTGGCTCTCCACAAAGTGATGGATGAAGGCCAGGCCAGACGTCGTTGGGGAGTGGCTTTGCCTAGGGAGGAGGACGAAGCGGATGCGGGCAGCCACGGAGGTGGTGAGCGACTCGATGCGGGAATCAATCTCCGAGTCGAAGGGGAACTTCATGATGAGGACGGTGAGGGAGAGCCGATCGTCGCGGTCAATGAGGAGCTTGGCCATCTCCACCATCGACACCAGGTGGCCAAGGCCCGGAGATGGGATGAACACGAGCTCAGATTTAGCACTCATGACGACGACGATGCCTTCGAAAATTCTTCTTTTCCTAACTGAGTACAGTCGGTTGCGAAGATGATAACGAGGTGGAGGCTCTTATGTATCTCAACTTGTAAGTCTTCAGTTAGTGGAATGAAGGAATCAATAGCACGAGGCGACCACGTCGTGCTGATTGAGGTCTGCGTCGCTTCCTGTTTCATTTTTTCTTGGTCGAAATCGCCGTCTAGTTTGACTTGCGTTTGTTAATTTTTAAGTTTGGCTATTGCTTGGCGTCGGTTTACTCCGCGAGAAATTCCAAAACCACCCCGGCTAACGTCAACCGATGCATCCAATTAAACAAATGCGAAAATTGCTAGAAAAGTAAATGAAAAAATAAAAGAAAAACACCAGATATTTACTTAGTTTGATAACACTAGAGATTTACTTATTTTAAATATCGATACCTAATCCATGGGAGGGCGAATGACAAATACTCCACTAATCAATTAAAGAATTACAGAGTTATGATTACTCACATGCTTGAATATTTCTCACTAACATATAGCCTAATTTGTTTAGACTCATAGATGATTATCTCACTGCTTGAAACATTTACATTTCCACAAAGAAAACGTCACAATTCCAGTGTAGAATCCTTTGCACAAATCAGTATTCGGAGTGGCTCAAAGGAGTCCCCCACTATGCGTCTACTAGGCGGTTGTCGCTGGAGACGAAAATAAAAGCAAAACCCGCGTCCTTTTATTTTTCTTTTACTCCACATACCCTCTGACCATACCATTCTATGTATGTATATGTGTGTATGTATTCTTTTACTGTATGGAGGATGTCAATTGTTGATCGGTTGAGCTACAAGTAAGCAACATCTTTCCCGATTTAAATTACTTCTTTAGCTGAATCCACTGGCCAAGTAAGATCCAAGATTATCATTTCAAGTAAAGGCCAGGAAAAAAAAATCCTATTAGGACTCTTTCATTGACAACTCATCTAACACGGATTGGTTTACATCATCCAATTGGGTTGGGTCTCATATCCAATCCAAACTCAATACATTAATTTAACATAAATAATGTTAGTGGATCCAACATGAGACAAATAAGATTTAAAGGATGAGATGTACTGGGTTCATATGCATCCGATGCACTCAAGAAGTTATTTACATGATGAAAATGTTGAGTGATTTATATGATGTCTCATCATAATAGATCAAGAAGTTATTATATAATATGTAGATTAATTAGACCAATATCGACAGTAAAAGGGAGATAGGATAATATAAAGGCAGCCTTTATCCTATATTTTATTACTTGAAGATGTTATCACTAAGATTCTGAACAAGATCTTGTACATTTCATGTGGACAAATTTACTGCCAATTTGGAAAGGTGGGAAAGGTTTGAGGACATTGAGAAGCTATTGACACTTAATTATCGCCTTAGGATCTCTCATTATTAACAAAGAATATGGGATAAGTTCACCGGAAGTTCAAAAACCTTTTAAGAAAATGCAGTTGAATTCTAAACTTTGCAAATAGTGTAATTAAGTTTTGAAACTTATCAAATTGGTTCAATCGAATCATTCTGTCAACTCCGTCCAATTTAACTAATGGAAAATGCTGATGTGTTTTATTTTATTACCTTCTCAAGACATGTGATGCACACTAAGCGCCACATTAGAAAATATTAAAAAAATACAAAACAAATTAGATTAACAAATGAAAAGAAAAAAATTTAGAAAAAGAAGAAAAAATCAAACTCACCCACGATTGGCCAAGCACATGCCTACGGCCACCATCATAGTCGTCGGGAAAGAGAACGCGTGCGATGCTTATGTGGTGTTACATTTCGGAAAGAAAACGACGGCAAGATAAGAATATTCGGCGCTAGTACCATCCAGGAAATGCGGATCTGGCCAAAATAGAAAGGAACAGAGGAAAAACTTGACTTGAATTCTCGATTTGAACGTGGATTTTTCCGGTTGGATTAGGCAAAATATGGGGTCTGAAGCAAACGGTGGAATTTGGAATTTGTTTGAGGTTGCTTTTATTGCACGAAAACTAATAATATTGAAAAAAATCGCTTATTTTGATTCAAATAATTAGTCCACAACAAATGTTTTTATTCTTGACAATAATTTATGTCTCATTATTTTCATGAATGATAATAAATATTTTTTTATTATCAAAATAGGTTGACTAAACTACAAAATTCGAACTCTCCACACATGTTTAGGTTCAAATCCTGCTACAAGCAGTGATATGCCCTGGCATTGCATGTGGTAACCTCCCCTCCTCTAAACTTTCTCAAGTTATAAATTCGCAAGATCACTTTTATGATGAGGTTATATCTTCATCATGGTGTTCCTGAGAGAGCATTGCACGTCTTGCTCTTTTTAGGCGTAAAGCAAGTTGGATCTTTTCAAAGTTTTGTTCAGTGACTTCCATTCTCTCCCTGCGAGGTCTGGATGGGCTGGGCCAGGTATATATATATATATATAAAAGATATTTTTTGTATGATTAGCGACAAACTCTTGTTGCCGCATCATTCGCTAGAGTTCGTCGGAGCATTCGATGGAAACTAGTTGGCGTCCGTGGTGTTCATCGTGCTAAAAACCCAAACTTCCATTTCCATCTTTTGACTAATTCGATTGTCTGAGTCGACTAATATTTTACTTTGGTTTCATCTGAGTGTTGATCCCTCGATGTGCTCACAATCCGTATCGAAAACATGGAGCAACTTGAATATGGTTTAATTTGAACAAACTATCATTGCTTTTGGTTTTAGTTTGATGTTTTCTCATGAATATCTAGGAATTGATGTCATAATGCACGCCGTTTAAATTTATTTCAATCTTGATAGTTAGTTCATAATTTCTTTTGTAATTTGAATTTGTTTATATGATTTTCTTTCGTACTCGCTTTCATAATTGATGTAGATACGTTCTAGGATTATCGTGGTTGCTATAGCATGGTTTAGGCCCGTTTTAGAGCACAAGAACGAAACGGGCTGAACGTCCGTCGTCTCAGTCTGGACAGCAAGATTAGTTTAATTTTCTTTTTTATATTATTAGTTTCATTTTTGTTATTGTTAACTTTAGAATGTATCATCATCACTTAGATTAAGAATATTATATTTTATGCACGTTTATTTTCATTTATACCTCACGGTGTCCTCTCCTAGAATAAGACGATATATAATGGTACCCGACATGGCTCTGGTAATTTCTCGTCCTTTATCTGTTATTATTATTGATTGACTTAATTTATAATATTGGAGCATTTATGCATGGATTGTTAGATGAATATTAGGGAATAAAATTGGAAATATTACAAGAATTGTTTTCTTCACAAAAGAGAAAAAGGTATTATATAAGAAGCATTAGACAATATTAGATTTTGTGGGATCACTGCCGACTATTCTAAAAACTTAAGTTATTAGATAAAGACATTGTTCAATATTTAATTATTCTAACACTCTTCTCACACTTAGGCTAGTCTTTTTGCCTAGTACTAAGCATTGGCATGTTTAATTGGGGAAGCAATTGAGGCCTACTAGGATTTGAACTTATGATCTCTTACTTTGATATTATGTTAGATTTTGTGGGAACATTGCCAACTTAAGCTGTTAGATGAAGGCATGGTTTAATATTTAATTATTCTAATAGACAAATCTACCTTAATCAAGTCCTCAAGAGGATCAATCTTTTTCTTTGTTTAGCCCAATCTTAGAGGATATTTTTCACCTTTGGCTTGCAAAGGTAAGGTGGGTTGGCTCCCGCATCTTACTTGACTCCTAAGTCTTAGATTAGGAGAGGGGCAACATTTGATTAAAAATGAAATGAAACAATTAATGAAAAACCAAGCTGTGATTAGCAGAGTATTAGAGAGTTTGTGTGAAGTGTAAGCACCACCTTATAAGAAGGTTTTCGTGCCCTCTTAGCAATCCATGAAACTTCCTTGGAGTTCACTTCAAGAGGGTCATGATAGGAGCATGTGTGAACTTTGTTAGGGAACTTAGATATAAGAGATTTGATGTGGTTTGGAGTTATTGATATATCATAGTTGTTTCATAACACATCAACTTGAATGAAAGTGTAACCACCTGAATATGATGATGAACTCGAATTTAGGCTCTCTCTTGATAATCTCACTAGGGAAATGTATTGGACTTTTGTTGCACGTTCTCAATAGATGGTATTAGAACTAATGTTGATTAGTGAGTCCCAATGGGTTCTAACATTTGTTGAATATCTCAATAAAGAAATCTCATGATCAACACTCAGGTGGATGCAGATCACTTGGGTTATGTGGATGCATATCACTTGGGTGATCTGGATAGTGGTAAGAATACTACTGAATATGTCTTTACAGTTACAGGTATAGCATTAGGTTGGTTATCTCAACTACATAAAGTAGAAGCATTATCAATGACAGAAGTGAAATACTTGGTGATCATGGAAGTCTCCAAGGAAATCATGTGGTTACAAAATTATATAGAGGTGTTTCATCGAAAGCAGCCAGTAAGTACATTATGGAGTGATAGTCAAAGTGCAGTGTACTTAACAAAGAATGCAGCTTATCACTCACTAGACATATTAAGAAATGTTATTACTTTATTAGGTCAGCATGGAAAGATAATGAATTAAAGTTACAAAAGATTGATGGCTCGAAAAATCCAACTGATATGTTTACCAAGGTAGTAGATAGAGAAAAACATATCTTTTTTGTACTATTTCCATTGGTATTACACTGTGTTGATTGATGAGAAGTATTGCAAAGGTACAACTTTTTCAGTTATTATTTTTTGAAGAAGATGGATACGAAGTTGTTTGATGCATCTGGCATATTTGTCTTCAAGTGAAAGATTGTTGGTAAATGAAACTAAATCTTTTTAGGGGCTTTTTTGTCTTTTCAATTGATTTTGCTTTTAGATTAAAAGTTACATCTTTATATCAATGATAGTGAGACACTAACCGTCAAGATGCTGAAAAAGAAAATAGAGATGTAAGAAAAAGACAAAAAGAAAAAGTGAGTTTTTTTTCTTTATGAGGGTTCTCAATCTCTTTGTAAGAAGATCATTGCTATATTCCAACTTTATTTGAAGTCTAATGGATTTGCAGAGTGCCTCTACACAGAGATGTAATCTAAGTTTGGATGAGCTCTGATAACAAATTTTTTGGTGTGTTATTTTGATTATATTATTTAATTATTATATTTTGCATGGTGGATTGTTTGCTTGCGTTATTTTTCTAGAATCGACGTGCAATTTTTGTAACAATGTGAATCGTTCGGTTTTTGGATGAAATAAAGATGAAATTTTCTGTTTGTGTGATATATATATGTAAAACATAGAGTGCTTGATAATGGTTAGAAAATTCTTAATTATTGTGGCCATATGACATAGAGAAATTTTGTATAATCAACTACATTATCGTGACATTGAGCGAATAAAATAAAAATCTTCAATGATATGCCTAATAGGAATAGTTAAGAGGGATGGATGTAAATAGTAAAACACCACATCATTGATGAATGTAAAGAATTTGCCAATTAAATTATTATGAATGGCCCCACTGGTACGAAACAATAATTAAAAAAAAAAAAGGCAACATATCCATTTTATTTTCCTTATCTTCAAAAAAATATATTTTATTATATTCCATTCATATCACAATTGTAATGGTAGAGTGCACTTAACATGCACCATGTCGACAAAGTCCCACATCGAAAAGACGCTACTAGGGAAATTGGTATTTATAGGGGTGAGTGAAGGGAAGAGAGCACGACCTTACTTTGTTGCAACCTCTTTTTTTCCGTCAGGGAAAAAGGAAGAGGTTCAGGGGTATTGCCTAAAGAGCTAGGCTAATGGCTTGGATAAGGTGTTGACCCTTCTAAGTCCATACATCGTGACATTAGATTTTATATTTTAGTTTTTAACAACCTAAGTATTTCTACTACTAGTCAATTGGGGTTGGCTAGAAACCAATTGAGATGGGGGAGTGTTGTCTCAATTCCTATGCAACCAAAGATTTCTAGAAATGAGGACTTGTTTATGCCAATGTTTCTATTAGCACCCTTGCAGTACCATTAACTTGAAAGGTTATTTATTTAAATGGCCACGCAATCATAATTACCGATTATAATCCTTATAAAAGCCATTAAGTGTCGATGCAAATGTTTTTGTGGAATTGTTTTCCTTAATGTCTAGACCAATCCTAACCTAGTTTACAAAAGAAATTTGCACTTAAATTATCAAAAAGTGGTGTGGCAAGTAAACATATATGAAATTGAAAAGACTTGAAAGTAAATGCAAAAAGGGAAAACCTGATACAAGTAGGGCAAAGAATATTACATGGCTTTATTATCACATCCCTAGATAGGACTCTTGTGAGCGAAATGAGGATATAAATATACATGAAATTACTCTAATTGCATGAAGGTATTCTAGATAATTTTATTCTACGCAAAATGGATTACTTATAAAAAATGACTATAAAAATACCAAAATAGCTTTAAATTAGGAAAAATGACCTTTTAAAATTAGGAAAATTTCATAAATGTCATTTCTGCCATAATTTGATACCATCCAACATTTTTTTTAATATTTCTATATTTTCTAATTTTTTTTTATTTAAAAATAATTCCATAAACCAATCTGTGCTTGATTTACACTAATGTGGAACAATAGAATATCACAAATGTGAATACTAGTATGAGCACCTAGAGGGGGGTGAATAGGTGTAAAAATAAATTTCAGAGATAAGAGTGTAGCACTATTCAATAATAGATTATGAAAATGAAATTTGTTTCTTGTCAACTAAACAAGTTACGATCAAAGTAAAAGAGTGTAGGGAAGAGAATTAGAACACAAGATTTATAGTGGTTCGGCTTAATGCAAGCTTACGTCCACTCTTCCGCATTGACAGCCCACCGGCTGGATTTCACTATGAACAAAAGAGTTGTTACAGTAAATCTCTTCCTTGATTGCACAGTGTAGATACTCTACTACACTTTCTCAAGGTCTCTCAAAGATATAGACTCTCTTTTGCGTACAAGAATTCGTTCAACAAATGAATTGACTAAGAACAAGGAGCTTCAGACTTTGGAATTCTTCTATTGCGCACGCACTCGAACAACTGGAACGTCTTCCTTATATACTCTTTTATGCCATCATACCCGTTGGCACTTATCAAAGGAATTCTTTCAATCTACCCATTGGACAGAATCAATTAGGAAGATCTTCAAGCTATTTAAGGAACATGAAGATAGCCCATCAATCCTGCTCGCCCATACAATCATGATTTAGGTTTCCATAAGTAGAACCTTACAAGTATACTTCGACAATCAATGGATCCAAAATCCTTGAATCAATCTTGATTTGAATAAAGGATTTCGACATGTTATATCCAGCCAAGAGATCTTCTCCAGTCGATAAAGTCAAATCCTTAACGAAACATCCAGTTCTGGATAAGCCTTCTTCGACGGTCTAAAACTGTTAGTGAGGATAGACTTTGAGTCTTGAGTCTGGCAGTCCGGAGATCTTCAGACTTTGATAGAAGAGTCTGCAAGTCTTTAGACTAGACTGATGGAAACGTTTTGTCAACTTCAAAACACTCAAGGAAGTTTTCTCCAACAATCTCCCCCTTTTTGATGGTGACAAAACTTTCCTGCAAATTTGAATAACTTTGACCTGCAAAACATTACTCAAGCAAATATGGATATCTTACAAAGATAAATGGCTTAGTAAAAATAACACTAGAATCTACATCCACAGAAAGTAGGTTAGTTCTATAAATGAGCAAAGCCATGAGATATCAACAATGCCTAAGATAAATAAACAATTAAATAGTCAAGCCCAAATCTAGTCCAAATCCAAACAACCAAACATAAAAGTCACAAAAGTTCAAAAAGTGAGTTCAAAGTAGTTCAAAGTTCAAATCTACACCACTTCTCTCCCCTTTTTTGTCATCATTAAAAAGGTAGAGATGAAAAGAGAATAGAATTAAGAATGCTTGGGAACACGAACAAGCTAGAAATCTCCCATTGATTAGACAATGCCTTCCAGCATTTTCAAGTCCTCTTTAAGTTATGCCACTTTTTCACCCTTAGCATTTGCTTGAACTTGAAGAGCAAGGGCTTGGAGTTGATCATTCAAGGAAATTGAAGAAGCTTGTCATGCATTCTGCAAGTTCTGAATTTCGTATCCCAGAGCATAGATGTGACCTCGCATCTCCAAAAGAACATCAAGTATTCTGCGAAAGTCTGCTGAATTATCAATCTGAGTACTGGCTTCTGCACGATCAGACGGTGTATAGGTAGATGATGGCAAATCAACATGGTCACGCAGATTGGGTGATGAAACACCGCGTCCCTCCTCAGGAAATTGAGAGGCATAGATGTTCTCTAGATTTACTGGAAAACGATTTATTCCTTCACTGGTGGCAGGGAATGAGGACGTTCCTCCTTTCTCAGGATCTCCCCCTGTTTCCATGTCTTCAAGTGGAGAAAAGTGTTCCTCATGCTCTGTTTCCACTTTATCTCCTCTCTCTCCTCTTCTTCTTCTTCCTCAATTCTTTCCTCCTCTGCTTCTTTCTCCAAATCTTCTCTTTCTCCAGTCCTCTGTTCTGTTTCATTCGTGTCTTTTTCCTGTCTCTCCGTTGATTCTGGAGTAGAACGACTCAAGTTCTTCAATGCCATTGTAGAAATGGTGATATTATCCTCATCCTCTTCATCCTCAATGATGAGAGCTCTTCTTTTCTTGGATGGAGCAATTAGGGGCTCCTTTCCTTTCCTCTTTGCAGCCGAAGAGATTTGATGAGTCTTGACAGAGGTTTTCTCCTTGAATTGCTCTAACGCCTTGTTGAGTTCCTTCAGACGCATTTTAGAGACCATTTTCAGTCCCACCACCATTTGATCGCATGTTCGAACACAAAGAATCCGGGGAGGCTAAACATTCAAATGTCTGAATAACTTTGTCACAAGAGCTGCGTATGGGAGTTGACCATTGTCCTTCACCACTGCTCTATACATGTGGAACATAATAGTGTGTGGAAGAGAGAACTTTTTACTAGCATTGATGGCGTACATCAACTTTGCCTCTGAGTTTGAAACGTCGGTTTTTGAAGTAGATTTTGGTCTGAGGCAATTAATCACAATCTTGTGAAGCAAAATATTGAACGCATTTATCCGTAAATAGGAAATCTTTCCTTCCGTCCTTCTATCCTTAACAAACTCCAACGTTGCACGAGCAACAGACACACGGATAGGTTGATATCTCCCTCTTTCAACCCCAATCACATCAGCCAATGTATTCATGTCAACCACATAGTCCTGATCTCAAACACTAAAAGAGAATCTATTCGCATCCAAAAAACTGAAATTTGAATAGAAATAAGCAGTAAGTTCAGCAAAAGTTCTGTACTTTCAGAACAAAACTGTTTGAGTTGAAGAAGACTGAATTTTTCCTGTAGATTAACATTCACAGAGTCAAGAAAATCAAAATCTACACTTCTAGGGTTTATTACCCCACGCTTCAGCAACTTAGAGTACAATTGCTTTTGTTCCTCCAATCGAAACAAGTCTGTCCTTTTGCTTCGGATTTTTGCCGCAACACCCATTCTTGGTTTAAACTAACTAAACATCCTATCATCGTCATTTCCATCAGGCTGACTCAGCCCTCCAACACGTGGATTGCTTGGGATATTTGCCAATGCCTCTTCTGCCAACCCAACATGGGCAATTCCCAATCGTTCCATTGTATGTAAAAAAAAAGTTTCATTTCTATACCCTTTGTCTTTCAGAAATTCATCAATGTAGTTCAAAGGAGTACCACTCCTCTTCAAAGCATGATAAAGATTGTAGGTAAAAGCGGGCTTAAGAGTTCTTACTGGTTCTACGTCTTTGATGATTTCTTCCTCTTCTTGATGTGTAGCATCTTGAGGTCTAGATGGAAGAGATGGATGTTGCTGAGAATGATGTGGGCTCTACTACTGTCTAGGAGATTATTCTTCCTCAGTGAGATCAAAGAGCATATGCCCCTCACGCATTTGTTGTGGTCCCCTGTTCGCGATCCTTGAAGACTTTCTTTAGGACGACATCTTTCACAGTCTTTAAGAAATTCCAAGCTTGTTTCCCAAGAAAGATGAAAACTTTTCGAGGATTAAACAAGAAAAGAAGACAGAAGTGGAAGATTGGTGCTCTATTAGGGTTTTTGTGAGTAAAACGAAGAAAAAACGACAGTATATAAGGTAGTCGAAGCGAGGCATACTGAACGTCGTAAAAAGAAAATATAAAGATGCCTTTTTAAAAATAACTGTCTTTTCAAAAAGGAAAGATTGCAATAATCACGGAAATTGAAAATAACAACAATTAATTACAGGTAGATGATCGTACCTTTTCGAGATTTGATTCAAGATATAATTTTCTAAAATAAAGATAACTTATAGTCGAGAATCTTGATCATCTTAGTCTAAGTGCCTTTAGACTTTCAGTCCTGAGTCTGAACTTTTTCAGACTTTAAGATATTCAGTCTGGAACGAATAGCTTCAAATTGATTTTTCTCCAAAGGCTTTGTAAATATATCCGCCAGTTAATTCTTTGAATCAATAAACTAAATCGAAACTTCTCCATTTTGAACATGATCTCTAATGAAATGATGTCGAATCTCTATATGTTTTGCTCTTGAGTGAAGAATCGGATTCTAGGTGAGATTGATTGCGTTGGTGTTGTCACATTTGATTTTCGTGTATGAATCTTCAATTGCAAAGTCTCTTAGCTGTTGTTTTATCCACAGAATTTGTGAACAACAACTTCCAAGAGCTATATACTCCACTTCTGCTGTAGAGAGAGCTATTGTACTTTGCTTCATTGAAAACCAAGACACTATCCTGCTTTCAAGTAGTTGACAGGTACCCGAGGTGCTCTTTCTATCAACTTTGCATGCAGCTAGGTCTACGTCTGAATATCCAAGAAGAGTAAAGTCTCATTCTTTAAGATACCAAAGACTTAAGTTTGAAGTTGAGACAATGTATTTGATGACACGCTTTATATCTAAGACATTTTCCAGGAATAATGCGAAGCTGAGAGATTTGAGTCATGATATCCCACCCAATTATCAGATCTTTATTGGGAAGGTTTGATCCAAAAATCTTTGTTGTTATGGAACATTGAGGAAAAAACTGGACGGTGACTGGAGTGGTCCTGACATTCGTGGAGAAAGTTTCTCTTGAAGCAGAATTGAAGTATCGGTGTAGGGACTCCCGAAATTCTTCAGCAGAACTTTAGTATCTAGAATGGAACAGCTTGCTCCAGTATCAATGAGAGCACTGACATTAATGGGTTTGGCAAACTTCGAGGTGAGAATTTTTACAGGGAAATGGGGACAATGAGTTTGACTTGAGAATATGTCAGGATTTGGTTCTGAATGAAACTCTTTAGGATTTGATTGAAATCTAGCACAAATACAAACACTAAATAAAATGTCAGGTCTAGAAGCAGTAAGATAAATAAGTGAAACAATGATACTCCTGTATAGCTTCTGGTCAACTTTCTTTCCCCCTTCATCTTTATCCAGCTTCAAGGAACTTAACATTGGTATATCAGTCTCTTTGCAATTTTCTAGTCCAAACTTTTTGACAAGATCATTGGCATATTTTTCTTGATGAATAAAAGTTCATTCCTTCAGTTGTTTCACTTGAAGCCCGAGAAAAAAGGTTAGTTCACCCATCATGCTCATTTCAAATTCATCATGCATAGACTTAGAGAATTTTTTGCACAGACTTTCATTAGAGGATCCAAAAATAATATCATCAACATAAATTTGAACAAGTAGAAAACTTTTGTTTTCTTTTTTGATAAATAATGTAGTATCTACTTTACCTTTGACAAAACCGTTCTGAATTAAAAACTTACCAGCTCGATCGTTTGCATTTTTTAAAATAAAACATTTACATCCAAACACATTAAAATATGAAACAATTGGCTTTTTTTCATTTGAATAACTCATAGGGAGTTTTCTTCAGAATAAGCCTTAGAAAGACTCTATTAATAATATAACATGCTGTAGAAACTGTTTCAGCCAAAAACGAGAAGAAATGTTACTTTCAATTAAAAGAGTTCTAGCCATTTCTTACAAAGATCTATTTTTTCTTTCCATAACTGCATTCTGTTCTGGAGTATAAGGAGAGGAGAACACATGTTGAAAACCAGATTCATCACAAGACTTAATAAAATCTTGATTTTCAAATTCACCTCTATGGTCTGTCCATATACTTGAAATAACATACCCTTTCTCATTTTGGACCTTTTTAGCAAACTTTGTAAAATAAGAAAATTTTTCAGACTTACTTGCTAGGAAATATACCTAAGTGAATCGTGAATAATCATCCATAATTACTATGCAGTATTTCTTACCTTCAATGCTTTAAGTTCTGGTTGGTCTAAAGAGATCCATATGCAAGAGCTGCAGAACACGATTAGTGGAAACTTGATTTATTGGTTTGAATGAGTTTTTTACCTGTTTTCCCAACATGCATGGTGTGCATAGATCAGACTTTTGGTATGACAGATTTGGTAGACCACGAGCAAGCTTCTTTGCTGAAATTTTAGCTATTTGCTTCATGTTGATGTGCCCAAGTTTTTTGTACCATAAGTTTGCTTCTTCTTGAATTGAGATTATCCATTGGGTTTCATCTGTTTTGACATCCAAAAGGTAGATATTTCCATATTTTCGACCCATGAAAGACTGAGAGGAGTCTTTACTGGTTCCTGAACATATTCGCTCTTGAAAATTGATTTTGAAACCGGTGTCGCACAGCTGACTAATACTTAGCAAATTGTAGTTGAGTCATTCCACTAAGGAAACATTACTGATTGTGAGGCTTCCAATCTTTACAGTTCCGTATCCTACAATTCTTCCTTTGTTGTTTCCTCCAAATGAAACTTTTCCACCATTAACTTAAACAAGCTTTATAAAGCAATTTGAATCTCCTGTCATAAGCCTTGAGCATCCACTATCCAAGTACCATTTAATCTTTTTCTTGATAGTGACCTGCATTTAGAAAAGAAACTCATGCTTTCTTTGGTACCCATATTTTCTTGGGTCCATTGGTGTTAGTGTAATATACCGTCTTTACCCATACCTTCTTAACAGGTTTCCAAACCATAGGACATTCTTTTTCAAAATGATCTAAATTATTGCACTTAGAACATCTAAGAGCACTGCAACCTACTAGTTTTACAAAAACTTTTTGGAAATGATTTTTGTAAACATCTCTTGTAGGTCTTTGCTTAATTCTTTCCTATACTTTAGGAAAATCAATTAGAGGAATGGTTTTTGCAGTCAATCCCAAACCAGATTTATTGAAATAAGGTCTTTGTGCAGAAAGAATTTTTTCTAGTTTCTCAGATCCTATAGAAAATCTTTTAGAAATACTTGAGATGTCATTTTTCAAGAATATATTTTCTTTTGAAAGATTATCTGTATTTTCTTTTAAAGTAATAACATTTTTGTTTAAACTTTCAATTTTTTCTTCCCAAACAATTTCCTGTTGCTTTAGTACAGAATTTTCCCTTTTGAGTTCTGAAATCTTTTTAAGAGAAGCTTTCAGACTAAGACACAATTCATCAATGTATCTAGAGACTTTAGTAGGGATTTTCAAATTACTTACCTTGACTTCATTGTCTGAATTTGAGTCTGTCTCGAAGTCTGAATCTAAGTCTGATTGTGCCATGAGACAAATATTCGCATAATCATCATCACTTTCTTCACATTCTGTATCACTCCAAGTTTCTGCTTTGAGTGCCTTTCGATATTTCTTAGCTTTTCCTTTCTTTTTCCTCAGAAGGGGACAGTTAGGTCTGGTGTTTCCATTTTTCTTACATTCAAAACAAACGACATCTCTATTGGATTCATCATCCTCCACAGACTTAGTCTGTTGCTTTTGAAAACTTTGTTTCTTTGGATTGAATCTTCTCCGCTTTCTATTTAGCAGTCTGAATCTTCTTATCATAAGAGCAAGCTCTTCATCATCCATATCGTCTTTAGAATCTGTGACATCGGAATCATCATTAGATTTTAATGCAATGGATTTCTTACTTTTAGGATCTTCATCTTCATTGATTCGCTTCACTTCATAAGATTGAAGAGTCCCAACCAATTCGTCAACAAAGAGTGGCATGATTCTTTGTGTCTCCCTTATTGAGGTCTTGATGTGATTCCAATCCTTAAAGAGTTCACGCAGTAGCTTGTTTACTTTCATGGGATCAGAAATTGGTTGACCTTGATTTTCAAGACCATTCACGATTTCTGTAAAACAACTAAACATGTCAGTGATAGATTCTCCTGATTTCATTTTGAATGCTTCGTATTAACCGAGCAGAATGTTGATTCTGGTTTCTTTCACTCGATCAGTTCCTTCATAGCTGATGTGTAATTTATCATAGACTTCTTTAGCTGTAACACAATAAGATATTCTATTATATCCAGTAAGTGATAATGCACAATATAAAGAATAAATTGCTTTTGCATCAAGAGCTTGTCTCTTGATTATCTCTTCTTGAGTCATTTCGCTAGACTCAATGGCTTCTTTTCCTCTTTCTGAGACTGGTGCAGCTTTAGGAATGATTCCTTTGTCTACCACATCTCATTCCAGAGAATCATTTGATCTTAGAAATGCCTTCATCTTGTTTTTCCATATGTTGTATTCATTTCCATCAAAATTAGGTGGTCTGGTATTGCTTTGCCCTTCAACCAGTCCATGAGCCAACATACTAGCCATGGATCTTTGACTCTGAAGTAAAACACTTCAACTTAAGTGAGTACACAGGCTCTGATACCAATTATGAATACTAGTATGAACACCTAAAGGGGGTTGAATAGGTCTAAAAACAAATTTCAGAGATAAAAGTGCAACACTATTCAATAATAGATTATGAAAAAGAAATTTGTTTCTTGTCAACTAAACAAGTTACAATTAAAGTAAAAGAGTGTAGGGAAGAGAATTAGAACACATGGTTTATAGTGGTTCGACTTAATCCAAGCTTACGTCCACTCTTCCGCACTGACAGCCCACCAGCTGGATTTCATTATGATTAAAAGAGTTGTTATAGTAAAGCTTTTCCTTGATTTCACAGTGTAGATATTCTACTACACTTCCTCAAGGTCTCTTAAAGATATAGACTCTCTTTTGCGTACAATATTTCGCTCAACAAATGAATTGACTAAGAACAAGGAGCTCCAGACTTTGGAATTCTTCTATCGCTCATGCACTCGAACAATTGGAACGTCTTCCTTATGAAAGAGCACCTCGGGTACCTGTCAACTACTTGGAGGCAAAACAGTGTCTTGGTTTTCAAGGAAGCAAACTACAGTAGCTCTTTCTACGACGAGGCGAGTATGTAGCTCTCGGAAGCTGTTGTTCACAAATTTTATGGATAAAACAACAGCTAAGAGACTTTGGAATTGAAGATCCATGCACGGAGATTAACTGCGACAACACCAGTGCAATTAATCTTACTAAAAATCCAATTCTTCACTTAAGAGCAAAGCATATAGAGATTCGACATCACTTCATTAGAGATCATGTTCAAAATGGAGAAGTTTCGATTCAGTTTGTTGACTCAAAGAACCAACTGGCGGATATATTCACAAAACCTTTGGAGAAAAATCAATTTGAAATTATCCGTTCCAGACTCAACATTTTGAGGTTTGAAGAAGTTAAAGTCTAGTGACTCTCAAACTCAGACAAACAAGACTTTGACTGTAAGTTAATCTCTCATTTTATCTTATCTTGAAAAGGTACGATCATCAACCGTGTTTGATTATTGCTATCTTTAATTGACGTGATTATGCAACGTTTCCTTTTTAGAAAAAGAAGTTATTTTTTTAAATGACTATTTTATAAAAAAATGCAATTGTTTTTAAAAGGCATCTTTTTATGACGATCCATATACCTTTTTATTTAACTGGTTATGCACAGTTGTTTCTTCTTCGCTTTACTCTCCAAAAACCCTAAGAAAGCACCGATCTTCCATTCCTGTTTTCTTCTCTTGTTTAATCTTCAAAAAAGTTGTCATCTTTCTTGGGAAAGTCAAGCAAGGAATCTTTCAAAGACTAAGGAAGATGTCATCTTCAAGAAAGTCTTCTAGAATTGCAAGCAGGGGACCACGGCGGATGAGTGAGGGGCCTACGCACTTCGATCTCACCAAGGAAGAAGAGTCTCCAAATAAGCAACAGAGCCCACAACATTCTCAGCATCGTCATTCTTCACCATCTAGTCCACAGGGTACTGGTCATCAACAAGAGGAAGAAATCGTTGAAAACGCAGATCTTGTAAGAATTCAAAGACCCTCTTTTATTTATAAGCTTTACCGCGCTCTAAAGAGGACTGGTACTCCATTGAACTACGTCGATGAGTTTCTCAAGGACAAAGGATATGGAAACGAGTACATCCTTTTGCTAAAAATGGAACGTTTGGGAATTGCTCATAAAGGGATGGCAGAAGAAACCCTTGCAAACAATCCAAGTGATCCACATGTTGGGGGACTTAATCCGATAGATGGAAATGATGATGACAAACTGTACAGTCAATTTCAACCTAGAATTGGTGTTGCAGTGGAAATTCGAGGAAAAAGGGGAGAGCTGTTTAGATCAAAGGAACAAAAGGCTTTATACTCAAAATTACTTAAGCATGGGGTGATAAACCCTAGGAGTATGGATTTTGATTTTTTGGATGCTGTGAATGTGAACTTAAGGGAAAAGTTTAGTCTTCTTCAACTAGAAAAGTTCTGTTCTGACACCACAAAGGCCTATGCTCAATTGATTGCATATTTCTATTCAAATCTTAGTTTATTGGATGCGAATATAATATCTTTTAGTATCCGAGATCAGGACTTTGTGGTTGATGTGGATATGCTTGCGGATGTGATTGGAGTTGAGAGAGGAAGATATCAACCGATCAATGTTTCTACTGCTCGTGCCACATTGGAGCTTGTTAAGGATAGAAGAACAGAGGAAAAGATCTCCTACTTGAGGATGAGTGCGTTTAACATTTTGCTTCACAAGATTGTGATCAATTGTCTCAGACCGAAATCAACTTCCAAGACTAATGTTTCAAGTTCAGAGGCAAAGTTGATGTATGCCATCATTAATGGGAAAAAGTTTTCTCTTCCTCACATTGTTATGTTCCACATGTATAGAGCAGTGGCGAAGGACAAATGTCAACTTCCTTATCCAGGTCTTGTGACGAAGTTATTTAGACATCTGAATATTCAGCCTCCACAAATTTTTTGTATTAGATCGTGTGATCATATGGTGGTAGGATTGAAAATGGTGACTAAAATGCGTCTGAAGGAACTAAGCAAGGCGTTGGAGAAATTCAAGGAGAAGACTCCTGTCAAAACTCATCAAATCTCTTCTACAACAAAAAGAAAAGGGAAGGAGCCCATGGTTGCTCCATCCAAGAAAAGAAAAGCTCTCATTGTTGAAGATGAAGATGATGATGAAGACCTTATCATTTCTGCTATAGCATTGAAGAAGCTAAGTCTTCATGTTTTAGAATCAATGGAACGACAAGATACAGAAGCAGATGATAGAGAAGAACAAGAAAAAGAAGAAGAAGAAAAAGAAAGAGAAGCTGGTGAAAAAGAAGCAGAGGAGGAAAGTCTTGAAGAAGAAAAAGAGAGAGTGAATCAAAAGGAATGAGAGCTTGAAAAACACTTTTCTCCACCTGAAGGCATAGAAACAGGGGGAGATCATGAGAAAAGAGGGATATCAACTGCTACCAGTGAGGGAGTCAGCCGCTCTCCAGCCGATCTAGAAGACATTCATGCCTCTCATTTTCCTGAGGAAGAATATGATACTTCATCGCCAAATCTGCGTGATTATGCTGATCTGCCATCGTCTGCAGATCGTGTTGAAGCTAGTACGCAGACCGATAACTCAGCTGATTTTCGCAGAATTATCGATATTCTCTTGGAGATGCGCGGTCAAATTTATGCTCTGAGATGCGAGGTTCAAAACTTACAGAATGCAGGTCAAGCTTATTCGGTTTCCTTAAATGATCAGATCCAAGCCCTCTCTGTTCAGATTCAGGCTAATGCCAAGGGTGAGGAAGTTGCACAACTGAAGGAAGACTTGAAAAGGCTGGAAGGGATCGTTTAGTCCATGGGAGATTTCCAGCTTGTTCGCGTTCCCAAGCAATCTTGACTATATTCCATTTTCATCTCAACCTTTTTAATGCTGACAAAAAGGGGGAGAGATGCAAATTTGAATCAAACTTTGAATTTTTAATCGTTTGGATTGGATTGTTTTGATGTTTGACTTTGTTTGACTTTATTTTTGTGTCTGGATGACAACTGAATTTGAATTTGGATTTGACTGCTATTGATATCTTATGGATGTCTTTATCATATACAAGACTAACCTATTTTCTGTGGTTGCGGATTCTAGTGTTATTCATTTATTCATTCAGCCATTTATCTTCATAAGATATGTATATTTGTTTGAGAAATGTTTTGCAGGTCAAAGTTATCCAAATCTGCAGGAAAGTTTTGTCACCATCAAAAAGGGGGAGATTGTTGGAGAAATTTTCTTGAAATATTTTGAAGCTGACAAAACGTTTCCATCAGTCTAGTCTGAAGGTTTGCAGACTCTGCTGTTTAAAGTCTGAAAACCTTCGGACAGCCAGACTCAAGACTCAAAGTCTATCCTCATTGACAGTTTCTAATCCGTTGAAGAAAGGCTATCAAGAAATGGATGTTTTACTAAGGATATGACCTTATCGACTAGAGAAGATCTCTTGGCTAGATATGACATAATGGAATCCTTTGATTGATCGAGATTGATTCGGAGATTAAGGATCCGATGATTGGCGAAATATTCGTGGAAGGTTCTACTTATGGAAACCGAGATCCTGATTGTATGGGCGAACATGATTGATGGGCTATCGACATGTTCCTTTAATAGCTCGAATGATCTTCCTAATTGATTCTGTCCAACGGGAAAATTGGAAGAATTCCTTTGGTAAGTGCCAACGGGTATGATGGCATAAAGGAGTATATAAGGAAGACGTTCTAATTGTTCGAGAGGGGAACGATAGAAGAATTCCAAAGTCTGAAGCTCTTTGTTCTTTTTGTCAATTCATTTAAGCGAAATCTTGTACGCAAAAGAGTGTTTATATTCGTGAGAAATCTTGAGGAAGTGTGGTAGAATATCTACACTATGGAATCAAGGAAGAACTATGCTGTAACATCTCTTTTGTTCATAGTGAAATCCAGCCGATAGGCTATTAGTGCGGAAGAGTGGACGTACGCTTGGGATAAGCCGAACCATTATAAACCTTGTGTTTAATTCTCTCTTCCCTACTCTTTACTTTACTTTGATCGTAATTCATTTTGTTAATCAAAAGAGAACTTCCTTTCTATCATCTGCCTAGTATCGCTGTGGTATATCGAGAAATTGTCAATACATCTATTCACCCTCCTCTAGGTGCTTATACTAGCTATCTAAAAAAGAAGCAGAATGAACATAAAATAAGTCATCAGGTCAAAAATGGTAGAATGGACATATTCTAAATTCCTACAATGAGGTAGAAAGAAGTAGATTGAATATGAAATGAGTTATCAAGGCAAATATAGCAAACTGAGCGCGTTATGACTACCTAGAATCACATAGAATGAAACAGAACGAACCAAATTGTAGTAGAACGAACTTGCAAGAAATTATCAAGCCACTTGACAACCACCATACCCACATCAAGACTTCACCTCTCACCCAACCAACCAAGATAGAAGTAACTAAGTAGATTTAAACTAACTTAACACTAGAAATTTCACTTACCTCGAATGTACGCAAACCACGGATTACCAATTGTCTTTACCACCTTAATTGCACTTGAATACAAAATTTTGCTCTCCAAATTCTTGGATTGAAAAGTGGAAAATAACACATGCAACTTCTATTTGAGTTTTGAGGGAGCGAAATGGGGTCTTTGGCATGGTAAGGTGAGTTATGTTAAAACTAATTAAGATAATTTAATTTCTTGCAATACTAGGTGTCAAATTGCATGTTAACCTTCAACTTGTTGTGGCAATAATACAAAGCAAAGCCCTTGCACATGGCCAAAGAAAATGCATGAAGAGAAATGAGTCATCTTAGAATAATTACCACTTAATTTAGATGTAGGATAAATTTAGCTACAAAATCTTACCTTGTAAGACACATGACCATGCAAAGCTTTGTTCAAGGAAATGTGGCACTTCTAATTTTAACTAATAAATTTTACAATGAAAAATATTGCAAGCAGAACATACTCCTTCTTCTAGTACTATTAACACAAATTATTCAACAATATTATTATCAATCAACTAAAACTTATGCGATTAATAACAATCATTAATTAGAAAGACTATAGTAATTTAATTAATACCATTCTATTATTAGTACACACATAATTCAATTCACACGTCAAACCCGAAACGATTTATGTTCACGAAAATTACCGATCACGTCCCACAAAATCTACAAATTTGATTAAAATTTTCACGTACTTGTCTGAATATTAAGGTAAATAATACTTAGCTCAAAATCTAAGTATCATTATCATAACATAAATTTCCAAATATTGCATAATCATAAATATGGAGATTCCGGATGTCACAATTCTTTCCCCCTTAAGAAATTTCATCCCTAAAATTTACCTAATCATTGGAAGAGATGTGGATACTTATGCTTCATATTCTCTTCACTTTCTCATGTTGCTTCTTCCATATCATGGTATTGCCACAAGACTTTAACCAGAGGAATTGTTTTGGACTTGAGGACTTGTTCTCTTCGATCGAAAATTCGTACTGGTTGCTTCACATATGTTACTCTATCATCTATCTTGATCATTTCAAAATCCAACACATGTGTAGGGTTGGGCTCATATTTCCTTCACATAGACACATGGAAAACATAGTCAACATTAGAAAGTCTAGGTGGTAGTGCCAACCGATAGGTTGAGTCACCAGTCTTTTCAATAATTTCAAACAACCCTATAAACATTGGACTTAATTTGCCCTTTTATCCAAATCGTGAAATCTCTTTCATTGGTG
This sequence comes from Eucalyptus cladocalyx, assembly GCA_017140615.1. Lineage (NCBI taxonomy): Eukaryota > Viridiplantae > Streptophyta > Magnoliopsida > Myrtales > Myrtaceae > Eucalyptus > Eucalyptus cladocalyx. The sequence continues at coordinate 7,119,505 of CM029516.1, read as the reverse complement.
ACACCTTCAGGAATCCATGATCACCAACGTTGAATTCCAATGGCTTCCAACATTTGTCTACATAACTCTTTTGTTGACTTTGTGTGGTTTTAAGTCAATCGCGAATCACTTTTATTGCATCTGAAGTGATTCATATTAAGTTTGTCAATCTTCTTCCGCCAATTTCATTCCAGCAAATAGGAGTTCTGCAGGCTATTCCATATAATCTTTCAAAGGGGGCCATGCCAATACTTTGTTGAAAACTATTATTTTAAGCAAATTCTACTAAATGCAAGTGTTCATCCCAACTGCCTTTAAAGTCTATCACGCATGCTCGCAGCATATCCTCTAGGGTATGGATAGTTTTTTCTATTTGACCATCAATTTCAGGATGAAAGACAATACTATATTGAAGCTTAGTCCTTAATGCAGTTTGGAGACTTCGCTAAAAGTTCATAGTGAACCTTGGATCTTGATCCGATGCGATAGTTATGGGTATTCCATGTAGTCAAACGATTTGTTAGGAAATGTGCAGATTTAATCATATGATCTACTACTACCCAAATGGAATCATGATTTCTTCATGTCCTTAGCAATCCATGAACAAAATCCATTGTCACGATGTTCTACTTCGATTAAGGTATTTCCAATGGCTTCAACAATCCACCTCGTTTATGATGTTCTACTTTCACTTATTGACATGTTAGATATCTTGAGACATATTTAGCGATATCAATTTTCATTTCATTCCACCAGTAATGTTGATGAAGATTTTGATACATCTTTGTACTTCCCAAATGTATACTGTAATTGCTTCGGTGAGCTTCTAACAAGATCTCATTCCTCAAATCAGCATCATTGGGCATACAAAATCATCCATGAAATCTTAGAGCTCCATCTTCTGACACCTGCAAGTTTGGCCTTTTTCCTTCTGTAGCTTCTCTTCAGATCTTTGAAATCTCTTAATATGTTTGTTGCAAAGTCTTGATTTTTTGTGTAATTTCTAACTCAATTCTAAGAGTAACTATCACACTGGATGAAGTAGAACGAACATGCAATGGATTATCAAGACAAATATGGCAGAATAGCTAGATTCTAACTATCGAGAATTTGATAGAAAGAAGCAGAATGAACATGCAATGGGTTACCAAGACAAAGATAGCAGAATGACCAGATTCTAATTATCCAGAATGAGGCAGAAAGAAGCCGAATGAACATGCAATGGGTTATAAGACAAAGATGACAAAATAACCATATTCTAATTACCTAGAATGAGGTAGAAAAAAAACAAAACGAACATGCAATAGGTTATCAAGATAAAGATGATAGAATGATTAGATTCTAATTACCCAGATGAGGTAGAAAGAAGCATAATGAACATATAATGTCATCAAGACAAAAATGGTAGAATGACTAGATTCTAACTACCTCGAATGAGGCAGAAAGAAGCAGATTGAATAAGAAATGAGTTATCAAGACAAGTATAACAAACTGAGCACATTCTGACTACCTAAAATCACACATAATGAACCAAAATGTACCAAAGCGAAGTAGAATGAACTTGCAAGAAATTATCAAGCCACTTAACAACCACTATACCCCCATCAAGACTTCACCTCTCACCCAACCAACCAAGATAGAAGTAACTAAGTAGATTTAAACTAACTTAACACTAGAAATTTCACTTGCCTTGAATGAACACAAACCACGGATTACCGATTGTCTTTACCACGTTAATTGCACTTGAATACAAAGTTTTGCTCTCCAAATTCTTGGATTGAAAAGTGGAAAATAACACATGCAGCTTCTGTTTGAGTTTTGAGGGAGCGAAATGGGTATTTTTTTGGCAAGGTAAGGTGAGATTTGTTAAAACTAATTAAGATAATTTAATTTCTTGCATTGCTAGATGTAAAATTGCTTGTTAACCTTCAGCTTGACGTGGCAGTAATACAAAGCAAAGGCCTTGCACGTGGCCAAAGAAAATGCATGAAGAGAAATGAGTCATCTTAGAATAATTATCACTTAATTTAGATGTAGGAGAAATTTAACTACAAAATCTTATCTTGTAAGACACATGGCCATACAAAGCTTTGTTCAAGGATATGTGACACTTCTAATTATAACTAATAAATTTTACAATGAAAAATGTAGCGAGCAAAACGTACTCCTTCTTTTAGCACTATTAGCACAAATTATTCAACAATATTATTATCAATTAACTAAAACTTACGCCATTAATAACAATAATTAATTAGTAAGACTATAGTAATTTAATTAATACCGTTAATTTATTAGCACACACATAATTTGATTCACACATCGAACCCGAAACAATTTACGTCCACGAAAATTACTGGCCGCATCCCACAAATTGTACAAATTCGATTAAAGTCTTTGTGTACTTGTCCAAATATTAAAGCAAATAATACTTACCTCAAAATTTAAATATCATTATCATAACATGAATTTTCGAAAATTACATAATCATAAATATGGAAATTCCAAATGTCACAAGGAAGGCCCACGACCATCGCCGGCCCTTTCCAACTACTATGGCGGCAACTGGTGAGGACTTGGCCAAGTCATGTCTGAGTTTTTTTTTTTTTTTCTATTTTATTGTTATCTTTTTATTTTTAATCTAATTGTTTTTATATTATTTATTTATTTCTGATGTGGCGCTTGTGGGCACCATGTCATTGCCACTTGTATTAAGAAATTGATAAAATAAGACACGCCAACGTTTTTTGTTAGCTAAATTGGACAGAGCTAACTTAAGGGTTTGATCGAACTGCTTTGACAAGTTTTATGACTTAATTACACATTTCATAACAACTTAAGACTTCCAGTGCACATGTCCTAAAAAATATCAACATGGCGGAATGTTGAGGTCACATTCTATACTATATTTTTCCAGATTTTAGATACTAGAGTCATTTTGCTTATGGATAATATGTCTCCATCGAATAACATAGAAGTCTGCTTGTGAATTGTATTCGAATTGGCCTGACGTGCAAAATCAGCTGGAATTTAGAAGAAGGGGGCCTTAAGGCCATTTAAATTTTCAAGACCGAGCACGCTCGAGCTGGACCTCTATCCGAAATTCTTGCTTGGCCGGATGAGTACGTGTGCGATGCATAATGTGGTGTTACATTTCGGAAAGAAAATGACGGCAAGATAAGAATATTCATCGCTGGCACCATACAGGAAATGCGAATCTGGCCAAAACAGAAAGGAACAGAGGAAAAACCTGACTATTATTCTCGATTTGAACGTGGATTTTCACGGTTGAATTGGCAAGATATTCTTGGCTATATGGGATATAATCAAGGTTGACTACGAGGGGCATATATCGGGCCTGAGGAAGACAAAACATGAGAAAAAACTAAGAAGAATACAGTGAACTCGCAGTATAAAACACAAGCAAGCATGGAGCAAGGGAAGGCAGCACGCTCAAGACAGAATAAAAAGGAAAAGCAAAAGAATCTGGTCAAGCAAGGTACAAACAAAAGTTCACCGAACTAAGGAAACGGTGGAATTTGTAATTTGTTTGAAGTTGCTTTTATTTCACGAAAAATTAATAATTAAAAAAAAGATACCATTTATATCAATTCAAATAATTAGTCCATGATAAATGTTTTCATTATTGACAATAATTTATATCTCATTATTTTCATGAACAATAAAAGAATAATTTTATTACTGAAATTGGTTAGCTCAAATTGGTAAGATTCGAACTCTCCACACATCATGTCTATGTTCAAATAGAAGTGGCATGGCCTAGCATTGACACGGGGTAACCTCCCCTCCTGAACTTTCTCATACTATAGATTCACAATATCATTTTATGATGAGGTGGTATCTTCATCATTGTGTTCCCGAGAACGTCATGTCCCGATCCTCTGAGCTCGTGCCCATCCCTTTGTGCTTGATTAAATAGTGACGTATCGGGACGCATTGCCAACTCATTCATTTTAATGTGCATGCGGAATCGAATAAATAATCCCCTGACAACAACAAGATGGGATAGGAAAATAGGATCATAATTTTCGAAAACCACAACACACTTATATATACATATCAAACTATGTCATATACAATACAAGCTGATATATATACAAGGTCTGCAAAATAGGGGGTAGGGTAATATAGATCTTTGGGCATTTGAGTCTTCCTCAGAATACACCGGGGACCCTAGATCTAATAGGTACAAGTCCACCACGGAACCACCTGGAGGGTTGACCATCCATTTTCCAAAAGCAACCTCTAGCACATACACAGGTATCTCAGATTCCGGTATGAGACCCTCTCTCTATCCATTCCGCACACGTCGGTACCATGATTTATATTGATGGGGTACCTTATGGGGTAGAGCCTCATCAACCCCGACCACTGACCTTATGAGCTCATAAACCCATCCTCTTAGGCTCCCATGAAGCAAGATGTAAGATACCTGCTTTGTGACCTTCTTCGGCTATCCAAAATGCTCGGGAGGAGCTGCCATCTAAGGGCTTGAAAATGTTATCCCATAACGGGGTGAAACAACGTCTCAACAAGTTCACCCCCTAAGTCCTGACTAGGAAGAAAATACACTATAAGGGCTGCCTAAACACAAGCACAAGTTAAAGGTCTTACCTTTGCTTCCATTCATTTATGCAAGTCAGTACAATTTGCAGATTCAACCAATCATTTCAACAATTCAATTCATCTAATCCGATCGAGCCATCGATCGATCGATCTAGTCGACTCCATGTCATCAAGACCATCACTCGGTCAATCCTTTTAATACTATCTATAAAGTCTGATCATATTAAGGACTGCTCATTCTAAGCTGAAGATAGATAGTATAGCTTGCACTAAGCTGATAAAGTATACTGCTCACGCTAAACTGTTATATCAAAGCCCTCAGGCTAATATAGTATACTGATAATGCTCACTAGAAGTTGTTAAGGTATCCTGCTTTCGCTAAATTGACATATCAAAGCCCTTAGGCTGATATAGTATATCGGTATATTACTCTCGCTAAGCTAACATATCAAAGCTGTAGGCTGATATAGTATGCCAATGATGCTCACTCTAAGCTGATAAAGTATACTACTCACATTAAGCTGACATATCAAAGCAAGTAGGTTGATATAGTATACTGTTCTCACTATCTGAGAATGCCATATTTTTTATCATTCTTGATAAAAATAATCGTGTGTAGGTACACGGTTGGCCTTAGCCAAAATACAATATTTTCCTTTTTGAAAATCTCACTAATTTCAATGATCCATAAACACATTTTTGGCATTGTAAATCGACGCCCGATATTTTCTAATTAAATACTGAAATTATTAAATTTTGGGATAAATACCAAAAATCACAAATCACACTCAAATTGCACAAAATAGCACTCAATTAATTAAAAAAATCACACCATTGCGATCAGCATAAAATTCTAGTCATTGGCTATCCCAGTCTAATTCCCGGAAAATAATAATTAAGAAAAATAATTATTAAACACTAATAAATGCAACTTAAGTCAGAAAAGCCTAAATAAATACCGAAATGGGCTCGGAAAGTTTTTGAACCTATTTAAATAACTACTACGACTTATGTATTTTCTAATTGCACTACTCTAATCACCTAACATGCAATATCGAATGATTAAATTACTAATCCATTCTAACTAACCACCTAATTCATACTTAGTATAAACTAATCAACATTTAAGCATAATTAACTTCCTAAGTAGGGATTAGTGAGTAAACTCATGGGATTACCGATCTAGCGAGACCACGACGATGGGGACACGGAGAGGAGCGACAAACTCCGAAGCGAGGGCGCCTTTTGAGGTCCAGAAGGGCTTGGAAATGGGCCAAACAGTGTGCTGCATACCCAAGGCTTCTCGGTTCTTTGTATGGGCCAAAGGGGCTTTTTCGGGGACTGGTTGAGCTGGAAACGACCAAGGTGGGCTAGTAGACGTGGGTGAGTGGCTTTTGGCGGTTGAACGGGAGGCTAGGTAGCTTTGGCAATGGCGGGGGAGGTTCGAATAGCTCGGGGGACGTCTTGGATCACGGCTGAAGTAAGACGTCGCATGGACAAGCTGTTGGCATGCAAGGGCTCACGGCTGGGCGTAACGGCGCGCAGTGGTGCTGGGCGGCTCGAACGAGTGTCAACGGACAAGGAGAGGGACTGAACTTGATTTTTTGTTGGTCCTTGGAGCTTTGAACAACAAGGGAATGGAGGGGTGGCTGGTGAGGAAGAAGATAGGGAGACCAAAAAGCTTGGAGGGTCCCAATTGTTTCACTCTTATCTCTTTTGTCTCCTTGAAATGGTCCCACTATGACTACTAGCTTCCTCAGAAATTTTACAGCTCCTTAGCTTGCTTAGGAAGCCTTGGAAATGATCTAAAATGTTGAGGCATGGGGGGCTACGAATTTTGAAGGTCTTTTCCCCAAATTGGATCAATCTTTCTTCAATAGAAGTCAATCTTGGCCCCAAAAAATCCCACCATCAAGTCCTCGATCACATTGGTATTTTTTTCTTACCATTAGAACCAACTTGCATCCCAAAAATGCGATAAAAAATGATCCCTTGAATTTTTCAGTCAAAAACAGCCCTATGTTGTCTTTTCGCCAAAAATCTCGGTTTGTAGAAAAATCTTTGGAGGATTAGTTGACGTTCCTAAAATGACTCGTGACATGATAAAACTTTCAATTTCTGAAATCAGATTCAATTTCGCGATTAATTTCAATCTTGCGTGATTTTAGCGCAACCTAGCCTACCGGGTAACTTTTATAAATTTTTAGTACAAATGACACGTGATCGATTTTCTTGGAGCCACAATGAACCTCTTTGAAACATTGGCAACTCTTGCTAATTGCGAAAATCTCGAGGTTTCAATTACGGACACAAGATACCAAAATAACAAAAAAATCAGTCTAGTGCTGATCAACGGGAATTTTTCAATTTGGTAGAATCACCCACGTTTAACCACACATCTCAATCGAACCAACCTATCTATGATCTCTAATCGATCTTTACTGTACCGTAATGATCTTTACAGATAAGCACGATCAAGTAGTCGATTCCTAATCAAATTCTCAAGTCTATTGCATTAAAATCCCTTAATGACTTCCCCAAATAGTCTAGTTATCCCACGAGTGATCAGCTCTGAAAATAGCACTATAAGCACGTTGGTGAAAGGCCTGATTTATCTAATTGAAAACATAATTGAAATTCCAAGATGTCACAACTCTTCCCATTTTATAAGAATTTTGTCTCGAAATTTAAATCATTACAATACTCTAAACAAAAAGGTGGGAGTACAACCGTCTCATCGTCTCTTCACTCTTTGAGGTTGCTCCTTCATTGTAGTGGTGTTACTAGACCACTTTGACCAACTGGATGGTCTTGGTATGCAGAATTTCTTCTTTTTGATCCACAATCTGAACTAGACTTTCCACGTGCGACTTTCAGTCGTCCATGTCCAATTCCTCAAATTTAAGCCCGTGGGTTGGGTCAGGCTCATACTTTCTCAACATTAACACGTGAAAGACGTCATGCACTTGTGCTAGCCTCGGTGGCAATGTAAGACGATAGCTAGGATCTCAATTCTCTTTAGAATCTCAAAGGGACCTACGTACCTCGTACTCAGCTTTCATTTCCTGCCAAAGCACGAAGTTCCCCTAATTGGTGACACATTCAAAAAAACGTGATCACCAACTTGGAATTCCAATGGTCTCCAATGCTTATCTGCGAAAGCTTTTTGACGACTCCGGTCTTTAGTCTGACTCTGATAACTGCAACTGCATCCACTGACCGCTGAACCAACTGGGCTCGTGATTTTTCTTTCCCCGACTTCATCCCAACACACTGGCGTTTTGCACGCTCTGCCATACAACGCTTTGAAAAGAGCCATTTAAATGCTCTGCTGGTAGTTGTTGTTGTGGGCAAACTCGACAAAATAAAGTTGTTCTTCCCAGCTTCATTTGGAATCCAATACACAAGCTTGCAGCATGTCTTCAAGGGTCTGAATCATTCTCTCAGACTGACCATCCGTCTGAGAATGATATGCCATATTGTACTGCAGTTTCGTCCTTAAAATAGCTTGCAAACTTTTCCAAAAAGCAGTTGTGAATCTTGGGTCTCGGTCTGAAGTTATCATTACTGGCACTCCATGTAGTCGAACAATCTAACGCACATACAACTCTACATGCCTATCCAAATCAAAATCCTTTCGAACCGCAATGAAGTAAGCCGACTTTGTCAATCTGTTGATCGGTACCCAAATTGAATCATTACCTCTCTGTCTCCTAGGTAAACCTGTTACAAAATCTATCATGATGCGCTCTCATTTCCACTCTGGGATCTCGAGAGGTTGCAGAAGTCCTCTCGGCTTACATTGTTGTGCTTTCACCTGTTGACACGTCAGATACTTGGCGATGTCTGCTTTCATACCAGACCCACCAATAGTATTGACGCAGATTCTGATACATCTTCGTACTATCAAGATGAATGTTGTAATTGCTATGATATGCTTCTGATAAGATATTCTCTCTAAGCTTTGCATCGCCAGGTACACACAATCGTCCTCAGAACCTTAGTGTTCCGTCCTCAGAAATCTGAAAATCAGCCCTCCTTTTATTGGTATTCTCTTGTAGAATTTTCTGAACATCTGGGTTTGTCGGTTGAAGTAATTTGATCCTGATTTGAACATTTGGCTCAATTCTGAGGGTGGCCATAAGATTTGAGAGGTGGCCTACCTCAAACTTGAAAATTGAATTTTGAGCTCTCTCAAGTAAATTCCACTCCTTAACCAACATGTGAACGACTGAAGACTTCTGACTCAAAGTGTCAGCGACCTTATTTGCCTTCCCAAGGTGATATAGGATATTACAATCATAGTCCTTCAAAAGTTTCATCCAGCAGCGCTGCCTCATATTCAACTCCTTCTGAGAGAATAGATACTTGAGATTTTGATAGTCAATGAAGATCTAGAATCTTTCTCCACACAACTAATGTCTCCAAATCTTTAGAGCGAAAATGGTTGCTATGAGTTCTAAGTCATACGTTGGGTAATTTTGCTCTTAAGGTCTCAACTGGTGAGATGCGTATGTAACGACTTTACCATGTTGCATCAATACGCAACCTAGTCCTCTAAACGATGCATCACTATAGATTTCGTATCCTCCAAGACCAAAGTAAATGGTTAGCATAGGTGTGGTAGTCACCTTCTGCTTAAGCTCTTGGAAACTACGCTTGTATTTGTTTATCCACACAAAATTTTCTTCTTTCTTCAAGCGTTGCGTCAATGGTGACGCTAAGGCTAAAAATCCTTCCACAAACCATCTGTAGTAACCTACCAAACCCAGAAAACTTCTGATCTCCGTCACCGTAGTTGGTCTTGGCCAGTTGATCACTGCTTCAATCTTGGTCAAGTCCACGGAGATTCCTTCACCTAAAATCACGTGACTTAGCAATGCTACACGAGTCAGCCAAAACTTGCATTTGCTAAACTTGGCGTATAGCTCATGAATCCTCAGAGTCTGTAGTACCATTCTTAAATGATTCTCATGCTCTTCAGCACTTCTCGAATACACTAGAATATCATCGATGAACACGATTACAAATTGATCCAAGTATTCTTTAAACACTCGGTTCATCAAATCCATTAAGGCGGCTGGAGCATTTGTCAACCCGAACGGCATTACAGTAAACTCATAATGACCGTATCGAATACAAAACACTGACTTTGGAATGTCCTCCTTCTTGATCCTTAGTTGATGATATCCTGTCCTCAAGTCGATCTTTGAAAATATTGACGCCCCTTGTAACTGATCTAACAAATCGTTAATCCTTGGGAGTGGATACTTATTCTTGATTGTCACTTGATTGAGTTGACGATAGTCGATGCACAGAAGCAACGAACTATGTTTTTTTTTTTTTTACGAATAGAACTAGTGCTCTCCAAGATGATGCACTGGGACATATAAATTCCTTATCTAACAATTCCTCCATTTGCACCTTCAGTTCCTTCAACTTAGATAATGCCATCCAGTAAGAAGCCTTAGAGATTGGCTTTGTCTCAGGTGCTAACTCAATCACAACTCGATCTCTCTTTCTAGCAGTAAGCCTAGCAATTCCTTCGAGGATAAGGCCTTGATGGTCCCCTCCTTGCCGAGACCGATTCCCTCCTCCCTCTTTTCTCCCATTCCATTGAGCACACCCCCACTTTCTCCTTCTTCTTCATCTTCGAACGCCAGTAGTAGCAGAGGAAAGCTAATAGCCTCCTCACAATCGCAGCCACCCACCAGAGCTGCGAAGCCACTGTTGCGCATCCCCGCGCCTTGCTCGCGTCTCTGCCTTCCCTCACCGTCGTCCTGCTTCAGCCGCAAGCCCAGGTGATTCCCCAAGCTGCTTGAGCTCGTCCTACCGTCGCCGGAGTCGCTTGGAAGCCTGAAGCTGTACGCGTGGACTCAATTCAGCCTCCTCAATCCGTCTTAGCCCGTTGCAGCCTCAACCAGCTCCCGTTCAGCCCTTTCTTGGCCAAGATCAGAACCTCAGTAAGTGGGTCTCCATGGCACTGTTCAGCCTGTTTTTGAGGTGTTCTCGACCTCGGTCGGCAAGCCCCCTTCGAAGTTTATCAAGCCTCGCAGCGTCCCCATCGAATTGAACCGAGCGGTTCATTTAACAAGTGAGTTTACCTCACTAATCCTTACTTAGTAAGTTAATTATTCTTAAGGGTTGTTTAGTTTAGATTAAGCATGGTTTATGTGGATAGTTAGATTAGATTATCAATTTAATTAATTTTTATTGCATGTTAGGTCATTAGAATAGTATAATTAGAGCCTAGACAAACTCTAGTATTTATTTATAGTGGTTCGAAAATTTTCCGGATCCGTCTTGGCTTCCAATTAGGCTTTAGTGAGCCTAAGTTCTATTTAGTGGCATTTATTTATTATTTTATGTAATTATGTAATTATTTATTTATTTTTTGAAAATTAGACCAAAATAGCTGGTGACTGGAATTTTATGCTGATTGTAGTGGTGTGATCTATTTATTTATTTGACTGTTATTTTGTGCAAATTGAATGTACTCGGTGATTGTGGGTAGTTATCTCAAAATTTGATAATTTTGGTAATTAATTGGAAAATTACCGTGCGTTGTTCTATAGCGCAAAAAATCTATTTTGGGATTGCTGGAAATGGTGAAATATTCAAAAGTGAAAATATTGTATTTTGGCTAAGGCTGACCGTATACCCATATACGAGTATTTTTATTGGGTATGATAAAAATGATGAATTGATTAAATGATCGGGATGGTATACTATATTGGCTTGTAGGTGATATGTCAGCTTAGATTGAAAGTAGTATACTGGTATATTATATCAACCTACGGGCTCTGATATGTCAGCTTAGTAAGAGAGCAGTATACCTTATCAGCTTAGAAGGAGTAATATTATTATCAGCTTAGAGTGAGCATTATTAGTATACTATATCAACTTACGAGCTTTGATATGACAACTTAGTAAGGGAGCAGTATACTATTTATCAGCTTAATGTATACTATACTATCTATTATCGGCTTAGAGGGAGCAATCCCAATATGATCGAACTTATTAAATAGTATTGATTTGGCCGACCGAGGGGAGGTCATGATGACATGTAATTGACTAAGTCAATTGATCGATAGTTTAATTTGATTTAATGGTTGATGTGATTTGCGTATCTGTGAGATAGACTGACTTGCAGGAAGAGACTGAGGCTAATGTAAGCCCTCCGATCTATGTTTGTTCTTAGGCAGCCCTTTGGGTATATTTTCTTCCTAGTCAAGTCTTAGGGGGTAGAACTTGTTGAGATGATGTCGTCTCACCTCGTTGTGGGATAACATTTCAAGTCCATAGATAGCAACTCCTGAGTTTTTTTTTTTTTTGGATGACCTAAAAATGTTACAGAGCAGATATCTTATATTCCGATGCATGAGGGCCCTAGGGGTTGGGACTATGAGCTGGTCATGTCCATAGTCTGGGTCGATGTGGGTCTCACCCACAAGGTGCCCCATCGATACAGGTCATGGTATCGCCAAGCTCAAGATGGCCAGAGAGAGGGTCCCATCCCAGAATCTGAGATACCTATGTATGTTTTGGAGGTCGCTTTTGGAAAGGGTACTGCAAATCCTCCTCAAGGCTCGATCATAGACGCGGTAGACCCGGCTCTTGAAGTACCAGAGTCCCTGGTGCAATCTACTGAAGGTTCCAGTTAGAGTGTGGAAGAAGGTGAATTCAAGGAGGACGAGGACTTGTAGTTTTGTGAAACCCTCCTTTGTTTTGTAGACATAATAAATAGACTAACTTGTATTATATATGACATGGTTTGCTATGTATATATAAGTGTGGTTGTTTTTTCAGTTGAAGAAAATTGTAGCTCTACTTTTCTATCACATCTGATTGTTGTCTGGGATTATATATCTACTTTTGCATGTACAATTAAAACGAATAGGTCGGCGATATGTCCTGGGACGTTGCTATTAATTGACCGTAGATGGATGGGTACGCGCTCGAAGGATTGGGGCGTGACAAAAATTGTTTCAAATCTTTTAATATTTCTTGTCAAATGATTTTCAATAAATTGATTTTCCAAATTGCACTTTGAAACCACTTTCATACATATGATATTTCCAAAAGAAAAAATTATAAATTCATTTTCAATGATTTGAGATAGGAAAAGTCATGGTTTGGACCGTATTTAAAATATTTGTGATGTCTATGAGTGCATTTATGCAAGCCTCGGGCTAGCTTTTGCAATTAAATGCATTCCATAATCTAGATATTTCTCAGTATAAAATGTTTTCAAATCTTTTTAAACCTTTATTTGACATTGTGAGAGTCATGACTTGGACAATATTCAAAATGCCTGCAACTCCTGTGAGTACATTTATGCGAGCCCCCGGCTAGTCATGGCAATTAAATGCGTTCTATAGTCAAGACATCATCTTGTCTCAGAAAGCTTCTTGATAATTTCAAAACCCATTTTTGAAATTTCACTTGTACCTCTCATGCATAATCACATTATTCATTAAAAATCCCAGTGTTCGTGATTGGTGCATGCCTTGAGAATAAATGATTCGCCAACAGTTCACTCACTTGTTTGATTGATTAGGAAATAAGGCTCAAAAGGCCTGCAATGCATGTGATTTCTAGATGTATGTTAGGGGCAATGTATGATACTGAGGGGAAATCTTGGGGATTACATAGGAACTTACAAGCATTATTGACTAGGTGATAACACAAAATTCCTATAATGGTTATAAGTCATAAAATGGATCAGGTAGGTGTCTAAAGGGACCTACGCATGAATTGCAAAGGCCAACCTCGAGGCCTAAACTTGGTTGATAAACCTTGTTTTGTTGGATTGTTTGATGTTGCCCTCATGTCATGTTTTTTTTATTGTTTTGACTTGCATGGTTGTTTCTTCCCATTATATGCACCTAGTTATAGTTCTCAGATTAGGCTTAGATTAGGATCCTGAAAATGGAGAGGACACGAAGACGGTGGAAGGTCGATGTCCATTCCAACTGTTGTATTATTTATCCTCGACATATGTTTTGGCTTTCTCTTGTCTTTAAGAAAACCTGAAAAATTGGGGTTTCATTTTTTTCAATTTTTTTTTATCTTTATTAGGATTGCACGATAGATTTACTACTTTCCTTGATTGTTTACTTATCGTTTCACACTTTCAACTCAATTGAGTGTCTTCTTTTGTCTTTCTTAAAAATAGAATGACATGAAAATAACCAATCCATGCGTGATCACCTAGCTTAGGATAAAATGATCCAAAAAAAAAAGTTAAAATAAAGACATGGACACCTTAGGTAACACGACATGTTGTTAGACACCAAAATGGCACTAATAGAAATATTAGCATAACCCAAGTTCCTAAACCTGGATATCTAATTGCGTAGGACTCAAGGGACAATTGCCAACCCTCGATCGAGTTCTCTAGCTAACCTCCAAAATCGAGACTAGTGGCTATTAGAGAAATCCCTTATGATGTTTTAAAGATGACAAAATAAATCAAAGGCTACTAACGTGTTTAAAGGTTAAGTAATAGACTATGCAAATGATAGAACATGAAAAAGATATTGTCAAAGTCTATACTTGGAAGAATCATAAGACAAACTCTATGATATTGTCAAAGTCTGTATTTGAAAGAACCAGAAGATAGACTCTATGATATTGTCAAAGTCTATATTTGGAAGAACCAGAAGATAGACTCTATGCTGGAGCTGAACTTATTTAGATTGTATCCAGACCTTAAAGCTAAATATATTCAGATGCGGAATATGTTTAGTCTGATGTCCAGATTGTAAAGTCTACTTTAGTTCAGACTAATGTCTAGATTGTAGACTCTACTTACTCAAACTCTACTTCAGTCTGAAGACTCTCAAACTTTACATACAGAACGAGACACAAGTCCAGAACGTGACAAGGTCCAGAATGAGACATAAGTTCATAACGTAGCAGATTCAAAACGAAACATGTTCAGAACGAAACAACTTGATAGAACGTAACATAAGCCCCAAACATATAACAGCTAATGATCTAGTTTGGATTCTACATCAAGATAGATTTGATTGACTCAATCTAATTGATTGACGATTGGATATTGAAGACAATAACTTTCTATATGAAGAAGCTCTACTTATGGAAACCAATATTTTGTTTGTATGGGCGATCAGAATTAATTTAGGATTCTACTTCTATCACTCAACAACTACTAAATCTTCTAGATACAGATTTGCCCAATTGGTAGATTGGAAGATGATCCTCTAGATACTATCCAATGGCTAGTTTGGAAGTGGAAGAGTATTTAAGGAGATCAAGGACCGATGAGCAAGTAAGCAACGGAGTGTAGAATTTTTAATTCCAAAGTCTGAGCAACCTTTGTTCATACACTTATATTTGATGAGCTTAAACGTTTGTGATCGTGAGAGAAATGCCAAAAGAGTGACTTATTGAGATAGTGTGATATACCACTGGGTGTGTGCACTCAAAGTTGTAATCTCTCGTTGATCACATAGTGGAATTCAGCTAAAAGGTTGTTAGCGTGAGAGAGTGGACGTAGGCTTGATCTAAGTTGAACCACTATAAATTATGTGTTCTTATTCACTTTCCTAAACTTTGTTATTTTGTTAGTAATTCTATTTAACTGCTAAAGTCTGAAATCGCTCAAAGTTTGTTGTTCTTCAAACTTAGTTTCAAAGTCTGATCCTTATTTAGACTTTGCTCGAAATTTATTTTATTCTGCATATATTTGCCAATGTTTATTTTAAACACCTATTCACCCCCTCTAGGCATTCATACTAGCACTTTCAGTGGTAACTCCCGTCTTATCTCTAGGTTATCTTAAATAACTAGATCGTATAAATAAACCCGTCATGAGGGGTATGTGTCTTGATAAAGCTTACCACAATTTAGCATACTCAATGTGGTAGTAACTTAAAGGATGAAGTGTATTATTAAGAAAGTTATCGTGGTAAAAGTACCTTGAAATCCGATATCCTCACTTGACCTCTTCTCTCAAAGTGTGTCGCCCGTGAGGGGATAGATCACAACACTCTGTTGTCACGCGAGGTACAAGCTTAGGAGAGCTTGTGACTATGTGTGAGGGAACTCGCAAGTTCACCTGAAAGGCAAGGTGATGATGCCTCCGTGGATGAGAATCATGAGGAAACTCCCATGGTCAAATACCCGGAAATTCAACCCCCCGCCTTTTTTCCCCGAGGACTGATTGGCGACGAGATCGGGTTGCGACAGAGATATGCGAGGATCAATAGTTGATTGTGATCGATCAATCCAAGAGTATCTAGGATTATGATTGATTAATTATATCAATCCAAGGTGAATTTGATTCCATGTATCTTCTTTATTATTTCCTTAGTTAACCATTCACTATTTTATAAATCAAAGATTGTACAATGTAAAGAAGTGTGTCGAATATATAAAATACGCATCGTTCCCCTCATTATTTCCCAATTCTTCAAATTCGGTTAATATCAAGGTTGCATTTGCGAATTCCCTAGATGAGATGTCTGCATCACTATAAGGAAAATTAAACCAAGCATCGAAGAAAATCTCTTAGTCCCCTAGTCACGATCTTGCCATGCATGGTGAAACTAGTCCACCACTTTGATTGCAGCTAGGCAATCATCCCTCCTTGATCTTAATATAAGAAAGACGTGTAAGAGATGCTTTTAATACCGTCGCAACACTACATATATTCAACTTGTATAACGAAATTAATATTCCCTTTTTTTAATAAGACAATTGGGATTTAACACCCTTTGACATCTATTAAATATGGCCTTCCTCGTAAAACTATCTCATTTGATTGGGCAAGGAAGGGGCGACTAGCACGTCTGTTGACACCTAAATTTTGGCGACCTGATTAGTCATTTATTGTATTAAAAATTAGGAGTTAATTTTATCCCTGAAAAAATAATTAATTGCATAACATATAGATTTAGGTGCATTTATTTTTTATTTGCATTTACATTGGGCCGGTTACGGATGGATTTGAATTGATGGTTCAAAAACTTTAAGTTGATAAGTTGGGCTAAGCTCACGAAAAAAGCAAATCGGTCCAAGCCCGTATCCTCGGAGATATTTTACGGATTTATCTTTGTGAGATTTCAATTCAAAAGCAAATATTACGTTTGGAAAAAAATAAATATTGCGTTTCGAAAAGAAATCTTCATGAATATGGATTTGGAAAATTTAAAAACCCTAATCCGTGCCCTATAAATAAGTAAACATAAGTAGGGTTTAAAAAGGCCACACACATTGAACATACGGCCACACGTTGAGAGAATAGATAGAGTGGAGGATCCAATAGAGAATAGAAACCGAAGTTATTTCTGCTCTTTGGGTCCCAATTCCGAGATCGCTCCATCACCGCCTCCGAGATCCACTAGCCATAGTTGTTGCTGCCAGACATCCACGTTGTACCTGCACCGCGACGGCCCCCTCTTGGCCAAGCTCTTCCCTTTCACTACAGCCAATCTCTTTCTGTTTCGCAGGTTCTCGAATAAGCAGCACTGAGTTTTTCTACCGTGCCGTGGAGCCATGACATCGCTGCCGTTGTCAAGCTGAGACCAGTTTGGTGCCTTCCCGCAACAAAATCGTTCTTTATTTTGCAGGTTCGCTGTGAGACTATCTCGGTGAACATCTGAGCATCCCCCTCACCGTCAGCCCATGCTTGTGCGTGCTCACCACCCCCATCGAGAAGTCCACCCAGTGAGTTGCTCCTTCCCTAGCCGAGAATTATTGAAACGGCAGGCTTCACCAAGCAGCCTGTACTGAGAGTCCCACCATCGGTCCATGCGTGACACCATCACTGCGGATTCCTCATCGACAAAGCTGCTGCCGCACTGAGACCAACTTCAGGCGTAAACCGAGGGGATCATCAAGCTATCAAGGGAGTTTTCAATTCTCAATAAAAATTCCACTTTTCTTTCTCTATAGTCACGTACAAGGGACACATATCATACCCATGTGAACACCTAAAAATAAGAGAAGAAGAGTTTTCTGGTTTTCTCATGGCTTCACTTTCCTGACGTGGTTATTATATGTTTAATGCACTGCCACACACAGTCACGACATCCATTGATCGCAGACACCACCTGGCGCAAATCCAGCCCGCTCCATTGATTTTCCCAGATTTGTTGAGCAGTTCGTTGCGACGATTTTAGTCCAATTTAGCGAGCTGCCGCAACCACCGCGAAGTAGTCCCTCCTCAGCCGGATATCACCGTGAATCATCCATCATCGCACCGCACCGCGCCTTCACCCAACGCCGGCAGAAGAACCGACGACCCGACACCCCTGCTCCATCCCGGGCTCCCCTGTTTTGTCGCCGATTCATCACCGCCGCACTGCCGCGTCCTGCAGCGACCTCAGCCCGACGGCCAGCAACCCCGACGACAGCAGATCCCGGGCCTTCCTCGCCAGCAACACCCCAAATTGCTGAGCCAAACCCCGCGAATTACTATTCTCTGTTTTTGCAGGTTTACCGGTGTCTTTGTCTATGTCTAGCAACAAAACCGTGGCGTTTCACGTGTTCCGAAAAGAGGATAAAGTTGCCGCAGGTGGAAAGGGATCACAATTTGGTCAAATAAGTGCAAGCGGTGAATTTGTCTTCTGTTGAGTTTTGTCTCGTACTTACAGCTTGTGAGTTTTATGGTTTCACTTCATGCAAGAAGAAGATTAATTTTAGGCCAGAAGCTCATGAAGAATTTAGACGTGTGGAGATATTTTTTTTAGTGGAAGAATAGAGAACAGACTTCGGGTCTCGTGACCGTGAGTACACCGCTGGCCAACCTTGGTCGCGGGTCGTGAGTAGCGTTTGAGGATCGGAATTCGGAAGCCAATATTCGAATTAGGTAAAAATCTTATCTATTTTGATTTTCAAAAATTCCATTTCTTTATTTGATAAATTCGTTGATGCCCATTATGGAAATTTCTGATATGTTAAGATATGTGAAATCTCGAGTAGCCTTCTAAATTAGGAAATCTTCCTAATTTCGCAACGTGCATATGATTGACGATGATCTGATTTCACACTCGAAATACGACTCGCAATCGCACGGAAAAATTGCCAATCCGATCTCACACTCGAGATATGATTCGCGATTTTATTTTAAAATTGGCCAACCCGATCTCATGCGCGAGATATGGTTCGTCAATTTGGATATCAATCTTGCTCTGATTTGCTGTCATGCCATTTAAGTTAATTTCGTTTTCGTAAAAAAAAAAAATCCAAAAAGTGTAGGTTTAAGGTTTGCATATTTAGAATAGGAATTTAAAAAAAAGCAAAGAAATCAAAAATCAAATCAATCAATTTGGGTTGTTAGATTTTTAACTCGGATTGCATGTTTAATTATTTGACAATTATTAGTTTCGAAATTAATAAAACAAAAACACAAAAAAGGTCATCATGCATATGTCATGTAGAATTAGGACATTCTTTACACGTCATTGCATATTAGAATAAATTGCATGCTTATTTAGAATAAAAACCATGTGCACGTCATATAGAATTATGTTCATACAATGCACGCCATTTAGTGATTTTTGTTAGGTCCATTTAATTAGAAATTGTCGGTCATTAGATTAATTTAGATTGCATATTTAAATGTTGCATTTCTTTAATTTTGAATCTCATAGAAAATACAAAAAAATTATTTAGAATAAATCATCTCATGCTTAGGATAGACTACATGCTTAGTTATGTCATATTGTTTAGGTTATATAGCTAAGTCATATTGCCATGTCATATCATCTTAGATTAGTAGCATGCATTGCATGATTATCATTAAATAAGTGAAAACAAAAAGAGAAATTGCGTGTTAATTAGAAATCATATTTAGGATTGTTGATGTGAATTCTAAACTAATAACGTAGATGCTTTCGTTGCTACGAGGTAAGTCCTGCAATTTATTCATTGCTTTCTTGGATGTTAAATTGGTGGTTTGCGCACTCGCATGATTGCCTCACATGTTAGGGAAATAATTTTAAAATCAATTCAAGCTGCCTGCTAAACATTTTTTGAAATAAAAGAGAAAAGGTACCGAAAGGGTGTTAGAGAAATCTAGCGTAACCAAGTCCCCGAACTCATAAATATCTGGTTCGTAGGAGTAAAGTAAATCTCCCGTTACTTTGCTTGGGTTTCTAATCGACCCACCAAAAATAGATTAGTGGCGACTCCTAATTGAAAATCAATTGCATGTTAAAAACTTGAATCTAAGTCGCGAATTGGTATGGGCTTGGGAGAGCCCGCGTTAAGTCTAGGCTTAACAATCCATTAGCCAAACCCTAGGAGGTTCACACCCCGAAAAAATATTGGTCGCGACAACGTCTTATGATACTCTACTTGGTCCATGAATATGTGGGTCCTTTGCGTTTCACAAGGGGTCAAATCAAATTTACATTTTCTACAAAAGTTTAATTCCGCTAAATATGCTACACCGAAATTCTTTATACCCTTCCCTTCTCCATTACATGCCAAGCAAGAGCAGAGGGCCCTAACTTTGAGAAGCATGAATGAGGAGAGCAATGGACGCAAAAGAGAAGGACAACAAACCATGCAAGGGGAAAACAAGAGCAAAATGAAATCCATTCATGCCTAGAGACAACGGAGGTGCAAGGACACGAAAATCTACCATATGGATTTTTAACAATGATATCTTTTGGAACACATTCTATATTCATGGTTACCTTTGCAGATTACAACTCATGGGCCAAATCCATGAAATGGCTAGTATGAACACCTAGAGGGGGTGAATAGGTATGAACAAGAAATTTGCAAAGTTTAGTAGAAATAATTTTCCTTTAGAAAATCACATACAAATTCAGACTTTAGCAATTAGACAAAACTTCAAACAAAATAAATGATTTTAGAAAGTTAATTAGAGCTATGAATCAAAATAAAAGAGTTGAGGGAAGAGAATAAGAACACAAGCTTTAAAGTGGTTCGGCTTAGATCAAGCCCACGTCCACTTTCCTGCAATGATAGCCTACTGGCTGGATTCCACTAAGAAACAAAAGAGATTTTATAGTCTTGCGATCTCGACTTCACAGTGAAGAGTCTCTATTGGTCTTTCACAAAATCTCACTAAGAGTTTCTCTCTTTTATATACAACTTTGAGCTCAGTAAATGAAATAACAAGAAACTATGAAGCTTCAGACTTTGAAGTTTTTATTTCATGCACTATTTCCAACAACTAGAGAGTTCACTTTAAATACACATTCATGCATTCACGATCGTTGACACTTTTCAAATGAATTCTTCTAATCTACCCGTTTGATAGAATCAATCAAGAAGATCTCGAGTCGTTTAAAGATTTGTGATGAAAGCCCGTCAATCTTGTTTGCCCATATAATTAGGATCTTGGTTTCCATAAGTAAAATATTCCAAGTTTACTCGACTTCTAAAAGATTTGATTATTGGAATTGATTCCAATAAGGATAATCAATCATATAGGTGCTAAATCCAACCATAAAGTCATCCATAAACCATACGAATTGAATCCTTAAAGAAATGAAGATAATCTCACGTCTAGATAAGTCTTAATTCTTCAGTCTGGAAACTGTCGATGGGCAGACTTTGAACCTAAAATCTGACGGTCTTTAGAATTTGACGCTAAAGTCTGAAAGTCTTCAGAATATATTTTAGAAATGTTTTGTCAACTTCAAAATAATTAAATAAATTTTCTCCAACAACCCAAATTGACTGGTTCCACATAAAACACGTCAAGGGTTGAAGAATGGATTATTGCCACAAACACACTAGAAAAATTAAACATAGTTTCTATAGGCACAGAAGCCCTAAAACACTCCAAATAATCATACACTCAAAATACCAACAATGCTCTACCTACTGGCCAACCCTCTCTCCTAGCTCAATGAAGGCTCATTGACTGCAAACATCCTCGATGAAGCGAGCCAAAGACAAGTAAGAAGAGCCACCCTCCATCAAAGCCTTCCTACTCTTCTCGCTCACTTCCTTCACCTTCTTCCTCCTCTCCCTAGCCTCCTCGCCCTCCATTAACTTCCTTATACCTCTCTATTTCATTTGCCATCACGACATCGTCACTACCTTTGACCAGATCTCTTCGATAATCCATCTTGATCTCCGCCGCGAGACCGAGCTCCACCACCAAGTGGAATGCGTTGAAATGTTGCTCCGCATATTGGGGCCATGCGGCGACCGGCATGCCAAACCATATGCTTTCTAGGGTGGAGTTCCACCCGCAGTGAGACACAAACCCTCCGATGGCTGGGTGGGCCAAGATTGCGACCTGTGGGGCCCACCCGATCACTCTCCCGACCCCTGCTGTTCTATTAAGAAAACCCTCGGGCAGGACCTCGGCGGTATCTGCGTAGTCTCGGGGGGCTTCCAGCTTGCCCTTCGCCGGAGGCTGTCGTAAGGACCACAGGAAGCGATACCTGCTCCGCTCTAACGCGTAGGCAATCTCTTTTGCCTGGTGCTCGTCGAAGCACCCCCCGCTCCCGAAGCACAGGAACACCACTGACGCATCTGGCTGCTGGTCGAGCCAGTCCAGGATCTCGAAACCCTTTTTGCTCTCATCCGTAATGTTCAGTATGGGGCCCACGGAGTACACCGCAGGTGCTCCAAGGCTGGCCAGGGCTTCCACAGCGTGCGGTTCGAGCTCAGCGAACGTATTTACCAAAATTCCCTTGGTTTCCCTATACCTCAGGGGGAGGTCCAAGAATATCCGGCAGTCTTCTTCCATAAACACTTCAGAGGGCAAGAACTTGGCGGCAGGCAGCGGGTTAGCTAAGGACGGGAAGTCCAGCTCGGCGTCAAAGCCCTTGAGCCTGGTTGGGTCCATGTGTTGCTTGTCTCGGAGAGACTGCAGGTGCAGCATGACTCCGAGGAACGCCGCGCCTGATGGGAAGAAAATGTAGGAAGGGACGCCGAACTCGACAGCCACGTCGATCATTGAGGTGCAAAACATGTCAAGGACAAGCCCAGCGAGCCGTGGCGACCCATGGGCAGAGAGCTCAGCGACAGCTTCTCGGAGGTCGGCTTTGTAGCTCTCCATGAAGTGATAGACGAAGGCGAAGAAAGACGTCCTTGGGGACTGGCTTCGCCTAGGGAGGAGGACGAAGCGGATGCGGGCAGCCACAGAGGCGGTGAGCGACTCGATGTGGGAATCAATCTCCGAGTTGAAGGGGAACTTCATGATGAGGACGGTGATGAAGAGCCGACCGTCACGGTCGACAAGGAGCTTGGCCATCTCCACCATGGACACCAGGTGGCCGGGGCCCGGACATGGGATGAACACGAGCTCGATTTTAGCACTCATAAAGACGATGATGCCTCCAAAAATTCTTCTTTTCCTAACTGAGTTCACTCGGTTGCGGAGATAATAACGAGGTGGAGGCTCTTATGGATCTCAATTTGTGAGTCTTCAGTTAGTGGGAATGAAGGAAGCAGGCAAAAAGATGGGGATAGATCTACAGGACGAGGTGACGTCGTCGTGCAGATTGAGGTCTGCGTCGCTGTCTGGTTCACTTTTTCTTGGTCGAAATCGCCCTCTAGTTTTACTTGCGTTTGTTGGATTCTAAGTTTGGATATTGCTCGGTGTCGGTTTACTCCACGAGAAATTCTAAAACCACCCCGGCTCACGTCAACCGATGCATCCACTTAAATCAATGCGAAAATTGCTAGAAAAATAAATGAAAAATAATAAAGAAAAAAAACTTAAGATTTAGTTAGTTTAATCCAAGTATCAATATCTATTTCATGAAAAGAACGGACAATAAATACTTCACTAATTAATTAAAGAATTATAGAGTTATAATCACTCACATACATAAATGTTTCACGTTTAAATTACTGCTATTCTACGGTGTTTAGACTCGCAGAGAATTACTCCATCTCTCGAAACATTTATGTTTCTACAAAGAAAACGTCACAATTCGAGTGTACAGACCATTTCGCATAAATCGCTGTTCGGAGCTTCGTGGCTCAAGGAAGCTCCCCGCTGTGCGTCAGCTGTGCGGCTGTCGCTAGAGGAGAAATAAAAGCGACAGCTGTCGCTGGAGGAGAAAATAAAAGCAAAACGAAGATAAAATAAGATAAAGGCAGTCAGTATTGGCGGCCCAAGGAAGTTCCCCGCCGTGCGTCAGCTGTCCGGTTGTCGATGGAGGAGAAAATAAAAGCGACAGCTGTCGCTGGAGGAGAAAATAAAAGCAAAACGAAGATAGGATAAGATAAAGGCAGTCAGGATTGGCGGCTCAAGGAAGTTGATAGAATAAGATAAAGGCCCTAAGGATGGGCGGATAGAGTAGAAAAGATAGCCTTTATCCTATTTCTTTTCCACCTGAAGATGTGATCTCTAAGGTTCCGAACAAGGGCTCGCATATTTCGCGTGGACAAATTTATTGCGAATTTAAAAAGGTGGGAAACGTTTGAGGATATCCAGAAGCTCTCGACCCGTAATTATCGCCTAAGGGTCTCTCATCATTGACAAGAGAAAAATATATATGAGACAAGTCATTTTACAAAAGTGCAATTGGACAAATTTATTGTGAATTTAAAAAGGTGGGAAACGTCTGAAGATGTGATCTCTAAGGTTCCGTCCAATTTAGCTAATGAAAAATACTAACATATATTATTTTATTACTTTTTAAAGATATGTGGCACCCACTAGGTGCCAAATCCAAAAAAAAATACAAAAATACAAAAAAAAATTGATTAAAAAATAAAAAACAAAAAATTAAAAAAGAAGAAAAAAACAAACTCACCCACAATTTGGCTAAGCCCTTGTCAATGGTCGCCACCATAATCGTTAAGAAGGGCCAGCAAAGGTTGCCTAGTGACCCTCCCCAAGCAAAGCCATTGGTGGCCCCCAATGAAGGCTTGCTAGCTTAGATTTGGGAGAGCGCGCAACCCTCACCGCAAAACTGAGCGAGGGTCATCAGCCTTTGCTTGTGGCCCACGAGGGTCGCCAAGCTTTTGTAGGTCCAGATGACCACCGTTAGCCCTTTCCAACAACTATGGCAGTGGCAACCATTGAGGGCTTGGCCAAGCCGTGGGTGATTTTTTCCTTTTTTATTTTTATTTTTATCTTTTTATTTTTAATCTAATTTTGTTCGTATTTTTAAAAAAAATTTCTGATGTGGCGCTTACTGGGTGCAATGTCCCTGCCATGTGTCTTAAGAAAGTAACAAAATAAGACATATGAGCATTTTCCATTAGCTAAATTGAACATAATTAACATAATGATTAGATTAAACCAATTTGGTAAGTTTTATGACTTAATTGTGCATTTTATGACAAATTTTAACACTTCCAGTGCACATATCCTAAAAAACATTAACATGGTAGAATTTTGAGGTCGAGTTCTATATTGTTTCTTTCCAGATTTTAGAATAGTCCGGATGGATTGTTGTTCCAAGTATGCTGAAACACACTTGCCAAGTAATCACATAATCAAAATACCAACAGCCTCCTAAGCTAAATGGATGCTCACTAACTCTAGACATCCTTAGTGAATCGACCCGAAGATTAGGTAGGAAGAGCCACCCTCCATCAAAGCCTTATTGCTCTTCTCGCTCACCTCTTTCACCTTCTTCCTCCTCTCCCCGGCCTCCTTGCACTCCATTAACCTTCTTATCCCTTCCTCTATCTCATCTACTGTCATGATGCCATCACTACCTTTGACTAGATTTCTTCAATAATCCATCTTGATATCTGCCGAGAGGCACCATTAGTTGGAACGAGCTGAACTCTATGTTGACTCCTGATATAATGCGTCACTGCTTTGACAAGATCTCTCCGATAATCCATCCCGATCTTTGCCATGAGACCAAGCTCCACCCCCAGTTGGATTGCGTTGATCATGGTAGTTGTGCATAGTTATGATTACATTACAACGTGGAAATTTAAGTTGAGATATGATGATACAAAAAGATGCATGGATAAAGGGCCAAATCCCCAAAAGAGAATATCATGAAGTTTTATCTCTCACGGACAAATTTGAACTCCTTGGACCTGACCAAGTCCTTAAAAGGCTTAAGAGAGAAATGACAAGGGGAAGAACCCTCAAGGGTGAGACCGCCGCACACTCCCGTATTCCCTCCTCTTTGAGAAGAAAAATATATGGAGAGCAATTGGGTAGCTGGTGGGAATGTGCGTAACAGGACAATGAAATAAGGAAGGCAATCCTGTTAACCACTTGGATTATCAAGCAAGCAAGGCCGCCTCGACATGGGAGGTCAAACTCTCTGCAACTTGGGAAATGAAGTTTTATCTTTGATGGACAAAATTAACCCCCACTTTTCAAATGTTCCAAAGCAAATAGTACAAACTCTCACTCAATGAACAAAAATAGTCGGCGTGATCTTTTCCATCTAAGCAATTCTTAGGTGACATTTGTTGACACCTAAATTTTGACATTTATTTATTGCATTAAAAAATTAGGGATTAATTTTTAACCGCTAAAAAAAATTAAATTAAATTGCATAACATATAGTTTTAGGGGCATTTTTTATTATTGTATTTGCATTGGACCAGGTTGGATTTTAATCGATAGTTCTGAGCTTTAATTTAACGAGTTAGAAGTCCATGATGAGAGAATTTGACCAAGCTCATTATTCTTTAAATGGGTTAGTCTTAATGCCAAGATGGAAAATCGCTAATTAAGCGTGATCTTAGGAAATATTGAGGCAAACTAGGATAGTGATATCACGAAATCTTTTGGTCACCTAGCAAGCAATCGGTATGATTCTCAAGGTACTTGTGTTAATCGTAAAAAAAGAAAGAAAGAAGGAAATAGGAAATTGGTGGAATATTTTAATAAGAGCACCTGCGGTGGCCGATTCTCGTGTTTGCAAGAAAGAAGGGAAATAAATATATTTGCATGGTTGAAGGTACAAGTTCTGAAAGGAAAAAATAAAAAGAATATATTTCAGTGCATCTATAATTAGAAAGCAGATCATCTTCTCTTCTTGGGAACCTCACGTGGTCTTGCATTTAAAAGAAAGAACTTTCACACAAGAACGGGGGGCCACACAATTCAATACAAAGCCACGCACAATAGAATACATGGCCATTGATAAAGTCACACGAGAGAGCATAGGGAGGAATCATAAAGGGCTTTAATCGAGACAAACCTGCGGTGTGGTGAGAGGGATGGTGCCGGGGGGAACGTGAAGAAGCACGCCCACAGCTCCCAAATCATAGCTCGCCACCTGCAGCAATTTCTCAGCCCAGCAAAGAACCCAGCAATCCGGCGCATTCCAATCCAGCACCGGCGTCATCTCCAATCTGATGTAACTGCAGTTTAGCCACCGATTATTGTGCATGATTTCAACCATCACCGAGAAACCGACTTATCCAAGTTGAGGGTTGAAGGCTGCAAGCCCAAGAGTCAAAGGAAGCCATAGTCATGAGTTCATTAGAAAATTCCAAGAGATATGTCGCGACCAAATTTTCGGGTGTGAACCACCTAGAGTTTAGCTAATGGATTGTTAAGCCTAGACTTAACTCAGGCTCTCCCAAGCCCATACCAATTCACAACTTAGGTTCAAATTCTTAACATGTAATTGATTTTCAATTAGGAATCGCCACTAATCAATTTTTGGTGTATCGATTAGAAACCCAAGTAAAGTAACGGGAGATTTACTTTACTCCTACGAACCAGAGATTTATGAGTTCGGGGATTTGGTTACGCTAGATTTCTCTAACACCCTTTCGGTACCTTTCTCTTTTATTTAAAAAAAAAAAAATTGTTTGACAGGCAGTTTGAATTGATTTTAAATATATTTCCCTAACATGTGAGGCAATCATGCGGGTGCACAAACTACCAATTAACACCCAAATAAAGCAGTGAATAAATTGCAGGACTTACCTCATAGCAGCGAAAGCATCTACAGTGTTAGATCAAAATTCACATCAACCGTCCTAAATATGATTTATAATTAACACGCAACTTCTTTTTTTGTTTTCATTTATTTAATGAGAGTCATGCAATGCAACCTATTAATCTAAGATGATATCGCATGGCAATATGTGAGAGTGCTAGTATGAACACCTAGAGGGGGGTGAATAGGTGTATAAAATAAACCTTGGCAAATATATGCGGAATAAAATAAACTTCGAGTAAAATAAAGGAGTTAAGGAAGAGAATAATAATACAAGATTTATAGTGGTTCGGCTTAATCCAAGCCTACGTCCACTCTCCCACGCTAACAGCCTTCTTGGCTGGATTCCACTATGCAATTAACAAGAGATTACAACTTTGAGTGCAAACACTTAGTAGTAAATCACACTATCTCACTAAATCACTCTTTTGGTATTTCTCTCACTATCACAAATGTTTAAGCTCTCCAAAGACAAGTGTATAATCGAAGGCCACTCAGACTTTGGAATTATAAATTCTACGCTCTATCTCTTACTTGCTCATCGATCCATGATCTCCTTAAATACTCATCCACTTCCAAACTACCCGTTGAACAGTATCCCGGAGAATCGTCTTCCAATATACCCATTGGACAGCTCTGTATCTAAAAGATTTGGTAGCCGTTGAGTGACAAAGGTAGAATCCCAAATTGATTCCGATCGCCCATACAAACGGAATCTTGGTTTCCATAAGTAAAGCTTCTTCGTATAGAAAGTTCTTGTCTTCAAGATCCAATCGTCAATCAATTAGATTGAATCAATCAAATCAATCTTGATGTGGAATCCAAACCAGATCACTAGCCATTATATGATTGGGCTTGAGTTACATTCTGTCGAATCTGGATGTAAAGTCTGAGAGCAATAGACTTTACAATCTGAGTCTGAGTGCAATAGACTTTATAATCTAGGTCTGAACATATCTACTTCTGAACAGATTTAGCTTTAAGGTCTGTACCCAGTTCAGCTTCAGAATATAGTCTATCTTCTGGTTCAGCTTCAGCATAGAGTCTGTCTTTTGGTTCAGCATTCACATTTAGTCTAGAATTAGTCAGAATTGACAGACTTCTGATGTAGAACAGACTTTGACACTAAAGTCTGGCAGTCTTCAGACTTTGACACAGAAGTCTGGAAATCTTCATAATATACTTTGGACATATGTTACGTTCAGTCTTCTGGTCGTCTTCAGACTTTGACAATATCATTTACATGTTCTATTATCTGCATGGTCTATTACTTAACCATTAAACATGTTAGTAGCCTTTAATTTATTTTGTCATCTTCAAAACATCATAAGAGATTTCCCTAACAATATGACCTAAGTAATATGACATGAGTAAAATAATTTCTAAAGAAATGCAATAATTGAATATACAATCTAAATTAGCTAATGACTTCATTCTAATGAATGGCAATTTCTAATTAAATGAACCTAACAAAAATCACTAAATGACGAGCATTGTATGAACCTAATTCTATATGACGTGCACATGATTTTTATTTTCCTAATAAGCATGCAATCTATCATAATATGCAATGACGTGCAAAGAATGCCCTAATTCTATTTTTTTTTATAAAATTCGAAATTAAAATTGCCAAATAATTAAACTTGTAATTCAAATTTAAAAGTAACGTCCTAAATGAATGCATTTTTTTGGATTTTTATTTTTAAAAATTGAAATAAAATCGCTATTCTAAATATGCAAGATAACCCTAAAACAAGAAATATTCTAAAACGAACCTCATCCTAACTAAAATATTTTTTTAGATTTTTTCTTTTTACGAAAATAAGATTGATTCAACCAACACTACGATAGACCATACCAGGTAAGATTGATAACCATAAATTAATGAACTATATCTCGCGCATGAGATCGGGTTAGTCAATTTTTAAATAAATCGCGAAGCGAATCTCGGGTGGGAGATCGGATTAGCGATTTTCCAAGCGATTGCGAGTCGAACTGTCAATCCCTAATTTCAAAGGCAATTTCATGTCAGAATCCCAATCATACATTAATGAATAATTCCACTAAACAAAAACTATAAAAGACATAAAAATAATAATAATAAAATAAAATAAAAACTACCTAATGTATTTTTCTTTTTGTTTTTTTTTTCCTTCCAAGCCTTTTGCTCGTGGCGGATCACCAAGGACGACAGGCCACCAACTGTGGCGGGTCACCGGTATTTAGAGCTCCGGCGAGGACCGGCGGCGAGTGGATCGGTGGCAAGCGGTCCGACGCGACAAAGGAAACCCGACAGCAAGGGGTTCAATGAGGGGCAGAGCTCCTGGCAACAAGGTTCTTGGTAACGCGGCGAGGGGCTCGGTGATCGGCTCAAGCAAGCTACTGCGGTGGTGTGCTCGCGGTAATGCAAGACCAGCAGTGTTGGCGTCGGGTCGCAGCAAGCGAAGTGGGCTGTAACTCTGATGTGGCAGATCAGGCGGTGGCGTCGGTAGAGGGGGCTTGGGATCTGTAGTATTGCAGGCAGAGACAAAAGGCAGGGGCATTTTGGCCCGATGGTGATGCAATAGAGGGTGGAGCGGCCTGGGCATTGCGGAGGTGTGCTCGGAGTGACGGTGGCTGACAAAGGGAGACACTGGCGCTTGGAGGCACAACGGCATCGCAGGGGGAAAAGCGGCCGAAGGCGTCGAGCGTGAGTGCTGGTACAGGTGTGGTGGACTTCGGCTCGGTTGCAAATCTGAGCGTAGCTTCAGCAGGCGTCATCGAGGGAAACTCAAGTGGCTGTGGAGCAGCGATGCGGTGTCCAGCGGGGTGGCAGAGTAGCGGCGTGAGCTCCTGTGGATCGGGTAGAGGTGTAAAGCAGCACTCACGAAAGGGTGAGCGAAGGCGTCAACAAGTAGACCGAGTAGTGGTGGAGCAGGAGGAGCGGCGATGGCTAGTGTTGGCAGAGGCGCAGTGCTGCGGCGGCTTCCGGCAGGTGAAGGGTGGAGCGTGGGCAAGTGTGATGGAGGAATCTGCTAGGGAACCGTTCTTCTTCTTCTTTTTTAATTATTTTCTCTCTCTTCCCGTCACTCTCACGTCCTCTCCCTCTACTCTCTTGACTTTTCTCCAAGCTTTTTCTTCTCTTTCTCTCAAAGAACCGAAGGAAACCCCTTCTTCGAAAACCAAAAACCCCCTTTTATGCGGCCGCGTATTTCTATTGTGTGGCCCCCCTTGAACCCTATATGTTTTAATCTATTTATAGGTCGCGAATTAGGGTTTTTAATCTTTCCAAATCGGTATCCACAAAGATTCGTTTTGCCGAACGCAATATTCGTTTTGCCGAACGTAATATTCGTTTTTCCACTTGCTCTATCCGAAAAATTCATCATATCTTGGAAAATTTCAAATTCTTATTTTCACAAGATAATTTCCGATAATAAAAAAAAAGAAAAAAAAAGGGCTTGGGCCAATTTGCTCACTTTGTGGACTTAGTTCGACCTATCAATTTAAAACTCAAAACCACTAATTCAAACCCATATGCCACCGATCCAATAAATGCAAAAAATGCAAATGCACCTAAATCTATATGTTATGCAATTAATTAATTAACTAATATTTTTTTAGGGGTTAAAATTAATCCCTAATTTTTAATGCGATAAATGAATAAACGGGTTGCCAAAATTTAGGTGTTAACAGCTGCTCCTCTTTGAAAGTGAGCTCGAAGAGGTTGCCTTCAAAGACAATTGAAACCTAAATTTTGATTATGTATTTGCATTGAATGAATTTTTTTTGTTGGAAAGTGAATGCAATTTATATAATGCATGGAAACACTAATGCAAATGGTAAATGAACTTACCTGAAATAACTTACCTTCAAGGAGGGTAGAGTAAAAACGGGATAGTGGGTGTTACATGTCCAAGACCCATACCATTCTACGGTCGCCTAGAATAGTAACATGGCTTTACAAAGAGACTGCTTTCCTAGGACCTGTACCCTTCTACGGTCACCCAGTAAGGTAGTGTTTCGTTTTGTCTATGACCCGTATCTTTCTATGGTCGACTTGACAAAGAAATTGATTTTCTAGGACTCGTACCATTCTATGATCACCTGAATTGGGAAATAAATGTTGTCTAGGACCCGTACCATTCTACGATCGTCTAAATAGGGATTCGCCTTCCAGGACCCGTACCATTCTACAGTTGTCTGAATCAAATTGAATCCGGAGAAAAATCTTTGGGAGACAACTCAACTGAGTGTCGATGTAAAGGACTCTAGGCTACAAAAGCACACCAGGTCAATAAAAGAAATCCAAGCTACGGAAGCACGCCGGTTCGATAAAAGGGAACCTAGGCTAGAAAGCACGCCAGGTCAATATAAATGAACATCGGGCTACAAAAGCACGCCGGGTCGATAAAGAGGCACTTTGAGCTACAAAAGCATGCCAAGTCAGGAACTAGACACCGGGCTACGAGAGCATGCTAGGTCGATGAAAAGAGACATCGGGCTATGGAAGCACGTCGAGTCAATGAAAAAGGATACTGGGCTACAAAAGCAAGCCAGATCAAGAACTAGACATCGGGTCGATGAAAGGGACTTTTGGCTGTGAAAGCACGCCGGGTCAATATAAAGGACACCGGGCTACGAAAGCAATGCAGGTCATGAAAAGGAACACCAAGCTACAGAACCACGCCGGGTTGATGAAAATGACTC
Organism: Eucalyptus cladocalyx; assembly: GCA_017140615.1. Lineage (NCBI taxonomy): Eukaryota > Viridiplantae > Streptophyta > Magnoliopsida > Myrtales > Myrtaceae > Eucalyptus > Eucalyptus cladocalyx. Next base: position 7,087,400 of record CM029516.1, on the reverse strand, counting down.
TGGGCTATAAAAGCACGCCATGTCAATTATAAGGAACATCAGGCTACAAAAGCAAACCGAGTTGATGAAAAGGACTCTAGGCTACGAAAGCATGCCAGGTCATGAAAAAGGAACACCGGGCTACGGAACCACACCGGGTCGATGAAAAGGACTCTAGGCTACGAAAGCACGCCGGGTCAATTATAAGGGACATCAGGCTACAAAAGCACACCGAGTTGATGAAAATGACTCTGGGCTATGAAAGCACGCCAGGTCAATATAAAAGATAGTTTGATCAGGTCAAGTGTCAATGCACTTGAGAGAGAATACCTGCACAATAACAAGTATTTAGAGTATGGGTAGAGATATACTTACCTGGTGATATCTCTGATTCTTGGGGATATGTCTTCTCGAATTTAGATATGTTGTGGAGGTCTTTCACCTCCTGGTAGAAAGAAATTTCTTAAACATCATGGATGCACCTTGAATGTTCATGAATGTTTCTCATCTCCTAACATCATGAGGCATTCTGAAAGGAACTTGAATGTTATGAGCTCTTGAGTTTTTGAGAAAACATTACCTGTCAGACATGATTTAGAGCAAAAATGCATTTACCAAAGAAATAAGCAATTAAGGCTATTATGGAATGCATACTTCAAAATCTACTAAAGTTTTTATTAATTCAATCGGGATTCATGCATAATGACCTTTGCATCACCCAAATTTCCATTGGAGAGAATCATTATTCAAGACAATTTTCATGACATGGATTTTCTAAGAATACTAAATGAGGGACTTTCAGTTAGAAAAGACTTTCACTCTGTTAAGGAAATCCCTTATGATGTTTTGAAGATGACAAAATAAATCAAAGGCTACTAACATGTTTAATGGTTAAGTAATAGACCATGCAGATAATAGAACATGTAAAGGATATTGTCAAAGTCTGAAGATGGCCAGAAGACTGAACGTAACATATGTCCAACGTATATTATGAAGATTTCCAGACTTCTGTGTCAAAGTCTGAAGACTGCCGGACTTTAGTGTCAAAGTTTGTTCTACATCAGAAGTCTGTCAACTCTGACTAATTCTAGATTGAACGTGAATGCTTTGAACCGTAAGACGAGACTCTATCTTTGAAGCTGAACCGAAGATAGACTATATTCTCGCCTGAACCTGGGTACAGACCTTAAAGCTAAATCTATTTAGAAGCAGATATGTTTAGACCCAGATTGTAAAGTCTATTGCACTCAGACTCAGATTGTAAAGTCTATTACTCTCAGACTTTACATCCAGATTCGACAGAACGTAACTCTAGCCCAATCATACAACGGCTAGTGATCTGGTTTGGATTCCACATCAAGATTGATTTGATTGATTCAATCTAATTAATTAACGATTGGATCTTGAAGATAAGAACTTTCTATACGAAGAAGTTTTACTTATGGAAACCAAGATTTCGTTTGTATGGGCGATCGGAATCAATTTGGGATTCTACCTTTGTCACTTAACGGCTACCAAATCTTCTAAATACAGAGCTATCCAATGGGTATATTGGAAGACGATTCTCCGGGATACTGTCTAACGGGTAGTTTGGAAGTGGAGGAGTATTTAAGAAGATTATGGACCGATGAGCAAGTAAGAGACGGAGCGTAGAATTTATAATTCCAAAGTCCGAGCGATCTTTGTTCATACACTTGTCTTTGGAGAGCTTAAACGTTTGTGATCGTGAGAGAAATACCAAAAGAGTGACTTAGTGAGATAGTGTGATCTACTACTAAGTGTTTGCACTCAAAGTTGTAATCTCTTGTTGATTGCATAGTGGAATCCAGCCAAGAAGGTTGTTAGCGTGGGAGAGTGGACGTAGGCTTGGATTAAGCCGAACCACTATAAATCTTGTGTTCTTATTCTCTTCCTTAATTCCTTTATTTTATTCCGCATATATTTGCGAAGGTTTATTTTATACACCTATTCACCCCCCTCTAGGTGTTCATACTAGCACTCTCAATCAGTATCAGAGCCAAGTGCTCGGTTTATAAAAGCATTTTTACTTTTGAGCTAAAGATCTTTTATGGCTAGTATCTTGGCACCAGGACTTATGGAAGGGCAAAGCAACACAAGGCCACCATATTTTGATGGAAATGAATACAACGTGTGGAAGAACATAATGAAAGCATTCCTAAGATCCAGAGATCTCTTGCAATGGGATATTGTGGAAAGAGGAATCAACCCCATCGCCGCGTCCACATCAAATAAGAATGGCAAAGACAAAGAAACCAAACCCCCCGCTCCTATGTCTCGGATGGAGATGTCCAAAAGAGAAGCGCTTGATGCAAAAATCATTTATTCTTTATATTGCGCTTTGTCTCTTGCTGAATATAACAGAATCTCTTCATGTGAAACAACAAAAGAAGTTTGGGATAGACTTCATGTTACATATGAAGGGACTGATCGTGTAAAAGAGACAAAACTAAACTTCCTTCTCGGCAAATATGAATCCTTCAAGATGAAGCAAGGAGAGTCGATTAGAGATATGTTCAATCGTTTTACAGAAATATAAACGGTTTGACATATCAAGGTCATCCAATTTATTCCCCAATGAAGGTCAACAAACTCTTGCGAGGTCTCTCAAAAGATTGGAACCATGTCAAGACCTCAATCCGGGAGACTCAAAGGATTATGCCACTCACCGTTGATGAATTGATCGGCACTCTTCAATCCTATGAAGTGGAACAAATCAACGATGAAGATCCCAAAGGTAAGAAGTCCATTGCTTTAATATCTAATGTTTTTTTTGATGAAACAGACTCAGAAAATGACATGGATGATGAAGAACTTGCCTTTATGGTCAAGAAATTCAAAAAGCTGAGTAGAAAATGAAGGAAATTCAATGGAGGAAAATACAAGCAGAATGGCCAGAAAAGAACAATAAAAGAAGATGATGAGCAAGGAAATCTATGCTTGATGGCACATTTAGAATTTAAGTTTGATTCAGACACAGACTCAGAATCAAAGTCTGACTCAGATACAGACTCAGAATCAAAGTCTGACTCGGACACAGACTCAGAATCCAATGAGGAAATCGAGGAAAGCAATTCAAAAATTCCTCTCAAAGTTTCAAAGTATATAAATGAGCTTTGTTCAAATCTCAAATCTTCTCTTAAAAGGATTTTTGAACTTAAAAAGGAGAATTCTCGACTTAGGCAACAAGATCTTTCTCAAAAAGAAAATTTTGAAATTTTGCAAAAAGATTTTCTACAAACAAAAGAAAATCGAGATTTGCTTGTTAAAGAAAATGATTCTTTGAAGAAAGAATTTTCAAATATTTTGACAAGATTTTCAAATGGATCAAAAACATTAGAGCATATTCTTTCTAAACAAGTTCCTTACTATAATAAGTCAGGACTTGGTTTCATTAAGGAAAATAATTCTTTAATTGATTTTCCTAAAGTAAAAGAAAGACTTAAACAAAAACCTTCAAAGGCATTTTACAAAAATCACTTTCAAAAAGTGTTTGTAAAACCTGTTGGTCTAAATGCCTTTAAGTGTTCAAATTGTGGAGATTTGGAACATTTTGAGAAAGATTGTTCTAAAGTCTGGAGACCTATTAAGAAAAATTGGATAAAAGCAGCATATTCTGCTAACTCTCATGGACCCAAGAAAAAATGGGTACCAAAGAAAAGATAAGTTACTTTTGCAGGATATAAAGAAGAAAGAAGAAAGATGATTTGGTAAGGAATTTTTTATTCTCAATGTGATTTGGCCAATAACTCTCATATTCGATATATCCTTGGTTGATTGAGATTTTATAATGATCATATTTTGTTTTATGGAAGAAAGAATCGTATGATTTGTGAGTTGAGATTTGATGTAGTACATGTGAATATTTGAGATAATTCAGATTATTTTGTCTAATTTTATACTTCAGATTTAATCATATTTTGCAAAGTAAAAATCTGTTTTACGTGATGATGCAAGATATTCTTAGATATTCAAAGATTTTATTCTCTATGTTTTTATCGTACTATGACTAAGTGAGAATTTATTTTTCAAAATATCATTGTGCATAATATTCTTTCTTTAAATACTTTGTTACGATGAATTAAGAAAGAATATTTGATTATGGAGATTTTCTATTTTACTCTAACGTCAAGGAAGGATCCAAATTGATGGATACCAAAAAGGGAAATAAGTTGATTACAGGAAATTCTTTAAGGGAAGGATGATTGCGAATCTATGCAAATTTTGGTGCAATCAGAAAAATATCTCTTGCGACAATTGGTAATGATTTTTTTTAATCAATGGTATATTTGAAACATATACCTTGGGTAAGAGAAATTTTTTTATCCTGCCTTGCAAATTTCTACATGCATTTATCATGATTTTGGATGATTGTTTATTATATTGCGAATATCTTTTGTCATAAATATAAAGTTTGCAATTTTGGCACGTGACAGAAATATCTATTTTCCTTTTACAAAATGCATATCTGAAATTTATGCTCAAGGAAATCTCTTTGATCTTGAAAGATATTACTGCATATTCATGGATATTCTTGCTATATTCTTAGAAGATATATTATATCTAGCAAGTTTGATTCGCAAATCAAAGGAAGATATTACGTGACATTTTTTGCAAAGATTATTATCTGTTATATAAGAATTTGCAGGTCACAAAAGAATCTTCCATATGGATTTTGGAAAACTCAATCAGAAAATTATGGAGATTCTATACTATCTTTTGAGGTTCAAAAATTCCCTTCCTTGTGTAAAGTTTTTGCAAATTATTGAGGAAATCCATTATGCATCGAACAAAAGGTTGAGTAGTTCTGAATTTTAATTTTATATATGCTATTCAATTTATTTGAAGAAATGGCATTATATATTACGTGGATATTATTTGTGGAAAAAGTTTGTTAAGTTGATGCAGGTTGAATTCGAGAAGAGCTTGATTGAAGAAAATAAATTTTTGCCTCGAATTTCAAAATGCAAGTGATCGTTGCGGATGTTGTCGCTACGAAGGAAATAATGGAAAAATATTATGCTCAACGTGCACAAATAACAATTGTTTCTATCCGCAAATATTGTCATGATCACAGGGGGAGAAAGCAAATCCAAAAGAAAAGGAAAAGAATCGTGATCATCTCAAAAAGGCAACAAATTGAGGGGGAGCTTTGATCAATTTTTGGAAAAATCTTTTTGAATTGATCATGATCTTATTATAGATAGAAGGAAAGGTAAATGTGTCAGAATTTGTTCGAAAAAAATCCAGTTAGTGCATCTTTTATTACCTTTTGTCATTAACAAATCTCTTACTGATATTATCATTTTATTATGACAAAAAGGGTACATGAATTTCATGATGCATCTGTGATTTTTATTGGATATTTGCTGATATATATGATCGAAGTGAGCTATATTGCATATCTTTAATATTCGACTTGTTTTATAAAAGCTGATCTTTTTGGAAATTATATATCATTTTATATTCTCTACGTGAATCTATTGTTATCGCTTTTTGATTATGACAAAAAGGGGGAGAATATATGAATATGCATATGTGTTGATTGGTTGATATTATCTATGGCATAATTTTGAGCTGCGATTATTTTTCTATATATTGTTATGCTCAATCTATTTACAAATCTGCATATTCAGAGATTATTTTGTAATCATCAAAAAGGGGGAGATTATTAGAGAAATCCCTTATGATGTTTTGAAGATGACAAAATAAATCAAAGGCTATTAACATGTTTAATGGTTAAGTAATAGACCATGCAGATAATAGAACATGTAAAGGATATTGTCAAAATCTGAAGACGGCCAGAAGACTGAACGTAACATATGTCCAAAGTATATTATGAAGATTTCCAGACTTCTGTGTCAAAATCTGAAGATTGCCGAACTTTAGTGTCAAAGTCTGTTCTACATCAGAAGTCTATCAACTCTAACTAATTCCAGACTGAATGTGAATGCTGAACCAGAAGACAGACTCTATGCTGAAGCTGAACCAGAAGATAGACTTTATTCTGAAGCTGAACTGGGTACAGACCTTAAAGCTAAATCTATTCAGAAGCAAATATGTTTAGACCCAGATTGTAAAGTCTATTGCACTCAAACTCAGATTGTAAAGTCTATTGCTCTCAGACTTTACATCCAGATTCGACAGAATGTAACTCAAGCCCAATCATACAACGGCTAGTGATCTGGTTTGGATTCCACATCAAGATTGATTTGATTGATTCAATCTAATTGATTAACGATTGGATCTTGAAGACAAGAACTTTCTATACGAAGAAGCTTTACTTGTGGAAACCAAGATTTCGTTTGTATGGGCGATCAGAATCAATTTGGGATTCTACCTTTGTCACTCAACGGCTACCAAATCTTCTAAATACAGAGCTGTCCAATGGGTATATTGGAAGACGATTCTCCGGGATACTGTCTAACGGGCAGTTTGGAAGTGGAGGAGTATTTAAGGAGATTATGGACCGATGAGCAAGTAAGAGACGGAGCGTAGAATTTATAATTCCAAAGTCTGAGCGATCTTTGTTCATACACTTGTCTTTGGAGAGCTTAAACGTTTGTGATCGTGAGAGAAATACCAAAAGAGTGACTTAGTGAGATAGTGTGATATACTACTAAGTGGTTGCACTCAAAGTTGTAATCTCTTGTTGATTGCATAGTGGAATCCAACCAAGAAGGCTGTTAGCATGGGAGAGTGGACGTAGGCTTGGATTAAGCCGAACCACTATAAATCTTGTGTTCTTATTTTCTTCCTTAATTCCTTTATTTTATTCCGCATATATTTGCGAAGGTTTATTTTATACACCTATTCACCCCCTCTAGGTGTTCATACTAGCACTCTCACACTCCCTCTCATTTAAAATGGCTATTTTATGAGAATCACTCAATCTCACTATCATCATACCAACAAGGGTCCGAGTATTCTCGCAAGCAGTACGACCCCACCAATCTAAGAGATCTTTAATAAGGATCGTAATGCGGGCTTGGTCAATGGCTTAACAAAGGGACTCTTTGAGTCAAGGCAATTGAAAGAATAATTCTGTAATCATCTCCGGGTTTATAAGTCAAGAACCCTGTAAAATGAGAAAGAAATAGTCTTGCTCGCACTTCTTCGAGCGATACTTACGACATGTGAATCCATACGTTAATTCAAGTGCCATAATTAGAAGAGACATTGTAAGGGACGTAACGTAGGCTGGGTTCATGGGTTGAGAAACAAAATGATCATTAGGCTAAAAAATGTGTATAAGGGTGAGAGTTGATGATCTTGGCATTGTCACCGGTCTTTTCCTTCACCAGAGATTGTCATTATAAATGCACCATTGATTTTGACTCTTTGAATACTACCCCATTGGGATACAATATTTGCAACTGATAGTCATCTATCTTGACTCTTTTTTTTCATTTTTCATTTTCATTTATGGGCATTAGCCTTACTTTTACCAAACACACTGCTTTTTCACGCCCCTAGTTCTCATTCGTTTTTTTTTTCAATTCTTTTTTATGGGCATTGGCCTTACTTTTACCAGGCACACTGCTTTTTCATGCCCCTTAGTTCTATTTTGAATTCAATTCTTGCACACAATGCATACATCCAGTAATTACACTTTGAACGACACTCAAACTTTTCAAGAGTCTCAATCTGCCTTTTGCCTTGCCCCAGTGTAGGGGATGATCACCAACTAGGTTTAAAGAAATGAAATTGCAGTCTCAAGTGGGCTATGCAAAGGATATAAGTATGTAGGATAGAGAAAAAATGCTCTTCATCATCCTAAAACACTTAAATTACCACATGAATTCAATGTAATAGCACGAGTAGAAGATTGATGCAAGTGAGAGCAAGAAAATTTAAATCCATTTACATCACCTTATGGTGCTGTCTTACCCTCCAGTTTGCCCCGATGTGGGGTGGTTCTTGACAGGGGTAATTTGAAAAGAATCTTCACAAGTGTATAAGGCTCAAAGTGATTAAGCAATGGATCACCTATTGTGTTTGGGATAGAAAATTGAATTGCCCCTCATCATTTCAGTCATCGTACCTTTTGCGAGAGAACTCTTTACCTTGCATATATGAAACTTCCTACACTCATCTCACAAGTATATAAGTATGGGACTATGTATAGGATAAGGCTTGCCTTTCATCATCCTGACACGTCTCATTCAACATTCTTAAGCATTGATGTCACTCCATTAAATTGTCTATCTTGACAAATCTCCATTTGAAATTGGTGAGTTTAATAGGCAAAATCATTATCAAAATTCTCTTTTGAGAAGAGTCCAACAATTTAAGCATGAGAACCTTTTGTGACTTCAAAACAAACAATTTATGACACTCAAAAATGTTTTCATAAGCACGATTTTGGTCATTCATTCAAAGAATTGTCCTACAAAGGCACCATCTCAATAGCAGGTGTTCTTGGATTGCCCCTTTCGAAAGGGAGCACACACATTAATTGATCAATTGAGACTGAAAATACAATATTCAATTTGGATAGAAGCTCCATTCTCGCTTTTGCCCCTGATGTGCTTTTTTAGATTCTTTCTCATCAGGCCAATAAGGTAATGCTCTGAAACATAAAGTAAATGGGTCAGAAAATTAAACAGGGCTAACCTAATGCATGTTCTTGAAAAATGATTTTTTTTTTTTTTTTTGGAATTTTTTGGATGAGAAAGCATGAAGAAGCCCGGTCCTCAGAATTCTCCTTGGATGATAAATTGTATATCGTCACCAAGCTAGTTTGGTGTACCCCATCATGTCCTCAAAATTGGAAATAAAATTGTCCTTTCATTGAACAGAGTCAAATGAATTACATTATTGGAATGGAAAATGCAAACAAGCAAATCCTAGAAACGAAAGCAATAATTGAAGTTTTAGAAAGCATGAAATCCTAAAAACTTGAAATCATAGAAAGCATACAAAAAGGACTTCTTCGTAGAGGAGTGTGAATGTAAGAACTTCTTCACTTAGTGATTGCGTTGGTGCCTCTGTCATGGCTGGGCAGAGGATTTTTTTGATTACTACTAAAAGAGAACACCTTTGTGTCCAAGAGGTCTTGGACCCTATGCTTCAAAACATAGCAATCATTAGTGGAGTGACTAACCTCTCCCATGTGATAGTCACACTTTTCGGAGGGATTATATGCAGGATAATGCTTAGGATTTGGTCGCTTCGGCTCATTAAGAGTAATCCCTTCTTTTGGAGGACAGGCAAAATTTTGGATAGGGGTCTAGGTCGAGGTGTGAACTGTCTTCTAACATTACGTTGTCGACCCGAGAATTAATACCCTCTACTTTCTTGCTCAATAGAAGTCGTAATTACTGGAGTGCGATTGGATGTATCACGATTCGGTTGAGAATATGCCACATTAATCTCAGCTTCAAGGTCCTTCTCCTTCTCGGTAGAAAACCTCTTGTTAGATGGTTCAGTAAACCATCATTCTCTAATCCCCATCTCAATTTGTTCTCTCACGGGAACAAGTTGGTTGAAGTTGTCAACGTATGTGCTAGCCATCCGGTTGTGGAACTCAGACGGGAGAGTCTTGATGAACAACTTCATCAATTCTTATCAGTCAGCTTAGGAGTGATTTGAGTTGCCATATTTCGTTATCTCACAGCATACTCCTTAAATGATTCGCTCATCTTCTTCTTCATTCTCTCAAGATCTTCTCTAGAGTGTGCGATGTCCATATTGAACTTATATTGCTTAAGAAATGTGTCAGCCACTTCATTCCAGGTGTCAAGAAGATTGACATTCTTCATCACATACCAGTTCAATGCGGGTCCGGTCAAACTCGCATGGAATGATTGGATCATGAGGGGGTCATTCTTAACATGTTGGGCCATGCGTACATGGTACATCTACAAATGAGCCTTTGGGCATGAAATACCATCGTATTTCTCAAAGTCTGGCATTTTAAACTTTTTTGGCATCTTGACCTTCTCATACACAGATAGATCGAACATGAGTGAATTTTGTGACTCCTGCAGTTGTTTAAGTTTTTCTTCTAGTTTTGCAAAGCATTCATCCTACTCCGCCTTAGGGATGTTGTCAAGCCTAGTCTTTTGCACATTGGTCGGCAAAGAGTCATCTTCTAGCCCAGGCACATCGTCATCACCCAATTGGGCCTTGTTTGCCTACCTCGGGACAACTATCTCGGGGAGAGCGGGTGCAAGAGTCGGATTCGCTCGGAGAGATTAGATTTGAGTTATCAAAAGCTACATAAAGGCGACTAACTGTTGAAATTGTTCTTCCATAGTGGAGATTCGATCCCGCACTTCAGCTTGATCGGCCATCCTAGCTCTTAATCGTGTAATAATGGGCAAGGGTGAGTGATCCGTTATCACCTAAAGTGAATGAATGAAAATATATAAGTATGAGGTGCAAATAGAGAATCAATCCATGACAATGATCTATCAACTTTTTTCATTTTGTTTTTCATGAAAAGCTCTTACAAGAAGGGAATTTCCTATAGAGAGCTAGAAAAATAGACACCTAGACATGAATTGAAAACAAATTCTCCAAAGTTTTTTTTTTTTTCCAAATGATTCATTGCATGGCAATTTCCTCATTTTATTTTTGAAAAGAATTAGATCAAATGACTATCCTAGATTGTCATGGATAGACCAAAAGTATGACAAAATAAATTATATGATATAGGGATAGAAAACTTACTTCACCAAGAAAAATCGATGGCAATCACATAGACATGCGCATGGTAAGTGGCTCGATTTCTAATCTACAAGGTTTATCAAAGTGGAGCCACAAGGATGATCGGACTAGCCACGGGCGTGTGGACTACGTCGGGTCCTCATCACTCCAGCTTGGTCAAAGAGCTGACCTAAGTTGCAGGCATGCGAACCGAGGTGGGTACTCTTGACACCAAAAAAGAAACTTCGGGATTGAGATGGGTGACTCGTACCGCGGGCTGGAGGTTGGAGTGACATTCATCTCAATACATTCTAGATGATCCTATGCGGCCCAGGTCCGACGGCAGGTTGTGTGTATAATAGTGTAGTGTTAAATGCAAGGCATGTACGATAATTTATATCAAACAACACTTTACTAGTTTGAAAATAAACCATACATTCCTACACCTTTCTGCAAAATAAAGGTTAGCAAACACTTCCCCTTATACCTCCCGTCCTGCAAAAACATTTAACACATTAAATGTTAGGGACATACCTGAGATTCTTGCTGCAAAACAAAAATATATTTTCAAATAAAAGAGAAAATTGGCCAAAGTCCACTAAGAGTATTAACTTAAGTCCCCAGTAGAGTCGCCAAGCTGTCGCGACCAAATTTTCGGGTGTGAACCACCTAGAGTTTGGCTAATGGATTGTTAAGCCTAGACTTAACTCAGGCTCTCCCAAACCCATACAAATTTGCGACTTAGGTTCAAATTCTTAACATGCAATTGATTTTCAATTAGAAATCGCCACTAATCTATTTTTGGTGGGTCGATTAAAAACCCAAGTAAAATAACGGGAGATTTACTTTACTCCTACGAATCGAGTTCAGGGATTTTGTTACACTAGATTCCTCTAACGCCCTTTTGGTACCTTTCTCTTTTATTTAAAAAAAAAATTGTTTGGCAAGCATTTTGAATTGATTTTAAATCTATTTTCCTAACATGTGAGGCAATCATGCAGGTGCACAAACTACCAATTTAACACCTAAATAAAGCAGTGAATAAATTGCAGGACTTACCTCATAGCAACGAAAGCATCTGCAGTGTTATATCAAAATTTACATCAACAGTCCTAGATATGATTTATAATTAACACGCAACTTCTTTTTTTGTTTTTATTTATTTAATGAAAGTCATGCAATGCATGCTACTAATCTAAGATGATATGGCATGGCAATATGACCTAAGCTATATGACATGAGTAAAATAATTTCTAAAGAAATGCAATAATCAAATATACAATCTAAATTAGCTAATGACTTCATTCTAATGATGGGCAATTTCTAACTAAATGAACCTAACAAAAATCACTAAATGACGAGCATTGTATGAACCTAATTCTATATGACGTGCACATAATTTTTATTTTCCTAATAAGCATGCAATCTATCATAATATGCAATGACGTGCAAAGAATGTCCTAATTCTATTTTTTATGAAATTCGAAATTAAAATTTAAAACTAACATCCTAAATGAATGCATTTTTGTGGATTTTTATTTTTTAAAATTCGAAATAAAATCTCTATTCTAAATATGCAAGACAACCCTAAAACAAGAAATATTCTAAAACAAACCTAATCCTAACTCAAATATTTTTTTGGATTTTTCGTTTACGAAAACAAGATTGGTTCAACCAACACGACGACAGATCAAACCAGATAAGATTGATATCCATAAATTGATGAACTATATATCGCGCATGAGATCGGGTTAGTCAATTTTTAAATAAATCGCGAATCGAATCTTGGGCGAGAGATCGGATTGGCAATTTTCCAAGCAATTGTGAGTCGGATTTCGAGTCGAAAATCGGATTGTCAATCCCTAATTTTAGAGGCAATTTCATGTCGGAATCCTAATCGTACATTAATGAATAATTCCACTAAAAAAAGAAACTATAAAAGACATAAAAATAATAATAATAATAAAATAAAAGAAAAACTACCTAATGTATTTTTCCTTTTGTTTTTTCCCTCAAAGCCTTGTGCTCGTGGTGGATCACCAAGGACGACAGGTCAGCAAGTGTGGCGGGTCACCGGCGTTCAGAGCTCCGGCGAGGACCGACGGCGGGTGGATCGGTGGCAAGCAGTCCGACGCAGCAGAGGAAACCAAGCAGCAGGGGGCTTAGTGAGGGGCAAAGCTCCTAACAGCAAGGGTCTTGGTAGCGCGGCAAAGGGCTCGGTGACCGGCTCAAGCGAGCTGCTACAGTGGTGTGCTCACGGTAGTGCAGGACTAGCAGTGCTAGCATCGAGTCGCAACAGGTAGAGTGAGCTACAGCTCCGATGCAATAGATCAGGCGGTGGCGTTGACAAAGGGGCCTCGGGATCTGTAGTACTGTAGGCAGAGTCAAAAGGTAGAGGCATTTTGGCCCGATGGCGATGCAACAGAGGGCAGAGCGACTCGGGCATTGCAGAGGGGTGCTTGGAGTGACGATGGTCGACAGAGGGAGACACTGGCACTCGGAGGCACAACGGCATCACGGGGGGACTAGCGGCCGAAGGTGTCATGCGCGGGTGCTGGTACAAGTGTGGTGGTCTTCGGCTCGATTGCAGATCCGAGCGCGGCTTCAGCAGGCATCGTCAAGGGAAACTCAGGTGGCTGCGGAGCAGCGATGCAGTGTCCAATGAGGCGGCAGAGCAGCAGCATGAGCTCCTGTGGATCGAGTAAAGGTGTAGAGCAAGGCTCGCTGAAGGGTGAGCGAAGGCGTCGACAAGGCAGCAGTAAGCCGGGCAGTGGCAAGGTAGGAGGAGTGGCGATAGCTGGCGTTGGCAGAGACGCAGTGCTATGGTAGCTTCCAGCGGGTGAAGGGCGAAGCGTGGGCAGGCGTGATGGACGAATCTGCTGGGGAAGAAGAACACTATTCTTCTTCTTCTTTTTTAATTATTTTCTCTCTCTTCCCATCACTCCCACGTCCTCACCCTCTGCTCTATTGACTTTTCTCCAAGCTTTTTCTTCTCTTTCTCTCAAAGAACCAAAGGAAACCCCTTCTTCGAAAACCAAAAACCCCCTTTTGTGCGGCCATGTATTTCTATTGTGTGGCCCCCCTTGAACCCTATATGTTTTAATCCATTTATAGATCGCAAATTAGGGTTTTTAATCTTTCCAAATTAGTATACAAAAAGATTTGTTTTGCCGAACGCAATATTCGTTTTTCCACTTGCTCTATCCGAAAAATTCATCATATCTTGTAAAATTTCAAATTCTTATTTTCACAAGATAATTTCCGATCATAAAAAAAAAAAGGGGGCTTGGGCCAATTTGCTCACTTCGTGGACTTAGTCCAACCTGTCAATTTAAAGCTCAGAACCACTAATTCAAACCCATCCACCATCGGTCCAATAATTGCAAAAAATGCAAATGCACATAAATCTATATGTTATGCAATTAATTAATTAACTAATATTTTTTTAGGGGTTAAAATTAATCTCTAATTTTTTAATACGATAAATGAATAAATGGGTCGCCAAAATTTATGTGTGAACAAGATAAAAGACAACCGTAAGGAACGTGGAAAGTGGGGACTTCGGTTGGGGCAAGCAACACGACATCCACGAATAAAGAAGAAGACCATTCTCAGTGATCCTTAAGACGTCGATCTTCGCCTCAATTCACGAGGAGCTTCCCTAGTGCCATCGTAGCAGCGATCTTGCAGTCTTGCCACTGCAACTGCAAGCCTATTTCCATCCATACAAGAAGGAACGAGTTCTTGGGACTCTTACACTTGCTTGTGGTCATCCAAGTTCTCTCTGATGCCGAGCAAGCACTGGCATTAATCTAAATACTTGCTCTTGATCTCAGCAAGAAATAACTCTTGTTATACATTCTAGTGTTTTGTTCTTGGCAGGTCCTCCTTGTGTTGCATGGGTTTTTGTGTAAGAATTATTGTGGCCCATATGATATGATTTATTATATGGTTTAATAATTGTTGAAATGTTATAAAAAAAATATTGATTATGAGAAGTTGCGATTCTAATAAAACAAAACGATATAATCCCCAAGGGAAGTTACTGCTTTTTCGAAGAGGTGCGACTTTTATGGAAGTTAAAAGGCGCTTTGATGGAAGGCACCTATTGATAGAATGTATAAATAGAGTCCGGTCCTCTCTCCACCTATATGAACAATAATAACTGAAAAGAACTTGGCATTCTCTCATCCATTGATAGAATACGTTAAAAAATAGTGGGTTAAGGGAGAGATATCGGATTTCCTCATTTGGTTCAAGTTCTTCGATTTTTCACAACGATTATCATCAAGGGTAATGCTATAGATAAAGGTACATCTTCATCTATTTGTGAAAATCATGAAGATCAAATATCACTACTTTCTTTTAAATTTCCGCATCAAAAAATTATATGTATCATCTATCAATTAGTATCAGAGCATGGTTTATGATCTCATGATTTTTCCGTTTATAGAAATATTATGATTTATGTATGATGATTCGTTGAACGATCCTGTTCATATTATTTGTTGTTGTTGAAATGTTTTTGGAGGGTTCTATCGAAGAAAATTTGAATGATGGAACATTTTTATGAAGAAAAGGATGAAAATGGCTGGAAATGGGCTACCGGAGAAGAAACGGCCGGTGAAATCGCAGCGGAACAACAAAAAATGGCGAAGAAATTCGTTCTAGGCACGAGGAAGAGGCGCGTGGGCCTCACGCGCATGCTACCGTTGTAGGCATGTGAAACCCACACACCACACGTGGCCACACGTGCGCCAACTACTAGTGCATGGGGCCCACACACGGGGAACTGCCACGGCAATTGCTAGGTGCGTGGCGAATGGCACGCGTGCGGGCCACGCGCCAGCGTGGCAGACGGCACGTGCTCCACACACGCCTGATGTGCCGCAGTGTGCCTTTTTACTTCTTTGCCCCTCTGCCATTTTAAAATTACAGTTTTGCCCTACTCTTTGATGGTTATTTATAATTATGCCCCTTGCCGCTTTAAAAAAGAAAATTACAGTTTTGTCACTACGCTATTTATTTACTGTTCTACCCCTGTTTATTTATAATAACAATTCTGTCCTTGCTGATTATTTACCATTTTGCCCCTGGATTTTAAATTTATGGTTCTACCCTAATGGAATTATGATTTTACAATTTTGCCCTTATGCTTTGATTACGTTTTTGTCCTTGTGTGCAATTTGGTAAATATTTGTATTTTACAATATTAAAAATTCATATTATGAATGGTTTATTAGTCACCAAAGTGGCCAAACCTTGAAGTCTTTTGAATTTTTGATATTGTAAATTCTTTTATTCAATTACCTATGATTAATTGATGCTATATATGAAATTGATATGTTTCATATCATTATTGGTGTTATTGATATATTGAATTTCATTTATTATAAGAACTTAAGAATTAACCCAAAGGTTAATTATTTTCTTATAATTCATGAACATGATAGTTGATAATTAATATGACTTGCTAAATTTTTTTTTTTTGATGACCCTGGAACCCCCGTACAATCGGCAGTCGGCAAGGTAAACCAGGGGTGGCGCTAGCCCAGGACCCACTACCAGGGCGCCACACTTAAGAATCCCTAACGACAGCGCTGGGATTCGAACTCCCCCCTCCCGGATGAGGGTGAGAGCGTGAAGCCAACATTGCCGTTGCAAGCGGTGGTCTTGTTAAATTTGTTTGTATATCCAAAGATAGCAAATAAATTTTAATAAGATATATTTACAATTACCAAATAAAAGTTATTAGCATCATTATGGTTCATATATATTTGTATATCATAGAATCGCCCAAAGGAGAACTATCATGTACTTGTCTAGTTTAGTTTGAATTTGATTATGTGATATTCTCAAGGCATTAATGCATGAGTATTTTCTTGCATATTTGCAGTATCTGTACATGTTTCACTTCATTCACATGCTTCGTTAGTTCCCTTATTCAATGGGATGAATTTTCCTGATTGGAGTGAACAAGTCCAATTTTACTTAAGTGTCCTGGATCTTGATTTAACGCTTCAAGTTGAGAAACCAGTTGTTATTACTAATGAAAGTAGCGATAATGAAAAGTATTTCCATAAAACTTGGGAAAGATCAAACAGACTAAGCTTAATGTTCATGTGAATAACAGTTGCAAACAACTTAAAAACTTATATTCCCAAGACTGACAATGCTAAGGAATTTATGAAATTTGTGCAAGAGAGTTTTCAAACTACTGATAAGTCACTTGCTGGTACATTGATGAGCACACTGACCACCATGAAATATGATGATTCACGTACCATGCATAAGCATATACTTGAGATGACAAATTTAGCAGCAAAGTTAATGATTTTAAGAATGAACGTGAATGAGTACTTTTTAATATAGTTTATACTTAATTCCTTGTCTCGTGAGCAATATGGGTCATTTCAAATAAATTACAACACTATAAATGATAAGTGAAATGTGAATGAATTGGCTAGTATGCTAATTCAAGAGGAAACAAAGATAAAGAATCAAATATCTCAAGTCATCAAGAAATTTAAAGGAATTTCAAAAGGAAATGTGGAAGGAGCAAAAAGAAAGTATTACACGTCCTAAATGACTCTTCAAAAGCTTCTCAAATCCATAAGAATGAACATAATTTATTAAGTGTCATTTTCGCAACAAAATTAGACACTTGAAGAAAAATTGTCTGAAACGTAAAGCTTGGTTTGAAAAGAAATGCAAGCCTTGTGTTTTAGTATGTTTTGAATCAAACTTTACTAAAGTTCCTCATAATACTTGGTAAATTGATTCTGGTACCACCACTCATGTGTCAAATACGATGCATGGATTTCTTACGATCCAAACCATAAAGCTAAATGAAATTGAGTATTACGGGGAACATAAACAAAGCTCCAGTTGAAGGCATTGGCACTTATCGTTTGATTTTAGAAATTGAGTATTATTTGGATTTGTTTCGAACCCTTTATATATTTACATTTTCTCGCAATATAGTTTCTTTGTCAAGACTTGATATAGAAGGATTTTATTGTAAGTTTGGTTCTAAATCTTTTAGTTTATTTAAGAGTGATACTATTATTAGAATTAGAACTTTATGTGATGGTCTTTACAAATTTAAATTTAATAATACTTTTGTTGAGACATTAATGACCTTGCATCATAATGTTGGCATTAAACGAAGTTTGGTGAATGGGAATTCTGCTTACTTGTGGCATAAACGTTTAGGTAATATATCCAAGGAAAGAATGCAAAGATTAGTGAAGAATGAAATTATTCTAAATTTGGATTTTACTGACCTTGGAGTGTGTATTGATTGTATTAAAGGTAAACAAACAAAGCACACTAAGAAATGTGCCACAAGAAGCACAGAGCTTCTTGAAATTATACATACTTACATATGTGGTCCCTTCAATGTTCCATCTTTTGGTAAGGAAAACTATTTTATCAACTTTATTGATGATTTTTCACGTTATGATTACATTTATCTATTGTATGATAAGTCTCAATCAATGAATGTACTTGAAGTGTATATTAAAAAGGTTGAGAGGTAATTAGATAGAAATGTGAAAATAGTAAAATCGGATAGAGGCGGTGAATATTATGGAAAGTATGATGAATCGAGACAATGTCCAAGTCAATTTGCTAAATTCCTTGAAAGACATGGCATTTGTGCTCAATACACAATACCAAGTACACCACGACAAAATGGTATAGCAAAAAGGCGTAATCGTACTTTAATGGAAATTGTTAGGAGTATGATGAATCATTCATCTTTACCCTTGTCTTTGTGGATGTATGCTTTAAAGACTTCTATATATTTTTTAAATAGGGTTCCTAGTAAAGCAGTTCCAAAGACTCTCTTTGAACTGTGGACAGAAATGAAACCTAGTTTATGACACTTACATGTTTGGGGTTGTTCAGCAGAAGTAAGAATTTACAATCCACATGAAAGGAAATTGGATTCAAGAACGACTGGTGGTTATTTCATTGGTTATGCAGAGAAATCCAAATGGTATAAATTTTATTGTCCTAATCATAGTACAAGAATTGTTGAATTTGGAAATGCTAGGTTCATTGAGAATGGTGACATTAGTGGGAGTGAAAGAGTGCGTGATGCTTACATTCAAGAAGTAAAGGTAGAAGTTCCTATATCCAAAACTTCTAAAGTTGTTGTTACGGATATTATAATACAACCTAACAATAATCAAGAACAACAAATTAATGAACAAACACTCCATAATGGAGATGTCAATATCGAACCTCCAATAGCTGAGTCACAAGAAATAACATTAAGAAGATCTCAAAAAGAAAGGAGGTCGGCTATTTCTGATGACTACATGGTTTATCTACAAGAGTCAGAAATTGACTTAAGAATTGGAAATGATCCAGGTTCATTTTCATAAGCCATGGAATGTGAAAATTCTAATGAATGGTTTAATACCATGGAATAAAAGTTAAAATCCATGCATCAAAATCAAGTTTGGGATCTTGTTGAATTGCCTAAAGGATGTAAAAAGGTCGGGTGTAAATGGGTCTTTAAGACCAAGCGCAACTCAAAAGGCAATATTGAACGACATAAAGCCAAACTTATTGCAAATGGTTTTACGCAGAAAGAATGCATTGACTATAAAGAGACATTTTCACTAGTCTCTAAGAATGACTCACTTAGAATTATTATGGCTTTGGTGACTTATTATGATTTGGAGTTACACCAAATGGATGTAAAAACCATTTTTCTTAGTGGAAATTTAGAAGAATATGTTTATATGAACCAACCCAAAGGCTTTTCAATTAAAGGAAAGGAACGCATGGTATGTAAATTAAAGAAGTCAACATATGGACTTAAACAAGCTTCCCGACAATGGTATCTTAAGTTTAATGATATCATAACTTCATTTGGATTTAAGGAAAACACCGTTGATCGATGTATATATGTGAAGATTAGTGGGAGCAAGTTTATTTTTCTAGTTCTATATATTGATGATATTTTGCTTGCTGCTAATGATCTTGATTTGTTACATGAAACCAAGAAGTTTCTCTCTAAGAATTTTGAAATGAATGATATAGGAGAGGCAACATATGTGATAGGAATAGAAATATTTCGTGGTAGATCACAATGATTATTAGAATTGTCTCAGAAAGCCTACATTGAGAAAATTTTAGAGAGATTTAATATGAGTAAATGTTCAGCAGTAATAGTTCTAATTCATAAATGTGACAAATTTAGCCTTATGCAATGTCCAAAAAGTGAATTGGAACTAGAATAAATGAAAAATATTACTTATGCATCTGTTGTGGCAAGCTTAATGTATGCACAAATTTGCATCAGACCAGACATTATTTTTACTATTGGAATGTGAGGCAGGTATCAAAATAATCTTGGAATGGATCATTGGAAAGCTGTAAAGAAAGTTATTGGATACTTGTAAGGAACGAAAAATCATATGTTCACTTATAAAAGATCCAATCATCTCAAGGTGATTGGATATTTAGATTCAGACTTAGCTGGATGTGTCGATACAAGAAAATCAACGTTTGGTTGCTTATTTCTTTTGGTTGGAGAGGCAATTTCATGGAAAAGTGCAAAGCAGTCAGTTATTGTTGCATCCACTATGGAAGCTGAATTTGTGGCATGCTTTGAAGCCACTATTCATGGATTATGGCTGTGGAATTTTATTTCAGGGCTCGTGATTGTCGACAGTATTGCCAAGCCACTAAAAATTTATTGTAAGGGTGCTAAGCATATGGAGATCAAATACTTGTCTATTAAAGAAGAAGTTCATAAACGAAGAGTGTCAAATGAGCACATTAGCACCAATCTTATGATAACAGATCCCTTAACAAAAGGACTGCCGCCCAAAACATTTAATGAGCATGATGAAAAGATGGGCATTATTAGACGTCATTAATGTTTGTATTATGATTGTATTAAGTTTATGCATTTGACACTTTGAGCTCATTTAGATGTTTTTAATATTTCATGTTTTCTATTTAGTATACATTATGAAATAGATGAATGTTAAATAGGATAGTTTCTAAAAAGACATTATAGTTGGATTATTACTATACTTAACATTTATGGATCATGTTAAGTAAAGTGCTATAGTTGTAGTGTATAGAAGGGACTATGTCGATTAATGACATACAATCGCTATGACTCGCATTAGTTTTCTTTACTTAATTGTGATTATTATGTGATTGCCAATTTAATGAAAATTTTATAGCATAATATTATTGTGCACATTACAGTCTTTATTAAACCATGAAAAGAAATCATATGGGCCAAGTGGGAGAATGTAAGAATTATTGTGGCCCACATAAAATGATTTATTATATGGTTTAATAATTGTTGAAATACTATAAAAAATAAATATTGGTTATAAGAAGTTGCGACTTTAATAAAACGAAATGGTATAATCCTCAAGGAAAGTTACTGCTTTTCTGAAGAGGTGCGACTTTTATGGAAGTTAAAAGGCGCTTTGATGGAAGGCACCTATTGATAGAACGTAAAAATAGAGTGCGGTCCTCTCTTCACCTATATGAACAATAATAACTGAAAAGAACTTGGTATTCTCTCCTCCATCAATAGAATACATTAAAGAATGGTGGATTATGGGAAAGAAATCGGATTTCTTCATTTGGTTCAAGTTCTTCGGTTTTCCACAACGATTATCATCAATGGTAACACTATGGATAAATGTATGTCTTCATCTATTTGTGAAAATCATGAAGATCAAAGATCACTGTTTTCTTTTAAATTTTCGCATCAAAGAATTATATGTATTAACTAACATTTTGCTGAATTTTCAACGAAGAACATGGTTTTCGATTTTTGTTGCGTTGTCTATCAAGTTTCTGTTTTGCTAGTTCACCCCACCACACCTGGCCACCATTGGAGGAGAGCCATCATACAGAGGAGACGAGAGTGGAAAAAGGTGGTCTGGGCCCACCGTTCAATAAGTCAACAGAAGGAGAGAGGAGGTTGTCCTCTTTGAGCATCCCTCGACGTTACCGCAGCTCCTTCACCGACGACGTTACTGTAGCTCAACCGCTGACTTCGTAGCTGCCGTCCTCCACCCATGGCTACCTGTCCCCACATCTAGCCGAGCACTACCACGCACCGCCGTCACCCATTGAGCGGATTCCGTTTGGTTCAAATTTAGTAACATTATTTGTGAAATTAGGTAATTATCCTATCTAAATTTGATTTGGATATTTTATTGTTTAATGCATGCTTTTTAATATCTTATGTGTATATTTGAATTATTGGCGTATTCCCAATTAGGGTTATTTGCCTAATTCGCAACTGCACTCTAATTTTTTTACTCTATCTATAAGGCTTTAGATAGAATAATTAATCAAGTGGGAATAAAATTGATATTTTGATCTTTAAGGCTAAGATCAATTTATCAATTTTATTAGCGAGAAAATCAAGTTTGATTTAAACATTATTCCTTGATCCGAACGATGTATGATATCTTTGATGATTATGAATGGTTTGGTGCTTGTTTCGTCTTGATTGCTTTATTTATCCCGAAAAATGTTTGAGTTAGATTAGGTTCATATTAGAATATCGCATGCTTTAGGGTAATTTGCATATTTAAACTAAGCATTGTATTTATTCTGAATTTTTGAAAAAAAAAATACCAAAAACATAAATTTAGGATGTTAGATTGTTGTTTCATTAATTTAATTTGCAATTTTAATTTCGAATTTTATTAAAAAAAGAAAAAAAAAACTTAGAATTAGGGCATTCTTTGCGCGTCATTACATATTAGGATAAAATTGCACGTAGTTTAATTCTAGATAATATTTTCTAATTTTTGTAATTTACTATAGGTTTAGATATTTTTAGGTAGATTGCACTAGAGATTTCTAAATTATGATAACATTCTAGTTTAAATGAGGGTTTGGTTTAACCTAATTCCTAATATAAACTAGATGATATCACAATCTTGATAGACCTTTTTTTTTAGCAATATTCTAATCTCGAATTTCATGAAAAATACCAAAAAAAAATCATCTTAGAATAAATAAATTCCATTCTCTAGGATAGATTGCATACTTATTAAGAAAACACAAAAAATTATTATGTGTACTTCATCTAGAATTAGATTCATGAAATGCACGTCATTTAGTGATTGTCTCTAGATCCATTTAGTTAAAAATTTCCCGTCATTAGAATTATGTCATTTGGTTATATTGCATTGTCTATAAATTAGATTTTATTAAACAAGAGAAAATTCTTTAAAAAAATTGAGTGATTGCATGTTACTTTAAAAAACCTAGGGCTTTTGATGTGAATTTTGAATTAACATTATAAATGCTTTCATTATTACGAGATAAGTCCTGCAATTTATTCACTACTTCATATGGGTGTTAAATTGGTGGTTCGCACACCTGTATAAACACTTCACGTGTTAAGGAAGTGAATGAAAATTAATTCAAGCTGTCTGCAAAACATCTTTTCAAAATAAAAAAGAGAAAGGTACCAAAAGGGCATTAGAAAAGTCTAGTGTAACTAAGTTCCTATACCCAAAATCTCTGGTTTGTAGGAGTAAAATAATTTGAGAATTATTTTACTTAGGTATCTAATCGACCTACTGAAAACTGATTAATGGTAACTCCCTTTTGCATGCTAGATATTTGAACTTAAATTGCGAATTGGTATGGGCTTGGGAGAGCCCGGGCTAAATTAGACTTAATAATCCATTAGCCTAATTTTAAGTGATCCACCCAAAATTTAGGTCATGACAACATTCGATATAGCTAACCACGTAGAGGTGACACATAATCCAAGATTCATTTTTCTCTAAATTACTAGAAAATCTTACAGTGGGAGTTATAGCAAATGCATTGCCATCATATATAAATGGGAGAATTACAATAAAATAAAATAAAATAAAATAAAAGATATTATAATTGTGCTAATTCAATTATAATTTTTTTTTTACCAATTTAACCCTAAACCCTTTTGTCTTTATTCTAGTTCAGTCTATCTGGCTAATATTGGTTAGCTAGCATTGACGGCATTTCACAATTTTTTATTATATTTTTAATATATATATATATATATATATATATATTTTTTTTTTTTCACCCTTCGCATAGGGCTAGCGGGGATTGTCGGCTGATTCTTGTTAGCCACAGGAATATTAAAACTACTCCTCTTTGAACACCCCAACGCAACCATCTCTCCTTGATGTCCAAGTACTAGTATTGTGTATCCTCCGTTTTATAAAGTAAAAAAAAAAACACCATTTACATTGACGGACCAATATTTATTTTTAAAAAGAATTAACTAAGATACAAAATTAGATCTATTGAGAATGACACATAAAAATATTATTAACATGTCACATCACGACATACATTGAACTTATATGTCAATATTAATTTTTTTTTTGTGTGAATAAGATGGTCGGGAAGCAACAACTAATGGCATCCACATTAAGGGCCCGTTTGGTTCGGCTTTGGGGAAATACCATTGGGAAATGCAAGTATCTTTGAGATAAAGAGGCTTTCGAAAATGTTAGACCGTTTGGTAAATTTTACCGTTGAAATGCAACTGAGCAAAAACACCGTTTGGCAAAATTCACATTTGTAATTAGCTTTTGTTATTATTTTTTTTTTTTTTAAGTCTGAAATCAAATTCCGGCGGTCAGCCACCGCCGGACGGCTAGATCTGGCCGTCGAACGGCGAGATCTGGCCTCACCTGGTCGCCTGGCGCGCACGAGACCAGGCGACGCCGCCTGAGGTCCGCGCGACTAGGTCGCGTGGTCTTGCGCGCGCCAGGCGACGCCGCTTGAGGTTGCCTGACCTCAGGCCACCTTGCCTGAGGTTTGTGCGACCTCAGGCGAGGCTTCTCGGCGGCCAGATCTGGCCCCTCGGCGGCCAGATCCGGCCGCTTGTAGCTGAGCGCCACCCACCGCAAGAAGAAGACGAAAGGCGAAGAGGAAGGCGAATGGAAGAAGAGACGATGAACAGTAACTCGGTGAACAGTGAACTCGCATCTCCGGAATGCGCAATGCTCAAAGCTGGTCCCCCCCCCAGCATTCGGCTTTAAGCATTTAAAATGCCTGCATTTTGCAAATGGGCATTCAAAAGCCCTTGCCAAACACTCAAAATTTCTCCCAAGGGGCTTTGAGGGCCCAAAGCCCATTGGGAATGCCCAACCAAACACCCCCTAATTGTACCATGTTAAGTGAGATTATGTTCTATGAATTATTTGTGCAATCTTAAACGTCATCTTTAAACTCTATTGCATTCTATTTATCTCACGAGATGTTGGGCCACATGGGATTCGAGCTACCAACCATTAAATGCAGCCTTCCTTGCAAAACTATCTCATCTTGTTATTTTACTTCATGAATCTGCAGGTCGCCGATTTCCTCTTGTAATAAACAGAAAGCAAAATTAAAAAAAAAAAAAATTGAAAATCCTTTCGCGTTCCGTATGGGGTCAAACCAAATTTACATTCCTCAAGTGAAGGTTCAATTTTCCTATATTCTCTAATGCTTTTCATACTAGACTTTCAAAGCAGGAGTGAGAATAGCACTGGATGTGACAGCAAGAACAAAATGGAATCCATCTTTACTTGAAGATCAAGGAGGGATGGTTGCTGGTCAATTTATTTTGTTTGAACACTTTCTATAACTTGTCTTTTAACTCTGCACCGTTCGCACACAAGACACGCCAAAGGGTCGACAGGAATCAACATGGTTTATAGTCACAAAAGACACTGGAACAGTCCGGATGGATTGGAGTCCCAGATACGCTGAAACACACGCGCCAAGTAATCATAGAATCAAAATACCAACAGCCTCCTAAGCTAATTGGACGCTCACTGACTCCAGACATCCTCAATGAATTGACCCAAACACAGGTAGGAAGAGACCTGAAAATCTACCATATGGGATTTTAACAATGATGAACACATTCTATTTTCGTCATTACCTTTGGTGATTATAGCTCGTGGGCCAAACCCAAATTGACTGATTCAACATAAAACACGTCAAGGGTCGACGAAAATCAATATGGATTATGTCGCTACCTATCCCTGGGGAAAGGAATAGGTTTAAGAGTATTGCCTGAAGAACGGGCCTCCGGCCCATAATTAGGCACTGACTTTCCCAAGCCCATTTTGGATGTTCAAATTGAGAGTATGAAAATTTTATAAAAAATGAGTTGCTACTAACTTATTAAGGTTGACTAGATATCAAGTAAGGCATGTGAGTGTACTTACTTCCTATACAACTAGAGAATTTAGGATCGATGATTTAATAGTGCCATTTCGATACCTAAACTTGTTCATTTAAAAAAAATATATCTTTTTTTTTTGTTAGGAAGTTTAGATTTATTTTATACCTATTCATTAACATGTGAGGTGATTATGTAGGTGCACAATCATTAACATAATTATCGGCCATAAAAAAAGAAAAAAGCATTAAATAGATTGCCACGGGATAGGAAATACTTAACATTAACGAAAAGATTAATGCTAATCTTAACTAGACTTAAAAAAGAAAAAAAAAAAGAAGAAGCCAGAATCAGTGTATCAATATTACACAATCAATGGCATTTGTCTCTTCGAACAATTAAAATTCTAAGGTAGAGCCCTAAGGGCTTGTTTAATTTAAAACATGATTCTTACCAAGGATTTCCACACATTTAATGATTTTCAACCTATCAGCCATTTCGATGAAAAAAAGAAAAAAACCTACCAGCCAACCCTCTCTCCTAGCTAAATGAAGGCTCATTGACTGCAAATATCCTCGATGAAGCGAGCCAAAGACAAGTAAGAAGAGCCACCCTCCGTCAAAGCCTTCCTACTCTTCTCGCTCACTTCCTTCATCTTCTTCCTCCTCTCCCCAGCCTCCTCACCCTCCATTAACTTCCTTATCCCTCTCTCTATTTCATTTGCCATCACGACATCGTCACTACCTTTGACCAGATCTCTTCGATAATCCATCTTGATCTCCGCAGCGAGACCGAGCTCCACCACCAAGTGGAATGCGTTGAAATGTTGCTCCGCATACTGGGGCCATGCGGCGACCGGCATGCCAAACCATATGCTTTCTAGGGTGGAGTTCCACCCGCAGTGAGACACAAACCCTCCGATGGCTGGGTGAGCCAAGATTGTGACCTGTGGGGCCCACCCGATCACTCTCCCTACCGCCGCTGTCCTATTAAGAAAACCCTCGGGCAGGACCTCTGCGACATTTGCGTAGTCTTGGGGGGCTTCTAGCTTGCCCTTCGCCGGAGGCTGTCGTAAGGACCACAGGAAGCGGTACCTGCTCCGCTCTAATGCGTAGGCAATCTCTTTTGCCTGGAGCTCGTCGAAGCACCCCCCGCTCCCGAAGCACAGGAACACCACTGACGCATCTGGCTGCTGGTCGAGCCAGTCCACGATCTCGAAACCCTTTTTGCTCTCAACGTTGATGTTTAGTATGGGGCCCACGGAGTACACCGTAGATGCTCCAAGGCTGGCCAGGGCTTCCAAAGCGTGCGGTTCGAGCTCAGCGAACGTATTTACCAAAATTCCCTTGGTTTCCCTATACCTCAGGGGGATGTCCAAGAATATCCGGCAGTCTTCTTCCATAAACACTTCCAAGGGCAAGAACTTGGCGGCAGGCAGCGGGTTAGCTAAGCACGGTAAGTCCAGCACGGCATCAGAGCCCTTGAGCCTGGTTGGGTCCATGTGTTGTTCGTCTCGGAGAGACTGGAGGTGCAGCGTGACTCCGAGGAACGCCGCACCTGATGGGAAGAAAATGTAGGAAGGGACGCCGAACTCGACAGCCACGTCAATCATCGAGGTGCAAAACACGTCAAGGACAAGCCCAGCGAGCCGTGGCGACCCTTGGGCAGAGAGCTCAGCGACAGCTTCTCGGAGGTCGGCTTTGTAGCTCTCCATGAAGTGATAGACGAAGGCGAAGAAAGACGTCCTCGGGGAGTGGCTTCGCCTAGGGAGGAGGACGAAGCGGATGCGGTCAGCCACGGAGGCGGTGAGCGACCCGATGCGGGAATCAATGTCCGAGTTGAAGGGAAACTTCATGATGAGGACGGTGACGGAGAGCCGACCGTCGCGGTCGACAAGGAGCTTGGCCATCTCCACCATCGACACCAGGTGGCCGGAGCCCGGACATGGGATGAACACGAGCTCGATTTTAGCACTCATAAAGACGATGATGCCTAAAAAAATTCTTCTTTTCCTGAGTTCCCCGCTGTGCGTCAGCTGTGCGGTTGTCGCTGGAGGAGAAGATAAAAGCAATACGAAGATAGGATAAGATAAAGGCAGTCAGGATTGGCGGATGGATAGAATAAGATAAAGGCCCTAAGGATGGGCGGATAGAATACAAAAGATAGCCTTCATCCTATTTCTTTTCCACTTGAAGATGGGATCTCTAAGATTCCGAACAAGGGCTCGCATATTTCGTGTGGACAAATTTATTGCGAATTTAAAAAGGTGGGAAAGGTTTGAGGACATCCAGAAGCTCTCGACCCGTAATTATCGCCTAAAGGTCTCTTATCGTTAACAAGAGAAAAAAATATATTAGATAAGTCATTTTACAAAAGTACAATTGAGTTCTGAAATTTTTAAAAGAATATAATCTAGTTTTAAAACTTATCAAATTGATTCAATCAAGTCATTTTGTCAATTCCGTCCAATTTAACTAACGGAAAATACTAATTTATATTATTTTATTACTTTTTAAAGATATGTGGCACCCACTAGGTGCCAAATCAATAATTAAAAAATACAAAAAAAAATTGATTAACAAATAAAAAAAAAATGAAAAAAAGCAGTAAAAAACAAACTCACCCACAATTTGGCTAAGCCCTCGTCGATGGTCGCCACCACAATCGTCGAGAAGGCCAGCATAGGTTGCCTAGTGACTCTCCCCAAGCAAGCCATTGGCGGCCCCCAATGAGGGCTTGCTAGCTTAGATTTGGGAGAGCGTGCAACCCTCACCGCAAAACTGAGCGAGGGTCATCTGCCTTTGCCTGTGGCCCACGAGGTCCGCCAAGCTTTTGTAGGTCCAGACAACCACCGTCAGCCCTTTCCAACAACTATGGCAACAGCAACTGTTGAGGGCTTGGCCAAGCCGTGGGTGATTTTTTTCCTTTTTCATTTTATTTTTATCTTTTTATTTTTAATATAATTTTGTTCGTATTTTTTTAATTTTTTTCCAATGTGGCGCTTAGTAGGTGCCATGTCCTTGCCATGCACTTAAGAAAGTAACAAAATAAGATACGTAAGCATTTTCCGTTGGCTAAATTGAACAGAGTTAACATAAGAATTTGATTAAACCAATTTGGTAAGTTTTATGACTTAATTGCACATTTCATGACAAATTTTAACACTTCCAGTGCACATGTCCTAAAACATATTAACATGGTAGAATTTTGAGGTCGAGTTATGTACTGTTTCTTTCCAGATTATAGATACTATAGTCATTTTGCTTATGGATAACAGGTCTGCATCGAATAACATAGAAGTCCGATTGTAAACTGTATTCAAATTGGCCCAACGCGCAAAATCAGATGGACTTTAGAAGACGGGGCCCTTAAGGTCCCTTAAATTTTCAAGACCGAGACGCTTGAGGTCGACCTTTATCGGAAATTCTTGCCTGGCCGGATGAGTACGTGTGCGATGCATATGTGGGGTTGGTTACATTTCAGAAAGAAAACGATGGCAAGGTAAGAATATTCAGCGCTAGTACCATACAGGAAATGCGAATCTGGCCAAAACAGAAAGGAACGGAGGAAAAACTAGACTAGTATTCTCGATTGGAACGTGGATTTTCATGGTTGAATTGGGCAAGATATTCTTGGCTATAAGGGATATATTCAAGGTTGACTACAAGGGGCATATATGGGGCCCAAGGATGACAAAACAAGAGAAAAAACAAAAAAGAATATTGTGAACTCGCAGTATAAAACACAAGCAAGTGTCACGGGCCGATCAATTAATCTCGATCACTCGTAAGCTGACCCGTGCGGCCTTAGGATTTTATCCCTAAGCAGCCTTTCAACACTCGACTCATAAGAATCTTAGAGAGAGAAACTTCTAGAGAGAGAAGCTTTGATTTTGTATTTCACTTGTGAATGAGATGGATTACAATGAGGGGAGGAGACCCATTTATATACAAATATAAGACAAACCGTATTCGTAGATCTCTCCTCGATTTAATGGTAGAGATTGTATCTACACAACTACCAACTACCCGCATTTATTACATAACGATACAATTACTGCATTGCCCATCCCCAAGAGTATTCTAGAAGACTCAAGAAAACCCTAGATGACGGGATACAAGCCGAGGGTCGGAAGTATCATGCTCGTCTCGTAGGAACCTCTTAGATGGGCTTTCTTTCAGGCTGTGACATTCTCCCCCACCTAATCAGGCAACGCCCTTATCGCGTCTTTGGCATGAAAGGCATTGATCTCCTTCTTGAATTGCCAAAGACTTTCCGCAGGCTTTCAACTTGCTTCACTCTCCAGAAGACCCTTCCATCAGATAAAATATTCTTGCTTAGGTGCGCAATACCGCTTCCGTATGATTCGATTCGCCCGGATGCTCTTGACTTCTTGATCATACGAGGTTTTTGCCCTGAGTGGTGCCCGTTGAGACTCTCCTCAATCCGGATCTTCCTCATCAACTTGGAAATGTTTAAGCATATTTACATGGAAAACTGGATGTACCTTGAGTTTTGGTGATAACTCCAGCTTGTATGCAACCTTCCCGACCCGTTGTAGCTGACGGATCAACCCCTTGTGCACGTCCTTGTATCGAAGCACCATTTGTAGCTTGGACAACACTTGGTCCCCGACCTGGAACTCCACGTGCCGTCGCTTCTCGTCGGCCCACTTCTTCATTCACTTGGAGGCCTTGTGTAGACACACCCTTGTCAAGTCGGCCTGCTCTCGCCAATCCTTGGCGAACTTGTACGTGGGCGGACTAATCCCCCGGTAACTCGATGCGATCGCACTCGGGGTATTTGGTTGCTGCTTGGTCGCGATCTCGAACGAGCTCTGGCCGGTTGACTCACTCCGCTGCAGATTGTAAGAGAACTGGGCTACATCAATTAACTTCGCCCAATTCACTTGTGTTGTACTCACATAGCGTCGGAGGTAAATCTCCAAGAATGCATTGACCCGCTCCGTCTAACCATTGGTTTCGGGATGCAAACTTGTGGACATATTTAGCTCCAACCCCAGCAGCTTGAATAATTCGGACCAAAAATGCACCATGAAATGAGGATCACGATCGCTCATGATCGTTTGCGGCACACTCCAGTACTTGACCACGTGCTTCATGAACAGCTTGGTTGCCTCCTCGGTCGAACAATCCTTCGTTGCAGGCACAAAGGTCGCGTACTTGGAGAGCTTGTCCACCATGACCATGAGAGTCTGACACCCTTCGGACTTTGGTAGGTTGACAATAAAGTCCATGGAGATACTCCCCCATGGACGAGTTAGAACGGGAAACGACTCCAATAGGCCTGGCAACGAACGTTGCTCTAGCTTATCTTGTTGGCATACCAGACAAGTCTTCACATAAGCCTCCACGCGTCTCCCATTTGCGGCCAATAGTACCGATCTTCGACGAGGGCCAAGGTGCGGTGGATCTCTGGATAACCCGCCCACTTCGGGTCATGGCACTCGTGCAAGATCTCATTCCTTAGCTTCACATGGATGGGCACGTATAGTCGCTTCCCTTGGTGTAGAGGAGCTTGTCCTCAAACCAGAACTGTTGGGTATTGCCTTCCTATGCATACCCAATGAGGGCTTGTGCTCTTGGATCATGCTTCAACCCCTTCTTGATGCGATCGACCTAAGGACAACTCAGTCGACTCACCGTGTTTACAAGCTCCATTCTTCGACTTAGTGCATCCATCACGGAGTTGGCCTTCCTCGGCTTGTACTCCAACACATAGTCGAATTCCACTAGAAAATCATGTCACCGAGCTTGCTTCGAACTTAGCTTCTTTTGAGTCTAGAAATAACTCGTGGCCATGTTGTCTGTCCTCACGACGAACTTGGACCGCAAGAGATAATGCCTCCACATCCAAAGGCAATGGACCACCGTAGTCATCTCCTTCTCTTGAATGGTGTACTGATGCTCGGTATCATTCAACTTTCGCGACTCGTATGCCACCAGATGTCCTACCTGCATAAGGATGCCACCAATAGCAAAATCCAATGCGTCAGTCTCTACCTCGTAATGTTTGGTGTGGTCGGGCAACACTAACACCGGCTCTTCCATCATGGCTTTCTTCAATCGATAGAATGCTCTTTGGCATTGATCCGTCCACTCCCACGGCTTCTCCTTCTTCAAGAGGTCTGTGAGCGACACGATGATGCTTGAGTAGCTTTGGATGAAGCGCCGATAGTAGTTGGTGAGGCCAAGGAACAAGCTCAACTCCGTCACTTTCGTTGGCAGCTCCCATTCGATGACCGACTGGATCTTTACCTTGTCCATCCGTATTCGTCCACCCCCAACGATGTGCCCTAGGAACAGAACTTCCTCTTGGATGAAGGCACACTTCTCTGGCTTAACATATAGCTCGTTCTCACGTAAAACTTAGAAGACTTGCCTTAAGTGCTCGACATGCTCCTCAAGCATTCGACTATATACCACAATATCGTCTAGGTAAACCACAACAAATCGATCTAAGAATGGATGGAGTATCTTGTTCATTAGCGTGCAGAATGTAGCCGGAGCATTAGTCAGGCCGAATGGCATGATGAGGAACTCGTAGGATCCATACCACATCACACAAGCTGTCTTTAGTTCATCCCCTTCGGCGATTCGAACTTGGTAGTAGCTCGATCGGAGATCCAACTTGGTAAACCACTGAGCTCCACCAAGTTGATTGAAGAGATTCGCGATGAGCGGGATCAGGTACTTGTTCTTCACTG
The DNA here is from genome assembly GCA_017140615.1 of Eucalyptus cladocalyx. Lineage (NCBI taxonomy): Eukaryota > Viridiplantae > Streptophyta > Magnoliopsida > Myrtales > Myrtaceae > Eucalyptus > Eucalyptus cladocalyx. The sequence goes on along the minus strand of CM029516.1, from coordinate 7,054,833 downwards.
TCAATTTGTTCAGCGTCTGGTAGTTGATGTACATCCGGAGTGACCAATTGTGCTTCTTTTGGAATAGGACTGGCGCACTGAATGGAGCCTTGGATAACCGAATGTAACCCGCGTCGAGCAACTCTTTCAGCTGCTTCCTTAGTTCTTCCAATTCTGGGGGTGCCATGCGGTACGGCGCCATGGCAGGCGGTCGAGCGTCAGGCACCAGCTCGATCCAATGATCCACCTCTCTCTTGGGTGGTAATTTCTTCAACAACTCCAAAGGCATCACGTCCTTGAACGTGTTTAGGACATGGGTCACCTTCGTCGGGGTTTCACCCCCTTCACCCTTCTGGTCCTCCACCTTTAAGGCTGCAAGGATTGTCACCTCACCATTCCTTGCTCCCTTGGTGAGTTGCATAGCCGAGATCATCTTCCGATCACGGTACAATTCACGATGGACCGGAATCACGCATTGGCAATGCTTATCCAACACGCATATACACTCCGCAAATGGGACTACAACCGAATGGATTCTATCTAGGAATTTTATTCCAACGACAATATCGTAATTGCCAAGAGGAATTACCTCGAGAGTCTCCTTGCTCTTCCGTGCCCCGAGTTGTAGCTCTACGTCCCTCGCGACACCGATTGCAGGGACTTCCTTTGAGTTCACCATCTTGAGCCATTAGGCTCCCTTCTCAACCCATAGGTTAAGTTTCTTCGTGGCTTCCTCCGATATGAAGATGTCGGATGCTCCCGTGTCCATGAGCGCACTCATTGTGGACTTTCCGATTTTCAAGTCCGCGAACATCAAGCCTTTAGGCTCCTTCGCCTTCTTGGACTTGATTGTGCTAAGGAGTCACAGTGAACCCAACTGCGATTCTTCCTTAGGCTCATCCTCCTTACACAGGGCGGCTAGCTTGGCCTTTTCGGGCAATCCCACGCCATGTGCGGACCATCACAAAAGAAGCATTATAAGATCATACCTTCCTTTGTCCTCCTCCGCTTGACTCAGCATGAACTTTGTGAGGATTAGCCGGTGGTCTACCTCTGGTCGAGCGGTTGTATCTCCCCCAATCTCCCCCACCAGTGGCTTTGTCCCTCAGACGCGAGTCCAATCAGGATGTGGAAGTGGCTTTGTATTCCACGAGTGATTCAACTACCGTCATGGCCGTTGTGAAATCTCTCATGTTGAACCGCTTCAACTCTTGCTTGGTCCATGGCTTGAGACCACTCATGAACTAGTGATATGCCTCAACTTCATTCATCGAGGGGATTTGGATTAGCAATTCTGAAAATTGCTTGATGTAGTCGCGTACACCACCCTTTTGCTCGAGACGCTTCTTCAATTCATCACGAGCTTCCTCCTTCGCATAAGCGGGAAAGTAGTTCCGTCAGAACTCTTTAACAAATCTACCCTAGGTCGTGATAGGATCCTCACACCTATCATTTGACCGACGATGCCATCATAACAATGCACTATCAGCTAAATACATCGAAGCAATGTTTACTTGTGTTTGGTCGTCATTGATCCCCATGGCCTAGAAGTACTGCTCCATGTACCACAGGAAGTTGTCTACATCCTTGGCCACCCACAAGCCCCAGAACTCCTTTGGCTTCGGTGTGTCCACTCTTGGACCTTACACAGTGATCACCCCGTTCATGCGTGTAGCTTCCAATTCAACGAGCTTGCTCTTGAGCTTCGTTATCTCTGCGCACATGGCTGCCACCGGGGCCTCCAAGGGTTCATACCGTTGTGCGAGTTCTTCTTGTAAGGTCCCCAACAACTCGTGTAGGAGCTCTCTCATGCCGGTTTTGAGCTCTTGCACCTTAGCAACGAGCTCCTCTTTTCCACCATCGACTCTGTCCATGGTCTAGGTCAGGTCATCGACCGATCCTTGGACATCGGTGACGAACATGTCATGGCCCGAAAGAAAGCCCATCCAAGAGGTTCCTATGGGACGGGCGTGACACTTCTGACCCTTGGCTTGTATCCTATCTGCTAGGGTTTTCTTGAGTCTTCTAGAATACTCTTGGGGACGAGCGATACAGTAATTATACCATTATGTAATAAATGCGAGTAGTTGGTAGTTGGGGAGATACAATCTCCACCGTTAGATTGAGAAGAGATCTATAGATACGGTTTATCTTGTATTTGTATATAAATGAGTCTCCTCCCCTCATTGTAATCCATGTCATTCACAAGTGAAATACAAAATCAAAGCTTCTCTCTAAAAGTTTCTCTCTATAAGATCCTTGTGAGTCGAGTGTTGAACGGCTCTTAGGGATAAAATCCTAAGGCTGCACAGGTCACCCTACGAGTGATTGAGAGTAATCGATCGGCCTGTGACAAGTGGTATCAGAGCAGGAATCCCTCTAGTAAGTGGGTGAGTCAGAGAATCGAACTTCTCGCTTTAGTGTGGGTCAAACTAATAAGTGCCTAGTCCGATCCTAGTGAGTGGAGAGTGAGGGTGCGCTTGATAACAATTCTATTCCTAGGAACAGATTCTGACCATAAATGATTATTTTTTATTCTATTCCCGAGAACTAATTCTGAGTAAAAGAACATGTTTAGTAACTGTCCAAAATTTCTGATTCTGGAATAGAATTGCGTTTGGTACCGTGCTCATTAATTCTGTTAAAAATCATTTTTTTAATTTTTAAATAATTTTTTTACTTTTCTTTTTTCCTTCTTTCTTTTTTTTTTTCCTTTTTCTCCTATTCGTCTTCTTCTTCTTTTGGCCGGTCGCGGACTGGCGATCGGCCAGATGAGGGTCGGCGACCTCACCAGAGTGTCGCCAGCCCTTGTCGATGGCTAGGCTAGCCTCGTCGGGGCTAGGTGAGGCCTGCCTAGCCACTGATGGGGCAAGGCGAGCCTCGCCGATGGCCACACGCACCTCGTCCTGGCTTGGCGAGCCTCGGGTGAGCTCGTTGGACCGGTGGCAGACGGCGGCGGGCAATGGTGGACAGCGGTCGCGGGATGGCAGAAGGGAAGAAGGAGACTTTCACTATTTTGATTCTTTTTTGATTCCCAGACCGAGAATCACATTTTTTTTCTCAGTTATTATACAAAACTGTTCCCATGAACAAATTTGTTCTCGAGAACAAAAATTTTACCAAACGTGATTCTGTTCCGAAACTGATTCTAGGAACAAAAAATCATAATTATGCACTGTTTGGATGGTTACCAAACAGTGCCTGAATGGCCGGGGCAAAATATGCTCAAACGAAGCTAGGCTCTTAGCTCCTAGGAAGGGAATGGTGCTAGGATGAGTCAGTTCCTTGCCGAGCTGATAAGGAGTTGGAGAAGAATCGAACCCTTGCTAAATAGGGATAACGTTCCTGGATTGATTGGTTAATTCGAATGAGAGGTCTACTAGCATGTTTTCAACAAGGAAATAACCTCCATTTGGTCTGCTGGGGTCAAAGAAGTTGTTTAGGTAAAAAGAATGGTGCTGCCAAAAGATGCGATTGGCAAAGAATGCCACACTTGCCAAAGAAAGCGCAGGTGACCGAGAATGGCCGAGCAGCTGAGATCAAAATAGGCTACAAATAGAGCAAAACCTGTTTTGTTGGGTAAGTGTGACCATTCGATGTGAAATCCTAAAAAGTGGTGCATCAATGGTTAAGGGACGCAAGGAAGCGACAGAACAGATGGCAATGAGGGCGTTGCGAATTTGAGTGGGGGAGAATATCATGGTCCATGAATCCTCCTGTACTCGTGACACTTGTGAGTGGTGCTTGGAGTTATCGAGTGAAGAGTGAGGAGGCAGAAATGACGAACACAACTAGTTCGTGGGAGTGGCGTCAGGACGGTTGGTGCTAGGAGTTATAGGATAAAAAGATTATATCACTTAGGAGTTTTGAAGGTGGGGTTGGCCTCTCATGCACAAACTGGTCGGGAGCTGATACCGCTCTCCTGACGAGGCCATGGCAGGCCAAAACTAGTTGCTGAGCCTAAAGAGATATGCTGTCTCACTCGATGGACTAGACGCCTGAGCAAAGTTAGGCGTGGTAGAATCTCGCACGAAAAAGCATTCACCGTATTGTTCGTGAAATAGCTATAGAAGAAAGGCTGGCCTGGCAAATTCCGCTCATCAGGCGCCGCACGGGCCCTTCCACGGCCAACGAAACTGTCGGCCCGTGACACAAGCATGGAGCAAGGGAAGGCAACACGCTCAAGATAGAATAAAAAATAAAAGCAAAAGAATCTGGTCAAGCAAGGTGCAAACAAAAGTTCACCAAACTAAGGAAACGGTGGAATTTGGACTTCGTTTGAGGTTGCTTTTATTTAACGAAAAAATAAGAATTTTCAAAACAGATCATTTATATCGATTCAAATAATTAGTCCACGAAATTTTTTTCATTATTGACGATAATTTATTTCTCATTATTTTTATGAACGATAATTTTTTATTTATTGTCAAAATGGATTGGCTCAACTGGTAAGATTCAAACTCCCCACACATCATGTCTAGGTTCAAATCCCGCTAGCAACAGTGGTATGCCCGGCATTGGTATGGGTTACCTCCCCTCCTCCTAAACTAGATTCACAATATCACTTTATGATGAGGTGATATCTTCATCATTGTGTTCCTGAGAGAGCATTACACGTCTTGCTCTTTTTAGGTGTAAAACAAGCTGGATCTTTTCCAAGTTTTCTTCGGTGACTTCCACTCTCTTCCTGTGAGGTCTGGATGTGGAGTGGCCAGGTACATCGGATTTTATTTGAGGCCTGATGGGCCAGGGCCGAACACACGCGCACATATATACATCGTTTGTTCATTTTTGTATGACTAGCGACAAACTCTTATTGCCGCATCATTTGCTAGAGTTCGTTGGAGCATTCGATGGTAACTAGTTGGCCTCCGTGGTGTTTATCGTGCTAAGAGCCCAAACCTCCGTTTCCATCTTTCGACTAATTTGATTGAGTGAGCCGACTAATGTTTTACTTCGGTTTCATCTGAGTGTTGATCCCTCGATGTGCTCAGAATCCGAATCGAAAACATGAAGCAACTTGTCTTCAATCTGGTTTAGTTTGAACAAATTCTAATTCCCTTTGGTTTTAGTTTGATATTTTCTTTTAGTTTGATATTTTCTCGTGAATATCTAGCAATTAATGTGATAACGCACGCCATTTAAATTTATTTCAATGTTGATAGTTAGTTCATAATTTCTTTCGTAATTTGGATTGGTTTACATGATTTTCATTCGTACTCGCTTTCATAATTGATGTAGAAAACGTTCTAGGATTATCGTGGTTGCTGTAGCATGGTTTAGGCCCGTTTTAGAGCACAAGAACGGGCCGAACGTCCGCTGTCTCAGTCTGGACAGCAGGATTAGTTTAGTTTTCTTTTTAATATTATTAGTTTGATTTTTGTCAATTTGAGAATGTATCATCATCACTTGAATTAAGAAATTTATATTTGATGCACGTTTATTTCCGTTTATGCCTCACGGTGTCCTGTTTTAGAATAAGACGATGTATAATGGTACCCGACGTGGCTCTAGTATTTTCTCGTCCTTTATCTGTTATTATTATTGATCGACTTTTTATATAATATTGGAGCATTTATGCATGGATTAATAGATGAATACTAGATAATTAAATTGGAAATATTAGATGAATTGTTCTTTTACAAAAGGGAAAAAGGTATTAACAAGAAGCATTAGACAGATCTACCTTAATCAAGTCCTCAAGAGGATCGGTCTTTTTCTTTATTTAGCCCAATCTTAGAGGATATTTTTCACCTTTGGCTTGCAAAGGTAAGGTGGGTTGGCTCCCGCATCTTACTTGACTCCTAACCAATCTTAGATTAGGAGAGGGACGACATATGATTAAAAATGAATTGAAATAATTAATGAAAAACCAAGCCATGATCGGTAGAGTTTTAGAGAATTTGTGCGAAGTGTAAGTACCATCTCATAAAAAGGTTTTCGTGCCCTCTTAGCAATCCATCAAACTTCCTTGGAGTTCACTTCAAGAGGGTTACTATAGGAGCATGTGTGAATTTTGTTAGATAAATTATATATAAGAGATTTGTTGTGGTTTGGAGTTGTTGATATATCATAGTTGTTTCTTAGTGCATTAACTTGAACGAAAGTGTATCCCCTTGAATATGATGGTGAACTCGGATTTAGACTCTCTCTTGACAATCTCACCATGAAAAATGTATTGGACCATTGCTATACATTCTCAACAAAATTGTATTAGAGCTAACGTTGATTAGTGAGCCCCAATGGGTTCTAATATTTTTTATCTCAATAAAGAAATCTCACGATCAATGCGTGTTTTAAGTGAAAATTGCCATTTCGAATGATCTGGCAATACTATACCAAGGGCAAAGGCTTGCATAAGATTATAGGCTAGGGGTGAGCATCGGTCTAGGATCAACCCTAGACTGACCCTGGACTGGCCCAACCCTGCTGGTCTTGGTCCAGTTCCTAAGGAGATTGGGTCAATCCTTGATCCTAGAATTCTTGGACTAGTACTGTACGGATTGATCCTCGCTCTTAGGAGTTCAGGGTTGGTCCAACACAGATCAACCCTGATTATATATACATTATATCTAATATATTATTTATAATTTTTTTATATAGAGAAAACCTTAAAATAAATGGCGTCAACAACATTAAACAACTCTTTAGTGAGGAGTTTAAGTAATTTTACATTGTTATTTAATAACTTAGATTTTTAATATCTTTTACTGCGTTAACAGTCATAATTTACGAAAGAGGAAAATGTTTTTGTGAGAAATCCTCACAGCATCCAAAAGGGCATAAATAACTCCTTATTGCATCCTTCCTTAGTACTCATTCTCTTCTATCTTATTTGCCCTCTTAGTCTTCAATTTGCCAAAATCAAAATAAACAACTTCTCTACTCGCCATTCAACACTTGCCTTGCTCACTTTGGGTTACTCGTGCCACTTGCTGCTTGATGTTTGCTTGGCTTGCTCCTCGCTCGGCACTCGATGCTCACTCTATTCAACGGTGACCCCACTCAACCCTCACCGCTTGCCTTTCTTACCTAACCTCACTCGTCATCAAATCCATTGGATCAGTCCAGTCCTCAATTGCCCTTTTAAGGAGTACAAAAAATGAAATAAAAAATTATTGATTGGTCCCAGGTTGACCTTGAAACAGAAACCGAACCCATTGGGTCAATTCGATCCTAAATTGTTTTTTTTAAAGAGTACAAATTGGTCCCAGGTTGACCTTGGAACCAGACCGAATCCACTGGGTGGGTCCAGTCCTCGGTCTCAAGCTCAATACGGTTGGTCCTCTGTCCCAAAAATTAAGAATCAGTACTGTGCGGGTTGGTCATAGGGTTAGGAGGAGGACTAGCCCAACCTAGACCATGCTCACCCCTAGTTATAGCAACATAGTTTGAAGTTGGCAATTGATTATGGTAGCTGTGCATAGTTATGGGTACATTATAACGTGTAAATTTAAGTTGAGATATGCTCCTACGAAAGGATATATAGATAAAGGGCCAAATCCCCAAAAAAGAATATCATGAAGTCATCTCTCATGGAAAAAATTTGATCTCGTTGGACTTGAGCAAGTTCTTATAAGGCTTAAGGGAGAAATGACAAGGGGAAGAACCCTCGAGGAGCGGGACTCTTCGCTGCACACTCCAATATTCCATCCTCTTTGGGAAGAAAAATATATGGAGAGCAATTGGGGAGTTGTTGGGTGTGTGGGTAATAGGACGTTAAAATAAGAAACGTAGTCTCGTTAGCCTACTTGGATTACTAGTTAGGCACGGTGTCCTCAACATAAGAGTTAAACTCTTTGCAACTTTATGAGGTTATCCTATAACCAAACACTAAAGATCCAAGCTGTACTTCCAGTTACAAGTTATCAGGAAATGAAGTTTTATCTCTCATGAACAAATTTAACCCCCACGTATCATGTTTTTCAAAGAAAATTATATAAAGTCTCGCTCAATGAACAAAAATAGTCACCGTGATCTTTTCCATCTAAGCAATCCTTAGGTGATATTTGATGTGGCTAACCACGTAGAGGTAACACATAATCCAAGATTCATTTTTCTCTAAATTACCAGAATATCTTACTATGGGAGTTATACCAAATGCAGTGCCATTGTATGTAAATGAGAGAATTACGGAAAAGTTCTAAAATCATTACAATTGTACAAATTCAGTCATAAACATTTTTTTGACCAATTTAATCCTAAACTTTTTGCATTTCTGCTGGTTCAATTAATCCAGCCAATTTTGATTTGCTAGTGTCGATGGCATTTCACATTTTTTTCTTTTAAAAATTCTTTTGTTTCTTTAAATTCCCCCCTTTCCCTTAGGGCTAGTGAGGATTGTCAGCCGATCTTTGCCGGCGATAGGCGTATTAAAACTACTCCTCCACTTTGAATGCGGCAACGCAATCATCCCAATTTGATGTCCAAGTACTAGTATCTATCCCCCATTTTATAAAGTCAAAAGAGCACCATGCACATTGACGAACCAACATTTATTTTTAAAAGGAATTTACTGAAATACAAAATTAGATCCATTGAGAATGACGCATAAAAATATTATTAATATATCACATCACTACATACATTAAATTTATATGTTGATATCGATATTTTCTTTTGTGAATAAGACGGTCAGGAAGTAACAACCAGTGGCATCCGCATGAGTTGTATCATGTTACGTGAGATTATGGTCTTTGAATTATTTGTGCAGTCTTAAACGTCATCTCCTTAAACTCTATTGCATTCCATTTATCTGACGAGATGTTGGCCCACAGGGTATTTGAGCTACCAACCTTTAAATGCATCTTCCTTGCAAAACCGTCTCATCTTATTATTTTACTCGGTCCATGAATCTGCAGGCCGCCGGTTTCCTCTTGTAATAAACATAAAGCAAAAATATGAAAAGAAAAATTGAAAATCCTTTGGCGTTCCATATGGGTCAACCAAATTTACATTCCTCAAGTGAAGGTTCAATCTTGCTATATTCCCTAATGCTTTTCACACTGGACTTTCAAAAGCAGGAATGAGAATAGCACTGGAGGTGAAAGCAAGAGCAAAATGGAATCCATCTATACTTGGAGATCAAGGACGGATGGTTGCTGGTCAATTTGTTTTGTGTGAACACTTTCTATAACTATTCTTTTACCTTTGCACGGTTCCACACAAAACACGCCAAAGGGTCGACAAGAATCAACATGGTTTACAGTCACAAAAGACACTAGAACAGTCCGGATGGATTGTAGTTCCAGATAAGCTGAAACACACATGCCAAGTAATCACATAATCAAAATACCAACAGCCTCCTAAGCTAAATGGATGCTCACTAACTCCAGACATCCTCAGTGAATCGACCGAAATATAGGTAGGAAGAGCCACCCTCCATCAAAGCCTTACCGCTCTTCTCGCTCACCTCTTTCACCTTCTTCCTCCTCTCCCCGGCCTCCTTGCCCTCCAACCTTATTATCCCTTCCTCTATCTCATCTGCCGTCATGATGCCATCACTACCTTTGACGAGATCTCTTTAATAATCCATCTTGATCTCTACCGAGAGGCAACCTCCACCATTAGTTGGAACGCGTTGAACTCTGTGTTGACTCCAGATATAATGCGTCCCTACGTTGACAAGATCTCTCCGATAATCCATCTCGATCTTCGCCGTGAGACCAAGCTCCGCACCAGTTGGAATGCGTTGATCTTGGTAGTTGTGCATAGTTACGATTACATTACAACATGGAAATTCAAGTTAAGATATGTTGATACAAAAAGATGCATAGATAAAGGGCCAAATCCCCAAAAGAGAATATCATGAAGTTATATCTCTCACAAACAAATTTGACCTCCTTGGACCTAAGCAAGTCCTTAAAAGGCTTAAGAGAGAAATGACAGGGGGAAGAACCCCCAAGGGTGAGACCGCTGCACACTTCCGTATTCCCTCCTCTCCAAAAAGAAAAATATATGGAGAGCAATTGGATAGGTGCTGGGAATGTGGGCAACAAGATGATAATTTAAGGAAGGCAATCCTGTTAACCCACTTGGATTATCAAGCAAGCAAGGCCACCTCGACATGAGAGGTCAAACTCTCTACAACTTGATGAGGTTACCCTGTAATCAAACATCAAGGATCCAAGTTGTACTCTTGGTTACAGGTCATTGGGAAATGAAGTTATATCTCTGATGGACAAAATTGACCCCCACTTTTCATTTGTTCCAAAGAAAATAGTACAAACTCTCACTCAATGAACAAAAATAGTCAGCATGATCTTTTCCATCTAAGCAATCCTTAGGTAACATTCGATATGGCTAACCATGTAGAGGTGACACATAATCCAAGATTCATTTTTCTCTAAATTACTAGAAAATCTTACTGTGAAGTTATAGCAAATGCATTGCCATCGTATATAAATGGGAGAATTACAATAAAAAAAAAAAAAGGTTCTAAATATATTACAATTGTGCTAATTCAATCATAATTTTTTTTGACCAATTTAATCTTAAACCTTTTGTATTTATGCTAGTTCAGTCTATTCCGCTAATTTTGGCTGGCTAGCATTGATGACATTTCACAATTTTTTATTATATTTTAATATAATTTTCTTTTATTTTTTTAAATTTTCACCCTTCCCATAGGGCTAGCGGGGATTGTCGGCTGATCCTTGTTAGCCACAGGAATATTATGTATCCTCCGTTTTATAAAGTCAAAAAAACACCATCTACTTTGACGGACCAATATTTATTTTTAAAAAGAATTTATTAAAATACAAAATTAGATCTATTGAGAATGATGCATAAAAATATTATTAATATGTCACATCACGACATACATTTAAATTATATGTCAATATTGATATATATATATATATATATATATATATATATATATTTGTGAATAAGATGGTCGGGAAGCAACAACTACTGGCATCCGCATTAATTGTATCATGTTACGTGAGATTATGTTCTATGAATTATTTGTGCAGTCTTAAACGTCATCTCCTTAAACTCTATTGCATTCTATTTATCTCACGAGATGTTGGACCACATGGGATTCGAGCTACCAACCATTAAATGCAGCGTTCCTTGCAAAACTGTCTCATCATATTATTTTACTCGGTTCATGAATCTGCAGGTCGCCGGTTTCCTCTTGTAATAAACACAAAAGCAAATTTTATTTTTTTTTAAATTTGAAAATCCTTTGACGTTCCATATGGGGTGAAACCAAATTTACATTCCTCGAGTGAAGGTTCAATTTTGCTATATTCCCTAATGCTTTTCATACTAGACCTTCAAAAGCAGGAACGAGAATAGCACTGGATGTGACAGAAAGAACAAAGTGGAATCCATCTTTACTTGGAGATCAAGGAGGGATGGTTGCCGGTCAATTTATTTTGTTTGAACACTTTCTATAACTTGTCTTTTAACTCTGCACCGTTCCCACACAATACACGCCAAAGGGTCGACAAGAATCAACATGGTTTATAGTCACAAAAGACACCGGAACAGTCCGGATGGATTGAAGTCCCGGATACGCTGAAACACATGCGCCAAGTAATCATAGAATCAAAATACCAACAGCCTCCTAAGCTAATTGGACACTCACTGACTCCAGACATCCTCAATGAATTGACCCAAACACAGGTAGGAAGAGACACGAAAATCTACCATACGGGATTTTAACAATGATGAACACATTCTATATTCGTCGTTACCTGAGGAGATTACAGCTCGTGGGCCAAACCCAAATTGACTGATTCAACATAAAACATGTCAAGGGTCGATGAAAATCAACATGGATTATGTCGCTACCTATCCTTGGGGAAGGTAATAGATTTAGGGGTATTACTTAAAGGACAGGCCTCCGGCCTATAATCAGGCACAAGTTTTGCCAAGCCCATTTTGGATATTCAAATTGAGAGTATGGAAATTTTATAAAAAATGAGTCGCCACTAACTTTTTAAGATCGGCTAGAAATTAAGTAAGGTATAAGAGTGTACCTCACTTCCTACACAACTAGAGAATCTAGGATTGACGACTTGATTACACTTATTAATCAGTTAGTGCCCTTTCGATACCTAAACTTATTCAAATTAAAAAAAAGATTTGTTTTTGTTAGGAAGTTTAGATTTATTTTATATATATTCATTAACATGTGAGGTGATTATGTAGGTGCACAATCATTAACATACTTATCGGCCATCAAAAGAAAGCATTAAATAGATTGCATGGGATAGGAAATACTTAACATTAAAGAAAAGATAAATGCTAATCCTGACTAGACTAAAAAAAAGGCCATAATTAATGTATCAATATTACGCAATCAAGGGCATTTGTCTCTTAGAACAATTAAGATTCTAAGGTAGAGCCCTAAGAATTTAAAACATGATTTTCACCAAGGATTTCCACACATTTAATGATTTTCAACCTAGCAGCCAACCCTCTCTCCTAGCTAAATGAAGGCTCATTGATTGCAAACATCCTCGATGAAGCGAGCCAAAGACAAATAAGAAGAGCCACCCTCCATCAAAGCCTTCCTACTCTTCTCGCTCACTTCCTTCACCTTCTTCCTCCTCTCCCTAGCCTCCTCACCCTCCATTAACTTCCTTATACCTCTCTCTATTTCATTTGCCATCACGACATCGTCACTACCTTTGACCAGATCTCTTCGATAATCCATCTTGATCTCTGCCGCGAGACCGAGCTCCACCACCAAGTGGAATGCGTTGAAATGTTGCTCCGCATATTGGGGCCATGCGGCGACCGGCATGCCAAACCATATGCTTTCTAGGGTGGAGTTCCACCCGCAGTGAGACACAAACCCTCCGATGGCTGGGTGGGCCAAGATTGCGACCTGTGGGGCCCACCCGATCACTCTCCCAACCCCCGCTGTCCTATTAAGAAAACCCTCGGGCAGGACCTTTGCGGGATCTGCGTAGTCCCGGAGGGCTTCCAGCTTGCCCTTCGCCGGAGGCTGTCGTAGGGACCACAGGAAGCGGTACCTGCTCCGCTCCAACGCGTGGGCAATCTCTTTTGTCTGGTGCTCGTCGAAGTACCCCCCGCTCCCGAAGCACAGGAACACCACTGACGCATCTGGCTGCTGGTCGAGCCAGTCCAGGATCTCGAAACCCTTTTTGCTCTCAACCTTCATGTTTAGTATGGGGCCCACGGAGTACACCACGGGTGCTCCTAGGCTGGCCAGGACTTCCATAGCGCGCGGTTCGAGCTCAGCGAACGTATTTACCAAAATTCCCTTGGTTTCCCTATACCTCTGGGTGAGGTCCAAGAATATCCGGCAGTCTTCTTCCATAAACACTGCCAAGGGCAAAAACTTGGCGGCAGGCAGCGGGTTAGCTAAGCACGGGAAGTCCAGCTCGGCATCAGAGCACTTGAGCATGGTCGGGTCCATGTGTTGCTCGCCTTGGAGAGACTGGAGGTGCAGCATGACTCCAAGGATCGCCGCGCCTGATGGAAAGAAAATGTAGGAAGGGACGCCGAACTCAACAGCCACGTCAATCATCGAGGTGCAAAACATGTCGAGGACAAGCCCAGCAAGCTGTGGCGAGCCGCGGGCAGAGAGCTCAGCCACGGCTTCTCGAACGTCAGCTTTGTAGCTCTCCATAAAGTGATAGATGAAGGCCACGGGAGACGTTCTCAGAGATTGGCTTCGCCTAGGGAGGAGGACGAAGCGGATGTGGGCAGCCACGGAGGCAGTGAGCGACTCGATGTGGGAATCAATCTCCGATTCGAAGGGGAACTTCATGATAAGGACGGTGACGGAGAGCCGATCATCACGGTCGACGAGGAGCTTGGCCATCTCCACCATCGACACCAGGTGGCCAGGGCCCGGAAATGGGATGAACACGAGCTCGGATTTAGCACTCATGATGACGACAACGCCTTCGAAAATTCTTCGTTTCCTAACTGAGTTCACTTGGTTGCGAAGATGATAACGAGGTGGAGGCTCTTATAGATCTCAATTTGTGAGTCTTCAGTTAGTGGGAATGAAGGAAGCAGCCAAAGAGATGGGGATTGATTTATAGGAAGAGGTGATGACGTCGTGCTAGTTGAGGTCTGCGTCACTGTCTGGTTCACTTTTCCTTGGTCGAAATCGCCCTCTAGTTTGACTTGGGGAGAATTACCAAAGTCCTAAACCTATTAACGATTGTCTTGGAATTCGATCATAAACTTTTTTTTTTTTTGCCAATTTAGTCCTAAACCTTTTACTTTTGTTCCGTTCAGTCCTTCCGGCCAAAATTAGCCGGCGGCGCGTGGCAGCCGGCCGTGCCGACGAGCTTTTTTAATAATATTTGATTTTTAAAATTTTTTATTAATTTTTTTTCTTTTTTCCTCCTCCCTCCTCCTTCCTTGGGCTCCGGCGACTGGCCAGCCTGGCCGATCGCCGGACTGAGGCGATCCGGCGAGGGATCTGGCGAGGAGGCCTCGCCAAACACGACGGCGAGCCCCCTCGCCGGATCCGCGAGGGCTCGCCTCGCCCGGCGTCCGCGGGTGAGCCCTCGCCGGATCCGGCGAGGGGGCCTCGCGCTGTCGTTGGGCGCGAGCTCGCCTCGCGGTCGCCGGCGAGGCGAGCCCCCTCGCCGGATCGCGAGGGCTCGCCTCGCTCGGCGACCGCGAGTCGAGCCCTCGCTAGATCCGGCGAGGGCTCGCCTCGCTCGGTGACCGCGAGTCGAGCCCTCGCCGATCCGGCGAGGGGCCTCGCCGTCGGCCCAGGCACGAGCTCGCCTCGCGGTCGCCGGCGGCGAGCCCTCGCGACGCGACGGCGAGCTCGATCGCGAGGGCTCGCCTCGCCGGTGACCGCGAGGCGAGCTCGCGCCCGCGACGGCGGGGGAGGGGAAGCCCTCGCCGGACGCGACGGCGAGCCCCCTCGCCGTAGGCCGGGCGCGAGCTCGCCTCACGGTCGCCGCGCGAGGCGAGCTCACGCCCGCCGATGGCGGGGGCTCGCCGTCGGGTCGCGAGGCCTCCTCGCCCCGCCCGGATCGCCTTAGTCAAGCAACCGGCCAAGATGGCCGGTCGCCGGAGCCCAAGGAAGGAGGAGGGGGAAAAAAAAAAAAGGAAAAAAGAAAAAATTAATAAAAAAATTAATAAAATTTTAAAAAATCAAATATTATTAAAAAAAGCTCACTGGCACCGGCCGGCTGCCACGTCAGCGCCGGCCGGCTAGTTTTGGCCAGAAGGACTGAATTGGAACAAAAGTAAAAGGTTTAGGACTAAATTAGCCAAAAAAAAAAAGTTTAGGACTGAATTGGCACAATTGCAATAGGTTTAGGACTTTTTTGGTAATTCTCCCGTTTGACTTGCGTTTGTTGGATTTTAAGTTTGGATATTGCTTGGTGTTGGTTTACTCCACGAGAAATTCTAAAACCACCCCGGCTCATGTCAACCGATGCATCCAATTAAATCAATGCGAAAATTGCTAAAAAAATAAATGAAAAATAAATAAAAAACACTTGAGATTTACTTAGTTTGATCCAAATATCGATACCTACTCCATGGGGAGAACGAACGACAAGTACTCCACTAATTAATTAGAGAATTATAGAGTTATAATCACTTACATATAGATTATGGCCAAATCCACAGTGTTTAGACTCAGAGAATTACTCACTGAGCAAAACATTTATGTTTCTACAAAGAAAACGTCAAAATTTGAGTGTAGAATACTTTGCAAAAATCGCTGTTCGGAGCCTGGTGGCTCAAGGAAATCCCCCGCTGCGCGTCAGCTGTGCGGCTGTCGCTGGAGGAGAAAATAAAAGCAAAATCCACGTCCTTTTATTTTTCTCTTACCTCACATGCCCTCTGACCATAGCATTCTATGTATGTATGTGTGTGTATATTTTATTTTACTGTACGAAGGATGTCAATCGTTGATCGGTCAAACCCTTGTGCTACAAGTAGGCGACATCTTTCCTTATTTAAGTTACTTCTTTATTTGAATTCACTACCCAAGTAAATTCATGATTATTATTTCAAAGAAAGGAAAAAAAAAAAATCAAAGTCCAATTAGGACTCTTTCATTGACAACTCATCTAACATGGACTAGTTTACATCATCCAATCAGGTTGTGTCTTGTGAACATTTCAAACTTTAGATATTAATTTAACATAAATAATGTTAGTGGGTTGAATGTGAGACAAACAAGATTTAAAGGATGAAATGTATTGGGCTCATATGTATCTGATGCATTCGAGAAGCTATTTTCACGTTGAAAATAGAGTGATTTATATAACGGCTCATCATGATAGATCAAGAAGTTATTATATAATCTGTAGATTATTTAGACCAATATTGATAGTAAAACGAAGATAGGATAGGATAAAGGCAGTAAGAATTGGCGGATAGAGTAGGAAAGATAGCCTTTATCCTACATTTTTTTACTTGAAGATGTGATCTCTAAGATTCCGAACAAGGGCTCGTACATTTCTTATTACGAATTCGAAAAGGTGGGAAAGGTTTGAGGACAGCCAGAAGCTGTTGACTTGTAATTATCGCCGAAGGATCTCTAATAAAAGTGCAATTTAGTTTAAGAACTTATAAAAAGTGTAATTAAGTCCTAAAATTTGTCAAATTAATTCAATCAAGTTATTTTGTTAACTTCATCCAATTTAATTAACGGAAAATATTGATGTATATTATTTTATTACTTTCTTAAGATATATGGCGCCCACTAAATGCCACATCCGAAAAAAAATTAAGAAATATGAAAAAATAGATTAACAAATAAAAAACTAATTTAAAAAAAAGAAGAAGAAAAAACCAAACTCATCCATAGCTTAGCTAAGCCTTGTCGATGGTTGCCACCACCGTCATCGGGAAGGGCCAACGGAGCTCGCTCGGCAACCCTCCTCAAGCAAGCCTTTGGCAGCCCCCAACGAGGGCCTGCTAGCCTAGATTTGGGGGAGCGCACAACCCTTGCCGTAGATCTGAGCAAGGGTCATCGGCCCTCGCCTGGGGCCCATGAGGGTTGCTTAACTTTGGAAAGGCCTTGACGACCACCACCAGCCCTTTCCAACGGCTATGGTAGTGGCAACTGGCAAGGGCTTCACCAAGCTATGGTTGATTTTTTATTATTATTTATTATTATCATCTTTTTATTTTTTTAATCTAATTTTTTTTGTATTTATTTACATTTTTTCTGATGTGGTGCTTAGAGGGCACCATGTCATTGCCATGTGTCTTAAGAAAGTAATAAAATAAGACACATCAGCATTTTTTGTTAGCTAAATTGAACAAAGTTAACATAATGATTTGATTGTCGATTTGACAAGTTTTATGACTTAATTGCATATTTCATGACAAGTTTTAAGACTTTCAGTGCACATATCCTAAAAAAGATTAACATGGCAGAATTTTGAGGTCATGTTCTATACTGCATTTTTCCAGATTTTAGATACTAGGGTCATTTAGCTTATGGATAACATGTCTGCATCGAATAACATAGAAGTCCGATTGTGAATTGTATTCAAATTGGGCCGACGTGCGAAATCAGCTGGAATTTAGAAGAAGGGGGCCTTAAGGTCATTTAAATTTTCAAGACCGAGCCCGCTTGAGCTCGATCTCCATCCAAAATTCTTGCTTGGCCGGATGAGTACGTGTGCGATGCATATGTGGGGTTGTTTACATTTCAGAAAGAAAACGACCGCAAGATAAGAATATTTAGTGCTGGTACCATACAGGAAATGCGAATCTGGCCAAAACAGAAAGGAACGGAGGAAAAACTTGACTAGAATTCTCGATCTGAACGTGGCTTTTCACGGTTGAATTGGGCCAGATATTCTTGGGTATATGGAATATATTCAAGGTTGACTACGAGGGGCATACAAAGAAGAATACGGTGAACTCGCAGTATAAAACACAAGCACGCATGGAGCAAGGGAAGGCCGCACGCTCAAGACAGAATAAAAAATAAAGAAACGGTGGAATTTGGACTTTGTTTGATGTTGCTTTTATTTCACAAAAAAATAGTAATTTTTAAAAAGAGATCGTTTATATCAATTCGAATAATTAGTTCACGAGAAATGCTTTCATTATTGGCAATAATTTATGTCTCATTATTTTCACGAACGATAAAAAAATATTTTTTGTTACCAAGATTGGTTGGCTTGACTTGTGAGATTCAAACTCTCCACACATCATGTTTAGGTTCAAATAGTAGTGGTATGCCCTAGCATTGACATGGGGTAACCTCCCCTTCTAAACTTTCTCATACTATAGCAATATCACTTTATGATGAGGTGATATCTTCATCATTGTGTTCATGAGAGAGCACCACACGTCTTGCTCTTTTTAGCTGTAGAGCAAGCTGGATCTTTTCCAAATTTTCTTTGGCGACTTCCACTCTCTTCCTGTGAGGTGTGGATGTGCTGGGGCCAGGTACATCAGTTTCTATTTCAGGCAGGATAGGCTAGGGAAAACGCGCGCGCGCGTATATATATCGTTTGTTCATTTTTGTACGACTAGCGACAAACTCTTATTGTCGCATCATTTGCTAGAGTTCGTCGGAGCATTTGATGGAAACAGGTCGGCATCTGTGGTGTTTATTGTTCTAAGACCCCAAACTTCCGTTTCCATCTTTCCACTAATTCGATTGTGTGATCCGACTAATGTTTTACTTCGGTTTCATCTGAGTGTTGATCCCTCGATGTGCTCACAATCCAAATCGAAAACACAGAGCAACTTGTCTTGAATATGGTTTAATTTGAACAAATTCCCATTGCCTTTGGTCTTAGTCTGATGTTTTCTCATGAATGTCTAGCAATTGATGTCACAACGCTCGCTGTTTAAATTTATTTCAATGTTGATATTTAGTTCATAATTTCTTCTGTATTTTGAATTGGTTTACATGATTTCCACTCGTACTCGCTTTCATAATCGATGGAGAAACGCTCTCGGATTATTGTGGTTTCTGTAGCATGATTTAGGTATTACTTTAGTTTTCTTTTTTATATTATTAGTTTCATTTTTGTGAATTTTAGAATGCATCATCATCATTTGGATTAAGAAATTTATATTTGATGCGCGTTTATTTTCATTTATATCTCACGTTGTCCTGTCCTAGAACAAGACGATGTATAATGGTACCCGACATGGCTTTGGTATTTTCTCGTCCTTTACCTGTTATTATTATTGGTTGACTTAATTTATATTATTGGAGCACTTATGCATGGATTGTTAGATGAATATTAGGGAATACAATTGGAAATATTACATGAATTTTTTTTTCACAAAAGAGAAAAAGGTATTAACAAGAAGCATTAGACAACTCTACCTTAATAAAGTCTTCTCGATCTTTTTCTTTATTTAGGCCGATCTTAGAGTATATTTTTCACCTTTGGCTTGCAAAAGTAAGGTGGGTTGGCTCCCGCATCTTACTTGACTCCTAACCAGTCTGAGATTAGGAGAGGGGCGACATCTGATTAAAAATGAAATGAAATAATTAATGAAAAATCAAGCCGTGATGCGTAGAGTTTCAGAGAGTTTGTGCGAGGTGTAAGAACCACCTCATAAGAAGGTTTTTGTGCCCTCTTAGCAATCCATCAAACTTCCTCAGAGTTCACTTCAAGAGGGTCGTGGTAGGAGCATGTGTGAATTTTATTAGAGAAATTATATATGAGAGATTTGATGTGGTTTGGAGTTGTTGATATATTATAATTGATTCATAACGCATCAACTTAAACGAAAGTGTATCCACCTAGATATGATGACAAACTCAGATTTAGGCTCTCTCTTGACAGTCTCACCAAGGAAAGGTATTGGACTTTTGCTACATATTCTCAATAGATGGTATTACAACTATTGTTGATTAGTGAGCCCCAATGGGTTCTAATGTTTTTAAAATTTCTCAATAAAGAAATCTCACAATCAACACGTGTTTTAAGTTAAAATTGCCATTTCGAATGATCTGGTGAGACTAAAGCAAGGGCTAAGGCTAGCATAAGGTTACAGTAATGTAGTCTAAAGTTGGTAGTTGATTGTGGTAGCCATGCATAGTTACAGGTATATTACAAGATGAAAATTTATGTTGAGATATACTAATATGGGAGGATGTATTGATAAAGGGTCAAATCCCCAAAAGAGAATATCATGAAGTTATATTTCTCACGGACAAATTTGACCTCCTTGGACCTGAGCAAATCCTTAAAAGACTTAAGGGAGAAATGACAAGGGAAAAAATCCTTGAGGGGTGGGACTCCCCACTGCACACTCCCGTATTCCCTCCTCTCCATGAAGAAAAATATATGGAGAGCAGTTGGGGAGGTGTTAGGCATGCGAGCAACATGATGTTAAAATAAAGAACACAATCTCATTAGCCCACTTGGATTACCAGGCATGCAGGCAACCTCAATAGGGGAAGTCGAACTCTTTGCAACTTGATGAGGTTACCTTGTAACCAGACACCAAGGATCCAAGTTATACTCAAGGTGATGGTTTATTGGAAAACGAAGTTATATCTTTCACGGACAAATTTAACCCCCACTTTTCATATGTTCGAAAGAAAATAGTACAGATTCTCACTCAGTGAACAAAAATAGTCATTGTGATCCTTTCCATCTAAGCAATCCTTAAGTGATATTTGATGTGGCTAACCACGTAGAGGTAACGCATAATCCAATATTCATTTTTCTCTAAATTACAAGAAAATCTTACTGTGGGCGTTATAACAAATGCATTGCCATTGTTTATAAAAGGGAGAATTACAAAAAAAAAAAAAAGTTCTAAATCTATTGTAAATGCGCTAGTTTAGTTATAATTTCTTTTTTTTACAACTTTAATTTCAAACCTTTTTCATTTGTGTCAATTCAGTCCATCTGGCCAATTTGGTCCGTTAGCGTTGACAGCATTTCACAATTTTTTATTATATATTTTTATATTCTATTCTTTTCTTTTTTTAATTTTCCCCCTTCCCATAGGCCAGCAAGGATTGCCAACCGATCCTTGCCACCCACGGGCATATTAAAATTACTCCTCCACTTTGAACACGGCAACACAATCATCCCTCCTTGATGTCCAAGTACTAGTATTTATCCCCATTTTATAAAGTCCAGACAACACCATGCACATTGACCAACTGATATGTATTTTTAAAATGAACTTACTAAAATACAAATATTAGATCTATTGAGAATGACGCATAAAAATATTATTAATACTTCACATCACCACATACATTGAACTTATATGTCGATATTGATACACACACACACACACACACACACATATATATATATATATATATATATATATATATATATATATATATTGTGAATAAGACGGTTGCGAATTAACAACTACTAGCATCCGCATTAAATTTATCATATTACGTGAGATTATGTTTCTTTGAATTATTTGTGCAGTCTTAAACGTCATCTCCTTAAACTTTATTGCATTCCATTTATCTCACGAGATTTTGTCCTACATGGGATTCGAGCTACCAACCATTAAATGCACCTTCCTTGCAAAACCGTCTCATCTTATTATTTTACTCGGTCCATAAATCTGAATCTGCAGGCCGCCGATTTCCTCTTGTAATAAACCGAAAGCAAAATAAAGAAGAAATGAAAATCCTTTGGCGTTCCATATGGGGTCAAACCGAATTTACATTCCTCAAGTGAAGGTTCAGTTTTGCTATATTCCCTAATGCTTTTCACACTACAATTTCAAAAGCAGGAACGAGAATAGCGCTGGAGGTGGAAGCAAGAGCAAAATGGAATCTATCTGTGGCTGGAGATCAAGGAGGGATGGTTGCCGGTCAATTTTTTTTGTTTGAACACTTTCTATAACTTGTCTTTTACCTTTGCACGGTTCCACACAAAACACGCCAAAGGGTCGACAAGAATCAACATGCTTTATTGTCACATTGTCACAAAAGACACTAGAACAGTCCGGGATGGATTGGAGTCTCAGATACGCTGAAACACACACGCCAAGTAATCATAGAATTGAAATACCAACAGCCTCCTAAGCTAAATGGACGTTCACTAACTCCAGACATCCTCAATGAATCGACCCAAAGACAGGTTGGAAGAGACACCCTCCATGAAAGCCTTCCTGCTCTTCTCGCTCACCTCATTCACCTTCTTCCTCCTCTCCTTGGTCTACTCGCCCTCCATAAGCCTTCTTACCCCTCCCTCTATCTCGTCCACCGTCACGATGCCATCACTACCTCTGACGAGATCTCTCCGGCAATCCATCTTGATCTTTGGCGCGAGGCCAAGCTCCACCACCAGTTGGAACGCATTGAACTCCACATTGATTCCAGATATAACATGTCATTGCCTCTGACGAGATCTCTGATAATCCATCTTGATCTTTGCCGTGAGGCCAAGCACCACCACCAGTTGGAACGTGTTAATCGTGGTAGCTGTGCATAGTTACGGGTATATTACAACGTGAAAAATTAAGTTAAAATATGTTGATACAGAAGGATGGAGAGATAAAGGGCCAAATCCCCAAAAGAGAATCTCATGAAGTTATATTTCTCACGGACAAATTTGACCTCCTTA
Organism: Eucalyptus cladocalyx; assembly: GCA_017140615.1. Lineage (NCBI taxonomy): Eukaryota > Viridiplantae > Streptophyta > Magnoliopsida > Myrtales > Myrtaceae > Eucalyptus > Eucalyptus cladocalyx. Next base: position 7,032,343 of record CM029516.1, on the reverse strand, counting down.
GACTTGAGCACATCCTTAAAATGCTTAAGGGAGAAATGACAGAAGGAAGAGTCCCCAAGGGGTGGTACTCCCCGCTGCACACTCTAGTATTCCCTCCTCTCCAAGAAGAAAAATATATGGAGAGCAATATGAGAGGTGTTGGACATGCGGGCAACAATACGTTAAAATAAAAAATGCAATTCTATTGGTCCACTTGAATTACCAAGCAGGTGAAATGGCCTTCACTTGGAAGATCGAACTCTCTACAACTTAATGAGTTTACCTTGTAACTAGACACCAAGGATCCGAGTTCTACTCCTAGTTATAGGTTATTGGGAAATGAATTTATATCTCTCATGGAATAATTCAGCCCCCACTTTTCACGTGTCAAAGAAAATAGTACAAACTCTCACTCAATGAACAAATATAGTCACCATAATCCAAGATTCATTTTACTCTAAATTACCAAGAAATCTTACTGTGGGCGTTACAACAAATGCATTGCCATCCTATACAAATGAGAGAATTACAAAAAAAAAAGGTTATAAACCTATTCCAATTGTGCTAGTTTACTCATAAACTTTTTTTTTTTTTTACTAATTCAATCTTAAGACTTTTGCCTGTATGTCAATTTAGTTCATTGTCGCAACCTCTTTTTTTCGGCGCCTAATTAGGGTGGGGCACCTGGTGAGGTTAATGGTTCGGCTAGATCTATTAGGCTTAGCCTAGACTCTCTCAAGTCCATCAATTCACTACTTAATAGTCAAAGTTTTTAACCAATAAATTAATTTTAAAACAAAGTCGCCACTAATCAATTTATGGTGGATCAATTGGAAGCCCAACTGAAATATTAGGAGGAATATTTGCTCTTGCACAACCAGAGAAACTAGATTTGGGGACTTGATGACACTAGTTAATCACTAATGCCCTTTTGGTATCTAATATTGTTTAAACCCTAAGGCTTTTTGGATTTTTGAGGGTTTTCCATGCATTTGTGGAGGAAAAACATTTTTTTTGGACCTTTTTCTATTTTTTGAATGTGAAAGGGATTTTTTGGATTTTGATCATTTTTTTCTGAAAATATAAATCAAATTTGGCCATTTTTTTTGACTTTTTGGCTTTTTTGGGAAAATATGAGATGTTTTATTTTTATTAAATTATTATTATTATTATTATTATTATTATTATTATTATTATTATTATTATTATTATTATTATTAAATGACCCAAGTCAAATCCCCAGGTTAGGTCTGACCCAAGCCGTTTGCCTAAGACTCGGATGGGATTTTTGTTTTGTTTTTCCTTTTTAAAAAAAAAAAAAAAGCCCGGCCCAAATTGAAATAGCCCTAATTTCTAAAAAGGGCCTAGCCCAGGGAATAGCCGACCCACGCGCAAATGGCCCAGGTTGGCTGGAACCCTACTCGAGTGAGGTGCACTCGACCCGACTTTGACCCAATTTCCAGTTGCCCGGGTTTTGCGGAACCCTACCCGAACAATGGCCCGCCAGGTCGCAACCCGACGCGATGTTTCCTCCCTTCTTTGCCTAAATGTGGTGCCGATGGAGGGTTGGGACAATGGATCGGCATCAATGATGGCGGTGACACAAAGGACAGCAACGGTAGGAGGATGTGGCTCGGCGGGGAGGCAACTAGGGTTTTAGGCGGGGGAGCGAAGGTGACAACGCGACCACCGGCGGCTGCGGTGGCTATTACCTGTTTGTAGCAATGGCATGACGAGGCAGTGAATGGTGGCGATGATAGGGAGCTGTAGGTGCGAGTGACGACAACAGGGTAGCGACAGCAGCCCCTCAACTTCCAAATCTAACGTGGCGTTGGTGGATCAGTCGTGGCAACGACTTTGGGGGGGACGGCAGCAAGCCTTCGAGGCAACGACGTCAGGGGGAACGACAAAACGACTCAGCCTAGCGTCCGGTGGTAGCAGCAGCGGTAGCAAGAACCCCAAATCAGGACCTTGGCTAACCCTCTCCATCCGGAACCCTAGATCTCTCTCACACAGCTCTTGTCCTCCGGCCAACCTCAAATCTCCGACTGCTCACCCTTGGGCCTCCCCCAAAGTCTCTCAAGGGGAAGTCATCGAAGCTCGCAACTCGTGATCCTTCTCGACACCCTCACTCAGACCCGACCTTCTCCCTCTCCAGCCACTAGCTTTTAAATCTTGGCTTGCGAGCATTTGGGCCTCCGCTAAAGTCTTTCAAGGGAAGCTTTTGAAGCTCGCTTGCTGTCGATCTTGCTTTGCATCGTTCTTCACCTTTCCCCCCCCCCCTGACGCCCTATTTATAGGCCAGAAGAGCCAATCAACAAAGGTCTGGCCGCCTATCCTTTGCACACCGGATGGCCTCCACTAGCCGAACCGGCGTCCCATTCATCGAGGTGGGTCTAGTTAGGCCGCCTCGCATTGAAGACACGTCCATTCCATTGTACATTGCTGTCTCCTTCTCCATTCCGACATCGCGCACGTAATTGTCTCCAACGCATGCTGCTTATCCAATTGGGGAAAAAGACAGTAGGAAGAAGAAGACAAACAGGAGAAGGGGTCAGCTAAGAGGAGAAAAGAGCTAGGATGGGCCTTAGGGTCCTCGCGGGTAGAAAAGAGGGCTGGGTGCAAAAGGCCCAGCCCCAATGGGCTGCTATGCTTTTTTGTTTTCTTGTTTTTATTTGTTGTTGTTGTTGTTGTTATTATTATTATTATACTATCTAAAAAAGAAAATAAAGATTAATAGATGCCAATAAAAACTAAGCCCTAATTAAAATACGTAGGCGAAATTTATGCGTCAATAGCTGCCTCTCTTTGAAGGTGAACTCGCAGAGATTGCATTTAAAGACAAACTGATACCTAAATTTTGTTCATACATATGCAATAGATTTACCTTATTTGGGACCTAGTGTCCTATGTGAAAAAATAGCAATATATCATTACACATACTGAGAGAGATAAGAAGATACCTGCAATTACTTACCGAGAATGAGCAAGATAAGGTGCAAACCTCGAGTCTGGCAAGTATTAGGGCATCATCGTACCTGGTGAGATAAGAAGGTTGCTTTTCCAAGAACTGAACCTTTCTTCAGTTGCTTTGATGGGAAATTGCTTTTCCAGGATCCAAACCATTCTTCGGTTGCCTATCAGAACAATAAGTGGTTTTTTCTATTACCCGAACCTTTCTTCGGTCGCCTTGACAGGAAATCGCTTTTCCAAGACCTGAACCATTCTTCGGTCGCCTTTACAGGAAATCATTTTTCCAAGACCTGAACCATTCTTCAGTCGCCTGTTAGAGCAATAAATTGTTTGTCTAGGACCTGAACCTTTCTTCGGTCGCCTTGACGAGAAATTGCTTTTTCAGGACCTGCTCCATTCTTTGGTCGCCTATTAGAGCAATAAGTTGTTTGTCTAGGACCCAAACCTTTCTTCGGTCGTCTTGACTGGAAATTGCTTTTCCAAGACCCGAACCATTCTTCGGTTACCTGTTAAAGCAATAAGTTGTTTACCCGACCTTTCTTGAGGGATGCGCCGATCTTTCTTAGGGTATATGTTTGTGGAGTGCCTAATCCTCTATCAAGGACACCAGTTGTGGGATGCTTAATCCTCTGTTAAGGACACCGGTTGTGAGGTGCCTGATCCTTTATCAAGGACACTGGTTGTTTACCCGACCTTTCTCGGAGAATGCGCCAACCTTACTCAGGGCATTTGTTTGTAGGGAAGATACTTGGACATTCACAGGCATTGAAAGAGTATGTGGATATTTACAAGTACTAACCTGGAAGATATTTGGACCTTTGTAGGCATCGAGAGAGTACCTGGTTGTTCACAAGTATCAAAGGGGTACTTAGATGGTCACAAGTATGAACTCTAGGAGGATACCTAGACGTTCTCGGGTATCAAATGGGTACTTGGATGATCACAAGTACAAACTCTTAGAGCATACCTGGCCATTTTTGAAAGTCATATGGTAGATGGAATATCGAGGACGTGCCTCACATGTTCGTGAATGTCTCCCATCTCCCGGTATGTGGACTATTGAGGACACGCCTTGCATATTTTGTGAAGGTCTTCCACCTATTGACAATTGGAATATCAAGGATGCACCTTGCGTATTCATGAAGGTCTCACACCTCTTGGCAATTGGAATATCGAGGACGTACCCCGCAAATTCGTGAAGGTTTCTCACCTCTTGGTAATGGGAATATCGAGGACGTGCCCCACATATCCTAGCAATTGGAATATCGAGGATGTGCCTCGCATATACGTGAAGGTCTCTGACCTTCTAGTAAAGGGAATATTGAGAACGAACCTGGGATATTCGTGAAGGTCTCCCACCTCCTGGCAATTGAAATATTGAGAACGAGCATCGCATATTCATAAAGGTCTCCCACCTCCTGGCAATTGGAATATCGAGGACATGCCCCCACATATTCGTAAAGGTTTCTCACCTCTTGGTAATAGGAATATCGAGGACGTGCCCCACATATTCGTGAAGGTCTCTCACCTCCTGATAATGGGAATTAAGGACGTGCCCCTCATATTCGTGAAGGTCTCTTACCTCCTGGTAAAGGGAATATCAAGGACGTATATGAGATATTCGTGAAGGTCTCTCACCTTCTGGTAATGGGAATATCGAAGACATGCCTCGAGTATTCGTAAACGTCTCTCATCTCCTAGTAATGGGAATATTGAGAACGTACCTGGGATATTCGTGAAGGTTTCTCACCTCCTGGTATATGGGAATATCGAGGATGAACCCGGGATATTTGTGAAGGTCTCTCACCTCCTAGTAATGGAATATCGAGGACGTGTCCCGCGTATTTGTGAAGATCTCCCACCTCTTGATAAAGGGAATATCGAGGATGTACCTAAAATATTCGTGAAGGTCTCTCACCTCCTGGTAATTGGAATATTGAGGATGTACCTCGAGTATTCATGAAGGTTTCCCACCTCCTGGCAATTGGAATATCGAGGACGTGCCATGCATATTCGTGAAGGTCTCTCATCTCTTGGTAAAGGGAATATCGAGGACGTGCCCCGCATATTCATGAAGATCTCTCATCTCCTAGTAATGGAAATATCAAGGACGTACTTGGGATAGTCATGAAGGTGTAATGGGAATATTGAGGATGCGTTTCGAGTATTCGTGAAGGTCTCCCACCTCCTGGTAACATAAATTTGAATGTAGCACGTGACTTACCTGGATGGTGGCAAGCACTCAAAAGGGCTATAACACCTGATAGCTACAGGTGTACAAAGTACTGGAATTTTTGGATGACCACAAGTATTTAATGATACGATCTAGGACCACTCAGGCAAGTTCAAGTATTATGATGATAAGAGAACATACTTGGGTTACCGCAGGCACACAAAGCAATGGAATGCTTAAACAACTACTAATATTATTTGGCGACAACTCGAGCATGTTGAGTGTCTTGAAAAGAGAGTGCCTGGATGGCAATATGTATTTGAAGACAAGGGGATACCTAATGATATCTCTAATCTCTGGAAGTACGTCTATTTATGAATGACTTGCAATATGTACACAAGATTGTATATGCCGTAAATTCATGAGTTCAAATGGGATTCATGTATTATAATTTTGTCAGTTTTGTATCATCTGAGTTCCATCAGAGAAAATTTTGAAAGACAACTTTCATTAAGAATGTAGATGTCTTGAACATGCTAGATGAGGGACTTTTAATCTAAAATGACTTTTTGCTCACTCTCATGGAAAAAGCTATCCTAACCATTGATGGAAGATTTATAAGGACCATATTATCTCACTGTCATCATGTCAACAAGGGTTCAAGTATTCTCGCAAACGGTACGATTTTACTAGTGTGAGAGGTCTTTGCTAGGACAGTAATGTAAGCTTGGTCAACGGCTTGTCAGAGAGACCATCAAGGTCAAGGCTCTTGAAAAAACTGCCGCATGATCATCTCCAGGTTTACCTGTCAAGAATCCTATGAAAAGAGATAGAATAATCATGCTCATACTTCTTCGAGCGATGCTTATAAACATATGAAATCCTATGTTAATTGAAGTGCCCCTAGTCTGAAGAGACTTTTACAATGGGATGCAATGTAGGCTTGACTCATTTGTAAAAGGGTGAGAGCTGGTGATTACCTTAGCATTTGTCACTGGTCTTTCTTCTCATTGTCAGAAGGAGGCTCTATCAATTAGACCACAACAACAACTTTTCTTGGGAATACAATTAACTGTATTTTTTGGCTGGGGGGCATTGGCCTTGCTTTTACCAAGCATACTGTTTTTTCATGCCCTTAGTTTTTATTTCAATTTTTCATTCATGGGCATTGACCTTACTTTTACCAGGTACACTGCTTTTTAATGCTCCTAGTTTTTTGTTCTTTGTTGCTTAAGAAATTGATCTGGGCAAGTTCAAGCAAACACTGTTGTTAGACTGTTGAGTCTTCATCTTTTGCCGGCGCTCCTGGTATTGTTACTTGAATGGCATTAACTTCTATTTTGCCTCAAATTACAGACTCAATTGGGTTGTACAATGAGTATAAGTGCATTGAGAAAGAATTGTTCTCCGTCATTTTAGGACACTTAGTGAGTATTCATATGCAATTAAGTCATCCAAAGATTAATGCAAGTGCGAGCAAGAAAAATTATATCCCTCTTCTCATCTTGTGATGTTGCGCCTCCAATTTGCCCTAGTGTGAGGTGGTTCTTTTTCAGGGGTAGAATATAAATTTCACTAGTGTAGGGGCTTTAGTTATCATACTATTCGAGAGAGAATTCTTTACCCTGCAGTCATGGAATCTTCTGTACTCATCTCACAAGTGTATAGATGGGGGACTGTGTGTAGGATATGGCTTGCCTTTCATCATTCTGACGCGCCTCATCCAGCATGTTCGATTAATCTTGTATTCTTCACTTAGCTGTCTATTCTGATAATCCTTAATGTAATTAGTGATTTAGACAAACAAAATCATCATGCAAAATCCATTTGGAAAGGTGTGTAGGATTTTAAATATGAGAGATTTTGTACAAATGATTGATTTTACTCAAAATATTCTATTAATAGGGTTGTATTTACAAATATGTTAAATTTTAAACATCAAAGGAGTTATTCACAAATGGGAGTCGATGGATTGTCCCTATTAAGTAGGGAGATGACACAAGAAGCATCAACTAGGGTTGAAAATCTAATCCTTGATTTGATGGGCACTTCTCCTTTTACTCCTGCAGGAGAGAAGATGAAAATGGATCAATCAATAGGGCAAAAATTAAGTATGAATTGAGGCCAGAAGGGTTTTTGTCATCTGCTATGGCGATATTCCGGATGCCATTTTGCTTAGGAGAGTTTGTCATGCCTCATACTAATTTGTTGTCTGTATTTTTGGCAGTCAGGTGATCTTGCAACAGACAAGAGGGAGCATGTTAGTTACAAACTCTTCCAGGAGTAGAATAATTGGAAGCGATACAATATTACCCTTCATTGGTTTGCAAATGATTGAGTGGACCTGGAGTACGAGGAGGACACGAAGTCCTACGTCTCTCATTTTGTCATGTTGATTATTCTCTGAATTGGCTCCTAGATGACGCGTCCTTTTACACGAAGTCAGGTTGCTTGGCCAATATTAATTAACCATTGGGTTTGGTTCTTGAATCACAATACTTCCTGTCAATAGGGGGAATATGTCAAAAGAATTTATACGGGGGGAGTATTGGAAACGATACCAAATTACTCTTCTCCAGAGTTTGTATTTGATATCTCCTAGAGATATTTGAATGTCAGTGATAGCCTTTTGTCTTGACACAATTCAACATCTCTTTTGATTGGCCCTCCTCATTTGCGGCCATGTGTGGTTGTTGATTCATCTTCAACGTCTTCCTTCTATAGAATTTTTCTTCTTTCCTTGACCATATGACCATTAGCAGTATTGGGCAAAGTCATGTACCTCAAGTTTCCATGGAATCTGAGATGGACAATTAAAACCTCCAGTTCTCTGATGACAATCACTTCTTACAAGAGCATGCATCCGGAACAAGAAGTGAAGTTTCCAAGTCCTAATGTCATCATCTGGAATAAGGGGTTAGAGATCGCCTCAATTGATTGGATTTTCTCCCTGTCGATAGTAGTCAATTCAAAGGAAGAGAATAAAATCCTTTTATGCCCTTCTTGGCTTGTCGAAGTTGGAAATCCCGTTAATAAAACCATAGCATCTAGTTGCTCGGGCATGTTGTGCAAAGAAGATGTTGCTCGGTCTTGAGAAGGAGTTGGGCAAGAGCGAGATGTGGTGCATAGAGTTCCAGGGGACTGTTTGTATGATGGGAAGGCTGAGGACAGCATGGAGGAGTTTACTTTGCCCCAAGCTACCGTGTTACGCATGCCTTGATTTCAACCGTATGTCTGTGCCTATTACGTCCTATCTTTCGTTTCCTGTAAATAGAAGAGAGATGACGTCATTTCCAAAATTATGTTCAGGGAATAGAACTTACCCTCTTTGAAATGGGATGATCTTTTCTATTTGCCCCTGCTTTCTTGAAAGAGTGTCTTCGAATTTGACAAGTTCACATGATGCGCCAGTTTCTAATGCCCCCTGTCACGCTAAGTCAAAGGGGATGATATTCTAAGACACGAAGTGAATGAGTCAGAAAGACAAACATGATTAAATTTAACATTTTGTTTTGATGAAAGCTTTTGGTAATGAAATATTTTCTATTTTCAAAAGTATGTATTTTGGGGGGGGGAGAAAGCATGAAGAGGCCCTACCCTCAGTATTCTCCTTGGATGATATTTTCTTTTCGTGGTTGGATAGCATCACTAGGCTGGTTTGGGATACCGCCTCATGCTTTCAAAACAAAATATTTTAACTGTACATTAGATTACTATAATGGAAAATGCAACAGTAGCACACTAGACAAGATAAGAAACATGAAATTATAAAAACAGGCAAAACCCATGAAAACTCCTATGAAAAGGAGCGCTTTGATAGTGTTGGTTCTTGAAATCAAGCATCTTTGAGTTCCTCGCCTCTGGTAGACTCGAAGTATTTCCATGAGAGTACCACTTCATTGAAACTATGGAAGTACAACCCATGCAACCAATAGCTATGTTTACGAGGTAAAGCTTCTATGAACAGCTTTATCACTTCTTCTTCAGATAGTTAAGGGTAGGTTGGTATCATAAAAGCTTCCTACCTCCTTGCATATGCTCGGAAATCCTCTATTGGTCTTCTTATGAAGTGAACCAAGTTCTCGCAAGGTAGTTCAGTTCAAATCTGGTTTTGATACTGATACAGGAATGTGGAAGATAGCTCATTCCAATCCCTTATGAGGTAAATATTGGTCGTGATGAACCATTGTAATGCAAACCTTGTAAGACTTTCTTGGAAGGCCTAGGTTGTGAATGACATCAGGCTATAGTATCGACTCATTTCTGCATGGAAATATTGCAAGTGGGCCACGGGACAAGTCGTGCCGTTATACTTGCAGAGATTAGGTGTCCACATTTCTTTGGGGGTCATAATCCTATGAGGGCAAGATGGGCCTGTTGTGTCTTAGTTAGGCCACTGGTTTTCCCATTACATATTTATTGCAGTGGTGAACTTTATTGTTTCAAGAAAGGTAGACTCTCCTGAGATCATCTCATTGCTTTCTTCCAGGTTGAAGTCACCAAACATGGATGAGGCGTTTACGTCATCCTCATGGTTAGGTGACAACTTTAGCAATTCATTAGGAGACAAGTCATGATGGATGAAAGTTCCTTCTTCTAATAGGCCTTGGATGCTATGTGTGGGTGGGAGACAGTTTTATGATGAGTGGTTGATTTCATCTGTATAATACTAGTAGCCCTCAGGATTGTACCTTAGGGATTGGTAACCTTCATAATTGTACCCTAAGGGATGCTTGAAGTCTTGGTATGGTGGCTCATCGGCTATCAGATTTAACCTACATTCGGTGGCAGACGTTGACTCGAATTGCTTAAGCTTTCTTTTCTTGACTCTTGGTACGGTCCTCTTGAGTAAAGCCCTTTGTTTCACTAGTTGGACTTTGTCAAGGGGATTGGGAGATGATGGAGCTTCGCTCCCAAGGTTGATGGGGGTCGGCATTCTTTGGACCCTAGCTCTTGCGGTAAGCCTAAGAAGTTGTCCTATTATGCTTTGGCTCTAAGTAGTGTTGACTTCATCTGCGGGCTCCTTACCTTTCCTTGTGGAAAGTTTCTCAGTAATAGGATGCTACTCGGTCACTCATTTATCGTGCAAGGCTACATTGATATCTTCTTTTGCGGGCTGCAGGTCAAACTGGGCGATCGGGCTCCTCCCTAACATGGCATGTGTTTTTAAAAACATATTACCCCTCGTTTCTGCGACTATTGACTCTTCATAGGGCAGGGTGATGTTGGTGTTGATGTCGACATCATATTCTTGGCGGAAAGCATCGATTAGTTCCCTCTAGGTCTTAAGGAGATTAATCCTTCTTACAATGTACCACCGCAAGGCCAGGCCAATCAGGCTTGATTAGTATGATTGAATCATCCTTCGGACTAGGTAGGCTTGCAAGTAGGTCTTTGGGCGAGAGATATCAGCATACCTTTTGCATTCAGGTGCTTTTAGTTCTTCAGAGATCTTAACACCGGCATAATCAGACAAGTTCGTGGGATCCTGCCCTTGTAGCTGGCTCGGCTTCTTCATGATCTTTACAAACTATCTATCTTGTTGGTTTTATCCTTTAGCAAATTCGCAGGTGTCATGAGGTTGTTTAAAGCAACTGCGGAGTTTGGCTTGGCTTAAGTGGATTCCATTTGCCTCAAGAGTTGTTGAAGGGCAATGGATATCTGTCATACGCTGTCTTTAATGTTAGCGAGGCAATTTTCTACATCATTCTGATTGGGCCCTATCACATGAGGCCATTCACGAGTGGCTAGTAGCCGGCAATTCATAATTACCTATCTATCGCAAAAACAATGAATGAGCACGAAAGTAAACAAAGATTGACCCATGGCAATGGTTTAATTGCTTTTTATTTATCAAAAGAGGATTTTATAGACCGCAGACTTCTGATATCTAAAACTTGAAATTAAAATGATAGAAAAAAATACTAGGTATTAAACGAAAGTCCCTAAACAATGGGACAAAACTTTCACAATATTAACATTAAAGGGCACATGACTGTCATTTTATATGCGACGGGGAGCCTTGTTCTTGCAAATGTGTTTGCTTTCCTAGATTGGCTCTGAGACATGTACCTAGCCTATTCACAAATCCCTTTGCATATGCTATGCTTGCTCGTGTTGACTGATCTCACTGCTTGGGTGAGAGATTAATGGCCTCAATTTCGTTGGGATGCGATGGTTGTTGATGTAGGACTCAGAGGCATGATGAGCCTTTTCCTATCCCTCAAGCCCTTCAGGTACCATGATCCTTTTGTGATGGCACTTGTTCCATGCTTCCTCAATGATAGAAATCTTGACTGCGTAGTCACGACTTTGATGGGTGAAAAGAAGTGGAGGGACCTTTCTCTTGAAAGGTGGTGGGATCTCCTAAAGGGCTCCATATTATCGTGCCACCCTATATAGGAAATAGGAAATGGCGCTGGTGAGGCCGAGCAATGAAATTGGATGGTAGTGTTTGTAAGCGAATCGAGCTCTCTTTTCATGGAACCAACCAGTACACCATTAGAATGCCTCAAGAGTGGGGTCTCTCAGGAAATTTATCAAGTTAGAGCAGCTTTGGTTGGAAATGTATGGTCCTAGAACCATAAATTTCTATAATGGATTTTCGAAATTATTTGTTTCAGATGATTACATGATGCATTGAAATTTGCTTAAGTGAAAAAAGAACCTAACATGTAAAATTTCCAAGGAGCCTCGCATAATTTTTTCCGTGTTTTCTTTAAAACGATTATATGACAGAAATGTTTCAGCTAAAATCGTGTTGACACAGTTTTGCCCCCTCGAGACTAGATCAACCACCCATGCCATTGAGGGACTTATGGCGTCTCTTTGATGGAGGGAAAATGATGAACCCATAAAGGCTAGGAGGAAAATTTCACTTTTTTGGGTTATGGGTTGATTTTCAAAACAGATAGTGAAAAATGCTAATGGGCAGGTACTATAATTGTTTTCAAGAATTTGGCTCATAACATGGAGTTCAGTTCTTAAAAATCACACTAACCCACGCAACGAGTTGATGCCTGTCAGTAGCCTAACAAGCCTATTCTCGAGAGTCTTTCTAGTGATGATGATATATTCCTCCAAAGTTGGGGTTAGCTTGAATTTACCCAACATAGAAGTGGATGTTCTCGGGCACCAGAAATGTGCCATCGCTTGTAGGACTTTAGGATGAACAGGGATTTGGAGCAACGATAAGAGATGACCGACTTTGGCTTTGACGTACTCTTGGGCAAATTGGTCTAATTGACCCCACCATCTGAAGAGCTTTGCTTTGGGGGCGGGAATAAATTAGATATTGTCTCCTCTCATTGCATATAAACTAGGACTAAAAAAAACCTACCTAAATTGCCACAGGCCAATAAAAAAGACTGAGTAATAAGTAAAGAAATTTGGGATGGATCGATTAGAAACCTAAGTGAAATATTGGGAGGAATATTCACTCTCCCAATATTTCACTTATGCACAACCAGAGAAACTAGGTTTAGGGACTTGATTACACTAGTTAATCACTAATGCCCTTCTGGTACCTAATCTTATTTAAACCTTAAGGCGATTTTGGATTTTTTTAGGGGCTTTACATGCATTTGTGGAGGAAAAACATTTTTTTGGACCTTTTTCTATTTTTTGAACATAAAAGGGATTTTTTGAATTTTGATCTTTTTTTTCCTAAAAATATAAATCATTTTTGGCCATTTTTTGAATTTTTGGCTTTTTTGGGAAAATATGAGATTTTTTATTTTATTTTTTGGAAATAAATTATTTCTTAATTTTATTATTTTTATTAAATATTTTTATTATAAAAATATATTATTAAACAACCCAGGTCGGATCCCCAGGTTGGGTCCAACCTAGGCCGTACGGCCATGACCCGGACAGGCCTGCATTGTAGGCCCGGCCTGGGATTTTTGTTTTGGTTTTTCTTTTTTTTAAAACAAGCCTGGCCCAAATCCAAATAGCTCTATTTTCTAAAAAGGGAATAGCCTGCCCACGCGTGAATGGCCCAGGTTGGTTGAAGCCCTACCTAGGTGAGGTGCGCTTGACCCGGCTCTGACCTGGTTTCCGGCAGCCCGTCTTTTGCGGAACCCTACCCGAACGATGGCTTGGGTCCGACCCAAGTCGTGACCCGATGCGATGTTTCCTCCCTTCTTCGCCTAAATGTGGCGCCAATGGAGGGGCTAGGACAGCGGATCGGCGTCGACAACGGTGACAACACAAAGGACAACAGCAATAGGAGGATGTAGCTCGGCCGCAACGCGGGGCTGCTCAGACAATTGAGATTGAGGTCGAGGCTAGGGTTTCAAAAAGAAAACGGGGGGGGGGGCAGCAACTAGGGTTTTAGGTAGGGAGAGTGATAGTGACGGCGCAACCATCGACGATGGCTGCATCTGTTACCTGTCTGTAGCAACGGCATGATGAGGCGATGAATGATGGCGATAACTAGGGGTTGCAAGTGCGAGTGACAACAATGGGGTAGCAACGACGACCCTCAGCTTCTAGATTTGGCATGGTGTTGGCGGATCGGTTGCGGCAACGACTTTCGGGGGGATGGCAGCAAGCCTTCAAGGTGACGACATCTGGACTCAGTCGAGGCGACGGCGTCGGGGGGATTAGCAGCACGACTCAACACAACATCCGGTGGCAGCGGGAGCAGCAGGAAGAACCCCAAATTTGGACCTTGGCCGACCCTCTCTCTTCGGAACCCTAGATCTCTCTCACACAGCTCCTCTCCTTCGGCTGACCTCAAATCTCCGACCGCTCGCCCTCGGGCCTCCCCTAAAGTCTCTGAAGAGGAAGTCATTGAAGTTGGCAGCCCATGATCCTTCTTGGCGTCCTCGCTCAGACCCGACCTTCTCCCTCTACGGCCACGAGCTCTCTGATCTTGGCTTGTGAGCATTCAGGCCTCCCCTGAAGTCTCTTAGGGGAAGCTTTCGAAGCTTGCTTCCTGTTGATCTTGCTTCGCGTCATGCTTTGGCAAGGGGGGGGGGGCGATCAACAGAGGTCCGGCCGCTAGTCCTTCGCACACCGGACGGCCTCCATTGGCTGAACCGACATCCCATCCGTCGAGGTGGCTCTAGCTAGGTGTCAACATTCATCTGACCAATTTTCGCCAGCAATGTTGATAGCATTTCACAAATTTTTATATACTTTTATATTCTTTTCTTTTCTTTAATTTCCCCCTTCCCTTAGGGTCAATGAGTATGTCGGATGATATTTGCTGACAACAGGCATATTAAAACTTCTCCTCCACTTTGAACACAGTAATGCAATTATCCCTCCTTGATGTAAGTGTAATAGTACTTATCCCCCTTTTATAAAATCAAAAGAACACCTTGGGCATAGGGGTAAGCATCATTCTGGTGGACGGTTTTCACCTTGGAACTGGGAACCACCTGTTAAGGACTAGTTCTAATTTTTGGGAATTGAGAACCGCCCATTGGTTCTATGGATCCACTCGAGAATCGAACCACCAGTCTAATTTGGTTTTCAGGTGAATCCATGGAATCGATCTCCAATCCCTACAAATTTCATTCGTAAATAAAAATCATGGCGAACATTGTTTCTATTTAGAGCACCAAAGTTTGTTTGACCTTAAATTTGGGTTGAACTGTGAACCATTGATTTTGATTAAAGATTGAAAACTATAAGGCGAAATGAGTAGATAATAGTTGTTAGCTAGAAGCTTAATTTATTTAAAGGGTGTAGTGTGGTTCTCTTAGGGTTTCACAACACTAGGAGCATGTGGAAAATTAGAACTCCTAACCTACACAAAAATTTAAAATGTTAATCATTTGATCCATCTATTTTCAACCTCAACCTAATATAATCACAAGGATGGCTAAAGAGAGACCTCTTTGTGCTCTTAAAACGAGCCATTGGCTCTTAATTTTATATCTTGACGACAAAGCACCGCAACATTTATGGACATCTCCAATTGGTCCTTTCCTTCCTCTTCGTTTGTTTATTTTGTTTTCCCTAAGAAAGCAAGTAAATAGATTATTAGAATGAAAAAAAATAAAATAGGGGGTTAATCTTATTACACATTTGAGAGACAAAAATAGTCAATAATGTCCAATAACTATAAATATATGTGTGTGTACATATATATTGGTTGAAAAACTACAAAATAAATAAGCAATTGAGATTGAATTTCTTTTTATTAAATATATATTTATTGGTCCGGTTCGGATGGGCGGGTGGGTGGTTCTATACCTAGAACTAGAAACTAGACCCCTAACTAGACCCATACTCATCAATTCTACTAATTCTAGCATCAAAGAGAGCCATCATCGACGAGAAAGTGGGAGTTCTTGGCAACGGGCAGTCCGAACGGTTCCTAGTTCCTTTGTACACCCCTACATGCGCATTGACGAACCAATATTTAATTTTAAAAAGAATTTATGAAAATACAAAATAAGATCTATTGAGAATGACGCATGAAAATATCATTAATATGTCACATCACTACATACATTGAACTTATAGGTCGAAATTGATATATATATATAGTGAATAAGACAGTCGTGAATTAACAACTACTGGCATCCGCATGAACTGTGTCATGTTGTTGAGATTATGTTCTTTGAATTATTTGTGCATTCTTAAACGTCATCTCCTTAAACTCTATCGCATTCCATTTATCTCACGAGATGTTGGCCTACATGGGATTCGAGCTACCAACCATTAAAAACGCCTTCCTTGCAAAACCGTCTCTTCTTATTATTTTACTCGGTCAATAAATCTGCAGGCCGCTGCTTTCCTCTTGTAATAAACATAAAGCAAAAATTTAAAAATAAAAATAAAAATAAAAATCCTCAAGTGAAGGTTCAATTTTGCTGTATTCCCTAATGCTTTTCACACTACACTTGCAAAAGCATTAATGAGAGTAGCGCTGGAGGTGAAAGCAAAAGCGAAATGAAATCCATCTATACTTTGAGATCAAGGAGGGATGGTTCCGGCCAATTTATTTTGTTTGAACATTTTCTATAACTTGTCTTTTACATTTGCACGGTTCCACATAAAACACGGTAGACATGAATCAACACGGTTGATAGTCACAAAAGACACTAGAACAGTCCGAATGGATTGTAGTCCCAGATACGCCGAAACACACGCTAAGTAATCATAGAATTGAAATACCAACAGCCTCCTAAGCTAAATGGAGGCTCACTGACTGCAGACATCCTCGATGAAACGACCTAAAGACAAGTAAGAAGTGCCACCCTCCATCAAAGCCTTCCTGCTCTTCTTGCTCATCTCCTTCACCTTCTTCCTCCTCTCCCCTGCCTCCTTCCCCTCCATTAAGCTCCTTATCCCTCTCTCTATCTTGTCTGCCGTCACGATGCTGTTGCCACCTTTGATGAGATCTCTTCGATAATCCATCTTGATCTCTGCCGCGAGGCCAAGCTCCACCACCAGTTGGAAGGCGTTGAACTGTTGCTCCGCATACTGGGGCCACGCGGCAATCGGCACGCCGAACCATATGCTTTCTAGGGTGGAGTTCCACCCACAATGCGACACGAACCCTCCGATGGCTCGATGGGCTAAGATTGCAACCTGTGGGGCCCACCCGATCATTCTCCCTACACCGGCGGTCCTGTCAATGAAACCCTCGGGCAGGACCTCCGCGGGATCTGCGTAGTCACTGGGGGATTCTAACTTGCCCTTCGCCGGTGGCTGCCGTAGGGACCACAGGAAATGGCACTCGCTTCGCTCCAATGCACAAGCAATCTCTTTCACCTGGTCCTCGTCAAAGCTCCCGTGGCTCCCGAAGCATAGGAACACCACTGACGCGTCCGGTTGCTGGTCAAGCCAGTCCAGGATCTCAAAACCCTTTTTGCTCTCGACCTTGATGTTCAGTATGGGCCCCAAGGGGTAAACTGCGGGCGCTCCAAGGCCTGCCAAGGCCTCCATCGCGCGTGGTTCTAGCTCGGCGAATGTATTTACCAAAATTCCTTTGGCTTCCTTAAACCTCCGGGCGTGGCCCAAGAATATCTGGCAGTCTTCTTTCATGAGCACTTCTGAGGGCAAGAATTTGGCAGCCGGCAGCGAGTTAGCGAAGCACGGGAAGTCCAGCTCGGCATCAGGGCCCGTGAGCCTTGTCAGGTCCACGTATTGCTCATCTTGAAGAAACTGGAGGTACAACATCAGTCCGAGGAACGCCACGCCCGACGGGATGAACACGTACGAAGGGATGCCAAACTCGACAGCCCCGTTGATCACCGGGGTGCAGAACATGTCAACGACGAGCCCCTTGAGCCGTGACGAACCGGAGGCGGAGAGGTTGGCGATGGCTTCTCTGACGCTGGCTTTGTGGCTCTCCATGAGATGATTGAGAAAGACCATCGGGGACGCCTCTAGGGAGACGTTTTGCTGGGGGAGGAGGACGAAGCGGATGCGGGCGGCAACAGAGGCGGCGAACAACTCGACACGGGAGTCGATCTTGGAGTCGAGGGGTGACTTCATGACGAGGACCGTAATGGAGAGCCGATCATCACGGTCGACGAGGAGCTTGGCCATCTCCAACATTGACACCAGGTGGCCGACGGCCGGAAATGGGACAAACACAAGCTCGGATGTGGTAGTCATGATGACGACGATGCCTTCGAAGTTTCTTCTTTTTCCTCACTGAGTTGAATGGTTTGCGGAGAAGATAACGAAGCGGAGGAGGCTCTCGTGGACCTCAATTGGTGAGTCTCTATTTATGGTAATTGAGGAAGCATACGAAAGGATACGTGATCAATAGTGTAAATGAGCTAATTCTATATGATTTATAGACCATATAATATTCATTCAATTGGAAAGCTATTGCGTGACATTTACCTTTCAATTACCGATTGTTATGGTAATCCAATTTTAGACGTGACCAGTAATCCCCCCCACACCCCAACCCCCCCCCCCCCCCCCCGCGGGGCCCCCCTGGGTATGTGCTCTACACAATGAAGAATTTGTCATGTGATAGCTTGTATTAAAAATAGAATTGGTGGATTGAATGGCAAAGACAGCCTTGTATAACATATTTTATAGGAGGACATTAGAATTGCCAAAAGTTGTATATATTGCTCATTTTAGTACAATTTTTTTTTATCCAATCATGATTAGTTAAATACCAATGGGGAGATATTCTAGCCAAACTAATTGTGTGACTTTTTAAAAAAATCAATTCCACGTGGATTTTGAAAAAGACATCGAATTTCTAGCCTACATGGCTTTGACTCTCTCTCCTTGTCGCTGTCACTTTCTGTCTTCTTCTCTCCCTCAGTATCGTCTCCATCGCCTGCACATGGAGCCACCGCCCACCGCACCAAGCACCGCCACCTGCTCCACCGAAAAAAAATTGTATTGTTTGACTTTAGCTATTGTGAGATTCATTGTTGTTCTCAGCTGCATCCATAGTTGAATGTAAACATTTCTAGGAAATTGCTCGCCACATGTTCGAAAGAATGGCTAATTTTTTTTTTTTGGTCGTAAAAGGAACTATTATATTATGATTGTAAAGGTTGACAACAGCCTGAAGCTTGGCCGTCAGAATACAAAAGATCCGAAAGCAAAGAGGGCGGGGACGTAGCCCAGTTCTGTGATAAACAGCCATTAAAACGGGCCTTTGCGGCACAATCAGCCACAAAATTAGCTTCGCGTCTACAATGACGAATTCTGAGGTTAGGGAAAACGGAGAGTTTGGCCGCCTCTTCTGCAAGAAGAGATCGCATCTCCCATGGCTAAATTAAACTCCTGTAGATTGCCTAAACCCTCACCAAAGAAACCGACAGTCAGCACATCTTCAAGGGTTCTAAGATTCAGCAGAAGAAAATCTAGAAATTTCATGAGCAAGAGAAGCATGAGCTCAAAGCCAAATCCCGTTGCCAATCCTTCTCCTCTGATGCCGCCTCCAAGACCAATCCCTCCTCCTTCATTTGATGTTGTAGAGCTCAAATGAAAAAATGGAGAGAGAAAGAGAGAGACGATGCCATTTCAGAGAGAAATTTATCGTTAGATTTTTCTTGCGAACAATGTCCTTTTGGGTTGTGTAGGTAGTTGAATGACGTCATTTGGAGATTGTTATGCTGATTCAAACCTTCGATCAGCCATGCTAGATAGAAAAAAGTACTAAAAATTGCCACGTTAGAAATAAAGTGATTGGAGTTGGTACTTAAGTGATAGTCTTTTTTTTTTATTTTTAACATGACACTTAAATGATTTGAAAAAAATTTTAGCATTAAAATGGGGAAAAGTACGAAAAAAGTCATAAACCTATTGCGGGCACAATTCGTCCTAAACTTTTCAATTGAACCAATCGTCCTAAACCTTTACTATTGGTACAAATTCAATCCATCCGGCCAATTTCGACGGCCGACACCGACATAGAAGTCAGCCGGTGACCGACGCCGATGTGGAAATTTTTATGATTTTTTTAATTATTTTCGATTTTTTAATTTTTTTATTAATTTTTTTTTCTATCTTCTCCCTAAGGGTGGCCGGGGAGCCTCGCCGGCCACTGGGTGAGGGCCGCAAAGCCCTCGCCTGCCCCGGCAAGGGTCGCGGCCCTCTCCCGGCCTCTCCCAAGGCCGCCGGTGAGGAGGCTTCGCCCGGATCTGGGCGAGGCCAGCCTCGGCCGTGGCCCTAGGCGAGGCCGAGCGGCCCTCGCTAGTTGCCGGCGAGGGTCGCGGCCCTCACTTGACCTCGCCCAGGGCCGAGAGTGAGGCTGGCCTCACCCAAATTTGGGCTAAGCCGCCTTGCCCGCGGCCCTGGGCGAGGCTGAGCGAGTGCCGTGACCCTCACCGGCAGCTAGTGAGGGCCGCTCGGCCTCGCCCAAGGCCGCACGGGCGAGGCTGGCCTTACCCAGATCCGGGCAAAGGCGCCTCGCTGGCGGCCGATCTGGGTGAGGCCAGCCTCACTCGTGGCCCTGGGAGAGGCCGAGCGAGCCTCACCAGAGGCTCACCAGCCAATGCAAGGAAGAAGACAGAAAAAAAAAATTTAATAAAAAATTCGAAAAAATAATTAAAAAATCATAAAAATTGCCACGTCAACATCCGGCTACCGACCAACGTCCACGTTAGTGTCGGCCGGCCAAAATTGGCCGGATGGACTGAATTGGTACCAATAGTAAAATATTTAGGACTGAATTGGTTCAATTGAAAAGTTTAGGACTAAATTGGTACCAATGTAATAGGTTTAAAACTTTTTTGGTACTTTTCCCCATTAAAATGAACATTGTACACAACTTTTAACACTTGTAATCATTCGGCCCATAATTTATTATGTGATCTTTAATATGGCAAAAGGGGCTTGTACATTTCATGGGGACAAACTTACCATGAATTTGAAATATGTTGGGAAAGGTTTGACAATGCTGAGAGGCTGTTGACACACGATCTTCGCCTGAAGATCTCTCATGCACTTTATAAAGGGTTTCGACTAAACAAAAATATGGATATTGCAGGATTGTGCGGTCGCCTTCTTTATTGCATTAATCTGATTTTTGATAGCAGAGACATCTTGTTAAGGAATTTCCGCATCAAATGAAATATAGATATGGTTGTGAATTGCATTCAAATTAGCCTGACGTTGAATTTTGTAGACTAAATCCACACGAGCCCGACCTCCATGCGAAATTCGGCCACTCTCATTTTTGTTCTTGCTTGGCTGGATGAGCACATGTGCGATGCACGTGTGGTGTTAATTTAAATATAAAAAAAATAACACAAAATGAAATTATTCAGCTAGTACTCGATACGAAATGAGAATTTTGGACCACAAGAATTCTCGGTTGAAACGGGGATTTTCACGGCTGAATGGGGCAAGATGTTCTTGGCCATATAGAGTATATTCACGGTTGAATGAGAGGGGCATATGTTCGGCCTGAGGAAGACAAAACAGCAACAACAAAAAACACAAAAGGGACATTCGATGTAAAAGATTCGGTCGACAAAATAGAACACTTGGTCGAAACGTTCAGCGAAGAAGAATACTGTGAACTCAGCACACTGATGCTCGGCAAAGAGGGTGAAGAGTCCGGCCGAGCACAATCCGGAGGGCCGATCGGTTGAAGCGGTGAAAAGAAGAGTTGCGAGAAGAGACATGGGTGAAGGCAGCCGTAAGGAGACAGCAACGTTGTTTGAAGTCAGTAGTAGATGGTGACAGCTGTGCATAGTTGCGGCTACATTATAATGACGCTGAGGCAGGCCGATACAGATGGACATCCGGATAAAATGGCCCATTCCCTAAAAATGAAGTCTTTCGTGAAGCTATATCTCTCGGATAAATTCGACCCCATTTTTCAAATGTCCAAAAATTGGGTACGAACTCGCATTTGATGGGCAAAAGTAGTTGTTATCCTTTTCCTCCAAACAATCATTAGATGACACTCGATGTGACAATAATGCTAACAGCATGTATGGTAACCATTTTATTTTCACCAATAATTTCTGTTCAGAAATAGTTTTTTTCGATTCTATTTCCTATATGAGTTTATGAGCATTCGAAGGCATTTGGTAATTGTAAAATCTTTTATTCCTAAAATAGAAAAAGAACAAAATGAATTTAGCATGATCCTCATTTTGTTTTGAGCGGTAGAAATTCTTTTAATTTTTTTAATAATTTTATGAGATTTTTTTTTCTTCCTATTCTTCTTCCTTTCTCTAGTTGATCATCCACCTCGGAGGAGCCCCACTAGCCTCGCCCGGCCGAGGCTTGACCTCCCCCGCCACGGCAAGGTGCAAGGTTCAACTTTCCTATTCCCTAATGCTTTTCACACTACATTTTCAAAAGCAGGAATGAGAATAGCGCTGGAGGTGAAGGCAAGAGCAAAATGGAATCCGTCTGTAGTTGGAGATAAAGAAGGGATGGGCCGATCAATTAATTCTGTTTGAACACCGTCTATATCTTGTCTTTTAGCTTTGCATGGTTCCACATAAAACACGTCAAAGGGTCGACAAGAAGAACGATGGTTTATAGTCAGTAAAGACACTAGAACAGTTTAAATGGATCGTAGTCCCAAATACGCTGAAACACACGCGTCAAGTAATCAAAGAGTCAAAACGCCAACAGTACTCAAAATACGAGTCAATCAGTCTCCTAGTCTAAGAGGAGGCTCGCTGACTCCGGACATCCCCGATGAAGCGACCCAAAGACAAGTAAGAAGAGCCACCCTCCATCAAAGCCTTCCTGCTCTTCTCGCTCACCTCCTTCACCTTCTTCCTCCTCTCCTCGGCCTCCTCACCCTCCATTAACTTTCTTATCCCTCCCTCCATTTCATCTGCTGTCACAATGCTGTCGCTACCTTTGACAAGATCTCTTCGATAATCCATCTTGATCTCTGCTGCGAGGCCAAGCTCCACCACCAGTTGGAACGCGTTGAACTGTTGCTCCGCATATTGAGGCCATGCGGCGATTGGCACGCCGAACCATATGCTTTCTAGGGTGGAGTTCCACCCGCAGTGCGATACGAACCCTCCGATGGCTTGATGGGTCAGGACCGCGACCTGTGGGGCCCACCCAATCACTCTTCCTACACCGGCCGTCCTGTCAATGAAACCCTCAGGCAGGACTTCCGCGGGATCCGCGTAGTCACAGGGGGCTTCCAACTTGCCCTTTGCTGGTGGCTGCCGTAGGGACCATAGGAAGTGGCACCCGCTTCGCTCCAACGCACGGGCGATCTCTTTCACCTGGTCCTGGTCGAAGCTCCCGAAGCTGCCGAAGCATAGGAACACCACTGACGCATTCGACTGCCGGTCAAGCCAGTCCAGGATCTCAAAACCCTTTTTGCTCTCGACCTTGATGTTCAGTATGGGTCCCACGGGGTAAACTGCGGGCGCTCCAAGGCCCGCCAAGGCCTCCACCGCGCGGGGTTCTAGCTCGGCGAATGTATTTACCAAAATTCCCTTGGTTTCCCTAAACCGCTTGGCGTGGCCCAAGAATATCCGGCAGTCTTCTTTCATGAACACTTCTGAGGGCAAGAATTTGGCAGCCGGCAAAGGGTTAGCGAAGCATGGGAAGTCCAGCTCGGCATCAGAGCCCTTGAGTCTTGTCAGGTCCATGTGTTGCTCTTCTTGGAGAGACTGGAGGTACAGCATCAGTCCGAGGAAAGCCCCACCTGACGGGATGAAGACGTACGAAGGGATGCTGAACTCGATGGCCACGTCGATCAACGAGGTGCAGAACATGTCAACGACGAGCCCCTCAAGCCGTGACGAGCCGCAGGCAGAGAGGTCGGCAACGGCTTCTCTGACGTCGGCTTTGTGGCTCTCCATGAACTGCTCGAACATGGCAATCGGGGAAGCCTCCATGGAGGAGTTTTGCCAAGGGAGGAGGATGAAGCGGATGCGGGCAGCGACGGAGGCGGTGAACGACTCGACATGGGATTCAATCTTGGAGTTAAGGGGTGACTTCATGATGAGGACCGTAATGGAGAGCCGATTGTCGCGGTGGACGAGGAGCTTGGCCATCTCCAACATCGACACCAGGTGGCCGACGGCCGGAAATGGGACGAACACGAGCTCGGATGTAGCACTCATGATGATGCCTCTGAAATTTCTTCTTTTGCTTTGCTGAGGTGAATGGTTAGCGGAGATGATAACGTGGTGGAGGCTCTTGGGGACCTCAATTATTGAGTCTTTAACGAGTGGTCCTTAAGGAAACATGCAAAAGGGTGAGCATATGTCATTAGGACGAGGCGACCCCGTCATGCTGATTTGCGGCAGTCCCGGGTTGACTCGCATCTGTTGGATCTTCTTAAGTTTGGTTTTTGCTCGCAGTCCATTTGCTACTCGAAAAATTCTAAATCAACCCGGCGCATGCCGGCCAATGCATCCGAATAATGTTAGCGGGTTCTACGGGAGAGAAATAAGAACTAAGAAAGAGAAATGGATTGGCTTAGATGCATTCGATGCGCCTTCAAAATATTCCATGCAGAAAATTTTTAAAATTAACACCAATATCATGTATGTCAATAATTAGGAAAGTATTATCGTAAAGTTTACGTGATCAATAGAGTAAATGAGCTCATACTATATGATTTATAGACCATATATTTATATGTTCTTTCAATTAAGCAGCTATTGTGTGATATTTACCTTTCAATTACTGATTGTCATGACAATGTTATTGGTAATCCATTTTGAGACGTGCCCGTGAATTCCTCCCCTTGGGTTACGCTCTTAACAATTAAGAATTATCATGGGTCATTACATGATCTGGAACGGCGTTTGATAGCTTGTACCAAAATAGAATTCGCTCTTAACAATTAAGAATTAAGACTTACCTCGCCTCAGTTCCACTCTGCAAATCAGTACAGTTCATATACATTATGTATAGAATCGATACATCCAAATATTGAATCGCATCACTCAACTCAATAAATCACAGGAGTCCAGATTATAAGGCCAAATCGTTATGACACGTCCCATACCATGTCACACAATTTTGTCCCGTAATCTAGCACATCAAACTCAACTATCATGCGTTCCAATTGTTAATTACACCACTCAAGGGTATGGCCAACTCTATTGGCGGTCTTTTGGCATTACCAGGCGTCGTCTCACCCCCTTTGAGCACGGCAACGTCTCTCAATTTGACGGCTTCCCCGAAGGGGCATAGGTCCATAATCTATTGCAACCCGAGTACAACCTACTCACAAGTTCGGTGTCTTCTGGCATAGCCAGGCTTCATCTGCCACCATGAGCACGGCGACGTCTCTCAATTAGATGGCTTCCCCAAAGGGGCGTAGGTCTAGAACCTACTGCGACCCGCTACCCTTATGCATGGGTAACCTGAAAGGGACTTTAGTAACGTCCGACATAATTGCTCGAGGCGGGTTCTCTTAACCAACACACGACAACTCAATCTCAGCTCAGGACACTGTACATTGCACTCAAATGCCTAAATTAAAATAGTGATTCTGGCCTATTTTCTTCGTATTAAAAAAATCCCAAAAATAGTCATGTGTGGGTACACGGTCAATTCGAATCATAAGATTGATACCTATCATTTTCAAACCCCACTATTTGATATAGTACTTAAAATCCATTTTCGGTGTTAAAACCCGACACTCGGGATTTTCTAAATAAATATCAAAATCCACCAATTTTGGAATTAAATACTCAAAATTTCAATCAGCACTCAATTTGCACAACTAACACTCAATTGTAGAAATTAACCACACCATTGCAATCAGTACGAAATTCCGATCACCGGCTATTCTGGCCTAAATTCCGGAAAATTAATTAATAAATAATTATTTCGAAAATTAATTAATTAATTCAATTTAATTTCTAAAAATACTAACCTTGGCCAAAATTATTAAATTAAATACCAATACGGACCCGGAAAATTCCCGAACCCTACTAGATAAACAGTACAATTTATTTAGGCCTTAGCTAAACCATGCTAACCACCTAACATGCTCAATTAAATAATTAAATTTCTAATTTAATCTAACTAATCACATAATCCCTAATTAAATAAATCTAAACACCCATTAAACGTCATTAACCTACTAAGCAGAGTTTAGAGTATAAACTCACCAGTTAATTGCGAAAACCGGTTCACTGCAACGGCGACGCGATGGCGGCCGAAAACCGAACTTTCGGCGGTGTCAACAGACTTGGACTAGGCCTAAACTTGGCCCAACAAATCTCAGCCCAAATCTGAGATTTTTTTTTGAAACGGGCCGGGCTTGAAGCGGCTGACCTCGCGGGCTTGGGCTGCTGAAATAGACAACTTGCTGGGCTTCAAAGTTGGACTGGATTGCTGATGGGCTGAAAAAAATGGGCTCAAAGGAGTTGCTTCTTGGGCTGCAGAGAGTTGGGCCGATCGTGCAGGCTTCTGGGCTCGAGCAGAGAAGGAGCTGTTGGACTAGTTTCCTCGGGCCGAACAAGATAATTATGTGGGCTTGTGGGACTGAAATTGTGTGGCTTTGCTGGTCTTCGAGCTAGGGGAAAAGACGCGGCCACGGATCTGCTTCGGTGGAGGGTTTTCGCTGCTGGTTGTTCGACTGAAGAAGACGCCAGGTGGGGCAGGCGTGCTAGCAGAAGAACGGATGAAGATACTGGACGCTCAGTGGAACAAAGCAAGTGATGGTGGGCTCACTTGCTGCTGGACGCATGGGGGAATGGTCAACAAAGGAGCTCTACTTGTAAGGATGTTGACTGAAGCTTCGGTGGATTTGGAAAACAGAAGGTGGAGGGGTGTTGGATGATGGTGAATGATGATGGTGATGAGGGCAGAGACGTGGGCTTCGCTGGGGACGTCGCAAATCAAGGAAAAAAGACGTTGGGTCTTCGGCGGCAGCTTGAGGAACAAACGGGCAGAAGGGAGCGGAGAAATCGTGGTTGCTTTGATCAGGGTTGGACGCGTGAAAAAGGAAAGAAGAAGCAAGTGAGGAATCGGTGGAATAGCCGAGTGAATGAATAAAAAAAAGAAATGAAAGAGAAACATATGTTCAAGGAGGAGGTCGGCGAGGAATCATGCAAGGAAAGCCAAGGTGGAGGGGCCCAAGGTCAAACATTTATCCCTTCCATTGATTACATGTCTCCCCTGTTACTTTCCACCCAATTTTCATCAAAATAGTCCAAATTGAAGTCAAAAATTGAAGTCTCTTGCAAAGCTCCGAATTTCCATTTTTGGGCTTCAATTTCCTCACTCAATTCCCCAAATTGAGGTCCAATTTTGCCAAGGAAAAAGTTTGAACAATTTTCTAAAAATCCTCGACACTCAAAGGCTCAGCTTAAAAGTCCCAATTTCCCTTAATTTGGCCAATCTGAATTTCCGCTAATTTTCCGCAATGTCCGAACCGATTTTCTGAAAAATTTCTGAATCTCTGAAAATTCTTCGGAGGATGAGTCGACGTTCCTAAAATAGGTCGTGACATGACAGAACTTTCGATTTATGAAATCGGGTTCAAATTCGCGATTAGATTCAATCCGACACGCTTTTAGTGTAACCTAGTCTACTGGGTAACTTTTATGAATTTTTGGTGCCATTGACCCGTGATCGATTTATCTCGAGTCACATTGTACATCTTCGACACATTAGTGACTCTCGACTGTCGTGAAAATCTCAAGGTATCAATTATGGGCACCGGGTACCAAAATGATAGAAAAATCGGTTTAGTACCAATCGACTAGTATTTTGCAATCACGTGGAATCACCCACACTCTGATTACATATCTCAATCGAATTGACCTATCTCCGATCTCTGATCGATTTCTAACAGTGCCGTAATGACCCTTGCAGATCAACACGGTCGAGCAGTCGATTCCTAGTTGAATTCTCAAGTCTATTGCGTTAAGATCCCTTAATGGTTTCACCCGATAAGCTAGTTATCTCGTGAGGGGCCCTCTTAGAGAATAAGGCCATAAGCACATCGATGAAAAGTCCATTTCATCTCATCGAAATCAGACTCGAAAATCAGGATGTCACACCGCGACCTCCCCCTCTCTCTCTCTGCCCTCCCTCTTTCCGACTGATGAACCACCGCAAGCAAATCAGATGTTTTTGTAGAGATCTCCCATGGTCGCCTTCATCTTCTTTTCCCCCCTTTTTTTGTTGTTTTTTTTTCCTAGTGTTCTGATGGCAGATTTGGAGTTGCATATGGAGGACGATGTGATGTCTCACATCGACCTTGATGGCTTCTTCGACGACCTCTTTGAGGTCGGCGACGTCATCAGCGCTTGCTCCTCGACGAACGCGTCGTCGTCATCTCTAGACTCGGGGCTCTCGTGGTTCGACGAGATTGAGAACATCTTGATGAAGGACGACGAGGACGGCGGAGTTGTCGGTGGCGGGATTAGGGCTGATTCGAGCCAGGAGTTCTACGATAGGTTCCTCGCTGATGTGCTCGTTGACTCCCCCGGAGATGGGTCCGCAGAGATAGCCAATGGGTCTGGCAACAAAGAGGAGCCTGGATCGTCGGATGACGGCGGGGTTGATGCTGTGAAGGTTGATGGTGTTAAGGGTGGCGGTGAAGCCTATGATCCTACTTCTAAGAAGCTCAGGAGGTACATTGATTGATCGGTGCTGCTGAATTATTCGATTGGTTGCTTTATGTTGAATTCTGTTGTAAGTCTTTGTAAAACTGAAATGAAGGTCATTGGGGAGGGGTCCATACATCACCTATTTTACCTTTGTAACTCAGTTTCTTGGGAAAGGAAAAATTTATTTAGTGGTTTGCCTATCGACAATGTAGCATTTAGTCAGATGCATAATCTACTACAAATGTTTTGGTATATATAATGTAAAATTGTTTGATTATGTGGTTGATAGAGAGAATATGAGGAGTTCAAGGTGCGAATCAATGCTTTGGTTGCAAAGGCACAAAAGATGCCAGAAGAAGGGTGGACAATGCAGGATGGCACTGCCTGGCCTGGAAATAACCCCAGGGATCACCCTGGAATGATACAGGTATACGATATTAACCAGTATTCCAGAAGCATTTAAATCAACCCTCTCCCCTCTTATGCATCTAGTTAGTGTTTTCTTTTTGTTGTCGAAAATAATAGGTTTTCCTGGGCCACAGTGGGGGACTTGATACTGATGGAAATGAGCTGCCTCGACTTGTTTATGTTTCTCATGAAAAGCGACCTGGTTTCCAACATCACGAGAAAGCTGGAGCCATGATTGCTTTGGTTTGTCATCTCTATACATCTTATGTAGCTTTCTTGTCATGTGTCTCTTTTAGTGACAGGCTGACATCTTTAATTGTAAACAAATGAATGTATGTTGGTGTGATTTGGTTTTTCATTTTAGATTCTTCATTTAGGTTCTTCATCGCTTGCTTGCATTGAAATTTATATCTATATGCATTAGGATCCTGATTAATGGATCTCTAGGTTTGAGAAATTGCATTCCAAGTTCACGCTACATTATTGAAGCTTATTCTTTTTGTGCTTTCAGTTCGAATGTACAGTTGGAATTATTTTTTTCAAGGATCAGTTAACTTTTATTTTTTCCCCCATAGATTGTAATGTTGATAGTGGTGTCTCTAGCTTATAGTGAGGATTTGTTTATCATAAAGAGATTCATTGTTCCCGACCCTACTTTAACTTAATACTATTACTCTTCATACTGAGAAACAAATATTACGGTTTGATTTTGCCGCATTGCTGCTTCTCTGAATGTTGTTCTTATCCGCTGGAGAAATTGGTTAGATCTGCTTATTACTTTTTGGCATTTCTGAATTTATAACTTACTGTTTTATTTTGTGTAGATCCGGGTCTCAGCTGTCCTAACCAACGGACCGTATCTTTTGAATGTTGACTGTGATCATTACTTTAATAATAGTAAAGCATTGAAAGAAGCAATGTGTTTCATGATGGATCCCGCTTATGGAAAGAAGACGTGCTATGTGCAGTTCCCACAACGTTTTGATGGGATTGACTTGCATGATCGATATGCTAACCGCAACATCGTCTTCTTTGATGTAGGTGTCTCTTTATCTTTTTCCTACTTCCAAAATGCTAGTTGTTTATGTTCATTTGTTGCCTTTTTAAACTGAGCTAGATTATCTTATTTATGATCTCAATGCATATTAACTTGAAAGGGCTTGACGGCATCCAAGGTCCTGTCTATGTCGGAACTGGATGTTGTTTCAACAGGCAAGCCCTTTATGGATATGACCCTGTATTGACTGAGGAAGATCTGGAACCAAATATTATCGTAAAGAGTTGTTGTGGTTCAAGAAAGAAGGGGAAGGGTGGCAATAAGAAGTACATTGACAAGAAAAGAGCAATGAAAAGAACTGAATCCATTGTTCCAATTTTTAATATGGAAGATGTTGAGGAGGGGGTTGAAGGTAGGTCTTGATTTAATTATGAGCTTCCTTTTGTATCTTTGGATGTTAGAAAACAGACTTATAATGGTCTAAATGCCTGGACTTACTCCATGATTACTGTCAAAACTAGCCTGAATTGATGTCAGATTGGGGTATCTTACCTTGCCCTTAAAGGACCCCCTTAAACCAAAAAATGTCTCTCTTTCGATGTCACTTAATTGTTCGACTGACTTAACAGTACCTTTGCTATGTGTTATATCATGTTAACAGCACCAATTTGTTTTGTAGGATATGATGATGAGAGGTCGCTCCTGATGTCTCAGAAAAGTCTAGAGAAAATATTCGGTCAGTCTCCTGTTTTCATTGCGGCTACTTTCATGGAATAGGGCGGCCTACCACCATCTACCAATCCCGCAACACTTTTGAAAGAAGCCATCCATGTTATTAGCTGTGGCTATGAGGACAAGACTGAATGGGGCAAAGAG
Source organism: Eucalyptus cladocalyx (assembly GCA_017140615.1). Taxonomy (NCBI): domain Eukaryota; kingdom Viridiplantae; phylum Streptophyta; class Magnoliopsida; order Myrtales; family Myrtaceae; genus Eucalyptus; species Eucalyptus cladocalyx. The sequence continues at coordinate 7,001,970 of CM029516.1, read as the reverse complement.
GTATGTTATGATGTTATACAATTTCTATTCCAGATGTAAAATTCCATGTCATATGGTAGGAATTGACTTGATGTTCTTTCTACGAACAGATTGGATGGATATATGGTCCTGTTACAGAATATATTTTGACTGGATTTAAGATGCGTGCTCGGGGCTGGATTTCAATCTATTGTATGCCTCCTCACCCAGCATTCAAGGGGTCTGCTCCCATCAATCTTTCTGATCGTTTAAACCAGGTTCTCAGGTGGGCCTTGGGGTCAATTGAGATTTTGCTAAGCAGGTGTAACATCCCGGGTCCCACTGTGTGATATTGTCCGCTTTGGACACTGAGTCCTCACGGCTTTAAAACGCGTCACGCAGGGGCAGAGGCGCGGCCCACCCGCCCTCTCCCAAGCCATGATATTGTCCGCTTTGGGTCACCCGCCCTGGCGCGGACGCACCGCCATCCCAGCCACGGTCTTTTCCCTCACGGCTTTGTTCTCAGCACAGCGGAAGCATGTGTGAAACGCGTCACGCAGGGGCAGAGGCGCGGCCCACCCGCCCTCTCCCAAGCCATGATATTGTCCGCTTTGGGTCACCCGCCCTGGCGCGGACGCACCGCCATCCCAGCCACGGTCTTTTCCCTCACGGCTTTGTTCTCAGCACAGCGGAAGCATGTGTGAAACGCGTCACGCAGGGGCGAGGCGCGGCCCACCCGCCCTCTCCCAAGCCATGATATTGTCCGCTTTGGGTCACCCGCCCTGCGCGGACGCACCGCCATCCCAGCCACGGTCTTTTCCCTCACGGCTTTGTTCTCGCACGGCGGAAGCATGTGTGAAACGCGTCACACAATTAAAGGGACCCAAGCCTTATAAACAAGGCCCAGGACTCCCCCCTAAGCAATGTGGGACAAGAGGGAGAGGATCCTTTCCTTGCGCACGTCCGGGGACCGAGGCGCGGACGCACCGCCATCCCTCCTCCCCGCGCACCGCCGCTCGGGCCGTCACAGCAGGCATTGTCCTATATGGTATGGATATAATGGGAAATTGAAGCTCTTGGAGAGATTGGTGTACATCAATACAATTGTGTATCCCCTCACCTCAATACCGCTGATTGGGTATTGTATTCTCCCTGTATTTTGTCTTCTCACTAACAAATTTATTATACCTGAGGTAAGTGATACTTCTCTCTTCATTGTAGAGTATTCAATCTCATGTATTTCGTTTGTTGTACATTAATCCACATTGACTCTATTTAAGTGAGATGAACAAAAGAAGGGTCATTGTTTACTTCTATCATCTGATCCTAGCATCTCCACCTCTTTGGAATGGAGTTAATGTTCTCTTTGTATTTAGTTTTCAAGTGACTCTGCATCTTGTTTTAATAAAGCTTGGATGAGAAACCATTAGGAAACATTGGTAAAAGAAGATGCCTAAACATCATTCCAATGGCTATGGTGGTTGAATAATATTCAGCTGATAGCTGGCAAACATAGGCCTTTTGATATAGTTAAATAGAAAGCCCTAAGTCAACCATATTCTAGGTGCCCTTACTGTGTGGTCACCAAAGTCCTCTTCACAGGTGGACTCTTCTTTGTATTCTTTAGAGTATGATTATGATCCTCAATTTCATTTATCTGCTTTTTTTTTAACCTTAAAAATGATGTAGCTGTTAGTCCTGGCTCTTCTGCATCATTTGTACATTTAAAGTAATCTTCATTGACAAAAGACGGCTCAATTACGATGCTAGTTTCACATCACAGATATCTTTTTGTCCTACTACGTGCAAACTGTCATTGACCACATATTCCAGGATTCAAGCAGATAATTATGTCCAGGGCACTTCTTTGAAATTTTGTATCTTCTTTTGATCCATACTCTCCATAACAACATGAAAAGCCTAAATCATGTTCTCAGCAAAAACATTTCACAGGAAAACCCCAGAATTGTCAGCAGGTCATTTTTACCACTCAAACGATAGTTCTCTATATATCTTGCAGCAAGTTACTCATGCGGATTTCTATCCAGAAACTGACTGGACTTTTAATCGAAGAGATCAGCAATCGATATACAATGACAACAGTATTTGTTAAAAACCAGAGGAGATGCAGATATGCATATATGCACAAGAGCAGCGTTAAAACAGAGGAGAACAGAGGAGATATCACAAAAACAAAGGAACCGTCTGTTTAACACCCACACATATAAAAAAAAACTGACGCCATAGCCTTTATATAGGCTTTACAAAAACAAGTAACCACCATAGCCCACTAACTTCACACGTACAGCAACCAATCCACATAATAGACTATTAACACATAAAAACAAACCAGAAAGATTAACTCGTTCAACATTCCCTCCATTAAACTGATGTTGCAAACAATCAGTTTAAAGGACCTTCTCTCAATTTGGAATATCCAACAAACGAACACCAAGGAGCTTTCTCAGCTTCTAAAACATGGACAACTTTAGGGGCTTGGTGAATATATCAGCCACTTGATCTTCACTTCTACAGAAAACTAGCTCAACTACTTCATCCTTTATAAGATATCTTAAGAAGTGGTACTTCACATCTACATGCTTGCTCCTCCCATGTAGAACTAGATTTTTGGACAGCTTGATAGCTGAGCTGTTGTCACAATAGATTATAGTTGCTTTTTGCTGTTTGAACTGAAGCTCTTCAAGAATCTTCCGTAACCATATGGCTTGACAAGCATATGAAGTTGCAGCAACAAATTCTGCTTCAGTTGTTGATAAAGTAACAATTGATTGCTTCTTTGAAGACCATGAAACTGCCCCTAAACCAAGCATGAATACATACCCTGAAGTACTTCTTCTATCATCAACATCTCCAGCATAATCGCTATCTGTAAACCCAAACAAATCTAACTTTTCTCCCTTTTTATAGAACAGCCCAAAATTTTTAGTTCCTTGCAAATAGCGAAAAATCCTTTTTGCAGCTTGTAAATGTAACCCAGTTGGGTGCTCCATATAGCTGCTTATAAGGCTCACAGCATGCATGATATCTGGTCTTGTCCCTGTCAAATACATCAGGCTTCCAACAATTTGCTTGTAGAGAGTGCTATCCACCTTGCTTCCATAAGGATCTTTCAAGAGCTTCAATCCAACTTCAGTTGGAGTAGTCACGAGGTTACAATTATTCATTTGAAACCTGTCCAAAATCTCTTGAACATACTTCTTTTGAGACATAAAGATTCCAGCTGCAGATTGAATAACTTCTATGCCCAGAAAATAATGCATCAATCCAAGATCAATCATCTCAAATTCATCCATCATAGACTCCTTGAATTTGTCAAACATGGCACTATCACTCCCAGTAAAAATAAGATCATCCACATATAAGCATACAAGAAGCAACTTTCCACCATCACCAATTTTAATAAAGAGTATATGCTCATATGGACATTTTCTAAAACCTTTCTTTAAGAAATAGGCATCAATGTGACTATACCAAGCTCGGGGAGCTTGTTTTAACCCATATAGTGCCTTTTTTAATTTATAAACTTTATGTTCACTACCGAGCTTCACATAACCAGAAGGTTGATCAACAAATACCTTTTCTTGAAGATCACCATGCAAGAATGCTGACTTCACATCCAATTGGAAGATAGGCCATGAATTATGCGCTGCTAATGCAATTACCAATCTGATTGTGTCAAGTCTTGCTACAGGTGCAAATACTTCTTTGTAATCCACTCCAAATTCTTGCTTGTAGCCTTTCGCCACCAAGCGTGCCTTATACTTATCAACTTCACCATTCTTGTTCAATTTTGTCTTGTACACCCACTTGACTCCGATTGTTTTGTGTCCTTTTGGAAGATCTATTAACTCTCAATAGCTGCAATTTCTTCATCCATTGCTATCCTCCAATTTTCTTTTTGTACTGTTTCATCAAAAGTTGTTGGATCACAATCTGAAAACAAAGCAAAATGGATAAGTGGATCTTCATATTGATCAACTCATGTTACTTCATAATCACTCATCCATGCAGGCCTTCGTCGAACACGATGAGGCCGATCTTCAGGTTCCGCAGCAGCTCCTGTACTTTGGACACTGCCTGTGGCAATTTGTGTTGTTGTGGATTGCTGCACCAGCCCATTTTCATCTTCAAAATTCGTTGGAATTTGCTTACCAACACCTTGTTCACCCCACGGCCAAGTTTGTTCTTCATCAAAAATCACATCACGGCTGATAATGATTTTCTTGGTCATAGGATTATAAAGTTTATAGGCTTTTGATTGATCACTAATGCCAAGAAAAACACATTTGACTCCCTTGTCATCTAGCTTCTTCCTCTTTTGGTCAGGAACATGGGCGTAGGCAATACACCCAAAAATCCTGAAGTGATCTACTGCAGGTCTTTGGCCACTCCATGCTTCTTCCGGTGTCATATTTTGAACAGCTAGAGTGGGACTTCTATTTAAAATATGAATTCTCCAATTAACTACTTCAGGCCAAAAACTTTTTGGAATTCCACTTCCTCTCAAGAGACTTCGCACCATATTTAGAATGGTACGATTCTTCCTCTCACATACGCCATTTTGCTGTGGTGTATATAGACTGCTGTAAGTTGTCTCTTGATCCCATGCTTCATACAAAAATCTGTAAACTCAAGCGAGTTGTACTCTCCACCACGATCCGTGTGAAGGACCTTTATTTGATTTCCTCCATCCTTTTCTCCTCCATCCTTTTCAACAAGTGCTTTGAAGTTCTTGAAAGCCGCAAAAGCTTCAAATTTTTCTTGCAAAAATACACCCAAATTTTCCGGCTAAAATCATCGATGAAGGTAATGATATACCGTTTACCTCCATTGGAAATTGGAGATATTGGTCCACAAATATCTGAATGAACTAACGCCAATGGACTTTTTGCTCTCCATGATTTTCTTTGTGGAAATTGAGCACGATGTTGCTTGCTAACAACACAATCTTCACAAATTTCCAAAGGAGTAGAGATTTGAGGAAGACCCTCTACCATCTCTTTTTTATATAGTGTTCGCAACCCACCAAAATTAAGATGTCCATAGCGAAAATGCCATAACCAGGCTTCCTCCTTCAATCTTGCAGAGAAACATGAATTTGTAGTGTTGTGGAGATACAATAAAAACATCCGATTGCCCGTCATTTTGACTTCAGCAATTAAACCCAACTTCTCATCTTGGATTCTACAAATCTCACCTTTAATAGAGATTTCATATCCCTTCTCTTGCAGCTGACCAGCACTTAACCAATTAGTCTTCAATTCAGGGACATACAATACATTTAAGATAGTTTGTACCGAAGTCCCTTTTGGATGAATTGCCACTGTTCCTTTCCCCATCACCGACACAATGGAATTATCACCAAACTTTACGGTTTCTTCCTTCTCATGGCACACCATCAAAAGAGATACTTCTTCTTCGTTTTCAGCAAAGTTAGTTCTTTCAACTCTTTGTTTATTCAAATTAGTTCGACATTTAGATTTGTAATGCCCATACCTGTGGCATCTAAAACACTCCACTTTGGATTTGTCTGTTGACCTTGGCCTAAAACCAGTTGAATGCCATCCTCCACGACCTCTTCCTCTCCCTTGGAAATCACGATAGGAAAAACTTTCAGACTTTTGATCAAAGTTGAAGCCACTGCGATCGTTGTTCTCCCTTCCTCTGCCTCTTCCTTTGTTCACCCTTGCTGCCGATGAAGAATGATCTCCGTTGAGACCTTCAAAGCTTGCTCTTTCGTCTCTTGTTGTAGGAGTTTTTGTTCATGAACTAACAAGGATCCTTGCAACTCATCAATGGAAAGTTCTTCAATGTCCTTGGCTTCTTCTATGGAACAAACAATAAAGTTGAACTTTGGTGTCAACGATCGAGGAATCTTTTTAACGATGATGAGATCCTCCGTCTTGTCGCCATGAATCCGCATCTTATTAACTATTGCCATTGTCCGAGAGAAGAAATCTGTGATTGTCTCTCCCGACTTCATTCGTAGCATTTCAAACTCCGAACGAAGCGTTTGAAGCTGCTGCCTCTTTGCTCTTGTTGAGCCTTGATACTTTTTCTTCATGGAATCCCATATTTCCTTGGAGGTATCCTTGCAAAGAATTGTCTCCAAAATGGATCTGTCAATTGCTTGGAAAAGATAATTTTGGCCTTGAGATCCTTCAATTTTAACGCATCCAAAGCCGTTCTTTGCGTTGCCGTTAACACAACTCCTTCATCAGGTTCGGCAACTCCCGAAGAAACAACATCCCAATACTCCTTGGACTTGAGAAAATTCTCCATTAGCATGCTCCAATGATCATAATGACCATCAAAGTGTGGAATAGCAGGTTGTACAAATGTTTCGAGGCCATTACGCTACTGCAAAATAGAACCACCACAAAAGCAACCTGCTGCTGCTACAAACGAAAATAACCTGCTGCAATACTCTCCCTTGACTACTGCAAACGAAAGTACTTGCTGCAATAAAAACTCTCTTTTGGTTCTCACCTTTTTACAGCACTCAAACACACACTTTTCTTCCTAACCTCCGCTCCGATACCAATGTTAAAAACCAGAGGAGATGCAGATATTGAGATATGCACAAGAGCAGCGTTAAAACAGAGGAGAACATAGGAGATATCACAAAAACAGAGGAACCGTCTGTTTAATAACACCCACACATATAAAAAAAAATTGACGCCATAGCCTTTATATAGGCTTTACAAAAACAAGTAACCACCACAGCCCACTAATTTCACAGGTATAGCAACCAATCCACATAATAGACTATTAACACATAAAAACAAACCAGAAACATTGACTCGTTCAACAGTATTTGTATGTCCAAGTAGGCTACTTTACTTGTCTTACCTCTCTCTCGCCATCCTCCAACATAAAACAACTACTTGGCACGAAAGCCCTCTCAGACCCTTTCCATTCTTGACTGTGTGGAGATCAGCAAAAGAAAGAATGAAAAAAAGGCAAGATAGGATAATTTAGCAAGCAGGAGAGCAAAGGGAATGATAACAGATCACTTGCTAGGTAAAAAAATCTAACAGGGTTCAATTCCAATAAGGAGAAAGTCCTGCAATTGGCGTAATGCGAAATCGCATGGCAGATTCAAGACAACAACATTTGATATATGTAAGTTTTCACATAAAAGCCGCAGCACAACCCCACAAACAAATGCTAACAAAATGCTATACTTCGATGAAGGCTTCGATATTACCAAAAAAAAGAACTTCAGGCTTCGCATCTTCAACTCAAGAGCTCGAGCAAAGCTGAAACCAGCACGATCATCAAACAATTAATCAAGCATTGAAACATTAAGGCGGAAAGAGTGAGCCTACATGTTTTGATCCAAGCATGGCCTCTTGGATCCACTTGGTTCATCCAAAAAGGTGGAATCCGAAGCTCTCTTTTGCGTGGACATAATTTTTCTTTTCTTTTGTAGAGTTTGACAAGAACTGAGAAAGTGTCGGAATTTTGGAAGTGTTCACTCGCTGAAAGAATGTTGCTTGTAGAGCTTAACAAGAACTGAGAAAGTGCCTGGATTTTGGGAGCGTTCGCTCGAAGAATGTTGTAGAGAAAAGAACAAATCAGTAGACAGTTTATCCGCGAACTCAAACTCAAGAGGGCAGAGAGAGAGGGGGGAGGTCGCACGCTGGTCGGTTGCTCGCGGTTGTCTCGCTGGTATCCTCCTGGTTCACCGGTTGCTCACAGTGGTTCACCGGTTGGAAGAGGGAGGGCAGAGAGAGAGAGGGAGGTCGCATGCCGGTCGGTCAAGAAGAGGGACGGCAGAGAGAGAGGAAGGTCGCACACCGGTCGGTTGCTCGCGGTCGTCTCGTCGATATCCTCTTGGTTCGCCGGCCGCTCACGGTGGTTCGCCGATCGGAAAGAGAAAGGGTGGAGAGAGAGAGAGGGAGTTTGTCGGACACAGAGAGCGATGGGTAGAGAGAGAAGTGTGAAGAAAGAAAGCCAGGACTGAAATTTTTTTAAATTGGCACCTCTTTTTCTCTCCAAAACGTGGGTCCCACAAAGACATGTGTCACGCTCCCAACGCCTTCTTGTTTGCCACATTGGAACACCAGACGTACCTAATATTTTCTCGTGTACTTATAACTTGTCAAAAGCAAAAGCATACGGATGGTCGGCGAAGAAGCGTTCCCCGTCAGCTTAGGGCGCGTTTGGTAACATTTCTGTTTAAAAATTCTTCCATGAAACGAAATAGAAAAAGTGTTTTTGTTCCGAGGAACAATTTTTGAACAAAAAAACGCGTTTGGCAAACTTGTTCCGGAATAAAAAATGAACGAAACACGTTTGGTAAATTTGTATAATTTTTTTTTATTTCTTTTAATTTTTTAATATTTTTATTTTATTTTGTCTATTTTCTTTCTTATTTTTCTTATTTATTTTTCCTTTTTTATTTTTTCTTCTTTTGGTCGGTCGCCGGCCTCGCCATGGCCGGCGACCGGCCGACGAGGGCCGACGGCCTCGCCCAACCACGGCGAGGCTCGCTAGCCCCGGCCGAGGCCGAGCCTCGCCGGCCACTAGGTGAGCTGTGCCTCGCTGGATCTGGGCGAGATCGAGCTCGCCTAGCTCGCCCAACGGCCGGCAACGCCGAGCCTCACCAAGGGCCGGCGACGCTCGACCTCGCTGGGGGCCGACGACGCTCCCGACGAGGTTGCCGGCCATGGCCGAGGCTGGCAACTAGCCAAAGAAAAATGAAAAAAAAAAAGAAGAAGAAAAAAGAGACAAGAAGAAAGTGTTCCTAAATTTTGTTCTAGAAACAAGAAACAACTTTTTTTTGTTTCTTGTTTCTGTTCCAGATGTGTTTTTGGGAACAAAAAAATAATTTTGGAACAAAAACGCAAACAAACGCGTTTCTGTTCCTTTTTTGTTCCTAGGAACAAAAAAACAAAAAAATTGTTTAGAAACATAAAAAAGAAATCAAAACAAACGCAGCCTTAGTGTCAGGCCTCACCGATGGTTGGTGAGGTGGGATTCGTGGAAGGGGCCTTGCCATGTTGGAAGACAAGGAGATGTTCGAATCAATTTAGCAATATTCATCGAAGATGATTTTGTTCGAGAAGACCGAGGATCTTCTCGCCCAAATGTTGAAGGCGAAGGATCAATTTAGTAATATGGGGATCGCAATATTAATCATGCTTGCCTCTTTCTTCTTTCTTTCTTTCTTTTTTCTAGTTTAGATTTTTGTAGTTCTTATTCCTTTTATCTTTAATGTTTTTTTAAATTTTTTGATAAGTGCATTAGAAGTTCTAAAATTTATCAAAAAAGTGCAATTAAGTACTTAAACATTTAGAAAGTATAATTGAGTGCTAAAACCTATCATGAAAGTGCAATTGAGTCATGTCTTAAGAGTTGTCAAATTATTTCAATTATGTCCTTTCATTGATTACACTTTTTAAAAAATTTAGGATTCGATTGTACTTTCGTAATAAATTTTAGGACTTGATTGTATTTTTTAAAATTTCTATGATTTAATTAAATTTTCGTGATAAATTTTAAAATTTGATTTGATTTTTTGTAAATTTTAAAACTTAATTGCACTTTTATGAACATTTTTAGGACTTCTAGTGTAGTCATTCCTTTTTTTTTTAATCTTTTATTCTTGTTTGTTTTAAAATTTCAATTTTCTTCCTAATTTGGAAATTAATGGCGCCACATTGGCATGATGTATCTTAAGAAAGTCATGTCAGTATTTTTTGTTACTCAAATTAGACAAAATTAACATAATGATTTTATTATACTAATTTAACAAGTTTTAGAACTTGAATGCAATTTTTTAAGTTTAGAACGCCATTACACTCTCACAACAAACTTTTGATGCATTTATTCCTAGATAAAATGATAAATTGCCGAGTTTATGCCTAGCCCCCTAATTTTCACTAAATAGGTCACCTTTCCGATGTAAATGCAATATTGGTAACTTGTTCTTATGTTTAAAGTAAGCATGAAGTTCAAGTTTAAGAATGTCTTGTTTCACTATTCAGTGAAGTCCTTGGAATTTAAGTATTGCTTTTATATTAATTAACTTGATACTGGCTTCCGAATTGCTTTGCCATGCGTCCAAGTAGAATTTTCATGAGAACCATGTTTTATTTTTTAAGGTGAATTAAAATTTCGCCAACGAAGAAAATTGTAATGTCAAAATGGTTATGATAGCTGACACATCACATCCTTCGTCTTTATAATAAAATATCACGAGATGTGTCCTCCACCATAAGGAAAAACAAATCAAGGAAGAAGAAAGTTCTTGGTCCCCAAGGCATGATCTTGCCGTGCATACCAAAAACTGCTCCAACCAGTATGACCTCAGCTCCGCCATCATGCCTCCTTGATCTCCAAGTAATAATATTATAAATATTAAAAATTACGTCTAAATATTTCATCAGTCTATTACATCACTTTGTAGATTGAACTTCTATATCGATGCCAATATTACTTTTGTGAATAATACTGTATGGAAGTAACAACCACTAGAATTGCTAACTCCTAAGGGTATTACCTCGTAGGTGTTTCGCACTAGCCATTAGAACGTTCGATTTTCAGTAATAGCTCCCGTTCACTCGAGTTGGCCCGTTTTAAGGCATCAGGAGACGCGAGTCATAGTAAAGTCAGGGTTGTCCTCGGCCAGACGCTAACTGAATCATTGCCATATAGGCCAATCAGGATCTCTCGAAACCGAGAAATGATCAAGGTTTGATTTGAATTTTTGGGAGAGTAAAACCTTCACCAGGTAGTTTAATCACCAGTTGCGTACCGGCTTCTACATACTGTTGGGAATAATAGATCTCCGAAAACCGGATTCGACACTAAATCGAACCCCTAAATCAATGCGGAAGCGAAGCCCGGGAAAATCACGTATCACCGATCGTAAAGCACACCACGGATTCGAGCATACTTTGTTAGCAACAGATTAAACACCAATGCTGAAGACCGAGGAAGAAATTCTGATCCGATGATGCCAATTTTCCTTGAAAAGAAGACGGTATCGCCGTAAGCGTTTTTCTTCTTTTTGGAGGGAGAGTGGGAGAGAACGTACGTTGGAATTGTGTCAAAGGGTGTCTTCTCTCTCTCTCTCCTCCCTTTTATACCTTCCCCCATCCACGGGCCCTATTCCCGTGGGCCGGGCCTTTTTGGACCCAACTTGAGCGGATGGGCCAACTCAGGCCCATCAATAAAGAAAAAATCCATCATCTCCCACTCGCACATGGTGGTCCAAAACCAACATAGGCAGCACAGCCCTACTCAACCCCATCGAGAGAAAAATCCATCATAGACTCTCACTTAACATGGTGGGCCGAATAGAATCCTCTTTTCCTCTCTTCAACATTCATACCGGCGAATAATCCGTGCGACAAGCATACTTTGAGAGCTCGTTGCCATACATCTGTTAGGAATATATAGCAGCTCATAATGGGCATCACATCCTTAGTAGATTTAGTATGCAGTACCCTAGATCGATCGATCACATTTATATCTCTCTTGATCTCTTTTAAACAATGATATATATCTATATATATATATATATATATATATATATATATATATATATTGTATTCACAATTATGATTATCACAAAGACAGTCATAATTGGTTAACCGGTGAATACAAAACTACAATGTGATTCTCCAAAATCGATCTTCCTCTTTCTTGCAAACTCTCAATTTCAGTCCAACTTGCTTTTCTAGAAATGCCCCATTAGATCGAATCACTCATGACCATTGGTAACATCCTAAGATAGCAAACACTAAATAGAAATCTTGAGAATAAGTAAGAGTCATGAGGGGACTAAGAAATTGAGGAACTCTCTTCCTCAAGAGTCTCACACAATATAAAAGTTGAGATCAAACTTTTGCCACTCTTATTGGTCGTCTCATGCATACGTAGTATGAAATACATATTACGGTATTAACTCCTTTCCCATGGAGCGTATGTCTATACCTTTCAATACCGTACAGATGATAGTTCAGACATACCCAATGTCTAACTTGAGTTCACGTATCTACTCATTCACAAAATTCATCAGAACTCACATCTGGCATCTTAGAAAGATAAAGTAAAATATTGGGGTATTTTACTTTCGGACATTGTAAGTATTATATCATTATCTTAACACCTAGTTAAGGCGACATACGTGTTTTAAGCTTGAGCTCTCGATTATCACCTAGATAATAAGCTTTAAAACAGTCCCATCTCTATTTATCACACAGTAAATAGATGCGATTACCCGTGTGAGTGGGCTAATCATATATCTGTTCGACATACTTCTCAACTTAAAGTAATGCACTAAGCATTAAGATGCATAAAGATCAAACAAAGATTCATAGGCATTAATGATGAAAACACAAATTAATCAAATGTGAACACTTAGGGAAATTACAATATTAAGTACATTAGCCTCTACGCAATCCTAGAGATTTCATATGACCACAAAACACATCTCTAGGTATTGGCTTTAACTGCTACCATTCTATGCGTAGTATGTACTTTAAGTTCACATCCTTTCGTGCAACCATATCCTTTACAAAATTATACTTGGTATCTATGTGTTCGGTCTTGCCATGATATTTTGGATCTTTAGTGTACGCTTTTGCTGCTTGGCTATCATAGTTAACCAACAATGAATCTGCAGCACTTCCAATAACACCTAAATGATCCAAAAAAAAAAAAAATCTCTTAAGCCAAACACCTTCTTATACTGCTGCTAATAATGCCACGAACTCAACTTCCATCGTGGACAAGGCTATACACTTTTGTTTCTTACTACTCCAATATATGGTGCCATTATTCGGTAAGAAAACAAATCCAGAGGTAGATTTCCTTTCATTTAAATCTCCTCCCCCAATCAGCATCACAATAGCCTTTGAGTTGCAGATCATTTCCTTAATAACTCAACATATAATCAGCAGTCCCCTTTAGATACCTTAGTATTCTCTTAACGGCTTTCCATTGTACTGGACTTGGATTGTATTGGTATCTACTCACCATTCCAACTGCAAAACATGTGCCAGGTCTTGTACACATCATAGCGTACATCAAGCTCCCAACAGCACTAGCATAAGGAACATGTTTCATTTGTTCCTTCTCTTGTGGAGTCCTTGGACACAGTCTATGGCTCAATCCTTCACCTTTTGTAACAGGAGTGTCTATGGGTTTATAATCTTGAAATCTTAATTCCAAGAATGTATGCAACATCACCCATGTCTTTCATCTCAAAGTTGAAAGACGACCAACTCTTGACATTATTAACAAACTCCATATTACTTCCAGCAATTAGTATATCATCAACATATAATGATATGATCACAAATTGATCCTTGGATCTTTTGATATATGCACAATGATCCTCATCTATCATTGTAAAATCATATGCCATTGTGGCATTATGAAAACACATATACCATTTTCTTGACGACTGCTTAAGGCCATATATCGACCCCCAAAGTCGACATACCTTTCCTTCTTGGCCTTTCACTATGAAACCAGCATGTTGTTCCATATATGTTCCTTCCTCTAATTCTCCATTGAGGAAAGCAGTCTTTACATCCATTTGATGTAACTCAAGATCCATACTAGCTACTATTGCCAGAATAATGCGAATCGAGGTAAATCCCACTACAGGAGAAAATGTTTCTTCATAATCAATTTCTTCCTATTGATTATACCCCTTCGCCACAAGGCGAGCCTTCTGCCTTTCTATCGAGCCATCAAACTTTCGCTTTATTTTGAGAACCCACTTGTTCCCAATAGTTCTGCGTCCTTTTGGAAGACCAACCAGTTCTCAAACTTGGTTTGACTTCATTGACTCTATTTCCTCTTTCATTGTATGAATCCATTTTTCCTTATTAGGGCAATTTAGAGCCTCATTAATATTTCTTGGCTCATCCTCATCTTGTGGAGCAACCATAAAAGTTTCCCTTTCAATGTCAAAACATCGACCGGGAATACTTTGCCGACTTGTTCACCGTATGGGAGATTGTACACTTAGCACATCATTCCCCATCATGCTCCCACTTGGATTAGGTAATGATGATGTCGTCACATCAGGTGGTTGCAATTGAGAATGAGTTGAATTCAATTCATCACATCTCATATTACTCCCACTTGGATGAACTCCACTAACATCATTATCTTGATCCAAGGTTTCAAATAGGAAGTAATCTTCCCATATTTCGCTCTTCTTAGGAAATTCATCCACTAAGAATGTGACATCCCGTGATTCAAATTCAGTTATACTCCCACTATCCTGCTCACCTATGAACACATACCATTTCAAGTGTTTGGAGTATCTCATTAAAATACTCTTCTTTTCTTTGGGACCCAATTTCCCAAACTTGTGAGAGGATTTATGAGTATAGGCAACACAACCCCATGGCTTAAGTAAACTTAAGTCCAGTTTTCTACTTGTCCATAACTCATATGGAGTGGAAATAACTGATTTGGAAGGCACCCGGTTAAGTATATAGGCAGCAGTTAACAACGAATAACTCCAAAAAGTAATAGGTAAGTTAGCATGCGCCATCATAGACCTAACCATTTCCAGTAGGGTTCTGTTTCTTCTCTCCGCAACACCATTTTGTCGAGGAGTATATGGAATAGACAATTGTCTTTCTATTCCTTTTTCATCACATAATTTTCTGAACTCATCAGATAAATTTTCTCGACCTCGATCGGATCTCAATACTTTTATTTTCTTGTCTAATTGATTTTCTACCAAGTTCATAAACCTTTTGAAACAACTCATTGCTTCAGATTTATGAGAAATCAAGTAAACATATTCGAATCGAGTATAATCATCTATAAAAGAGTGATGAAATAAACAGCCACTTGCCTTCCTCTCACATTCATTGAACCACAGACATCAGAATGGATTAAATGTAGAGGAAATTCAGCTCTTTTACCTTTTACAAATGGTTTCCTTGTCATTTTCCCTACTAGGCAATGCTTATATCTAGGCAAATCGACTCTTTCAATGTTAGCCAACAAGCCCTCTTTGGCTAGTCTATTCATATGTTGTTGGCCCATATGACCAAGTCTAGCATGCCATCATATTCACATCATTATTATATAAGGTAGAAGACGTGAAACAAGGGAATAACATATTGACATCATCACAGTCAACATTTAGTACAATAAAACCATTCAGTAAGTGACCATAACCATAGTAGTTTGTATCCAAATACAAATCTACATATTTATTATGGAAGTTCAATTAAAACTAAGCTTAACCAACACCAAAACAAACACAAAATTTCGACGAATCTCCGGAGCATTTAGAACATCAAGGTGCGTCCACCATGCATGTTCAATTGGCAGGTGCCAATCTCTTTAACTTCAGCTCTGGAGTTATTTCCCACATAGATTCACTTAGTTCTAGTTGGTATCGTCGTAATTCCACAAAGGATTCTCTATCCTTCGCTACATGGTCTGTCACTCCTGAATCTACAGTCCACAAATGATTGAATTCAGCCAATAATGTAGAACTTGACACATAAGCAAAGCTCTCAAATGTACAAGAGGTGTTGACCTTTTTCGGCTCACAACAGTTGCAAGTATAATGACCTTTCTTGTCACAATTGTAATACCTCACTCTTGATATTTTCTTCACTTGAGGACGTTTTCCTCTCTTGTGTTGGTTAACTCTTGATTTCTTGCAATAAGGACTTGATCCTTTGCATTCCCACATATTGACCGAATCAATACGCTTGCGCTTAGAGCACAAAGCCCTTTCTGAGCTAGAACCAACATTGAAAATATCTATTTTCGGCTCAAATACCGTTAGGCGGTCCTTTACTAGCTCAAGGTGGCGCATGGCATCCTTAAGATCTTCCATAACATGGTCAAGAGCTTCTAGTGCTTCTTGTTTTTCCAGCACATATTGAATCTTCTTATTCAATATTTCACAATTGTTACCGTTCATATCAGCAATCACGTTCTTAGTTGCTGAAACCATCGATCTGAACAAATTAGACATATATGCACGAATAATTAATGCCTATCATTTATGCATCCCTATTTGCTTAGACCCATCATATTAATGAATAATTTCAAGTAAGGCTTTAGAATCAAAATATCACTATGTTTCCAATCATCCTCCAAAAATCCTAACTCAAAATTATTATTAATATAATTATCTTATGCAAATAAATTCTATAAAGTTACAAAAACTTCTATTATGACCCACAGCTAATTACCCACAGCAACCAGCAATAACATAAAGCAAATAAAATCTTAATATCCAATAAAATAACAATGCTTTCACATGATACAACTAACATATCGGTTGCTACATCAACAACAATCAGGTAGTAAACATTACATAATTAATCAAAGAAATAAATAGGGAATGTCCCTTCTAATCTATCAGTCAAAACATCTGAGAAAACTGAAAGCACATTTGCCAACCATGGAAAAACTTTTGGAGAGCATTCATGTCGCCACCAAGGCACATTTACTCTACGCCATGTGGCGCTCAATCTAAGGGTTGAAGTTTTGGCCAACTCAATCCTATAGTGCTATCTTACAAAAGCTTCCACCAGCCTCCTATAACCCGGGACTACATTGACCTCCCATAGCCGATCCAACACTGCTTGCCATTCAGGTGGAAGAGTGTTCATCAAAGCCGGCACCTTATCAAAATCTAGCATAAGATAACAATTCCAGATGATTTCCTGTATCATCTGATTGACCCTAACCACATGTGATACTGAATCACCATCATGCCACCAATAATTAGCTAATTCTGACATCAACCTTTTAAGTCTTGCATTACCCTCGTCCGTTCTCAGGATTACAGGTATCCTTGCATAACGTATCATAGTTGCTGCAACAAATGCAGAACTAAAAATGGATCACTTATAATCTATAATAAATATAAGGGAAAATACATAATTTTCCAAAATTCATGCAACAAATTCTGAATTAAAGATGGATTATTTATAACCCATATAGGCATGAGTGAAAAGGAAACATAATTTTTTTTTTCCGGGTCAACGGTCAAAGTCAACGGTCATCGGTCAACGGTCGGTCAACGGTCAGTCAACGGTCAACGGTCAAAGGGCGCGCGGGTCGGTGGACCGAACGGATCGGTCGGGCCGGTAGGATTGCTCGAGCGGACCGACCGCATGTGCCTCGCGCGTGCGAGGGATGACGTCACGCAGACGTCATCCCAAGACGTCGTCGGCACGCGTGCTGCGTCCGCGAGTCGGGTTAGGTCGCCGGCCAGTGATCGCCCGGTGAAACGTCGTCGGCGATGACGTCATTGGTGACGTCATCCGAGCGGTTACCGACCGTCGGATGACGTCATCGGTGACGTCATCCGAGCGGTTACCGACCGTCGGATGACGTCACCGAGTGACGTCAGCACGCGTCGGTCCGCGGACCGGCGCATGCCGTTTCGCCGGTCGCCGGCGTGCACGTGCCGGTTCGTCACCGGTGCGTGTGGCGCACACGCTGGCTATAGCGAGCGCTTCGGGCGCGTCGCGCCCACGCGCAGCGGCTTCTGGCCGCGTTTGTGGGCGCGTGCGGCGTCTCCTGGTGGCGTGCGACATGTCGCCGGACTCGTCTCGACGTCACCTTTCTCCTCATGTGTTCAGAAAATGATTTCGACTCACGAAAACTCAGAAAAATGGCCAAACAACGCTCGGGTGTCGGGATTTCTCGCCCCAATCCGTACGGCCGAAATTGTTTTGCGAAAAATCAACCAAAAAACATCAAATTGATCGGGAAAACGTGAACTAGGGCTCTGATACCAATGTTGGGAATAACGGATTCCCGAAAACTGGATTCGACACTAAATCGAACCCCTAAATCAATGCGGAAGTGAAGCCTGGGAAAATCACGTATCACCGATCGTAAAGCACACCACGGATTCGAGCGTACCTTGTTAGCCATAGATTAAACACCAATGCTGAAGACCGAGGAAGAAATTCTGATCCGATGATGCCAATTTGCCTTGAAAAGAAGACGGTATTGCCGTAAGCGTTTTTCTTCATTTTGGAGGGAGAGTGGGAGAGAACGTATGTTGGAATTGTGCCAAAGGGTGTTTTCTCTCTCTCTCTCATCCCTTTTATACCTTCCCCCATCCACGGGCCCTATTCCCGTGGGCCGGGCCTTTTTGGGCCCAACTTGAGCGGATGGGCCAACTCAGGCCCATCAATAAAGAAAAAATCCATCACATACAATCAACTATTATCGCCGTGAAGGAAATGTTTATCCACCACGCGACCGACACGTTGTGATTTCGTATAAGTAAAGCGGACCCTCCTCCATCACGAACATCTCCACGACCAAGCCTGAAGCCACTTTAATCAGAAGACACCAACTAGGAAAAGGACCTCCATATCCATCGGAATCATCAGCATGGTCAGAGCGGAGCTCGTGTTCGTTCCATCGCCAGGCTTGGGCCATCTGGTGTCGATGGTGGAGATGGCGAAGCTTCTGGTCGACCGAGACCACCGTGTGTCCATCACCTCCTCATCATGAAGCCACCGCACGAGTCTCACTTCGGCATCGACAACCGGACGTGATCACTCGCCGACTCAATGGCTGGCCGCTTCCAATTCGTTCATCTTCCTGACATCGACCTGATCTCAGAGACCAACCCCAGCAAAATCCGCGATCTGTGCATCGAGAGCTACAAGCCTCACGTGAAAGAAGCTATCGGGCAACTCACCGAGTCCGACTCGAGCCTCGACTCACCTCGGCTTGCGGGGCTTGTTTTCGACATGTTCTGCACAACGATGATCGACGTGGCGAACTAATGCGGGAGCATCCAACGTAGCTCCATGGACTAACTCAGAACCATCGATGCTTATCCAACCCAATAAAGAAGTTGGGCATTATGTGCTTTGATGGATCATTTTGAATACATAATGTTAATTACTTTGTGGTATATCAATAGGTATCAATGGGAGGCCATTTTAGATGTCTTGTATGACCAATTGAAGAAGTTTCAGAAGGATTATTTTCTGGTCAAGGGAGGAGCTCGAATTTTGGGAAGGCTAGAGGTTCACGAAAGCGGTTCAAGAATATGGAAAGCCAAAGGTTCAAGAACACGGAAAGCTAACGATTCGAGAATGTGGAAGACCGAAGATTAAATGGCATTTAGTTCCCATGATAGTAAAGGCTTTTTATTATGGCATTTAGTTCCCGTGATAGTAAAGGCTTTTTATTAAGTTCCTAGCCGTTTTTATTTTTATGTAGCTCAAGAGTCGAACGTTTCAGTTCGTAGGTCATTAAAGTTTGTTTTTAATATTTCCTAAAGCTAAAATCCTCTTATAAATAGGGGAAACTATCCAATGTAGGGGATATACGAATTTCATGAATGAGAATGGTGAGATTTCCTCAGCTTGAGTGAATTCTTTTGGAGAGTGGATAACTCCTTTTGGTTTCTTTATCATTGGAGCGTAGATCACTCGTTGGTGGTGAGCCAAGAAGCCCTTTATCCTTGGCTGGTGGAATCTTTAGGCCTTGGTGGTGAGCTTCTCCTATTCCGAAGTCCTTTATCCTTGACTGGTGGAAGTTTTAGGCCTTGGTGGTGAGTTTCATAGATCTCGATCCTCATCCTCGGTTGGTGGCGAGGCCTTTATACATTAGGAGGAGATCGTTTTATCTTTTCTTATTTCTTTTCATTTCTTCCTCGTATACACTACTCCATATACTTAACTACAAAAATCCCCTCTCAAAAATCCGTTCTAGAATCACTCACCCCATCACGCATCACGAACGAGCTCCGGGTCCCCTCATACGTGTTCTTCACATCGGGGGCCGCCTTTCTGGACCTGATGCTCAATCTCCAGAGGCTGCAGGATGAACACGGAATCAACTCGACCGAGTTCAGGGACTCCGACACCGAATTGGACTTCCCAAACTTCACGAATCCACTGCCTGCCAAGGTCTTGCCTACCGCATATTTGGTAAAGGAGGCTGCCCCGGCTTACATTGGCCACACCAGGAGGTTCCGGGAAACCAAGGGCATTTTCGTGAATACATTCGCTGAGCTCGAAAGGCATGTGTTGAAGTCCTTGGTCGATGACATAATCCCGCCGGTTTATCCAGTTGGACCCATATTAAACCTCACAAGGTCGACCGGTGGCACAGGACCGTCCAATGGTTCGGAGACCATGAAGTGGCTCGATAGTCAATCGGATTCGTCTGTGGTGTTCCTGTGCTTTGGAAGTCGGGGTAGCTTCGACGCGGATGCCGTGAGAGAGTTTGCCACCGCGCTTGAGCGTTGTGGACACCGGTTCCTGTGGTCCCTTCGCCAGCCGCCGCCCAAGGGCAAGGTAGGACCCCCACGTGATTATGCGAATCCCAAGGAGATTCTACCAGAAGGGTTCCTCGATCGGACGGTCGAGATAGGGAAAGTGATCGGGTGGGCCCCGCAAGTGGACATCCTCGCCCACCCGGCAGTCGGGGGATTCGTGTCCCATTGTGGTTGGAACTCTACGCTGGAGAGCATATGGTTTGGCGTGCCGATCGCGGGATTGCCACTATATGCTGAGCAACAATTCAACTTGTTCGAGATGGTGGTGGAGTTGGATCTCGCTTTTGAGATTAAGATGGAGTATAGGAGGGATGTAAGGATGAAGAGCGAGACAACGGTCACCGCTGAAGAGATAGAGAGAGGGATACGGCACGTGATGGAGCCGGATAGCGAACAGAGGAAGAAGGTAAAGGAGATGAGCGAGAAGAGCCGGAAGGCCTTGGATGAGGGCGGTTCTTCATGCTCATCCGTCCGCCGTTTGATTGATGATATCTTCAATAACATGCCCCGACAAGAGTTGTATCTCCAGATGAAATTTCACATGCAACGGACACGATCGCTCGATGTGTCCAAAGGAATTTTTCTTTGGTTTGGATAGCAAATGTTATCTCTATCCTTATTTGGATTCAGTGCTACTATAGAATACATTCAGCGGCAGCTTTTTAATGGATGTTCTACGAGAATATGGCTTCTGGAAAGCAGTTCCGTATGTGTATACTTGCAATTTGCAACAAAGAGATAAATCAATTTTGCGAGGCTTTCGTTAATATTCTGCCATTTTAATTAGATCAAATAAATGTTACAATATAAATTTGATAGTTGAAGATTTGAGCACATTGGTTACTGAGCTCTTAATTTGGTTATTAGTATTCTTTAAAGGATGTCTTGATTTATGGTAGGTAGAAGAAGAAGATTGAAGACAAAAGGAAATCAGTATGATTTATGTTGGGCTATATTTGGGTAGACCCTCTATCATTCAATAAGGAGTAAATTCTTTCATAAGGAAAAGAGAAGTTCTTATTTGGTTTTTTGGTCAAAAAGCGTGAAGTTTTAACATGATAAGGAGTGAAGACTTCGTGGTCTTTAGCTCATTTAATGATTGTGTTTCCTTGTTGTTGACATTTTGTTCTTAGGATAATAAGTGTGTGGGACATTCGTCTTCATCTTTATTGTAGTTTAGATGTTCTGCTATCATATAGGACGTGAGGGTGTGTTGTAAACAAGAAGCCACCAGAAAGTATTTCGAGAAAATTTTCTCCCTTCAATTTGTACACTCGTTCTAAATTTCCAAACTTGCCATTACTTTTCTTTTGTTCCAACATTTGGTAATTGAGCTAGAAATGGCATCTACTAGTTTCTTTCAATTGTAACTTCCAAAGCTGCATGGAAAGAATCTTAACAATCGGTCCGCTCAAATTAAGGTTCTCTTCAAATCGTAAGATTTGTGGAATTTGGTAGAAAACGGCTACACCAAAGTGGGGAATGTATGAAGCATTTGAGGCTTTAAGAAAGGAGGAGAAAGATTCTTTGATGGAGTCCCGAAGAAAAGATCAAAAAACATTGTATGCAATCTTTCAAGCTGTGGAGGAATGATATTTGAAAAAATCAAGTAAGGAGACTGCAAAAGAATGTGGGTTATTTTGCAAAAATCCTACAAAGGCGATGAACCTATCCAACAAGTGTGACTTTAAACACTTCAAGGCGATTTCGAATATTTATGCATGAATGACTTTGAATCAATCTCAGCATATTGTTATTGCGTTCGAACCATTGTTAACCAATTAAAGGTTAATGGTGAAGAACTCCAAGATGTAAAAGTCGTACAAAAAATCTTGAGGTCTTTTACTGAAAGACTTGACTATGTCGTCGCGGCGATTGAGGAAGGGCAAGATGTGTCAAACCTAGCATTGGAGTGATTGATGGTTCATTGTGCTCGTATGAGCAAACAATGAATCAAAAGTCCATTGGTTCAAATCCCGAGCAAGCATTGTAGAGTCGAGTCACTCCATCAAGTTGAGGAGGCCATCAAAGCGGTCGAGGCTGTGGAGGAGGCTGAAATAGAGGTGGAAATTTAAATTTCACCGAAAAATATAGAACACGTGACAAATCAATAGTCAAGTGCAAATGCAATAAATTCGAACATTACAATTCCGAATGCCAAGCAAAGGCAACATACGAGCCAATAGAACATGCACATGCCACCCATGTTGAGGAACATATGATGCTAGCATGTGAAAAGGATGACCCAAGCACAATAGACACCAACATATGGTACCTGGATACTAGTTGCAACAATTATGTGTTTGGCTAAAAGGAGTTACTCTCGCAATTGGACGAGATGAGTAGTGGTGAAGTCAACTTTAGCAATAAATAAAAAAATTCCCGTTATGGGTAAAGGTAACATCAATATCAAGTGAAAAAAATGTTACTAATGTTATCATTGCAAACATTTACTTTGTGCATGGACTTCTTTTGGAATTTACCAAGGCTCCGTTCATTTCACGGAAAATAATTTCCAAGAAAACGTTTTCCGGATTTTCTGGCATTCGTTTCATGGAAAATGAATTTCTTGGGGAAAATGTTTTCCGTGCAAGGAAAAAAGTCTTCTAAATTAAGAGAAAATGTTTTACACTTTTGAAAAGTGGAAAACATTTTCTTTACTTAATCTCTCTTATCTCACACCTCTATAAATCCTTACTTCATCCTCCCTTTTTTTTTCATTCGAATTGATTTTTAATTTAATTTTTATTTTTTAATTTGAATTATTTTTAATTTGAATTTTCTTTTCTTTTTTCTTTTCCTTTTATTATTTATTATTTATTATTTTATTAATTTTCTTTTCTTTTCTTTTCTTTTTCTTTTCTTTGTTTCCTTTTTTTTTTAGCTAGTCGTCAGCTGTCACTAGGCAAACCTCAAGCTTGTTGATGTCAAGATTGCGCTCGTCGATTTGGCGAGCCTCAAGCTTGATGCTCGCGCTCGCCAATTTGGCAGCAAGCCTCGTGCTCGTCAGTGAGCTCAAGGCTCACCGGTGGCTGGTCAAGGACCATTGCTGTGGCCGGCGACCGCCAAGAAACAACGAGATGGAAAACAAAGAAAAAAATGAAAAATGAAAAAAATATTAATAATAGATTTTAAAAATTAAAAATAATTAAAAATTAATATTTATAAAATATGAAATATCCATTTTAAAAATAAAATAAATAAAAAAGAGTATATGAAGGAAAATATTTTCCTTATTGAATAGTGAAAAATATTTTCCACTTCATTTTCAGGTTTCATCCGAATATCGGAAAATAATTACATTTTTCAAGAAAATGATTTGCTGAAAAATATGTTACAGAAATGCCACATTTTTCGCGAAACGAACGGAGCCTAAGTGTTGGATAACTTTCTGAAACAAGCTACAAGATTTGTATTGAAATTGCAGTTTGCACCATTAAAGGTGTCGACGGTGATAGAGAGGCGCAGGTCGCGATCGACGAGGAGCTTGGCCATCTCAACCATCGATACTAGATGGCCCATGCCAGGGGATGGGACGAACATGAGCTCGGCATGGGTCATCTCGATGTAAGACGAGCAGAATGTAAAATTGGTTACAGACGAAGTGAATGAGGAAGCTCATCGCGGACGTTCCCTGGACAGTGCTGTCCTGAGGAAGGTGGATGAAGCGCACCCGGGCAGCGACGGACCCAGGGCGATCGGCTCAATCCGTGAGTCAATCTCAGAGCCGAACGGGAAATTCATGATGATGACGGTGACAGAGAGCCGATCGTCGCAGCTGGCAGGGACCTTGGCTGTCCCCGTCGTTGACAAAGGGAATAGTTGCATCCACACACCAATGCAACCAGACAGATTCAACGGTCCACGATGTAAATGGATAGGCGAATCTTTCACACAAGAACTTTCGCACCATTCATGTACTCTGAGTCTAAGAGATGCAACAAAAATCTCAACCACTCACAGCGACCACGTATTTTAAAATGAAATATTGGAGCATACACTGTTTTAAATTAAACTTTATACGAACAGTCTTATCAAACCTCAATTTCAGGATTTTAACTAGCAATTCTCTTATTTAATCATGAGATACAGAGTCTACAGGACCGCTCATAAAAATTACTTTTACATTGATAGTGTGTGCTAGATTTCCACAGTACGCTCACTTTTATAAGTACAAATTGATCTAATACAATGAAAGTCAACATCTTTTTGATTCAACGTGGATACCCCTGAAATGCTAAAAAATCTAACTATTGGAGTCATCTTAATCAAGGCATATTATTCAAGATGTCCTCGATCAAACGACCCAAAGCCAAATAAGAAGAGCCACCCTCAGTCAATACCTTTCTACTCTTCTCACTCAATTCTTTCACCTTCTTTCGCCTCTCACTGCCAACGTCCTCCATTAACTTCTTTATTCCACCCTCTATTTCATCCACCGTCACGACAAAGTCGCTCTCCATCCTGAAATCCCTCCTGTAATCCATCTTGATCTCCACCGCAAGGCCTAGCTCCACCACCAGCTCGAACGCATTAAATTGTTGCTCTGCATAGAGGGCCCATGTGGCCACCGCCACACCGAACCAAATGCTCTCTAGGGTGGAGTTCCATCCGCAGTGCGAAACGAACCCCCCAATCGCTGGGTGGGCAAGGACTGCAGCCTGTGGGGCCCACCCAATCACTTTCCCAACGCTGGCCGTCCGGTCAAGGAAGCCCTCCGGCAAGACCTCCATGGGGTCCGTGTAGTCACGTGGTAGATCATACTTGCCCTTCGGCGGCGGCTGTCGTAGGGACCATAGGAAGTGGTGCCCACTCCGCTCCAGCGCGTGGGCAATCTCCTTAACCTGGTCCTCGCGGAAGCTTCCCATACTCCCGAAGCATAAGAAAACCACTGACGAAGGCGGTTGCTCGTTGAGCCACTCCATGATATCGTCGCCTCGGCCGCCACCATCAGCCTTCGTTTTAGTCTCTCCCTTCAAATTCAATATGGGCCCCACGGGGTACACCATCGGCGCCCCGAGGCCCGCCAAGGACCCCAGTGCATGTGGTTCGAGCTCGTCGAACGTGTTGATGATAATTCCCTTGATCGCTCTAATCCTCTTGGCGTGCTCCAGGAATGGTTGGACCTCCTCTTTAAACAGAACCACGGACGGTAAGACCTTGGCCGGTAACGGATGCGCGAAACTTGGGAAGTCCAGCTCAGCGACAGAGTTCTTGAATTCAGTTATGTCCACGTGTTGCTCGTCTTGGAGCGACTGTAGGTGCAGCATTAGCCCAAGGAACGCGGCGCTGGACGTGAAGTAGACATAGGACGGGACTCCAATTTCGTCTGCCAGCTCGATCATGGTGGTGCAGGACATGTCGATCACGAATCCCGCAAGCCGCCAGGTCGAGGCGGCCGAGTCGTTGAGGTCAGCAACTGCCCGCTTGATGTGGGGCTTGTAGCTTTCCATGAAGTCGGTGAGGAAACTGCCCGAGGAGATCTTGGTGTCTAAGTTCACATGCGGGAGGTGGATGAAGCGGATGCGGGCGGCAGCCATGGAGGTAGCAAATGAGCTTGTGTAAGAGTCGACTTCAGAGTCGATTGGAAACTTCATGATGAGGATGGTGATAGAGAGGCGGGGATCACGGTCGACAAGGAGCTTGGCCATCTCGACCATGGATACGAGATGGCCCATGATGGGGGTTGGGATGAGCACGAGCTCGGCATTGGCCATCGCGATGTAGCCGAATATCTCCCGGGCTCGAGCGAGTGCTTCGAAGGTTTCGTGGTTGATTATCACTTGTGTTGGGATGTGACTTATGAGGTGGGGAAGATTCCTGGTTAGATAAGTGTTCTCGGTGCATTATTGTCGTTCTTTAATTTGCGTTGTTTGCTTTTGTTTATTCTATGTCATGAGGCATTTGTCGTTCTCTAGATGCATGGAACTCAAAAAGAAGAGAAACCCGAGAGATGCTTGGGCAGCAAGAAGGGAAATGACGTCATGGCTTTGCTGGTTGCGGTTAACTCGAGGAGTAGTCCGACTCCAGTAAAGAAATTAAGAGTCCGTTTCATAACGATTCTATTCCCTTTAAAAGATTCGATAAAAAATAATTATTTTTTATTCTCGTTCCCGATAATAATTTCTAAACATTTTAAACTGTTTGATAACGTCCAAAATTTCTTATTCTAAAATAGAATTGCAATTTATTTTAATTTTTAAATAATTTTTATACTTTTTTCCTTTTTATTTTATTTTATTTTTCCTTTATTTTTCCTTTTATTTATTTTATTTATTTTCATTTGTTTTTCATTTTTTTTCTCCTTTTTCTCCTATTCTTCTTCTCCTTCAACGAGTGGCCAATCGCCGGTCCCAGACGAGGGCCGACGACCTCATCCGAGCGTCGGCGGCCCTCGGCGAGGCCAATCTTGTCGACCGAGCCTCGTCGGCGGTAGGGCTAGGTGAGGCCTACCGGCCACTGGCGGGGTTGGGCAAGCTCCGCTGGGGCTAGGTGGGCCTCGCTCAGCCCTAGCGAGGCCCGCTTGACCACCAGGGAGGCTTGGTCTCGCCGGTGGCTGGGCTTGCCTCCGGCGAGCTCGCCGGACTGGTTGTCGGCGACCGGCGGCGGTAGATGGCAGCGTACGGCGACAGACGGTAACGGACGGCAATAGAGGAGGGGAGAGAGGAAGAAGAGTTTCACTTGTTTTGATTCTTTTTTTTTTTTTTTTTGTTCCCGAAACAAGAATCAAGTTTTTTTATTTATTTTGGATTATATTCCAAATCTATTCCCAGGAACAAAAATTTTATGAAACGTAATTCTGTTCCCAAACTTCTCTTGGGAAAAAAAAATCAAAATTAGGCACTGTGGATGATTACCAAACAGGCACTACCATTCCAGACAGAACTGGCAAGATTAGATCCTCTGCGTAAATTTTCACTTCAACATCATCTAATGTATAAATTTCTCATCCGTCAAGGGTGACTACGTTTGGTTTAGGAAATTAATTTGTCAAATGCTCATTTTTTTACTTTTTGTTAGAATATGTCATGAGTTCGAATCTGTTGAACAAAGCTCCATAGGATAAAAATGTTCAGAGCTCGACCGAGAAAATATTGGGTGGTCCGGGAGCGCCATGTCAGCGTGGTCCTCGGCCTCTCACAAGGTGCCTTGTGGAGGAGTGGGCCCACTTGGTGTCTTCTACCTTCTTCCTCTCTCTCCTCTTCCTAGCCTTCTTCCCATTCTCTCTCCTAGCTTGCCCAAGCCCTCTCACCTCCTAGCTTGCACGCTCTCTCTTCTGTGTAGTGCCTTTATTGTGGCTTAAACTTTTCTCTTTCTTTCTCAAACGAAGAAAAGAGAAACCCGTTCCTCTCCATTTCTTTTCTTTCAAAATTTTGAATCCTCTCCCTGCTCATTGCTTCTCTGTCATGCATCTTCCCCTACCGTCGCCGACGAACCACATTACGGCCGCCCCTACTCCGGTGCTCGCTCACTTCTCTCTTCGGGCTCATTACTGCTCCGTTGTTCGTTCCGGCATTCCCGAGATCGCAGACGCAGCACGCAGAGGAGAAGCAAGCCTCTTCGAGCTACCCTCAACGTTGGCGAGCGTCGCCCGCCAAGCGAGACCCCCACACATGGAAGGCTCGGAGGCGAGGTTGTTGGAGAAGCTGGTGCCGTACACTGCCAGCGTGGTGCTGAGCTGTCTCGTCGTGTTCGCAGGGCTCCGCCACCTCAACCCGAACCGGGAGGCCAAGAAGGCCATTGAGCACAAGAAGGAAATTGCCAAGCGGCTCGGTCGCCTCCTTTTCTAGACCAATCCGTACGAGGTTAGGCTCTCTGAAATTCCATTCTTTGGGATTGTATCGCCCTGCACGGTGTTGGGGATTTGAGGTTTGGGTGACTTGGATGGAAGGTTATGCAGTGTTTGATGTGCTTATGTGGGAGAATTGGGAGCTTTTTGCCTTTGGTCAAGTTGTCATGAGTTTATGACTGAGATGAGATGAATCGAATTGCTTGCCTCCAGCAAAATGCGTGTTCCATATTTCGTTCGGGGTTTGATGGGATTCCGTATGCCCGAGCCCTAACGGTACTTCTACTATGATTCTTTGCACGGTCAACCGTATAGAATACTTTACCCAATGAGGCAGAGCTTATGTTTTTCTAATATACTCATTTTGCTTGATGTGAGTGACATTTGTATTTCTTGCCATTAATGCAGGTCAGGTAGGGCAGCTGTTTCTTAGTATTATGGTTTCATTTGTTATCTTGCTTTTAGGACTTTCTGATGGGATAGTATGAATTTTGGAATTGACAATAATGTGAATCCTTGCTGGTAGGTTGACCGGGCAAAAGAAATATACAAATTGATGGATGAGTATGAGATCAAGGGTACTCCAGATGTTTACACTATCGCTATTAATAGTTGCAGCCAGACTGGCGATTGGGAATCTGCTCTGAGCGTGTACAATGACATGAAAAAGAAAGGCGTGGTTCCTGATGAGGTATTGTTAATCGTAATTTGAACACATTTAACCTGGTTATCGAGGCTAGGTAAGAAAGGCGTTCTCGAGTATTTAGTTTCAATGTTGTTCCTAGGGGTGTGCATGGTCCGGGCGGGCGGTTCCCGACCTAGAACCGGGAACCACCTGCTAAGGACCGGTTCCGAAAAATCGGAACCGGGATCCACCCATTTGTTGCGTGGATCCACCCGGGAACCGGACCGTCGGTCCGGTCCGGTTCCCGGGTGGATCCATGGAACCGATTTTGACGTCAAAGACGAAGGGAGTCGGGACTGAGCGTCGGCGAGGGGGGCGGATAGCAGAGGCGGAGGAGCAGCGGTTGTGGCGAGTGGCGACCGGCGCAAGGGGGCGGACAGTGGCGGAGGAGGAGCAGCGGCGGCGGCGTGGATGCTTGGTGAGGAATCGAAGACGATGAGAAGAGATTGAGGAAGAAACAAAGAGATAATCAAAGACTAATGAAGAAATCGGAAGAGAATCAAGAGATGAGACGCAAATTAGGGCTTCGTACCTTGTTGAGTGACGGAAAAGGGGTTCGCCGGCTCGGTCGAGAGTTCTTGCAGAGGCGGAGGAGCAGCGGTTGTGGCGAGTGGTGACCGGCGTGAGGGGGCGGACAGTGGCGGAGGAGGAGCAGCGGCAGCGGCGTGGATACTCGGGGTGGAACCGTGGAATCGAAGACGAAGAGAAGGAAAGGAACAGAGAGAATCAAAGGCTGAAGAAGAAGAAACGCAAATTAGGGCTTCGCGAATTAGGGGCAGGGGGGCTTCGCGACTTTTGTTTTTTTTTTTTTTTTAATTATAAATAGTACCAGTCCGGTCCGGGTGGGCGGGCGGGCGGATCCGCTCACGGAACCGGGAACCGGACCGGTTCCCACCGGTTCTCAACAATTGGACCCGGGAACCGGACTGGTTCCCTCAAGAACCGCCGGTTCCGGGCAGTTCCGGTCCGGTTCCGGGCGGTTCGGGCGGTTCCCGGGTCCAATGCACACCCCTAGTTGTTCCAGAGAATGCATTATGTTATTTTCCTGCTTTCTCTAGTTGCACTTAACTATAGAAAGGGAGATCATTGATTATGCCATCTGATTTCTATCTTCAGCCTTTTACAAAGAGCCACTCATGGAAGTAGCTTATTCTTTTCTTCTTCTGTGTAGATTTTTCTCAGTGCATTAATAGACATTGCAGGGCATGCTGGGAGGGTTGATGCTGGATTTGATATTCTAGAAGAAGCAAGGACTTGTGGGATGCATCTTGGAATTGTATCATTCAGTTCTTTGATGGGTGCTTGCTGTAATGTACGACTTCTGCTGATTCTGAAATTTATGACAAATTATGTCATGGAATGGAACTAGTTATTAACTGAAGGATGTCCTCATTGATCTACAAAGAACCCTTGAGGACTACAGCTATCCTCTCTAGGTTTTGATAGTCCCTTGAAGTAAATAGATGTAGTAATTCTAATTTCTCACCATGGCAGTCATGAGTGGTCTTTTCTGTATTTTCTATGTGATGATCAGAAAGCTGGGCTTCTGAAGAATTTTGTATAATGTCTCAGGCAAAAAGCTGGGAGAAGGATTTCGAGCTATATGAGGATATGAAGTCTATCGGGATAAAGCTGACAATCTCAACAATGAATGGTTTAATCAACCTATGGTTATTTCTTTGTGAGACTTTGACCTAGTATTTAAGTGATTGAGAGAAGAGGATCAGCTTAACTTTTTCTATTAGCTTGTCATGTTAGTATAATGTGTACTGTAGAAGTGCAAGGGAAAATATTCTAAATGTAGTTCCTACCAGTAGAAGAGAGCTGACATGCTATTATGTCTTTTATATTCAATAAAAGAAGACATGCAGGACTTGTTCCGCAATGAGAGTATTGGCTACCCTGAAAAGATAGATCCATTTCTATTTTGTTTGAAATACCGAAACTGCAATGAGAATAGCTTTTTTAATACAGGTGAAGGGGATCAGCTTCCAAAAGCAATGGAGATATTCTATGATATGAAGAGGCTAGGATTATCCCCTAACACCATCACATACTCAATACTCCTAGTGGCAAGCGAAAGGTAAGAAATTTGGCGCTTACAAGATAGACTCTGTTTTAACAATATTCTTCAGATTATTTTGCTCAAATTGCAGTCTTCATTATTTTCTTTGCAGAAAGGATGACACTGAAACTGGCATTGCGCTCTTTTCACAAGCTAAAAAGGACGGGGTTGCTCCTAATATTACCATGTGTAGATGCATGATTGGTAAGTCTGGTAAATTTGATTAATCGCAAGCATTGAGTGCCTCTGACATGTCTTTTCCTTACTGTTGCTAGTGTTTCCTTATCTAGTTTCCGTATCTGAAATTATTAGTGTTCTGTAAGATGAAAGCTACATTCCTCGATAACATTCCAGTTAAGAGACAACACTGATGAGCAGAATCATTTTTTTGAAGTGGATGTTCGAAGATTGGTATATTTTCAGAATACAAAGCCTGAATTTGGAGAATCATTTGTGTCACTGTTTTGTGAGGTTTTGGTAATTGGTGAAGTAAATGCGACCGTGACCTTTCAGCTCTTATGCTACTTTCTAATATAGTGCATCATTTAAAGTAATAATCTTTATTCATGCTACTATGTTATCTTCCTGTTGATTTGCCAATAAAGTGAGCTATATGTACTTTTTAAGCTGACATTTGCAACCTCTGACAAATTGCCCATCTACACGTTAATTGAAATTAAACAATCACGCAATGTCTCATTGATGCCAAAGGTTCTTGGTGGTTTGTTTCATACATTTATGTATTTATTTTTTGGGGGGTGGATGATTGAGGTTTCAGTGCCAGGACATGTGGCACCTAAAAGCTGTTTCACCTTTTGGTCAATATATGTAATTTCTAAAGTACATCTACTGCCTCGTAAAGACAGAATAATATGTTTTTGATTTTTCTTCTAGAGTTAGGTATATGCAATTTGCATTAGCTTAGGGGAAAATTCGTTTATTGAATAATAGAAAGATTGAGGTCAGGACCTTTATGTTCTCATCAATTCGATAGTTTCTGCATATTCATATCTCTTTGGTTGTATCCTACATTAGGAAAGCTTTCCAGCTGGTCAAATATTTCAGCCATTATCTGTTTAGATTGTGATTTAAAGTGACTATGACAAACTCACAAGTTATCTAGTCTGAACTCCTTGAAGGAAGTGTCTCTGTAAGTTCTATTTTGATCTTGGTTTCTTTTTCTTTATCCTTTCTCTTTGTTTGGCATGAATGTCTCGTTATGTCTTACTATATTCTCAATAATTTCAGGTTCATGGCTTTGTTTATGTTCTTGCCGAACAGGATAAACAACCGGTTGCCTACTTAAATGATATGTTTGAGATTTCCAAGGGCAATAAGATGGTTGTAGTACAACGGTTTCACAAAATTGATGAGGGTAGGATTGATTTGCCTTGGTGTTTTTTTATGACAGAGATTTTCTTTTCTATCTTCAAGATCTTAGCATCGAATGTATAGATGTTTGGAGCTTGAAATTTTGATAGCTTGAATCAAATAGTTACAATTGCATTCTTGGATTTGCGTTCATTATCTTCATCGCATTGCCATTGGCCAAAGCAGACTTAGTTACTCTTCCTTTGGCTCTTTCTCTCTCGCGTTACATGTTTCCAACATTCATATCCATGAAATTGTCATCAATGAAGCAGGCAAATCGAAAAGAGTAATGAATGGTTTCTTCTAGTACTTTTGTGGCCTTAATCCCTTTCGTGGATGAACACTCCAAACAATCTATTATTTATAATTGCAAAAATAGAGTATGGGTGCTCAACAATTAAGCTTCCTAAACAGCACATGAGACAAGGGAATTATTACAAGCATAAAAAGCAATAATCGTGTTGCTAGAAGCATATGCAATTTCACACCAAAACCACATATTTTCATCAAATTAGGACTTCTTAACACATCATCCTATATACTCAATGAACTGCTCAACATAAAAACATGTGCCTGTTTCATTATCAAGCTTCCCAAACATGGAAGATAGAAGAATCCCAACAAGCGTAAAAAACAATGACCATGTTGCTATCTTTTGCCTCCTGACGAATTTTTGTGTGATCGTGAATTGTCTCCACCTTCAAAATCGTTCAATTCATTCATCATAGGATGTTGAAAAGAATTAGATGACTCCGTATAAAGGAATAAAATATATTTTGAGAAAAGGCACAATTTTCTAAACAATGGGCATGCATAAATATTATCTAAAAAAATGCAAATTAACAAAAGTGAGACAACTAGTACCTAACTCAAAATGTTTTAGTGAGATCTATTATAATACTCCAACATCTATTGATAAGAAAGCATATCAATAAGCATTATAATAGTTTCATGCTACAAGTAAATAACAAAGTTTTTAACATAGTGCTTTTACGAGGAAAATAAAAGTTCTTCCATTTCTTGAGAAAGCAAATATCTTTCACTTAGTATAAGTTTAGAATTATCTCTAATTCAGCCATCGAATAACCTTACATGCGATTTACGGGCGCAAAGGCTTTACTTGATCAGAAGGGATCTAATGGGCAGAAGCAAACTAACACGAAATCAAATATCAAGATTAGTTCAATAACTATAGGCATAAAACATCAAAGCATGACATCACTTAACCATTAAAACAGAATTCATGGAAACATATATACAAAAATAGAATAGCCAATAGATTGCACTTAAGGAAAAGATAAATCTTTGTCACATTCACGATCGTCTTGAATCTTTGCATATGAGTTTTAGAAGCAGTTTAGTGCTATCTTCAATCTGAATATGATGTATCAACCTCTATATCAGCACAACTCGTCACAAAACAATCTCAACTTCAAATAACTTCTTCATAAGTTCATGGTCTAAACCGCATACTCCAAACTCAGCAAAGAAAAACAAGCAAAAGATCATCCAGCTTCAGTCAATTCCACTGAGGTCAAGGACGGCGGGCACCAACAAATGACGGCGAACAGTAGAGATATTATAGGATAAGCACCATAAAAAAAATATATATATATATATATATATATATATATATATATATATATTCTTCATGCAAAACAAAAACAGAAAGCTGGAACTGAAAGTAAACGTTGGAAGAAGACCACGTCACCACCCGACTTTCGCGCATTTCTTAAATTAGCAAACGACGTCTCTCTCTCTCTCTAGAAAAAAACTTTGCTTATTTATCTAGACCGTCCAGGAGAAGACTCATGTTGGGCGGCGCATATAGGATATCAGCCGTCGCTTGTATTTGACCTAGATTTGGTCTTTCGAAACATCCTTCGGCAGGGGGTTAAATTATCATCGGAGAAAGAGTTGGGACGTCTCCGCAAACGCTTCTCCGGGGAAGAAGCCACGTCCGTTCCAACTCACAAGGCAGAGATATTTTCGCAGAAGCAATGGCCATCGTGAAAGCCCTAAACACACATTGAATGACCGAGTTTAGCCAATCATGATGTGACATCTCAGATTTTCAGTCATGTTTTCAATTGAATAAATCGGGCATTTCATTGACGCGTCTATCGGGCTGTTCTCAGAACTAATCATTATAGAGATAACTAGACTATTTGGGAAAACCATTAAGAATTTTAAGGCAAATAGACTTGAGAATTCAACCAAGAATCGGCTTCTCGACCGTGCTCATCTGTCAAGATCATTACTGCATGGATATAAATCGATTTGAGATCAGATATAGGTTGGTTCGAATGAGAGGTGTGGCTAATCGTGGGTGACACCACTAAATTAGAAAATTCTCGTCGATCGGCACTATACTGATTTTTCTATCATTTTGGTACCCTGTGTACGTATTTGAATTCTTGAGATTTTCACGACAATCGAGAGTCGTCATTGAGTCGAGTGGGTTCATTGTGGCTCGAAGAAAATAGACCACAGGTCATTTGCACTGAAAAGTTCGGAAAGTTACACGGTAGTCTAGGTTACACTAAAAACGCGTCGAATGGAAATTACCTGTGAATTCGAATCCGATTTAAAAATTTGAAAGTTTTGTGATGTCACGAGCTATTTTAGGAACATCGACTCAGTCTAAGAAGATTTTTCAGAGATTCCGAGACTTTTACGGAAAACCGTTTCGGACCTCGCAGAAAATTAACAGAAATTTGTATGGACCGAATTT
This sequence comes from Eucalyptus cladocalyx, assembly GCA_017140615.1. Taxonomy (NCBI): domain Eukaryota; kingdom Viridiplantae; phylum Streptophyta; class Magnoliopsida; order Myrtales; family Myrtaceae; genus Eucalyptus; species Eucalyptus cladocalyx. Next base: position 6,967,072 of record CM029516.1, on the reverse strand, counting down.
AAGCGAGTTTGGACTATCAAGCTGAGCTTTTGAGTGTCAGGGATTTATAGAAAATTGTTCGGGATTTTTCTTCAACAAAATGGGACGTTGATTTGGAAAATCAAATGAAGAAATTGAAGCCAATATTTACAAAATTTGGAGCCTTGGTTGGAGTTGGAATTTTGGCTTCAAAAATGGATTAATTTGGTGGAATTTATATTGGAAAGTAATAGTGGGGGAACATTTGATATTTATGCAAGTTTTGAGGGGACAAAGCTATTAATGGAAGGGATAATAATGGAGGACTTTTTGGCCTCTCTCTATCATCCAGCTTGTTGGATAAGCTTCTGCTAATCCTCACCTCTTATGTATGCCTCACGTTCATCACCCTTGCTCCTTCCACCGAAACATCTCTCTCTCTCTTCATCTTCAACGAGTCCGACGCCAGCAACTGATTTCCTTCTGCTTCACCAATCCACGCATCTTCGCCATCTCCTGCAACTTCACTAACCGAAACAAGTCCACCGGGATCTCCATCTATTGGCCAACAAAACAGCCTGGTTGTCATTTTGTTTGACCCCCAAAACCCCACCTATTGGACGCCATCTTGCCTGCAGCTTCACCGTCTGCCACCTTTCGTTGTTTCCCTTCCACTGAGGCTTCACCGAATGGCCTTGCATCTCCACCGTTCCTCACACCAACTTGCAGCGCCACGTCCGAGCTTCCATCTCCTTCGGTCAGTGCCTAGCAACAAAGACTGACCCTCCTCAGTTTTGTTTCTCCACCGCCAGCCTTCAACGTCTTCAAAGCTTGTGGATTTCATCTGCTCGAAGACTCCACCGAGCTGCCACATTCGTTCCCTGTGAAGTTGCTGAGTCAAGCCAACAAAGAAGCCCTTCGTCGACCACAGAAATCCCACCGTCTTCTAGCGAAGCCCCACACAAACCTAGCAGCTGCTCCGAGTCAACCAATAGCTCCGTCGTTGACCACCAAGCCATCGAACAAGCTGCCACTTGCCGTTCATCCTTCAACTTAGCGGCTTCTTCGTGCAAGCCAGCTTCATTTGATCAACGAGTTCCCCGCTAGCGAAGCACCTCCATGCCAACACTTCCACAGAAATTCTAGCAACAGTCCACGCCCTTGAAGCCCACCTTCGGCCCGTTAACTCTAGCTGCAACAGCCCACGGATCCAATGAATTTCACGGGCCCAACATCACCGAAGCAAACAGCCCACGTGATTGTTCTCTGGCCCATCAGCTTGCAATTTCTAGCTCACTTGAAGCCCATTTGAAATCTAATTTCAGCCCAAGAGTCCAGCCCGATTTTGAAGCCCGTGAAGCCAACCCATCTTGAAGCCCAGATCAGGCCCAAGCCCAAGTTTAAGCCTAGCTTTTTCTGTGGGCTGGCAAGGCTTTTAGGCTCGGCCCGAGTGTCCGCCGACGCCACCGAAAAATTGGATTTCGGCCGCCATTGCAGTGTCCCGGTCCCCGCTCTTAATCAAGTGAGTTTTACTCACTAATGTTTTCTTAGTTTGCTAATTCTTCTTAGGGGTTGGTTAGATTTAATTAAGTGCAATTATGTGGTTAGATTAGATTAGAATAATTAAATTAGGGATTTACCTATGCATGTTAGGAGAATGGTTAGTGTACTTAGTAAGTAGATATGCTATGTTATTTATTAAACGAGTCTCAGTAATTTTCCAGGCTCGTCTCGGGCTTCAATTAGGCATTACGAGCCTAAATTAGAATTTTAGTATTTATTTATTAATTTTCGAAATTAATTTATTTATTTATTTATTTTCCGGAAATTAGGCAAGGATAGTCGACGACCGGAATTTTATGCTAATTGTCATGGCGCAGTCCGTTTATTTAATTGAGCTTTGTTTCATGCTGAATTGAATTATTTGTGAAAGAATGAATTATTCTTTAATTGGATAATCACTAGTTATTAATTGAAAGATAACCGGGCATCGGTTGATAACGCAAAAAATATTTGAGTGGACTACAGAAAATGTGGAAGTTATGGAAATGAAAATATTATATTTTGGCTAAGGCCGACCGTGTCCTCACACACGGCTATTTTATCGAGAAGGATAAAAGATGGAATGGATTGAATGGTTGGATAGTATACTATATCATCCTACGGGCTCTGATATGTCAGCTTAGCGAGAGCAGTATATTGGTATACTATATTAGCCTACGGGCGATATGTCAGCTTAGTGCGAGCAATACGCTTTATCAGTTTAAAGTGAGCATCGGGGGTATACTATATCAACCCGGGGCGATATGTCAGCTTAGCGAGAGCAGTATACCAGTATACTATATCAGCCTACAGGCGATAAATCAGCATAGTGAGAGAAGTATACCTTAACCCTATCAGCTTATTGCGAACTATACTATCTATTTATCAGCTTAGAGCGAGCAGTCCTAATATGAACGGACTTATAGATAGTATGAGATGAGCCGACCAAGAAAGGGTCGAGATGACATGTAATCAACTAGGTCGATTGATCATTACATTGATATGATGTTGTGAATTGACTGATTTATTGGAAATGACCATGAGATGGTCCGATTGACATGTAATCGACTAGGTCGATTTGATCGATGCTTCGATTAGTGATGTGATTACTTGGGTGCCTACTGAACTGTGCTAATATGCAGGTGGAATCTGAGGCCAAGGTAAGTCCTCTAACTCGTATGTGTATAGGTAGCCCGATTAGCGTATTAGTTTACTAATCGAGTCTTAGGGGGTAGAACTTGCTGAGACGTGGTCTCAATGATTATTGAATAACCATTTCAGGACCCTGATGAGGAGCCTGAGGAGAAGGAACCTGAAGAGGAGAACCCTGATGTGGAACTAGTTGAGGAGGAACATTTTGGAGAAGAAGATGACCACAAGGAGGATCCTGAGTACGACCCGGATGAGGACTGAGATCCCATCTTGTTTTGTCAGACCTTGATTATATGTGGAGAAGTGTTAGATCAGACCCCTGTGAATAGTATTACATTATATATTATGAGGTGCTTGTGTAAAAGAGTGGCTGTGAATTTCAGTATGAAAATTATGGCCCTGTTTTTTTATCCCATTGTTTTGTTGTCTAGGGATTAATAACTACTTCCGCATGTACTTAATAAATGAAAGGGTCGGCAATACGTAGTCATGGGATATCGCAAGTTTAAAATCGACCAAGTGTAAGAAGGATGGGCACGTGACCGAGGATCAGGGCGTGACATCTCCTTTTGTGGTATCAAAGCGAAGTTCAAGATTTGAGTGATAAGGAGCATTGACCATGGGATAGTTGGTAGGAAATGCCTTTAAATTCATGCTGGTGCATGTCTGTGTTAGCTAAGTGCTAAAATTGTTTGTTGTTTGAATTGCTCTGTTTCTAATACGGTGTTGAATTGGAAGTTGGTGTTGGTAGATTTAAAACAACCCTATGAGCGATCAGGAGCCGATGACTCCTGTTAAGAGGACCACTAGGGTCGTAGTTCGGGGTAGAGCGCCGACTAGAGTCGATACCCGAGGAGGCCATGGTCGAGCGCCAGCACAGGCTAGCACGAGTGGAATGGTTCCACCTATTGTAGATGCTAGAGTAGCACCACCTCCTACTGGTGCTGGGGTAGCTGCCCCGAGCAAGCAAGGAACTGTCAGAATCAACCAAGCTCTAGATGTTATGCGGGATATGATGGGGCAACAGGCCCGAGATCAAACTGCCACCTTTACTGCCGTTGTTGAAGCCACCGCCATTGCGGCTGCCAACGCTGCCATTGCTGCCGCTGTACCTGCTGCTACACCTGTCGTTGCACCTGCCGCAGCACAAGCTGAAGGTCCACCCGGATTAGTGGTTGCGAACAGACCAATTCATCAGCTAGTAGAACAATTCCTGAAGCTGAATCTGCCTCAGTTTACTGGGACCGGAGATCCTGAAGCTGCATCTTCATGGATCCAGAAGTTGGAGAAAGCCTTTGCACTGCTAATGTGTAATGAGACTGAAAAGGTAGTACTTGCAACTTACCAACTTGAGGGAGTTGTAGATACTTGGTGGAAGACGACTCGAGGAACCATTTTCCCATAAGTCGTTGTTCCAGAGTGGAACGCCTTTCTAGAGGTTTTTAATGTCAAATATTTCTCAGAAACTGCTAGAGAGGTGAAGATGGCAGAATTTCAACGTCTTTGCCAGGGTTCCCTAACCGTCAATCAATATGAGGCGAAGTTCGCTGAACTTTCGCAGTATGCTTCTGAATTAATTTCGAATCCAATAAATCGAGCGAGGAGGTTCAGAGAAGAATTCGGGCCAGATTTAAGAAGTACATTGATTTCCCTAAACCTGAGGACTTATAATGACCTCTATGAGAGAGCCCAAATGATCGAGAAGGATCAGAACGATAGAGCTGCCTCATTTGGATCGAGGTTTAGCTCTCATCGAGAAAATATTCGCCAGGGAAAGAGACCTATGCCTAGAAATAGCTTTCAAGTCCCACCCAATAGGAGAGGTGGAATTGGCAAGCCGGTGCCAAATGTGATCGAAATGTGTCGCCTTTGTGGAAGACGACATCCTATTAATCGATGTCCTCGAAGAACGGGTGCCTGTTTTGCATGTGGCCAGCAGGGTCACATGACCAGAGAGATTGTCTGAGGCGACCACGAGGACAACCGCAGGTTCCGCCACCGCCACCTTTGGGACAAATCAGAGGGTATGCACCTTAGAACGCGCTGCAAGGAGGTCAGCTGAGACCACCGGTTTAGGGTACAATGTACGCCATCACCGGAGGATTGGACAAAGGGAAAGCACCGCAAATAAAACACCACTAGGATGACAAAAAGAATAAGAATGGACTGACTAGACACCGAGCAAAGGAAGAATGTTTTTGATGTGTTTTTATCAGAATAAAGCAGCGAGATTTTGAGTGAAGGTTGTGAAATTTCCGTAGTTGTAATAAAGGGGTAGGAAAATGAATCTCTAACTATAGTTGTACTTAATGGGTTTGCCTATGTATAACTTTGATACTATATAAAGAAAAGGTTTGACTCGATGAGCTTTTGTTGTAATGAAGTGTTGTTGCAATGTGATACAGTTTAGTTCGCCGACAAAGGAAAAATTTGAATTTATCAGAAGTCGAGGAGGACCCTTGATTTCCCTAATCTCATCGCAAGAGACAACCCGTTTATAGATGGAGGTTGCCAAGGTCACGTGGCAATTGTCATAGATAAGATAGATTGAAGAACTAAAGGTTGAGGACATCTCAATAGTACAATAATTTATAAATGTCGTTGTCTGAATTGATAGAACCAAAGGTGCAGAGGTGAGGACTGTTGAATAAAAAATTCATGCATATCGGTGAATTACTTTGGGGAAACATTAGTGTTGTTTGAGAAAAAGAAAGATGATTCATGCGAGTATGCATCGACTATGGTTAACTCGATCGAGTGACAATAAAGAACAAGTGTTCATTGCCGAAGATCAACGATGTGCGTGATCAGTTACAAAATGTGTTCATACTTTCAAGGGTCGACTTGAGAATAGGATGTCATCAGTTGGGAATCAGGAAGGAAGTTATATCGGAGACAGCATTATGAATTAGAATTTTAGAAGAACCGTGATTGTGATGTCTTATGTCACCCTAGAAAGACGAATTAGGTCGTAAGTGCACTGAATCAAAAGTCTTCAGTTGCACAAATGGTGATCAAGGAGTGGAGTTTACTCGAGAGAGCTCGAGGTTCAATTTTCAAAATTGAGGTAGGCCACCTTTCGAACCTTATGGCCACCCTTAGAATTGAACCAAAGGTCCAGCTTAGGATTTGGACGTTTTAGTTGATAAACATAAATGTTCAAGAAATCCTATAAGAGGATACCAGTAAAAGAAAGATTGACTTTCAGATTTCGAAAAGAGGGAATGCCGAAGTGTTGTGGGTGATGATAGGTGTCAAATAGTATGGAACTTGAGGAGGAGACTTTGTCAGGAATTCGCTATAATAGTTGCAATATTCGATCGTATAGTGCAAGGTAGGTCAAAATCAACGTCAGCTCAATTGGTAGATCGATTTGAAGATAGTTATCGCCGGACATGTTGCAAGTGTCAAATGTGCTAGTAAGTGAAAGTTCAGTAATGCAAGCTAAGAGGACATTTATAATCACTTGAGAGTCCCGAGTGGGAATGAAAGTATATCATGATTGAATGATGTGATAGGTTTACCGAGGAGTTAGAGGAATAATGACTCCAGTTGGAGTAGTGGTCTACAGACTGATGAAGTTGGCTCACTTTATCGCTGTATGGAAGGATATTGAATGGAATAGGCATGCCTAAGTGTATGTGTGTCAGACAGTTCGTCTGCATGGAGTACTAGCGACGAACTTATACCAGATCTAGAACCAAAGTTCCCTGTTTCAACGGATCATTCAGATAGTTCCTTTTGAGGCAGAACAGAGCAGAGTGTGCAGAACTTCAGTTTGTTGAGATGAGATCAAAGAAAGAAAGATCAGGCCAAAGGTCAATTCAACAGTGAGTAATTGCAATTGCCGTGATCAGTGCCAGAGTGCAGACCGCTCAGAATTGCCAGAATAATTGAGTTGTTGAGCATTGAAGGCCTCAAAAGTTCTAAATTGGTGAGTACACCTTTATGAAGGTGTTACCAATGAGGGATACCTTGCGCTTCAGCAAGGAGGGGAGAAATCTGAAATCAAAGTACGTAGGTCCCTTTGAGATTCTGAAAAGAATCGGGATCCTATCGTATCGTTTTGCATTATTGCCAAGGTTAGCGCAAGTGCATGACGTCTTTCACGAGTTGATGTTGTGGACATATGAGCCTGACATGACCCACGTGCTAAATCTTGAAGAATTAGGCGTGGACGACATAGTGTCGTACATGAAAAGTTCGGTTCAGCTTGTGGATAAAAAAGATCAGCTTATGTGTATCGAGAAGGTCCCCTTGGTCAAAGTGGTCTAACAACGCCACGAGACTGAAGAAGCAACCGGGGAAAGTGAGACTAGATAAGACGACAATACCCCCACCTTTTTGTTTAAGGATTGGTAAATGTTTAAATTTCGAGGACGGAATTTTTATAAGAGGGCAAGAGTTGTGACATCCTAGATTTTCAATCATGTTTTCAATTGAATAAATCGGGCATTTCATTAACGCGTCTATAGGGCTGTTCTCAGAACTGACATTCTAGAGATAACTAAACTATTTGGGGAAACCATTAAGAATTTTAAGGCAAATAAACTTGAGAATTCGACCAAGAATCGGCTTCTAGATCGTACTCATCTGTCAAGATCATTACGGCACAGATATAAATCGATTTGACATCAGATATAGGTTGGTTCGATTGAGAGGTGTGGCTAATCGTGGCTGACACCACTAAATTAGAAAATTCTTGTCGACCGATACCATACTGATTTTTCTATCGTTTTGGTACCTTGTGTCCGTATTTGAATTCTCGAGATTTTCACGACAATCAAGAGTCGTCGTTGAGTCGAGTGGGTTCATTGTGATTCGAAGAAAATCGACCACGGGTCATTTGCACTAAAACGTTCTTAAAGTTACCCGGTAGTTTAGGTCACGCTAAAAACGCGTTGAATGGAAATTAACCGTGAATTCGAATATGATTTCAAAAATTGAAAGTTCTGTGATGTCACGAGATATTTTAGGAGCATCAACTCAAGCTTAAAAGATTTTTCGAAGATTCCGGGACTTCAACGGGTCCGACACCAGCAACTGATTTCCTTGTGCTTCACCAATCCACGCATCTTCGCCATCTCCTGCAGCTTCACTCACCGAAACAAGTCCACCGAGATCTCCATCTTTTGGTCAACAAAACATCCTGGTTTTCATTTTGTTTGACCCCAAAAACCCCACCTATTGAACGCCATCTTGCCTGCAGCTTTACCGTCTACCACCTTTCAATGTTTCCCTTCCACCGAGGCTTCACCGAACGGCCTTGCATCTCCACCGTTCCTCACACCAACTTGCAGCGCCACGTCTGAGCTTCCATCTACTTCGGTTAGCGCCTAGCAACGAAGACTGACCCTCCTTGGTTCTGTTTCTCCACCGCCAGCCTTCAACGTCTTCAAAGCTCGTGGATTTCATTTGCTCGAAGACTCCACCGAGCTGCCACATTCGTTCCCCGTGAAGTTGCCAAGTCAAGCCAACAAAGAAGCCCTTCGTCGACCACAAAAATCCCACCGTTTGCCAGCGAAGCCCCATGCAAACCCAGCAGTTGCTCCGAGTCAACCAATAGCTCCATCGTTGACCACCAAGCCACCGAACAAGCTGTCACTTGCCGTTCATCCTTCAACCTAACGGCTTCTTCGTGCAAGCCGGCTTCATTTGATTAGCGAGTTCCCTGCCAGTGAAGCAGCTCCACGCCAACACTTCCACATAAATTCCAGCAACAGTCCATGCCCTTGAAGCCCACCTTCGGCCCGTTAACTCCAGCTGCAGCAGCCCACGGATCCAACGAATTTCACGGGCCCAACATCACCGAAGCAAACAACCCACGTGATTGTTCTCTGGCCCATCAGCTTGCAATTTCTAGCTCACTTGAAGCCCATTTGAAATCTAATTTCAGCCCAAGAGTCCAGCCTGATTTTGAAGCCCGCAAAGCCAACCCATCTTGAAGCCCAGGTCAAGCCCAAGCCCAAGTTTAAGCCTAGCTTTTTCTGTGGGCTTGCAAGGCTTTTAGGCCCCGCCCGAGTGTCCACCGCCACCGCCGAAAACTTGGATTTCGGCCGCCGTCTCGTCACCATCGCGGTGTCCCGGTCCCCGCTTTTAATAAAGTGAGTTTTACTCACTAATGTTTCTCAATTTGCTAATTATGCTTAGGGGTTCATTAGATTTAATTAAGTGCAATTATGTGGTTAGATTAAATTAGAATAATTAAATTAGGGATTTACCTATCATGTTAGGAGAATGGTTAGTGTACTTAGCAAGTAGATATGCTCTGTTATTTATTGAACGAGTCTCAGTAATTTTCCAGGCTCGTCTCAGGCTTCAATTAGGCATTACGAGCCTAAATTGGATTTTTAGTATTTATTTATTAATTTTTGAAACTAACTTAATTAATTATTTATTTTCCGGAAATTAAGCAAGGATAGCCGACGACCGGAATTTTATGTGATTGTCGTGGCGCGATCCGTTTATTTAATTGATCTTTGTTTCAAGCTGAATTGGATTATTTGTGAAAGAATGAATTATTCTTTAATTAGATAATCATTGGTTATTAATTGAAAAATAACCGGGCATTAGTTGATAACGACAAAAATATTTGATTGGACTACAGAAAATGTGGGAGTTATGGAAAGGAAAATATTATATTTTGGCTAAGGCCGACCGTGTCTCCACACACAGCTATTTTATCGAGAATGATAAAATATGGAATTGATTGAATGGTTGGATAGTATACTATATCATCCTACGGGCTCTGATATGTCAGCTTAGCGAGAGCGGTATACTGGTGTACTATATCAGCCTACGGGTGATATGTCAGCTTAGTGCGAGCAGTACGCTTTATCAGTTTAGAGTGAGCATCGAGGGTATACTATATCAGCCTACGGGCGATATGTCAGCTTAGCGAGAGCAGTATACTAGTATACTATATCAGCCTACGGGCGATATGTTAGCTTAGCGAGAGCAGTATACCTTAACCCTATCAGCTTATTACGAGGTATACTATCTATTTATCAACTTAGAGCAAGCAGTCCTGATATGAACGAACTTATAGATAGTATGAGATGAGCCAACCAAGAAAGGGTCGAGATGACATGTAATCGACTAGGTCGATTGATTATTGCATTGATCTGATGTTGTGAATTGACTGATTTATTGGAAATGACCATGAGATGGTCCGATTGACATGTAATCGACTAGGTCGATTTGATCGATGCTTCGATCAGTGATGTGATTACTTGGGTGCTTACTGAACTATGCTAATATGCAGGTGGAATCTGAGGCCAAGGTAAGTCCGCTGACTCGTATGTGTATAGGTAGCCTGGTTAGCGTATTAGTTTACTAATCGAGTCTTAGGGGGTAGAACTTGCTGAGACGTGGTCTTAATGGTTATTGAATAACCATTTCAGGACCCTGATGAGGAGCCTGAGGAGAAGGAACCTGAAGAGGAGAACCTTGATGTGGAACCAGATGAGGAGAAACATTTTGGAGAAGAAGATGACCACAAGGAGGATCCTGAGTACGGCCCAGATGAGGACTGAGATCCCATCTTGTTTTGTCAGACCTTGATTATATGTGGAGAAGTGTTAGATCAGACCCCTGTGAATAGTATTACATTATATATTATGAGGTGCTTGTGTAAAAGAGTGGTTGTGAATTTCAGTATGAAAATTATGGCCCTGCTTTTCTATCACATTGTTTTGTTATCTGGGAATTAATAATTGCTTCCGCATGTGCTTAATAAATGAAAGGGCCGGCGATACGTAGTCATGGGATATCGCAAGTTTAAAATTGACCAAGTGTAAGAAAGATGGGCACGTGACCAAGGATCGGGGCGTGACACACGACCTCCCTCTAGGGCTTGAGTCTCGAGAGCAGCATGTAATCATCGAGCCCAATCACCAATTGGCTCCGCAACATGCAGTGGTAGGATATGTGCCTCAGGCTCTGCTCCGGCAAAACCACGGCCAAATCTCTGTCCTTGTTCCTCCACCTTAGGAAGAAATGACCCTTCTTCCTCCTCTGGTCGCTTGACAAACGCCAAAGCAGCGTGGAAAGAGAAGCAAGTGACACTGTAGTAGGGGTGCCTGCTTTGCCGGCAACAGCAGGGTACCGGCCGCTTGATGAACTTCGGAACGAACGCCAGAGTAGCAAGGAGCACGCAAAGAGAAGCAAGAGAGTGCCAGAGTAGGGGCGGCCATAATGTGGTTTGTTGATGGTGGTGGGGAACGGCCGCTTGACGAATGTCGGGACAAATACTGGAGTAGTAATGAGAGTGGAGAGAGAAGCAAGCAGTGCAAGAGCAAGGGTGCTCGTAATGTGGTTTGTTGGCAACGGCAGGGAACGGCCACTTGACACATGGCGGAGCAGGGACGAGTGTAGAGAGATTTTGGGATTCAAAATTTTGAAACCTCCGTTGGGTGAAAGAAATGGGAAATTGTAATTCTCTTTCCTAGAGAGCAACTTAAAGCCTCTGCTTCTCTTTCCTTCGTTTGAAGGAGAAAATAAGAGGAAAGAGGAAAGCCTTTGTGCCATAATAAATGCATTGCATATGAGAGAGAATGTGCGGGCTAGGAGGAGAGTGGACGTGCATAGGCTAAGAGAGGGTAGGAAGAAGGCTAGGAAGAGGAGAGAGATGGGAAAAATGCATAAGACAGCAAGGGGGCCACACTTCCACGTGGCGCCACGTGAGTGGTCGGGGACCACATTGACATGGCGCTCCCGGACCACCCAATATTTTCTTGTTCCCACTCGGCATGGCCTTCTTGAGCGATCCAAACTTTAAGATGCTTTCGGCGGTGGGATGAATATACATATTCCCCAGGGTTTGTTACGTATGTCTTATTGGTTGAGGAACAAAGCACAAATCTAAGCCATTGTTGATGTGTATCTCGAGTTTTCCAAGTGGCGAGACATCCATACAGCCAATCTGGAGCTTGCCATAGCTTGCCACTTGACGTATTTGAGAATTGCATTCAAGAGACTGTGTGTTCAAGCAAAAAAATCTTGGCATGAAGATTTGTGGATTTCTTTACGAGAGATAAATTGTTTTCAGGAGAAAATGGACAGGACTGAACATTACGTGAATTATTTGATGTAGTTAGAGGTGGAAAACATCGGGAGCATCTAAGTGAATCGACTATGGTTGTAATTTTTGTTACATTACTTGATCGGAACCCTTTGTTATTCTCCCATGTGGAGTAGGTCTCACCATCTAAACTATGTAAATTAAGTGAATAATTCATTCTCTTCTTCTGTTTATTTGGTTATGCAATCATTTCCTTTTCCAGCACTTACATTAGAGATTGTTGATCGTGGACATAAAATTCTTTAATGGGCAGTTGAATATGAGTTCCATTTATGTTTATACCATCTTAGAATATGTCATATCACTATAGTAATTTTATACAATGATACTATGGACGCCTCATGCTACTTGCAACTTGATGTCAAGATGAGAAGAATATAAAATTGGTTATGTCTAGTCAGACATTTTATCGCCCTCCTCTGCAATGCTTTTCTTATCATTTGAAAAATGACAGCTGTATATAACATTAACAATATTTTAACAATATTATAAATATCAGTTTATTAAAGGAATAATGACATAGATTTTCTCTAAATTTTGGCTCAATGTATAATATTGGTTTATTAAAGAAAAAATGACATGAAGCCTATCCCAAACTTCTTTAGCTGTTTCATAAAAATAAATTATGTTATATTCAACAAGAGACAAGGCACAATATAAAAAATAAATTGCTTTAGCATCAAAAGCCTATCTCTTGGTGATTTCTGCTTAATTGGAATCCTTAGCATCAAAAGCCTATCACTTATTTTCCCTTGTCTGAAACTGATGTTGTCTTTGGGTTGATTCATCTTTCCATAACATCCCAATCCAGAGGATCTCTGAATTTTAGGAACACCTTCATTTTATTCCTCCTCACATTGTACTCTTTTTCATCAAAGTAGGGTGGCTCACTATTGCTATGTCCTTCAATCAGCCTTGGTGCCAAGATATTAGTCATAGAATATCTTTAGTTCAGAAGTAAAAATACTTCAATAAGACAAGCACCGCAGCTCTGATACCAATTGGAAATGCTATTACTACCTAGAGAATGGATGAATAGGTGTAAAAACAAATTAAGCAAATAAATGCATAATAAGTTATTTCGCAAGCAAAGTCTGATTAAAAGTGACACCGGACTTTTGAAGTAAGTTCAGACTCAATTAAAGATGGTTTAGAAATTCGAGGAGTTGAGAAAAAGATTGCGATGAACAAATGAAAAGAGTTAAGGAAAAATAAAATTGAACACAAGATTTATAGTGAGTTGGCTTAGATCAAGCCCACGTCTACTCTTCCATGCTAACAGCCTTCTGGTTGAAATTCACTAAGGTATCAACAGATAAATACAATGATTTGAGTACAAACACTCAGTGGATGATTTCTTTTTCTTTCACTAAGTCACTCTTCTTGTGTTTTTCTCTACTGAATACATTTTGTAAGCATTGTTGAAGAAGAACAAGTGGTTGTAAAGACCTCAAGCTTTGGAATTTTAATTTTTCATGCTCTACCCCAAATTGATTGAATGACTTCCAGAATAATTTCTTCCAATCAATCTGTTGGACAGAATCGATAAAGGAAATCTTATAACCATTTGAAGAATGAGATGAAAATCCAATAATTATGGTCACCCATACAATCAAAATCTAGGTTTCCATAAGTAGATGTTTCCCAAAAAGGAACTTGTCTTGAAAATTGATTTCATTAATTCGCGATTGATTCTGTCAATATATTTATAAAAGGTAAGTGAGATTCTTCACCATTAAACCAAATATTAAGGATAAATCTCATATGTACAAAATCATTATCGATAGATCAATAATCTTGAGTCTGATTATATCTTCGTTTTGAACTTAGTTTCAGTTTAGATCTCATCAAAGTGGGAAAAACTTTTGGAGTAAAATAGACTTTAACGACATTCCACAATATAGCACAGAAGTCTAGTATTCTTTAGAATAAGAACAAGAATAGGAAAATTTTGTCAACTTCAAAACCTAATAGGAGTTTTCTCAACAATTGTTTCGTTGTGCTCACACGAGCAACAAAGAATGAATCAAAAGTCCATTGGTTCAAATCTCGAGCAAGCATTGCAAAGCCAAGTTGTTCCATCAAGTTGAGGAGGCTATCAAGGTAGTCGAGGCTGTGGAGGAGGCCAAAATAGAGAAGGAAATTTAAATTTCACTAGAAAATATAAAGCACATGACAAATCAAAAGTCAAGTGTAAGAGCAATAAATTCGGACTTTACAAATCCGAATGCCAAGCAAATGTGACATGTGAGCTAACAGAACACGCACATGCCACCCATGTTGAGGAATATATGATGCTTGCATGTAAAAAGGATGATCTGAGCATTGTAGACACCAACAACATATGGTACCTAGATACTGATTGCAGCAATCATATGTCTGGCTGAAAGGAGTTATTCTCCCTATTGAACGAGACGAGTTGTGAAGTCGACTTAAGCAATAAATAAAAAATTCCACCAAGTCAAAAGATGTTACTAATGTTATTATTACAAATGTTTACTTTGTGCCTGGACCTTTTTTGGAATTAATTATGTGTTGGGTAACTTTCTGGAAAAAGGCCACAAGATTCACGTTGAAAATGGAGTTTGCACAATTTAAAGTGTCGACGGTGATAGAGAGGTGCAGGTCGCGATTGACGAGGAGCTTGGCCATCTCGACCATCGATACAAGATGGCCTATGCCAGGGGATGGGACGAATATGTGCTCGGCATGGGTCATCTCGATGTAAGATGAGAATACTATAAAATTGGTTACAGAAGAAGTGAATGAGAAAGCTCATTGCGGACGTTTCCTGGGCAGTGCTCTACTGAGGAAGGGGAATGAAGCGCACCCGGGCAGCGACGGATCCACCGCGATCCGCTCAATCCGAGAGTCAATCTAAGAGCCGAACGGGAAATACATGACGACGACAGTTACAGAGAGCCGATCGTCGCAGCTGGCAGGGAGCTTGGTTGTCTCCGCCGTTGACATGAAGTAAGGTCTTTCGGTGGCATCAAGGTGATGTGCTCCATACATGAGGAAGAAAGGGACAAAGGGAATAGTTGCATCCGCACACCAGTGCAACCAGACAGATTCAACGGTCCATGATGTACTGGTTAGGCGAATTTTTCGCACAAGAACTTTCGCACCATTCATGCACTCTGAGTCTAGGAGATGCAACAAAAATCTCAACCATTCACAACGACCACGTATTTTAAAATGAATTTTTGGAGCATACACTGTTTAAAGTAAATTAAACTTCATACAAGCAGTCTTGTCAAACCTCGATTTTAGGATTTTAACAAGCAAATCTCTTATTTAATCATCGGATTGAGATTGGATAGGACTGCTCGTGGAAATTACTTTATATTGACGGTGTGTGCTAGATTTCCACAGTAATCTCACTTTTATGAGTACAAATTGATCTAATGCAATGAAAGTCACATTTTTTTTATTCAAAATGAATACACCTGAAATGGTTAAGATTCCAACTACTGGAGTCATCTTAATCAAGGCATATTATTCAACATGTTCTCGATTAGACGACCCAGAGCCAAATAAGAAGAGCCACCCTCAGTCAATGCCTTCCTACTCTTCTCACTCGCCTCTTTCACCTTCTTCCGCCTCTCGCTGCCGATGTCCTCCATTAACTTCTTTATTCCGCCCTCTATTTCGTCCGCTGTCACGACAAAGTCGCTCTCGATCTTGAAATCCCTCCTATAGTCCATCTTGATCTCCACCGCAAGGCCTAGCTCCACCACCAGCTCGAACGCATTAAATTGTTGCTCTGCATATAGAGGCCACGTGGCCACCGCCACGCCGAACCAAATGCTCTCTAGGGTGGAGTTCCATCCGCAGTGCGAAATGAACCCCCCAATCGCTGGGTGGGCAAGGGCTGCAGCCTGTGGGGCCCACCCAATCACTTTCCCAACACTGGCCGTCCGGTCAAGGAACCCCTCCGGCAAGACCTCCATGGGGTCCGTGTAGTCACGTGGTAGATCATACTTGCCCTTCGGCGGCGGCTGTCGTAGGGACCATAGGAAGTGGTGCCCACTCCGCTCCAGCGCGTAGGCTGTCTCCTTCACCTGGTCCTCGCGGAAGCTCCCCGCACTCCCGAAGCATAAGAAAACCACTGATGAAGGCGGTTGCTCGTTGAGCCACTCTATGATATCGTCGCCTCGGCTGCCACCATCAGCCTTCGTTTTAGTCTCCCCCTTCAAATTCAATATGGGCCCCACGGGGTACACCATCGGCGCCCCAAGGGCCGCCAAGGACCCCAGTGCATGTGGTTCGAGCTCGTCGAACGTGTTGATGATAATTCCCTTGATCTTTCTAATCCTCTTGGCGTGCTCCAGGAATGGTCGGACCTCCTCTTTAAACAGAACCGCGGACGGTAAGACCTTGGCCGGCAACGTGTGCGCGAAACTTGGGAAGTCCAGCTCAGCAGCTGAGTCTTTGAATTCAGTTATGTCCACGTGTTGCTCGTCTTGGAGCGATTGGAGGTGCAGCATTAGCCCAAGGAACGCCGCGCTGGACGTGAAGTACACATAGGACGGGACTCCAATTTCGTCTGCCAGCTCGATCATGGTGGTGCAGAACATGTCGATCACGAATCCCGCAAGCCGCCAGGTCGAGGCGGCCAAGTCAGTGAGGTCAGCGACAGCCCGCTTGATGTGGGGCTTGTTGCTTTCCATGAAGTCGGTGAAGAAACTGCCCGAGGAGATCTTGGTGTCTAAGTTCACATGCGGGAGGTGGATGAAGCGGATGCGCGCGGCAGCCATGGAGGTGGCAAGTGAGCTTGTGTAAGAGTCGACTTCGGAGTCGATTGGAAGCTTCATGATGAGGATGGTGATAGAGAGGCGGGGGTCACGGTTGACAAGAAGCTTGGCCATCTCGACCATCGATACAAGATGGCCCGTGACGGGGGTTGGAACGAGCACCAGCTCGGCATAGGCCATCGCGATGAAGCCGAATATCTCCCGGGCTCAAGCGAGTGCTTCGAAGGTTTCGCGGCTTATTATCACTTGTGTTGGGATGTGACTTGTGAGGTGGGGAAGATTCCTGGTTAGATGCGTCCTCTCGCTGCATCATTGTCGTTCTTTAATTTGCGTTGTTTGCTTTTGTTTATTCTATGTCGTGAGGGATTTGTCGTTCTCTAGATGCATGGAACTCAAAAAGAAGAGAGAGCCGAGAGATGCTTGGGCAGCAAGAAGGGAAATGACGTCATGGCTTTGCTGGTTGCGGTCAACTCGAGGAGTAGTCCGACTCCAGTGCAGACAATAACACTCCAGACAGAACTGGCAAGATTCGATCCTCTGCGTAAATTTCCACTCCAACATCATCTAATGTATAAATTTCTCATCCATCAAGGGTGACTACGTTTCGTTTAGGGAATTAATTTATCAAATGCCCCTTTTTTTACTTTTTGTTATAATATGTCATGAGTTCGAATCTGTTGAACGAAGCCCGACAGGATAAAAATGTTCAGAGCCCGACCACGTGAATGTGGAAAGAAACAAAAAAATCAGAAAAAAGGAAGAAGAAAAGTCCATGGACTTTGTTTCCCGTTCCCACTTGGCATGGCCTTCTTGAGCGATCCAAACTTTAAGATGCTTTCCGCGGTGGGATGAATATACATATTCCCTGAGGTTTGTTACGTATGTCTTATTGGTTGAGGAACAGGGCACAAATCTAAGCCATTTTTGATGTGTACTACGAGTTTTCCAATTGGCGAGACATCAGACATCCGATCTGGATTGTCGCGACCAAATTTTCGAGTAAACTATCTAGAATCTGGCTAAGAATCCACTAATCAGTTTATAATAGGCCGATTAGACACTTAAGTAAAATAATGAATTATTTTATTTCTACAAACCAAAGACTTTGGGTATGGGAAGTTGGTTATACTAGATTTCCCTAATGCCCTTTTAATACCATTTCTTTTTTATTTTCAAAAATATTTTTGCAGGCAATTTGGATTGATTTTAAATCTATTTCCCTAGCATGTGAGGTGATCATGTGGGTGCGCAAACCACCAATTTAACAAAAAAAAAAAAAAAAGCAATGAATAAATTGCAGGACTTACCTCATAGCAACAAAAATATCTGCGTTGTTAGATCCAAATTCACATCAACAATCTTAGATATAATTTCTAATTAACACACAATTTCTTTCCGTTTTCATTTAATTAATAAGAATCGTGCTTACCACCCGCAAGGGTGGCTCCGCTGGTAGGCTCTAGGACCTCCACGCTGGAGGCCGGAGTTCGAAGCCCCTGTAACGCAAGTTGCAGGGAGGCAGGTGGAGACACTTGGCGACTTACCCAGGGTGCATGGGTGGTGGTTTCCTACGTGCCTCTCCAGGGGTTTACTCCCAGCTGTCGGCTGTGCAGGTTCCCCTGGGTCACAAAAAAAAAAATGAAAAAAGAATCGTGCTTTATGCAATGCTATATAACTAAATAACATAATTCTAATATTAGGCAATTTTTAAATAAAATGAACCTAGCAATAATCACTAAATGACGTGCATTTCATGGACCTAATTTTATATGACATGCACATGATTTCCTATTTTCTTAATAAGCATGCAATCTATCATAATATGCAATGACGTATAAAGAATGCCCTAATTCTAATCTTTCCTTTTTTATGAAATTCGAAATTAAAATTGCCACACAATCAAAAATGCAACTTAAAAAAAGAAAAAAAAACTAACTTCCTAAATGAATGCATTTTTTTGGATTTTTATTTAAGAAATTCGAAATAAATAAATCTCCTAACATGCGAACTACCCTAAAACAAAAGATAAACCTAATCTAACTCAAACATTTTTTAGGTTTTCTATTACAGAAACAAAATAAATTCAAACATGACAGCAAATTGGGCAAGATAAGATTGATATCCATAAATTAACAAATCGTATCTCACGCATGAGATCTGATTTGGCCAATTTTAAACAAAATCACAAATTGTATCTCGAGCGTGAGATCAGATTGGCGATTTTTCCGTGCGATTGCGAGTCGTATTTCGGGCGTGAAATCGAACTGTCAATCATATGCACGTTGTGACGGCTATTTGAGATTATGACAACATCATTCGAGAGTTCAATCAAGAATGAAATAATTCGAGCAAGGCAACGGAATATATGAATTGTGACTAAGATAAAATTATTACCTTGTTCAAACACTTGCTTGTCAAAATTGGACAGACTTGACACAGTGAAGAGGTGGTGTTGTCTCATAGATGCTCGGCGGGATGCTCACGTTGAAGGGCAAAGAGTTATCATGGTGAAGGCTCAAGGACCATCAAGAATTATTGACGTGCAGTAATATTGATCAACACTCATATGCACTCAAACAGTAGAGAAAGTCAAGTCAACATGCTCTAATCATGAAAACTGTTGGATATTTCAATAATATTTTGAAATATTTATAATAATAGCTTCGATAAAAGTTATGACCGCATTGAAGACCATCATTATTTTTAACGGTCACATAATGGTTTATTAACGGTCATATAACGGCTTTTCAATCATTTTGTAACGTCTAATTTATTTCTCAAATAAATCTTTCATTATTTTACAACGGCTCTATTTTGTCAGAATATAAAATCTCATAAGACAATCTTAAAATATACACTGAATGAAACATAGAATATTTTTTCCTTTGAGATCTTTCATTTCCTTTTCCTTGCTGGGTTATACACAACGTTGTTTATGTTCCTTCTAATATTCAGTGCGGAATATAGAAGAAGGTCTGTTGTATCTTGGGAGGATAGCCGTCAGAAGCCTATCGCACCGAGTTTGACACTCCGAGGGGCAGAATTATCCTTAAGGACACTGCTTACGCTTACACGCCTCAGACAAATTTATTTGTTCTCATTAGTTTTTTCCTACAATCTGAAGGATAATTCCCATGGAGCATCAAGTTGATACTGCTACCAATGCCTCAATCTCCACCAGTCCAGTTGCAGTACCACCACTACCACATATGTCCTATGCCAAACCATTCCCCGACATATCGAAGATCAAAGTTTTCAATGGCAACAATTTCAAATGGTGGCAAGAAAGGGTTTTCTCTATCCTAGATGTGCACGGCGTGGCTTTTGCACTTACGGAAGCCGAACCAACTGATAACAAGCTTTGAGATCAATGGATACATGCTAATAAGGTATGTAGGCACACAATTATTAATACTCTTGCTAATGAATTGTTTGATGTCTACTGTCCTATTGACACCTAAATTTTCCCATTTTTCATTTAGGATTTAATTGTCTAAAGAATTAGGAATTAGTCGTTTAAAAAAATTGAAAACAAAACAAACAAAAAAGAAAACAAAAAACAACAAAAAAAAGAAAAAAGAGGACATGGAAGGGGCCGGGCTGGATTTCGCCTTGGCTCGGCCCATGTTGCTTTCTACCTCCTCCATTTTCGGTGAAACCCTAGCAATAGCAGAGGGGGGGGATGGAGATAGGGGGGACCAAAAGTCAAGACAAAGGGAGAGAAACCAAAAAAAAAGGGGGGTGGGGACCGAGAGAACAGAAGAGCAAACAGGGAGAAGAGGGAGACGAAGGAAGAATAGAGAAGTGAGAGAAAACAGAGAGCTAGAGAGAGAAGGGGAGCGGGAGGAAGAGACAACAAAAGACAGAGAGAGCTCGAGCGAAGGAGGGAGAAACAGAGGATTCGGGGAAGAGGGCGGTGGCCGAGGAGAGAGGAGGTGTCGCCAACACTGCCCAACCTCGTCCGAGTCGCCGCTGCCCTCCTTCTTGACGTTGCTGCCTAGGAGTCGCGACGCTACAGCAGCCGCCGCCTCCGCCCCTACCTGCCTCGACATCTTCCCCCAGCACGGTCCAGATCTGACTGAGTGGGTCTTGAAGAGCAAGGGTTCTGAAACCGCCCCTGATGTTCTTGTCGCTGCCACCGAACGCGCCGCGCCGGTCATTCCAACCCGACGCCCCTGCAACACCCGAGCTGGTCATCGAGCCCCCTCGCCACGCAACCTGCAGCCGTCCATCTACAACCCCCCGACGACCGCCGCTGCTGCGTCACTCGCCCGGTCCGGTCTCAAAAAAAATTATTTTATCATTTTTTTTAAAAAATTTCGCAAATCTTAATAAAAAAATTTAAAAAAGTATTAAAAAATAAAAATTATTTTAAAAATAAAAATTTAAAAAAAATTAAAATGTAAAAAAAAATTTTAAAAAAATTTTAATTTCGAAAATCCAAAAATGATTAGGTTTAATTAGGACTTGCCATGTATTGCCATTTTAGTGTAATTAGACATTTATTTGCTTGTATATTAATTATGTTGCATGTTTAATTTGCATATCTAATTATGTTTAATTGCACGTGTTTAATTTTACTGCAATTAGGATCTTAATAGCTATGATTATTATTTTAATGATTGCGCACCTGCATGATCATCTCGCATGTTAGTGGATAAGCATAAAATCAATTCAAGCTGCCTGCTAAAAGTTATTTTGATAAAATAAATAAGATTAGGTACCGAAAGGGCACTAATTAGTCAATTAGTGTAATCAATTTCCCGACCCTAGATTCTCTGATTGCGTAGGAAGTGAGGCACGCTCCCATGCCTCACTTGGTTCCTAGCCGACCCCAATAGGCTAGTGGCGACTCCTTTGGTGCAAAAATTCATAAAGAATATCCCAATGTCACGCGGGGTATGGGCTTGGGAGAGCTCACGTCCAATCATGGGCCTTAGGCCCGTCCTTTGGGCAATACCTCTAAACCTGTTCCCTCCCCACGAGGGTAGGTCGCAACAGCTTGGCGACTCCGCTAGCCAAAATCAATCTTGTTCAAAAATATTTTTATTTAGTAGCGAGGATTCCAGGTACGTCCCTAACATTAAAGGTGTTAAATGTTTTTGTATAATGGGAGGTATAAGGGGAAGTGTTTGCTCACGTTTGTCTTGTAGGGAGGTGTGAGAATGTATGGTTTATTTTTTATGTACGGAGTGTTGTTTGCCTATAAATTGTTGTGCATGTATCTTTTGCATTGCACTACACCCAAGCACACACAACCTGCTGCCGAACCTGGGCTGCATAGGATTACTTAGGATGGTGTTGAGGTGGATACCACTTCGACTACAACCGCGTAGTACGAGTTGCCCACCTCTACCCCGAAATTTCTTTCTTCACGTCGAAGGTACCCACCCCGGTCTGCAAGCATACGACACGGGTCGGTTCTTTGACGAAGCCGGAGTCATGGGTAACCCGACCCAACCACGACCTTGTTGGTTCAGTCCGGTGATTCCATGGCTTCATTTTGAGCCGTATAGAGTAGAAATCAAACCACATTTCATGTGCATGTCCATGTAATTGAAAAAAAAAAAAAAGACAAAGGTCGGCACCTATTGTAAGTATCTTTTTCCTTTTTATTTGCTCATTTTGTATTGCATTTTCATCTTGATTTTTGCGGGAATTAATTGAATGCCCTTGGTGCCATAGGCTTATAATTGAAAAAAATTGGCAATCACTTTTGGCAAGTGAACATTTGAATGCAAGTTTTAAATATTTTGATTTGGCCCTATTGAACACATAATTTATTTAAACTCTTAGTTATGGGCTCAAAATCACATTAAAAAAAATGCCAAAAAAGGGCCTCGCAAGTTGCGATTTTATATTGGGGTACAAAAATTGACATTGCATTTTTTTGATCAAACTCTTTCCCTCTCACATTTTTGGGATTGAAATACATATCACATTTTGTATAGATTTCTCAAAATAGAAGTCATTTCATTTTTTTTTTTTTTGGTAAAAAAAGTCACTTCATTTTTTGCAAGAGTAAAATCATAAAATTAATCTCTTCAAAAAAAAAAAAATCAGTGCCACTTTTGCATACGGAACTTTTGGAATAAAAGTGTACAATCGATTGATAGTCATGGATTGATTAATTAAATGATGTCTTCTTTTATTATAAAATCTTAGCGAAATACAAAGATCCCATAGTAAGGATTATGGGGCATGTATCATCGCCTCAATTTTGTTGTAAGAAGCGACCTCATTGATCACGTACTGACATTGTCGTCTTTTTGCAGGTTATGCATGATGCTCCTTGACAAGAGATGATTTTTACTTCCATCCATGCAAGAGTTTCTTGTATTTTATCATTGTCTTTATTCTTGTTAAGAAACATGTTTTCCGTTTTGGGTTTTGATTACAAATCCAATTGATGCTCTTGTAAATCGTGCGACTCACGTTTTTAATGATGGAATTCGAAAATCATCTTTTATATATATATATAAACGAATTCAGAAGTGTTTCAAGTGAATCGTTACGTCTACCTTCCAAAATGAATTCCAAGAAAACTCTACTTAAGGCCCTCTCTTCACGAAATCGCTTTCTCCGGTAGGACGATGAGTCTATTTGAGATTGACATTTGCTCGTTCTAAAAGATAAAAGTGTAGGCTCATGGAACTTGAGGAGTAAGCATGCATCGAGGCATCCTCGGTGCCAATTTTGCATAGAGGCGAAACGAAGTTGAATTTCATTCTGGGAAGTTTTGTTATTCACAAATGCCTTATGTGCCAAAACAACTCATTGATCTCGTTCACTTTGCATGATGAGACAAATGAAGGAAGTCGTCAAATATCCAAAAGGGCAAATTCGAAGGAAGAGTAAATTGTATCGATTCCAATTGTCCATTTCTGATACTGTTTCTGACATGATTTTCTTTTCATTGTCAAGGAGACATCAAGAGTATCAAGTTTTGTAACGTTCCAGCAAATGCGATGGAGCATTATTGAATCATGTTCATCTTAAACAAAGAAATATTCAAATGATGAAACAAAGGGGCAATATTATCCCCTCCTCCATGAGAGATACATTGACTCGAACGGAACAAAAGTTTGTCATATAAAGAGTGGGAGAAGAACGTTTGATTTAGAGACAAATCTCCCCTTCCCCCATCAATGAAGAGTGCTGGAACAACATTGCCAAATTCATCAAAAAGGATGTATTGTTCTTCATTTGAACCTAACTAAGAATGGAGATAACTCATTTCATCTCCCCTTCTTACAGGGTGATAAATAAAAAAGTTGCATCTTGACTATGGAAGCGGTGCCTTCCACCAAGGAATCAGGAAGACATCAAGCACTTAAAGGCAAATGCAAGGGAATGGTATTGTCGAGTTACCAAATATCCATGAAGGTGAATCCAAGAGATGGTTACGGGTCGCCATGCCACAGGTAAGTACCCTTCTTCTCAATTTTTTTTAAAGTAAAAGAAAAGGAGAATTTCCACTACAAAAGAGAACTTTTGGCGCTTTCCTAGAGATAAAAAAAATGAAATGAATAATTGAGAAAAGAAAAAAAAAATTACAAACCTTTTGAGCATCCTTTTTATCACAAAATTGTTTTCTCGTTCTGTGGATTATTCATTTTGAATCAAATTTCCCTATGGAGATTGATCTACTCAGATGATCTCGACAGAGTGAGAAGGAGATGTTAATCATGCCAAATGAAAAGTGCTTAGGATGAAGAAAGGCAAGCCATTTCCAAACACGTCTTTCAAACACTTTTGAGAGTTGAGTGAAAGGCGACCTTCTCTTAGGACGAAGGATTCATTTGCATTGAGCACAAAGATCGAAATGATAAAGACATTTCCTTCCTTAATCTAAAGTGTTACACTAATCTCTTGCTATCCCTTTGAGCCAAAAAAAAAAAAAAATGATCCTTCAAAGTACCATTGTCGAGGACGAGCTTACATTGCAGCAGCATAGGGGTTATGATCATATTGTAGAGCAAGCGATTGAGAAAGATTCTATTACTTTCACTTGCATCAATCTTCTAGTGATAGCTTCAAAGGAATTCTCATTAGAGCTTGACTTATCCCAAGGTGAAGAAGAGCATTTTCTTCTCTATCCAAACACTGATACACATTGCTTTAACCAATTTGGGCCTGATTATTCATTTCAGAACCCTAAGTGGTGATCATCTCCCTTCACTGGGGCAGGGCATAAGAATTGACTAAATACAAGTGATAGTCACGAGAAAATGTGAAAAGTATCTCGAAAGCCATAAGAGCTACAAAATGTTCAAAGGGTAAAAGGTTCGACAAACTAGGGGGCATGAAAAAACAGTGTGCCTGGTAAAACCAAGGCCAATGCCCGTCAAGAAAAAGAGGCAAAGGACTGCATCTTTTAAGAAAAATTATCAAAGTCCAAATGCCTATGCAAAAAATTCATCGCAAGAGCAAAGGACATTGGAGAAAGGAGCAAAGCTCCCGTGCATAAATGATTAGCCAATGGACTTTCGAGATATGCTGTGTTTCAAAAGCCAAATGCTTTTGAAAGGTCGAGTGACCCGGTCACGATGCCATGATGATCACTAACTCTTAAAAACCCTCTTGAAAATTTTAAGCCTTTTGAGCCTCTCCCCAGCCAACGTTACAACCCTCTTCTGAAGTCTCTTCTGATTGGGATGATTTGAGTGAAAATGAGAATACCACAAAGAAGCTATTGCTTGAAGGAGTGGAAAGTAATTATATCTTGTCTTATCTTCCAAGTTCTCGACTCGTAAACCCGATGAAGATAGCGACAAATGTTCCTTTATTGGCCTCAAAGCAATCATTCCTTTGTGTAAGCCCTAACCAAGCCTATATTGCGGTCCTTTCAAAAGACCTTTTTGATCGATCAAATTGTGCTCATTGCGAATGTTTTCGGAAGCCTTCGACATAGGCTATGCGAGATACTTTTAGCAACCAATTATCTCCCACATGAATGGATGGGATCAAGCGATCATTTAATTGAGAGTGTGTGAGAAGTCCGTTTTGACTAAGAAGCTCTAGTTTGGCATGCTTAATGAGTCTTTTTCACGGGTCGTAGTCATTTTGATAAGAACTTGACTCCTAGAGAATTTGATGATTAATGATATATCTACGAGCAAGATGACAATTTTGTGCCACATGATGCTGATTGAAATCAAATGTTTTTCCAAAGCAGTCAGACTTAGCTTGATTAGCTTGTTCAATTAATGCTGCAATATTGCTAAAACGTCTCTTGATGACGTCCCTAATGACATTTGCTCAAGTTGAGTTTCATAGGATTCTTCAGTGAAGCCATGCAGTTTTCAAGGGGTTAGCGGTGCTTCCCTAAAAACCACAAGGTTCGTGGTCAGCCTTAAATCATGTCATCTCACATGGTTCGTGGGTCTATCCTTAAACCACAAGATTCGTGGGTCTATCCTTAAACCACACGGTTCGTGGGTCTATCCTTAAACCACAAGGTTCGTGGGTCTATCATTAAACCACACGGTTGGTGGGTATATCCTTAAATCACAATGGTTCGTGGGTCTATCCTTAAACCATGCTTTTAAAATGTTCAGGAGTCTATTTCTAAACTGCGATTTTTTCAAAAGGTTCACGGTCAACCTTAAACCATGTCATCTATAAAGGTTCAATGGTTTCCCTCAAATCATGCATTTTCAACCCGGTCGAGACTCGTTCGTACACGGTACGACCTACCTCCTAGTCGAAACCCATTCATACACGGTGAGACTATTATTCCCAATCGAAACTCATTTTTACACGATGAGACCTCAGTCTTTCTTCTTATGACACGGTGAGCTTTGTAGCTTGGAGTCCTTCTTCCTGTGATACGGTGAGCTTTGTAGCCCGGAGAGCTTTTGTAGCCCGGTGAGCTTTGTAGCTCGGAGTCCTTCTTCCTATGACACGATGAGTTTTGTAGCCCGGAGAGCTTTGTAGCCCGGAGTCCTTCTTCCTATGATACGGTGAGCTTTGTAGCATGAAGAGCTCTTGTAGCCCGGTGAGCTTCGTAGCCCGGAGTCATTCTTCCTATGACATGGTGAGCTTTGTAGCACGGAGAGCTTTTGTAGCCCAGAGTCCTTCTTCCTATGACACGGTGAGCTTTGTAGCCCGGAGAGCTTTTGTAGCCCGGTGAGCTTTGTAGCCCGGAGTCCTTCTTCCTATGACACGGTGAGCTTTATAGCCCGGAGAGTTTTGTAGCCCGAAGTCCTTCTTCATATGACACGGTGAGCTTTGTAACCCGGAGAGATTTTGTAGCCCGGAGAGCTTTGTAGCCCAGAGTCTTTATTCCTCTTATTGACAAGATGCACTTTCATAGTTATGAGTTCTTTCCATCGACCTAATACGTGCCAATGCACTTAGGTCTATCGTCAAAATAATTTAGGTGTCTTTTGTCTTTGAAAGGAACCTCTTTGAGCTCCCATTCAAAGAGGGGCAGCTGTTGACACCTAAATTTTCCCATTTTTCATTTAGGATTTAATTGTCTACAGAATTAGGAATTAGTGGTTTAAAAAAAAAGAAAACAAAACAAAAAACAACAAAAAATAGAAAAAAGAAGACATGGAAGGGGCCGGGCTGGATTTCGCCTTGGCCCGGCCCATGCCGCTTTCTCCCTCCTCCATTTTCGGTGAAACCCTAGCAATAGCAGAGGGGGGGGATGGAGACAGGGGGGAACCAAAAGTGAAGACAGAGGGAGAGAAACCAAAAAAAAAAGGGGGTGGGGACCGAGAGAACAGAAAAGCAAACAGGGAGAAGAGGGAGACGAAGGAAGAACAGAGAAGTGAGAGAAAACAGAGAGCTAGAGAGAGAAGGGGAGCGGGAGGAAGAGACAACAAAAGACAGAGAGAGCTTGAGCGAAGGAGGGAGAAACAGAGGATTCGGGGAAGAGGGCGGCGGCCGAGGAGAGAGGAGGTGTCGCCGACACTGCCCAACCTCGTCCGAGTCGCCGCCGCCCTCCGTCTCGACGCTGCTGCCCAAGAGTCGTGACACTACAACAGCCGCCGCCTCCGCCCCTGCCTGCCTCGACATCTTCCCTCAGCGCGGTCCAGATCTGACTGAGTGGGTCTTGAAGAGCAAGGGTTCTGAAACCGCCCCTGCTATTCTTGCCGCTGCCACCAAACGCACCACGTCGATCATTCCAACCCGACGCCCCTGCAACACCCGAGCTGGTCATCGAGCCCCCTCGCCACGCAAGCTGCAACCGTCCATCTACAACCCCTCGACGACCGCCGCTGCTGCATCACTCGCCCCTGCTACTGCTCATCCATCGGTCTTTGCTGCGACCTGCAGCTGCCGCGCATCCGCACTGCACCTCCATCGTCCGCAAGTGCCGACGTTGCTGCTTCTGCTTTGCCGGACCGCACCTCCTTCGTTGCTTGTGCCGCGACAGCACCGCTGTACTCATCTTCCCACTCGAGCGCCCCGACGCCAGCAGATCTAAGCCGGTCGCGACGCTGCAACCGCCCTGCAGCTGTCCAAAGCTCCTGCCCGACACCGCCCGAGCCACCTTCGCCATTCCTGCTGCTGCTGCCCTTGCTCTGCCCGTGATCTGTCCGCCCGATGCCGCTCCTCAACCGTGACCCGATGCAACACCTCTGCAGTGCCTCTGCCCGCGACACCGTCGCCGTCCCTGCTACTTCTACCACCGCCACAGCCAAGTCACCGGCGTCCCTGCTGTCCCCCTCGGAGCCGCAAAAAACCTCGAGAAAGAAGATGCAAACCGGGTCAGAACCGGGTCGGTCGTGGATCGCAATCGAGTAGGGTTTTGAATAACGTGGGCTGGTTTTAGGCTTTTGAACTTCTAGGCTTATAGGTTTAGTTAGGCTTATGAGTTTTATTTTAAGAAAATTAGATTGGGCTTTTGGGCCTGTCTCTTTTAAAAAGAAAGGAGAGGGGAATTCTTGGGCTGGGCCCAAGCTTGGAGCCCACTTGGGCCTGTTGGACCGAACCCGGGTCCGGTTCTTCGACCGGACCCAATCCGCGCCGACCGGGCCAAACCCGGGTCGAGTTGGACCGGCCCGACCCGGTCTGGTCTCAAAAAATTTATTTTATAATTTATTTTATAAAAAAATTTCTAAAATCTAAATAAAATTATTAAAATTATTAAAATATTAAAAATTATTTTTAAAAATTAAAAAAATTAAAAAAATTAAAAAAATTAAAAAAATTCGAAAATCCAAAAATGATTAGGTTTAATTAGGACTTGCCATGTATTGCCATTTTAGTGTAATTAGACATTTATTTGCTTGTATATTAATTATGTTGCATGTTTAATTTGCATATCTAATTATGTTTAATTGCACGTGTTTAATTTTACTGCAATTAGGATCTTAATAGCTATGATTATTATTTTAATGATTGCGCACCTGCATGATCATCCCGCATGTTAGTGGATAAGCATAAAATCAATTCAAGCTGCCTGCTAAAAATTATTTTGATAAAATGAACAAGATTAGGTACCGAAAGGGCACTAATTAATCAATTAGTGTAATCAAGTCCCGACCCTAAATTCTTTGATTGCGTAGGAAGTGAGGCACGCTCCCATGCCTCACTAGGTTCCTAGCCAACCCCAATAGGCTAGTGGCGACTCCTTTTGTACAAAAATTCATAAAGAATATCCCAATGTCACGAGGGGTATGGGCTTAGGAGAGCTCACGTCCAATCATGGGCCTTAGGCCCATCCTTTGGGCAATACCTCTAAACCTGTTCCCTCCCCCCGAAGATGTATGGGTAGGTCGTGACATGTCCGTACAATGAAGTGAAACAAATATGGGACTCCATGACTACAAAGTACACTGCCGAAGATGTGGGCAAAAAAAAATTTGTAATAGGAAATTATTATCGATGGGAAATGTCCAATGATAAGGAGATCAAGATGCAAATCAATGAATATCACAAGCTAGTGGAGGACTTGAAGGTAGAAAACATCAATTTACAAGAAGAATTCATTGCGAGCCTGCTGATTGAAAAGTTGCCTGAGTCTTGGAACAACTACAAGCAACAACTAAAGCACAAGGACAAGCAATTGTCACTAGCTGATCTGATCATGCATATTATCATTGAGGATACAACTTGCAAGGAGATCAGAGCTACCAAATTTAAGGAAATTGCTGCCAGGGCAAATTTGGTGCAAGGCAAATTTCAACATCGCCAAAACAGGTATTATGACAAAAAACTTGATTACAAACCCAAGGTTGCTCACCCCACCTTAAAAAAGAAAGGCTCTTGCTTTGTTTGTGGAAAACTAGGTCATCATGCAACGCATTGCAGAAAAAGAATAATGGGAAATGACAATCCTGCTAAACCAAAAGTCAATTTGGTTAAGATGACTCTAATGATATAATTGTTGCGGTTATGTCCCAGGCCAACATTGTGGCCAATGTGAATGAGTGGGTGGTAGACTTAGGTGCTACCAGGTATATTTGTGCAAAAAAAATGCATTTTCCTCCTACACGCCAGTCGAAGAAGGAGAAGAAATTATTTATCTCAGTGCTTCAAGAACAACTCAAGTTATTAGGAAAGGAAAAGTTCTTCTCAAGCTCACATCTAGCAAGACTTTGGCCCTGAATGATGTATTACATGTCCCTAATATAAGGGCAAACCTGGTCTTAATAGCGCTTTTAGGAAATGTTGGGGTGAAGATGTCATTCGAATTTGATAAGATTGTAATGACAAAAAATAACGTCTTTGTGGGAAAGGGTTATTGTAATCAAGGACTTTTTGTTCTTAACGTTTCCAATGTTATAAATGAAAATGCTATTACTTTTGCTTACTTGGCTGAATCTGTTGATTTATGGCATGGTAGATTAAGTCATGTCAGTATTTCTTATATTAAGAAAATGCAAAAACAAGGTTTGATTTTTGGAATTAAAAACGCATGTTTTAATAAATGTATAATATGTGCTGAAACAAAATTAACAAAAAAGCCTTGTATTTATGTAAATAGAGAATCTGATTTGTTGAGTTTAATTCATGCTGATCTAGGAGATTTAAAACAAAACTATGACTAGAGGAGCTAAAAAATATTACGTGACCTTCATTGATGATTATTCTAGATTTACTAAAGTTTATTTGCTTAGGCATAAAGATGAAGCTTTTGATATGTTCATTTTATATAAAGCTGAGGTAGTAAACCAATTGAATAAAAGGATAAAAAGAATTAGATTGGATAGAGGTGGAGAATATGTATTACTTAACAAATTTTGTGAAAATAAAGGAATAATTCATGAAACTACGCCTCCTTATTCCCCTAAATTTAATGGCATAGCTGAACAAAAAAAAAAAAAATAGGACTTTGAAAGAGATGATGAATTCTATGCTTGTTAGTTCTAGTGCTCCAAATAATTTATGGGGTGAAGCTATTTTATCTGCATGTCACATCCAAAATAGAATACCTCATAAGAAAACAGGTAAAACACCCTATGAATTTTGGAAATGTTATCATCCTAATTTAAAAAGTGACGTGCTTGATAATAATATTATATTTGAGACAAAAAATGCAGAATTTTTTTAGCATATTTTTCCATTAAGTGTTGATAATATTTCTCCTGCACCTCTTCATAAAAATATTTTCGAAAATTCAAATGATGAATTGAGAAGGAGCAAAAGAATAAGGAAAGAAACTTCTTTTGGGAATGATTTTTATACTTATCTTATTGATAATGATCCTTTAATTTATTTTGAAGCAATATCTTCCCCAGAAAGTAATTTTTAGAAAGAAGCTATAAAAATCGAGATTGATTCTATCTTACAAAATCAAACTTGGAAACTAGTTGATTTACCACCCTGTACTAAACCGATGGGTTGTAAATGGATTTTTAAAAGAAAATATAATCCTGATGGTTCTATTGATAAATATAAAGTAAGATTAGTTACAAAAGATTTTACTCAAAAACAAAATATTGATTATTTTAACACTTTTGCTCCAGTTACAAGAATTTCATCAATTAGTGTTTTAATTGCTTTGGCTTCTATTTACAAACTTATTGTTCACCAAATGGATGTCAAAACAGTTTTTTTAAATAGTGATTTGGAAGAGGAAATTTACATAGTGCAACCTGAGGGCTGTATTTTTCTTGGCCAAGAAAACAAAGTTTGTAAACTTGTTAAATCCTTATATGACTTAAAGCAAGCGTCAGAGCAATGATATGAGAAATTTGATGATGTTCTAGTTAATAATGGATTTTTCTCTATTGGAGTAGATAGATGTGTATACACAAAAAATGTTGATGGTGAATCTATAATTATTAGCTTATATGTTGATAACATGCTTATTTTTTGTACGTGTATTGATGTAGTGAATGAAACAAAATGTTTTTTGACTTCTAAAATTTGATATGAAAGACATGGGGGAAGCTAATATTATTTTAGGTGTTAGAATCATAAAGAGTAATAGTGGTCTAATGCTTAATCAAGCGCATTATGTGGAGAGGCTACTTAAAAAATATGATTACTTTGATGTCAAGCTTGTGAATACTCTTTATGATTCTAATATCCAATTAGTGAAAAATAAAGGAAATGGTGTGGCTCAATCTAAGTATGCTCAAATTATTGGAAATTTTATGCATTTGATGAATTTTACTCGACCTGATATAGCTTATGTTGTATGTAGACTAAGCAGATATACACAAAATCCCAATAATGATCATTGGACTACTTTGAGCAAATTAATGAAATATTTGAGAGGAACTATGGATTATGGTATTTTATATAGTAGATTTCCCGCTGTATTAGAAGGATACAGTAATGTTAATTGGATTTCGAATTCAGAGTAGACAACCAAACAAACAATAATTGCTAAATCCACCATGGAGTCAGACTTTGTGGCTCTAGAATTGGCTGGCATTGAGGCTGAGTGGTTAAGGAACCTCTTAGCGGATATTCCTTTGGGAATGAAACCAACACCTTCTGTGTCTATATACTGTGATTGCCAAGCGGCAATAGCCATTGCAAAGAATAGAACTTTTAATGGTAAAAATAAACACATCCAATTGAGACATGATGTAGTAAAGCAGCTGACTTAAAGATAGAATTATATCAATCAATTTTGTAAAGTCAGAAGTGAATTTGGCCGATTCTTTGACTAAACCTATGGAAAGAAAATTAATTCATGACACATCAAGGGGAATGAGACTTAAGCCAATTGAGGAAAAACAACAGTGATGGTAACCCAACCTATGTGATTGGTGATCCCATGAATTAGGTTCATATGAGTAATAATAAGTCACTTGTTGTTCTAGTGATACACTATTAAAATTATTGTCCATTCTAAGATGAGAATGGTGCAAAACTGCAAGGAAAAAAGAGGTTGAGCTAAACTCTTAATGAAATTCCATAGCCATTATTTGTAGTGTATTAAGCTGCAGAATATACTTGATGGAATCACCAATATAAGTGTGGAGTGGGGCCGCTCCTATGAGAATTTTTGGCGAAAATCTCTAAAGCACTTATGAATAAACCAAGCACACGCATGGCCTATTAGCGCAAAACCACATTGAACAACAAAGTTTGTGGGAGTGCAATGTGATTGATGAAAATTATAATTCACCAAAGAAATTTTTGGTTCATAGAAGTTTCAAACTTCACCAATAATTTCATGAATTATATTTCATATTTTCTAGGGCTGGTTCATAGCCTAACAAGCACTAATTCCGATGCATTACACTCCAATAACCCAACGTCATATTAATTTTTTTTTTCAAAATCTTTTGAAATATGTGGGGGATTATTGGATATTTCAATAATATTTTGAAATATTTACAATAATAGTTTCGATAAAAGTTATGACCGCATTGAAGACCATCATTATTTTTAACGGTCACATAATGGTTTATTAACGGTCATATAACGGCTTTTCAATCGTTTTGTAACATTTAATTTATTTCTCAAATAAATCCTTCATTATTTTACAACGGCTCTTTTAACGGCTCTATTTTGTTTGAATATAAAATCTCAAAAGACAATCTTAAAATATAAACTTAATGAAACGGAGAATATTTTTTCCTTTGAAATCTTTCCTTTCCTTTTCCTTACTGGGTTATACACAACGTTGTTTCTGTTCCTTTTAATATTCAGTGTGGAATATAGAAGAAGGTCTGTTGTTTCTTGGGAGGATAGCCGTCAGAAGCCTATTACACCAAGTTTCACACTCCGAGGGGTGGAATTATCCTTAAGAACAGTACTTACGCTTGCACGCCTCAAACAAATTTATTTGTTCTCATCAGTTTTTTCTTGCATAAACAATTGAAAAGCTGTATTTGGGATAGCCTAAGTTAGAACTTGATTTAATATCTATATATTGCCATCTTAAGTGCTTCGGTTCACAATGACTTAGGAAAATTTGAGCGGTTAAGCATATTTCGCACCATATCCAATAAAGTTTGGTTTCTTCTTTCAGCTACACCATTTTGATTTAGAAACCAAGCATTGTATATTTGGCAATGATCCCATGCTCTTGAAGAAAATTTGCAAATGAACTAAGTGCTTGTCCATGTTTAATATATCTACTATAGAATTCTCTACCTCTATTTGATCTCATGATCTTAATTTTCTTACCGCCTTTTTTTTTTCTACTTCCACCTTAAATATCTTAAAGGTATCTAACGCTTTATGTAGATACTTGTAACGTGAGTAATCATCTATGAAAGAGATGAAATATTTTTTATCAAACGAGTCCATATTTGGACCATAAATATCTGTATGTATGATTTCTAATATTTTTGTACTATTCTTGGCACATTTCTTCGTCTTGTTAGTATACTTTCCCTTTATGTAGTCTACACAAATATCGCAATCAGTAAAATCTAAAGTAGCTGGTACTCTATCATTTATCAATGGCTTAATTCTATCTATGGAGATGTGTCCCAACCTCTGATGCCACAACATAGAGGAATCTTCATTCACAATATATCGTTTTATACCAGCCTTATCATGAACATGTATCATATTATAATAGCCATTGTCTTGTAAATTGATTTGAAAAAACCATCAGACAAAGTATCACTCCCAATAATTTCATATTTAAATGATAAATAGAAGTTTGAATCTAAAAAGTTAAAAGAGTAACCCAAAGGTACCGGTCTTAAAATTGAAATTAAGTTTCTAGAGAAATTAATAACATAAAAGGTCCTTTATAAAGTCAAAAAAAATTCACTATTGAAAACTAGTCTACATATTCCAATAACTTCTACATGCAAACGAATTTTGTTTCCTAAATAGATGCTTTACTCACTTCCCACTAGCTTCCTATGATTTTGAAAGTCCTACAATGGATTCGAAATGTGGATTGTTCATTCAGAATCAATTCATCAAGTGTTGTGACTCATATTAGCCATATTAGAATCATAACAAACACAAGAGATTGAATTACATTTCTTCTCGAGTCAGGCCTTAAATTAGACGCAATCCTTTCTTATATGCCCTTTTTTTTTACAGAAGAAACATTTGGATTCTTTCTTACTGTCAGTTTGGAGAGGTATTTCACATTTTCCCTTCTGCTTGCCATGACCCTTATTCTTTCCTTGTGTTGCTAAATGAGCATTTTCCCCCGATTCCATAATCAATCTTTCTTCTTCTTGAATACACATAGTCATGAGTTCATCAATTGACTATTTATTCTTATGTGTTATAAGAGATTTTAAAAAGTGCATACCGTTGTGGTAGATTGTTTAAAATATATACATTAGAAAAGATTCGGATATCTTAACCTCAAGTTTCTTAAGCTAAGCTGCAATGTCCCTCATTTTCATGATGTGCTCACACACACCTAATATTAGTAAGCTTCAATGATGAAAGCTTTATAATTAGGATCATGGCATGTACATTTTTCTAAAGTCTCGAAGTATGCATCAATAGCCTCCAATAAAGCCTTAGCATTGCTATGTTGCACAATCGAACCACAGATATTATGAGATATTTTAGTCCTTATTTACATCGCACTGAAGTAGTTGGATTGCTCCCATTGTTCACAAAGACCTATCTAAACTGCAGTGCTCGAATCAGTAGAAGTAGGTGGTTTGTCTTTCTTCATAGTATAGTCAATGTCTATGCACCCCAATTGAAGAAGAACTAACTTCTTCCAAACTTTATAGTTTTCACTATTCGGTATGGCAACATCACTCTTAAATTCAGAGAAATTCACAAATTGTAAAACCGCATATTAAACAATCGTGCTTATGTCATAAAATTTGAGGCAAAATATACATAAATCATGTTTTACCAATGTAAACATATTACAAATATTAATCACATAACATAAAAATTGTTTGTGGGCTAAGTTTCTAATTTAAATAGATTCATAATTAAATCATGAAGAAACTACCATATTATATTCCTTTCCTTAATCTCTATGGATAAATTAAGAAAAATAATATGATATTTCATCCTAATTGATATTATTAATATAATGAAAATTTATGTGGGATAAAATCCATCATATTAATATGATTAATTACAATCAATGTCAATTTCTAAATATAATCCAGAGACTCTTAATATATAATTTAATTCATTAAATATATTGCCGCTACTCTCTAATTAATTAAAATATATAGATCACTAGATATTTAATTTCATGCATAAAGTATTCATAAAAATGCACAAAAGGTTAAAATAGTAGATAAATTCAACCTAGAGCATAAGAGTATATTCAAATGGCCAAGAGGCAAAACTGTGAAAAGATTTGTCGATGGCAGAATCGTGAAATCATTGAAAAGGGAGGACAAAACTATAAAAATGAAGCGAGTCCGTGGGTCCATAGGTGTGTGCACAGCACGCGCCTGCCTTTTGCGTGGGTGCATGGCACGCACACCCACCTATTCGCCACGCAAGTGCGTGTGGTGCACACTTCTGGCAACTGTCGTGTGGGCGAGTGTGGCACATGCACCTCCAATTGCCCGTAGCAATTCTTCACACGTGGCCTCACTAGCTTCTTCCTCCATGCAAACAGAAGGCTTGTTCTTGCCTTTTTCTCCATTCCATCGCGACTCCGCCGTTTGTCACTTCTTCGACAGCCCATCTCAAACCAAAATAAATGATGGCCTTTGAAGACCATCATGGCGCGACCACATACTTCCAAGTTTAAGTGAAAATGACCAAGAAATTGGTTCCGAATCAAACAAAAAAATCTCCAAACGCAAACCATTAACCATCGCAACTTCCGCCACCAAATTAGCCTCTGTCGAACACCGATATGCATAAATATCATATGATTATTCTTCCCCATGGTGGTGCAACCATACCAGTCTAAAGTCGAGTGGTGGGTCGTTGGAATTTGACCGGAGTCGGTGATTTTCCTCTTGACTCCAAAATGGCCGAATTACTATTCATCTAAAAATCTCAATAAATACACCAAAAATTTGACAAAGACAAGACAGAAGCACTAAACATGCTCTTATAAAAATGATATGTGGAAAAACATGGTCAAATGTAAAATAGACCTCCAGCTATTGTTCTAAAAAATTTACGGAAATTTGATGAAATTATGGGTATACCCTACTAACCAAATTCCCTTGCATACTAATGATGTATTTCCAAATGAGAGAGTTTGCGTTAAATTTTGTGATTAACCTTATGAAATGAATGTTCATCCTTTTATAAATTGTCTCCCATCAAGGCAATTATCAAATGCACGATTGTCACGAAGAGATACGAAGCATAAAAAAAATCGCATGTAGAATAATCACTACTTAAAAAGAGAAAAAACATGAATCCCAAAATATGGGATCATATATATATATAACATGCTACACTCGAGCGCACAAGCGATTTCCTTCATTTGGTCCTTGTGGAAGCTGCCCGCTCTCCCGAAGCATAGAAAAAACCGATGAAGGCGGTTGCTGATCAAGCCACTCCATGAGGTCATCGCCTTGGTGGCCACCATCAGCCTTCTCTTTATTAACACCCTTGAGATTCAGTCTGGGCCCCACAAGGTATACTACAGGCACCCCGAGGACCGCAAAGGATGCCACTGCATGCAATTCGAGCTCGTTGAATGTATT
Organism: Eucalyptus cladocalyx; assembly: GCA_017140615.1. NCBI lineage: Eukaryota > Viridiplantae > Streptophyta > Magnoliopsida > Myrtales > Myrtaceae > Eucalyptus > Eucalyptus cladocalyx. Next base: position 6,929,585 of record CM029516.1, on the reverse strand, counting down.
TTTGACATTTCTTGTGGCTGCTCTCATCATCCTGGTGTGCTCCAGGAACCTTTGGAGCGACTCCTTCATCAAAACTACGGAGGTCAAGACCTTGGCTGGCAATGGTTTCTTGAAACCGAGGAAGTCAAGCTCAGTGGCTGAGTCCTTGAATTCGATTATATCCAAGTGTTGCTCATCTTGAGCGACTAGAGGTGCAGCATCAGGCCATGGAATGCCGCGCTTGATGTAAAAAATGTAATAATTATTCACATAAATAACTAATCAATTAAGAAGAAACTGATCCATATATGACTGTAAAACACCAAGATCAATAAACACAGTGGAATTAAAGCGTATCTGTTTGATCCATTGCTTCACTTGAAGAAAAGTAGATCAATCTGATAGTCAGTGATCTATTGGAATGTCAGATCTTTCTTTCTATGACCTTTTTCGATATAGCAACTTTCAATGGGATTAAAGCAACTGATAGGTACAACCTATCTTTTCATAGGCTAGGGAGGGGACCTAACAAACCCTAATCAACAGTGTGTCAACTGGGCCCTTCCCATTATAGGCTTCAGTCAAACACAATTGCCTACACTTTGCTGTTCAACTAGGCCCGTTATCAATAGATGCCAATACCTAATTCAATCAGATCACTTTAGGGTTCAACAAATATTGGAATATCCATTAACCCGATTATTTAAAATAGAAAATCAATTAATTAATGTAAGCCCATATTATAGGAAATTTCTAATATTCTCCCACTCGGGCTACATTAATTAACTTATTTTATTTTTAAAAGATTTTATATTAAAAACGACACTATCGGGTTAATAACTGAAAATTTTATTTTATATGGCCACAACTTTTAAAAATAATATTCCAATAATGGTATCTCAATATCAATCCAATCCTATATAACCTCAGTATAGGATTATGGAGATCAATGTATTAAGAAATTGCCACAACACAAGACCTTCCATAATCACATATAATAAGCATTATATTTTCATGGATCATGGGTCTAGTAGTGTAGTAAGAAATAGTGCCAACATGTGATCAAAATATACACTATTTCTTATCGGTCCTCAATGCAATTTCTCAACGACATGAAACTGCATTAGCGCAATATCTAAACAACATGAAATTGCACAACTATGTCACAATCCAACATGAGATCTCATAATCAGTGATATCCAGTCATCTTTAAATTAAAATTTGTTTAAAGATACTGTTTAATATTTTCATTTCTCAATCAACATGAGAAAAGATAACAATAGAATCAATAATAACAATCATTGAAAATAAATGCTTTAATAGACATCATAAAAGCATTATCAGTGTGCATATAACTATAATATCCAAAAATACAAATTATATAACTCCCACTAACAAAAGAAATCAAAAGAATCTAAGACACCCATGTTCTTTACATGTTCTTTAAACAAAATGGGTCGTAAGCCTTTTGTTAGAGGATCAGCCAACATGGACTTAGTTCTGATATTCTCAATCACAATGTCTCCATTTTTTACAACAAAGGTAACTGTTCGTTACACATAATGCAATAAGATAAATTATGGGCAATAAAAATTTCAACAAAAATAATTAGTACATTATAAACTCCCCTTTGGGCAAAGTGTATAATGCATCATTATTTTTCACAGCGTGAAATTTATAAAATAACAATAAGAAGAATTACATATAATTGTCAATGATCCATCCTCTTTGGGCAAACAAATCATTTAAATTATACATCTCCATGATATCAATATATAGAGAAGATAAAAGAGAATTACAGATAATCTTCAAGGATCAATCCCCTTTGGACAGACAAATCCTTTAAATTATATATCTCAATTATCTCGACATAGAGGGGAATTACACATAACTCTAAAAAATGTATTCCCTTTAGGCAGATTGTGGCATCCCAAAATTTTATGGCAACCTCTGGATGCATTACGACCTATGAAAAGGTGATGGAAGTGTTATTGATTTATGTTATGGCCTTTAGACCAAAGAATTTTAATAGATTAATGCCGAGTATTTTAATGGATAATTATTTGGGTAGAAATACATCTTATGTTAATGGATGATCAAGGTTGGTGCTATAGGACAATTTGATAAATAAGACTTTGTTCTTGACTATGCACTTTATAGATTTGATTTTATGGATTAATGTCACAAAGTCTTTTGGCCATTTTATTATAAAATTAGGTATTTATTTAAATGAGGATTAAGATGTATTATTAAAAATAAACTTGGCCCATTTAAGTTTGGACTTTAGGCCCAAGAGTGTTGGCCTAAAGTGGGCCAAGAGGGGCGGCCCATAAAGCCCATAGGGCTGTTGACTGCATGGAAAGGGGAGAGAGGAGCCGAATGGGCCTCCTCCATGTGTCTTCAACAAGAAGACACTTGTCTCCTTCTTAGGGACAAGTGTCCTTCTATGCAAAAATTTGGAGACAAGTGTCCCTCCATGCAAGAAGTAAAGCATGCAAGGCATTTAATTCAACTAAAAGGAAAAGGGGGAGGGGGATTTCGACCGGAAGAGAGAGAGGAGAGAGAGAGAGAGTTACCGTCCGAAAGAGGGAGAGTGAGCGAGCGAGAGGAGAAGCGGAAGAAGGAGTCTGTGCGTCCGCCGTCATTCGCCGCCTCGCCCCGCCTTGTCTTGCTGTGTTTCCTTCGAATTTGAGGCAAGTGAAGTCCTAAAACCTACCCCTTGCATTGCTGTGTTGCGCATGTAGTAGATGGTAAATCTTGGTTGTGGTAGATGGGATGAAATTTCGGAGCTTTGGAGAGAGATTCGTTGGCCATGCATGCTGTTTCTGGAAAGACCAGTCCGACTGTCCATGAGATTGTGTGTTGCATGTGACCTTTTAGTTGGAATCATATTTTTATTTCTACATGAAAGTTGTAGATAATACCTTGAAGAACAACATACTAAAATTTTAGACAAAACGAACAAGTATTGGTTAGTGAAACGATTTTTCTTTGGAGAAGTTAGATCTAGAATCCGTTGTGCTGACCTTTAGAGATTTCGTGGCCTGTAAAGTAACTTTTTAGTGAAAATCTCACTTTTATCTCTCAATGAAAGTTGTATTATACTTCTTGAGGTAGAGCATATCAAAATTTTAGAGGAAATGAACAAATATAGGTTGGTGAAATCGTTGTCTTTTGAAGAAACTGGATCTGGGAAAAACGTTACTTCGACCCAGCATGATTTTGTGATTTTTATAAAATCATGCGGTTAAAATTTGTTTTGTGTCCTTAATAAAAGTTGTAGGTAATATTCTGAGAAATAAAATACTAAAAATTTATAAGAAATGAACATATGTAAGTCGGTGAAATGAATTTCTTTTGAAAAATGATAATCTGGAAAAGATGACACTGAGAACAGGAGGAAATAATCGTCTATATCTATTAACCTAGAACGATTTGGGTTTTGATTTATTCATGAGATATTTATCTCTAGGACTTTTCTATAACATGTCATAAATTCAGAATTTTTGGAGTTCATTTGTGTATTTAATTTAAATTACTCCCGAAACTGTGCAAGCTGAAATATTGAAGTTTTGAATTATGTGATGTATGGACCATACTGTTTTGTGTGAGATTCTTTTGCATGGAGTTATTCATGAGATATCTGCCTTTAGCTCTCATCTATAATGTCTCAATTTTTCAAATTTATTAATGTCATTTACTAATTTTTCTGGAGTTTTAATTAGATGAATGCATTCTGATTTATCCAGAACATTGATGTGTTTTGAAAAATGAATGAAATTATCCATGTGATGTAATACCTTGAGTGGTTGATCTTGCTGCATATGTGATAACATATGACATGTTATATGGCATGAAAAGTTGGTTGAGATCTTTGATATTATTGCATCAAATGCCATGTTGAAATTGAGATACATGTGTGAATATAAATTGAGATAATGATGATACCGTCGGAGGTGTGAGCCGACGATGCCCCGGGAGTCAGGATGCCCAGAGGTTTGAATGAGTCGATACCCTTTGGATGTCTAGTTGTATTATGAATACATGACCAGAGGTTTTCCCCGGGAGTGTCGGGATGCCCGGTTTTATTATGATACATGCCCGGAGGGTGAGGGGTTGTATTATGATGCATGCCCGGAGGGTAGGGGTTGTTAGATGTATGCCCTAACGGAATTGATTAATTAATTATTTGTTCATTTAATTAATTAATTAATACTTGTTAATAAATTATATATATAAAGCTTCCTGCATGTGCACGAAGCACATGCATGAAACTTGGATGGTCAGCAACTGCTGACCATCATCCACGAATTCGTGCATGAACGGTCAGCAGTTGCTGACCATCATGCACGATTGTCCGTGCATGAGTGGGGACGATCAGCAACCGTTGCTGATCAGTTTATATTTTTTAGTTTAAAATAGTTGTTTTTGCGACACTTAAAGGGGTTAAAAAAAGACAGAGAAAAGGTGGGTGTGCATTTGTGTTTTAGAGAGAAAATGCTTTGCTGAAAACAGAGAGCAAATTGTGTGCGTGTTCTTGTGTTTTTGAGACGCAAGAAAGAAGAACATTATCTCGTTCGGGCCGTGACTATTATACATCAAGGATACGACGGTTTGTTTCCACGTGATTGCTAGCACGATCGAAGTGGTGAATATCCAAAATTCTCTCTTCCGTTTGACGTTCGTTGTTAGTGTGTCTGAACTAAAGGTCCGACACTTGTGGGACTCGAACTGTAGAACATCCTAACCGACTTGTTTAAAGCGCGCTTCGAGAGGTAATTCGTTTAACTCCCTTTTATGATTAGATTTTTGATTAAAACACACGAACAACGCCTTAGGAGAATCATGTGTAAAATATATATTTGTTTCCGCTGCATTTATTTCGTTAATTTTTCTTATATATGTTTCATGAAACCCCAACAGTGGTATCAGAGCCAACCTTAGGCGTTTTCGTGCATTTAATTGATTTATAGTTCAAATATATTTTTGCATTCTAATGGCCAATTTACTTTTGTTAAGAGAATTGGTTCTCTTGCTCTTATGTGGCCTATAGAAGTTGATTGATTTATGTGATAAATTTAATCAACAAAGCAAAAATTCGAACTAAATCAATTTTGAATCAAAAATCCATAGCTTGTTATACTTGATGTTTATATTTTGCAAATGATATGCAGAATTTTATGCATGCCTTCCAGAGCTTTAAATTTTGAATTTATGGCTCGTAAGGAAGGGTGGTGATCATGGAAAAATCCTAATTGTTGTGATTGTTGTATGGATGAATGTATGATGATTACGGGTATTCTTTTTGGGGATGTAATTATTAAATGGAGGCTGCGTCCTTCCTTTTATTTTACTTTAATTTTTCTTGATATGTAATTTTTAGTATAGTTTAGTATTTCAATTGTTGATGTAAATACTACAAGAGAGCAGGAGCCATTGGAGGAGCCATTGGAGGAGCCATTAAACCGGTGAGCTCTTTGGGCCCGGTCTTTGAAGAGTTCAAAGATTGAAGAAAAAGTGAAGAGCAGGTCCATATAATTAAAACATTAAAATGGCTAAATAGGTCTCTTTGGCTCGAGACCCATTGAACCATAATTCCATGATCACCACATAGGATAGATATTATGTGATATCTATTTATTTATTGTGTTTATGATATCGTGCATGTTAAACCGGTTAATGTGCAAAGTGAGACCGTTAATAACGACCCAAATCTCCTTATAAAGAATATTAAGTCGAAACGGGTTTCGAACTCGTGGCCTTCCATCGTCGTGGTTTGATCTAATATTATAGTGGTTAATTAACCGGTTATGGATACATAGGGGTTGATTACCATTTATAATATTGGACCACTCCATTATGCATATGATGCTGTGGGGTTGGAGCCAAATGATTTCTAATAACTGTTAGGTGAGGGAATCATTTGTGTTTTCAATACTTGCATGAGACAATGGGCTAGACTTAACTATGATCATGATGTCAATAACTGTTAGGTGAGGCTTTCATGGTCTAGAGGCCGAAGTTATGATTGGGACTCGCATATGATGCGTTGAATAAGCTGGTTCACTCACTAAGTTCATAGGACACCAATAACTGTTAGGTGAGGTGGACTTTGGACTGGTGGGACTCAATCCCCACTAGTAATCTTTACCCAACAAAGATTACCGCTTCCCATCTTAAGGAGTATGGGATTCGAATATAAATTTAGTGGGAGGATCTATTTCATTTAAAGGCCAAAATGAAATAGTTACTTTGAAAGATACAACGGCTAACAATTTATTTTCTGCAACAGATATACTATTACTCTGAAAATGGTGACCACAAACCCACTCGCTTCTATACTAGACAAGAATTGTTTGACTGGACCCAATTTCACTGACTGGGTGAGGAATTTGAGAATTGTTCTCAATTCAGAAAAAATTGGGTATGTGCTTGATGAAAAGATGCCAACCTCCTTTCCTGAGGGTGGGACCCAAGAGGAGCGTGTCACTTATGATAAGTGGCGTGATGATGACTTAAAAGTTAGGTCATATATGCTTGCTTCTATGAATAATGAATTACATAAGAAATATGAATCTATGGAAGATGCTGCGTCGATCATTTTGCACTTAAAGGAATACTTTGATGAGAATGGTCGAACCTCTAGATATGAGATATCTAAGGCATTGTACCGTATGAGGATGGTTGAAGGATCATCTGTTAATGATCATGCTTTGAAAATGATCTGGCACATTGAAGAATTGGCTAGGTTGAATCTCGTTATGGACAATGAGTTAGCTGTGGATTTGATCCTCCAATCTTTACCCGATTCCTTCTCTGGTTTTGTCCAAAACTTTCACATGCATAAGATGGAGAAAACTCTTGCTGAGTTACATAGCATGCTGGTAGTTTATGAGAAGGAAATGCATAACACGAGGCCAAATATAGTGGCTATGGCTAAGGCTTCTTCTTCAAAGGGTAAGACTGTTTTAAAGAAGAATAAATGGAAGAGGCCTGCCAAACCTGTTATGCAACCAAAACCCATGATTGATAAAGGGAAATGTCATTACTGTGGTGTCAAAGGGCACTGGAGGAGGAACTGTAAGAGGTACCTCGTGAGCTTGAAGGTCAAGCCCAAGAACCGACCTTATGAAGGTATGGTGTCTATGCTTATTGAAACTAATCTTATGGTTAGTGCTGAATCCAGCTCATGGGTTCTAGATTCTGCTGCAACTTCACATATTTATATGTCTTTGCAGAATCTGGAAATAAGCAGGATGCTAGGGCGAAATGAGATTGTCCTGACATTTGCCAATGGAGCAAGAGTTGCTGCATTAGCTATAGGGACTTTTCGTTTATGTTTGCCTTCTGGACATGTATTGGTTTTAAAGAACTGTTTGCATTATAAGAATGCTGTAAGGAACATCATCTCTATATCTCGTTTGGGTAAAGAGAATTATGAATTTTCTTTTGCTGATGATGTATGTTCTATTTATCATAATAGAATATGTGTTGGTTCTAGCTTATTAATCAACAATCTTTATACCATTACAATGTCCGGTAATGCGATTACCAATGTCAATAAGCAAAATAGAATTGATATAAATGCCATTACTAATAAACGCCCTAGAGACGGTCCAAATAAAAAGTATGTTTGGCATCTCCGATTATGTCATATTGGAGAAGACAGAATTAACAAGTTGAGTAATGATGGATACATTCATCCTTCAAATTTTGAGTCATACTCGACTTGTGAGGCATGTCTTCTAGGAAAAATGACCAAAGCGCCTTTTGTGGGACAAAGTGCGCGAGCTGCTGACATATTAGAATTAATACATACAGATGTATGTGGACCAATTAATGAAACTGCTAGAGGTGGTTATAATTACTTCATTACCTTCACTAATGATCAGTCATGGTATGGTTATTTATACCTCATGAAGTATAAATCTGAATCCTTTGAAAAGTTCAAGGAATTCAAAGGCTGAAGTTGAGAAACAAACAGGAAAATGTATTAAGGCTCTTCGATTAAATCGAGGAGGTGAATACCTTAGTACTGAATTCCTGGAATTTCTTAAAGAGAATGGCATTTTTATCACAATGGACACCTCCTGGAACTCCAGAACATAATGGTGTATCTGAACGAAGAAATCGTACTTTATTAGATATGGTACGATCTATGATGAGTTACACCGATTTGCCAATATCCCTTTGGGGATATGCCCTTGAGACTGCTGTATATATACTGAATAGAGTGCCGTCCAAATCTGTTCCAACTATGCCCTATGAGATATGGCATAGTAGGAAACCTAGTCTTAATCATATTAAGATTTGGGGTTGTCCAACTTTTGTGAAAAAGCTAAAAATGGAAAAATTGGAGGCAAGATCTAAACAAGGTCGCTTCATTGGATATCCAAAGGAAACTCTTGGATATTTTTTCTATTTTCATTCAAACCAAAGAATTTTGCTATGCAAGCACGCTTCTTTTTTGGAGAATCAGTTCGTCCAAGAAAGTGGTGCTGGGCGGAAAATAGTCTTACAAGAAGAAAATAATGAAGTGCCAAACAACAGAGTTCAGATACCAATCTCTGATTCAGTGGGAGCTTCTGATACACAACCTCTTAGGAGAAGTGCGAGAATGTCTCACCCACCTGCTCGTTATAGACACTCGGTTGATTATATTGAACCATTATTCATTGTGAATGATAGTGATCAACCCGGTGATCCTAAAACCTATGAGGAGGCGATGTTGGACATCGATTCTGGTAAATGGCTAGAGGCCATGAAATCCGAAATGGATTCAATGTATTCCAATGAGGTTTGGACCTTGACTGACATGCCTGATGGTATTGTACCAATTGGCTGTAAATGGATCTTCAAGAAGAAGATGAATGTTGAAGGTCAAATTGGAATTTACAAAGCACGGTTGGTGGCGAAAGGATATCGTCAAAAAGAAGGAATTGATTATGACAAAACTTTCTCACCTGTGGCCATGCTAAAATCCATTCGGATTATGTTGGCTATAGCTGCACACCTTGATTATGAGATATTCCAGATGGATGTCAAAACGGCTTTTCTAAATGGTTTTCTCGATGAGGACATCTATATGGAACAGCCACGGGTTTTGAATCCAATAGTGAAAAACATAAGGTGTGTAAGCTTAAGAGATCCATTTATGGACTCAAACAAGCCTCCGTGTTGGAACATCCGTTTTGATGAGGTAGTCAAATCGTTTGGCTTCATCAAAAATCCGAATGAACCTTGTGTATACAAGAAGATCAGTGGGAGTGCAATTGCATTTCTGGTTTTGTACGTCGATGATATACTTTTGATTGGAAATGATGTACCAATGATATCATCGATAAAACTATTCTTGTCACAGAAATTCTCCATGAAAGATTTAGGAGAGGCAACCTACATTTTAGGTATCAAGATCTATAGAGATAGATTAAGACGATTGATTGGCCTCTCACAATCTACGTACATAGACAAAGTGTTAACACGGTTTAACATGCAATGCTCCAAGAGAGGATTATTGCCTTTTAGGCAAGGGATCCGTCTTTCTAAGGAGATGTGTCCCAACACTCTTGAAGAAAGAGAGCGAATGGCAAAGATACCATATGCATCCGCTATTGGAAGCATAATGTATGCTATGCTATGTACTAGACCTGATATCGCGCATGCTGTAAGTATTACTAGTAGATATCGATCGATCCAGGAGAAGAGCACTTTGGATAGCAATCAAGAATATTCTTAAGTACTTGCGAAGGACTAAAGATTTATTCTTGATATATGGAGAAGGAGAATTTAAAGTTGTAGCTTATACTGATTCTGATTTTCAATCGGATCCTAATGATTATAAGTCTACGTCTGGGTTTGTCTTTACATTCAATGGTGGTGCAGTTAGTTGGAAAAGTTCCAAACAAAGCATAACTGTCGATTCCACCACTGAGGCAGAGTATGTAGCTGCTTCTGAAGCAGCAAAGGAAGTCGCTTGGATGAAGAAGTTTATTTCTGAACTTGGAGTCGTTCCTTCAATTGAGCAACCGATCACATTGTTTTGTGAACAATGGGGCGATAGCTTAAGCTAAGGAACCAAGGTCTCACCAGAAGTCCAAGCATATTGAGAGACGCTTCCATCTCATCGGAAATTGTTGGGAGAGGTGATATCGCATTGCAGAAAATTGCCTCGGCGAGAAAACGTGGCAGATCCCTTCACTAAGGCCTTACCTCAGTCTTCTTTTGAAAGACATATTGATAAAATGGGTTTGAGGTACCAGACAAGTTGGCTTTAGTGTAACTGGGAAATTGTTGGATGCATGCCCTAAAGTTACTATGTAATAGTTACATATTAGGGATTTCAGTTGTACTTTCATTATTATTATTTAATTAATGGCAACGACGTATTCATTCATTTGTCCAATTATTTTATATTGATGAATGATTCCATAAGATCAGTTGCAACTAGACCTATTCTTGAGACGTCAAGAATATATGTGACGGGTTCATAGTTAGACTGAATCTTTAAATCGTTCCCGGTCGATGGATTATTGAGTGGATATTAATAATCCTGTGAGACCGGTGTGTTCTTAACTTCGCCATTAAGTATTGGATACTTAAGGGAATGATGAGTCACATGTCGTTGGGTATTATGATGCCTGAGTTAGAACACAGGTGTTTGTATTAGACAAATTCACTGAACGTGACGCATATGGAACGATTAGCGACATGGAAGCTTTTAGCGTGGTCAATGTCTAATTGTTCATGTTTTGGTCTTGTGTAAATAATCCTTAGACCTGAGGCACGATGTTAACTTGTGTATCGAACAACTATGGTTCACGGGTGCACATAATGCCAGGTCGTCGATCCGTCTTTATACTTGATGGTCATAGTTTGTTCATATACGAAGTTACATGTGTGCGCAATATGGAATCTGTCTCCTTGTTATATGCAAGGTATGATAATGATGTCCTATGCGATCTAATTGTGACACTGCATTGAAATCCTCGGCCGGGGTTGTAACCGAGAATAAATTGTTTATGTCTCGAATAAAATGCATGTCAATTAGATTTGTGCATATGATCGAATTAATGACTTGACAAATATTCCATGGTCTTTGTTTGATCGGGACATAGTAAGACAGAGGGATTGAATTACACTATAGCCAAAGCTGACAGGTTCATTATGTTCTTAAAGCATTCACACTATCTGGGTAGCCATGACATATTGCTAGATGTCAATCGTGGCTTGTAGGACCTAAAAGATTAATCGGGACAATTAATTCTTTTTGGAAGTACTAATGTGTTAGTACAAGTCTTACTACCAGCTTAGTGATGAACCTAGGGATGTCACACACCATAAACAATTAGGATGACGTGGAACAAGAGAAAAATATTATTGCAAATGTGTTTGCAATTACTACAATCGAATTGAGTCGATTTGAAATTAAATTAAATGAGATTTAATTTAATTTGTATTATAGTCACGAGCCTACTTGCATATGATGCACACGCATGCCCAAAGTGGATATATGTTAACATACCAAACAAGTTGGCTTTAGTGCAAGTGGGAGATTGTTAGATGTATGCCCTAAAGGAATTGATTAATTAATTATTTGTTCATTTAATTAATTAATTAATACTTGTTAATAAATTATATATATAAAGCTTCCTGCATGTGCACGAAGCACATGCATGAAAATCCACGAATTCGTGCATGAACGGTCAGCAGTTGCTGACCATCATGCACGAAGTCGTGCATCAGCAACCGTTGCTGATCGGTTTATATTTTTTAGTTTAAAAGAGTTGCTTTTGCGACACTTAAAGGGGTTAAAAAAAGACAGAGAAAAGGTGGGTGTGCATTTGTGTTTTAGAGAGAAAATGCTTTGCTGAAAACAGAGAGCAAATTGTGTGCGTGTTCTTGTGTTTTTGAGACGCAAGAAAGAAGAACATTATCTCGTTCGGGCTGTGACTATTATACATCAAGGATACGACGGTTTGTTTCCACATGATTGCTAGCACGATCGAAGAGGTGAATATCCGAAATTCTCTCTTCCGTTCGACGTTCGTTGTTGGTGTGTCTGAACTAGAGGTCCGACACTTGTGGGACTCGAACTGTAGAACATCCTAACCGACTTGTTTAAAGCGCGCTTCGAGAGGTAATTCGTTTAACTCCCTTTTATGATTAGATTTTTGATTAAAACGCACGAACAACGCCTTAAGAGAATCATGTGTAAAATATATATTTGTTTCCGCTGCGTTTATTTCGTTAATTTTTCTTATACATGATTCATGAAACCCCAACAGGGGTAACCATTTTCATGACGAGCCCCAGAGATTTCTCGTGACGCCAGGTGGGATGCGAGATGCTCGGAGGTTTGTGCCGGAGGCTCCTCGCGATGCCAGGTTGGATGCGAGCAATAAATTGTGGGATGCAAACATTGGTCACTGGATGAAAAATAATGAGATCCTTGTGAAAGATAAGAACTGAAATTGAATCATGTGCATGGGTGTATCCATATGGCATGATGCATGATATGCTCATGAAAGTAAATTGATGCTATTTGATATTGAAAATGCAATCATAAAGGCGTGAATGGATCTCATGGTGATGTATGCTTGATAGCATGGATGATACGAATCATGGTGATATATGCACAATGGCATGGTGAGATATACATGACTGCATGGTGGTATATGCACGTTGCATGGTGATATATGCATGGCTGTAAGGTGAGGTATGCTTAAATGCTTGAATGCATGAATGATATATGTGTTTTATTCATGATACCTTGATTGTTCTGTTTGACGCATTGTGTAGTTTGGTTGATCTTTACTGCTGAGTTATTGTACTCACCTCGTTTGGGAAATAACATTTCAGACTAGATAAAATACCTCTGCTGCCACTGCCACCGGTAGATGGATCAAATAGTTGGATATGACCGTGAGGAGGAGGATAGCAAAGGAAGGAACTTTTGGACGCCGACACTGACCAATGGACTTTGAGTATACGACTGTTGGAGGAGATGTCGGTCATCTTTTGAAGTATAGCCGAGTATAGAAGACTAAGGCATTTGATGTACTAATGAATGGTGTCCATCTGGTTTAAGTAAATAAAAGTGTACGGCTTTTACCTATAAATGTTTAGTTGGTGTGCATCGTTTTCTGAATATAAGGAAATGAGTTGATGGATGTGCTTCCACTATATAAATTGCGCAGGGACCGATCTAAAAGATGTAAACCCCCAGGATTGATAGACCTTTAGGTCAAGCAAGAGAATGGAAATCGAACTGTGGCAACCCTAACGGTTCGGGAGCCGTTGAGGGGTGCCACACAGATAAACCTTTTGAGTCACACATCCCCATCATTCATCTCTAATATATCAATATAGAGGCAAATTACATATAACTTTAAAAAAATTATCCCCTTTGGGCAGATAAATCTTTTTGAGTCATACATCCCCATCTTTTAATTTTGGAATTTTTCTTCATGCAATTTTCAAATTAATATACACAATAATTCTCTTTGCGCGAGTGATTGTATATACTAATTTTTATCAATAAGAAACTCCAAAAAAAATTATGTCCAAAATTCATCTAACAATTTGAAACACTTTACAACATGTGCTTCCCAAGATCATATTGCATTTTTTAAACCACAATTTTTACCCCTTCTTTTTTTTTTTTTAAACCAAGCTTCAAAATTTCTGATCTAATACCCATGGCTGTTTGCAATCTCTAATCTCTACAAGGTGTTGCTCACCATCATAACATCCCATGACAACACAGATAGGCAATGGGAGACTCTTAAGAGACTATAACAACAGAAAAAGTCCTCATTCTTATGATGGAACGCATCTTCATCGCAATATCATCGCTAACTAGGCATTGCTCCATCAAGATATCTTTCAATTAATGGAGGAGTCCAACCACAGATCAACACCATTTGACATTGACAAGAACAACTATTCACATCACACAGCATTACCCAGAGGAACACCCACATCAAGAAAAGGAAAACCATCAAAAGTCTTGCAAAGCACTTTAGATAATACTATTTACCATGAAAGGCATTTAGAGAAATCTTTGGTACTGGCTCATTCTTTATCTATCATATATTTCTAACCTAATTTAGCATTGCGCACTCCTAAAAGAACAAAAACAAACACACACAACTTGAGTGATTCTTATTCGAGCACTCCAACCAATATTCTACTCCATATGTAATGGTTAATTGCAACAATATATCAACTGTAGCTGCTGCAATATCTACATTAACTCTGCCATGCTATCTAAAATAGACCAAAGGCAGCTCAACAAAAGATTTTCGCATCAGATTTTTACTTATGCAAACTTGAACTATGGATTTCTATTTGCTATTAGCGATGAGCCTAGCCTAGATTTAGGCTGATGAGAATTACATCGTCCCAAAGATCTATCAATTTTCATTGGCTGAGTTTTACACTTTTTTTTTTTTAATGTGAAGCAAAGCACCATAATGAATAATACAGATGGTATATCGTATATGTAGAAAGCCCATAACATGAAAACATGCTACAGCGGAGGAATCAACAATTGGGATCACACCCAACACAACCAGCTGTGGATCATTTGCGATCCAAATTAATAAAATGTATATCCCAGACATTGTGGAAACAAACGATTGTCAGAAGTGTATCATATGTGCTACTATGTCATTCATCAATCTTATTTACAAAACAATGAGAGGGCATAGTAGACTGTCGCTTGCAAATATACGACACACAACATTCTGGACAAACTATGTCATTGGGTCCCTCTATTAATTACATACCACAATGGACCTAAAAAACAACCTTGATTGAAATTCTTGAAAGTTGTGAAACACAATCTATTCCAAACTTCTATAATTAAAACGACTTGAAAGTGATCATGCAACAATTGCAAAAACCTATGAAGTACTGTATGCCACATTGGAGCAGAGCACTTTGAGTTCTCAATAGGAGAAGAAATTGCCACACGACATTCAATCGTGGGGCCTCGACGGCTATAACAAGGACCCCGTTCCCTCACAGAACCTCAGCACACAACACTGTAGACTGATCAGCGCAACAAATCTCCAACTTAAACTCTTCGCACACGGATCAAGCCATGCTCAGATTATATCCAGACCAACACAAAGATAAATTCCTACAGAGTCCTCAAAACACTATTCAACATTGCCAGTGATGCAGCGACATCGACAGAAAATATAAATTAAAAAAAAAAAAAAAGCAAACACAACAGAAAAAATAAAAAAACAAAAAATTGACCACGTATTAAACCCCCGAAAATCCCCTCAATGTCGAGCATGTATAAACTAAAACATTTTTGTGCCAATGAATGAAATCCCCCTAAACACCACAAGTGACCAGTCATGGTACAGGCCAAGAAAAGAATATTAGTCTATCAACACATTATCATCAACTCACCTATTGAAGACCAACAAAGATCAGTCAAGACCCCAAAAACAGGAAAGTTCGTAAATTTATCGAAATTGCGACACTTTGCAATCCATCTGACATTATGTTCATAACAACGAATATCAAATCAATCCCCAACATGCAAAAGGACGTGTAACACCCTAGTGAAACTAGCCCAAAAGGAAAAATACGTGATCGACATTGTTCAACGTCCTGGAAGTTTGATCACAACACAATGCCAAAGAAGTTGCTCAAAACATCGACGACCAACAAGAGTGCGTGTACTGAAAACAACGAATTGAAACTACGCTAAACAAAGCAACAATGCGGAACCTAGTTTCAAAATTTAGGAAATATTACGTGGGAAACTTAAAGGAACCTGATCCTCCTTCTTCTTCTTCTTTTTAAAGTATAAACCCTAGAATTTCAAATTTCTAATTCTCAATCAATTCTCAACGAAACCATACAAATTATATATGGTTGGAAAGATCTCGACATGTAGAACAAAAGCCCTATAATTTCGAAATCAATAGAGCAAAAAAAAAAAACCCCGATAAAATAATGCACATATTCGGCTTAGAGAGGAAAATTTCGAATTATTTTCATAAAAAAAAAAAATTGGGTTCTACAATCATATATGATAGGGTCTGATACCACATGTAGAAAATTATTCACATAAATAACTAATCAATTAAGAAGAAATGGATCCATATATGATTGTAAAACACCAAGATCAATAAACACAGTGGAATTAAAGCGTATATATTTGATCCATTGCTTCACTTGAAGAAAAATAGATCAATCTAATAGTCAGTGATCTATTGGAATGTCATATCTTCCTCTCTATGACCTATTTCGATATAACAGCTTTCAATGGGATTAAAGCGGTATAACCTACCCTTTTATAGGCTAGGGAGGGGACCTAGCAAACCCTAATCAACAGCGTGTCAACTGGGCCCTTCCCATTACGGACTTTAGTCAAACACAATTGCCTACACTTTGCTTCTCAACTAGGCCCGTTATCAATAGATGCCAATACCCAATTTAATCAGATTACTTTAGGGTTCAACAAATATTGGAATATCCATTAACTCGATTATTTAAAATAGAAAATCAATTAATTAATGTAAGCCCATATTATAAGAAATTTCCAACAAAGAATACATAGGAAGGGACTCCGATCTCGTCAGCCAGTTCGATCATGGTGGCGCAGAACACGTTGAGAAGGAACCCCAACAGCCGCCTGTTTGAGCTGGCCGAGTTGGCAGGTTCCGTAACAGGCCACTTGGCGTGAGGCTTGTTGCTTTCCATAAAGAAAGTGGGGAACTTGCTGGTGGAGATCTCAGTGTCTATGTTCACCCGCGAGAGGTGGACAAAGCCGATGCAGGTAGCGTCCCCTGAGGTGGCGAGCGAGTTTGTGTACAAGTCGAAGTCGGAGTCGAGCAGAAACTTTATGATGAGGACGGGTAGCTTGGCCATCTCAACCATTGATACGAGATGGCCCATGCCGGGGGTTGAGACGAACACGAGCTTGCCATAGGCCATCGTGATGTAGTTGATTATTTCCCGGGCTCAAGCGAGTGCTTCGAAGGTTTTGTGGTTGGAAAAGGTAGCGATGAAGCTCAAGGTTTCTTATGTTGATTATAACTTCTTAAAATGCTTCCTTCTGGCGGCATTTTTGTAGTTCTTATATTCGCGTTGTTCGATTTTTATTAATTCTATTTTGTGAGACATATGTCGTCCTTTAAATGGTTGGACAGCGAGACGGGAAATGACTTCGTCACGGCTTTACTAGTTGGGGTCAACTTGAGGAGTTATTCGACTCCATATGGTACTTAGCAAAAGATGGGACCAAATGATCGAACGATCGTCATGTTATTGGCAAGACGCGATCTATTATAGACCAGATTGATCTCGATTGATTATGACTCCAACATTTATGTATAATTTCTCATCAATATAACATGACGATATTTGATTTAGAAAATCAATTTGAAAGTACTGTATTCATTATTTTTTTAGAATATGTTATGAATTTGAGTCTATTGGACAAAATCCAATCTAATGAGAATATGTGGAAGCCCGACAACCTGAAAGTGAAAATAAATAAATAAATGAAGAAGAAGAAGGAAAGGAAAGTCTCCGCTGGACTTTGATTCCTACGTCTCCTTGGTTGCTAAGGAAGAGGGCACAAACCGTAGCCGTTGTTGATGTGCGCCGTGACTGTCCAAGTGGCGTGACATCTAGACATCCAAGTTAGAGAATGCAGCTAGGTGGTGTCGGTGAGTTCCATGCAAGAGACGAGTGTTCAAGTCAACAAATCTTGTGGTAAGAGTTATAGATTACTTTGTAAGATCGAGAGATATTCCGTAAGGAAGTGTGCGAGACTAAACATAGTATAAATGTAGTTGAAAAACACCGACAGCGTTTGAAGATCTCCGATGTCGTTTTATCTCCTTTATTTGCTTGATAGGAATCCCATGTTGCTATCTCTACGAAATAGGTCTCACTAATGAACCACATAAATCTGACGTCGAATTTATTTACTTGTTTTAATATATTTTATTATTTGGTCTTTCTTTTCAAACACTTTCTACAGAGAATGTTAATTGAAGTGAAAATTGTCCAAGAAATTCTAAACATATTGCACTTTTATCAATTTAGTCTTAAACATTTTAATTTTGTCAATTGAGTCCTAAAACTTCTCACATTTTGCCACTTAAGTCCATTTAGCTAATTCTAGCTAGAAATCATTGACGTGGGCATCAATAGTGTCATGGCACAATAAGCATTGACGTTGATAATTTTTAAAATTTTTAATAAAAATTTCTGAAATTTTTATTATTCTTTATTTTCTTTTCATTTTCTTCCTAGCCCAGTGAGGACTTTGTGACCCTTGCCTAGTGGCTAATGAGGTTGTCAGCCCTTGCCTATGGTGGGCGAGGGTCAACTGGCGACGCTCACCGAACTCTGTAGGAATGAAAAAGGAAAATAAAAAAATGTGAAGAAGAATAAAATATAAAAATAAAAATCATTTTTTTAAAATTGTCTATGTCAACGTCAACTGCTTTAAGTAGCATTGCTAGCATCCACATTAGCAATTTTTTTATTAAAATTGATAGACTGAATTTGCAAAATGTGAAAAAAATTTAGAACTTAATTGGCACACATAAAACATTTAGGATTGAATTAGCAAATTGCAATAGGTTTATGACATTTTGGACAATTTTCCCATTAATTAAAGTCTGAATATGAAAATTATTTTATGGGTGCTTGAATATAAGTTCCACTCATGTTTATATGATCTTAGAATATGTGGTCGCAAGATCGATTTAATTTATTTACACCTAATGCTACTTGCAACTTTTTGTCAAGATGAGAACAATATAAAATTGGTTAGGTCTGACGATTTGCTCCTTTCTTTATCTGCAATGCTTTTCTCGTCTCTTGACAGATTACTGCTGTAAGAATACAGACGCAATAAGTTATATTTAGTAAACGGAACGATTTAAAGTGATTTTACCCCTGAATTCTATCAAAAAGGTGTATATGAACATAGTGAACGCTGTATGGCCATCATGCATATGCAAGATTACTCTATTAATTTAGAAACATGACGTGTGCAAATTATAAAATTATTAAGCACTTAATCAAAAGTATAGGTTACTTTTCTCCAGAATGAAAAAGAAATTTATGAATGACAAAAAGTCCACCAACGAAATAAATCGCTCTCCACGAAAAAGAAAAAAGAAAAGAGAAAAAAAGAAACCACAAGGAAAACTGTCATATTTTCTAAAGAATGGACTCGGAAAATTTACCAATAGCGACGACGACAGGAACAGGTACACAAATAAAAAGGTTGTGCATTGTCATGACGATCTCTTTCAAAAGGGTTGAATGTTTTGGGTTCTTATGGGGTGCATTTCAATCACTCTCTGTTGCAAATGACCTAGTCGCTAGTGGGCTTTATAATGTATAAATTCAAATTGTCAACAGTTGGAGGGCACATTGAGAAATAGTTTACAATAATAGACACAAATCTCAGTTACTGGATAACACGACAAACAATGTATTATCCTATCTTCTAAATTTCTCGACTACAAAAGAGAACTAGTGATCAATTTGTTTGACCTTCCATGTAATAGTTGCAAAATTGGTCTTTAATTAAGTTCGTGAGCCCTAAACGAGGAGCTAAAAGGCAGGCTTGTCAAAAAGGTGAGTCGAATCGAAAATGATATAATCCAAATTGATCCATTTTAATGCAACACAACTTTTGCAATCCCAACTCAACCCGACCCAACATGCCATACTAAAACGCAACCGTTTTTTACCCAATCTATGCTAACATATATCTCCCTTTAAGCACTTCATGTGACTTATCTTACTTCATTACAATTTTTTATCAAATTAAAAAAGTAAATTAATAAAATATAAAGTTACTTGTCCCTACCCAACTCAATTGACATGGTCCCACCTTCGCTTGAGCCCCGAGACACTTCGGTCGAGCTCCCAAAACTAGTCGTTGCTCTCTTTCTCTCCCCGCCCGTTCATATATGAGATCGCAAGCTTATATCTAACTTCACCGGTGTTGACACCTAATTTTTGTTTTCAATTATAAAAAAAATTATTAGAGAAAAAGAGAAAAAGAGAAAAAAAAAAAAAAAAAAAAAAACAACAAAAAAAACAAAAAAAAAAAAAAAAAAAATAGAAAATAGAAAAAAATGAAAAATTGCTTAGAGGGCGGATTGGGCCGGATCCAGCCTCAAACCGGCCCGCTGCCCCCTATTTCTTTTATTTCTCTCGCGCAGGGCCGGCCAACTCTTCTTTCTAGTTTAGCCCAGCCCGCGCCCTAGCTAGGGTTTTCAAGAGAGGGGAGTTCGAAGGAGAGAGAAGGAGGGAGCTCGAGAGAGAGCTCAGTAGAAGAGCAACCCAGAAACAGAGAGAGAGAGAGAGAGAGAGAGAGAGAGAGAGAGAGAGAGAGAGAGGTGACTCCGCCCTACGTCCACTCGAAGCATTCGCCGTGCCGGCCACCTCGCGGCGGAGCCGCTCGTCCGCAAGCACTGCGCCACCACCGCTGCGCCCCAACTCGCCTGCAGCCCGAGCTTCCACGACCCCCTACTGCAACTGCGACGATCCAACGCTCGTGCCACCTTCACCAGGCGCCAGACGCAGTTCGAGCTGCTGCCGCCCTCCGTCCCTGACGCCACCTGAGCTTCTGCTGCTCCCCTCTGTTGGATTGCCGCAGCAGCACCTCTACATGAGCACCCTCCCGCAACACCAAAACCGGTCACCACTACGTTTGCTCCGCAATGCACCAACCCGCCCTACCCAGCCTCGACGCCATCGCCGCTGCCACCGTCTCTGCTCGACACCAGAAACCCGTGTCGGCCACCGCACCTCGGCCACCCTGCCACGCCACCGTGACCAACTTTCGACACCGCGTCACCGTGCCTCGCCGTGAAGAAGCCCTGGAGAGAGGAGGCGCAAACCAGGTCTTAACCGGGTCGAGCGAAACTCCCATCGGGTAGGGTTTTGAGTAATTTGGGCTGAATGTTAAGACTTGGTTTAGGCTGTTTTAAGTAGTGGGCTTATGGGCTTTGTTTAAAAAAAAATTAAACCAAACTGGGCCTACACATCAGGCCCAGTCCGACTGGTTTCTGCTTGTTTCGTGCCGCCTGGCCCGATTCGGTCCGGGTTCGGGCCTAGTTCACCGAACCGGTCGAACCCAACCCGGGGATCCGACCCAGTTCGTTTCAAATATATTATATAATTATAATATTAAAATAATATTTTAAAAAATAAAAAAATAAAAAATATATATTTTCAAAAATATTTAAAAAAAATTAATAAATTTTTTGAAAATCCAAAAGGGTAGGTTTTGCTTAGAAATGACCATGTATTGCCTTTATAGTGTATTTAGGACTTTAATTGCTCGTATATTGATTATATTGCGTATTTAATTTACATGTTTAATTATGTTTACAATTGCTTAGTGGCATGTGTTAACTTATTGCAATTAGGATCTTGATTGTTACTTCAATGATTGCGCACCCGCATGATCACATTATATGTTAGTGGATAAGCATAAAATCAATCCAAACTGCCTAACAAAAAAAAATCATTTTGTTAAAATGAACAAGATTAGGTACCGAAATGGCACTAATTGGTTAATTATTGTAATCAAGTTCCCGACTTTAGATTTTCTGATTGCGTAGGAAGTGAGGCACGCTCCCATGCCTCACTTGATTTTTAACCGACCCCAATAGGTTAGTGGCGACTCCTTTTGTGCAAAATTTCTTATGAATATCCCAACGTCACGCGAGGTATGGGCTTGGTAGAGCCCACGCCTGATCATGGGCCTTAGACCCGTCCTTTAGGCAATATACCCCTAAACATGTTCCCTCCCCCGAGGGTAGGTCGCGACAGCTTGGCGACTCCGCTGGGAACTTGGTTTTGAACCTTAGAGAACTTAGGCCATAATTAATCTTGTTCAAAAAATATTTTTGTTTGGCAACGAGGATTTCCGGTACGTCCCTAACATTAAAGGTGTTAAATGTTTTTACAGAATGGGAGGTATAAGGGGAAGCGTTTGCTCACATTTGTCTTGCAGTGAGGTGTTGGAATGTATGGTTTATTTTTTATGTACGGAGTGTTGTTTACCTATAAATTGTTGTGCATGTATCTTTTGTGTTGCACTACACCCTAGCACACACAACCTACCGTTGGACCTGGGCCGCATAGGATTACTTAGGATGGTGTTGAGGTGGATACCACTCCGACTATAACCGCGTAGTACGAGTCGCCCATCTCTACCCTGAAATTTCTTTCTTCACATCAAAGGTACCCACCCTAGTCTGCAAGCATGCGACACGGGTCGGTTCTTTGACGAAACCAGAGTCATGGGTAACACGACCTAGCCACAAGCTTGTTGGTTCAGTCCTGTGATCCCATGGCTCCATTATGGGCCGTATATAGTAGAAATCGAACCACATTCCATGTGCATGTCTATGTTATTGGAAAAAAAAAAAAACTGCATGAGACAAATGTCGACACTCATTGTAAGTATCATTTCCCTTTTTTATTTGCTCATTTTGTATTGCATTTTCATCTTGAAATTTGCAGAAATCAATCGAATGCCATCGGTGATGCAAGCTTATGATTGAAAAATTGACAATCACTTTTGACAAGTGAGCATTTGAATGCAAGTTATTAACATTTTGATTTGGCCCTATTGAACACATGGTTTTGTTTAAATTTCTAGTTATGGGCTCAAAATCATTTCAAAAAAAGAAAGAAAAAAAAACTTTCAAGTTGTGATTTTATATTGGGACACAAAAATTGAAATTGCACTTTTTATCAAATTTTCTCATTCTCACATTTTGGGACTATAATGCAAATCATTTTTTGTACAAATTCCTCAAAATAGAAATCACTTCATTTTTCTATGAGTAAAATCACAAATCAATCTTTCAAAAATCAATGACGCTTTTGCATACGAAACTTTTGGAATAAAAGTGAACAAATCAATCTTTCAAAAATCAATCTTTCACTTCATTTTAATGATGTCTTACCTTATGATAAAATCTTGGCAAAATACTAAAGTCTTGTAATAAGGATTGTGGGGCATGTATCGTCGCCTCGATTTTATTGTAAGAAGTGACGTCATTAAAATATCATTTTCTCTCATTCACATATTGACATTATCGTCTTTTTGCAGGTTATGCACAATGCTCTTTGACATTCTTGTGGTGACCATTCAAGGAAGTGAATTCTAGAGCTAGGACAAGAGTCGTTTTTTTTACTTTCATCTGTAAAAGGGTCTCTTGTACTTTATCAGTCTTTATTCTTGTTAAAAAACATGTTTTCTGTTTTGGGTTTTGATTTGCAAATCCAATTGATGCTCTTGTGAATCGTGCGACTCACATTTTTAATGATGGAATTCGAAAATCATCATTTTTAAAAATAAAAAAAAAAAACAGAGCAAAACAAAGCAAAAAAAAAGAATTCAGAAGTGTTTCAAATGTATCTTTACGTTTACCTTCCAAAATGAATTATAAAAAAAGCTTTGTTTAAGGCCTTCTCTTCACGTGGTCGCTTTCTCAGGTAGAATGAAGAGTTTATTTGAGACCGGCATCGACCCTTTCTAAAAGATAGAAGTGTGAGTTCATGGAACTTGAGGAGCAAGCATGTGTCAAGACTTCGTCAGTGCCAATTTTCCATCGAGACAGAACGAAGTTGAATTCTGTTTTGGGAAGTTTCGTTATTCAGAAACTTAGGCGCCAAAACAGCCCATCGATCTTGTTCACTTTGCATGATTAGACAAATGAAGGGAGTTTCCAAGCATCCAAAAGGGCGAATTCAAATGAAAAGTAAACTGTATCGATTCCAATTACCCGTTTTTGATACCGTTTTTAACATGACTTTCTTTTCATTGTCAATGAGACATTAAGAGTACAAATTTTTGTAACATTCCAGCAGATGCGATGGAGCGTTATGAAGTCATGTTCATCTTAAACAAAGAAGGATTCAAATAAAACAGAGGGGCAATATTACCGCTTCCTTCATAAGGGACACCTCGGGATGTTGATTGCTCGACTATGGAAAGGGATATATTTCGTTCCTAAACTTGATTCTCTTCAATATAAAAAATGACATCTCATTTTCTTTGGTACAGGACAGATTCGAAAAGAACAAATGTTTGTCATATAAAGAATGGGAAAACAACATTTCATTTAGAGAAAAATCTCTCATTCACCCACCAATGAAGTGTGCTAGAACAACATTGTCAAATTCATCAAGAAGGATGTATCGTTCCTCAGTTGAACCTAACTAAGAAAGGAGATAACTCGTTTCATCTTCCCTTCTTACAGGGTGATAAAAAAGTTGCATCTTGACCGTAGAAGCGGCGTCTTCTACCAAGGAATCATGAAAACGTCAAACGCTTAAAGACGAATGCAAAGGAAGGGTATTGTCGAGTTACCAAATATCCACGAAGGTGAATTCAAGAGATGTTAGCGCCCAAAGCATGAAAGTGAATGAAGGGTAATAATGTATCGTTTCCAACACATCAATCCCTAAAGATGTTTGCACTAACATATTCTTTTACATTCTTTATAGGTTTACTGGGTCACCACACCGCGAGGTAAGTACCATTCTTCTTAATTATTTTTTTTTAGTAAAAAAGAAAAAAAAAATGTAAAGAAAAAAAGAAAGAGAAATTCCATTACAAAAAGATCCCTTGGCACTTTCCTAGAAATAAGCACAAAATTGAAAAATTGAAAACAAAAAATTTCTTCAAACTTTTTTAGCATCATTTTTATCTCAAAATTGTTTTCTGGTTTTGTGGGTTATTCGTTTAAAATCAAATTTCCTTATGGAGATTGATCTACTTAGATGATCTCGACAGAGTGAGATTGAGATGTTAACCATGCCAAACAAGAAGTGCTTAAGATGAAGAAAGGCAAGCCCATTTCCAAACACGTCATTCAAACACTTTTGAGAGTTGAGTGAAAAGCGACATTCTCTTAGAACGAATGATTCATTCGCATTGAGTGCAAAGATCGAAATGATAAAGGCGTTTCCTTCATCAATCCCAAGAATTGCACTAATCTCTTCCTACCCCTTTGGGCAGAATAAAGATGATCATTCAAAGTACCGCGTCGAGGACGACCCTACATTGGGGCAACATAGGAGGTTACGGTCATGTTGTAAAGCGAAAGGTTGAGAAAAATTCTATTACTTTCATTTTCATCAATCTTATGGTGATAGCTTCAAAGGAATTCTCATTAGATCTCGACTTATCCCAAAGTGAAGAATAGCATTTCCTTCTCTACCCAAACACTGATATCCATTGCTTTAACCAATTTGGGCCTGATTATTCATTTCTGAATCCCGAGCGGTGATCATCTCCCTTCACTGGGGCAAGGCATAAGAATTGACCAAATACAATTGAGAGTCATGAGAAAATGTGAAAAACATCTCGAAAGTCATAAGAGCTCCAAAAGTTCAAAAAGCGAAAAGTTCGACAAACTAGGGGGCATGAAAAAGCAGTGTGCCTAGTAAAAGCAAGGCCAATGCCCTTAAAAAATAAAAAAAGCCAAAAGGCTGCATCTTATGTGAAAAAAAAATATATTATCAAAGTCCAAGTGCCTGCGTAAAAAAATCATCACGAGTGCAAAGGAAATTAGAGAAAGGAGCAAAGCTCCCATGCAGAAATGATTAATCAAGGGACTTTCAAGATGCATTGTATTTCAAAAGCCAAATAATTTGGAAAGATCAAGTGACCCGGTCATGATGCCATGATGATCACCGACTCTTAAAGACCCTATTGAAAGTTTTAAGCCTTTCGAGCCTTTCCCGAGTCAACATTATAACCCTTTTTTTTCCGAAGCCTCTTCTAATTGGGATAATTTGAGTGAAAATGATAATACCACAAAGAAGCTACTGCTTGAAGGAGTGGAAGTAATTCTATCTTGTCTTATCTTCCAAGCTCTCGACTTGTAAACCCAATGAAGATGACAAATGTTCCTTTATTGGCCTCAAAGCAACAATTCATTTGTGTAAGCCCTAACCGAGCCTATATTGTGGTCCTTTCAAAAGACCTTTTTGATCAATTAGATTGTGCTCATTGTGAATGTTTCTGGAATCCTTCGACGTAGGTTATGTGAGATATCTTCAGAAACCAATTATCTTCCACATGAATGGATGGAATCAAGTAGCCATTTTATTGAGAGTGCGTGAGAAACCCTTTCTGACTAAGAAGCTCTAGTTTGGCATACTTAATGAACCTTTTTCTCGAGTCGTAGCCGTTCTGATGAGAACTTGTCTCCTAGAGAATTTGATGATTAATGATATATCCACGAGCAAGATGACAGTTTTGTGCCACATGAGGCTGATGGACATCGAATGTTTTTCTAAAGCAGTTGAACTTAGCTTGATTATTTTGTTCAATTATTGCTGCAATATTGCCAATACGTCTCTTGATGACGTCTCTAATGACATTTGCTCAAGTTGAGTTTGACAGGGAATCATCAATGAACCCATGCAGTTTTCTAAGGGGTTAACGAGTGCTTCCCTAAAAACCAAAAGTTCATAGTCAGCCTTAAACCATGTCATCTCCAAAAGTTTATGGTTAACCTTAAACCATGTCATTTCCAAGATGGGTGGGTTCATCCATAAACCACGCTTGTCCGCCTCCCAGTCGAAACCCGTTCGTACACGGTGAGATTATCATACCCGGTCAAAACTCATTTTTACATGATGAGACCTCCGTCATTCCCCTTCTTATGACCCGGAGAGCCTTGTATCTTGAAATCTTTCTCACTTCTTATGACTCGGAGAGCTTTGTATCATGGAGTCTTCCTCACTTTTTATGACCCGGAGAGCCTTGTATCCTGGAGTCTTTCTCACTTCTTATGACCCGGAGAGCCTTGTATCCTGGAGTCTTCCTCACTTCTCATGACCCGGAGAACCTTGTATCCTACAAGGAGAGCCTTGTATCCTAGAGTCTTCCTCACTTCTTATGACCCGGAGAGCTTTGTATCATGGAGTCTTCCTCACTTCTTATGACCTAGAGAGCTTTGTATCCTGGAGTCTTCCTCCCTTCTTATGACCCGGAGAGCTTTGTATCTTGGAGTCTTCCTCACTTCTTATGACCCGAAGAGCTTTGTATCCTGGAGTCTTCCTCCCTTCTTATGACCCGGAGAGCGTTGTATCCTGGAGTCTTCCTCACTTCTCATGACCCGGAGAGCCTTGTATCCTGGAATCTTTCTTCATCTTATTGACAAGATGTGCTTTCATAGTTATGAATCATTTCTGTCAACCTAACGCGTGCCTATGCACTCAGGGTCTCTTTACAACAGAAATAATTTAGATGTCTTATGTCTTTGAATGCAACCTCTTCGAGACAACATTTAAAGAGAGGCAGCTATTGACACCTAATTTTTGTTTTCAAGTACAAAAAAATTATTAGAGAAAAATAGAAAAAGAGAAAAAAAAAAAAAAAAAAAAAGAAGCAAAATAACAACAAAAAATAGAAAATAGAAAATAGAAAAAAATGAAAATTTGCTTAGAGGGCAGATTGGGCCGGATCCAACCTCAAATCGGCCCGCTGACCCCCTATTTCTTTTCTTTCTCTCACGCAGGGCCGGCCAACTCTTCTTTCCAGTTTAGCCCAGCCCGCACCCAAGGTCTTCTTCTCTTGGTAGCTAGGGTTTTCGAGAGAGGGGAATCCGAAGGAGAGAGAAGGAGGGAGCTCGAGAGAGAGCTCAGCAAAAGAGCAACCCAGAAACAGAGAGAGAGAGAGAGGCGGCTCCGCCCCGCGGCCGCTCGAAACATTCGCCGTGCCGGCAGCCTCGCTGCGGAGCCGCTCGTCCGCAAGCACCGTGCCACCACCGCTACGCCCCAACTCGCCTACAACCCGAGCTTCCATAACCCCCTGCTGCAACTACGACGATCCAATGCTCGCGCCACCTCCACCCAACGCCAAATGCAATTCGAGCTACCATCGCCCTCCGTCCTCAACGCCACCCGAGCTTCCCCCACTCCCCTCTGCCGGATTGCCGCAGCAGCACCTCTGCACGAGCACCCTCCCGCAACGCCAGAACCAGTCGCCACTACGTCTGCTCCGCAACGCACCAGCCTGCCCCTGCCCAGCCGCAATGCCACTGCTGCTGCCACCATCTCTGCTCGACACTAGCAACCCGTGCCAGCCACCGCACCTCGGTTGCCCTGCCGCACCGCCGTGACCAACTTCCAGCACTACGTCACCATGCCTCACCGCGAAGAAGCCCTGGAGAGAGGAGGTGCAAACCGAGTCTTGACCAGGTCGGGCGAAACCCCCATCGGGTAGGGTTTTGAGTAATTTAGGCTGAATGTTAGGGCTTGGTTTAGGCTGTTTTAAGTAGTGGGCTTGTGGGCTTTGTTTTAAAAAAAATTAAACTAGATTGGGCCTACACATTAGGCCCAGTCTGACTAGTTTCTACTTGTTTCGGGCCGCCTGGCTCGATTCGGTTCAGGTTCGAGCCTGTTCACCAAACCAGTCGGACCCAACCCCGGGATCCGACCCAGTTCGTTTCAAATATATTATATTATTATAATATTAAAAAAATTAAATTTTTTTTTAAATTATTAAAAAAATTTGAAAATCTAAAAGTGTAGGTTTTGATTAGAAATGACCATGTTTTGCCTTTATAGTGTATTTAGGACTTTAATTGCTCGTATATTGATTATATTGCTTATTTAATTTACCTGTTTAATTATGTTTGCAATTGCTTAGTGGCATGTGTTAACTTATTGCAATTAGGATCTTGATTGTTACTTTAATGATTGCGCACCCGCATTATCACATTATATGTTAGTAGATAAGCATAAAATCAATCCAAACTGCCTGACAAAAAAAAATCATTTTGTTAAAATGAACAAGATTAGGTACCGAAATGGCACTAATTAGTTAATTAGTGTAATCAAGTCCCCGACCTTAGATTTTCTGGTTGCATAAGAAGTGAGGCACGCTCCCATGCCTCACTTGGTTTCTAACCAACCCCAATAGGCTAGTGGCGACTCCTTTTGTGCAAAATTTCTTATGAATATCCCAAATCACACGGGATATGGGCTTGGGAGAACCCACGCCTAATCATGGGCCCTTAGGCCCGTCTTTTAGGCAATATACCCCTAAACCTGTTCCCTCCCCCTGAGGGTAGGTCGCGACAACCAGTCGCTATGGTTGCGACATCGCCATGACCCTGGTCAACCTAAAAACTCATATTTCAATGCACAAACAAAAGTGACCAATGTTGTTGCTCAGCCATCATTATCGCCACCATTAGCACAGTCACATTAATGTTGTTGGAAATTGTTTTAAATTAGAAAAAGATAAATTTACAAAATAAAAGATTAAATCAATTTTAACTCACTTGAATAAAAGGTGTCCTTATCTCGAATGGACGATGAAGATGAGAGGAACAAGATTTTTAGAGGAAATCAAAAGACGTGGCATATCATTGGCTACTGATACAAACAAAAACGGTCGTCAATCAATAGGTTCGCGAACCTTAGACAAGGAACTAGAGGGTGCTTTGAGTTTGTCCATTCAGACTCTTTGATACTTGAGCAAGTAAAAAGGGTAACGGCGAGAGATATGGTCGATTCTCTAGACTCCAATGTGCCTACTGATGTTTATTCGTTCATTAACTAAATGCCAATGTACTTTTTAAAACTCCACTTCCTAATGATGAAATAACATTTTACCATTGTAGACTATCCATTTAAATGATCAGTGTTTTTAAAATCCATCCCAAATATATGCACAACTCTTTTAGGTCATACCAAAATCCAACTTCAAAGTTCCCCATCGGTGCATCTCTTATCTCATTAGTTGGTAACGGTAGAATCTGGGAATTTTTTTTTTTCTTTTTGAAATGAATGGTATTAGCTTACCATGGCTCGATATGTAGTATAAATATCTTTTAAGTAGTATCAATCTCTTTTAAGCAAATTAAGAATGCACTACACACATTTATAAACGATACAAAATCACATTTATCCAAATCTAGTATGTAATATGCACAAGACCAAATATGGAGGTCAACCCATTGTCAGAGAGAGAGAGAGAGAGAGAGAGAGAGAGAATTCTTCAATTGCACTGCCTTAAGTTAATAGTAGAGTTTATCCATTCGACGTAATTTGTTGACCAATCGATATCCTAGAAGCAAGTTGTTGGATAAGAGTAGAAAGGGGGGGTTCGCAAGATAGAATCCAGTCTAATCTGACTTTGAAATGGATGATTGCGAGTAATACCTAATTGATTAAAATTGATCAATTCCTTTTTCACTGATGGCAACAAGTGCTCCTGGTAAACTTCATGGTCTAAATAATCATAATATCAACATCGTCCCAGCCTCTTTTCTTTTAAAAGTTTTTTCTCGATTTCTTTGACGGATCTATAATAAAACCTTAGGGCTTTTCAAATAACCATACCATCAAAATTATAAGATGCAAAACTTACTAAATGAGTAATTTAAATTGATCTACTTAATGATACGGCAGATCTCTTTTTGCTAGTGCTTAAACGACCCCCCTTACTTTAAGGACCATTTTTTAACAACATTATTTAGTATACTCATCAATATGAATTGTAGTATCTCTAGCATTATGCAAATGCTAATAGGCGACTAAGAAGTAATCATTTTTGTCCTTGGTATGTCAGCCATTCAAATCTTGAAATCTTGAAATGACTTCTTAGCACGAAATCAAGACATTTCCATTGGTAGGTACAATATCATTTGTCTTGGGATATCAATCTTCGCTTAAGGCTCAAACTTGGAATAAAGTACCAAAAAAGTTTTAAACTTATTGTATTAGCACCAATTTAGTTTTTAGATCTTTCAATTGGACTAATTTAACCCTAAATCTTTTTTATATTGATATCAATTCAATCCTCTCGGCTAATTTAGGTTGGAAATTGTTGACATAGATCTTGGCCAAATCTTACATTGGTATGGCCGTCTTGACGCGTAGACAATTTTTAGTAATATATATTTTTATTTTTATAATTTCTTTTCTTTTTCTTTTCTTTTCCAAATTTGGGTGAGGGCCGCCTCATTCACGAGGGCTTGTTGACCCTCGCTTGCCAAAATGACAAAACTGCTCTCCGTCCACAGAAAGCGGTGCCCGCTTCGCTCCGATGCGTTGGCCGTCTCCTCCACCCGGTCCTCGCTGAAGCTGCCCATGCTCCCAAAGCACAGGAAAATCACCGATGATGGTGGTTGCTCATCGAGCCACTCCATGATGCAATCGCCTTGGCGGCTACCGTCAGCCTTGGTTTTAGTCTCACCCTTCAGATTCAGTATAGGCCCCATGGGGTCCACTGCCGGCGCCCCGAGGCTCACCAAGGATCTCACCGCATGTGGTTCGAGCTCATCAAACATGTTTATAATAAATCCCTTGGTCGCTCGCATCCCCTTGGCGTGCTCAAGGAACGGTCGGACGGTCTCCTTCACTAGAACCACAGAGGGTAAGACCTTGGCTGGCAACAGGTTCGTGAAGCTCGGGAAGTCCAGGTCGCCAGCCAAGTCCTTGAATTCGGTTATGTTAACGTGCTGCTCGTCTTGGAGCTACTGGAGGCGGAGCATCATGCCGTGGAATGCGGCGCTTGACATGAAGAAGACATAGGACGGGACTCCAAACTCGTCCGCCAGGTCAATCATGGTGGTGCAGAACATGTCGAGAACGAACCCTGCGAGGCGCCTGGTCAAGCCGGCTGAGTAAGCGAGCTCGGCAGCAACCTGCTTAACACGGGGCTTGATGCTTTCCACGAAGTTGGTAAGGAACTTTGGCGGCCACTAAAAAAAGAAACTTTTTATATATTTTTAAAAAATTTCTATTTTTTTTCTCTTTTGGCCTTTTCCCTATTTTGTCCCATTCCCCTGCGCTCCTTCTTCTTCATGCCTTCTTCACCGAACGTCTCCATCCACCGTCCTGTCTTTACTTTTGTCTTTTTCTCATTTATTTTCTTTACTCCTTTTTTTTATTTCTTTTTCTTTTCTCTTCTTTTCCTTTGACTTTCCTCCACTTCTTCTCTGATCTTCTTCCCCACGTCCCTTCTGCACGCCCGAAGCTCCTTCTTTCCCAAAACATGGCCTCACCGAAACTCAGCCAAACAACGATACGGCCCGGAATGAACAACGACCCTTCCACCGCCGAGCCACGCCGTCCGCCGGTCGTCCATCCCTACCGGCATCGACCGCCGACGGCCACGAACTATGGCGGCCATTAATCCACTTGCCAGAACGAAGAAAAACTACACCCACTCGACAATACACAATTCTTATGCGAAAACCATATAAAAACACCACCAACATGATCAAAACAAGCACGATTCACGAGCAGAGAAGTAAGGATACGTCAATCTCGAGTTTAAGCATTTGAGGCATTTCGTCAAACACCGTGGCAAACGCTATTTGAGAAACGAACAAGAGCACGATGGAATTTCGGACGAGGACCGAGACGGATGACAATGAGCAGATAATAATCCAACAACAGCAAGATACATAATGAATGAGGATGGAGACTCACACGAAACAGGCACAGTGGTCTGGTTGGGTAAACCCGAAACTAGGGACGGAAATGGGGCATGGTGAGGGCCGTCGGTGGTGTTCCCTATCCGACTCGGGGGCGGCAAATGAAGGGTGAGCTCTATAGATCGGACTAGGTCTGGTCGCCTTGCGTTGCTCCAAGCCGAAATCCTCGGGGATTTGACGTGCCCGAGAGAAGACAAACAAGACTCAAGCTTACAGCTTACCTCGGATGTAGCTTGGGGAAAATAGGGATAGCAGGCCTGAGGGTGCTTCTTTCTCTCTGGCTCTCCCTCTCTCGGTTGCTTTCCCCCTCAGATCTCTCCTCCCATTTTCTCTAGCCGAGCTCTCCAAATGGCCCACGCCCAGCCTCTCCCAAAAAGCCCCCTAAAACCAGAAAGTCCTCGCCCCCTTTTGATGGCTAGCGACCGGCATGCCTGGCTTCTGCCACCGCCATCTGTTGCTGTCAGTATGCCCCCGACCACCAACTCTACGGCAAGGCTCAGCGTGAGGGGAAGAAGAAGGAAAGGAGTAATGAAGGACGCCGAGCTAGGCCCAGGTGAAAAGAAATAGAATAAGAGGAAAAGGAAGCAGGGTGGGCCGACTTAGACCCGGTCTGATCTTACCTTTTTTTATCTTCCTCTCTTTTCTTTTCCTTCCTCTTTTTTTAAACAAAAAACAGTTGTTTTAATTAAATTTTCTTTTTCCTTTTTCTCTTTCTTCTTTTCTTCTTTTTTCTTTTTTACAAAAAGGTCTATATTTCTATTAATGCAAATGCTTATAATGTCTATATGCCATGCAATTTAATGGAAACTATTTTTGTTAGGGGTTAAAATTAATCCTTAATTTTCTATGTGATAAAATTTTAAATAAGATGGTAAAATTTAGATGTCAACACAAATAACTCGGAAACATTACTAATAGCGACAACGACATGAACAAGTGCACAAAAACAAAGATTGTGCATAGCCATGTCAATCCCTTTCAAATTGGTCGATTGCTTTCGGTTGTTTTGGCATTAATTCAAAGTACACAATTAACATTTGGTATCTTATGGATATTCCATTGCATTTTTATTTCTCTCTATTGCAAGTGACCTATAGGTGAGCACGGTTCCCGAGTAAAACTGGGAACCGGAGAACCAAATCGATGGGTCCGGCTCTGTTCTCAGTTCTTGGGAGGTTAGTTCCAATTCTCAATTCCATTTTTCCCGGAATCAAAATCGGGATTACCCTTCATAAAACCTAATTTTTCTTCTCTTCTCCACTTTCCCTTTTATTTTCTCTATGTTGATCCACCCTAACTTTTCTTCTTTTCTTCGCTTTCCCTTCTTTCTATCTCCTCTACAGTGCTCCACCCTCGAGTCACCGACAACCCCACATTGCTCGCCGCCCTCGACACCGTTGTTGCTTCGTTTAACAATGCTGTTGGCTTTCACTGTAACGTGTGCTGCCTCCCAACGACAAGCTACTGGGGTTTGCCACTATGACGCTACTGTTGTTCTATTGTCGGTAGTCCTCAACCTCGCCCACTTCTCTGATCTCTCCCTGCTTCCTGATCAAGTCCTCCTCAACCTCTTCTTTGTAAGCTGTGTGTGTTCTTTTCTTCGCTTTCCCTTCTTTCTATTTCCTCTACAGTGCTCTACCCTCGAGTCACCAACGACCCCACACTGCTCGCCACCCTTGACACCGTTGTTGCTTCATTTAACAATGCTGTTAGCTCTCACCGTTGCACGTGCTACCTCCCAATGATGAGCTACTAGGGTTTGCCACTGCAACGTTGCTATTGTTCCATTGTCGGTAGTCCTCAACCTCGCTCACTTCTCCAATCTCTCCCTGCTTCCTGATCAAGTCCTCCTCAACCTCTTCTTTGTAAGCTGTGTGCGCGTGCGCGCACGCGCTCAACCTCTTCTTTGTAAGCTCTATGTGTGTGTGTGCGCACGTGCGCGCTCAACCTCTTCTTTGTGCGCGCGCCCAACACATAAAAACCAATTCAGTGCATAATCTAAGAAGGATGTAAAAGTTTTGCTACATTTTTTGTTTTGAATGTCTAAGAAGGATATGGAAGTGAGATTAAGGAAGAGATTGTAGAAACTCAAAAAAGATGCCCTCAGTGTAACCTCACAAATTCGATTGAGCAACTTCAAGGTCTCATTCCTCCATTGATAGGGCACATAGAAAACCAACTCCCTCGTTGAAGGCACATCAACGCAAGCCCCCACAATCTTGATGGAGCAGGGCAAGATCTTGCCATGTTCCCATGAAATACCTTCCTTGAAGAGTTAAAGTTTGAAGGAAAAAAAAGAACACTTTGGTCGATTTCGCAAAATTGTAGTCTTGTAATTGTCTCTTTGAGTTCTTTCATTATGAAATTATTTGAAAATGTTTCGCTTTGTTTCTGTTTTGCTTTATACTGGGTACCACTCACTTTTTTCATTATGTAGTTATGTGTTTTTCCTCATTGTGGTTGCTTGTCTTGTGACTATCTCCATCTTGTGAAATCTAATGACCTTGGACCGAGGTCTTGCACCTATCCCATGGTGTATTCCCAGGGCTATGAAAGAATCTCCTCATTGATGTTGTCTTTGTGCAGACAATAGCCTAGAAGGAAGTGCAGGATGAAATCAAAATCTTCATGCGTAGACTTTCAGACTTTGAGATTATAAGAAACTTACATTGTAGTTTGATATGAGAGCTACGTGAAGATAAAATGTAAAATCGGTGGGAAGAAAGGAAAATGGATGGCATCTATATTAGTGTCTGGATAAGTTGAGTGATGTCTTACTATTGTCAGTTGGGCTCAATAAGTGCATCTTTTAGATAGATATTGATATTTTAGTTTTGTGGTTTGCAGCTAATTGGTTTATTATAATCGCATAACTTACTTTTTTTATGTGTTCTCTTAAGCAGCCATTTGGTCAAGACTCAAGATGAATGTTATTGTCAAGATTTTTTGGCAGAGCACTTTTGGATGCTGTTATAACATAATCTTCTGCTAGGACCGCTACTGCTCTACATCTGCCACGGGACAAAACCCTCTCGAGGCATTCTTTGAGGTAGATAGAAACTCAGAGAACGACACTCTCGTTGTCTACGCACATTGGTGGTTTTACCTATTCGGTTTTTAGCATTGCAGGTTACCCACTTTTAGTTTTGTTGCCATTGCTTTTGTAGAGCTGGATTCTTAGGATATCTATTGTATAGTGTGGATCTGCAATTTCTAGAAACGTGAATGCCATGTCTGTATTTTGTTTCTCCATAAATTGGTGTCTTTTTGTGGAACCTTTTTAATAAGTTTTGTCAAAAATTTCCAAAGTATGCTGATGATGGGTTGGCTGATTTTAGACTGTGCATTGATATTATTCCATAGAAATGCTTTGAATTTGAGGTTAGTGTTTTTGAATGTCCAAATTTTTGTTAGTGCTTTTTCTAGACATTGTTGTTTTGCCATCACTTTTTGACCGTTGACAATGCTGTTGTTGTTTAGACTTCGATGATGAGTAGCCCGCGTGTCGACAAGCCTCCATGGAAAAGAGTCGCACGTGTCAATGATGTTGCTGCTATTTAGTTTTGTTCATTTTGTATTCTCTTTGATAAATGACAAGCTTGTTTATTATTGTTGCTTTCATTTTCGTTTTGTTTAACTAAAAATGAAAAAAAAAACTTGTTGGACCCTGGAACCTGTGACAAGGTATGTTCTAGGTTCTAGGTTTCGACGGCTAGGTTCCAAGTTCCAAAAAATGAGAAATATATACCTAATGGTAGGTTCCAAGTTACAAGTGGAACCTGTAAGGAACCAGAACCGCTCACCCCTAGAGTGACCTATACAAAAATGGGTTTTGTATTGTATACTTACAGCACCGATTGTCAACTGTTTGATGAAACATTGAGAGTAAATGGTCTATTTCTTGATAAATCTAAACCGTTGGATAACACAAGAGACAGTCCATTTTTCCACCTTAGAAATTTCCCGACTGCCAAAAAAAGTAATGGTGATCTATTGATTTGATTGTCCATGTAATAGTCACAAGATCAGTCTTCAATCAATAAATTCGCGAGCCTTAAATGAGGAACTAAAGCGTACTCTAGGTTTGTCCATCGTGATTCTCCAATGATTGAGCAAGCAAACAAGGTAAGAGAGAGAGACACATGGGTCGATCCTCTAGCCTACAAAGCTCCTTCCTTGTCTGATAATAATCCCGGCCATGATTATTCTTTTATTAACAAAATGTCGATACGCTTTTTTAAACTTCTCTTCCTAATGTTGGAATTACAGTCTTCCATAGCAGGCTTATCTGCAATTACAAGATCAGTGTATTAAATCCATCTCAAATATATATACAGCCATCTCAACTTATACCAAATTCAAATTATAAAAATACCCCGTTGATACATCTTCTATCTCATTTGTTGGTACCTATAGAACCTAGAAAAGGATTGAGATGAATGGTATTAGCAAAACACCACCAGTAAGTAATACAAATTTCTTACGAGCAAATTGAGTATTCACAATGGACATTTGTAAATGGTACCAAAAACTTATTTTTTGCCAATTCAGTATACAAATATATTTACAAGATTAAACATGGAGGTCAACCGATTGTCAGAGAGGGGGGGTTGTTTGCAAGACGTGAATTTTATCCAATCGCCATAATTTGTTGACTAATCGATTTTCTAGTAGAAAGTTGTTGGAGCAGAATAATACGGGGTTTGCAAGATGGGAATTTGCAAGATAAAATTTAATCTAATTCAACTTTGAAATGGATGATAGGGAGTGAAACCAGAGAGAGTGTAGAGAAGCAAGATGTTACACAAGTGAGAATTTAAATAAATAGGTTGCTCACCACCCACAACTTATTTACCCAAGGGACAAGAGCAAAATGAGAAGAAAATAAGCTTTTTTGTTTTTCCTTTTTTTTTAAAACAAGCCCGGCCTAAATCCAAATAACCCTATTTTCTAAAAAGGGATTGGCCTAGGGAATAGCCGGCCCACACGCGAATGGCCTAGGTTGGTTGGAACCCTACCCGGGTGAGGTGCGCCCGACCCGGCTTTGACTCGGTTTCTGGCCGCCCGGGTTTTGCGAAACCCTACCTGAACGACAGCTCTGGTCCGACCCAGGTCGTGACCCAACGCAATGTTTCCGCCCGTCTTTGTCGCGACCTCTTTTTTTCCGGGCGCCCGCGATCGGGTACGAGCGCCTAAGGAGGCTGGTTGGCTCGGCTGAAATTAATTATGCCCGAACTCTCCCAAGTCCACCAATTCACGACTTTAATACTCTGAGTTTTTTAACCTGTAAGTTGATTTTTAAAATGGAGTCGCCACTAATCAATTTGGGGTGGGTTGATTAGAAACCCAAGTGAAGTATCGGGAGAAATACTCACTCCTGTGCAACCAGAGAAATTAGGATCGGGGACTTGATTACACTAGTTAATCACTAATGCCCTTTCGGTACCTAATCTTGTTTAAACTTTGAGGTTTTTTTGGATGTTTGAGGGATTTTCCATGCATTTTTTAGAGGAAAAATATTTTTTGAGTCATTTTTTAATTTTTTTGGACACAAAAAGGGTTTTTTGGTATTTTTTGGAAAAATACAAGTCTTTTTGGCTTTTTCATGAATTTTTGGCTTTTTTTGGATTTTTGGCATTTTTTGGAAAATATGAAATTTTTTTTGATTTTTTGATTTTTTTCGGGAAATAAATAATTTTTTATTATTTTTTTATTAAAGTATTATAAAATAATAAAATGCCGACCCGCACGCGGACGGGCCCACGTCGCAGGCCCGCCTCGGATTTTTTTTTTTTTTTCCTTTTTGGCGAAGGGGCCCAAGCCTTCGACAAAATTGGGCCCTTTCGCGAAGAAGAAGCCCGCGCACAAACGGGCCCAGTTGACCCGGGCCCACAAAAAGAAACCCGCCCGGTTTGCAAACCAGGCCAGTCCTGGCTCGAGCGACTGAAACCCTAGGGGAACCGGGTCATCCGCCCGACCCGATTCCACCCAGCTTTGCGACTCCCTCTCCCTCTCCTCTCAACTCGCGGCACTGATGGAGGGGCTAGGGCAGCGGCTCGGGCTGCCGACGACAGCGACGCAGAGGACGGCGGTGGCCGGTCGTTCGTCGGACTAGAGAGCCGCCGCAACAACAGCAACCGAGATCTACTTGGCCGGTCGGGACAGGAGATTAGGGCTTCATGGATGGGGGGTGACAGCAACAACGCAGTAGACAGAGACGGCGAGGGGTGGCGAGCGGAAACGACGACGGCCAAGAGGGGCCGATACCTGCTTGTGGAGAGGATATGGCGCGGCGGCGTGGGAAATGGCGACGACCCAGCACAGGGGGAACTCCGCGACAGGGGCTTCGAGTCGCGGCGGTTCTTTGAGCTCCGAAGCAGCAGCGGATCTGAGGGGGGTGCAAGTGCGTGTGACGACGGCAAGGCAGCTACGGCGGTCCATTAGTTTCCAGATCTGGCCTGGCGTTGGCGGGTCAGTCGCGGCACGGCGTCGGGGGTGGACAGCACAGAGGCGTTTGACAGCTTGCCTCGGTGAGGCAACAGCGGCGGGCGACGGCGACTCTCACGCAGATTTCCAGATCTGCGCTCTAGTCTCGACCCTTCTTCCTCCGCTCTTCACTCACTCAGATCTGGACGGCGTCGGGGCATGGCTCGGTAGGGCGTCGGGGCTAATGCTTGGTCACAGCAATGACGTCGGGGGGATGGCAGTGAGCTTTCGCACCCAGATCTGGTCCTCTCTCCTCCTCGCTTAGCCCTTATCTCGCAGATCCAGAGCTCCCTCTTCTCTTTCGGCCTCTGTTGCTCGTGGATCTGGCTTCGCTTGCCGCCGGCCTCCCCCGATGTCTCTTGGTGGGAGGTCGTTTAGCTTGCTACCCGATCCTTCGCTCGCTCTTTGATTTCCCCTTTGAAGTCTCTCAAGGGGAAGATCTTGGAGTTCGCTGTGCCTCTTCGTCGATGGAGGTGCTCCTCTATTTATAGGCGAGGAGGAGGCCGGTCGACGGAGGTTCGGCCGTCGGCTCTCGCGCGCCGACCGGCCCTGGGTGCGGCTGAACCGGCGTCAAATCTTCCCCCTTCCATGAAGGCATGCTCGCCTTCAATGTTGCGTCCTCTCAGCCACCGGCCTACGCTCCTCTCTCGGCTATAGGTTGTGCTCGAGTGCGTCTTCGTCGCCGCGCGTGACCTGCAGAGGCGGAAGAAAGACGAAGGAAGAAGAAGATGGGAGGAAGAAGAAGAGAGGGGGGGGCGGGCCAAAACTCAAAAAAAACAAGGCTTAGGCCTTAGGCCTACGTGGAAAAGAAAAAGAGGGGAGGGGCTGGGCTTTTGCTTTCTTTTGTTTTTTTTTTTTCTTGTTTTTATTTGATTGATTTTTTTTTTGGTTATTTTTTATTATCTAGTAAAAGAAAATAAGACCTAATTAATAACCTAATCAAAAGTTAGGTGTCAATAGTCTTCACCTAAACGTGGTGCCAATAGAGGGGCTGGGATGGCGGATCGGCGTCGATGATGGCGGCGACACAAAGGACAGCAGCGATAGGAAGATGCGGCTCGGTAGCAATGCGGGGCTACTCAGCCAATCAGGACCGTGGCCGAGGCTAGGGTTTGAAAAAGAAAAACAAGAGGGGCGTGCAGTGGAGGCGACTAGGGTTTTAGGCAGGGGGAGTGACAACGACGATGCAACCATCGGCAGCAGCGACGGCTGTTGCTTGTCTGTAGCAACGGCACAACAAGGCGATGAACAGTGGCGATAACAGGCGGCTATAGGTGCAAGTGATGAGAAAAGGGTAGCGACGGCGGCCCCTCAGCTTCCAGGTTTGGTGTGGCGTTAGCGGATCGATCGCGGCAACGGCTTTCGGGGCCATAGCAGCGAGCCTTCAAGGCGATGACATTAGGACTCGGTTGAGGCGACGGCGTTAGGGGGAACGGCGGCACGGCTCAACACAGCATCCAGTGGCAGCGGCAATAGCAGTAAGAACCCCAGATCTGTACCTTGGCCAACCCTCTCTCTTTGGAACCCTAGATCTCTCTCACACAGCTCCTCTCCTTCGGCCGACCTCGGATCTCCGGCTACTCACCATTGGGCCTCCCCTGAAGTCTCTCAAGTGGAAGTTGTCGAAGCTGGCAGCCCGTGATCCTTCTCGGCGTCCTCGCTCAGACCCAACCTTCTACCTCTACGGCCACGAGCTCTCAGATCTTGGCTGGCGAGCATTCGAGCCTCCCCTGAAATCTCTCGGGGGAAGCTTTTGAAGCTCGCTTTCTATCGATCTTTCTTCACATCGTGCTTTGGCCTTCCCCCCGACACCCTAGTTATAGGTGAAGGGGGGGCCGATCGACAGAGGTCCAGCTGCCGATCCTTCGCACACCAAACAGCCTCCGACGGCCGAATCGGCGTCCCATCCATCAAGATGGCTCCATCTAGGCCGCCTTTGCATTGAAGATGCATCCATTCCATTGTACACTGCCATCTCCTTCTCCATTTCGGCGTCGCACACGTCCTCATCTCCGACGCGTGTTGCTTATCCAATTAGGGAAGAAGAAAGTAGGAATAAGAGGACAAACAGGAGAAGGGGCCAAGTTGGGAGGAGAAAAGAGCCGAGATGGGCCTTAGGGCCCTCACGGGTGGAAAAGAGGGCTAGGCACAAAAGGCCCAGCCCTAATGGGCTGCTGTGCTTTTTGGTTTTCTTGTTTTTTTTTTTATTATTATTATTACTATCTAATTAAAATACGTAGGCAAAATTTAGGTGTCAACATTCATCTGGCAATTTTGGTTAGCAATGTTGACGGCACTTCACAAACTTTATATACTTGTATATTCTTTTCTTTTCTTTTCTTTAAATTTCCCCCTTCCCTTAGGACTAGCGAGTATGTCGGTTGATCCTTGCTAACGATAGGCATATTAAAATTTCTCCTCCACTTTGAACACAGCAATGCAATCATCCCTCCTTGATGTACATGTAATAGTACTTATCTCCTGTTTTATAAAGTCAAAAGAACACCTTGGGCATAGGGGTAAGCATCGTTCTGGTGGGCGGTTTTCACCTTGGAACTGGGAACCACCCATTAAGGACCGATTCTAATTTTTGGAAATCGAGAACCGCCCATTGATTCTATAGATCCACTCGAGAATCGAACCACCAGTCTGATCTGGTTCCCAGGTGGATCCATGGAATCGATCTCCAATCCCTACAAATTTCATTCATAAATAAAAATCATGGCGAACATTGTTTCTATTTAGAGCACCAAAGTTTGTTTGAACTTAAATTTGGGTTGAACTGCGAACCATTGATTTGAATTAAAGATTGAAAACTAGAAGGCGGAATGAGTAGATAATAGTTGTTAGCTAGGAGCTTAATTTATTCAAAGGGCATAGTGTGGTTTTCTTAGGGTTTCACAACACTAGGAGCATGTGGAAAATTAGAACTCCTAACCTACACAAAAATTTAAAAAGTTAATCATTTGATCCATCTATTTTCAACCTCAACCTAATATAATCACGAGGATGGCTAAAGAGAGACCTCATTGTGCTCTTAAAACGAGCCATTGGCTCTTAATTTTATATCATGACGACAAAGCACCGCAACATTTATGGACATCTTCAATCGGTCCTTCCTTCCTCTTCATTTTTTTATTTTGTTTTCCCTAAGAAAGCAAGTAAATAGATTATTAGAATGAAAAAAAATATAAAAAATAGGGGGTTAATCTTATTACACATTTGAG
Source organism: Eucalyptus cladocalyx (assembly GCA_017140615.1). NCBI lineage: Eukaryota > Viridiplantae > Streptophyta > Magnoliopsida > Myrtales > Myrtaceae > Eucalyptus > Eucalyptus cladocalyx. Next base: position 6,887,398 of record CM029516.1, on the reverse strand, counting down.
AGACAAAAATAGTCAATAATGTCCAATAACTATAAATATGTGTGTGTGTGTACATATGTATTGGTTGAAAAATACAAAATAAATAAGCAATTGAGATTGAATTTCTTTTTATTAAATATATATTTATCGGTCCGGTTCGGATGGGCGGGTGGGCGGTTATATACCTAGAACTGGAAACTAGACCCATACTCAGTTCTACTAAATTCTAGCATCGCATCAAAGAGAGACATCATCGACGAGAAAGTGGGAGTTCTTGGCAACGGGCAGTCCGAACGGTTCCTCCTTCCTTTGTACACCCCTACATGCGCATTGACGAACCAATATTTATTTTTAAAAAGAATTTACTAAACTACAAAATTAGATCTATTGAGAATGACGCATAAAAATATCATTAATATGTCACATCACTACATACATTGAACTTATAGGTCGAAATTGATATATATATATATATATAAGACGGTCGTGAATTAACAACTACTGGCATCCGCATGAACTGTGTCAAGTTGTTGAGATTATGTTCTTTGAATTATTTGTGCAGTCTTAAACGTCATCTCCTTAAACTCTATTGCATTCCATTTATCTCATGAGATGTTGGCCTACATGGGATTCGAGCTACCAACCATTAAAAACACCTTCCTTGCAAAACCGTCTCATCTTATTATTTTACTCGGTCCATGAATCTGCAGGCCGCTGCTTTCCTCTTGTAATAAACATAAAGCAAAAATTAAAAAAATTAAAAAAATAAAAGTCCTTTGGCGTTCCACATGGGGTCAAACCAAATTTACATTCCTCAAGTGAAGGTTCAATTTTGCTATATTCCCTAATGCTTTCCACACTACACTTTCAAAAGCATTAATGAGAGTAGCGCTGGAGGTGAAAGCAAAAGCAAAATGAAATCCATCTATACTTTGAGATCGAGGGATGGTTCCGGCCAATTTATTTTGTTTGAACATTTTCTATGACTTGTCTTTTACATTTGCACGGTTCCACATAAAACACAGTCGACAAGAATCAACATGGTTTATAGTCACAAAAGACACTAGAACAGCCCGAATGGATTGTAGTCCCAGATACGCCGAAACACACGCTAAGTAATCATAGAATTGAAATACCAACAGCCTCCTAAGCTAAATGGAGGCTCACTGACTGCAGACATCCTCGATGAAGCGACCTAAAGACAAGTAAGAAGTGCCACCCTCCATCAAAGCCTTCCTGCTCTTCTTGCTCATCTCCTTCACCTTCTTCTTCCTCTCCCCCGCCTCCTTGCCCTCCATTAACCTCCTTACCCCTCTCTCTATCTTGTCTGCCGTCACGATGCCGTCAGCACCTTTGACGACATCTCTTCGATAATCCATCTTGATCTCTGCCGCGAGGACAAGCTCCACCACCAGTTGGAAGGCGTTGAACTGTTGCTCCGCATACTGGGGCCATGCAGCAATCGGCACGCCGAACCATATGCTTTCTAGGGTGGAGTTCCGCCCGCAATGCGACATGAACCCTCCGATGGCTCGATGGGCTAGGATTGCAACCTGTGGGGCCCACCCCATCAGTCTCCCGACACCGGTGGTCCTGTCAATGAAACCCTCGGGCAGGACCTCCGCAGGATCTGCGTAGTCACCGGGGGATTCGAACTTGCCCTTCGCCGGTGGCCGCCGTAGGGACCACAGGAAGTGGCACTCGCTTCGCTCCAACGCACAAGCAATCTCTTTCACCTGATTCTCGTCGAAGCTCCCGTGGCTCCCGAAGCATAGGAACACCACTGACGCATCCGGTTGTTGGTCGAGCCAGTCCAGGATCTCAAAACCTTTTTGGCTCTCGATCTTGATGTTCAGAATGGGCCCCACGACGTAAACTGTGGGCGCTCCAAGGCCTGGCAAGGCCTCCATCGCGCGTGGTTCTAGCTCGGCGAATGTATTTACCAAAATCCCTTTGGTTTCCTTAAACCTCCGGGCGTGGCCCAAGAATATCTGGCAGTCTTCTTTCATGAGCACTTCTGAGGGCAAGAATTTGGCAGCCGGCAGCGAGTTAGCGAAGCACGGGAAGTCCAGCTCGGCATCAGGGCCCGTGAGCCTTGTCAGGTCCACGTGTTGCTCATCTTGAAGAAACTGGAGGTACAACATCAGTCCGAGGAACGCCACGCCCGACGGGATGAACACGTACGAAGGGATGCCAAACTCGACAGCCCCGTTGATCACCTGGGTGCAGAACATGTCAACGACGAGCCCTTTGAGCCGTGACGAGCCGCAGGCGGAGAGGTTGGCGATGGCTTCTCTGACGCTGGCTTTGTGGCTCTCCATGAAATGATTGAGAAAGGCCATCGGGGACGCCTCTAGGGAGACGTTTTGCTGGGGGAGGAGGATGAAGCGGATGCGGGCGGCAACGGAGGCGGCGAACAACTCAACACGGGAGTCGATCTCGGAGTCAAGGGGTGACTTCATGACGAGGACCGTAATGGAGAGCCGATCATCGCGGTCGACGAGGAGCTTGGCCATCTCCAACATTGACACGAGGTGGCCGACGGCTGGAAATGGGACAAACACAAGCTCGGATGTGGTAGTCATGACGACGACGACGCCTTGGAAGTTTCTTCTTTTTCATCACTGAGTTAAATGGTTGCGGAGAAGATAACGAGGCGGAGGAGGCTCTCGTGGACCTCAATTGGTGAGTCTTTATTTATGGTAATTGAGGAAGCACCCAAAAGGATATGTGATCAATAGTGTAAATGAGCTCATTCTATACGATTTATATTTCGAAAGTATCATCATAGAGTTTACGTGATCAATAGTGTAAATGAGCTCATTCTATATGATTTATATTACGAAAGTATTATGGTAGAGTTTATGTGATCAATAGTGTAAATGAGCTCATTCTATATGATTTATATTACGAAAGTATTATGGTAGAGTTTACGTGATCAATAGTGTAAATGAGCTCATTCTATATGATTTATATTACGAAAGTATTATCGTAGAGTTTACGTGATCAATAGTGTAAATGAGCTCATTCTATATGATTTATAGACCATATAATATTCGTTCAATTGGAAAGCTATTGCGTGACATTTACCTTTCAATTACTGATTGTTATGACAATGTTATTGGTAATCCAATTTGAGACGTGCCCAGGAATCCCCCCTTGGGTATGTGCTCTTCAATGAAGAATTTGTCATGTTTCCCAACACGATTTGGAGCGGCATTTGATAGCTTGTATTAAAAATAGAATTGGTGGATTGAATAACAAAGACAGCCTTGTATAACATATTTTATAGGAGGACGCTAGAATTGTCAAAAGCGGTACATAGCATGTTGCAAATTTATTATAATATGGGCTTACATTAATTAATTAATTTTCTATTTTAAATAATCAGTTAATGGATATTCCAATATTTATTAAACCCTTAAGTGATTTTATTGAATTGGATTTTGGTATTTATTAATAATGGGCTTAGCTGAGCAGTAAGATGTAGGCAATTATGTTTAACTGAAACTCGTAATAGGAAGATTAATCCCATTGAAAGCTGCTATACTGAAATAAGTCATAGAGAGGAAGATCTAGCATTCCAATAGATCTTTGGTATCATAGTGAATTATTTTTATTCAAGTGAAACAATGGTTCAAACATATACGCTTTAATTCTGCTGTACTTATTGACCTTGGTGTTTTAAAGTCATATATGGATCCGATTATTCTTGCTTAATTAGTTATTTATGTGAATAATTGTCTACATGTGGTATCAGAGCAAATCATCTATGATTGTAGAACCCTTTTTTTTTTATGGACAAATACGAAATTTTTCTCTTTAAGGTGAATATTGGCGTTATTTTTTCATGTGAATTTTTTGATTGATTAATTCTAAAACCTTTGGACTTTTGTTCAACATGTCGAGATCCTTCCAACCATATATAATTTGTATAATTTTGTTGAGAATTGAGTGAGAATTTTAAATTTGAAATTCTAGAGTTTATACATGGAAAAGTTCTAAAATTTTCAAATTACTCATAATTGATTGATATTCGCTGTAAATTGTTGCATGGGTATTGTTATATATATATATATTATTTATATATGTTTTAGCATCATTGTGCTGCATTAAGGTAAGTTTTTAGGGCTTAAATTGAAGAAAATCGAATTTCGGCCATGGGAGTGTTAGATTCGAATTTCTTGAAGCCTGAATATGGTTGAATTCTTAGTTTATTCTTCGTTTAATTCATCTATTAAATTATATTGATGTTAGAAGCAAAAATCATGGAGAAATTTCATCAAAAATCAATGATAATATGATTTTTTTTTGGTGTTCGGATTGAAACCGGGTCGTATGACCGGGTTTGCGAGGCTTCGTGATTTGAGTGGAGGTTCATGCCCATTAAAAAAAGAAAAAAGGGTTTCTAGGATTCTGGGCTCTTGCTCAGCCCATTTTATTTCCTTTGGGCCTATAGCCCAATTCGTGAGCCAATTTTAATTCAAAGGAACATGGGCTCCTACGGGCTGGCCCAAAATTTTGGGCCATAAGCTGTTGCGCACATGGGCCATCTTTGCAGCAATTTTCTGGCCCACTATTTCCAAGTCTAGTATTGTTTTGTGCGGGCCGTGTGAAGGTTTGGGACCACGCTAGGTTTGGGCCTCGCAAGAGTATTAAATAAAAAATAATATAATAATATAATTTTAAAAAAAAATGTAGCAAAAATTGTTGCTTGATAAATGTAAGGGAAAATTCCAAATAAGGACCCGAAGTTGACCAAATTTCTCAAATAAGGACCCGAAATGAATTTTGTGTCAAATAAGGACCCAAAGTGGTTGAATCAATTCCAAATAAGAACACGAGCTTGCTGGTCAGCCAAATATTCGCCGGAGTTGAATCAAGCATGTGACATTTCCAACAACTGGAATTTGGGTAATTTTGTCCAAAAAAAAAATATATGGAAAATTAACAAATTCTACAACATAAACAAAAAAAAAAAAAAAAACCTAGGTTTTCTACGGTCTCCCCGTTCCTTGTACCCATCCTCTACAAAGTTAAAGACCAAAGTTCTCCCATTCCTTGTACTCATCCTCTGCAAAGTCGAAGACCCAAATTCTCCACTTGTTGAGGCATGAATTCAAAAACAATAAGAAAACCATATACTTCTTTCTTTGTTTGTAGAGACCCAAATTCTCCACCGATTGAGTAAGGTGATGAGTGACAAGAATCGAGTCGCGATGATGACTGGGCAGCAATTTGGTTGAGGAGCAGTGGGGGAGAAGAAAGAAGAAAATGTAAACATCTAAATGAATAACCTAAACTTAATTAATTTAGAATTTTTCCTTTTTTTCTAATCACAAATTTCTAACAAAATTGCCCCTATTTTAATCGCCGAAAAATGTCTACCGGCAAACTAAGGTCCTCAATAGAGATTAACTTGATCACTTCGAGTCTTTATTTGATACAAAATTCACTTTGGGTCCTTATTTGAAACAATGGATCCACTTCGGGTCCTTATATGACACAAAGTTCACTTTGGGTCCTTATTTAAAAAAATAGATTCACTTCGGGTTCTTATTTAGAATTTTCCCTAAATGTAATATAATCTTGAGAAAGCACATGTTGTAAAGTACTTCATATTGTTAATCAAATTTTGGGCATAAATTTTTTGAGTCCCTTATTGATAAAAATTAATATACATAATTAATGGGGATGTATAACTGAAAAATATTTATCTGTCCAAAGGGGATAAAAATTTGAAAACTATATGTAATTCCCCTCTATGTTGTAATAATGAATATGTATAATTTAAAGGTCTTGTTTGCACAAAGAGAATAAACCCTTGATGATTATATGTAATTCTCCTTATCGTCTTTATGTATTGATATCATGGAGATATATAATTTAAATGATTTATCTACCCAAAGGGGATGAATCATTGATAATTATATGTAATTCTCCTTATTGTTACTCTATAAGCTTTATGCTATGGAAAATAATGGTGCGTTGTACACTCTACCCAAAGGGGAGTTTATAATGTACTAATTATTTTTTCTGAATTACTTATTGCCCATAATCGATCTTATTGTATTATGTGTGATAAACAGTTACTTTTACGGTAAATAACAGTTGAAATGTTAATTGGATCAAGTATTATACTGTTAAAGACTTAGTCAAAAAGAGAGACATTGTGATCAAGAATATCATAGTTGAGTTCATGTTAGTTGATCCTCTAACAAAAGGCTTACGACTCATTTTGTTTAAAGAGCATGTAAAGAATATGAGTGTTTTAGATTCTTTTGATTTCTTTTGTTAGTGGGAGCTATATAATTTGTATTTTTGGATATTATAGTTATATGCAAACTAATAATGCTTTCATGATGTCTATTAAATTATTTATTCTCAATGATTATTATTGTTGATTCTATTGTTATTTTTTTTCCTGTTGACTGAAAAATGGAAGTATAAAATAGTATCTTTAAGCAAATTTTCGTTTAAAAACGACTAGACGTCACTAATTATGAGATCTCATGTTGGATTGTGACAAAGTACTGTAATTTCATCTTGTTTAGAAATTGCACTAATGCAGTTTCATGTCGTTGGGAAATTGCATTAATGACCGATAATAAATAGTGTATATTTTGATCACATGTTGGCACTATTTCTTACTACACTACTAGGCCCATGATCCATTAAAATATAATGATTATTATATGTGATTATAGAAAGTCATGTGTTGTGGTATTTTCTTAACACATTGATCTCTACAGTCCTATACTAAGGTTATATAGGATTGAATTGGTTTTGAGATGCCGTTATTGGAATATTATTATTTTTTTAAAATTGTGGCCACATAAAATAAAATTTTCAATTATTAACCCAATGATGTCATTTTTAATATAAAATCTTTTTTCAAAATAAAAATAAGTTAATTAATGTAGCTAAAGTGGGAGAATGTTGGAAATTTCCTATAATATGAGCTTACATTAATTAATTAATTTTCTATTTTAAATAATCGGATTAATGGATATTCTAATATTTATTAAACCCTTAAGTGATTTTATTGCACTGGGTTTTGGTATCTATTAATAACAAGCCTAGTTGAGCAGTAAGATGTAAGCAATTGTGTTTAACTGAAGCCTGTAATGGGAAGAGCGCAGTTGACACACTATTGATTTGAGTTTCTAGGTCCCCTCTATAGCCTATAAAATATAGGTTATACCTATCAGTTGCTTATCCCATTGAAAGCTACTATACTGAAATATGTCATAGAGAGGAAAATCTGGTATTTTAATAAATCTCTAGTATCAAAGTGATATATTTTTCTTCAAGTGAAATAATGGTTTAAACATGTACTCTTTAATTCTATTGTGCTTATTGATCTCGGTATTTTACAATCATATATGGATCCGATTGTTCGTGATTAATTAGCTATTTATGTGAAATTTTCTACACAGCACTTATTTTAGTGCCAAAATATTTTACTCAATCACTTAAGTGGTAAATCAAACAAAAAAAAATGATCACTTAAGTGTCAATAACGACATATTTCGGCTAAATTAATTATGTGGCTTTTTTTACTTTAAAATAAATATGACGTGGCATTTTTTTAAAAACCAATTCCACGCGGATGTTAAAAAAGACATCAAATTTCTGGCCTATGTGACTTCAACTCTCTCTCCCTATCTCTGTCACTTTCTTTGTCTTCTTCTCTCCCTCATTATCATTTCCATTGCTTGCCCATGGAGCCACCAACCACCACACCAAGCACCACCATCCTCTCCACTGAAAAAAAATCATCTCGTTTGACTTTAGCTACTGTGAGATTCATTTTTGTTCTTAGCTGTATCCATAGTTGAATGTAAACATTGCTTGGAAATTGCTCACCACAGGTTCGATATAGTGCCTAAATTGAAGAGAGAGAGAGAGAGAGAGAGAGAGAGAGTCATTTTGGGTCATGAATGACATCATTTGGAGATTTTTATGTTGATTCAGACCTTCAACAAGCCACACTAGATAGAAAAAGTACTAAAATATTGCTATGTCAGAGTTAAAGTGATTGGAGATAATACTTAAGTGGTAGTTTTTTTTATTTTTTATTTACATGACACTTAAATAACTTGAAAAAAAAAATTAGCATTAAAATGAGCGTTGTACACAACTTTTGACACTTCAAGTGTCATTTTACCAATATTTTATTATGTGATCTATAAGATGGCAAATAGGATTTTGTACATTTCATGGGGACAAACTTACCGTGAATTTGAAATGTTGGGAAAGGTTTGACAATGCTGAGAGGCTGTTGACACACGATCTTTGCCTGAAGATCTCTCATGCTCTGTATAAAGGGTTTCGACTTGTCTATAACGACAGAATTTGATCACTAAACAAAAATATGGATTTTGCAGGATTGTGCGGTCGCCTTCATTATTGCATTTATCTGATTTTGGATAGTTGAGACATCTTGTTAAGGAATTTCCGCATCAAATGAAATATATATATGGTTGTGAATTGCATTCAAAGTGGCCTGACGTTGAATTTTAAGACTAAATCCACACGAGCCCGACCTCCATGCGAAATTCGGCCACTCTCATTTTTGTTCTTGCTTGGCTGGATGAGCACATGCACGATGCACGTGTGGTGTTAAATTAAATTTTTTTTTTAAAAAAAAAACACATGATGAAATTATTCAGCTAGTACTCGATACGAAATGAGAATTTTGGACCACAAGAATTCTCGGTTGAAACGGGGATTTTCACGGCTGAATGGGGCAAGATGTTCTTGGCTATATAGGGTATATTCACGGTTGAATCAGAGAGGCATATGTTCGGCCTGAGGAAGACAAGACAGCAACTAAAACAACACAAAGGGAACATTCGATGTAAAAGATTCGGTCGACAAAATAGAACACTTGGTCGAAACGTTCAGCGAAGAAGAATACGGTGAACTCAGCACACTGATTCTCAGCAAAGAGGGTGAAGAGTCCGGCCGAGCACACTCCGGACGGCCGATCGGTTGAAGCGGTGAAATGAAGAGTTGCGAGAAGAGACATGGGTGAAGGCAGCCGTAAGGAGACAGCAACGTTGTTTGAAGTCAGTAGTAGATGGTGACATCTGTGCATAGTTGCGGCTACATTATAATGAAGCCGAGGTAGACCGATACTGTTAAATATGACTCGAGTTTGAGCGTTTGCTAAAACGCGAAATTCGGTGGACTAGCGAAGGAATTACAAAAAGAGGAAATAAAAAGAAAATGAAGTTTTTTCCCATCTTCCCAGCACTTACGAATTCTTATTGTAAAAGGGGATCAGAACGTGGGCCCAGAGTCAAAGTTGTTGACTCTGGGCACACTTATAATATTGATTTAGTAATTTTTTTTTTCTCCTTGGCGTGAAGTTGCTGCAAATTCGTCGAAGCCTATGCACGTAGAAGGAAAGAAGAGTCCGCACGCGTAAGAAGCAAAACCGAGTGGGCCCTTGAGTGGTGGGCCCTTGACCTTGGTGCATATATATATAAGAACAGAATCGTTCTTTTCGTGCGCGCATTGAATCACCGAAAAAAAGAGAAGTTGTAGAGGGGAGCCGCGAAAGAGGGTTTCTTCTTTTAGGTGAGTTGCTGCCGCACGAAGCCACACACGGTCGTTGAGCGAAGCCGCATATTGAAGCGCCGTTATTTTAGCGAGTGCTTGGCAGGTTTTTCGTTCGTGCAATTACATCCAAAAAGTTTAGTGTTTGTAGTTGATTAAATCTTGAGGTAAGATTTGTATGTAATTCCTTCGTGAGATTGAGAGATTATTTTTGAGGAATTTCGGGGCTAAACACAGGGTGCGTTATTAGGTGTAATTGGGGCTTGGGAAACACTAAGAGAGTGTTTGAGTGACTTGAGTGTGTAATCTCAGATCGTTTGATTTATAGTGAAATTAAATTTTACTCTCCCCGTGGACGTAGGTTTTCGACAACCAACCAAATCCCGTGTCGATTTATTTTTTTCTTCCGTCTATATTTTGTTCTATCGCTCGCCCCAATCGCAACAGATACAAATGGACACCCAGATAAAATGGCCCATTCCCTAAAACTAAAGTCTTTCGTGAAGCTCTCTCGGATAAATTCGACCCCATTTTTCAAATGTCCAAAAATTGGGTACCAACTCGCATTTGATGGGAAAAAGTAGTTGTTATACTTTTCATCCAAACCATCATTACTTGACACTCGATGTGACAATGATGCTAAGGGCCGGTTTAGTAATTATTTTATTTTCACTAATAACTTCTACTTAGAAATAATTATTTCCGATTCTATTCCCTATATGAGTTTCTGAGTATTTAAAAGTATTTGATAATTGCATAAATTTTTATTACCAGAAAAAGAATAAAAATTCATTTGGTACAATCCTCAAATTATTTTGTATGGTCAAAATTCTTTTGATTTTTTTAAATAATTTTATGAGATTTTTTTTTCTTCATATCTTTCTTCCTTCTCTAACTAATCATTGGCCTCGGAGGAGGACCACCGGCCTTGCCCAGGCATAACGAGGCCTGACCTCATCCAGTCACGGTAGGGTGAAAGGTTCAACTTTCCTATTCCCTAATGCTTTTCACACTACACTTCCAAAAGTAGGAATGAGAATAGCGCTAAAGGTGAAGGCAAAAGCAAAATGGAATCCGTCTATACCTGGAGATAAAGGAGGGATATGCCGATCAATTAATTCTGTTTGAACACTGTCTGTATCTTGTCTTTTACCTTTGCATGGTTCCACATAAAACACGTCAAAGGGTCGACAAGAATCAAGATGGTTTATAGTCACTAAAGACACTAGAACAGTTTAAATGGATCATAGTCCCAGATATGCTGAAACACACGCCAAGTAATCATAGAATCAAAACGCCGACGGTACTCAAAATACTAGTCAATCAGTCTCCTAGTCTAAATGGAGGCCCACTGACTCCGGACATCCTCGATGAAGCGACCCAAAGACAAGTAAGAAGAGCCGCCTTCCATCAAAGCCTTCCTGCTCTTCTCGCTCACCTCCTTCACCTTCTTCCTCCTCTCCTCGGCCTCCTCACCCTCCATTAACTTTCTTATCCCTCCCTCTATTTCATCTGCTGTCACAATGCTGTCGCTACCTTTGACAAAATCTCTTCGATAATCCATCTTGATCTCTGCCGCAAGGCCGAGTTCCACCACCAGTTGGAACGCGTTGAGCTGTTGCTCTGCATATTGGGGCCACGCGGCGATCGGCACACCAAACCATATGCTTTCTAGGGTGGAGTTCCACCCGCAGTGCGACACGAACCCTCCGATGGCTTGATGGGCCAGGACCGCGACCTGTGGGGCCCACCCAATCACTCTCCCGACACCGGCCATCCTGTCAATGAAACCTTCAGGCAGGACCTCCGCGGGATCTGCGTAGTCACAGGGGGCTTCCAACTTGCCCTTTGCTGGTGGCTGCCGTAGGGACCATAGGAAGTGGCACCCGCTTCGCTCCAACGCACGGGCGATCTCTTTCACCTGGTCCTGGTCGAAGCTCCCGAAGCTGCCGAAGCATAGGAACACCACTGACGCATTCGACTGCTGGTCGAGCCAGTCCAGGATCTCAAAACCCTTTATGCTCTCGACCTTGATGTTCAGTATGGGCCCCACGGGGTAAACTGCGGGCGCTCCAAGGCCCGCCAAGACCTCCACCGCGCGGGGTTCTAGCTCGGCGAATGTATTTACCAAAATTCCCTTGGTTTCCCTAAACCTCTGGGCGTGGCCCAAGAATATCCGGCAGTCTTCTTTCATGAACACTTCTGAGGGCAAGAATTTGGCAGCCGGCAAAGGATTAGCGAAGCATGGGAAATCCAGCTCAGCATCAGAGCCCTTGAGCCTTGTCAGGTCCATGTGTTGCTCTTCTTGGAGAGACTGGAGGTACAGCATCAGTCCGAGGAGCGCCCCACCTGACGGGATGAAGACGTACGAAGGGATGCTGAACTCGATGGCCACGTCGATCATCGGGGTGCAGAACATGTCAACGACGAGCCCCTCAAGCCGTGACGAGCCGCAGGCAGAGAGGTCGGCGATGGCTTCTCTGACGTCAGCTTTGTGGCTCTCCATGAACTGATTGAGGATGGCAAACGGGGAAGCCTCCAGGGAAGAGTTTTGCCAAGGGAGGAGGATGAAGCGGATGCGGGCGGTGACGGAGGTGGCAAACGACTCGACATGGGATTCAATTTTGGAGCTAAGGGGTGAATTCATGATGAGGACCGTAATGGAGAGCCGATTGTCACGGTGGACGAGGAGCTTGGCCATCTCCAACATCGACACCAGGTGGCCGACGGCCGGAAATGGGATGAACACGAGCTCGGATGTAGCACTCATGATGATGCCTCTGAAATTTCTTCTTTTGCTTTGCTGAGGTGAATGGTTAGCGGAGATGATAACGCGGTGGAGGCTCTTGGGGACCTCAATTATTGAGTCTTTAACGAGTGGTCCTTAAGGAAACATGCAGAAGGGTGAGCATATGTCATTTGGACGAGGCGACCCCGTCATGCTGATTTGCGGCAGTCACGGGTTGACTCGCATCTGTTGGATCTTCTTAAGTTTGGTTTTTGCTCGCAGTCCATTTGCTCCTCGAAAAATTCTAAATCAACCGGCGCATGCCGGAAGGGGGAGGTGAGGGTTAATCCAATGCATCCGAATAATGTTAGCAGGTTCTACGGGAGAGAAAAAAAAAAAAATGTTAGCAGCTAAGAAAATAAGAGAAATGGATTGGCTTAGATGCATTCGATGCGCCTTCAAAATATTCCATGCAGAATTTTTTTAAAATTAACACCAATATCATGTATGTCAATAATTACGAAAGTATTATCGTAGAGTTTACGTGATCAATAGAGTAAATGAGCTCATACTATATGATTTATAGACCGTATAAATATTCTTTCAATTAAGAAGCTATTGTGTGATATTTACCTTTCAATTACTGATTGTCATGACAATGTTATTGGTAATCCATTTTGAGACGTGCCCCGTGAATTCCTCCCCTTGGGTTATTACATGATCTGGAGCGGCGTTTGATAGCTTGTATTGCAAAATAGAATTCGCGGACACCGGGAAGGGTGTCGATGTACAGGTTTTGTGTAGAAGTTGGATGACAAGTCATGCTCAATGCCCAGTTACTCCGGATGTTAGAGGCTAGACCAAATATGCATTCCTTGATCTCGAATCTGCCCTTATGGCGGCCGAGAAAGAAATAGCTTGCCATACTCCTATGAATGATGATGCATTAGACAGGAGGGTCATCGATGGTTGCGGCAGTGTACTCATAACTTGTCAAAAGCAAAAGCATACGGATGGTCGGCGAAGCAGCGTTCCCCGTCAGCTTAGTGTCGGCCCTTCGATCGATGGTTGGTGAGGTGGGATTCGTGGAAGGGACCTTGCCATGTTGGAAGACAAGGAGATGTTCGAATCAATTTAGCAATATTCGTCGGAGATGATTTTGTTCGAGAAGGCGGAGGATCTTCTCGCCCAAATGTTGAAGGCGAAGGGATCAATTTAGCAATATGGGGATCGCAATTTTAATCTTGCTTGCCTCTTTCTTCTTTCTTTCTTTCTTTCTTTCTTTCTTTTTTTTTTCTAGTTTAGATTTTTATATTTCTTATTCCTTTTATCCCTATTTAAAAAAAAAAAAATTGAATAAATGTATTAGAAGTTCCAAAATTTATTAAAAAAGTACAATTGAGTACTTAAACTTTTTAAAAATGCAATTAAGTGCTAAAATTTACCATGAAAGTGCAATTGAGTCATGTCTTAAAACTTGTCAAATTAATCCAATCATGTCGTTTTATTGATTGAGCTTTTTAAAAGTTTTAGGATTTGATTATTCTTTCATGATAAATTTTAGCACTTGATTGCATTTTTTAAAAGTTTTAGAATTTAATTACACTTTCGTGATAAATTTTAGAATTTGATTGCATTTTTTGAAAGTTTTAAAACATAATTGCACTTTTATGAACATTTTTAGGACTTCTAGTGTAGTCATTCCTAATTTTTATTATTTTTTTCTTTTATTCTTGTTCGTTTTAAATTTTAAATTTTCTTCCTAATTTGGAAATTTATGGCGCCACATCAGCATGATGTATCTTAAGAAAGTCATGTCAATATTTCTTGTTACTCAAATTAGACGAAATTAACAGAATGATTTGATTATACTAATTTAATAAGTTTTAGGACTTGAATGCACTTGTTTAAATTTAGAACTCCTTTGCACTCTCACAACAAACTTTTGATGCAATTATCCCTAGATAAAATGATAAACGGTTGAGTTTGTGCCTAGCCCTCTAATTTTCACTGAATAGGTCATGTTTCCGATGTAAATGCAATACTGGTAATTTGTTCTTATGTTTAAAGTAAGCATGAAGTTCAAGTTTAATAATGTCTTGTTTCACTATTCAGTGAAGTCCTTGGAATTTAAGTATAGTTTTTATATTAATTAACTTGATAATTGCTTCCAAATTGCTTTGCCATGTGTCCAAGTAAAATTTTGATGAGAACCATGTTTTATTTTTTAAGGTGAATTAAAATTTCGCCAAACAAGGAAGAAAATTGTAATGTAAAAATGGCTAAGATAGCCGACACATCACATCCTTCGTCTTTATAATAAAAAATCACGATATGTGTCCACCACCATAAGGAAAAACAAATCAAGGATGAAGAAAGTTCTTGGTCCCCAAGGCATGATCTTGCCGTGCGTAGGAAAAACTGCTCCAACCACTATGACCTCAGCTCCGCCATCATCCCTCCTTGATCTCCAAGGAATAAAATTAGATATATTAAAAATGACGTATAAATATTTCATCAAGCTATTACATCACTACCATAAGGAAAAACAAATCAAGGATGAAGAAAGTTCTTGGTCCCCAAGGCATGATCTTGCCGTGCGTAGGAAAAACTGCTCCAACCACTGTGACCCAGCTCCGCCATCATCCCTCCTTGATCTCCAAGGAATAAAATTAGATATATTAAAAATGACGTATAAATATTTCATCAACCTATTACATCACTACGTACATTGAACTTGTATATCGATACCAATATCACTCTTGTGAATAATACGGTCGGGAAGTAACAACCACTAGAATTGCTAACTCCTAAGGGTATTACCTCGTAGGTGTTTCGCGCTAGCCATTAGAACGTTCGATTTTCAGTAATAGCTCCCGTTCAGTCGAGTTGGCCCGTTCTAAGGCATCAGGAGACGCGAGTCGTAGTAAAGTCGGGGTTGTCCTCGGCCAGACGCTAACTGAATCATTGCCATAGGCCAATCAGGATTTCTCGAAACCGAGAAATGATCAAGGTTTGATTTGAATTTTTGGGAGAGTAAAACCTTCACCAGGTAGTTTAATCACCAGTTGCGTACCGGCTTCTACATACAATAAACTATTATCGCCGTGAAGGAAAAGTTTATCCACCACGCGGCCGAAACGTCGTGATTTCGTATAAGTAAAGCGGACCCTCCTCCATCACGAACATCTCCACGACCAAGCCTGAAGCCACTTTAATCAGAAGACACCAACCAGGAAAAAGACCTCCATATCCATCGGAATCATCAGCATGGTCAGAGCGGAGCTCGCGTTCGTTCCATCGCCGGGCTTGGGCCATCTGGTGTCGACGGTGAAGATGGCGAAGCTTCTGGTCGACCGAGACCCCCGCGTGTCCATCACCCTCCTCATCATGAAGCCACCGCACGAGTCTCACTCCGGCATCGACAACCGGACGCGATCGCTCGCCGACTCAATGGCCGGCTGCTTCCGGTTCGTGCATCTTCCTGACATCGACCCGATCACGGAGACCAACCCCAGCAAAATCCGCGATCTGTGCATCGAGAGCTACAAGCCTCACGTGAAAGAAGCTATCGGGCAACTCACTGAGTCCGACTCGGGCCCCGACTCACCTCGGCTCGCGGGGCTCGTTGTCGACATGTTCTGCACAACGATGATCGACGTGGCGAACGAGCTCCGGGTCCCCTCATACGTGTTCTTCACATCGGGGGCCGCCTTTCTGGGCCTGATGCTCCATCTCCAGAGGCTGCAGGATGAACACGGAATCAACTCGACCGAGTTCAGGGACTCCGACACCGAATTGGACTTCCCAAACTTCACGAATCCACTGCCTGCCAAGGTCTTGCCCACCGCATATCTGGTAAAGGAGGCCGCTCCGGCTTACATCGGCCACGCTAGGAGGTTCCGGGAAACCAAGGGCATTTTCGTGAATACATTCGCTGAGCTCGAAAGGCATGTGTTGAAGTCCTTGGTCGATGACAGCATCCCGCCGGTTTATCCAGTTGGACCCATATTAAACCTCACAAGGTCGACCGGTGGCACAGGACCGTCCAATGGTTCGGAGACCATGAAGTGGCTCGATAGTCAACCGGATTCGTCTGTGGTGTTCCTGTGCTTTGGAAGTCGGGGTAGCTTCGACGCGGATGCTGTGAGAGAGTTTGCCACCGCGCTTGAGCGTTGTGGACACCGGTTCCTGTGGTCCCTACGCCAGCCGCCGCCCAAGGGCAAGGTAGGACCCCCACGTGATTATGCGAATCCCATGGAGATTCTACCAGAAGGGTTCCTCGATCGGACGGTCGAGATAGGGAAAGTGATCGGGTGGCCCCCGCAAGTAGACATCCTCGCCCACCCGGCAGTCGGGGGATTCGTGTCCCATTGTGGTTGGAACTCCACGCTGGAGAGCATATGGTTTGGCGTGCCGATCGCGGGATTGCCACTATATGCGGAGCAACAATTCAACTTGTTCGAGATGGTGGTGGAGTTGGATCTCGCTTTTGAGATTAAGATGGAGTATAGGAGAGATGTAAGGATGAAGAGTGAGACAACGGTCACCGCTGAAGAGATAGAGAGAGGGATACGGCGCGTGATGGAGCCGGATAGCGAACAGAGGAAGAAGGTAAAGGAGATGAGCGAGAAGAGCCGGAAGGCCTTGGATGAGGGCGGTTCTTCATGCTCATCCCTCCGCCGTTTGATTGACGATATCTTCAATAATATGCCCCGATAAGAGTTGTATCTCCAGATGAAATTTCACATGCAACGGAGGGGATCGCTCGATGTGTCCAAAGGAATTTTTTTTTTTTTTGGTTTGGATAGCAAATGTTATCTCTATCCTCATTTGGATTCAGTGCCACTTTAGAATACATTCAACGGCAGCATTTTAATGGATGTTCTAGGAGAATATGGCTTCTGGAAAGCAGTTCCTTATGTGTATACTTGCAATTTGCAACAAAGAGATAAATCAATCTTGCGAGGCTTTCGTTAATATTCTGCCATTTTAATTAGATCAAATAAATGTTAGAATAATATAAATTTGATAGTTGAAGATTTGAGCACATTGGTTACTGAGCTCTTAATTTGGTTATTTGTATTCTTTAAAGGATGTCTTGATTTATGGTAGGCAGAAGAAGAAGATTGAAGACAAACGGAAATCAGTATGATTTATGTTGGGCTATATTTGGGTAGACCCTCTATCATTCAATAAGGAGTAAATTCTTTCATAAGGAAAAGAGAAGTTCTTATTTGGTTTTTTGGTCAAAAAGCGTGAAGTTTTAACATGATAAGGAGTGAAGACTTCGTGGTCTTTAGCTCATTTAATGATTGTGTTTCCTTGTTGTTGACATTTTGTTCTTAGGATAATAAGTGTGTGGGACATTCGTCTTCATCTTTATTGTAGTTTAGATGTTCTGCTATTATATAGGACGTGAGGGTGTGTTGTAAACAAGAAGCCACCAGAAAGTATTTTAAGAAAAATTTCTCCTTCAACTTGTACACTTGTTCTAAATTTCCAAACTTGCCATTATTTTTCTTTTGTTCCAACATTTGGTAATTTAGCTAGAAATGGCATCTACTAGTTTCTTACAATTGTAACTTCCAAAGTTGCATGGAAAGAATCTTAACAATCAGTCTGCTCAAATTAAGGTTCTCTTCAAATTGTAAGATTTGTGGAATTTGGTAGAAAACGGCTACACCAAAGTGGGGAATGTATGAAGCATTTGAGGCTTTAAGAAAGGAGGAGAAAGATTCTTTGATGGAGTCCCGAAGAAAAGATCAAAAAACATTGTATGCAATCTTTCAAGCTGTGGAGGAATGATATTTGAAAAAAATCAAGTAAGGAGACTGCAAAAGAATGTGGGTTATTTTGCAAAAATCCTACAAAGGCGATGAACCTATCCAACAAGTGTGACTTTAAACATTTCAAGGCGATTTTGAATATTTATGTATGAATGACTCTGAATCAATCTCGGCATATTGTTATTGTGTTCGAACCATTGTTAACCAATTAAGGGTTAATGGTGAAGAACTCCAAGATGCAAAAGTCGTAGAAAAAATCTTGAGGTCTTTTACTGAAAGACTTGACTATGTCGTCGCAGCGATTGAGGAAGGGAAAGATGTGTCAAACCTAGCATTGGAGTGATTGATGGTTCATTGTGCTCGTATGAGCAAACAATGAATCAAAAGTCCATTGGTTCAAATCCCGAGCAAGCATTGTAGAATCGAGTCACTCCTTCAAGTTGAGGAGGCCATCAAAGCGGTCGAGGCCGTGGAGGAGGCTGAAATAGAGGTGGAAATTTAAAAGTCACCGAAAAATATAGAACACGTGACAAAT
Source organism: Eucalyptus cladocalyx (assembly GCA_017140615.1). Taxonomy (NCBI): domain Eukaryota; kingdom Viridiplantae; phylum Streptophyta; class Magnoliopsida; order Myrtales; family Myrtaceae; genus Eucalyptus; species Eucalyptus cladocalyx. The sequence goes on along the minus strand of CM029516.1, from coordinate 6,868,800 downwards.
CAATAGTCAAGTGCAAGTGCAATAAATTCGAACATTACAAATCCGAATGCCAAGCAAAGGCAACATACGAGCCAATAGAACATGCACATGCCACCCATGTTGAGGAACATATGATGCTAGCATGTGAAAAGGATGACCCAAGCACAATAGACACCAACATATGGTACCTGGATACTAGTTGCAACAATTACGTGTTAGGCTAAAAGGAGTTACTCTCGCAATTGGACAAGATGAGTAGTGGTGAAGTTAACTTTAGCAATAAATAAAAAAATTCCCATTATGGGTAAAGGTAACATCAATATCAAGTCAAAAAAATGTTACTAATGTTATCATTGCAAACATTTACTTTGTGCATGGACTTCTTTTGGAATTTACCAAGGCTCCGTTCATTTCATGGAAAATAATTTCCGAGAAAACGTTTTCCGGATTTTTCGGCGTTCGTTTCATGGAACATGAATTTCTTGGGGAAAATGTTTTCCGTGCAAGGAAAAAAGTCTTCTAAATTAGGAGAAAATGTTTTACAATTTTGAAAAGTAGAAAACATTTTCCTTACTTAAGCTCTCTTATCTCACACCTCTACAAATCCTTACTTCATCCTCCCTTTTTTTTCATTCGAATTAATTTTTATTTTTATTTTTATTTTTTTAATTTGAATTATTTTTAATTTTCTTTTTCTTTTTTTTTAAATTTTCCTTTTATTTTTATTATTTTATTAATTTTCTTTTCTTTTCTTTTTCTTTTCTTTGTTTCCCTTTTTTTTTTCTTAGCTAGTTGTCGGATGTCGCCAGGCAAAACCTCGAGCTCGTTGATGTCAAGATCGCACTCGTCGATCTGGCGAGCCTCAAGCTCGATGCTCGCGCTCGCCAATCTGGCGGCAAGCCTCGTGCTCGTCAGCGAGCTCAAGGCTCACGGTGGCTAGTTAAGGACCATCGCGTGGCCGGCGACCGGCCAAGAAACAAGGAGATGATAAACAAAGAAAAATGAAAAAAAAAAATTAATAATAGATTTTGAAAATTAAAAATAATTAAAAATTAATGTTTAAAAAAATATGAAAAATCCATTTTAAAAATAAAATAAATAAAAAAGAGTTTATGCAGGAAAATATTTTCCTTACTGAACAGCGAAAAATATTTTCCACTTTATTTTCAGGTTTCATCCGAACACTGGAAAATAATTACATTTTCCAAGAAAATGATTTCCTGAAAAATATTTTACAGAAACGCCACATTTTTTGCAAAACGAACAGAGCCTAAGTGTTGGATAACTTTCTGAAACAAGCTATTACATTTGTATTGAAATTGTAGTTTGCACCATTAAAGGTGTCGACGGTGATGGAGAGGCACAGGTCGCGATTGACGAGGAGCTTGGCCATCTCAACCATCAATACTAGATGGCACATGCCAAGGGATGGGACGAGCATGAGCTCGGCATGGGTCATCTCGATGTTGATATTGCTAGTACGAGTACCTAGAGGGGGGTGAATAGGTATTTTTCTTGATGATTGCACAATACTTCGACGGTTAAAGGATTTGCAACAATTATTAATCAATCGTAAGACTAAGTAAAGGAAAGAGAGAATTGAACACGCGGTTTATAGTGGTTCGGCTTGATTCAAACCTACGTCCACTCTTCTGCACTGACAGCCTATTGGCTGGATTCCACTATGAACAAAGAGATGTTACAGTGTTGATCTTCCTTGATTTCTAGGTGTAGATGATCTACCACACTCGCTCAAGGTAACAAGTATAAACACTCTCTATGTATACAATTTCGCTCAAACTGTATCGACTAATAATCAAGGTTCTTCAGACTCTGGAATTTCTCTATCGATCACGTTACTAAAAACAACTAGAACGTCTTCCTTTTATACTCCTTTATGCCATCATAGCCGTTGGCACTTACCAAAGGAATTCCTCCAATCTACCCGTTGGACGGAATCAATCAAGAAGATCATTCAAGCTATTTAAGGAATCTGACGATAGCCCATCAATCTTGTTCGCCCATACAATCAGGATCTTGGTTTCCAAGAATAGAACATTCCAAGAATATTTCGTCAACCATCGGATCTTCAATCGATCTAGATACGAATAAAAGAATCCGTTATTTTTATCCAACCAAGGGATCTACTCCAGAGGATAGGATCGAATCCTCAACCATATACTTCGGCTCTGGATTTCCTTCGTCACTGGATTAGAAAGACTGTCAGTGAGAATAGTCTTGAGTCTTGAGTCTTGAGTCTAGTGATTAAAGTCTTCAGACTTTAAACTGTCGGTTTGCGGATATCCGACTAGATCGATAGAAACATTTTGTCGACTTCAAAATATTCTGGAAAGATTTCTCCAACAATCTCCCCATTTTTGATGGTGACAAAACTTTATTGTAGATTTGAACAACTTTGACCTGCAAAAACATTTCTCAAGCAATATGGCTAACTTATAAAGATTAATAAAACAACCAGACTCTGCATCCACATAAAATTGGTTAGTCTTTCATGAGTAATACCATATAACAACACTTGATATAAATGCAACCAGTCAAGCATCTAAATCCACACCAATTCAGTCAAATTCAAATTCACACCCAAGTTCACTCAAGTCAAACTCAAAAACAAACATAACCACAAAAACAAATTTAAAGTCAAAGTTTAAAAGTTGTTGGTTGTTGGTTCAAATTGGTTATCCCCTTTTTTGTCATCATTAAAAAGGATGAGAAATGAGTCAGGTTTGCTTGGGAATGCGTACGATATGGAAATCTCCCATAGACTGGACTATGCCTTCTAGCTTCTTCAAGTCTTCCCTTAGTTGAGCTACCTCCTCTCCTTTGGCATTGGCTTGAAGTTGTAGAGCGAGGTCTTTCATTTTGTCCTCCAGGGTAACTGAAGATTTTTGTCCAGCTTTCTTCATGGTTTGAATTTCACGATCCGAGCATAAATTTGTCCCCGCATTTCGAGAAGAATATCAAGAATACGACGAAAATCTCTTTGAGTTAACCGTCGTGTACTTGCATGAGCTTTCTCGGATGGAGTGAATGCGAGACGATGGTGCTTCGTATAATCTTGCAAATTTGGAGTCGACGTATCGTGTCCTTCTTCAGGCAATTGAGAAACCTGAACTTCTTCTGGGTCTGTTGGAGATTGTCTTAGACCTTCACTATCGGCAGCATGAGGTGTAGATCTTTCTTGCTCCCCAACTCCCCCTGTCTCTAGGACATCAAAAGGGAAAGAGTGATGATCATGCTCTTCTGTATCTTGATTTCCTTTTTCTCCGTTCAGCTGCAGACTTTTCTTTCTCTCCTTCTCTTTCTTCTTGACTTCTTTCTCCTTCTCTTTTTGCTCTTCTTCTTCTCTGTTCTTGGCTTGCTCCTCTTCTTCTCTATGTTTCTTCTGAAGTTCTGTCGGTTGAGGCACAGATCGTCTGGTTCTTGTCAATGCATGGATAGTGAGATCTTCATCCTCTTCATCTTCATCCTCCAGGATGAGAGTTCTTTTCTTCTTTTTCGATGGGGCTCCAATGGCCTCCTTTCCTTTTCTCTTTGAAGCAAACGGAACTGGAGACTTAACTCTGAATTTCTCCATTGCCTTGCAAAGTTCTTGAAGACGCATCTTCATTAACATCTTCAAACCTATCACCATCTTATCGCATGGTCAAACACAAAGTGTATGTGGCGATTCAATATTCATGTGTCTGAAGATCTTGGTCACCAGACCTGGATAAGGCAATTGTCCATTGTCTTTCGACATTGCTCTGTACATGTGGAAGAAAATGGTGTGAGGGAGAGAGAACTTCCGTCCTGAGTTGATCGCGAACATCAATTTTGCTTCAGAATTAGACACAGCAGTCTTTGATGTAGACTTCGGTCTGAGACAATTGATCACAATTTTATGAAGCACGATGTTGATGGCATTCATCCTTGAGTAGGTAATTTTCTTCTCTGTATCCCTATCTTTGACAAGCTCCAGAGTAGTACGAGTAGTTGAGACTTTGATTGGATGATAACGTCCTCGTTCAACTCCAACTATGTCTGCCAACATGTCCACATCTACCATGTAGACTTGGTCTCTAACACTGAATGAAATTCTATTCGCATCTAAAAAGCTGAGATTCGAATAGAAATATGCGATCAGTTGTGCATAACCGTCCGTAGTGTCGGAGCAAAATTTCTCAAGTTGAAGCAAATTGAACTTTTCTCTTAAGTTCATGTTGATGGCATCCAAGAAGTCAAAATCGACACTTCTAGGGTTTATCACCCCTCTTTTCAACAGTCTGAAATACACATTCTCCTGATCCTTTGATTTGAACAAATCTATCCGATTTCCTTTCACCTTTGCTGCCACGCCCATTCTAGGTTGGAATTCAAGGAACATTCTGTCATCATCGTTCCCTTCAATCAGATTTTGTCCTGGTACACGAGGATCACTTGGAATATTCGCAAGTGCGTCCTCTGCCTTTCCTTTCGGAGCAACTCCCAATTCCTCCATTTTCCGCAGAAAAAAATACTCATTCCCATAATTTTTGTCCTTAAGGAATTAATCTATATAGTTCAATGGAGTACCGGTGCTTTTCAATGCACGATAAAGCTTATAGATAAAGGAGGGTTTTTGGACTCTTACAGGGTTGGCGTCCTCGATTATCTCTTCCTCCAGATGTTGACTTGCACCTTGTGGGGTAGAAGGCGATGAATGACGTGGATGAGAGTGAATCGGGCTTTGTCGCTGACTTGATAAGTCTTCCTCCTTGGTGAGATCGAAATGTGTCGGTCCCTTCTCCATTCTTTGTGGTCCCCTGCTTGCGATTCTTGATGATTTCCTCGAATAAGACATCTTTCTTTGTCGTTTGGAAGATTCCTTCACTTGCTTTCCCAAGAAAAGATGACCACTTTCTCGAAGATGAACAAGAAGTAAAAAACAGGATCGGGAGGAGAGTGTCTTTTTAGGGTTTTGAAGATTGGGAAAAAGAAAACTGTATATAACTCAGTTTTGAAAAGGGAAGTTCAATCGGCACAGGGAAAGTGTACGAACACTTCTTTTTAAAATCAATAACTGCCAAAATTAATCCCTTTTTTTAAAAAAAAAAAAAAAAAGACAAGTTTTCACAGATTAGATCGTACCTTTTCGAGTTTAGATAAAATAGCAACTTACAGTCTATAGCCATGAATGTCTGAGTCTAAGGATTTAGAGTCTAAGAGATTAGAGTCTCTAGACTTTAATTTCTTCAAGCTTCAAAATGTTGAGTCTGGAACGGATAAAGTCGAATTGATTTTTCTCCAAAGGTTTTGTGAATATATCCGCTAGTTGACTCTTTGAATCAACAAATTGAATCGAGATTTCTCCATTTTGAATATGATCTCTAATGAAGTGATGTCGAATCTCTATATGCTTTCCTCTTGAATGAAGGATTGGATTTTTGGTGAGATTGATCGCGCTGGTGTTGTCACATCTGATTTCTGTGCATGAGTCCTCAATCCCAAAGTCTTGTAGCTGTTGTTTTATCCATAGAATTGTGAACAGCAGCTTCTAAGAGCTACATACTCTGCTTCTGTCGTTGAGAGAGCCACAGTGCTTTGCTTCCTTGAAAACCAAAATACTGTCCTATTTCCAAGCAGTTGACAAGTTCCAGAAGTGCTCTTTCTATCGACTCTGCAACCGGCCAGATCTACGTTTGAGTATCCTATAAGATTAAAGTCTCCCTTCTTAGGATACCAAAGACCGATGCCTGAAGATGAGGCAACGTATTTGATAATACGTTTCGCAGCACTGAGATGAGATTCTCTAGGATATGATTGAAACCTAGCACAGATGCAAACACTCAACAAAATATCAGGTCTAGAAGCGGTAAGATAAAGAAGTGATCCGATCATGCTCCTGTACAGCTTTTGATCTACTTTCTTCCTTTTTTCATCCTTATCTATATTCAGAGAACATGACATTGGTATGTCAGTCTTTTATTACTTTTCCAGTCCAAATCTTTTGACAAGATCATTTGCATACTTTTCTTGATGAATGAAAGTTCCTTCCTTCATTTGTTTCACTTGGAGTCCAAGAAAGAATGTTAACTCTCCCATCATACTCATTTCAAACTCATCCTGCATAGACTTAGAAAATTTCTTGCATAGACTTTCATTAGGCGATCCAAAAATAATATCGTCCACATATATTTGAACAAGTAAAAAGTTTTTGTTTTCATTTTTGATAAATAAAGTAGTATCCACTTTACCTTTGACAAAACCATTACGTATTAGGAACTTACTTAGTCTGTCGTACCAAGCTCGAGGTGCTTGCTTTAAACCATACAATACCTTTTTCAGTCTGAAGACTGAGTCTGGCTTCTTTGGATCTTCAAACCCCGGTGGTTGTTCCACATAAACTTCCTCATGGATAAATCCATTTAGGAATGCACTTTTGACGTCCATTTGGAATAACCTGAAATTTTTATAACAAGCAAACGTAAGTAATAGTCGAATAGCTTCTAACCTGGCTACTAGTACGTAAGTCTCGTCATAGTCTATTCCTTCTTCTTGCGTATATCCTTTGGCCACGAGTCTTGCTCTGTATCGTACGACTTTTCCTTTCTCATTCATATTGTTCCTGAATACCCATTTGGTTCCAATAATAGTTTTACCTTTTGGTTTAAATGTCAATTCCCAGACATCATTGATGTTGAACTGTCTGAGTTCTTCTTGCATAACTTCGATCCAACTTTCATCATATAAAGCTTCTTCTATGCTTTTTGGTTCAATTTCAGAAATGAGAGCCATAGCACTAGATTCTTCATGCCTTTTTGATCTGGTGCGGATTCCTTCATTGATTTCGCCGATAATGAGATCTTTGGGATGACTGGACTTATGCTTCCAGTTGCTGGTTGATTTGCCTGGTTGATGATCTCTTTTTTTATTTGAATCTTCATGAACATCTGGATGCTGGACTTCCAGAGTCTAAGATGCTTCTTGAGTTGTAAGCCTTGGAAGGTCTGGAGCAGGTTCAGACTCTTCATACTAAGTCTGACTGGATTCATCTTGTGTTGAGTCTTGGAATTTGACATTCATTGATTTCTCCACAGACTGACTCTTCTTGTTATAGACTATGTAGGCTTTGCTTGATGTAGAATATCCAAGGAAGATGCCTTCATCTGATCTTTCTTCAAACTTACCAACTCGATTATTTGCATTTTTCAAAATAAAGCATTTGCAACCGAGCACATGAAAATATGAAACAATAGGCTTCTTACCTTTGAACAATTCATAGGGAGTTTTCTCTAGAATAGGTCTTAGGAAGACTCTATTGATGATATAGCATTCTGTTGAAATAGCTTCAGCCCAAAATCGTGAAGAAATTTTACTTTCAATTAAAAGAATTCTGGCCATTTCTTGAAGAGATCTATTCTTTCTTTCCACAACTCCATTTTGTTCTGGAGTGTATGGAGAAGAAAACTCATGATTAAAGCCAGATTTATCACAAAATCTTGTAAAATCTTGATTTTCAAATTCACTTCAATGATCTGTTCTTATAGTCGAGATAGCACACCCTTTTTCATTTTGAACCTTTTTAGCAAATTTTTCAAAGTACAAAAAGGTTTCTGACTTACTTGCAAGAAAATATACCCAGGTAAAACGAGAGTAATCATCCATAATTACTAGACAATATTTCTTACCTCCAATGCTCTGGGTTCTTGTTGGTCCGAAGAGATCCGTATGCAGCAACTGTAGTACATGATTAGTAGAGACATGATTTATTGGCTTAAATGAATTTCTTACCTGTTTTCCCGAATACATGGAGTGCATGAATCGACTTTTGGTATGGCAATTTAGGTAGACCTCGAACAAGCTTCTTTGATGAGATTTTGGCTAATTGCTTCATGTTGACATGGCCAAGCTTTTTGTGCCATAAGACCGCTTCATCTTGAATTGAGATTAGGCATTGTGTTTCATTTGGTTTTACATCAAGGAGGTAGATATTTCCATGCCTTCGACCCATGAAAGACTGAGTCGAGTCTTTACTAATTCCAAAACATATGCCTTCTTGAAAGGAGATCTTGAAACCAGTATCACACAATTGGATAATGCTGAGAAGATTGTAGTTGAGTCCTTCCACTAGAGAGACATTGCTTATTGTGAGATTTCCAATTTTCACAGTTCCAAATCCCACAATGCTTCATTTGTTGTTTCCTCCAAATGAAACTTTTCCACAATTTACTTGAATAAGCTTTATGAAGCAATTTGAGTCTCCTGTCATGTGTCTTGAACATCCGCTGTTAAGATACCACTTTACCTTCTTTTTGACAGAGACCTCAAATTCACTGTCTAAGTCTGATCCAGAGTCTGAGTCTGATTGTGCCATCAGACACAGGTTGGCATATTCCTCATCACTTTCTTCACACTCTGTATCACTCCAGGTTTCGGCTTTGAGAGCTTTTCGAGACTTTTCAGTTTTTCCTCTCTTCTTCTTCAGAAGAGGACAGTTGGGTCTGATGTGTCCATTTTTCTTACATTCGAAGCAGACTACATCTTTATTTGGTTCCTCATTATCAACAAACTTGGTTTGCTGTTTCTGAAAACTTTGTTTCTTTGAGTTGAACCTTCTTCCTTTTCTATTCAGCTTTCTGAATCTTCTTATCATAAGAGCAAGCTCCTCATCGTCCAGATCTTCTTCAGAATCTGTATCATTAGAATCATCATTAGATTTTAATGCAATGGATTTCTTACCTCTTGAATCTTCATCTTCATTAATTCGTTCCACTTCGTAAGACTGAAGAGTTCCAATTAGCTCGTCGACAGATAGTGGCATAATTCTTTGCGTCTCTCTTATTGAAGTCTTTATATGATTCCAATCCTTGGAGAGTCCACGCAATAGCTTGTTCACCTTCATGGGATCAGAAATTTTTTATCCTTGATTCTCAAGACCATTGACAATATCTGTAAAACGGCTAAACATGTCAGTTATAGATTCTCATGGTTTCATTTTGAAGGCTTCATATTGACCAAGGAGAATATTAATTCTGGTCTCCTTCACTATGTTTGTCCCTTCATAGGTGATATGTAATCTATCACGAGACTTCTTTTGCTGTAACACGAAAGATATTCTCGTTATATTCAGTTGGTGACAAAGCACAATATAAAGAGTAAATTGCTTTTGCATCGAGTGCTTGTCTCTTGTTTATCTTTTCTTGAGACATTCCGCTGGTCTCAACAGTTTCTTTCCCTCTTTCAGATACTGATGCAGCAGTAGGAGTGATTCCTCTTTCCACAACGTCCCATTCCAGAGGATCCTTTGACCGTAGGAAAGCTTTCATCTTGTTCTTCCAGATGTTGTAATCATTTCCATCAAAGTAGGGTGGTCTGGTATTGCTTTGCCCTTCCACCAGCCCTGGTGCTAGCATACTAGCCATGGATCTTTTACTCTGAAGTAAAACACTTCAAATAAAGTAAGAACACGAGCTCGATACCAATTGATATTGCTAGTACGAGTACCTAGAGGGGGTGAATAGGTATATAAAAGATTTTTCTTGATGATTGCACAATACTTGACAGTTAAAGGATTTGCAACAATTATTAATCAATCGTAAGACTAAGTAAAGGAAAGAGAGAATTGAACACGCGGTTTATAGTAGTTCGAAGCTTGATTCAAACCTACGTCCACTCTTCTCAGACCGACAGCCTATTGGCTAGATTCCACTATGAACAAAGAGATGTTACAGTGTTGATCTTCCTTGATTTCTAGGTGTAGATGATCTACCACACTCGCTCAAGGTAACAAGTATAAACACTCTCTGTGTATACAATTTCGCTCAAATCAGATCGACTAATAATCAAGGTTCTTGAGACTCTTAATTTCTCTATCGATCACGTTACTAAAAAAACTAGAACGCCTTCCTTTTTATACTCCTTTATGCCATCATAGCCGTTGGCACTTACCAAAGGAATTCTCCAATCTACCCGTTGGACGGAATCAACCAAGAAGATCATTCGAAATATTTAAGGAATCTGACGATAGCCCATCAATCCTATTTGCCTGATCAATCGGATCTTGGTTTCCAGAATGAACATTCCAAAGAATATTTCGTCAACCATCGGATCTTCAATCGATCTAGATCTGAATAAAAGAATCCGTTATTTTTATCCAACCAAGGGATCTACTCCAGAGGATAGGATCGAATCCTCAATCATATACTTGTTCTGATTTCCTTTGTCACACCTTTGGATTAAAAGACATCGTGGTGAGAATAGTCTTGAGTCTTGAGTCTTGAGTCGGTGATTAAAGTCTTCAAACTTTAAATTGTCGGTTTGCAAATATCCGATTTGACAGACTCGATAGAAACATTTTGTCAGCTTCAAAATATTCTGGAAAGATTTCTCCAACAGATATAAGACGAGCAGAATGTAAAATTGGTTACAGACGAAGTGAATGAGGAAGCTCATTGCGGACGTTCCCTGGACAGTGCTGTCCCGAGGAAGGTGGATGAAGCGCACCCGGGCAGCGACGGACCCAGCGCGATCGGCTCAATCCGTGAGTCAATCTCAGAGCCGAGCGGGAAATTCATGATGATGACGATGACAGAGAGCCCCGATCGTCGCAGCTGGCAGGGACCTTGGCTGTCTCCGTCGTTGACATGTAAGTAAAGGTCATTCGGAGGCATCAAGGTGATGTGCTCCATACACGAGGAAGAAAGGGACAAAGGGAATAGTTGCATCCACACACCAATACAACCAGACAGATTCAACGGTCCACGATGTAATGGTGAGGCGGATCTTTCACACAAGAACTTTCGCACCATTCATGCACTCTAAGTCTAAGAGATACAACAAAAATCTCAACCACTCACAACGACCACGTATTTTAAAATGAAATATTGGAGCATATACTGTTTAAAGTAAATTAAACTTTATACGGACATTCTTATCAAACTTCAATTTCAGGATTTTAACTAGCAAATCTCTTATTTAATCATGAGATACAGAGTCTATAGGACCGCTCATGAAAATTACTTTTACATTGATAGTGTGTGCTAGATTTCCACAGTACGCTCACTTTTATAAGTACAAATTGATCTAATACAATGAAAGTCAACATCTTTTTGATTCAACGTGGATACCCCTGAAATGCTAAAGATTCTAACTATTGGAGTCATCTTAATCAAGGCATATTATTCAAGATGTCCTCGATCAAACGACCCAAAGCCAAGTAAGAAGAGCCACCCTCAGTCAATACCTTTCTACTCTTCTCACTCAATTCTTTCACCTTCTTCCGCCTCTCACTGCCGACGTCCTCCATTAACTTCTTTATTCCACCCTCTATTTCATCCACCGTCACGACAAAGTCGCTCTCCATCCTGAAATCCCTCCTGTAATCCATCGTGATCTCCACCGCAAGGCCTAGCTCCACCACCAGCTCGAACGCACTAAATTGTTGCTCTGCATAGAGGGGCCACGTGGCCACCGCCACACCGAACCAAATGCTCTCTAGGGTGGAGTTCCATCCGCAGTGCGAAACGAAGCCCCCAATCGCCGGGTGGGCAAGGACTGCAGCCTGTGGGGCCCACCCAGTCACTTTCCCAACGCTGGCCGTCCGGTCAAGGAACCCCTCTGGCAAGACCTCCACGGGGTCCGTGTAGTCTCGTGGTAGATCATACTTGCCCTTCGACGGCGGCTGTCGTAGGGACCATAGGAAGCGGTGCCCACTCCGCTCCAGTGCGTAGGCAATCTCCTTAACCTGGTCCTCGCGGAAGCTTCCCCTACTCCCGAAGCATAAGAAAACCACTGACGAAGGCGGTTGCTCGTTGAGCCACTCCATGATATCGTCGCCTCGGCCGCCACCATCAGCCTTCGTTTTAGTCTCCCCCTTCAAATTCAATATGGGCCCCACGGGGTACACCATCGGCGCCCCGAGGCCCGCCAAGGACCCCAGTGCATGTGGTTCGAGCTCGTCGAACGTGTTGATGATAATTCCCTTGATCGCTCTAATCCTCTTGGCGTGCTCCAGGAATGGTTGGACCTCCTCTTTAAACAGAACCACGGACGGTAAGACCTTGGCCGGCAACGGATGCGCGAAACTTGGGAAGTCCAGCTCAGCGACTGAGTTCTTGAATTCAGTTATGTCCACGTGTTGCTCGTCTTGGAGCGACTGTAGGTGCAGCATTAGCCCAAGGAACGCGGCGCTCGACGTGAAGTAGACATAGGACGGGACTCCAATTTCGTCTGCCAGCTCGATCATGGTGGTGCAGAACATGTCGATCACAAATCCCACAAGCCGCCAGGTTGAGGCGGCCGAGTTGGTGAGGTCGGCGACGGCCCGCTTGATGTGGGGCTTGTAGCTTTCCATGAAGTCGGTGAGGAAACTGCCCGAGGAGATCTTGGTGTCTAAGTTCACATGAGGGAGGTGGATGAAGCGGATGCGGGCGGCAGCCATGGAGGCGGCAAATGAACTTGTGTAAGAGTCGACTTCGGAGTCGATGGGAAGCTTCATGATGAGGATGGTGATAGAGAGGCAGGGGTCGCGGTCGACAAGGAGCTTGGCCATCTCGACCATCGATACGAGATGGCCCGTGACGGGGGTTGGGACGAGCACGAGCTCGGCATTGGCCATCGCGATGTAGCCGAATATCTCCCGGGCTCAAGCGAATGCTTCGAAGGTTTCGTGGTTGATTATCACTTGTGTTGGGATGTGACTTGTGAGGTGGGAAAGATTCCTGGTTAGATAAGTTTTCTCGGTGCATTATTGTCGTTCTTTAATTTGCGTTGTCTGCTTTTGTTTATTCTATGTCTTGAGGCATTTGTCGTTCTCTAGATGCATGGAACTCAAAAAGAAGATAAAGCCGAGAGATGCTTGGGCATCAAGAAGGGAAATGACGTCATGGCTTTGCTGGTTGCGGTCAACTCGAGGAGTAGTCCGACTCCAGTGCAGACAATAACACTCCAGACAGAACTGGCAAGATTCGATCCTCTGCGTAAATTTCCACTCCAACATCATCTAATGTATAAATGTCTCATCCGTCAAGGGTGACTACGTTTGGTTTAGATGCCCCTTTTTTTACTTTTTGTTATAATATGTCATGAGTTCGAATCTGTTGAACGAAGCCCGACAGGATAAAAATGTTCAGAGCCCGACCCCGTGAATGTGGAAAGAAACAAAAAGAATCAGAAAAAAAGGAAGAAAAGTCCATGGACTTTGTTTCCCGTTCCCACTTGGCATGGCCTTCTTGAGCGATCCAAACTTTAAGATGCTTTCGGCGGTGGGATGAATATCCATATTCCCCAGGGTTTGTTACGTATGTCTTATTGGTTGAGGAACAGGGCACAAATCTAAGCCATTTTTTATGTGTACCGCGAGTTTTCCAAGTGGCGAGACATTCAGACATCCGATCTGGATTTTACACTGGAAGTTTTTCAAGACTTGCATTCAAGCGACTGTGTGTTCAAGGAAAAAAATTTGGTGTGAAGATTTGTGGATTCCTTTATGAGAGAGAGATTATTTTTGGGAGAAAATGGACAAGACTATACAATATGTGAGTTATTTGATGTAGTTAGGGGTGGAAAACATCAAGAGCATCTAATTAAGTGACTCGACTATGGTTGTAATTTTGGTTACATTGCTTGATCAGAACCCTTTGTTGTTCTCCCATGTGAAGTAGGTATCACCATCTAAACCACGTAAATTAAGTGAATGATTCATTCTCTTCCTCTATTTATTTGGTTATGCAATCATTTCCTTTTCCAGCACTTATATTAGAGATTGTTGATTGTGGACATAAAATTCTTTAATGGGGGGGTTGAATACGAGTTCCATTTATGTCTATATCATCTTACAATATGTCATATCACTATATTAATTTTATATAATGAAACTATGGACGCCTAATGCTACTTGCAACTTGATGTCAAGATGAGAAGAATATAAAATCGGTTATGTCTAGTTAGGCATTTTGTTGCCCTTCTCTGCAATGCTTTTCTTATCATTTGACAAATGACAGCTGTATATAACATTAACGATATTTTAAGAATATTATAATACCAGTTTATTAAAGGAAAAATGACAAATTTTCTCTAAATTTTGTCCCATTGTGTAATATAATCATTGAACTTTTAATTTATTCAATGTGATTCCTGAACTGTAATCTAATGTGTAATGTAATTTCTAAACTTTCAATTTGGCCAATATGGTCCTTGCACTTTTGGTTATGTTCAATTTAATCCCTCAATACATAAAAATGTCCAATTTTGTTCCTCATTAATATAAGTTCAGGGCAAGGCATGGAGCTTCATAAGTTATGGTCCAGGCTATGATTGAATGGTTTTATGGTGTTAGACATTAACTATGATAAATACAATGTTAATGTCGATGGTTGTTTTTCTTTAATTGCATCTTCTAGTCATGTTGAGATTGATGCAAGTACTTGGTATGCTAGATTAAGTCATATTTGGTCACAAATAATGCAAAGATTAGCTAGAGAATGTCTTTTTGGGTCACTCACTAATGTTAATCTACCAGTATGTGAACATTGTTTAATGACAAAAGCAACTAGAAAACCATTCAGTAAAGAAACTTGAGCCGGATTTCTATTCCAACTCATACATTCTGACATTTGTGGTCCTTTGAATGTAAGAGCGAGGCATGGAGCTTCATATTTCATCACTTTCATAAACAACTTCACATGTTTCGGTCATATCTTTTTGCTCTCCCACAAGTTAGAAGCAATAGACTGCTTTAAACGATATATAGCGATGGTAGAGAATCGGTTTAATAAAATAATAAAGTCATTGAGAACCGATTGCGGACCTGAGTATCTATTTGAGCAATTCAAGGCTCTTTGTGATGAAAATGGAATTGTACAATAATTGACTATTCTTGGTACTCCACAATAAAATGGGATAGTTGAGAGAATGAATAAAACCCCATTGAAAATGGTTAAATCTATGATGACGCAAACAAATTTACTTCACCTATTGGGGAGATGCGTTATTGACTGCTGCCTATGTACTTAACCGAGTGCCCTTAAAATCAATCACTTCCATCCTTTATGAATTGTAGACTGATAAGAAACCAGACTTAAGTAATATACGTCTATAAGGATGTGTAGCTTATGTTCATGATTCTTCACATAAATATGACAAATTAAGTCATATAGGGAAGAAATATATCTTTATAAGATATTCTGAACATTTCAAATTGTACGTATTCATAAGTGAACAAGCTGATAGAAGTATAACTGAAATTAAGACACGAGATGATACGTTTTTGGAAAACGATTTTCTTACTATATGGGAGATTAATAAGGACTTCTAATTATATGGGATGAAAGATTTTAATAACACACCCACTATTATTCGAGGAGGCAAGTTCGGACCGTTAACCTGGTTTGACTCACTGACCCGGTTGGATTACAAAAAGAAAATTTTTATATATTTTTTAAAAATTTCTCTTTTTTTTTCCTCTTTTTGCCTTTTCCCTATTTTGTTCCATTCCCCTACGCTCCTTCTTCTTCATGCCTTCTTCACCGAACGTCTCCATCCACCGTCCTGTCTTTACTTTTGTCTTTTCTCATTTATTTTCATTACACCTTTTTTTTTTCTTTTTCTTTTCTTTTCCTTTGACTTTCCTCCACTTCTCTGATCTTCTTCCCCCACGTCTCTTTTGCACACCCGAAGCTCCTTCTTTCCCAAAACATGGCCTCACCGAAACTCACCCAAACAACGATACGGCCCGGAATGAACAATGACCCTTCCACCGCCGAGCCACACCGTCCACCGGTCGTCCATCCCTACCGGCATCGACCACCGACGGCCACGAACTATGGTGGCCATTAATCCACTTGCTAGAACGAAGAAAAACTACACCCACTCGACAATACACAATTCTTATGCGAAAACCATATAAAAACACCACCAACATGATCAAAACAAGCACGATTCACGAGAAGAGAAGCAAGGAAACGTCAATCTCGAGCTTGAGCAATTGAGGCATTTCGTCAAACACGTGGCAAACGCTATCTGAGAAACGAACAAGAGCACAAAGGAATTTCGGACGAGGACCGAGACGGATGACAATGAGCAGATAATGATCCAACAACAGCAAGATACATCATGAATGAGGGTGGAGACTCACACGAAACGAGCACAGTGGTCTAGTTCGGCAAACCCGAAACTAGGGGCGAAAATGGGGCATGGTGAGGGCCGTCGGTGGTGTTCCCTATCCGGCTCGGGGGCGGCGAATGAAGGGCGAGCTCTATAGCTCGGACTAGGTCTGGTCACCTCGTGTTGCTCCAAGCCGAAATCCTCGGGGATTTGACATGCCCGAGAGAAGACAAACAAGACTCAAGCTTACGGCTTACCTCGGATGTAGCTTGGGGAAATAAGGGATAGCAGGCCTGAGGGTGCGTCCAGGACCCGTCGAGCGAGCTTTGGGCGTGGCCGAACGGCCGGAGGACTTCTTTCTCTCTATCTCTCCCTCTCTCGGTTGCTTTCCCCCTCAGATCTGTCCTCCCATTTTCTCTAGCCAAGCTCTCCAAATGGCCCACGCCCAGCCTCTCCCAAAAGGCCCCCTAAAACTAGAACGTCCCGGCCCCCTTTTGATGGCTAGCGACTGGCGTGCCTGGCTTCTGCCACCGCCATCTATTGCTGTCGGTCTGCACCTGACCACCAACTCTACTGCGAGGCTCAGCGTGAGGGGAAGAAGAAGGAAAGGAGTAATGAAGGACGTCGGGCTTGGCCCAGGCGAAAATAAATAGAAGAAGAGGAAAAGAAAGCAGGGTGGGCCGACTTAGACTCGGTCTGATCTCGCCTTTTTCTATCTTCCTCTCTTTTTTTCCTTCTTCTTTTTTTAAACAAAAAAAAATTGTTTTAAATAAATTTTCTTTTTCCTTTTTCTCTTTCTTCTTTTTTTCTTTTTTTCTTTTTTACGAAAAGCTCTTTATTTCTATTAATGCAAATGCTTATAATGTCTATATGCCATGCAATTTAATGGAAACTATTTTTGTTAGGGGTTAAAATTAATCCCTAAATGTCTATGTGATAAAATTCTAATAAGATGGTAAAATTTAGATGTCAACACAAATGACTCGGAAACATTACTAATAGCGACAATGACGTGGACAAGTGCACAAAAACAAAGATTGTGCATAGCCATGTCAATCCCTTTCAAATTGCTTGATTGCTTTCGGTCGTTTTGGTGTTAACTCAATGCACACAATTAACGTTTGGTATCTTATGGATATTCTATTGCATTTCTATTTCTCTCTATTGTGAGTGACCTACGGGTGAGCACGGTTGCCAAGTAGAACCGAGAACCAGAGAACCGAATCGGTGGTTCCAGCTCGATTCTCGATTCTTGGGAGGTTAGTTTTGATTCTCAGTTCCATTTTTCCCGGAATCAAAATCGGGATTACCCTTCATAAAACCTAAATTTTCTACTCTTCTCCACTTTCCCTTATACTTCCTATACGTCACTCCACCCTAACTTTTCTTCTTTTCTTCGCTTTCCCTTCTTTCTATTTCCTCTACTGTGCTCCACCCTTGAGTCACCGACGACCCCACATTGCTCGCAGCCCTCGATGCCACCCTCAACGCTACTACTGCTTCGTTTAACAATGCTGTTGGCTCTTGCCGTTGCGCATGCTGCCTCCCAACGACAAGCTATTGGGGGGTTGCCACTACAACACTACTGTTGTTTGATTGTCGGTAGTCCTCAACCTCGCCCACTTCTCCGATCTCTCCCTGCTTCTTGATCAAGTCCTCCTCGACCTCTTCTTCGTAAGCTGTGTGTGTGTGTATGTGTGTTTGTGGGTATCTTTATCTGGGTTTTCTTTGTTTTGTCTTGTTTTCGTGTTTGCATGTGGAAAGGTCAAAGCTTGAGCTCGAGTGGTTGATGGTTTTCATGTTTGTGGGTAGTCATGGTTTTGGGGATGTGGTTGAATCGGTGTTGAACAAGTGTGAGCACCGACGTCTGCAAAAGATTAACTCAGTATGGAGAATTAGCAAAATAAGGAGCTGCCAACACATAAAGACCAATTCAATGCATAATCTGAAAAGGATGTAAAAGTTTTGCTACGTTTTTGGTTTCAAATGTCTAAGAAGGATATCGAAGTGAGATTAAGGAAGAGATTGTAGAAACTCAAAAAAGCTATCCTCAATGTGACTTCACAAATTCGATTGAGCAACTTCAAGGTCCCATTCCTACATTGATAAAGCATAGAGAAAACCAACTCCCTCATTGAAGGCACGTCAATGCAAGCCCCCACAATCGTGATGGAGTAGGGCAAGATCTTGCCATGTTCCCATGAAGTACCTTCCTTGAAGAGTTAAAGTTTGAAGGAAAAAAAGAACACTTTGATCGATTTAGCAAAATTGTAGTCTTGTAATTATCTCTTTGAGTTCTTTCATTGTGAAATTATTTGAAAATGTTTCACTTTGTTTCTGTTTTGCTTTATACTGGGTACCACTTACTTTGATCATTATGTAGTTATGCGTTTTTCCTCATTGTGGTTGCTTGTCTTGTGACTATACTAGGTACCACTTACTTTGATCATTATGTAGTTATGCGTTTTTCCTCATTGTGGTTGCTTGTCTTGTGACTATCTCCATATTGTGAAATCTAATGACCTTGGACCAAGGTCTTGTGCCTCTCCCATAGTAAGTCTATCGTCACTTGGTCTTTCTGGGTTTTGCTATGCTTGCTAATGAATTGGTGCGGCATTATGGCAGTGTTACTTATGAATGCAGTATTCCCAGTGCTATGGAAGAATCTCCTCATTGATGTTGTCTTTGTGCAGACAATAGCCTAGAAGGAAGCGCAGGATGAAATCAAAATCTTCATGCGTGGACTTTTAGACTTTGAGATTATAAGAAGCTTACATCGTAGTATGATATGAGAGCTACGTGAAGATTGATAGGGTTAGTAAGAACACCTAGAGGGGGGATGAATATGTGTTAAAGAAGTTTTTGTAAGACTTAACAACTTAATTAGACTTTTATGAGAATAGTAGACTGAAGATGTAAAAGATTGTAAACAGTTACATAAGACTACGAATTAAAGTAAAAAGTTTAGAGAAAGAGAATTGAAAGGCAAAGTTTATAGTGATTCGGCTTAGACCAAGCCTACGTCCACTCTCCCGCACTAATAGCTCACTGGCTGTATTTCACTATAAACCAAAAGAGATTTTTACAATCTCACCTCCTTGATTCTATAGTGTAGAAACTCTACTACACTTCCTCAAGGTCTCACAAGTATTTAATCTCTCTTTTGAGTATAACTTAAACTCAGCAAATGAATCAACAAAGAACTAGGAGCTTGAGAGTTTGGAATTTTTCTTTCACGCACACACTCGAATAACTTAAGCGTCTTCCTTATATACTCATCTATGCCATTATAACCATTGGCATCTTCCAAATGAGTTCTTCCAATCTACCCGT
The DNA here is from genome assembly GCA_017140615.1 of Eucalyptus cladocalyx. Classification (NCBI taxonomy): domain Eukaryota; kingdom Viridiplantae; phylum Streptophyta; class Magnoliopsida; order Myrtales; family Myrtaceae; genus Eucalyptus; species Eucalyptus cladocalyx. The sequence goes on along the minus strand of CM029516.1, from coordinate 6,849,408 downwards.
TGGATAGAATCAATTAGAGAGATCTCAAGTTATTTAAGAAATGTGATGATAGCCCACCAATCTTACTCACCCATACAATTAGGATCTAGGTTTCCATAAGTAGAAATACTTCGCCAATCAATAGATCTAATTATTCTAATTGATTTCGATAAGAATAATTGATCATGATATGCTATCTCCAGCCGTGAGATCTTTTTCAACCGTACAAACCAAATCCTTAAAGATATACTCGCATTTGGATAAGTCTTCTTCATCGGATAAATCTTTTCTTCGTCAGTCTAAAGGTTATTAGTGAGGGTAGATTTTAAATCTTTAGTCTGGAGGTCTTCAAACTTTAACGATAGAGTTTGCAAGTCTTCAGACTAGATTGATGGAAATTTTTTGCCAACTTCAAAACAAATAAGGAAGTTTTCTCCAACAATCTCCCCATTTTTTATGGTGACAAAACTTTCTTGCAAATTTGAACACTTTTGTCCAGCAAAATAATACTTAAGCAAAACAATATATCTCATAAAAGATTAGTAGATTAGGATATAGATAGCAACAATTCTGCAATCACAAAAAACATGTTAATCCTGCAAGACAACTGCAAAACAACTATCCTTTCCATAATCATTAACATGGCCTAAGTTACTGAAAGTATCAAAAGATCAAATCAACCAATCCAAATCACAACCAAACAAAAGATAAGTCCAAAATCCAAACCAAAAGTCAAAACAAATATGCATCAAACTTCTCCCCCTTTCTGTCAACAGCAAAACGTGGAGAGCAAATAAAAAGAGTTGTTGAAAATAGAATTAGAATCATGGCTGTCTCGAACTCTTCCATAGAATTCACTGTCTTCTCAAGCCTTGCAAAAATTTGCTTCAGTGACTGGAAATCTTCACCCTGCACAGTAGTCTGCAATTGATTCTTCAAGGCGTTTAACTAATCGTGCAAAGACACTAAAGTGGCCATGAAAGCGTTCTTAAGATCCTGCATCTCATACCCTAAAGCATATTGTTGTTTCCTTACTTCCAATAGAATCTCTAGCAATCTCGAAAAGTCTACTGTTTGAGCTGTTGCAGCACTAGGTCCAGCCAAGTTGATACCAGCAGTTTTGAGAATGGAGGGATCTTTAGCAGATTGTCCACCATGACTATGAGTGGGTGCTTCTGGATAATGAGAGGCATACACATCCTCTAGATTTGCAGTGGAGCGACTCACATCACTAGTAAAGATAGGTGAAGAAGTACATTTTTGCTTAACAACTCCCTCTATTTGTTTGCTTTTAGGAGAAGTAGACAAATCTTCTTTTAGTGCAGCTTCAACTTCAGAGTAATGTTTGTCTGCATCATGTGCTCAAGCAGTTCCAGTGTTAGCCATCTCAAAGTTACTTGATAAGGATACAACCAAAGTTGGCTCAAGAGAGTCTTCTTGACTCTAGTCTCTCTCTTCTTTTTCCTCTTCTCTTCTTTCTTCCTCTGTCCTCTTATGTTTTTCATCTTCCTTCTTTGTCTCTTCTCTCTCTCTTTCTCCTTCTTCTAGCTCTTTTCTTGTCTCTTGAAAGCTAACAAAACTATTCAAGTTTCTTAAGGTTGAAAGAGTCATTCATCATCATCCTCTTCATCTTGCAAGATGAGAGTTCTCTTCTTCTTTACTGGAGCATCCATGGGCTCCTTGCCTTTCTTTTTGGCTGCAGCAAAGTCTTGTTTTGCTTGATGGGGACTTCTCCCTCATGCGCTCTAACACCTTGTTAAGCTCTTTCAAATGCATCTCTATGACCATTTTAAATCTAATCACCATTAGAGAAATGTTTGTCAAACATAATGGTGCAGGGATGTGAATCTTAAAATGTCTAAAAAGGCACGTAATAAAAGCAAAATAAGAAAGTTGTCCCTTATCTTTCACCACTATCTTGTACATATGAAACATGATGGTGTGAGGTAGAGAGAATTTGTAGCCGATATTGATGGCATGCATCAATTTTGCTTCAGACCGAGAGACATCGGTCTTGGATGTTGACTTTGAACGGATGCAGTTGATTACGATCTTGTGCAGCAAGATGTTGGAGGCATTCATCCTAGAGTAGGATATCTTGCCTTCAGCATCTCGATCTTTCACCAATGATAGAGTAACATGAGCAATGGACATGCTAATTGGTTGGAAACTCGCTTTTTCCACCATAATTATGTTAGCCAAAGTGTCAATATCTACCAAAAACTCCTTATCCCTGTTGGAGAAATCTTTCCAGAATATTTTGAAGCTGACAAAACGTTTCTATCAGTCTAAGTCTGGATGTTCGGAGACCGACAGTTTAAAGTCTGAAGACTTTGTATACTCAAGACTCAAGACTCGAGACTCAAGACTCATGACTCAAGACTCAAGACTTAAGAATTTAAGTCTATTCTCACCGACGAGTCTTTCTAATCCAAAGAACGAAGGAAATCCAAAGCCGAAGTATATGGTTGAGGATTCGATCCTATCCTCTGGAAAAGATTCCTTGGTTCGATAATCATTTCGGATTCTTTGATTCTTATCTAAGATCGATTGAAGATCCGATGGTCGACAAAATATTCTTGGAATGTTCTATTCTTGGAAACCAAGATCCCGATTGTATGGGCGAACGAGGATTGATGGGCTATCATCGATTCCTTAAATAGCTCGGATGATCTTCTTGATTGATTCTGTCCAACGGGTAGATTGGAGGAATTCCTTTGGTAAGTGCCAACGGCTATGATGGCATAAAGGTGTATAAAAGGAAGACGTTCTAGTTGTTTTAAGTAGTGATCGATAGAAAAATTCCGTAGTCGAAGAACCTTGATTGTTAGTCGATACGGTTCGAGCAAAATTGTATACACAGAGAGTGTTTATACTTGGTGACACCTTGAGCGAGTGTAATAGATCATCTACATCAAGATATCAAGGAAGAACAACACTGTAACATCTCTTTGTTCATAGTGGAATCCAGCCAAATTGGCTCGTCGCGTAAGAGTGGACGCAGCTTGGATCAAGCCGAACCACTATAAACCGCGTTTAATTCTCTCTTTCCTTACTCGCCTTACATTGATTGTTATCTTTCGCTAATCCTTGAACTGTCTAAGTATTACGCAAGTATACAAAAATTATCAAGAAAAATCTTTGTATACCTATTCACCCCCCTCTAGGTACTCATACTAGCTACATCAATTGGTATCAGAGCCCGTGTTCTTACTTTGTTTGAAGTGTTTTACTTCAGAGTAAAAGATCCATGGCTGGTATGCTAGCACCAGGGCTGATGGAAGGGCAAAGCAATACAAGACCACCCTACTTTGATGGGAAAGATTACAACATCTGGAAGAACAAGATGAAAGCCTTCCTACGATCCAAGGATCCTCTAGAATGGGACGTTATGGAAAGAGGAATCACTCCTACTGCTGCATCAATCTCTGAAAGAGGGAAAGAAACTGTTGAAGCCAGCGGAATGTCTCAAGAAGAGATAAACAAGAGACAAGCACTCGATGCTAAAGCAATTTATTCTTTATATTGTGCTTTGTCACCAACTGAATATAACATAATATCTTATTGTGTTACAGCAAAAGAAGTCTGGGATAGATTACATATCACTTATGAAGGGACAGACCGAGTGAAGGAGACCAGAATTAACATTCTCCTTGGTCAATATGAAGCCTTCAAAATGAAACCAGGAGAATCTATAACCGACATGTTTAGCCGTTTTACAGATATTGTCAATGGTCTTGAGAATCAAGGACAGAAAATTTCTGATCCTATGAAGGTGAACAAGCTATGCGTGGACTCTCCAAGGATTGGAATCATATAAAGACTTCAATAAGAGAGACGCAAAGAATTATGCCATTATCTCGTAGACGAGCCGATTGGAACTCTTCGATCTTACGAAGTGGAACGAATTAATGAAGACGAAGATTCAAGAGGTAAGAAATCCATTGCATTAAGATCTAATGATGATTCTGATGATACAGATTCTGAAGAAGATCTAGACGATGAGGAGCTTGCTCTAATGATTAGAAGGTTCGAAAAAGCTGAATAGAAAAGGAAGAAGGTTCAACTCAAAGAAACAAAGTTTTCGAAACAGCAAACCAAGTTTGTTGATAATGAGGAACCAAGCAAAGAAGTAGTTTGCTTCGAATGTAAGAAAAAGGGACACATAAGACCCAATTGTCCTCTCCCGAAGAAGAAGAGAGGAAAAGCTGAAAAGTCTCGAAAAGCTCTCAAAGCCGAAACCTAGAGCGATCACGAGTGTGAAGAAAGTGACGAGGAATATGCCAACTCCGTGTCTAATGGCACATTCGGACTCGACTCGATTTTGGATCGGACTCGACACGGTGAATTTGAGGTAAGTGATTTTAAAATCCTGTCAAAGTCTCTAAATATATTGATGAACTGTGCTTCGCTTAAGACTTCTCTCAAAAAAGATTTCCGAACTTAAAAAGGAAAACTCAGTTTTAAAACAAAAGGAAAACATTTTAGAAGAAAAAGTGAAAAGTTTAAACTTGAATGTTTCCACTTTTAAAGAGAATGAAGATAAACTTTCAAAAGAAAATGCTTTCTTAAAAACTGATTTATCTAATATTTCAAAGAAATTTTCAATAGGGTCGGAAAAACTTGAAAAAGTTCTTTCAGTCCAAAGACCTTACTTTAATAAGTCCGGTCTAGGTATGACAGCAGAAACAATCCCCTTGATTGATTTTCCAAAAGTAAAAGAAAGAATTAAGAAAAGACCGTCAAAAGAGGCTTACAAAAATCATTTCAAGAAAGTCTTTGTAAAGTCTCGTAGGTCGAAACGCTCTAAAATGTTCAAAGTGTAACAACAGTCAAGATCATTTTGAAAAAGAGTGTCATATGGTTTGGAAGCCTCGTTAAGAAAGTATGGCCCAATAATGCTTATCCTACTAACACCAAAGGACCCAAGAAAATTTGGGTACCAAAGAAAGCTTGAGACTCTCTTTTGAATGCGAGTCTCTCAAAAGAAGGTAAAGTGGTATCTTGACAAAGTGGATGCTCAAGACACATGACAGGAGACTCAAATTGTTTCACAAAGCTTATTCAAGTAAATGGTGGAAAAGTTTCATTTGGAGGAAATAGCAAAGGAAGCATTGTGGGATTCGGAACTGTGAAAATTGGAAATCTCACAATAAGCAATGTCTCTCTAGTGGATGGACTCAATTACAATATTCTCAGCATTAGCCAATTGTGTGATACCGGTTTCAAGATCTCCTTTCAAGAAGGCATATGTTCTGGAATTAGTAAAGATTCGACTCGCCTTTCATGGGTCGAAGACATGGAAACATCTACCTCCTTGATGTAAAACCAAATGAAGCACAATGCCTAATCTCAATTCAAGATGAAACAGTCTTATGGCACGTAAAGCTTGGCCATATCAACATGAAGCAATTAGCCAAAATCTCATCAAAGAAGCTTGTTCGAGGACTACCTAAAGTGCCATATCAAAATTTTGATTTATGTACTTCATGCATTCTGGGAAAGCAGGTAAGAAATTCATTTAAGTCAATAAATCATGTATTTACTAATCATGTACTACAGTTGCTTCATATGGATCTCTTCGGACCAACAAGAACCCAAAGCATTGGAGGTAAGAAGTATTGTCTAGTAATTGTAGACGATTACTCTCGCTTTACCTGGGTATATTTTCTTGCAAGTAAGTCAGAAACCTTTTCGTTCTTTGAGAAGTTTGCTAAAAATGTTCAAAATGAAAAAGGATGTGCTATTTCAAGTATAAGAACAGATCATGGAAGTGAATTTGAAAATCAAGATTTTACGAAATTTTGTGATAAATCTGGTTTTAATCACATGTTTTCCTCTCCGTATACTCCGTGAGCAAAATGGAGTCGTGGAAAGAAAGAATAGATCTCTTCAAGAAATGGCTAGATCACTTTTAATTGAAAGTAAAATCTCTTCACGATTTTGGGTCAAGTCGCTTTCAACAAAGATGCTATATCATAAATAGAGTCTTCCTAAGACCTATTCTAGAGAAAACCCTTATGAATTGTTCAAAGGTAAAAAGCCTATTGTTTCATACTTTCATGTGTTTGGTTGTAAATGCTTTATTTTGAAAAATGCAAATGATCGAGTTGGTAAGTTTGAAGAAAGATCGATGAAGGCATCTTCCTTGGATATTCTACATCAAGCAAAGCCTACGAGTTTATAACAAGAAAAGCCAGTACGTGGAGGAATCAATGAATGTCAAATCCCAAGACTCAACGCAAGATGAATCCAACCGACTCGATGAAGAGTCTCGAACCCGCTCTAGACCTTCCAATGTCTTCAACTCAAGAAGCATCTCGACTCTGAAGTCCAACATCAAGATACTCATGAAGAATCAAATAAAGAAAGAGATCATCAACCAGACAAATCAACTAGTAACTCGGAAACACAAATCCAGTCATCCCAAAGATCTCATTATTGGCGAAATCAATGAAGGAATCCGCACCAGATCAAAAAGGCATGAAGAATCTAGTGTTGTGGCTCTCATTTCTGAAATTGAACCAAAAAGCATAGAAGAAGCTTTATCTCGATGAAAGTTGGATCGAAGCCATGCAAGAAGAACTCGGGACAGTTCAACATTAATGATGTCCGGGAATTGACATCTAAACTAAAAGGTAAAACTGTCATTGGAGCAAAATGGGTATTCAGGAATAAGATGAATGAAGAAGGAAAAGTCGTACGAAACAAGGCAAGACTCGTGGCCAAAGGATACATGCAAGAAGAAGAAATAGACTATGACGAGACTTACGCACCGGTAGCAAGGTTAGAAGCTATTCGTCTATTACTTGCGTTTGCTTATTATAAAAATTTCAGGTTATTCCAAATGGACGTCAAAAGTGCATTCCTAAATGGATTTATCCATGAGGAAGTTTATGTGGAGCAACCACCTGGGTTTTGAAGACCCAAAGAAGCCAAACTCAGTCTTCAGACTGAAAAAGGCCCTGTATGGTTTAAAGCAAGCACCTCGAGCTTGGTACGACAGACTAAGTAAGTTTTTATTACAGAATGGTTTTGTCAAAGGTAAAGTAGATACTACTTTGTTTATCAAAAGGGAAAACAAAAGCTTTTTACTTGTTCAAATATATGTGGACGATATTATTTTTGGTTCACCTAATAAAAGTCTATGCAAGAAATTTTCTAAGTCTATGCAGGATGAGTTTGAAATGAGTGTGATGGGAGAGTTAACATTCTTTCTTGGACTCCAAGTAAAACAAATGAAGGAAGGAACTTTCATTCATCAAGAAAAATATGCGAATGATCTTGTCAAAAGGTTTGGATTGGGAAAGTGCAAAAAGACCAACATACCAATGTCATGTTCTCGAGAAGATAGACAAGGATGAAGAAGGGAAGAAAGTAGATCAAAAGCCGTACAGAGCATGATCGGTTCACTTCTTTATCTTACTGCTTCTAGACCTGATATTTTGTTGAGTGTTTGCATCTATGCTAGGTTTCAATCAGATCCTAGAGAATCACATCTCATCGCCGTGAAACGTATTATCAAATACGTTGCCTCATCTTCAAGCATCGGTCTTTGGTATCCAAAGAGGGGAGACTTTAATCTTCTATGATACTCGATGCAGATCTGGCGGTTGCGTAGTCGATAGAAAGAGCACTTCGGAACTTGTCAACTGCTTGGAAACAGGACGTGTCTTGGTTTTCAAGGAAGCAAAGCACCGTAGCTCTCTCAACAACGAAGCGAGTATGTAGCTCTTGGAAGCTGCTGTTCGCAAATTCTATGGATAAAACAACAGCTACAAGACTTTGGCATTGAAGACTCATGCACGTAAATCGATGTGACAACACCAGCGCAATCAATCTCACCAAAAATCCAATCCTTCATCAAGAGCAAAGCATATTGAGATTCGACATCACTTCATTAGAGATCATATTCAAAATGGAGAAATCTCGATTCAATTTGTTGATTCAAAGAGTCAACTAGCGGATATATTCACAAAGCCTTTGGAGAAAAATCAATTCGACTTTATCTGTGCAAGACTCAACATTTTGAAGCTTGAAGAAGTTAAAGTCTAGAGACTCACCAACTCAGAGACTCACCAACTCTGAGACTCTAATCTCTCAGACTTTAAATCATGAGACTCAAACATCCATGGCTAAAGACTGTAAGTTGCTATTCGAAAAGGTACGAATTCTCGTTTAGTTATTTTATCTAAATTTGATAATGTACGATCTTTTATTTGGTAATAATCTATGTGAAAATTCGAAAACTTGTCTTTTTAAAAGAATTAATTTTGGCAGTTATTGATGTTGAAAAGAAGTGTTCATACACTTTCCTTGTACCGATTAAACTTCTCTTTTCAAATCCGAGGTATATATATATACAATTTTTCTTCACCCAATTTTCAAAACCCTAAAAAACACTCTCCTCCCGATACTGTTTTTACTTCTTGTTCGTCGTCGAGAAAGTGGTCATTTTTCTTGGGAAAAGCAAGTGAAGGAATCTTCCAATAGACAAAGAAAGATGTCGTCTTCGAGGAAATCATCAAGAATAGCAAGCAGGGGACCACAAAGAATAGAGAAGGGACCGACTCACTTCGATCTTACTGTGGAAGAAGACTTATCAAGTCAGCGACAAAGTCCGATTCGCTCTCCTCCACGTCATTCAACACCTCCTACCCCACAAGATGCAAGTCAAAATCTGGAAGAAGAGATAATCGAGGAAGCCGACCCAGTAAGAGTCCAAAGACCCTCCTTTATCTATAAGCTTTATCGTGCGCTAAAAAGCTCCGGTTCTCCATTAAAATATATAGATGACTTCCTTAAGGACAAAAATTATGGGAATGAGTATCTTTTTCTGCGGAAAATGGAGGAATTGGGAGTTGCTCCTAAAGGAAGGGCAGATGAGGCTCTTGCAAACATTCCCAGTGACCCTCATTTGCCAGGACAAAATCTGATTGAAGGGAACGATGATGACAAAATGTTCCTTGAATTTAAACCTAGAATGGGTGTGGCAGCAAAGGTGAAAGGAAATCGAATGGATTTGTTTAAATCCAAGGATCAAGAAAAAATGTTTTTTAGGCTGTTAAAAAGAGGGGTGATAAACCCTAGAAGTGTTGATTTTGACTTCCTGGACACCATCAATATGAACTTAAGAGAGAAGTTGAATTTTCTTCAACTTGAGACTTTTTGCTCTGACTCTACGAACGGGTATGCTCAACTGACCGCTTATTTCTATTCAAATCTTAGCTTTTTGGATGCGAATAGAATTTCATTCAGTGTTCGAGACAAAGTCTACGTGGTAGATGTGAATATGTTGGCGGACATAGTTGGAGTTGAACGAGGACGTTATATTCCAATTAAAGTCTCACCTGCTCGTACTACTCTGGATCTTGTCAAAGATATGGACACAAAGAAGAAAATTACCTACTCGAGGATGAAGGCCATCAACATCGTGCTTCATAAGATTGTGATCAACTGTCTCAGACCGAAGTCTACGTCAAAGACTTCTGTGTCTCTTTCTGAAGCAAAGTTGATGTACGCGATCAACTCAGGACGGAAGTTTTCTCTCCCGCACACTATTCTCTTCCATATGTACAGAGCAATGTCAAAAGACAAAGGACAATTGCCTTATCCTGGTCTGGTGACCAAGATCTTCCAACACATGAACATTGAACCGCCACATACATTTTGTGTTCGACCGTGTGATAAGATGGTGGTAGGGTTGAAAATGTTAATGACTCTCCAAGGCAATGGAGAAATTCAAAGTGAAATCTCCAGTTCAGTTTGCCTCAAAGAGAAAAGGAAAGGAGGCCATTGGTGCTCCATCGAAAAAGAAGAAAAGAACTCTCATCCTGGAAGATGAAGATGAAGATGATGAAGATCCCACCGTCCAACCACCGACAAGAACCCGGACGTTCGTGTCTCAACCGACGTAACTTCAGCGAGTAGAGAAGAAGAAGAGCGGAACGAGAAGAAGAAGAACAGAGAGAGAAGGAGAAAGAAGTTGAAGAAGAAGGAGAAGGAGAAAAAGAAAAGTCTGCTGATGAATCTGGAGAGAAGGAAAATCAAGAGCATGATCATCACTCTTCCTCTTTCGATGTCCTAGAGACAGGGGGAGTTGGCGAGCAAGAGAGGTCTACACCTCATGCTGCTATCAGTGAAGATCTAAGACAATCTCCAGAAGACCCAGAAGAGGTTCAGGTCTCTCAATTACCTGAGGAAGGTCACAATACGTCGAACCAAATCTGCAAGACTTAACAAAAGCGCCATCGTCTCGCATACACACCTTCGAGAAAGCCAATGCCGCATACGTACGAAGATTCTGCAGATTTTCATCGTATCATTGATATTCTTCTCGGAAATGCATGGCCGATATATGCTCTAGACTCGTGAAATCCAAGCCATGAAGAATGCTTGGACAAGCATCTTGATCTCTCTGAGGATAAATTCAAAGACCTCGCTCCGCAACTTCAAACCAATGCTAAGGGAGAAGAGGTAGCTCAACCGAGGGAGGATCTCAAGAAGCTAGAAGGAGTAATCCAGTCCATTGGGGATTTCCAAATCGTGCGCATTCCCAAGCAGACATGACTTCTTTCTCACCCTTTTTAATGATGACAAAAAGGGGAGAACCAATTTGAACCAACAACTTTTTCAATATCTTTTAAAACTTTTTAGTGGTTATGTTTATTTTTGAGTATGACTTGAGAACTTGAACTTGGGTGTGAATTTGACTGAATTGGTTGTGGATTGTGATGCTTGACTGGTTGCATTTATTTCAAGTGTTGTTATATGGTGTTACTCATAAAAGACTAACCAATTTTCTGTGGATGCAGAGTCTGGTTGTTTTATTAATCTTTATGAGTTAGCCATATTGCTTGAGAAATGTTTTTGCAGGTCAAAGTTGTTCAAATCTACAAGAAAGTTTTGTCACCATCAAAAAGGGGAGATTGTTGGAGAAATCTTTCCAGAATATTTTGAAGCCGACAAAACGTTTCTATCGTCTAAGTCTGGATGTTCGGAGACCGACAGTTTAAAGTCTGAAGACTTTGTATACTCAAGACTCAAGACTCGAGACTCAAGACTCATGACTCAAGACTCATGACTCAAGACTCAAGACTTAAGAATTTAAGTCTATTCTCACCGATGCTCTTTCTAATCCAAGAACGGGAAATCCAAAGCCGAAGTATATGGCCGAGGATTCGATCCTATCCTCTCGGAAAAGATTCCTTGGTTGGATAATCATTTCGGATTCTTTGATTCTTATTTAAGATCGATTGAAGATCCGATGGTCGACGAAATATTCTTGGAATGTTCTATTCTTGGAAACCAAGATCCTGATTGTATGGGCGAACATGATTGATGGGCTATCATCAGATTCCTTAAATAGCTCGGATGATCTTCTTGATTGATTCTGTCCAACGGGTAGATTGGAGGAATTCCTTTGGTAAGTGCCAACGGCTATGATGGCATAAAGGAGTATAAAAGGAAGACGTTCTAGTTGTTTTAAGTAGTGATTGATAGAAAAATTCCAAAGTCTGAAGAACCTTGATTGTTAGTCGATACAGTTCGAGCAAAATTGTATACACAGAGAGTGTTTATACTTGGTGACACCTTGAGCGAGTGTAATAGATCATCTACATCGAGATATCAAGGAAGAACAACACTGTAACATCTCTTTGTTCATAGTGGAATCCAGCCAAATTGGCTGTCATCGTCTGCGAAGAGTGGACGTAGGCTTGGATCAAGCTTCGAACCACTATAAACCACGTGTTTAATTCTCTCTTTCCTTACTCGAGTCTTACATTGATTGTTATCTTTCGCTAATCCTTGAACTGTCTAAGTATTGCGCAAGTATACAAAAATTATCAAGAAAAATCTTTGTATACCTATTCACCCCCCTCTAGGTACTCATACTAGCTACATCAATCCCTCACTGTGAAAGAGAAACTATTTGCATCCAAGAAAAATAAGTTCGAATAAAAGTAAGTTGTGAGTTTTGGATAAGCAGCATTAGATCCAAAACAAAAGCGCTCCAATTGCAGTAGAGCAAACTTCTATTGCAGATTTACTTTCACCAAATCAAGGAAATCGAAATCGACACTCCTAGAGTTCATAACCCCTCTCTTCATGAGATTCGAATAAACCCTCTTGTGATTCTTTGATCTGAAAAAACTTGAACCATCACTAACAACATTTGCAGAAACTCTTGTTCTAGGCTGAAAATGGGTAAACATTCGGTCATCGTCATCCTGTCCTTGAGGTTGATTAGCAGTGCCAAAGCGCAGGTCACTAGGGAAATTAGCAAAGGCTTTCTCAATCGATCCATTTTCTGCAATATCCATCTTCTCCATATGGCGCAAAAAAAAAAAAGGTTTCATTCTTATAGCCTCTCTCGTTCAGGTATTCATCAATTAAGGACGTATCAATTCTTCCTTTTTTCAAACTAGAATAAAGCTTGAAAGTAATCTTATGAGTTAATGTTCTTACAGGTTCAATTTCTTCCAAAATTTCTTCTTCTGATTGAGTTGGTGGGGAAGACTGGCGTTGTTGAGAAGGTTGTTGCTGACTTGGTCGCTGTGGTGGAGAAGAGTCTTATTCTTTGGTTAAGTCGAAATGTGTAGGACCCTCACACATGTGTTGTGGTCCCTTGCTTGCGATTCTCGATGACTTTCTTGAAGACATTGTCGCTTCAAGGGAGAAATTCACAGACTTGCTCGAAAAGATGAGAACTTTTTGGATTAAACAACAGTGAAAGTAAGAGCAAGTGGGAGTTCAGTATTTTAGGGTTTGAGGGTGAAAACGAAGAAGATGGATTTCAACAGTATATAAAGCAAGTGAAGCAAAGTAAACGAATCGCCATAAAAGGAAAAATAAAAATACCTTTTTGAAAATGAATAACTTCCCTTTTGAAAATAAATAACTGTCTTTTTCAAAATTGATAACTACCTTTTTGAAAAAGAATAAATGCTACAACTTCAAAAACTTGAAATAATAATTTCAATCAATTAGCAATTAATAAGTAACCATATATTTTCAAATCTTTAACCAAAAATTAAATTACTAGTACCGGAATAACTTATAGTCATAACTCTTGGTCTTCTAAATCTGAGCTCCTTCAGACTTTAATGGATAATAGATGTGATGTTCAGTCTAATGCGAATAGACTCAAATAGTCTTTTCTCCAGTGGCTTTATAAATATGTCTGCTAGTTGATTCTTTGAATCAATGGACTGTATCATCACTCCTCCATTCTGAACATAATCTCTAATGAAATGATGTCGAATCTCTATGTGTTTTGCTCTCGAATGAAGAATTTGATTTTTTATTAGATTGATTGCGATGGTGTTGTCACATTTGATCTCAGTGCATGAGTCTTCGATTTCAAAGTCTCTCAATTGTTGTTTTATCCATAAGATTTTAGAATAGCAACTTCTAAGGGCCACATACTCTACTTTTGCTGTTGAAAGAGTTATAGTACTTTGCTTCCTTGAGAACCATGATATTGTCCCGTTTCCCAGCAATTTACACGTACTAGAGGTACTCTTTCTATCAACTCTGCAATCTGCTAAATTTGCATCTGAATATCTAGGGAGGGTAAAGTCTCTTTCTTTGGGATACCACATACCTAAATTTGAAGTAGTTACAATGTATTTGATGATGCATTTTACGGCCTTTAGATGAGATCCTTTGGGATCAGATTGAAATCTAGTACAAATGCAAATACTAAACAAAATGTCAGGTCTAGAAGCAATAAGATAAAGAAGTGAACTAATAATACTCCTGTAAAGCTTATGGTCAACTTTTTTTCCTCCTTCATCTTTGTCCAACTTCGAAAAACTTGACATTGGTATCTCAGTTTTTTTGCAATTCTCCAATCCGATATTTTTAACGAGTTCTTTTGCATATTTTTCTTGATGAATGAAAATTCATTCCTTCAATTGTTTCACTTGTAATTCGAGAAAGAAAGATAGTTCACCCATCATGCTCATCTCAAATTCATCTTGCATAGACTTAGAAAACTTCTTACATAATATCATCAACATAGATTTGAACAAGTAGAAAGTTTTACCTTCTCTTTTAATAAACAATATAGTATCCACTTTTCCTTTGACAAAACCGTTTTGAGTTAGAAACTTACTTAACCTGTCATACCATGCTCAAGGTGCTTGCTTTAATCCATATAGAGTATTTTTCAATCTGAATACTGAGTCTAGTTTCTTTGGATCTTCAAATTCAGGAGATTGTTCCACATAGACTTCTTTTGGATAAATCCATTTAGGAATGCACTCTTGACGTCCATTTGAAATAACCTAAAATTTTTATAACAGGCAAAAGCAAGTAATAATCTAATTGCTTCTAACCTGGCTACTGATGCGTAGGTTTCATCATAGTCTATCCCTTCTTCTTGCATATATCCTTTGGCCCTGAGTCTTGCTTTGTTCTTGACCACTTTTCTTTTTTCGTCCAACTTGTTCTTGAAAACCCATTTAGCTCAAATAATGGATTTACCTTTTGGTTTAGGAGTTAATTCTCATACATCGTTAATGCTGAACTGTCTGAGTTCTTCTTGCATTACTTTAATCCAACTTTCGTTAGCTAAAGTTTCTTATATCCTTTTAGGTTCTATTTCAGAAATAAGTGCTACGACACTAGACTCTTCTTGCTTTTTGAATCTGATGCAAATTCCTTCATCAATGTCACCAATGATAAGTTCTTTGGAATGACTAGACTTGTGCTTCCAGTTGCTTATTGCTCTGACAATTTGCTGATCTTCTGCTTTAGTTGATTTTTCAATTTCCGTCCATTTTTGATTTTCTGAGGTCTAAGCTGCTTCAGGGGAGGTAGACTTTGTAAAGTCTGGTTTAAGTTCAGATTCTTTAGGTTGAGTCTTAAACAGTTGATTTTGCAAAGAATCTTGAAATTTGACATTCATAGATTCTTCTATAGACTGAGTCTTCGTTGAATACTCTGTAAGCTCTGCTTGAGGTTAAGTAGCCAAGAAAAATTTCTTCGTCTGATTTTTCTTCAAACTTACTAGATCGATCATTTGCATTTTTCAAAACAAAACATTTGCAACCAAACACATGAAAGTAAGAAACAATTGGTGTCTTTCCTTTGAATAACTCATAAGGAGTTTCTCCAAAATATACCTTAAAAATACTCTGCTAATAATATAACATTCTGCAGAAACTGCTTCAGCCCAAAAACAAGAATAAATATTACTTTCTATTAGAAGAGTTTTGTTATTTATTACAAAGATCTATTCTTTCTTTCCACAACTCCATTCTGCTCTGACGTGTATGGAGAGGAGAAAACAAGCTGAAAACCTGATTCATCACAAAATTTTGCAAAATCTTGATTTTCAAACTCACCTCCATGGTCTATCCGTGTACTTGAAATAATATATCATTTCTCATTCTGAACTTTCTTAGCAAACTTTGAAAAGTAAGAAAATGTTTCAGACTTACTTGCCAGTAAGTAAACCCAAGTGAATCGTGAATAATCATCCACAATTACTAGATAATATCTCTTTCCACCAATGCTTTTAGTTTTGGTTGTCCAAAGAGATCCATATGCAGAAGTTGCAAAACACAATTAGTAGAAACCTGAGTTATTGGTTTAAAAGAACTTTTAACCTATTTTCCTAACACACATGGTGTGCATAAGTCAAATTTTTTAAACTTCAAGTTGGGCAACCCATGAACAAGGTTCTTAGAAGAGATCTTGGCAATTTGCTTCATATTGACATGGCCAAGCTTTCAATGCCAAAGATTTGCTTCATCTTGAATTGAAATTAGACATTGAGATTTTTCTGATTTTATATCTAGAAGATAGATGTTCCCATGTCTTTGTCCAATAAAAGATTGAGAATGATCTTTACTAGTTCCCGAACATACTCCTTCTTGGAAATTGATTTTGAATCTAGTGTTGCACAATTGGCTAATGTTGAGCAAATTGTATTTAAGTCTTTCCAACAATGAGACATTGTTGACTGTGAGATTTCCAATTTTTACAATTCCACACCCAACAATTCTTCCTTTGTGGTTTCCACCAAAAGAAACTTTTTCACCATTTATTTGCACAAGTTTTATAAAACAACTTAAATCTCCAGTCATATGCCTTGAACAACCACTATCCAAATACCATTTAATATTGTTCTTGATAGTGACATGCAATTAAAAAAGAAACTCAAGCTTTCTTTGGTACCCACATTTTCTTGAGTCCAAATGAGTTAGTGCAATATGCAGTCTTTGCCCATTTCTTCTTAACAGGTCTCCAAACCATAGGACATTCTTTTTCAAAGTGTTCTAAGCTATTGCAATTTGAACATTTGAGAGCACTTCGGCTAACAAGTTTTACAAAGATTTTTTGAAAATGATTTATGTAAAAAGTTTTTGTAGGTCTTTGTTTGATTCGTTCCTTCACTTTTGGAAAATCAATTAGAGGAATAGTTTCTAAAGTCATTCCCAAGCTTGACTTGTTGAAATAAGGTTTTTGTACTAAAAGAATCTTTTCTAGCTTTTCATATTCGATTGAAAATCTTTTTGAAATATTTGAAATGTCATTTTTCAAAAATGTATTTTCTTTTGAAAGAGAATCTGCATTTTCTTTTAAACTAACAAAACTTTTATCTAAATTTTCAAACTTTTCTTTCCAAGAATTTTCTTGTTGCTTCAGTGTAAAATTCTCCCTTTTTAGCTTGGAAATCCTCTTAAGAGAGGTTTTGAGACTAAGACAAAGCTCATCAATGTATTTCGAGACTTTAGTAGAAATTTTTTGATTGCTTACCTGATTTCGCTGTCTGAGTCTGAGTCTGTATCTATTTCAGAGTCAGAGTCTGATTTTGATTTTGCCATTAGACAAATGTTGGCATAATCTTCATTACTTTCTTCGCACTCAGTATCACTTCGTGTCTCTGCCTTGAGAGCTTTCCTATATTTCTCACCTTTTCCTTTCTTTTTCTTCAACATAGGACAGTTGGGTCTAATGTGTTATTTTTCTTGCATTCAAAACAGATCACATCTTTATTGGCTTCGTCATCCTCAGTTGATTTGTTTTGAAACTTTTGAGTGCTTTGTTTTTTCCAATTGAATCTTCTTCCCTTTTTTGTTCAGTTTCCTAAACCTCTTTATCATAAGAGCTAACTCTTCATCGTTCATATCATCTTCAGAATCTTGTAACATCAGAATCATCGTTAGATCTCAAAGCAATTGACTTATTACCTTTAGGATCTTCTTTCTTGTTGATTTGCTCCACTTCATAGGACTGAAGTGTGCCAACCAATTCGTCTATAGAAAACGGCATGATCCTTTGTGTTTCCCTTATTGAAATCTTTACATGATTCTAGTCCTTGGAGAGTCCACGCAGCAATTTGTCGACCTTAATTAGTCCTGAGATTGGTTGTCCCTGATATTCTAGACCATTTACAATTTCAGTAAAATGACTAAACATATCAGTGATGGATTCTCCCGGCTTCATTTTGAAGGCTTCATATTGTCCGAGTAAAATATTAATTCTTGTTTCTTTCACTCGATCATTTCCTTCATAGGTAATGTGCAGCCTATCTCAAACTTCTTTGGCTGTTTCACAAGAAGATATTTTTTTATACTCAATAGGAGATAATGCACAATAGAGAGAGTAAATTGCTTTAGCATTAAGAACTTATCTCTTGGTTATTTCCTCTTGAGTCATCTCTCTAGCATCTGCAACTTCTTTTTCTCTTTCTGAAACTGATGCAGCTTTAGGAATGATTCATTTTTCTACAACATCTCATTCCAGAGGATCTTTCGGTCTTAGGAATGCTTTCATCTTGTTTTTCTATATGTTGTATTCATTTCCATCTAAGTAAGGAGGTATGGTGTTGCTCTAAGCTTTAACCAAACCTGGAGCTAACATACTAGCCATAGATCTTTAACTCAGAAGTAAAAACACTTCAATTAAATGAGTACACAAGCTCTAATAATAATTGATAAGGTTAGTAAGAACACATAGAGGGGGGTGAGTAGGTGTTAAAGAAGTTTTTGCAAGACTTAACAACTTAATTTGACTTTTATGAGAATAGTAGATTGAAGATGGAAAAGACTATAAACAGTTACGAATTAAAGTAAAAAGTTTATAGTGGTTCGGCTTAGACCAAGCCTACGTCTACTCTCTCGCACTAATAGCCCACTGGCTGGATTTCTCTATGAACCAAAAGAGATTTTTACAGTCTCACATCCTTAATTCAACAGTGTAGAAACTCTACTATACTTCCTCAGGGTCTCACAAGTATTTAATCTCTCTTTTGAGTACAACTTAAACTCAGTGATTGAATCGGCAAAGAACTAGGAGGTCAGAGTTTGGAATTTTTCTTTCACACACACACTCGAATAACTTAAACGTCTTCTTTATATACTCCTCCATGCCATTATAACTGTTGGCACCTTCCAAAAGAGTTCTTCCAATTTACCCGTTGGATAGAATCAATTAGGGAGATCTCGAGTTATTTAAGGAATATGATAATAGCCCATCAAAGTATACTTCGCTAATCAATAGATCTAATTATTCTAATTGATTTTTATAAGAATAATTGATCATGAGATGCTATCTCCAGCCGTGAGATCTTCTTCAACCGTATGAACCAAATCCTTAAAGATATACTCGCATCTGAATAAGTCTTCTTCATCGGATAAATCTTTTCTTCGTCAGTCTGGAGGCTATCAGCGAGGGTAGACTTTAAATCTTGAGTTTGGAGGTCTTCAGACTTTGATGATAGGGTCTGCAAGTCTTCAAACTAGATTAATGGAAATGTTTTGTCAACTTCAAAACAAATAAGGAAGTTTTCTCTAACAAAGATAAAATGTAAAATTGGTGGGAAGAAAGGAAAATGCATGGCGTCTATATTAGTGTCTAGATAAGTTGAGTAATGTCTTACTATTGCCAGCTGGTGAGAGCTACGCGAAGATCAAATGTAAAATCGGTGGGAAGAAAGGAAATTACATGGCGTCTATATTAATGTCTAGATAAGTTGAGTGATGTCTTACTATTGCCAGCTGGGCTCAATAAGTGCATCTTTTAGATAGATATTGATATTTTAGTTTCGTAGTTTGCTGCTAATTGGTTTATTTACTGATTTAGTGCTCTGAAAAAGAAGTGGTTTGATTCAACGTTAGCATCAAATCAAATCTAAGGCTGTTTAGCTCTTTGTTTGAGGACGATCTCCTGATTGCTAGTATGAATATGTTATTGTCCATGCCCTAGCCATTGCATCCACTAGATCAATGGGATCCCAATCTCAATTTCCTAGGTATGCTTGCCTTGTTAAGAAACTAAAGCTACTTGTTCTCTTTCACTACACCAAACCCATAAACTTTCATCAAAATGCTGGGTGATAAAGTAGCTGGAAGGCATGGAAATAAAGGTATCATTTCCAAAATTTTACCTAGACAAGATATGCCTTATTTGCAAGATGGAAGACCTGTTGATATGGTCTTCAATCCATTAGGAGTACCCTCAAGAATCAGTACATGAAATTTTTATGAATTTGAAAGAATTGTATTGAGAAGTAATCTATATGGAACTCACAATGCGTCTATTTGTGTCAAGGGTGAGAAAGGGGGCTCAGTGGGCAGAGGATTGTATCATGAGAGAAACAAGGAGATCAACCTCTTTCTTTCAACTATAAATATACAATATGTATTATGGCAATGAGTTGGACTCTCGTGTTGATACGAATGAATCATCCTTTCCACGGAGGTAAATCTTTGCCTACTAGGCAAGAGGATAGCAAGTTACAAATTCTATTTCGGTAGGACATGTATTTCTATTACTATGAAATTCATAAATGAAGTAGTTAATGGGGGAGTTACCATTATCCTATTTTTAGTAACGAATATTGTATGTGTTCCTAAGAATCCTTTAGAGACTATGAGTGTAATAGGAGCATCTGTCGACAAAAGGACCACCCTAACATGATCATCTCATGGCTATTGAGAACGAATCAAACTAGATGGTTCTATTTCTCAATCTTTTTGACTTGCTCCTACGGAACCAAGGTCAAAAAGATTGAAAAAAAAAATCAGTCATTCACAACCACTGATGAAGGATTCCTTGAAAAGTTAAGGATTAGTAATCCTAAAATTCCTAGGGAGTTATATATTTGTGTATTGATCAGACCATTCACTATTTCTTGAAGCTTGATCTCTCCCCCGGATGAACCATTTAGCCAAGAGAAACCATGAACCAGAATAGAAGAGCTTGCCCCACCCTAATCCTAAATGGAATGAAACGATGTAGGGATCCATATGTAAACATAGTAATTGAGTGATTTTCAGACACTTTAAGAAGGAAACTTATTTAAGCGTAGTAGTTGGGTGTAGATGACAAATAGTGCGAGAAGACAAAGAACAAAACAAATAGTGGCACCCACACACACCAATACATTAAAATAAGAATTGTGATTGATTACATTCAATGCATTGTTGGCAAATTAAGTCTAAATTAATTTTTTCAATTGTCTTGGAAAATATGCAATTGGCATTCTAAACCATTCATAAGTGGACACATATTTTAAAATAAATCATTAGAACATATCACGCTAGAGTAAATAAAATTTTATACGAGCGGGGCTTATTCCCTTTTGATTTGTTGGCAGATAAAAAAAAATTATATTATATTGCATGCTAGAAGATTCGCTTCATGTAGCGGCAGATTTATCAGAAATTTCCCTAGTAAGCCAACTTCAACAAGGACAGATTGATCTAGTACAACGAAAGCAACTTCTTTTATTCAACAGGCATAGACCAGAACTGCTAAACCATTGCGGTCACCTAAATTAAGGCATATTATTCAAGATGTCCTCAATCAAACAACCAAAAGACAAGTAAGAAGAGCCACCCTCAATCAACACCATCTTACTCTTCTCACTCGCCTCATTCACCTTCTTCCTCCTCTCACTGTCGACCTCCTCCATTAACTTTTTTATTCCACCCTCTATTACGTCTGCTGTCACCACGAAATCACTCTCCATCCGGGGATCCCTCCGATAGTCCATCTTGATCTCCACTGCAAGGCCCAACTCCACCACCAATTCAAATGCATTAAATTGTTGCTCCCCGTAGAGGGGCAATGTGGCCATCGCCACACCAAACCATATGCTTTCTAGGGTGGAGTTCCAGCCGCAATGCGACACGAATCCCCCAATTGCTGGATGGGCCAGGACAGCAACTTGTGGAGCCCATCCAATCACTTTCCCGATAGTGGCCGTCCGGTCCAAGAACCCCTCGGGCAAGACCTCAGTAGGGTCCATTAACTCACTTGGGAACCAAACCTTGCCCTTCGGCGGTGGCCGTCGTAGGGACCATAGAAAGCGATGCCCACTTCGCTCCAACGCGCAGGCCATCTCCTTCACCTGCTCTTCGCCTAAGCTCCCCATGCTCCCGAAGCACAGGAAAACCACCGATGAAGGCGGTTGCTCGTCGAGCCACTCCATGATGTCATTGCCTTGGTGGCCACCGCAGGCCTTTGTTTTAGTCTCACCGTTCAGATTCAGGATGGGCCCCAAGGGGTACACCGCGGGCGCACCAAGGCCCGCCAAGGACCTCAGCGCATACGGTTCGAGCTCCTCGAACGTATTTACAATAATTCCCTTGGCCGCTCTCATCCTCTTGGCGTGCCCCAGGAACGGTCGGACGGTCTCCTTCGTCAGAACCAGGGGAGGTAAGACCTTGGCTGGCAAGGGGTTCGTCAAACTCGGGAAGTCCAGCTCAGCGGCGGAGTCCTTGTATTCGGTTATGTCCACATGGAACTCGTCTTGCAGCGACTGGAGGTGCAGCATCATGCCGAGGAATGCAGCGCTCGATGTAAACAAGACATAGGACGGGACTCCAAGCTCGTCCGCCAGGTCAATCATGGTGGTGCAGAACATGTCGAGGACGAACCCAGCTAGGCGCCCGGTTGAGCCGGCTGAGGCAGCGAGCTCGGCAATGGCCCGCTTAACACGGGGCTTGTTGCTTTCCACGAAGTTGGTGATGAATTGGCCTGAGGAGAAATCCGGGTTGGAATTCTCGCGCGGGAGGTGGATGAAGCGGAGGCGAGAGGCAGCCATGGAGGTGGCGAGGGAATTTGTGTACGAGTCGACATCGGAGTCGAAGGGAAACTTCATGACGAGGACGGTGACAGAGAGGCGGGGGTCACGGTCAACGATGAGCTTGGCCATCTCGACCATTGCTACGAGATGGCCCATGCCAGGGGTTGGGATGAACAGGAGCTCGGCATCAGCCATCGCGATTATCTCCGGTGCTCAAGTGAGGATTTTGAAAGTTCTGCGAGTGTTTTGAAGTTCAGTCGATGAGGCTGGGGGCCTCTTCCATTGATTATTATGTACGGTGTTTTGAGGAGCGGACGATTCGTAGTTGTAGAAGGCTGGGGCCCTCTTCTGTTGATTATTATGTGCTTCGTGTTTTGAGAAGCGGAAGATTCCTGGTTTCATACGTCTTCTGTCGGCATCTTTTGCCATTTTTTGCTCGGAATTTTGTCGTTCTTAATTTGCACGGAACTTGAATATAAGAGAATGCTGGGGCCCTCTTCTATTGATTATTATGTACAGTGTTTTGAGGAGCGGACGATTCGTAGTTGTAGAAGGCTGGGGCCCTCTTCTGTTGATTATTATGTGCGTCGTGTTTTGAGAAGCGGAAGATTCCTGGTTTTATACGTCTGCTGTCGGCATCTTTTGCCATTTTTGGCTCGGAATTTTGTCTTCTTCATTTGCACGGAACTTGAATATAAGAGAAGGCAGAGAGATGGTTGCAAGACGCGATCCATCTTAGACGCAATCAATGCCCATCGTCCAAGTTGCATGCCGTGCGCGAATCCCACTTCGTCCAATATCTTAATGAGTTTTTATACCTATTTTTTTTTTATGGGACTTGTCGACTGAGGACAAAAAATTATCTTAAGGTGCTTTAATATAAATTCCATTCAAGACTCGATCCAGCTTAGGATTTGTCACGTCGCCAAATCGGTTTTATGAAATAAATCCATGTGCACCTAATGCTACTTGTACCTTTTTGTCGAGACGAAAAGAGTGAAAAATCGGTTATGTCTGGAGATTCATTCCTTCCTTTCTCTACAATGCCTTTCTCGTCCCTTGACAACTAACCGTTGTTCATCAATAAGCAATATTTTAAGAACATCAAGAGTCAATTAAAATCAGTTTATTAAGCGACACAATAAGTTATAGTTAATTAATAGAACGATTCAAAGTGATTTTACCATTATTTAATTCACAAGTCCTATCAAAAATGTTTATAAAAACATAAACTATTTCGTCCTTTTTCTCAATTCCCTTCTTTTTGTCTTTATAAATCCTTTTGTACTAGTCATTTGGCTGTGCAATGCATCCGTCTTTTTCTTTTTTTTTGGACATACGGAAGGTTTTTATTTCACGTAAAAGAGAGGTACATATCTTCAAGAGACGATGACAGTGATAGTGATAGAATCACTGATGAAACTATGATACATTTTTGTCTATTTGCTGAATGTCCTATGATGGCGCAATTGTAGATGAAAAGTGGATCCAAACAATGGATGAAGAAATCTACTCCACTGAGAAGGATGACACATGGGTGCTAACTTGTTTAACTCATGGTAAGAAGCCTATTGTGTCAAATGGGTGTACAAAATAAAGCAGAAACCTGATAGTGAGGTGGGCTGTTACAAAGCTAGAAACTAGTCATAAAGGACTACAAGTAAAAGTTAGGTATTGATTATTTTGAAGTATTTGCACTAGTGGCTCAAGCACTTGCAACTTAAACCATTGGAGGATTAAACAAATGTATGTGAAATCAGCATTTCTCAATGGTGTCCTTAAAGAGGAAGTCTATGTGGAGCAATCATAGGGTTATGAGAAGAAAAGGGATGAAAATCAATTTTACAAGGTAAAGAAGGCATTACATGGGATAAAACAAGCACCTTGTGCTTGGTACACATAGATCGACATGTAACTATTAGAGCATGGTTTTCAAAAAAGCCCGTATGAGCATACACTGTATATCAAGTCAAATACTAATTGTGACATAATAATTGTGTGCCTTTGTATTGATGACTTGATATGTACAAGGGGCTATGAAACCTATGACTAGCTAGCTCAAGATGATAGATCTCGGATTGATGTCGTATTTTCTTGGCCTTGAAGTAAAGCAACAAATGATGGCATATTTATCTCATAGAAAAAATATTCTAGGATGATGTGTGAATTAAAATATGAACAGACAGGTCTTGTCAAAATAATGTGTGATAATAAGTCGGCTAGCCAAGAATCTAGTTTTTCATGGTAAGAGCAAATACATCGACATCAAGTATCACTATATTCGTGAGCGAGTCAAAGATAGTAGCATTGAACTTAATTTCTAGATTAGAAGATCAAGTTACAGATATTTTGACGAAACCATTGAAGGCGAATTTGTTCGAAAATTTAAAGATGATGCTCGATGTTGTTGATTTCAAAAATCAATTTTAAGGGACGCTATTAGAGTAATATAAAATTAATTGTTGAAGATTTGAGCCTATTGGTTATTGAGCTATGGATTTGTTTGTTAGTATTCTTCGAAGGATGTCTTGACTTATGATGGGTGTCCAAAGAAGATTGAAGACAAAAGAAAATCAGCATGATTTATGGTGGACTATGTTTGGGTAGACCCTCTACTATTCAACAAGAAGTAAATGCTATCATAAGGAAATCAGAAGCTCTTATTTGGTCTTTTGATCGTAGAGCTTGAAATTTTAACGTTGTTAGAAGGAGTGAAGACTTCATGAAATTTGGCTCATTTAATGGTTGTGTTTTCCTGTTGTTGACATTTTGTCCTTGGGATAATAAGTGTGGAATATTTGTCTTCATCTTTATTGTAATTTAGGTGTTCTGCTATTATATTGGATGTGAGGGTGCGTCATACACAAGAAGCCACTAGAAAAGTATTCTAAGAACAATTTCTTCCTCCAACTTGTACACATTCTAAATTTTCAAAGTTGTCATTATTATTTTGGTTCCAACAATAAAAACCTTTTGGCAACAAAAGTCTCAACTTGTCGCCAAAGCAATAACCACCCAATGTATTCGAAGAGAAAAATATTTCTTCATTAGTCGATGAGAGGTGAATAATTAGCACATAGCTGTAAGTGCCTCAAAAAAGAAACATCATGGACATCAGTAAGGGGGAAAAAAAGCACACGCAACAAGTTCTTGGAAATTCAAGTCAAACAATGATCGCGCGAGCCAAATCAAGGCAAATTATTCAAGATGAGGAGAGTTTAAAGTTCTCAAGATCATGATGATGATGATGATGATGATGATGATGATGTCTGGGGAATTTTTTAATCCTTGCTGAGTCAACTCGTTTGAATTAGGCTGAGGATCATGCTCGTCACGGTGTGATTTCTTTACTCAATTGTGCTGTCTGGTCACTTACATGATCTCCAGCTGGTGAAAGGAATACTCCAAGCACGCAAAGGATTCCAACCACTGTAGCCATTGTAGTCATCTAAGTCATGGCGTATTGTTCAAGATGTCCTCCATTAACCGACCCGAGAGGCAAGTAAGAGGAGTCACCCTCGACCAACGCCTTCTGACTCTTCTTGCTGACCTCCTTCACCTTCTTCTGCCTCTCGCCACCTGCCTCCTTCATTAACTTCCTAATTCCGGCCTCTATTTTGTCTGCCATCACGATGTCACACTCCATCCTGAGATCTCTCCCGTAGTCCATCTTGATTTCCGTTGCGAGGTCCAGCTCTGCCACTGGCTCAAAAGCATTGAACTGTTGCTCCTCGTACAGGGGCCACATGACCATCGCCACATCAAACCGTATGCTCTCGAGGTTGGAGTTCCATCTGCTGTGCGACACGAACCCCCTCGATCGCCGGGTAGGCCAAGACTGCAGCTTGCGGGGCCCAGCCAATCACTTTCTCGATGCCGGACATTCAGTCTAGGAACAAGACCTCTGTGAAGTTCTCGTAATCACAGAGCTACCAATTTTTGCCGTTTTGCGACGGCAGCCGTAGGGACCACAGGAAGCAGTGCCCACCCCGCTCCAGTGCGCAGGCCATCTCCTTCACCCGATCGTCACCGAAGCTACCCCTGCTCCCTAAACGTAGGAAAACCACTGATGAAGGTGGTTGCTCACCAAGCCACTCAACGATGCCATCACCGCCACGGCCACCATTAACCTTCTCTTTAGTCTCACCATCCATATGTAGTATGGGCCCAGCGGGATACACTGTGGGCGCCCCGAGGACCTCACCACATGCGAATCGAGCTTGTTGAACGTATTTACGACAATGCTATTGGTTGCTCTCATCCTCCTGGCGTGCTCTGGGAACATTCGGACTGCGTCCTTCATCAGAAGCAGGGTGGGTAAGACCTTGGCCGGCAATGGATTCGTGAAACTTGGAAGTCCAGCTCACTGGCCAAGATAAGCTTGGCCGGAAATCCATGATATGGTCAAGATAAGGTTTGTGCAAAGTCGTTTCTAATCCTTTACATTACATCGACGGTCACTGTAGTTTACTAAGAACACTCTATGAAATAGTCAAGATAAACATTAAGCAAAGTCAACTTTCAATACTTAGGGTTAGATCCCCGGTTACTCGTGGTGATTCGTAGTGTAAGTTCGCCCAGTATTTTCAAAGGAAAATCAACCCAACATGCCTCACGAGTCGATGATGCAAGTGAGGACTGATGCTCACGAATAAGGCGGATTTCATGATACTATATTCATTACAAAATACCAAATAGTCTTTTTTCACAAGTTCAGGTCATCAATCCGGCAAAAAGCTAGATAACCATCAATTTGATTCGCTAAAATTGTTTGAATTCCCGAAAAAATAACTTTGCTTGCTGACATTTCACAAAATAAATTCAAACTCTCTCGACAGTAGATATATTTAAATTCGGTTAAATTATCAAATTTCAAGTTTAACGCATGTTAAATTATGCATTGGATAGAAAATCAAGAATGAACTGTGGGACCGACCGACCAAAGTAGGCCGAGGATCAAGAATATAAAGTTATTCGGAGACATCAACGCGATGTGCTCCACAAGTGAGGAAGACTTGTCAACGAGAGACAGACAGACAGACTTTCCCGAGCAATGCACAAAGTGGGAGAAGAAAAGGACAAAGGGAATAGTTGCATTCACACACCAATGCAACCAGACAATGGGATGGGACCATTCTAGTCCATAATTTCGATTAACAAATGATATTTAAGCGACTTAAGTCATCACTGAGATCTCACAGAAAAACTCAGACAAATTCAACGGTCCACGATGCACTTGTTAGGCAAATCTTTCACACAAGAACTTTTGCACCATTCATGCACTCTGAGGCTTGTCTAAGAGATGCAATAAAAATCTCAACCACTTAAAGTGACCGTGTATTTAAAATGAAATATTAGAGCATACACCGTTAAAGTAAATAAAACTTTGTGCAAACATTCTTAACAAACCTCGATTTCAGGATTTAAGTAGCAAATCTCTTATTAATTATCAAATCGAGAGTGGATAAAACTGCTCATGAAAATTACTTTTACATTGACTGCGTATGCTAGATTTCCACGATAAGCTCACTTTTATGAGTACAAATTGATCTAGTACTATGAGAGTCACATTTTTATATTCAACGTGGATACACCTAAAATGCTAAAGATTCCAACAATTGGAGTCACCTTAATCAAGGCATATTATTCAAGATGTCCTCAACCAAATGACCCAAAGCCAAATAAGAAGAGCCACCCTCCATCAACGCCTTCCTACTCTTCTCACTCACCTCTTTCACCTTCTTCCACCTCTCGCTGCTAGCGTCCTCCATTAATTTCTTTATTCCGCCCTCTATTTCGTCTGCTGTCACAATAAAGTCGCTCTCCATCCTAAAATCCCTCCTGTAGTCCATCTTGATCTCCACCGCAAGGCCTAGCTCTGCCACCAGCTCGAATGCGTTGAACTGTTGCTCTGCATATAGGGGCCACGTGGCCACCGCCACGCCGAACCAAATGCTCTCAAGGGTGGAGTTCCATCCGCAGTGCGACACGAACCCCCCGACTGCAGGGTGGGCCAGGACCGCGTTTTGCGGGGCCCACCCAATCACTTTTCCAACACCGGCCGTCCGTTCGAGGAACCCCTCCGGCAAGACCTCCGCGGGGTCCGTGTAGTCACGTGGTAAATCAAACTTGCCCTTTGGTGGCGGCCGTCGTAGGGACCATAGGAAGCGGTGCCCACTCCGTTCCAGCGCGTAGGCAATTTCCTTCACCTGGTCCTCGCCAAAGCTCCCCCCACTCCCAAAGCACAAGAAAACCACCGACGAAGGCGGCTGCTCGTTGAGCCACTCCATGATATCGTCGCCCCGGCCGCCACTATCAACCTTCGTTTTAGTCTCTCCCTTCAAATTCAATATGGGCCCCACGGGATACACCGTGGGCGCCCCGAGGCTGGCCAAGGACCCCACTGCGTGTGGTTCGAGCTCATCGAACGTGTTAATGATAATTCCCTTGACCGCTCTTATCCTCTTGGCATGCTCCAGGAATGATTGGACCGCCTCCTTTATCAGAACCACGGACGGCAAGACCTTGGCCGGCAACGGGTTCGTGAAACTCGGAAAGTCGAGTTCAGTGTCTGAGTCCTTGAATTTGGTTATGTCCATGTGCTGCTCGTCTTGGAGCGACTGGAGGTGTAACATTAGCCCAAGGAATGCTGAGCTCGACGTAAAGAAGACGTAGGACGGGACTCCAAACTCGTCCGCCAGCTCGATCATGGTGGTACAGAACATGTCGATAACGAACCCAACGAGCCGCCGGATCGAGCCAGCCGACTCGGCGAGGTCGGCGACAGCCTGCTTGACGTGGGGCTTGTTGCTTTCCATAAAGTGGGCGAGAAAAGTGCCCGAGGAGATCTCGGGGTCTGAGTTCACACGCGGGAGGTGGACGAAGCGGATGCGGGTGGCATCCATGGAGGTGGCAAGTGAGCTCGTGTAAGAGTCGACTTCGGAGTCGATCGGAAGCTTCATGATGAGGACGGTGATGGATAGGCGGGGGTCGCGGTCGACGAGGAGCTTGGCCATCTCGACCATTGATACGAGATGGCCCATGCCGGGGGTTGGGACGAGCACAAGCTCAGCGTAGGCCATCGCGACGTAGTTGATTATCTCCGGAGCACAAGCGAGTGCTTCGAAGGTTTTGCGGTTGGAAGAGGCGGTGATGAAGCTTGAGGCTGCTTATGTTGATTATCACTGGTGTTGGGATGTGTCTGTGAGGTGGGGAAGATTCCCGTTTAAATACGACTTCTCGCGGCATTTTGGTCTTTCTCTAATTCTTTTTTTTTTTTTAATTTGCATTATTTGCTTTTGTTTATTCTATTTCGCGATGCATTTGTCGTCCTTTGAACGGATGGAACTCGAAAAGAAGAGAAAGTAGAGAGATGCTTGGGCATCAAGAAGGGAAATGACGTCATGGCTTTGCTGGTTGCGAGTCAACTCGAGGACTAGTCTGACACCAGCCCAGAGAGAATAATACTCTGGAAAGAGCTGCAAGATTCGATCCTCCGCGTGATTTACGCTCGAGCATCATCTATTGTATAAATTTCTCATCCGCAAGGCTGACTACGTTTGGTTTAGGAAATTAATTTGTAAAATGTCCCCTTTTTTTTCACTCTCTATTAGAATATATCACGAGTTCGAACCTGTTGAACGAAACCCGATCGTATAAAAATGTGTAGAGCCCGACCACGGCAAAAAAAAGAAGAATCAGAAAAAAAGAAGAAGAAAAGTCCCGATTGGACTTTGTTTTCCGTTCCCACTTGGCGTGGCCTTCATAAGGGATCCAAATTTTAAGCTTCTCTGGGCGGTGGATGAATATACATATCTCCTAGAATTCGTTACGTATGTCTTCTTGGTTGAGGAAGAGGGCACAAATCCAAGCCATTCTTGACGGGTACCGCGAATTTTTTTTTTTTTCGAGCGGCTGGATATTCGAGTATCTGATTTAGAGATTGCGGCTTGGTGTATTCAAGAATCGCATTCAAGAGATTGTACGTTTAAGCAAATAAATCTCGTGAAGATTTGTGGATTTTATTTTATTTTATCTTATGAAATTGAGACATTGTTTTCTTGAGGAAGTGTATGAAACTAAACATTCTGTGAATTATTTGGTGTAATTAGTAAGTGAAAAATATCGAGAATATTTGAGTAACTCGACTATGATAATAATCTCCGTTACATGGCTTAATCGGAATCCTTTATTATTCTTTACTGTGGAGTAAGTCTCGCCTTCTAAACCACATAAATTTGGTGGCCGAATCATTTCCTCATTCTATTTATTTTCTTTAATCATTTCCTTTTCCAGCACTTTGGTTGTAGATCCAGGACAGAAAATTCTTTAATGCTGCTTACATAGAAGTTCCACGCATGTTTATATCATCTTAGAATTTGTCACGTCACTATATCAATTTTATATAGTGAAATTATGAACGCCTAATGCTACTGGAGACTTGATGTCACGATGAGAAGGATATAAAATTGGTTATGTCCAGTCTGACATTTGATCCCCCTTCTCTGAAATGCTTCCTTATCATTTGACAAATGACAGCTATATAGATATATATAGCATGAGCAATATTTTAAGAATATTATAAGTCTGTTGGGATTTGTTTATTAGAAAAAATGATTCATAAACTTCAATTCAATATGTAATGAGATTTCTAAATTTTTAATTTATTCAATATGATTCATGAATTATGACACAGTATGCAATGTGATTCTTAAATTTTCAATTTATTTAATGTGGTTTCCGGACTTTTGTTATATTTTAAAAATGTCCAGTGTTGTTCTTAAAGACAACACTGAATATTTTTATATAATTCAAGGATTAAGTTGAATATCTACTATAAGTTCGAGAACCATGTTGAACAAATTAAAAATTCAATGATCACGAGAAATATTGAGCTAAAATTCATGAACCATATTAAATAAATTAAAAATTCAAGAACCACAAAAAGACTATTAGTGTCATTATCCCACTAAAGGAAAAATAACAGATGTTGTCACGGAACGTTATTAAACTATGCTATAAGCTATAATTAATAAACAAAATGATTTAGTCCTACCATATCTTAATTCATGGGTTCCATCAAAACAGGACCCCAACACCATGGTCCCCCACTTACAATGCTAACAAGCGGCAAGATTCGAAGCTGAAAAGTCTTTTCCTCTCTTCTATTTTGTTTGTCTTCTTTCACCTTCAACCATGGGGAGGGTTTGAGCTAGTCTCACCTCCCCTCTATTTGTTTTGATTTTCTTATAGCTTTTTTTGTACTTTTCCTCTCTTTTCTCTCTCGATCTAGATATGGGAGCTATGCTCTCCCGGTCTACTTCTAGATTTAAGAGTTGGAGCTCTTCAAATTTAGTTCTAAAATTAGAAGTTTTTCTCTCCCGATTTAGATCTAGGAGTTTAATAATATTTTTGAGAATTCGATACCCCCATACTCTATCAATGTACAAGTTCTTTGCCTACAATTTTAATGATGAGAGGGAGGACCCATGCTCATGGATGTCAATTTTCAATATACTATGTTCATACAATATTCCAAATTGCCTTCGTTCACAAGTTTAAGTTATTGATCAGAAAAAGGTTGGATTCTTGTCCACAAAGAGAGAGAGAGAGAGCAATTTGAGACTCTTCTAGTCCACACACAGAGAGAGAGAGAGAGAGAGAGAGAGAGTTTTGGTAGAGTGATTTTCATACAAGTTGAGACTATTCTAGAGAGAGAGAGTTGGTAAAATGATTTTCATACAATTTGAGACTCTTCTAGTCCACAGAGAGAGAGAGAGAGAGAGAGAGAGAGAGACAGAGAGAGACAGAGATAGAGACAGAGAGAGAGAGAGAGAGAGAGAGTTTTGGTAGAGTGATTTTCATACAAGTTGAGACTATTCTAGAGAGAGAGAGAGTTGGTAAAATGATTTTCATACAATTTGAGACTCTTCTAGTCCACACAGAGAGAGAGAGAGAGAGAGAGAGAGAGAGAGAGAGAGAGAGAGAGAGAGAGAGAGAGAGAGAGAGAGAGAGAGAGAGAGAGAGAGAGAGAGATGATAGAATGATTTTGGTACAATTTGAGACTATTCTAGTCCACAATTTCGATTGAAACTTCTTTGAAAAGTATTTCACAGGCAACGGCACAAACTACGAGAAGAAAGGGACAAAGGGACTATTCTAGTCCACGATTTCGATTAGCAAATGACATTTAAGTAACTTCTTAAGTCATCACTGAGAGATCTCACAAAAGATTCAAACAAATTCATCAGTCCACAATGTACTTATTAGGCAAATCTTTCACAGACAAATGTTGGCACTATTCATACAATGATTGATTTTAACCACTTAATTGCTCAAAAATCAAGCCTATCCTAAAATTATTTTTCATATAGTTCTAGAATGAGGCCTATCTAAGAGATGTGATTGATATTCTCAAACATCAAATGTGAACACATATTTTGAAGTAAATGAAATATTAGATCATGCACTGCTAGAGTAAATAAAACTTTATACAAACAGTCTAACCTTGATTTGTGAGGATTTTAAATTGCAAATATCTTACTAGCCATTAGATTAGGAGTGGATAAGGCTGCTTGTGATATATATATCATACTATGCTAGATGTCTACAATAAGCTGACCTTTTATTCAACGTGTGTATACTAGAAATGCCAAAGATTCAAACCATTATTGTAACAGCCTCAATTTCGACCCTTATTTTAGTCCAAACTAGGAGGCCAAGCTAGATAAGCCTTGGATTAGTCAAACATTCCTAGAAAATAAGTGTGGACAAATGTGAAAAGCATTAAATGAGGATGATGAGCATGGAGGCTTATATGTCCAAAGTAATTAGTGAAGGGAGGGTGACTCATGACCTACAGAAATGATAGCAAGTGATCTTGTAAGCCAAGTAGAGCGCCACCTCTCCTCCATAGACTTGCCACCTTGAGTTTCATAGGTTTTGATTTCCCATTTTTCGAAACTATTGGACCTTTTTTGCTTTTCAATTTTATAGAGCTCTTTGTACTTCGAATTTGGAGAAACTTACTTCAAGAAAGTTGTTCAAAACATCTTAATATATAACATATGTAAATTTCGTATTTTTATTAGGTGAAATGATTGGGACGAAGGCCCAATTAATTACCATATAGAACCTGCTAAGTATAGTGAAAATGGTAATCAAGTTGTTTTCTTGAATTTTTATAAAATCTTCCCTTTCAAATTTGGATATGCTTCCTTTAAAAAAGTTTAAAATGACATCCATATCTACAACATATTAAAATTTCAAAGAGTTTGTGAAGATTTGGATTATGAAATGAGTCTCTCTCTCTATGACCGTTGAATCTGCTTGACAGACGAATTTTTGGGTTATGTCCATTGAATTACTGCTCTTTACACATCACAAATTTGGCTAAGTTTCCTTCACAAAAAATGTCTTTTGATTTGCCTTGGTAAATAAGTTAGTGATTTATGGCGTAAATGAGCCATACCATGTAATGTTCTAGAATGCTCGGCTTAATAAGAAAGAAAAGCCATGAAAAAAAATGTGCCAAAAATCCAAGAGTAATGATGGTCATATCTTAGGTATTAAATGAAGGGATGAATCATTAGCTTAGGTGGCCAATTGAGGATTTGAGCACCATTGTATAAGATTTTCCTTGGAGATTAAGTTAGGCCAAGCAATGATGAAATGGTGACTTATAAGCTTAGATGGACCAATTAAGAGTGGCTTGGAGAATAAGTAACACGTGTTCCTTGGAGACTAGTCCTTAAATGAAGGTATGACTCACTAACTTAGGTGGCAACGAGAAAATTCGATAATCATGATGATAGGATCTTCCTTGAAAAATAAGCCAAAGCCATCAATGAAGCTTGACCTATAAATAGGAGAACCATCCCTATCCATTCTCTCCGACCTTTGGCTCACTTCTTCTCCTCCTCCTTTCTTGCTTGTCCTCTCCCTCTCTCGGCCTTGTTCGCCCACCACCTCACAAGACGACCATCTTTTGGTAAAATCACCTATAGTTTATTGAGATTTATCAAAGGTAAGTAGAATCTCTAACTCTTGGCTAGAGCGATAGCCTATATTATCGAGTTTAGTGGTGCGCTCACCCATGTAAACCGTGTGTATGTTCTAATATTCTTTTGTATGTTTGCTTATGTTTGCATGCTTGAGCTAGGGCTGTGAGAATTATAGTCTCCTAAATCAAGGCATGTTATGTAAGATATCTTCAATCAAATGACCCAAAGTCAAGTAAGAAGAGCCAACCTCAGCCAATGCCTTCCTACTCTTCTCACTCACCTCCTACACTTTCTATCGCCTCTTGCTACCAACTTCCCCATTAACTTTCATATCCCATGTCCTATTTCATCTGCCGTCATGATGACATCACTCTCCATTTGGAAATGAGAAGGTTTACATTATACCTTATGATTATTCTTACAAAATGAACGTTTATCCTTTTACAAACCATCTCCTATCATGTTAATAACCACTATCTGAAAATAGTAAAAACATGGGTCCCAAAATGTGGGATCACATTATATATATAACATTCTCCCACTTAATCCCAACATTTTCATCATATGGATTATCCAACCAAATCCACTAAAACTTCATGCTTAGAGAAAAGAAACAAAACACATGAATCATGACGACATATCTTCTAAGAGCGAGTAATATCTTTAATGTACCATAATGCATCTTATTTCTTTAATATCAACCTATATGAGACAATACATCTTAATGAATAAACCCTATGTTTATTTCAAAACCAATGATAAATGTTATTCTCATAAACAATAGTATGTATATACCAAAAATTGAGAATCGACATTATAATAGAATAAGAGTTTCATACAACAAAAATCGTCCATATGACAACAAATCACATGATGAGACCTATCCTCATACTAGTTACATGATTTTTATAGTCCATTGTGGCATGCCTTTAGTTAAAGGATTAGTTGTCATCAATTTAGTGCTTACATGTTCTATGACCTCTTTATTCTCCTTAATATGTTCTTATGGCTATATAGTTGATGTTAATATGTTTACTTCGATTGTCACTTTTGGCATTTTTAGCCATAAAAACTATAACTTAATTGTCACAATATATTTTTAATGACCTAGAAATAGAATCGATAATTCTAAGCTCAGAGATGAAACTCTTCAATCATACACCATGCGAGATAGCCTCAAAACAAGAAACGAACTCAGCTTCCATAGTGGAAGTAGCAATCAAAGTCTATTTCGCACTTCTCTATGACACGACTCTACCAATTAACATAAAAATATATCCATATTTGATTTTCGAGAATCAATGCAACCTGTAAAGTTCGCATCCGAATAACTAACTACTTCTAGGTTGTTAGTTTGTCTATACATAAGCATGTAACCTTTGGTACCTTGAAGGTATCTTATCACTTTTTTTGTAGCTTTCCAGTGGTTCATATCTAGATTACTCTAATATTTTCCTAAGGTTCCCACAACAAAAGCAATGTAAAGTCAACTACAAACTTGAGCATACATTAAGCTTCTGATAGCATAAGCATATGGAATATTATTCATTTGTTCCCTTTCTAGATTATTCTTCAAGCATTGGTTCAAATTGAACCTGTCACCCTTCACAATAGGTGCTTATACTTAGCAAACAATCTTTCATTCGAAATCTCTCTAAATCCATATTGATATAAGTTTGTTGAGATAGTCCTAAAATTTCTTGAGTCCACTCCTATGGATTTTAATGCCAATGACATAAGATACTTCATCCATATTTTTCATTTTAAAATTCTTAAGAGATAAATTATTTTACCTCAAGTGACAACCCTTTATCATTAGTTGCAAGTAGAATGTTATTCACATATAACACAAGAAAATAAATTTTTCTCTACTAACCTTTTGATATATACATTGATCCATAACATCCTTTACAAAATCGAATGAAAATATGACATCATGGAACCTTAAATATCACTGGCGACATGCTTGTTTTAAGCCATATATAAATTCATTTAGCTTGCATATCAAATGTTTACCTTTACTAGAAAAGAATCTTTCAAGTTGTTTTATATAAACCTCATTCTCTAGTTCCCTATTGAGGAATGCCGTTCTCACATCTATTTTATATAATTTCATATCAAAATGGACAACTAATGCCAAAATAATACGAAGAGAATCTTTCTTAAATACAAGAGAAAATGTCTTTGTGTAATCGATCCATTCCTTTTTAATGAACCATTTGACAACAAGTCTAGCTTTATATCTCTCAATATTGTCAAATGAATCCATCTTAATTTTGAAGCCCATTTACAACTAGTGGCCTTCGCACTATCAAGCAACTCAACTAAATTTCAAACTTCGTTAAATGCCATAGAACTCATCTTTTCATTCATGGCATTGTACCACAAATTGGATTTATCATTATTCATGACTTATGAAAACATTTCAAAATCATTCTCAGCTCCAATATTATGGTTAGAATCTTGAAAATACACAATATAATCATTAGGAATTGCTGATTTCCTCATTTTAGTAGATTTTCTTAATGTTGCATCAACATTCTCTTAAGAAGCGTGTTGATCAATTAGTTGTTCAACAAATTATGATAATTGCTTAACTAGTAGATCTACTAGATCAATATCAATAGGTTATGGAATATCAGCAAGTTGTTCACTAGTCGGTTGAACTAAATGGGCGTTATGAACAACAACCGACCTTATATTTGAGGTGAAAGCTTGAGTGTCAAAATAATCTTTCTTAAGAAAAGAAAGTCATTCGATTGATTGCTTCCACTAATTAAGTCATTTTCAAGAAATTTAATGTTTCTTGATTCAATAATCCTAGTGGTGTGATGTATAGTAAAACCTATATCACTTGGACCTCTCGCAATATCCAATGAAATATTCATTTATGGTCATTGGGTTTAATTTCTTTTCTAGTGAATTGTAGAATCTCACTTCAAATGAGCATCCCCTAATGTGTACATGTCGCAAACTCAATTTCCAACATTTAAACAACTCAAAAGGTATCTTTGGAACAGCCTTGATCGAAACACGATTTAGTATATACACTATTGTCTTAAATGCTTCGGTTCATAATGACTTAGGAAGATTAGAGGCGCTAAGCATACTTCGCACCATATCCAATAAAGTCTGGTTTCTTCTTTCTGTTACACCGTTTTGATTTGGAAACCAAGCATAGTATATTGGGCAACGATCCCATGCTCTTAAAGAAATTTTGCAAATGGACCAAATGCTTGTCTATCTTTAGCGTATCTACCATAGAATCCTCCACCTTTATATGATCTCATGATCTTAATTTTCTTACCGCATTATCTACTTCCACCTTAAATATCTTCAAAGTATCTAACGTTTCATGTAGATACATGTAACGTGAGTAATCATCTATGAAAGAGATGAAATAGTTCTAACCATACGAGTCCATATCTAGACTATAAATATCTGTATGTATGATTTCTAATATTATTATACTCCTCTTGGCACATTTCTTTGTCTTGTTAGTATGATTTTCATTTATGTAGTCCACACAAATATCACAATTAGTAAAATCTAAAGTACCTAATACTCTATCATTTATCAAAGGCTTAATTCTATCTATGGAAATATGTCTCAATTTTGGTACCACAATATAAATGAATTTTCATTCACAACACATCGTTTTATACCAACGTTATCAGAAACATGCATCGTATTATAATAAGCATTGTCTTGTAAATTGATTCAAAAAAAAAAAAAAACCATCAGAAAAAATACCACTCCCAACAATTTCATATTTAAATAATAAATAGAAGTTTGAATATGAAAAAGTTAAAAGAGTAACCCAAAGGTACAAGTCTTGAAAGTGAAATTAAGTTTATAGAGAAATTATGAATATAAAAAGTCCTTTATAACTTCAAAACAAATTCACTATTGAGAACTAGTTTACATTTTCCAATAACTTCTACATGCGAACGCATTTTGTTTCCTGAATAGATACTTTACTCACTTCCCCGTAACTTCTTATGATTTTGAAAGCCTTACGAGGAATTCAAAATGTGAATTGTAGATCCATAGTCAATCCATCAAGTGTTATGATTCATATCGGCCATATTAGATTCATAACAAATATAAGAGATTTGATTACTTTTCTTCTTGAGCCAGGCATTAAATTAGACACAATCATTTCTTATATGCCCCTTCTTTTTACAGAAGAAACATTTGATTTCTTTCCTACTATTAGCTTGGGGAGGTATTTTACCTTTTCCTTTCTACTTGTCAAACCGTTATTCTTTTCTTGTGTTGCTAAATGAGCACTTTCTCCCGAGTCTATAATCAATCTTTTTTCCTCTTAAACAAACATGGTCATGAGTTCATTAATTGACCATTTATTATTATGTGTGTTATAACAAATCTTAAAAGGTGTATACTGTTATGGGAGAGTGTTCAGAATATATACACACAAAAAAAGATTTGGATAACTTAATCTCAAGGTTCTTAAGTTGAGTTGCAATGTCCCTCATTTTAATGATGTGCTCACGCACATCTCTAACACTAGTGAGCTTCAATGATGAAAGCTTTATAATTAGGGTCATAGCATGTGCCTTTTCTGAAATCTCAAACTACGCATCAATAACCTCCAATAAAGCCTTAGCATTGCTATGTTGCACAATCAAAATACGGATATGAGGAGATATTTTAGTCCTTATGAACATTGCACTGAAGCGGTTGGACTGCTCTCATTGTTCACAAAGGGTTATCTCAACTGCAATGCTCAAATCAGTAGAAGGAAGTGGTTTGTCTTTCCTTATAACATAGTCAGTGTTCACGTACCCAATTAATGGAAAATTAACTCCTTCTAAACTTTATAGTTTTCACCATTCCGTATAGGAACATCACTCTTAAATTCAAAAAAATTCACAAATTGCAAAACTGCATATCAAACAATCATGCTTGTGTCATAAAATTTGAGGCAAAATATACATAAATCATGTTTTACTAATGTAAACATGTTAAAAATATTAATCACATAACATAAAAACTGTATGTGGGCTAAGTTTCTAATTTAAATATATTCATAATTACATCATGAAAAAACTCCTATATTATATTCATTTCCTTAATCCCTATTGGTAAATTAAGAAAAATAATATGATATTTCATCATAATTAATCTTATTAATATGATGAAAATTCATATGGGATAAAATTCATCATATTAATATGATTAATTACAATCAATGTACATTTCTAAATATGATCTCTTAATATATAATTTAATTAATTAAATATGTTGTAGTTACTCTCTAATTTATTAAAATATATGGATCATTGGATATTTAATTTCATGCATAAAATATTCATAAAAATGCATGGATGGTTAAAATAGTAAATAAATTCAGCCTAGGGCATAAGAGCATATTCAAATGGCCAAGGGGCAAAACAGTGAAAAGATTTGTCGATGGTTGAATCGTGAAATCGTTGAAAAGGGTGGGCAAAATTGTAAATGTGAAGCTAGTCCATGGGTCCACGAGCATGTGCATGGCACATACCTGCCTTTTGCAAGGGCCATGGCATGCACACACACCTATCCGCCATGCAAGCATATGTGGTCCACGCTCTCGGCAACTGTCGCATAGCCAAGTATGGCAAACGCGCTTGCAATTGCCTATAGCAGTTCTACTCATGTGGCCCCACTAGCTTCTTCCTCTATGTGAACAAAAGGCTTTTTCTTGCCTCTTTCGCCATTCCATCACGATTCCACCATCTATTACTTCTTTGGCAACCCATCTCAAACCAAAATAAATGATGGGCTTTGAAGACCATATCGACACAACCACATAGGTCCAAGTTTCAGCGAAAATAACCAAGAAATTGGTCCCAAATCAAACAAAAAGATTGTCAAATGCAAACCCTTAACCATCGCGACTTCCACCACCGAATTAGCCTTCGGCAAACATTGATATGCCGAATTATCTTATGACTATTCTTCCCCATGGTGGTGCAACCGT
This sequence comes from Eucalyptus cladocalyx, assembly GCA_017140615.1. Lineage (NCBI taxonomy): Eukaryota > Viridiplantae > Streptophyta > Magnoliopsida > Myrtales > Myrtaceae > Eucalyptus > Eucalyptus cladocalyx. The sequence continues at coordinate 6,809,393 of CM029516.1, read as the reverse complement.
ACCGGTCCGAAGTCGAGTGGTAGGTCGCTGAACTTCGCCAAAATCAGCAATTTTCCTCTTAACTCCAAAATGGCTGATTCATCTAAAAACCTCGAAAAATACACAAAAAATTTGTCAAAAACAAGGCAAAGGCACTAAACATACTTTGATACCAAATGTTAGACATAAAAATGATATGTTGAAAAACATGATCAAATGTAAAATAGATCTCCAGCTATTGTTCTCTGAAATTCATGAAGATTCGATAAAATTACAAGCATACTCTACTAATCCAATATTCTCACATACTGATGGTGTATTTTCAAATGAGAGGGTTTGAGCTAAACCTTGTGATTACCCTTATGAAATGAACATTCATCCTTTTATAAACTATCTCCCATCATGGCAGTTATCAACAAGAGATACAAAACATGAAAAAAAATGTAGAATAATCGCTACTTGGAAAGAGAAAAAACGTGAATCCCAAAATATGAGATATATATATATATATATATGTCTAACACGCTACACTTGACCGCACAAGCGATTTCCTTCATTGGGTCATTGTGGAAGTTGCCTACACTCCCAAAGCATAGAAAAACCATCAATAAAGGTGGTTGCTCATCAAGCCACTCCATTTGGTCATCACCTTGGCAGCAAACATCAACCTTCTTTTTAGTAATGTTAGAAGCAAAAATCAAATGTGGAAAACAAGATCAATTATAAACAAACCTCCAACCATTGTTCGTATTAACAATCGTTGGAAAATCCCAGAGATTTAGCGAAATATCGAACACAATCTCCTAACCCAATCTCCTTGCATACTGATGGTGTATTCCAAAATGAGAAGGTTTGTATTAGACCTTGTGATTATCCCTTAAGAAATAAGCGATCGTTCCTTTTATATACTGTCTCACATCAAGACGGTTACCAAATGAGTAGTTATCACAAAGAGGTATGAGGCATGGAAAAACTACATGTGGAATAACCGCCACTTTAAGGAGAAAATGTCAGTCCGAAAAGGTGCACATTATATAAATAACATTCTCCCACTTGATCCCAACATTTTCATCATACGGATTATCCAACCAAATCCACGAAAAACTTTATGCTTAAAGAAAAGAAACAAAACACATGGATCATGCTGACATGTCCTCTAAGAACGAGTAATATCTTCCACGTATCATAATGCATTTTATTTCTTTAATGTCAGCCTATATGTTTTTTTTTTTGTCGGTGTCAGCCTATATGTTACAACACATCTTAATGAGTAAACCTTATGTTTATTCCAAAACTAAGGATAAATGTTATTCTTATAAACAATAAAATGTGTACATCAAAATTGAGAATCAACATTATAACAGAATAAGAGTTTCATACAACAAAAATCATCCATATGACGACAAATTACATGATGGGACCTATTCGCGTACTAGTTACATGATCCTTATATTTCATTGGTGGCATGCCTTTAGTTAAATGATCATCTATCATCAATTCAATGCTAATGTGTACCATGGCCACTTTATTCTCCTTAACGTGTTCTCTTATGGTTAAATACTAGATGTCGATATGCTTACTTTGACTATCACTTTTGGCATTTTTAGCAATAAAAATTGCAGTTGAATTGTCACAATATATTCTTAATGGCCTAGAGATAGAATCAATAATTTTAAGCCTAGAAATGAAACTCTTCAACCATACACCATGCAAAGTAACCTCAAAATAAGATATGAACTCAGCTTTCATAGTAAAAGTAGCAATCAAAGTCTGCTTCGCACTTTTTCATGATATGGGTCCGCCAACAAACATAAAAATATATCCAAATGTTGATTTTCAAAAATTAACGCAACCAGCAAAGTCCGCATCCAAATAATCTATTACTTCTAGGTTGTCAATCAGTCTATATATAAGCATGTAGCCTTTGGTAACTTGAAGGTATCTCATCACTTTTTTTGCAGTTCTCTAGTAGTCCATACATGGATTACTCTGATATCTTCCCAATGTTCCTATAACAAAAGCGATGTCAAGTCAAGTGTAAACTTGAACATACATCAAGCTTCCGACAATAGAAGCATATGAAATATTATTCATTTGTTCCATTTCTAGATCTTTATTCGAGCATTGGTTCAAATTGAACCTATCATCTTTCACTATGAGTGTTATACTTGGTAAACAATCTTTCATCCAGAATCTCTCTAGAACCTTATTGATATAGGTTTCTTGAGATAGTCCTAAAATATCTCTACGGATCTTAATGCTAATGACATAGGATGCCTCACACATATCCTTCATTTCAAACTTTTAGAGAGAAATTGTTTCATCTCATGTAGCAACCCCTTTATCATTAGTTGCAAGTAGAATATTATCCACATATAGTATAAGGAAATAAATTTTGCTCCCATTGACCTTCTGGTATATACATTGAACCATGACATTCTCTACAAAATTGAATGAAGAGATGATATTATGGAACTTTAAGTACCATTGGTAGGATGCTTGTTTCAAGCCATATATAGATTTGTTAAACTTGCCCACCAAATGCTCACTTTTACTAGAGGAGAATCCTTCAGGTTGTTTCATGTAAACCTCTTCCTCTAGTTTTCCATTGAGGAATGTCGTTTTCACATCCATCTAATGTAATTCCATATCAAAATGGGCAACCAATGCTAAAATAATACGAAGAGAATCTTTCTTAGATATAGGAGAAAAAGTTTCCATGTAATCAATTCACTCATTTTAAGTCAATCATTTGGTAACGAGTCTAGTTTTATATCTTTCAGTGTTACCCAATGAATCATTCTTTATTTTGAAGACCCATTTACAACCAATGGTTTTCGGACCATCAGGCAACTCAACCAAATCCTAGACTTTGTTAGATGCCATAAAACTCATTTATTCCTTCATGGCATTGTACCACAAATTAGATTTATCACTGTCCATGGCTTGTGAAAACGTTTCAGGATTATTCTCGGCTCCAATATTGTAGTTAGAATATTGTAAATACACAATATAATCACTAAGAATTTCTAGTAATTGCTAAACAACTAGATGAGTGTATTGTTCAATCGATTGTATTAGTCAAAATCTTGTTAAATGCCATAAAACTCATCTCTTTCTTAATGTTGCATTAACATTCTCTCGATGAGTGTATTGTTCAACCGGTTGTTCAACAATTTCTAGTAATTGCTAAACAACTAGATCTATTATATCAATATCAGCAGGTTGTGAAACTTCAGCAATTGGTTGTTCAACGGCTGATTGAACTAAGGAGGCATTATGAACAATAACCAACCTTATATTTGAGGTGGAAGATTGAGTTTATGAATGATCTTTTTTAAGAATAAAATTCTTCAATCAATCTCTCCCACTAATCAAGCCATTTTAAAGAAATTTAACATTTCTTGATTCCACAATTCTAGTGATGTGAGATAGACAATAAAACATGTATCCCTTGGACATTTGAGCATATCCAATGAAATATCCACTTATGGTCCTTGGGTCCAACTTCTTTTCTTGTGGATTGTAAACTCTTACTTCAAACAAGCATCCCCAAACACGTACATGTTGCAAACTTGGTTTCCAACCTTTAAATAACTCAAAAGGTGTCTTTGAGATGGCATTGATCAGAACTTGGTTTAATATGTACACTGTCATCTTAAGTGCTTCAAATCCACAAAGACTTAGAAAGTTTGGAGTCGCTAAGCATACTTCGCACCATATCCAATAAAGTTTAGTTTCTTCTTTCCGCTACACCATTTTGGTCCGAAGAACCAAGTATAGTAAATTAGACAACTATTCTATGCTATTGAAAAAACTTTGCAAATGGACTAGGTGCTTATTCATCTTCAATGTATCTACCATAGAATTCTCAACCTGTATCTGATCTCACAATCTTAATTCTCTTACTACATTGTTTCTCTACTTCGGTCTTAAATACCTTAAAGGTATCTAACGCTTCATGTTTATTATGAAGCAAATAGAGATATATGTAACATGAATGAACATCTATGAAATGGATGAAGTATTTCTGACCACACGAGTCCATATCCGGATTACAAATATCTATATGTATGATTTTTAATATTTTTGTACTCCTCTTGGTACGTTTCTTCATCTTGTTGGTCAGATTTCCCTTTATGCAATCCACACAACTATCACAATCATTAAAATCTAAAATACTAAGTAGTCTATCATTTACCAATTGCTTAATTCTATTTAAGGGTATATATATATCACAATCTTTGGTGCCACAACATATAGGAAATATTCTTTCACAACACATCATTTTATACCAGTGTTATCATGATGCATTGCATTATAATAGACATTTTCTTATAAATTAATTCGAAAAATACCAACAAATAAAGTACCACCCCCAACAATTTCAGATTTAAATGTTAAATAGAAGTTTGAATATGAAAAGTTAAAAGAGTAACCCAAAGATATAAATCATGAAACTGAAATTAAGTTTATAGAGAAACTAGAAACATAAAATATCATTTCCAAATTCAAAACAAAGCAACCATTGAGAACTAGTCTACATGTCCCAATAGCTTCCACATATGAACACATCTTGTTTCCTGAATATATGCTTTGTTCACTTTCCGCTGGCTTCTTGTGGTTTTGAAAACCCTACAAGGAATTCAAAATGTGGATTGTAGATCCAAAATCAAACCACCAAGTGTTGTGACTCACATCAGCTATATTAGATTCATTACAAACACAAGAGATTAAATTATCTTTCTTCTCAGGCCATGCCTTAGATCTAACACCATCCTTCCTTACATGCTCATTGTTTTTACAAAAGAAAATTTTGGATTCTTTCTTAATGTCAGTTTGGGGAGGTATCTTACATTTTCCCTTATTCTTTCCTTGTGTTGCCATAGCCTTTATTCTTTCATTATGTTGTCAAATGAGCACTTTCTTCCAATTCCATAATCAATATTTCTCCCTCTTGAACACGCATGATCATGAGTTCATTAATTGACGATTTATTCTTATGTGTGTTGTAAGAGATCTTGAAAGGTGCATATTGTTGCGGAAGAGTGTTCATAATATAATACACAAGAAATGATTCGGATATCTCAATGTCAAGATTCTTAAGCTGAGTCGCAATGTCTCTCATTTGTATGATGTGCTCACGCACACCTCTAAAACTAGTGAGCTTCAATGATGAAAACTCCATAATCAATGTCATGGCATGCGCATTCTTTAAAATCTCAAACTGCGCATCAATGGCCTCTAATAAAGCCTTAGTATTGCCGTGCTGAGCAACCGAACCACAGATACTACGAGATATTTTAGCCCTTATAAACATCACACTAATGCGGTTGGACTGCTCCCATTGATTATAAAGGGCTATCTCAACTATAGTGCTCAAATCAATAGGAGCAAGTGATTCCTCTTTCCTTATAGTATAGTCAATGTCCATCCACCCCAATTGAAAAAGAACTAATTCCTTTCAAACTTTATAATTTGTATCATTCAGTATGGAAACATCACACTTAAATTCAGAGAAATTCATAGGTTGCAAGACTACATATCAAATAATCATGCTTATGTCACAAAATTTGAGGTAAAAACATATAACAAATATGAATCACATAACATAAAAACCATCTATGAGCTATGTTTTTAATTTAAATAGATTCATAATTACATTATAAAGAAACTACCATATTATATACATTTTCTTAATCCATGTGAATAAATCAATAAAAATAGTATGATATTTCATCCTAATTAATCATATTAATATAATAAAAATTCATGTGGGATAAAATTCATCATATTAATATTTAAAAAAAATAAATCAATGTCCATTTCTAAATATGATATGGAAGCTCTTTATATATAATTTAACTAATTAAAGATGTTGTGGCCACTCTCTAATTAATTAAATATATGGATCATTAGACATTTAATTTCATGCATAAAATATTCATAAAAATGCAAGAAATGGCAAAATAGTAAATAAATGCACTAAGGGGCAGAATGGCAAATAGATCGGCCAAGGGTAGGATTGTAAAATTGTAAGAAGGGCAAAACGGGAATTTTAAAAATGGCATAGGGGCAAAAGAGTAAATTTAGCCATCAAGGATAGAAACGTGAAATCGCCACAAAAGTTGCCAAAGCGTGTCAAGTGTGTGCCATGCACGCATCAGGCATATGCCATCCACCTACTCGCAGGGGAAGGGGTGTAGGCGCATGGCTTGCACGCGCCTAGCAGCACGTGGCCCCATATGTTTCTTCCTCCACGCAAACAAAAGCCCGCTTGTTTTTTTTCGCCGTTTTCCATTGCGTTTTCTTCTCCAACAGCCCATTTAAGACCAAAAGAAATAATGGATTTTGGAGACCATGCCAACATGACCACATAGGTCCAAGTTTCAACGAAAATGACCAAGAAATTCACCCCAAATCAAATGAAATTTTCCCAAAACGCAAACCCTTAACCATCGCAACTTCCACCTCTCGATTAGCCTCTAGTGAACACCAATATGCCGAAATAACTTATGGCTATTCTGTCACGCCCCGATCCTCGGGCAGGCATCCATCCCTCATCTTGGCCAATTAAATAGCAACATCCTATGACGCATCGCCAACCCTTTCATTTTAATACGCATGCGGAAGCATATAATATAATTCCCAGACAATAAAGCAATGTGATAGAAAAGTAGGATTAAATTCCGAACTTTCAAAAATAACCACACTTATATACATTGCAAACCAGTGACATATATATAAAGCGGACTACTAAGTCAGATTCAACTTAAACAAGTTCATAATCGAGGTCTGTAAGCAAGGGTGGGGGTTCCACAAACTACGGGTCCTCGTCCTCCTCTTCATCATCCTCCACACTCCAATTCAAACCTTCAGCGGACTGCACCGGACTTCCAAGATCTTCAAAATCCAAGTATGTTGTATCTAGGGACCTCAAATGTTGTCCCACAATCGAGATAAAACTATGTCTCATCAAGTTATACCCCCTAAGACCCGATTAGGAAAGAAAATATGCCTTAGGGCTACCTAAGCACAATCACGAGTCAGAGGACTTACTTTAGCCTTAGTTTCCTTCCTGCAAGTCAATTCAAATAACAAATACTGACAATCATATCATCCAATCATTCCGATTGAGTCATCGATCAAAGTCAATTACATATCAACAAGACCACTCCCAATCATTTCAATTATTCATTCTTGATTTTGAATCATAGCCCTATAGGCATAATTTTTAATTAGTGGAATCATGGCTCCACTTAGCAAGTTTAGACTTTAATGGCATCACAACCCAACTTGGCAATTTTAAACTTAGTGGCATCACGGCCCCACCTAGCAATTTTCTTGACTTGGTGACATCATGGCCCCACCTGGCAATTATCTATCCAACTCACAACCTCACATGATTATTTTCCCTTCAAATAATGACATTTTCCACCAATCACACTCAATTTTCACAAATCGGTACTCAATTAAATAAACAGAGAGCACCACAGTAATCAGCACAAAATTTTGGCCGTCAACTATCTTAACCTAATTTCCTGAAAATAAATAAATAAATAATTACAAAACATAATAAATAAATGCAATAAATCCAACTTAGACCCGTTATAGTCTAATTGGAAGCCAAGACGAGTCCAAAAAATTACCGAGACTCGTTCAATAAATAATAGAGTATGTCTACTTGATAATTATGCTAATCATTTGCCAAACATCATTAACCGACTAACAAGGGATTAGTGAGTAAAACTCACTTGATTAAAAGTGGAGATCGGATCACCATGATGGTGGCGAAATGGCAGCTGAACTTGGGCTTGCGATGACACCGACGGGCTTGGACCGAGCCCAATGGCCTTGCAAGCCCACAGAAATTTTGGGCTTGGCTTTAATTGGGCCTGACCCAAAACTGAAGATGGGCTTAAAACTTGGGCTGAACAAGAAGGCCCAAAGGAGCTACTGATTCGGTGGGTCACGTGGGCTGAAGGTGGGCCCAACCGTGGGCTGAATTCGCTGGAATTCCCTGCTGCTCTTGTTTGGCTTCAACTTGCTGGACAATTGGACTCGTGGGCTGAAACGCTGGCTTCGAGGGATGTGAAGAAAGAAGCAGCAAAGCAGAAGCTGCTCCGATCGATGGCCTCGTGTAGTTGAAGATGAAGATGCATGGATTGTGGGCTTGCATAGAGAGAGAGAGAGAGAGAGAGAGAGAGAGAGAGAGAGAGAGAGCTCCGATGATAGGTGGACACTGCGGTTGGCGTTGGAGACGCGAGACTGAGGAGTTGCTTTGGTCAACAATCTGGCTGGAGAAGACCACGCAGGGAGAAGATGTGGACGTGGCAACTTGGACGGTGCTTCGATGGGCTGAGGGCAGTTATTTCGATGGCAGAGGGAATTCGATGAAGATGCTAGGCTGTTCGGTCGGGGATGGTGCAGATGGAGGATGAAGCGGATGATGGGGAGGAAAGAAAATTAAAGATGAAAGTAGAAGCAAGAACCAGTGAAAGAGAGTTGAGACGTGCGAATGAAGAGGTCGGCAACCAATGGTGTGCTTAGCAAGTTTGGAGGCTTGAAGTCAAAGATATTATCTCTTGCATTGTTTAGTTGGTCTCCTAATACTTTCCCCAAACATTTAAATACCTCAAACACTTCAAATTGACACCAAAATTCCAGCTCTAGGCCTAGATCCGAATTTCACCACTTTTGATCTTCAATTTCTTCAACAAAATCCCAAAATTGAAGTCCAATTTTGATGTAGAAAAATCCCATACAATTTTGTAAGTCCTTGACACTCAAAGGCTCGGCTTGCAAGTCAAAATTTCCATTGAATTAACCCATTTGACTTTCCGCTAATTTTCCACAACGTCCGAATCAATTTTCCGTAAAAACTTTGAAATCTCTGAAAAAAATTTGGAGAATGAGTCGACATTCCTAAAATAGATCATGACACTACAAAACTTTCAATTTTTGAAAGCGAACTCGAATTTACGGTTAATTTCCATTCGACACGTTTTTAGTGTGACCTAGGCTACCGAGTAACTTTCAGAAATTTTTAGTACAAATGACCCATTGTCAATTTCTTCGAGCCATAATAAACCCACTCGACAGTTTGGCGACTCTCGATTGTCATGAAAATTTCGATGATTCAAATACGAACACATGGTACCAAAGCAATGAGAAAATCAATCCAGTGTCAGCCAACAAGAATTTTCCAATTTAGTGGTGTCACCCACAATTAGCCACACATCTTAGTCAAACTAACCTATTTCTGATCTCTAATCGATTTATATCTATGCCGTAATGATCTCGACATATGAGCACGGTCGAACAGCCGATTCCTAGTCGAATTCTCAAGTCTATTGCATTAAAATTCCTTAAGCGCGTCAATAAAATGCCCAATTGATTCACTAGAAAATGGGACTGAAAATCTGGGATGTCACATATTCTTCCTCATGGCGATGCGACCGTACCGGTTCGAAGTCGAGCAGTGAGTCCTCGAATTTGGCTAAAATCGGCGATTTTCCTTTTGGCCCCAAAATGGTTGAATTACTGTTCACATCCAAAAGGCTTGAAAAGTACACCAAAACTTCAACAAAAACAAGGCAGAGGCACTAAATATGCTCTAGTATCAAATGGTAGAAGTAAAAATCAAATGCAGAAAACATGATCAATTATAAACAAACCTCCAACCATTGTTCATATTCACGTTCATTAGAAAATCCTGGAGATTTAGCAAAATATCGGGCACACTCTATTAACCCAAACCCCTCGCGTACTAATGTTGTATTCCAAAATTAAGGGGTTTGTGTTAGACCTTGTGATTACCCATTAAGAAATGAGCAATCGTTCCTTTTATATATCATCACCCATCAAGACGGTTACCAAATGGGCAATTGTCATGAAGAGGTACGAGGCGTGGAAAAAACATGTGGAATAATTGCCACTTTAAAGAGAAAATGTCAATTTGAAAATGTGGGATCACATTATATAAATAACAAGTAACACCCTTGAGATTCAATATGGGCCCCATAGGATATACCGCGGGTAGCCCAAGGCCTACGAAGGATGTCACTGCATGTGGTTTAAGCTCATCAAATGTATTTATGACATTTCCCCTAGTCCCTCTCATCATATTGGCGTGCTCCAAGAACGCTTGGACCGACTCCTTCATCAAAACTATGGAGCATAAGACCTTGGCTTGCAATGGTTTCTCAAAACTTGGAAAGTCCAACTCAGTGGCCGAGTCCTTGAATTCGGTTATATCCAGTGTTGCTCGTCTTGGAGCAACTGGAGGTGCATAATCAGGCCAAGGAACGCTACGCTTGATGTGAAGAATACATAAGGACTTCGACCTCGTCAGTCAGTTCAATCATGGTGGTGCAGAACATGTCGAGAAGGAACCCCACCAACCGCCTGTTTGAGTTGGCCGAGTTAGCAGGTTCCACAATAGCCCGCTTGGCGTGAGGCTTGTTGCTTTCCATAAAGAAAGTGGGCAAGTTGCCCGCGAAGATCTGTGTTTATGTTCACACACGGGAGGTGGACAAAGCGGATGCGGGCAACGTCCACAAAGGTGGCAAGCGAGTTCGTGTATGAGTTGAAGTCGGAGTCGAGGAGAAACCTTATGATGAGGATTGTTACGGAGATTTGGGGGTCGTGGTGGACGAGTAGCTTGGCCATCTCAACCATTGATATGAGATGGCCCATGCCAGGGGTCGGGATGAACATGAGCTCGCCATAGGCCATCGTGATGTTGCTGATTATTTCCCAGGCTCGAGCGAGTGCTTCAAAGGTTTTGTGGTTGGAAAACATAGTGATGAAGCTAAAGGCTTCTTATGTTAATTATGACTTCTTAAAATGCTTCCGTCTGGCGGTTTTTTTGTAGTTCTTATATTCGCGTTGTTCGATTTTTATTAATTCTATTCTGTGAGACATGTGTTGTCCTTTAAACGGTTGGACAACGAGATGGGAAATGACTTCGTCACGGCTTTACTGGTTGGGGTCAACTTGAGGCGTTATTTGACTCCATATGGTACTTAGCAAAAGATGGGCCAAGCGACCGAACGATCATCATGTTATTGGCAAGACGTGATCTATTATAGACCGGATTGATCTCGATCGATTATGACTCCAATATTTATGTATAATTTCTCATCAATCTAACTTGACGATATTTGATTTAGGAAATAAATTTGAAAGTACCTTAGTCGTTGTTGATGTGCACCGTGACTATCCAAGTGGCGTGACATCTAGACATCCAATTTGGAGTATGTAGCTAGGTGGTGTCACTGAGTTGCATGCAAGAGACGAGTGTTCATGTCAACAAATCTTGTGGTAAGAGTTACAAAGTACTCTGGAAGATCGAGAGATATTCCGCGAGGAAGTGTGAGAGGCTAAACATTGTATAAATTATTTAGTATAATATGTAGTTGAAAAATACTAATAGCGTTTGAGTGACTCGGCTACGGTTGTTATCTCCTTTGTTTACTTGAAGGTGTGACATCCTGAATTTCAGGTTCTAATTTCGATTGAATAAGTTGGATTTTTCATCAACGCGACCATAGTGTTTTTTCTCTAAGATAGCCACTCACGAGATAACTGGCCTATCAAGTGAAGCCGTTAAGGAATATAAACGCAATAGACTTAAGAATTCGAATAGGAATTGACTGCTCAACCGTGCTAGTTTGCAAGGGTCATTACAGCACGGTCGAAAACCTATCAAAGATCGGAGATAAGTTGGTTTGATTGAGATGTGTGGCTAAACATGAATGATTCCACTACTTTGCAAAATTCTCGTTGATCAAAACTAAATAGATTTTTTTGTCATTTTGGCACCCTATGTCCATATTTGAAACCTTGAAATTTTCATCACAACCGAGAGTCACCAATGTGTCGAAGAAGTACATGTGACTAAAAAAATCGACCAGGGGTCAATTATACTAAAAAATTCCTAAAAACTACCCAATAAGTTAGATCACGCTAAAATCGTGTCTAGTTGAAATTAACCGCGAATCTGAACTCGATTTCAAAAATTGAATGTTTTGTCATATCACAAGTTATTTTAAAAACGTCGACTCATCTTTCGAGAAATTTTTGGCAAGTTCAGGATTTTTATGGAAAATCGATTAGGATGATTCGGAAAACAAACGGAAATTCAAATTAGCCAAATTGAAGGGATTTTTGGCCTCCGATGTGAGCTACTTGATTAAAGGAAATTGTGTGGGTTTTTTCTTCAACAAAATTGGACATCAAGCAGAGAGATTTGTTAAGAAATCGGATTCCGGGAAAAAGGAAATAGAATTCGAAATTGAGGGAAATTCGTAGGTTTGAGGGACTATCTTATTTGGTCTTTAAATGGACTTCAAATTGTGCAATTGGTGAAGAAATGGGCCCTAGGATGACCAATTTGTTAGTATTGTTTGAAGTTGAGCAAAAAAATATTTTGATTATAATTATCTTTTTCCTCCCCTCACCGGACTCTCTCACCCCCGCCTCTCTCTCCTCTCCATCTCACGCTCAATTCTCTCTCCCTCGCGTGTCCTTCACCATCCGACAAACCCCCCTGTAATTTGCTTCTCTTGTTCCCTTTTATTTTGACTTTTTGAGTCAATTCTTATCTTCTTCTTCTCTCTTTCTCTCGTACATCCCTCCCCCTTGGCTGACCATTCTCTCTCGCTCCCTCATCCCTCCCCTCTTTCTACCTTTTCTTTTGCTCCCCTGTTGGTCGAAGACCCCAACACCCCCCACCCATGATCTCTTCTCCTCTGCCATGCCCGAACACACGTCTGCCCACTCCCCTCTACCAGCAAATTCCTAATGCCAACACCACCCTTGCTGACTTTCTATTTTGTTGATCGAGGATTTCCACAACAACTACCCCTCAGTTGCCACGTCCGTCTCCCTTGTTCGTGCTCCACCTGTGCCGTCGAAACCCCCATCCACAGCTGTGTCTCAACCGAAGCAGCTCTCTCCTTCATGCAACCCATCAACCACCGAAGCTGCCCCAAGACCATCTTCTTCCTCCATCGTTGCCGCACCGCCAAGGTCAGCTCAGCCGCAAGCCGCAGTCTCGTCAAGTCGAAGACCAGCAGCTCAGCCCCCTTCAAGTTTAGACTAAGTAGCCTTGTCATGGGCTTTGTGGCCATTTTCGGGCCTGTCCCAGCCTCGCTTGGCACCGTCATTTTGGAATTTATAGGCCATCATCGCATCATTGTCATCATGGTCCAGTTGAATCGTTAATCAAGTGAGTTTAACTCATTAATCCTTACTTAGTAAGTTAATGACGTTTAAGGGTTGTTTAGTTTAGACTAAGTATGTTAGAGTAGATTCGTAATTTAATTAATTGTTATTGCATGTTAGGTGGTCAGAGTAGTGTAATTAGAGCTTAGACAAGCTCTAGTATTTATTTTTCGGAAATTAGATCAAGATGGCCGATGACCAGAATTTTATGCTAATTACAGTGGTGTGATCTGTTTATTTAATTGATTGTTATTTTATGCAAATAGTGTGATTTGTGATTTTGGGTATTTATCCCAAAATTTGTTATTTTCTATAATTAATTAGAAAATCACCGGGCATCGATTTACAACGCCAAATATTGAATTGTTGACTATTGAAATTAGTGGGATTTTAAAAGGTGAAAATATTATATTTTGGTTAAGGCCGATCGTATACCCACACACGATTATTTTTATCAGGTATGATAAAAATGGTGAATTTGTTAGATGATTAGGATGATATACGGGCTCTGATATGTCAGCTTAGCGAAAGCAATATACGGATATGTTATATCAACATACAAGCTTTAATATGTCGGCTTAGCGCAAGTAGTATACCTTATCAGCTTAGAACGAGCTATATTATTTATCAGCTTAGAGCAAGCTATATTATTTATCAGCTTAGAGTGAGCATTGGCAATATACTATATCAACCTACGAGCTCTGATATGTCAGCTTAGAGCGAGTAGTATACTTTATCAGCTTAGAGTGAATTATAATATCTATTTGTCAACTTAGAGTGAGCAATCATGATATTATCGGACTTTATAAATAGTATTGAATGGACTGACCGAGAGAAGGTCATGATGACATGGAATCGACTGAGTTGATTGATCGATGACTCCATATGATTTAATGATCTGCTTTGATTAGTTGAGTTTATAAATTAAACTGACTTTCAGGAAGGAGTGGAGGCAAAGGTAAGTCCTTTGTCTCGTGTTGGTGCTTAGCAGCCCTTACGACGTATTTTCTTCCTAGTTGAGGCTTGGGGGTGAACTTGTTAAGATGTCGTCTCACCCCATTGTGGGATAACATTTTTAGGTCCTTAAATGGCAATTGAGGAGGATTCAAAGCTTTGGAGTTTGATGAGGAAGAGATCAAAGAATCGGTGAATGTGTCTGACTAGTGGGTTATAGGACAATTCCTATTTTGTTGAGCCGATCTTTTGTAAATAGCCTAGTATTGTGTATAAACCTTGAGCATTTATAAAAGGCTTATTTTGGTTGTGATTTGTTATCCTGCTTTTCTATCCCATCTTCTTGTTGTTTGGGGAATCATTAATCGCTTCCGCATGCGTATTAAAATGAATGAGTTGGCGACGCATCCTAGGACGTCGCTCTTTAATCAACCGCTAAGGGATGGGCACGTGTTCAGAGGATCGGGGTGTGACAAAAGGAATCCTATGTTGTTATCTCTATGAAGTAGGTCTCACAAACTGAACCACATTAATTTGACATCCAATTTATTTACTTGTTTTATATATTTTATTATTTTGTCCTTTTTTTTTTCAAACACTTTCTATGGAGATTGTTGATTGAAGTGAAAATTGTCCAAGAAATCCTAAACATATTGCACTTTTGTCATTCAATTTTAAAATTTAGATCTAAGCTTGGACATGTTGACACGCTCGGACACGCGTTGACCACATGTCGGATTTTTTGACATGTGGTCAACTTTTATCGACACGTTTCAACACAAGTGTCCAAAAGAGAATAGAGGGTGAGGGCGAGGGTGAGGGAGCAAAGACGAGGCCGCGAGCGAAGGCGAGAGACAGCCAAAGAAAAAGAAGAAACTAAGGCAAGGGCCGTGGGAGGAACTTCACGAGGGAGGCGTGCGTGGGGAAGGGTGGCGTCGTCGAGTGGGGCGGCAATGGCAGCAGCAAGGGGAGGAGGAGGAGGAGGAGTTCACGGCGGTGTGTAGCCTCTCGGTGCACAAGGACCACGCGTTCCATCCCTAGCAAGTAGAGATCGAGAGGAGGAGGAAGAGGAGAGGAAAGGCGTCCTACGGCAAGGAGGAGGAGAAGAAGGCGTTGCTAGGATTAGGGTTTCGAAAATAAAAATAAAAGAATAAAAAAGGGGAAGGGGAAGTGACAGGAGGAAAAAAATGGGAGAGGGAAAAGAAAGTCAAAAAAAAATTGGGGATGGAGAAAGAGACGAGGGAAGGGGGGGACTTTTTATTCGATTTATTAAATGAAATTAAAAGGGAGGGGGAAATGAACGTGGGGGAGGGAAAAGAAAGTGAAAAAAAATTGGTTTCAGGGGGACTTTTTATTTGATTTATTAAATGAAATTAAAAAGTAATTTCAAAAAATAAAAGTATTGTATGTATGTTGAGTGATTAGTGTAAATCCATTGTAGATTTTTTAATTAATTTATTATTTATAAATTTGAATCAAATTAATTAAAAATAAAAATATATATTTAATATATAACGTGTCCCAGCGTGTCAAAAAATTTTATTTTTGATAAATGACGTGTCGTGTCGTGTCGTGTGGCGTCGTGTGTCCATATCACGTGTCAATACAACCTAGCCGTGACCCTGGTCAATCTAGAAGCTTTATTTTCAATGCATAAACAAAGTGACCAATGCTGTTGCTCAGCCATCATCATCGCCACCATTAGCACAGTCACATTGATGTTGTTGGAAATTGTTTTAAAATTAGAAACAGATAAATCTACAAAATAAAAGATTAAATCAATTTTAACTCACTTGAATAAAAAGTGTCCTTATCTCGAATGGACGATGAAGATGAGAGGAACAGGATTTTAAGAGGAAATCCAAAGACGTGGCATATCATTGGCTACCGATACAAACAAAGGGCTTCGCGATCAGTTGGATCGACAGAAATCAAAAGCGAGTAGCTTACAGTAATCATGCGGTTGGCTGGTGATTCGGATTTTGGCCCATATTTTGAAGTGTCCAAATCTGCTTTAGTCTTAGAATGCCAAATAAGTTAAAAATTGAATTGTTTAAGCAATTCATCATGACCCAATTTACCAAGACTCTATTTGTTTCCCCGACAAGGAATTTAAAGATGATTATTTTTCTTACTTAAAAAATGAATAATAAAAAATATATTAATCAACCATGATAATGCTTAATCATAAATTATTGTCAATAATAAATATATTTTCTATTGATTAATTCTTTCAAGCTATATATAAGCGAAATGGCCCATTTGAACTCTTCTAAAGCGTGTTTCAAATATTTTTTAACTGTGCGTGTTTAAAATGGGTTTGGAGTCAATTCAAAGCTAGCTCAACTTACTTGAAAGGTGAACTCACCTCCAACTCAAAAAATGGCTGGCAACGAGTGAAAACAGTTGCCAAACACATTAATCTGAATCTGGCTTCAGCAGTAAGCAACAAAAACAATTTCAAGTTTAAAGGTCAGGAAAAATTATGTTCAATTAATTGCATTTACTCAAAATAATAAGGGGTAAACTATATAATTTACTTCTTTTGATGAAAAAAATAAAAACAAAAAGCTCTTTATCCTTTTTCCTTTTGCAACACAAACAGAGTGAACATAGTCCACCACCGCTGGGATGGATAAATTGATATATATGGAGCATCTAAAGGTAATCCTAAACATACGGGAGCCGGAGGATTATTCCGAAATGAAAAGAGACTAGCTTGGCGGTTTTATTTCATTTCTTAGAATATGTTTGTCTCTACAAGTAGGATTATGGGCGTTATGGATGGGATTTACCACTGCAAAGTAACAAGGTTTCCATGAACTCATCATTGATATGGGCTCCAAAATTATTACAAACTTATTAACCAAGAGAGAATAGTAGATAACACTAAACCAGCACTACTTAAGGATATCATAAGGCTATTAAGCTCTCATTTTTTTAGCTCAAAATTCATCACATTTTTCAAGAAGACAATCAACATACTAATATGCTTGATCGTAGAGAATTATCTCATGTTTTGCTTAGTGATAAAATTGAGATTGTAGATTTTAGATGTTAATAGTTTTTAGTTTTTGACCTTATCTTTACCCAATAAGAAAAAAAGTGAACATAGTCTAAGTTCCGAAGTAGTTGAACTCCAGTCAAATAGCAGGAAAGAAAAAGGAAAAAAAAATGGGGTTCGGATTGACTTTGAAGCCTCCCCAACGTGACGTTACAATTTCATTAAAATGTGACAAAGAAATGGCCAGGTTCAGCAATGCGATTAAATATCAAGCAAAATGATACAATGTGCAATACGATCCATATACCTTTCAATATCATTTCAGAAATTTCAATTTATTTAATACGATCCTTATGCTTTTGATACATATTCAATCATTTTCATATAATCACTGAATTAGATTTAATATGTATTAAAAGTTTAAGGATTATATTGAACAAATTAAAAATTCAAGAATCACATTGCGGATTGAATCAAAGTTTTGGAGTCATATTAAACAAATTAAAAATTCATAGAATAGAGATTATTCGTGTCATTATCCTTATAAATTATTGGTCTTAGCGTTTGTTGCCAAACATCTTTTGGAGTGATTTCTAAGATTTCCTTAAGACTGTTTTGGCATCCCAAAACTGATCAAAAGAGGGTAACTTTGCAGCCGACTGGGCTGCAAAAGCCCATACGAATGGCACCCTTCCTGCTAATTGGGCCGTGAAGCCCCCTTCTTTTTGCTTGATCTTCTCTGTTCGGACGCATTGGCTCCGAGTTGTATTTTAGCTAGTTCTTGAATGAAATTTCATTTACGACCAATTAAAAAAACTATTAAAGGGAGGATAGGTGATGGATGACGGAAGCATACAACGAAGATGATGATTGAGAACCGTATCAAGAAAAGGACACTCCATAACTTCTTTAGAAAGTATCAGTTCTGCTGCAGAACAAGTCTTTCACCAACAATGTGACATGACAAGGACAAAAGAAAATAGTAAGAAAATTACCAAAAAACTTATAAATTTATCGCAATTATATCAATTTAATATCATTCTTTTTTCGTCAATTGAGTTGTAAACATTTTACAATTATGTCAATTCAATCCATCAAGTTAAATTTAGCTGACCAGTGTTGATGTGGATGTCGACCGGTGCCAACAAATAATTTTTTTCTTTTAATTTTATTTTTTCAATTGTTTTTTTATTTTTTAATCTTTCCTTTTTTCCTTTATTTTTCCTCTCTATTTTCTTTTTCACTCCTCCATCCTTCTACCCATGATCGGCTAAGCCAAACTAAAGGGAGGGCCGGTCACCGAACTAAGGGCAAGCTCGCCCCGCCATTGCTAGGCGAAGGCTGCCTAGCCAACGGCAAGGCAAGCCTTCACTGGATCTAGCAAGGG
Source organism: Eucalyptus cladocalyx (assembly GCA_017140615.1). Taxonomy (NCBI): domain Eukaryota; kingdom Viridiplantae; phylum Streptophyta; class Magnoliopsida; order Myrtales; family Myrtaceae; genus Eucalyptus; species Eucalyptus cladocalyx. Next base: position 6,790,839 of record CM029516.1, on the reverse strand, counting down.
TTGGCCTCGCCGATGGCTAGGCGGCCCTCGCTCGGCGAGCTTGCCCTTAGTTTGGCAACTAGCCCTCCCCTCGGCCAATCATTGGAATAAGGAGGGAGGAGAGAGAGAGAGAGAGTAAAAAAATAATAAAAATTTTGAAAAAATAAAATAATCAAATTTGGCTTGATGAGATAAATTGGCACAATTGCAAAAGGTTTAGGATTCAATTGACCAAAAAAATAAATCTATGACTAAAATTGATATAATTGCAATAGGTTTATAACTTTTTTATAATTTTTTCGAAAATAGTTGCATTACGGACCAATGCAACCAAACAATAGCCTATTTTGATATGTAATTTCGATTCATGTGAAACATTATTACGTGACTCAATTCATTGCTCGATAGGTTTTACAAAAGACTTGTTAAATTGAACGTTCTAAATGAATCAGTCCGTGAGGTGTTTATCTAGATAAATATTTCAGATTTTCACTCCATTCATATACTATGATTAATTCTATTCATAGGGTCGTTCATAAAGCAAATATATGCTAAATTCTTTTATATCTCAGACATTTGTTCTAGAAGGAGGCCCCGTTTGTTCAGGAGACAAAATTGACATTCTTAAACATTCGAAGTGTGCAAGTTTTTAGAACTAAACATCATAGGATATACCGCTAGCGTTAGCAAAACTTTATACAAGTCGGTGCTTTCCACAATAGATATGAGGATTTTGTGGCAGATCTCTCGCTAACCATCAAATTAAAAGCGGGTCACACCGCTGGTGGAAAAGTATTTTTATGTTGACGTTGTACGTTAGAATCACACTTTCAAAATTCTACCAAACCCATATTTTGGGAAAATTTCTTTTATGTTGTGGAACATCCATCCAAAATTTACACATTAAACTGATTTGGTGAGTACAAACTGATCAGGTACAATGCAAGCGACCATTTTTTATTCAACATGCTTACGGCAGAAAGACTAAATATTCCAACCATTGGAATCACCTAAATCAAAGGCATATTATTCAAGATGTCATCAATCAAACGACCCAAAGATAAATAAGAAGAGCCACCCTCAGTCAACGCCTTTCGGCTCTTTTCGCTCATCTCCTTCACCTTCTTCCACCTCTCGCTACCTGCCTCCTCCATTAACTTCCTTATTCCGCCCTCTATTTCATCGGCTGTTAGGATGCCGCTTTCCATCCTAAAATCCCTCCTATAATCCATCTTGATCTCTGTCGCAAGGCCAAGCTCTACCACCAGCTCAAATGCATTGAATTGTTGTTCCGCCCTTAGGGGCCATGTAGCCACTCTAACACCGAACCATAGGCTCTCCAGGGTAGAGTTCCATCCACAGTGCGACACAAACCCTCCAATTGCCCGGTGGGCCAAGACCGCAGCTTGCGGAGCCCACCCAATCACTTTCCCGACGCTAGCTGTCCGGTGCAGGAACCCCTCGGGCAAGACCTCTGCAGGGTCGGCATAGTCACTTGGGATCTCAACTTGGCCTTTCGACAGTGGCGGCCGTCGTAGGGACCACAAGAAGCGGTGCCCACTCCGCTCTAGCGCGCAAGCCATCTGCTTCACCTGGTCCTCGCCGAACCATCCCCTGCTCCCAAAGCACAGGAAAACTACTGATGAAGGCGGTTGCTTGTCGAGCCACTCCATGATATCATCGCCTCTGTGGCCATCAATATCCTTCTCTTTAGTCTCACCATTCAGACTAAGTATAGGCCCCACGGGGTACACCGCAGGTGCCCCAAGGCCCGCCAAGGATCTCACTGCATGCGGTTCGAGCTCGTCGAACGTATTTACAATGATTCCCTTGGTCGCTCTCATCCTCTTGGCGTGCTCCAGGAACGGTCGGACGCTCTCCTTCGTCAGAACCACAGAGGGTAAGACCTTGGCTGGCAACAGGTTCGTGAAACTCGGGAAGTCCAGCTCGCTAGCTGAGTCCTTGAATTCGGTTATGTTCACGTGGTGCTCGTCTTGGAGCAACTGGAGGTGCAGCATCATGCCAAGGAACGCGGCGCTCGACGTGAAGAAGACGTAAGACGGGACTCCTAACTCGTCAGCCAGGTCGATCATGGTGGTGCAGACCATGTCGAGGACAAAACCCGCAAGCTGCTGAGTCGAGCTGGCCGAGTCGACGAGCTCGGCGACAGCCCGCTTCACGTGGGGCTTGTTGCTTTCAATGAAGTCGGTGAGGAAGCTACCCAAGATCTCGGTGCCGATGTTCTCACACGGGAGGTGGACGAAGCGGATGCGGGCAGCAGCCACAGAAGTGGCGAGGGAGTTTGTGTACGAGTCGACGTCGGCATCGAACGGAAGCTTCATGATGAGGACAGTGACAGAGAGGCGGGGATCGCGGTCAACGAGGAGCTTGGCCATCTCGACCATCGATATGAGATGGCCTATGGCAGGGATTGGGACGAACACGAGCTCGGCATGGGTCATCTCGATGTAGCCGATCCTTTTCCGGCCTCAAGTTTTTGGGTTGGAAAAGACGGTGATGAGTTTCGAGGCTTTGTAGGTTGATTATTACTGATGCTTGTGTCGTGTTGTGAGGTGGGGAAGACGTGCACGGAACTTCAGAGAAGAGAGAGCAGGGAGATGCTTGGACAGGAAGAAGGGAAATGACGTCATTGCTTTGCTCGTGTAGTTTGACTCCGGACAGTACATAATACAAGAAGAGAACAGTCGACTTTTCAACGTTCATCACACTATCCATGTATAAATTTCTCATCAATCTAACGGGATCACATTTGGTTTAGGAATTTAATTTATAAATACTAGTGATTAAGGATGAGAATTCTTGTACGGTAGATTTAATTACGTTCCATTTATGCTTATATCATCTTAGAACTTATCACGTTACCAAATCGACTTTATAAAAATTAATCTATATACACCTAATACCTAATGCTATTTGTGACTTTTTGTCAAGACAAGGAGAATATAAAATTGGTTACGTCTGAGATTTTTCCTTCGTTTCTTTGTAATGCTTTTCTCATCCCTTGAAAAATGACTGTTGTACATCATGAGCAAGATATTAAGAACATGAAAAATCTATTTGAAGTAATTTATTAAGCGACGCAAATGGTCAGAGTTAACAAATAGATTGATTCGAAGTGTGTACTTTATTGTAAATAACAAATGGCCCACAATAAAAATAAATCACTCTATGGAAAAAAGACACATGTTTCAAAGAACCGTGATAGAAAATATGATATCTTTTCGAACAAATGGACTCAAAACATTAGTAATAGTGACGACGACAGGAACAAGTGCACAAAGACAAAGGTTGTATGGCATGTCGTGTCAATCTCTTTCTATTGTCCATCATTTGGATGACACATTGAGACGAATGATTGCTAATTGACAAATCCCAATCATTATATGACAAAACAAATTATGCATTTTTCTGTCTTAGGACTTTTCCGTGTTGCAAAATAGGCAACAGTAATCAATTGATTTGAACTTCCATGTAACAGTCACAAAATTGGTCGTCAATCAATAGGTTCGTGAGCCTTAAACGAGGAACTAAAGGGTGCTCTAAGTTTGTCCATTCGGACTCTTTGATGCTTGAGCAAGTAAACAAGGTAACGGAGTGAGATATAGGTCGATTCTCTATATTTCAAAGTGCCTAACGTTGAAATAAAATTTTACCATTGTAGACTATCCATTTATATGATCGGTGTTTTTAAAATCCATCCTAAATATATGCACAACTCTTTTAGGTTATACCAAAATCCAACTTCCAAAAATTCCCCATCGGTGCATCTCTCATCTCATTAGTCGGTAGGTGTAGAATCTGGGAATTTTTTTCTTTTTGAAATGAATGGTATTAGCTTACCATGGCTCAGTATGTAGTACAAATATCTTTTAAGTAGTATCAATCTCTTTTAAGCAAATTAAGAATGCACTATACACATGTATAAACGATATCAAAATCACATTTATCCAAATCTAGTATGTAATATGTACAAGATGAAATATGAAGGTCAACCAATTGTCAGATAGACAGAGATAAAGAGAGAGAGAGAGAATTCTTCAATTGCACTGCCTTAAGTTAATTGCTAGAGTTTATCCATTCAACGTAATTTGTTGACCAATCGATATCCTAGAAGCAAGTTGTCGGATAAGAGTAGATAGTGGGGTTGGCAAGATAGAATCTTGTCTAATCTGAATTTGAAATGGATGATTGCGAGTGATACCTAATTGATTTAAATCGATCAATTCCTTTTTCATTGATGGCAACAAGTGCTCCAGGTAAACTTCATGGTCTAAACAATCATAATATCAACATCGTTCCAGCCTCTTTTCTTTTTAAAGCTTTTTCACGATTTCTTTGACGGATCTATAATAAAACCTCAGGGCTTTTCAAATAACCATACCATCAAAATTCTAATATGCTAAACTTACTAAATGAGTAATTTAAATGGATCTACTTAATGATGCAGCATAACTCTTTTTGCTAGTGCTTAAATGACCCCCCTTACTTTAAGGACCATTTAACCACATTATTTAGTAAACTCATCAATATGAATTTTAGTATCTCTAGCATTATGCAAATGCTAATAGACAACTAACAAGTAATCATTTTTGTCCTTGGTATCTTAGCCATTCAAATCTCGAAATCTTGAAGTGACTTCTTAGCACAAAATCGAGACATTTCCACTGGTAGGTACAATATTAGTTGTCTTGGGATATCAATCTTTGCTCAAGGCTCAAACTTGGAAAAAAGTACCAAAAAAAGTTTTAAACCTATTGTATTAACACCAATTTAGTTCTTAGATCTTTCAATTGAACTAATTTAATCTTAAATCTTTTTACATTGATACCAATTCAATCATCTTGGCTAATTTAGGTGGGAAATTGCTAACGTAGATACTAGTCGTCTTATGTAGCATAACCAATGTTGATGTAGACCTTTTTTATTTTTATAATTTTTTGTTCTTTTCTTTTCCAAATTTGGTGAGAGCCGCCTCATTCACGAGGGCTTGTTGACCCTCGCTTGCCAAAATGACAAAATTGCTCTCCATCCAGTGATTCCCCCCCGTAGTCCATCCTAATCTCCATGGCAAGGCCCAGCTGTACCATCGGTTAAAACGCGTTGAATTGTTGCTCATTGGACAGGCAATGTGGCCATCGGCACTTTAAACCATGTGCTCTCTAGGGCGTAGTTCCATCCACAGTATGACACGGACCTATAAATTACAGGGTGGGCCAGGACAGCAACTTGTGGGACCCACCCAATCACCTTTCCGACGGCGGCCGTCCGGTCCAAGAATCCCTCGGGCAGGACCTCCATGATGCAATCGCCTCGGCGGCTACTGTAAGCCCTGGCTTTAGTCTCACCCTTCAGATTCAGTATAGGCCCCATGGGGTAGACAGCCGGCGCCCCGAGGCTCACCAAGGATCTCACCGCATGTGGTTCGAGCTCATCAAACCTTTTTATAATAATTCCCTTGGTCGCTCGCATCCTCTTGGTGTGCTCCAGGGACGGTCGGACGGTCTCCTTCACTAGAACCACAGAGGGTAAGACCTTGGCTGGCAACAGATTCGTGAAGCTCGGGAAGTCCAGCTCGCCAGCCAAGTCCTTGAATTCGGTTATGTTCCCGTGCTGCTTGTCTTGGAGCTACTGGAGGCGGAGCATCATGCCGTGGAATGCGGCGCTTGACATGAAGAAGACATAGGACGGGACTCCAAACTCGTCCGCCAGGTCGATCGTGGTGGTGCAGAACATGTCGAGAACAAACCCTGCAAGGCGCCCGGTCCAGCCGGCTGAGTAAGCGAGCTCGGCAGCAACCTGCTTAACACGGGGCTTGATGCTTTCCACGAAGTTGGTAAGGAAACTACCTGAGGAGAATCCGGTGTCAGCGTTCTCATGAGGGAGGTGGACGAAGCGGAGGAGGGGGCCGGCTATGGAGGTGGCGAGTGAGTTTGTGTACGAGTCGACGTCGGAGTCAAACGGAAACTTCATGACGAGGATGGTGACAGAGAGGCAGGGATTGCGGCCGACGACGAGCTTGGCCATCTCGACCATCGCTACGAGATGGCCCATGCCAGGGGATGGGATGAGCATGAGCTCAGCAAGAGTCATCGCGATTATGTCGTGCGCTCAAGTGAGGGTTTTGGAGTTTTGGGAGTGTTTTTGAGGTTCAGGGGACGAGGCTCGAGGCCTTTTCTGTTGATTATTACGGACGTCTTCTCTTGGCGTTTTGCATTTCTTTGGTAGGCATTTGGCAATTCTTTATTTGTATGGAACTAGAAAGAGGGGAAAGCGGACAGATGACAGAACAGCTGGAAGGAAAATAACGTCTTGGCTTTGCTGGTTGCAATCGACTCAAGGCGTAGTGCAAATTCCATTCATGCTATTATGTCACTAGATCGGTCTTATATATAGACTCCATGTACACCTAATGCTGGTTGCAACTTTTTGTCAAGACAATAAGAATATAAAAAATCGGTTAAGTCTGGCGGTTTATTCCTTCCTTTCTCTGCAATGCTTTTCTTGTCCTTGGACGAATAACCCTTTATTAAGCGACACGATAAGTTATAGTTAATTAATAGAATGATCCGAAGTAATTTCACCATCATTTAATTCATGAGTTATATCGGAAAGTTTTTTATCCACATCAACTTTGTCGTCTTTCTATCGTCTTTCTCTCAATCTTTTGTCTTTATAAATCCTTATGTACAAGTTATTTACCCGTGCAATGCACCCATCTTTGTTTCATTCGCGTACTTTAACTTCAAAAATTAATTGCATGACTTTTATATGATTATACTTGTACGTAGAAATTGTTTCCACCGAGGCATATGCAAGATCATTCTGTTACTGGGAAGCCTAAGGTGTGCAAATTATATATTTAGTGTGAACTTCATCGAAAGTATGGGTCACTTTTCTTCTGCATCACAAAGAATTTAATGAATAACAAAAGCCCACCGAGTGAAGAAATCACTCCACAGGAGAAAAACAAAAAAAGGCGTATTAAAGAGCGTGGCGGAAATTGTCTTGTTTTTTTAACTAATGAGCTCTGAAATGTTATTATTGAGAAACATCCATAGTTTGTTTTGGAGATTGACAAATCGTCTCATTAGTATTTAATGAATGTGAGGAAAGTCTTTTCAGATGATATTCATGAAGAAACTATGTTCGGACTCTATTTTATTACCATATGAATATTGCTGTCTGAAATTCTGATTATTCACGTCAAGGACATTATTAATTTATGCCATGGGACTCATTAGAGTAATACAAAGATATTAGCAGAGTGTGCATATTGATATTGTCAAGACACTTAGCATCTTTAGACTAGGGGTGTGCAAAATGGATAGCCCGAACCAAAAACCGCTCAGATCAAACTGAATTGACCAATTATTTCTGGCTTCTAAGAGTGTTAGTCCGACTTCCTGGTTTCTAAGAGTGTTAGTCTAGCTTCTGGTTTCTAAAAGCGGAACAAATGTCCGAGTGGTCTGGTTCCAGACCGGACCAGACAGATTACATACACTTTTTTTTTTTTTTTTTTTTTAATTTCTTAAAAAAAATAGTAAAATGTGAACTGAAAAGGAAAAATAATAAATAGCGACAGCAACAATGGCAAAGCATGAGCAGAATGAAGAAATAAAACAAACAATGACATGCACCAACAAATTGAAACACAGAGAATCCAGGCAATATCAAAAACCGTTGTTCTTGCGTTGATTAGTGATTTACTCAGGAAATCCATGATGAGACGGCTATCACAACATCGCCCGGACGGCTGTTGGAAATAGCTCTGGCCATTAGGAGGGTCGAGGCTCTCCATCCCGACCGCAATAAGATTGCCCATGTCGGAATTGGAGTCGCTGAAATTGAAAATGGCGGGGAAGTTGAAGAAATCTATCGAGTTGCCAAGAGGAAAAAACAAAGCAAAGCCAAGATGACAGTGCAGGTCTTGAAGGCCATGGACGGTGTCGCAGGAAGCTTGTGACTTTCTCTTGGAGGCTAGTTACCATTAATAAAATAAGAATTAAAATTAAAATAAAAAGTGACCAGTTCTTGGTCTTAGGACCAACCAATCCAATCACTAGTTCCCAATTTTGGGAGCCAGTCCTCCCAATCTGGTTCCCAGTTTCAGCTTAGAACCAAACTGGGAACCGATCAACCCTACTTCAAACTCCATAAGAAGTTTATATAGACCCTAGAAGTATTTAGACTCATAATTGAAACATGTATATATATAAGGCAATGGCTAGTGATCTCAAATTTCTTTATTTGTAAGAATTGATTGTCTTTCAATCCTGAAAGATTTAGTAATAATGAAATCCACTTAAAGCAAAGACAAAATATTTTTTTCCAAACGAATAACTCTACTTATGGAAACTAAAATTTGGTTGTATGGGTGACTAAATCAATGGAAGATTCTGATCTAGTGCATCGAACGGCTACCAATTCTTCTTGAAGCATTCGTGCACAACTAGTTAATTGGAAGAATGATCATCTAAATATTGTCCAACGATCATTTTGGAAGTGGAAGAATATAAAAGGAGTGGACATAGACTTGAAATAAGTCGAACACTGTAATTTCTATGTGCAAATTTCTCTATCCCTTAACTCTCTATTGTTTCTGTGATAGTATATTACACACAAGAGAATCCAAACACAACATAATCTCCCTTCAAACTTTGTTTCTCGTAATATCAATCTTGTCTATTTAATTCTGCTTTAATTTGTCAAATTTGTGTACATTCACCTATTTACCCCTCCCTTAGTGATAGTGCTAGCCACCTTAGTTACTAATAGCACGACAACGAGGAACAAGCGCATAAAACAAAGGCTGTTCATTGTCATGCTAATCTCTCTCTATTGCAAGTGGGCTCCGTGATACATAGCAACAAATTGCCAAAAATATCTTAAATGTATTATATTTGTATCAATTCAATCATAAACTTTTCAATATAACCAGTTTAGTCCTAAACCTTTTGACAATTTGCCAATTTAGTTATTTTAACCAATTTTGATAAAAAATCATTAATGTGGATGGCACCCTCCTGCATGGCATAGCCAACAGTAATATGGACAATTTCTATGATTGATTGAAGACCGATTTTGCAACTATTACATGGAGGTCTTAATAGATTATCATTGCCTCTTTTGCAATTGTGAAATTTTTGAGGTAGAACATCACACTATTTGTTGGTTGAGATTTGTCAATTAATTGTCCCATTTTGTCCATGTGTCATCAAACAATCAACAATTGATGGTGTACAAGGGAAAATTACCAAAAAAGTAATAAATTGACAAATTATTAAAAGTTTAGGTCTTTCGATTAAAAAAAAAAAGGTTTAGGACTAAATTAGCCAACTTAAAAGGTTTAGTATATAATTTGTCAATTTAGTCATTCTGGCCAATTTTTATGACTTTTTAAATATTTTTTAAAATTTTCTATTTTTATAATACTTTACATAATTTAATTTTTTTTCTTTTTAATTTTTTCTCTCTTTTCATTTTTTTCTAAAAAGTCTAGCCCACCAACCCTCGCCAACCCTAGGCGAGGGCTAATGACCCTCTCCAATCACTTGGTGAGGCCGTGAAGCCCTCATCCATCGTGGGCGAAGGTTATGGCCCTTAATTTATATATAATAAGAGATATAGTTTATGAATGTGGAAAGTATGAAGACCAGTTTATTAAATGACGCAATAAGTTATAGTTAATACGCAGAATGATTCAAAGCGATTTTACCCTAAGTTAATGCATGAGTTCCATCGGAAAGTTTTATATTTACATTAACTACGTAATCTTTTTGTCGATCCTATTTTTTCTCTTTATAAATTCTCATGTACTAGGCATTTGCCCGTGCAACGCACCGTTCCATTTTTAGTTCACATACCTTGATTTAGTAAACATTCATTGTATGACTGTTATAAGATTATAATTGTATACAGGTTATAGTAGACACGGTTTCCACACAGGCAAATGCAAGAATATTCTATCAAGTAAGAAATCTAAACTGTGCTAATCATATATTTAGTGTGTACATTATCTAAAGCATGGGTCACTCTTTTCATGATACCCGAAGAACTTAGTGAATTAAAAAAAAAAAAAAAATGCCCACCAACAAAATAAATCGCTCTCCACTAGAGGTGTCAAAATGGGTCTTAGACCCATATATGACCCATTTAAATCATAAATGGGTCATATATGAGTCACTTATTTTTGACAAAAAGTAGTTAAATGGGTTTACTTTGATAGGTGGATTTTAAGTGGGTCTTAAATGGGTCTTAAGAGAGAGACTCTCTCTTCTCTTTTAATTTTACAAAAATATTTTTTTATAAATACCAAAATTATAATTATTTTTTTAATTTAATTTTCTTTTCTTTTTTCTTTTTTCTTTCATGTTCTTTTCTTTTTCTTTTTTCTTTTTTTTTCTTTCTTCTTCCTCCGGTTGCCGGCAAAGAATGGCCGGCGGTGGCTAGGTGAGCCTCAAGCTCGGCCGGCATCGAGCGAGGCTTGAGCCTCGCCGGATCCGGTGAGGTGCAAGCTTGAGCTCGCTTGTCGCCGATGAGTCTTGCCCGATCTAGCGAGGCGGAGGCTTCACCAACATTCGGCGAGGCTCAAGCCTTGCCGATCTGGTGAGACTCGAGCTCGTCGGCATCGGGCGAGGCTCTAGCCTCGCCGATCCGGCAAGCCTCGAGCTCACGGGCTATCGTCGTGGCCGGCGGCCAGCCAAAGAAGAAGAAGAACCAACCAAAAAAAATAAAATTAAAAAAATAAAATTTGAAAAATTTTTTTAAATAATTATTTTAAAATTTATAAAAATTGTCCATTAAATTTTTGTTGTATAAAATTTTTTTAGCAATACTATTTCAAAAAAATAATATATATAAGAAATAAGTTTGGAAGTTTTTTAGTAATATAATCTTTAAAAAAAAAACATAAGAATAAGTTTTCCTAAATTTGGTTAAATATGAAAATATTTTATTAATATGGGTCGGGTCGGGTATGGGTCGGTTATGGGTCGGGTTGGGTATGAGTCGAAAATTTTACATTAGGCTTAAATGGGTCATAAATAGATTAATGGGTCAATTTGGGTCAACCCATTAATGACCCGACCCAAACCCAACCCCACCCACCCGTTTGAAACCTCTACTTTCCACGAAGACAAAATAAGATGCATATTATAAAAATGCAAGATGGAAACTTTCATAATTTTTTGAACCAAATGACTCCGAAACATTACTAATAGCGACGACAACATGAACAAGCGCACAAAAACAAAGATTGTGCATAGCCATGTCAATCCCTTTCAAATGGGTTGATTGCTTTCGGTCGTTTTGGCATTATTTCAAAGTACACGATTAATGTTTGGTATCTCATGGATATTCTGTTGCATTTCTATTTCTCTCTATTGCGAGTGACCTATCCAAAAATGGGCTTTGTACTGTATACTTACAGCATCGATAGTCAACCGTTTGATGACACATTGAGAGCAAATGGTCTATTTATTGATAAATCTAAACCGTTGGATAACACAAGAGACAGTCCATTGTTCCACCTTATAATTTCCCGACCGCCAAAAAAGTAATGGTAGTTACAAAATCAGTCTTCAATCAATAAATTCGCGAGTTAAATGAGGAACTAAAGGGTGCTCTAGGTTTGTCCATCGTGATTCTCCAATGATTGAGCAAGCAAACAAGGTAAGAGAGAGAGAGAGACCCACACACATGGGTCAATTCTCTAGTCTACAAAGTTCCTTCCTTGTCTGATAATCATCCCGCCCATGATTATTCTTTTATTAACAAAATGTCGATACACTTTTTTAAACTTCTCTTTCTAATGTTGGAATTACAGTCTTCCATTGCGGGCTTATCCGCATTTACAAGATTGGTGTTTTAAATCCATCTCAAATATATATATAGATACAGCTATCTCAACTTATACCAAATTCAAATTAGAAACATACCCCATCGATACATCTCCTATCTCATTTGTTGGTACCTATAGAACCTAGAAAAGGATTGAGATGAATGTATTAGCAAAACACCACCCAGTAAGAAATACAAATTTCTTATGAGCAAATTGAGTATTCACCATGGACATTTGTAAATGGTACCAAAAAACTTATTTTTGGCCAATTCAGTATACAAACATATTTACAAGATCAAACATGGAGGTCAACCGATTGTCAAATAGGGGGGTTGTTTGCAAGATGTGAATTTTATCCAATCGCCATAATTCGTTGACTAATCGATTTACTAGTAGAAAGTTGTTGGAGTAGAATAGATATGGGGTTTGCAAGATAAAATTTAATCTAATTCAACTTTGAAATGGATGATAGGGAGTGACACCAAAGAGAGTGTAGAGAAGCAAGATGTTACACAAACAAGAATTTAAATATATAGGTCACTCACCACCCACAATTAATTTACCTGAAGGATGAGCAAAAGAAGAAAATAAGAAGCTTTCTTGTTCTCAAGTCAAAAGCTCAAAATAAGATATGAATCAAATAATATTTGCCTTTTTAATTATCATAGCATGCTTATATGAATTAGCAAGGAACGGCCTCCAAGTATAAGTAATTATCAGTATTCATAGGAAAGACAAACTAGTTTTACCAGAAAACAACTCCAATTAAAAAGGACTATAGAAACTTAAACAACAACTGTAAGAACCCAAGCCTCCTTATAAACTAACCCAGGACTCCCCTCCTAAACGATGTGGGACAGTAGACGCACCCTCCCTATGCCCTCGCTGTGGCCCCACACGCGGTTAGGAGTCGGCTTTGATACCACTTGTAAAGACCCGGGCCTCCCACTGTGTAATATTGTCCATTTTGGGCCTTCAGCCCTCACAGCTTTAAAACATGTTATATAGGTTAGAGAACCCAAGCCTTATAAACTAGCCCAAGACTCTCCTCTTAAGCGATGTGAGACAGGAGACGTGCCCCCTCCCTGCACACGTCCAGGGACCGAGGTGCGGACGCACTGCCATCTCTCCTCCCCACGCACGCTACCTGGGCCGTCACACTTGTAAATGGATCGTATATTTAGACACTAGATGAATCAATGGATTTTACCATATGTCTTTGTCATTTAATCCAATAGCCTTCCGTTCGATAGGAACATATTTGATAAATATTGATAACTTTGCTATTTACAACTAGCCAATTAAGAATTCTCAGATGTACTAGTACTAGCAAGTGTATTAAAGATGCAGTTATCGATTCTCCCAAGAGGCCACAATTACCACGAGCAAACATATTAATGATGAAAAAAAGAGTTTGAGAGTAGCATTGTGACGACCCAGGTGGCGGTGCGTGAGGAGGAGGGATGATGGTGCGTTCATGCCTCGGTCCCCGACGTGTGCAAGGACGGGGCGCGTCTCTTGTCCCACATTGCTTAGGGGGGGATTTCTAGGCTAGTTTATAAGGCTTGGGTTCTCTAACCTGTGTAACATGTTTTAAAACCGTGAGAGCCGAAGGCCTAAAGCGGACAATATTACACAGCGGGAGACCCGGGTCCTTACAACAACTACTAAACCTTGAAAATTTGAGAAATAAATATAGTTGGTTATAGGTTTACAAATTTTACTAGTTCCAACATAATTGAATTAATGGCTTTCAAGGAATGCCTGGCATCAAGTGATACTTGGGTCAATTCTTTTTTCAGTGATGGCAATAAGTGCTCCACGTATACTTCATGGCATAAATATGAACAATGTTGTAGCCGTTTTGGAAGCCTTTTCTCAATTTCTTTGAGGGATCTATAAAAGAAGCTCTGGATTTTTCAAATAATTATACCATGAAATTTATAAGATTTAAAACATACTAACATGAGCATACTAAATGGATTTACTTAATGATACAGAGTTCTGTTTGCTAGTGTTTAGATGATCCCACTAACTTAAATAACCACTTGCCACGAGTCACATTATCTAGCAAACCCATTCATATGTGAGTTTTAGTATCTTTAGCATTACACGAATGCTAACAAGTGTTCATTTATTAATCCTTTTTATCTAATGTGTATGCAAGCACAAAATCAAGACATCTCCACTAGAGGTTTCAATTCCATTTGGCTTGGGATACCAAGCTTCGCTAGAGGCTCAAACTATGTTGACACCCCAGTCATGTAGTTCACTGGGAACACTTGATGAAATAGTTAGGAAAAATTATCCAAAAAATTTAAAATCTATTGTATGGCAGCAAATTCAGTCATAAATCTTTAAATCTGGCCAATTTAGTCCAAAATATTTTGTTGGCTTGTCAATTTAGTCCTTTCAATGGTGTAGTAGCCGATGCTGATGCGGATAATTTTTTTGTTTCCATTTTCTTCTTTCTTTCTTTTCTTATTTCCCTCCCCCAAATGTCAAGCTTCAACAATGGCCAACATCAATAGGCAATGGCCAAGATGCCACTGTCGGATCTAAGTGAGGGCTACGACGTGAGCCCTCGCGAGGGTCGTCACTTGATCTAATAAGGGCCACGATTCCATCACCAAATCTAGGCTAGTGACGTAAAGAAAAACACTAGACTATCAAGTTAGCGAATTCTAGCAAAAATTAGATGGGAGAACTAAATTGGCAAATCTTTAAAATGTTTAGGACTAAATTGACTAAATTAAAACAATTGGGACAACACTTTCTGGACTTTCATCCTTAATAGTTTAGATAAACATTGGGCTCGTTTTCAGTCCTTCTCAGATTCGTGGTCATTCGCATTAGTTCGTAATGTATTGCTGGGACAATTGGAAGGAGAATCAACCCTAGCATGCTTCACACATGGATGGTGAGAGCGAGGACAATGCACCCACACACACTTATACATTAAAATAAAAATCAAATGCTTTAAGAAGGAAACTTATTTAAGAGTAGTAGTTGAGGGTGTAGATGACAAAGAGCGCTAGAAGACAAAAGAACAAAACAAATAGTGGCACCCACACACACTAATACATTAAAATAAATACTGTGATTGATTACATTCAATGCATTGTTGGTAAATTAAGTCTAAATTAATCTTTTTTTTTATATCTAAGACGTATTGTACTGAAAAATATGCAATTGACATTCTAAACCATTCATCGTCGGATTTAGGTGAGGGCTATGACATGAGCCCTCGTGAGGGTCATCACTTGATCTAATAAGGGCCACAATTCCATCACCAAATCAGGGCCAATGACGTTAAGAAAAACAGTAGACCACCAAGTCAGCAAATTCCGGCAAAAATTAGTTGGGAGAACTAAATTGACAAATTGTTAAAAAGATTATGATTAAATTGACTAAATTTAAAACAATTGGGACAATACTTTTTGGACTATCATCCTTAAGAGTTTAGATAAACATTGGGCTTGTTTTCAGTCCTTCTCAGATCCGTAGTCATTCTCATTAGTTTGTAATGTATTGCCAGGTAAGTTTGAAGGAGAATCAACCCTAACATGCTTCACACGTGGATGGTGAGAACGAGGACGATGCTTATGATTAAGGCAACTTTCAGAATGCTACATTTATACCAAATCGCAAGTTGTCTTCGTTCGTGAACATAAATCATCGAATTGGCACAAAGCTTGGCTAACCATCAATCTGGTTCACTAACCACTGGGGTTTGCGCCACCCTTCTAACTTGGAAGGGGAAAGTGAGAGGTTCGAATCCCCACATTCTCATGAGGGTTGAGATGATGACGATTTAGTTTCAAGAGTGGGTTTTGACTCCCACGTCTTGTAAGGAAATATGGCAAAAGTCTGAGAATGAGTGTTCAAATAGGACTGACCAAAAAAAGAAAATCAATCCGGTTCACTGAAATTGTTCGGATTCCCATAAGATTGCCTAGCATGCTGAAATTTTATAAAAATAATTGAAATTCCTTCGGAACATGAACAATTTCATATTTTATTTTTTGCTCAGTTGGATAAGTTGAATATATTTAAAATTATCAAATTACCAAGTTTAACGTATGTGGAGTTACATATCTCATATGAAATCAGGAATGAAGTATACCTGATGACAAACCATTCAGGAATAAAGTATACCTAACGACAAACCATTTTAGATGAGAAAAATCGAAGCACGTTAGATTATTTCGGAGATTGAGGTGGTGTTCCCCATCTGAGGAAGGATGTCAACAAATGAGAGAGAGAGAGAGAGAGAGAGAGGACAATTTTCAGTTGAGGGTAACGAAGATGTCTAAACTTTTTAGTTTTTTTAAATCTAAGTAAAATTATATTAATTGAGTGATTTTCAGACACTTTTAGAATGAAACTTATTTAAGAGTAGTAGTTGAGGGTGTAGATGACAAACGGCGTGAGAAGACAGAACAAAACAAATAGTGGCACCCGTACACACCAATACATCAAAATAAGTACTGTGACTGATTACATTCAATGCATTGCTAGTAAATTAAGTTTAAATTAAATTTTTTATATCCGAGACGTATTGTGCTGGAAAATATGCAATTGACATTCTAAATCATTGACACGTATTTTAAAATAAATCATGGGAGCATATTACGCTAGAGTAAATAAAATTTTATACGGGCGGGGCTTATTCCCTTTTGATTTGTTGGCAGATAAAAAAAATTTATATTATTTTGCATGCTAGAAGATTCCCTTCATGTACCGGCAGATTTATTAGAAATTTCCCTGGTAAGCCGACTTTAACGAGGACCAATTGATCTAGTACAACGAAAGCAACTTCTTTTATTCAACAGGCATAGACCAGAACTGCTAAACCATTGCGGTCACCTAAATTAAGGCATATTATTCAAGATGTCCTCAATCAAACAACCCAAAGGCAAGTAAGAAGAGCCACCCTCAATCAACACCATCTTACTCTTCTCACTCGCCTCATTCACCTTCTTCCTCCTCTCACTGTCGACCTCCTCCATTAACTTTTTTATTCCACCCTCTATTACGTCTGCTGTCACCACGAAATCACTCTCCATCCGGGGATCCCTCCGATAGTCCATCTTGATCTCCACTGCAAGGCCCAACTCCACCACCAATTCAAATGCATTAAATTGTTGCTCCCCGTAGAGGGGCAATGTGGCCATCGCCACACCAAACCATATGCTTTCTAGGGTGGAGTTCCATCCGCAATGCGACACGAATCCCCCAATTGCTGGATGGGCCAGGACAGCAACTTGTGGAGCCCATCCAATCACTTTCCCGATAGTGGCCGTCCGGTCCAAGAACCCTCGGGCAAGACCTCAGTAGGGTCCATTAACTCACTTGGGAACCAAACCTTGCCCTTCGGCGGTGGCCGTCGTAGGGACCATAGAAAGCGATGCCCACTTCGCTCCAACGCGCAGGCCATCTCCTTCACCTGCTCCTCGCCTAAGCTCCCCATGCTCCCGAAGCACAGGAAAACCACCGATGAAGGCGGTTGCTCGTCGAGCCACTCCATGATGTCATTGCCTTGGTGGCCACCGCAGGCCTTTGTTTTAGTCTCACCCTTCAGATTCAGGATGGGCCCCAAGGGGTACACCGCGGGCGCACCAAGGCCCGCCAAGGACCTCAGCGCATACGGTTCGAGCTCCTCGAACGTATTTACAATAATTCCCTTGGCCGCTCTCATCCTCTTGGCGTGCCCCAGGAACGGTCGGACGGTCTCCTTCGTCAGAAACAGGGGAGGTAAGACCTTGGCTGGCAAGGGGTTCGTCAAACTCGAGAAGTCCAGCTCGGCGGCGGAGTCCTTGTATTCGGTTATGTCCACATGGAACTCGTCTTGCAGCGACTGGAGGTGCAGCATCATGCCGAGGAATGCAGCGCTCGATGTAAACAAGACATAGGACGGGACTCCAAGCTCGTCCGCCAGGTCAATCATGGTGGTGCAGAACATGTCGAGGACAAACCCAGCTAGGCGCCCGGTTGAGCCGGCTGAGTCAGCGAGCTCGGCAATGGCCTGCTTAACACGGGGCTTGTTGCTTTCCACGAAGTTGGTGATGAATTGGCCTGAGGAGAAATCCGGGTTGGCATTCTCGCACGGGAGGTGGATGAAGCGGAGGCGAGAGGCAGCCATGGAGGTGGCGAGGGAATTTGTGTACGAGTCGACGTCGGAGTCGAAGGGAAACTTCATGACGAGGACGGTGACAGAGAGGCGGGGGTCACGGTCAACGATGAGCTTGGCCATCTCGACCATTGCTACGAGATGGCCCATGCCAGGGGTTGGGATGAACAGGAGCTCGGCATCGGCCATCGCGATTATCTCCAATGCTCAAGTGAGGATTTTGAAAGTTCTGCAAGTGTTTTGAAGTTCAGTCGATGAGGCTGGGGCCTCTTCTATTGATTATTGTCGCGACCTCTTTTTTTTCGGCGCCCACAATCGGGTACGAGCGCCTAAGGAGGGCTAATGGCTCGGCTGAATTTATTAAGCCCGGACTCTCCCAAGCTCACCAATTCACGACTTAATGGTCCAAGTTTTTAAATTGTAGATCAATTTTTAAAATGGAGTCGCCACTAATCGATTCGGGGTGGGTTGATTAGAAACCCAAGCGAAGATCGGAGAAATACTCACTTCGCGCAACTGCAGAAATTAGGATCGGGACTTGATTACACTAGTTAATTACTAATGCCTTTTCGGTACCTAATCTTGTTTAAACCCTAAGGCTTTTGGATTTTTGAGGGATTTTCCATGCATTTTTTGGAGGAAAAAACATTTTTGAGTATTTTTCTGATTTTTTTTTACATAAAAAGGATTTTTGGCTTTTTTTTGGAAAATATGGAATATTTTTGATTTTTTGATTTTTTTCGGAAAATAAAACATTTTTCAACATTTTTTAATATTTTTTGATTTTTTGGAAGTTAAAACATTTTTTAATATTTTTTCGAAAATAAATAAATTATTTATTTATTTAAAATATTATTTAAAATAAAAATTAAAAAGCCGACCCGGGGATCGCGGGTTGTCCGACCCGAGTCGGTAGACGGACGGGAGCCCGCTATGGCCCAACTCGGATTTTTTGTCTTTTTTCTTTTTAAGAAAAACCTAAAAGCCCAAACCCACTTTGACCCTTTTTCATTAAAAGAAACTCAGCCCAAAGACTACCCAGCCCACATGCATAACCTGGCCCAGGAGGAACCCTACCCAGTTACTGGGAAACCGAGTCGGACGGACCCGCGAGCTAACCCGGTTCCCGACCTCCTTTCTCCTTCACTCGCTCACGGCGCTGGTGAGGGGGAGAAGCGTCACCGGTGAGAACAGTAGTGACAGCGGCCACAACGGCGGCGACAACGGGCTAGACAACGATGACACAACCGAAGGCGGCGACAAAATGGTTACGGCGAGGATGAGTGAGGACGGGTCTGTGCCGGTGTGGTCAACGGCGGCACGGTTCAAAAAAAGGGGGGTGCGACAGCGACTATGCGACCAGAGGCGACAGATACGAGTGTCGTTACCTGTCCGCGACAAGATGCGCGAGTCGGCTTTACAACTCCGGTTTGCACAGCATGGCAGCGATGTGAGCAGCAGGTGTAGGGGTGTGACGGGGACGGCACGGCTCAATGATGGCGACGGAACCCTGCTCTCCGAAGTTCACTCAGATCTGGACGACGTCGGGGAAAGCGGCAGCGGCGAGGCGTGAGGATGGCGGCACGGCAAGATCTAGGCCAGTAGCGGCGTCGGGCCGGGGAACAATAACGATAGAGCAAATGGGGTCGCAGTGGCGGAGAGCTTCCGCTTCCGATCCGGCCCTCCCTCCTCCAAACCGGCCTCGTTCAGCCCTTATTTCACGTAGATCCAAGCACTCGATCTACCTTCCTTGGGCTCGCTTGCCACCGGCCTCCCCTGAAGTCTCTCAGAGGGAGGTCGTTTGAGCTTCGCGACCCGATCTCTCGCGTGCTCGCTCGTTGATTCTCCCTGAAGTCTCTCAAGGGAAGATCTCCGAGTTCGCCGTGTTCTTCGATGGAGGTGGTGCCTCGCTATTTATAGGCGAGGGGGCAGCCGGTCGATGGGGCTTCGACCGCCGGTCTTCGCACGCCGAACGGACGCCCGCAGCCAAACCGGCGTTCCATCCTCGCTCCTCCAACAAAGCGTGCTCGGCATTGAAGGCAGCCATTAATGGCGCCTGAGATCTGTCATCTCCGGCCGACGTCGGCCTACCCTCCTCGGCCATAGGTTGTCTTCGAGCGCGTGAGTTGCCGAGACGTAGGGGGAAGAAGGGGGAAGAAGGAAGAAGAAGAAGAGAGAGGGGGCCGGGTTGGAGGAGAAGGAGGCTGGGCTTGGGCCCGCGAAAGGGAGAGAAAAAGGAGGGGGCTGGGCTTGGCTGCCAATTTTTTGTTTTCATTGATTTTTTTGGTTGTTTTTGTTATTTATTATTTATTATCTAAAAAAAAGAAAAATAAAAGAAATTAAGGCCTAATTAATAACTTAATCAAAATTTAGGTGTGAACAATTATTATGTACGGTGTTTTGAGGAGCGGACGATTCGTCGTTGTATAAGGCTGAGGCCCTCTTCTGTTGATTATTATGTGCGTCGTGTTGTGAGAAGCGGAAGATTCTTGGTTGTATACGTCTTCTGTCGGCATCTTTTGCCATTTTTAGCTCGGAATTTTGTCTTTCTTCATTTGCACGGAACTTGAATATAAGGGAAGGCTGGGCCCCCCTTCTATTGAGGAGCGGACGATTCGTGGTTGCATAAGGATGGGGCCCTCTTCTGTCGATTATTATGTGCGTCGTGTTGTGAGAAGCGGAAGATTCTTGGTTGTATACGTCTTCTGTCGGCATCTTTTGCCATTTTTTGCTCCGAATTTTGTCTTTCTTCATTTGCACGGAACTTGAATATAAGAGAAGGCAGAGAGATGGTTGCAAGACGCGATCCATCTTAGACGCAATCAATGCCCATCGTCCAAAATGCATGCCGTGCTTGAATCCCACTTCGTCCAATATCTTAATGAGTTTTTATACCTAATTTTCTTTTTATGGGAATTGTCGACTGAGGACAAAAATTTATCTTAAGGTGCTTTAATATAAATTCCATTCAAGACTCGATCCAGCTTATGATTTGTCACGTCGCTAAATTGGTTTTATGAAATAAATCCATGTACACCTAATGCTACTTGTACCTTTTTGTCAAGACGAAAATAATATAAAATCGGTTATGTCTGGTGATTCATTCCTTCCTTTCTCAACGATGCCTTTCTCGTCCCTTGACAACTAACCGTTGTTCATCAATAAGCAATATTTTAAGAACATCAAGAGTCAATTAAAATCAGTTTATTAAGCGACACAATAAGTTATAGTTAATTAATAGAACGATTCAAAGTGATTTTACCATTATTTAATTCACAAGTCCTATCAAAAATGTTTATAAAAACATTAACTCTTTCGTCCTTTTCCTCAATTCCCTTCTTTTTGTCTTTATAAATCCTTATGTACTTGTCATAAGTAAAGCAACAAATGATGGCATTTATTTCATAGCAAAAATATTCTAATGATATTTTCAAGCAATATGGCTTCATAGGATGATGTGTGAATGATGTGTGAATTAAAATATGAACAAACAGGTCTTGTCAAAATAATGTGTGAAAATAAGTCGGCTAGCCAAGAATCTAGTTTTTCACGGTAAGAGCAAATATATTGACATCAAGTATCACTATATCCGTGAGCGAGTCCAAGATAGTAGCATTGAACTTACTTTCTAGATTAGAAGATCAAATTACAGATATTTTGACGAAACCATTGAAGGCGAATTTGTTCGAAAAATTAAAGATGATGCTCGATGTTGTTGATTTCAAAAATCAATTTTAAGGGATGCTATTAGAGTAATATAAAATTGATTGTTGAAGATTAGCTTGTTGATTATTGAGCTATGGATTTGTTTGTTAGTATTCTTCGAAGGATGTCTTGACTTAAGATGGGTGTCCAAAGAAGATTGAAGACAAAAGAAAATCAGCATGATTTATGGTGGACTATGTTTGGGTAGACCCTCTACTATTCAACAAGAAGTAAATGCTATCATAAGGAAATCAGAAGCTCTTATTTGGTCTTTTGATCGTAGAGCTTGAAATTTTAACGTTGTTAGAAGGAGTGAAGACTTCATGAAATTTGGCTCATTTAATGGTTGTGTTTTCCTGTTGTTGACATTTTGTCCTTGGGATAATAAGTGTGGAATATTTGTCTTCATCTTTATTGTAATTTAGGTGTTCTGCTATTATATTGGATGTGAGGGTGCGTCATACACAAGAAGCCACTAGAAAAGTATTCTAAGAACAATTTCTTCCTCCAACTTGTACACATTCTAAATTTTCAAAGTTGTCATTATTATTCTGGTTCCAACAATAAAACCTTTTGGCAACAAAAGTCTCAACTTGTCGCCAAAGCAATAACCACCCAATGTATTCGAAGAGAAAAATATTTCTTCATTAGTCGATGAGAGGTGAATAATTAGCACATAGCTGTAAGTGCCCCAAAAAAGAAACATCCTGGACATCAGTAAGGGGGAAAAAGAGCACACGCAACAAGTACTTGGAAATTCAAGCCAAACAATGATCGCGCGAGCCAATCTAGGCAAATTATTCAAGATGACGAGAGTTCAAAGTTCTCAAGATCATGATAATGATGATGATGATGATGTCTTGGGAATTTTTTAATCCTTGCTGAGTCAACTCGTTTGAATTAGGCTGAGGATCATGCTCGTCACGATGTGATTTCTTTACTCAATTGTGCTGTCTGGTCACTTACATGATCTCCAGCTGGTGAAAGGAATACTCCAAGCACGCAAAGGATTCCAACCACTGTAGTCATTGTAGTCATCTAAGTCATGGCGTATTGTTCAAGATGTCCTCCATTAACCGACCCGAGAGGCAAGTAAGAGGAGTCACCCTCGACCAACGCCTTCTTGTAAGAGTTTTCCTAATGTGGACTAAATTAATTGATATTGTAATTTACTGTTTTTACGGTTACCGTAAAACAGGGTTGGTCTAAAGAGAGATAGTAGGTTTCTTAATTAATCTAATATGGACTGGCTAGTGTGGGCCGAGTTGAGCCTAGCCCGTAATGAGGGGGACTGGCTGGAAACTCTATAAATAGTGCTCAAGTCTCTCCTCTAACCCTAATTCTCACATGTATCCTCACCTAAGGGGCGTTTACCTAACGCTACACGTGAGGGGGGCCGCCTCATTGAGCCAGTGATACGGAGAGCAATAGAGGAGAAGGACTTGATGCATGGATCCCCTTTATATGTGGGTAATCCATTTTTCTGTTTTCGCTTTATGTTCGATAGATCTAAGTGCATTAATCTTTCTACTCAATTATGCATATTCTTGTTCTGGTTATGGAGATCTTGGGGTTGCGCTATTTGCGTCTAACATGTGGTATTAGAGCAACCATAACCCTAGAACTCGAACGCAATTGATTTTTCCCTAATTTGTACGGATTTACCATAATTTGTATGGATTAGCCCTAATTGGTACTGATCTTGCCTTAATTTATGATTTTCGAGACTTTTTGTTCAATAAAAATTAAATTAAATCACAAATTTGGATTGGGGGAGATGAGACGAGCAAGAGGGTCGGCAACGCGTCGCCGGGGGATGCCGCACGCGCCCCCACGCGCGGCCACGCGCCGCCTGGGCGTCGAACGCGCGCCGCGCGTGAGCTCCACGCGTCGTGCACTAAGGCGGCGCGTGCGGGCGCGTGGAGGCTTATTTTGGCGCGTGGTTGGCGGCGTTGGACTCGTATGGTGATTTCCTATCTTGTGGTATATTTATTTTATATGTTTGATGGTTTTATTGATGTGAAATTGCATATGGAACCCTAAATACGTGTATTTTTAGTGTATTTTTGCGTATTTTTCTTGTATTTTTTGTGATTTTGGAAATACAAGTGATGGGTTACTAGTATGTTATCACATAATAAAAATGTGTGATTCATCAATAAAAATCAAATTTTATTGTGAACTGAAGTCAAGGCTTAATGAGATACAATTCGTATGAGATTGTATTTGAGCTATGTATTGAGCTGATGAGAAATAATAAAGATTATGAAACTTTTGTTACTTAAGTATACTCCTTTACACACTAGTAATCTTTGAATGATAGACGACTTAAGGACTCGTTACCAAACTGATGTACTGATTAACACATCTACTGAATGTGGGTAATGCATGTCAATTAAGTTATTGCATATTATACATGAACTCATCTGGTCACTTGTTAATGTCTATCAAGTTGAATATTTTTTATGGTTAAGGAGTATGACAACATTTATGCAGAGCAATAATATCTACTGTTAAATTTTAGATATTTGGTTCTCTGGTTTGACTCAATTAATAGGCCACTGGTTGAAGTAAAGATATTTGTTACCTAAAATTGATTAATAAATCAGTTGTTGGCCTTGGAGTCATTTTTTGCCTTATGAACTCATTAGTGATAATGGATCAGCTGTCAAGCTTGTCGATTTGGTGTACCCTGTATTACTATTGATGTTAATTTGTGAGAGATATTATAGATCAGCATTCTTTTTATGTTGTTCTGGTAATATGTAATTGGAGTGCATAAGAGATGTTTTATTCTCTGTTATAAGAAGTTTCTTGTGTTACTGTGATCAATAATCTCATTGGAATCTGTCTTTCAGGTTCGCTATATATATTAATGAATAAAGCAATATAATTAGCATGATATGTGATTTTAGTGATATGATGCCCCTATCACTAAAGTTAAAATCACATTTATATGGTGTATGTGAGGAGTAAAGTTTATATCCCTGGTATGAGAGAATTTCAATGATTCAATTGAGTAGTGGCCGCCAAAGTGGCACGCTTGATTGGGTTTGAGAAATTTCGATCTCGTATGATAATTGGGATATCTCCTAGTCTAATGCATAGTTATACTCCCAAAGGAGGTGATTGTGTATTAGTTCATGGAGGGATACATGATAGTGTGGTGGAGGAGTGATCGATCCTAATGGTTCATATGCCCAAAGGTGATGAATTCACGAAGATTGGAATATATTCTCATAACCCTTATCATGTGGGGAGTGTACAATTGCATGTCATGTATTTTGCCCAAAGGTGATTATGTGATTTTGCATGTAACTCTCTGGATGTGTACTTGTACGTCAAGTTATACAATGCTCACATAATGCTAATTATATACTGCTTGTTTTTCAGTCACATTTTCTGTAAATGGTAATTCCGTCATCATTGAGGTTTTTACTGCTTCAAATTTTAAGTTGTGAACATATGATTTGTTGCTTAAGAAAAGAGCAATTGAATTTGCTTACTGTCCATGAAGCGTTCTATTCTGGAACACTTAAAAAAAGGTTTGCCTGCGGACTGCACTGCTATAAGATGATGGAAGTCTTAGTTGCTTGAAATTATGTCTTGTCTGATATTGAAATTAGGACACATCTGCAAAGATTGTGTTTAAGTCATAATATTTTAAGGAAAATGACCGAGATAAAGGTCTTAAAAGGTTGTCAGGTTTAACAGTGGCTATGAGTATTTTGGCAAGTATGACAATGCGAAATAGCTTAAAGGGTCATTTGTCAAATACTTGGTAGATTTTTGGGTGGTAACTTAATTACTATACTTGAAAATTCTGACAAAAAGATTTGGTCGAAAGGCCATATTGAACATGGTGATAAGTATGATTAGTAAGACTAATTTATCTGGTCTTTTGTGGGCTGATATTATGAAACCAATTTTTTCATATACAAAAGGGGTATTGATTTTATGACCCTAAAGATGGTACAAGAATTATGGAATCACATACTCTAAAGTTTTTAAAAATTGACGTAATTGTAGAGGATAGTTGCTCTCAGACTATTAAAGATAATAGTATGATGGAGGTTACTATATTTTTGTCTCTACCTATACATATAATTATGGAATCTCCTGTACTATAGACTAAACTTGTTGAGGTTCAAGGTACTATTCTTGATATAGTTTATAATGAAATTTCTTAAATCTCTCAAGTGCAGAATGAAGTGGTTGTAGCTTTATTAAGGAGATTTGTTAGGGAAAGACGATCAGTTATATCATCATACTATATAGTCTATTTGTGAGAGCATGATTACAATTTCCACTATGTTTTTTTTTTAGCAACTTATATAAATGTCGTTTTTTGTTCTCAATTAAGTATGTGATTAGATGCCATAAAATGCGGTATACAATCTATGAAATATGTTTGGAAACTTACTGACTTGTCTAAAGATCACAAGTTTATTAATTGCAAATTGGCGTACAAAACTAAAAAAATTTCAAAGAAAGATTGGAATTTAAAGCCAAATTGATAACTAAAGTTTTAACTCTGAAAGAGGGGTGGATTGTTTATAGTGAAGAAATAATTATTTCTTTAAATATTCTTTCAGAGTGAACGTGGTATTAATAATTTATTTTGATATAAAGTTACGCCAAATAGATACAAAATATATATTGTGCAACTGGATGATTTTGCAACAGATTCAAGTAAACTTGTGTGTAGACTGAAAAATTCTAATTCATGGTCTTAAGCAAGTTTCCAGACAATATTATTAAAGTTTCATAGTGTTGTTAGTTTGTTCAATTGGGAACAAAGTAATTCAATATACTGCAAGGTCAGTTACGCCAAATAGATACAAAATATATATTGTGCAACTGGATGATTTTGCAGCAGATTTAAGTAAACTTGTGTATAGACTGAAAAGTTCTAATTCATGGTCTTAAGCAAGTTTCCAAATAATATTATTAAAGTTTCATAGTGTTGTTATTTTGTTCAATTGGGAACAAAATAATTAAATATACTGCAAGGTTAGTGGGAGGAAATTTATTTTTTCTCATACTTTATGTATATAATATTTTGCTTACAAGTTGTGACCTTGAGACATCTTATATCCTTTATACTAAGATCTTATATTAGATTTTCTCGGAGGACATTTGCTGATTGTATATTGGAAATATTCAATATACATCATTGCAAGCTAGGAATTGCTTATGTTGTTAAGGGTGATGGACTAAATCTATCACATTTTCCTTATTTAGATATTGAAAAAATCTAATTAAATGGTGTATCTTGTGTCGTTACTTAAAAGTATAATGTATGCTCGAATTTGCACTAGACTAAATGTTGTCTTTGTGACGGACTTCTAGGCAGATATCGGTCAAATCCAGGACATGATCACTTGGATTGCTGTCAAGAAGGTTTTAAGGTACTTAAAGAAAACAATAGATTATATGCTAATTTATAGCCATGTTCAATTCTTGCAGTTAGTAGGGTATTTAGATGTAAACTTTGCTGGCTGTTCTGATGACATACAATCAATAACGGAATACATATTTATGTTAGCAGTAAATGCAGTAAATAAAGTTTTATGTCATCTTCTACTATATATGCAGTGTTAGTAACATTCTTTTAGGTTGTTACTTGGGCTATTAGGCTCCAGAATCTCATGAAGGAGTTGATCGTTTTAACTTAATGGATAGACTCATACGGTTGTATTGAGATAACAAATTTGTAGTATTATTTATTTACTACAGATGTCTCAAGGGGTCTAAATATATGGTGGTCAAATATTTTGGACCATGAAGAAACGGTACAGAAAGGTGACTTATAATATAACATATTTTCATAGATGATGTGGTTGCTGATCCACTAACTAAAGGCCTACGCCCATGTGTATTTGAGTGACATGTCATTAGCATGGGCCTAGGAGTATCTTCGGATACTGTTGTTTAGTGGGAGCTATTTTGGCTTTACTATGATAAAGTTCACATCTATGGTTTGTTATACTTAGTAACGGTTTGATATGTATCAACTTTTGCATTCAATAAAATATTTTGAATGTGTTGTTACATATTGATAAAGTCTCAAGGGATTGTATAGACCTTGAGTGAAGGCTAGGGGCATCCGGTTATTAGCCTTGTGCATATGTCTTGTGATACATAAAGAAAGGTTAACCATAAGGACAAGACATATGTGGGTCCATTAGAATCATAAAGCATTCTCTAGTGGTATAAGTTTTTTTTTATGACACCTAAGGTAAGAGAATGATGACTGACAAATGAGATCTCTCTATGAGAGATGTTATCCATTTAACACACTACCATATTGAATCCATATCAATAAAGTTGAGAACATTCGTGACCATAGAAGGCTCTGTGTGTATACATGCAGTTACCGCAATGATTCGGTGTTTAAGATTTTATGGGATAGGATTGACTATTAAGAATTATCTCTGGACCAAATGTGCGCACATACAGTACGATTTCAATTAATATAGTCCAAGTGAGAGAATGTAAGAGTTTTCCTAATGTTGACTAAATTAATTGATATTGTAATTTATTATTTTTACGGTTACCGTAAAACAGGGTTGGTCTAAAGAGAGATAGAAGGTTTCTTAATTAGTCTAATATGGATCATTAGTGTGGGCGAGTTGAGCTTGGCCCGTAATGAGGAGACTCACAAACTCTATAAATAATCTTCCAAGTCTCTCCTCTAACCCTAATTCTCACATGTATCCTCATCTAAGGGGCGTTTACTTAACGCTACACGCGAGGAGCTGCTTCATTGAGTTAGTGATACGTAGGGCAATAGAGGAGAAGGACTTGATGCGTGGATCCCCTTTATATGTGGGTAATCCATTTTTCTGCTTCCGCTTTATATTCGATGGATCCAGATGCGTTAATTTTTCTACTCAATTATGCATGTTCTTGTTTTGGTTATGGAGATTTGGGATTGCGCTATTTGCATCTAACACTTCTGACTCTTCTTGCTGACCTCCTTCACCTTCTTCTGCCTCTCGCCACCTGCCTCCTTCATTAACTTCCTAAGTCCGGCCTCTATTTTGTCTGCCATCACGATGTCACACTCCATCCTGAGATCTCTCCCGTAGTCCATCTTGATTTCCGTTGCGAGGTCCAGCTCTGCCACTGGCTCACAAGCATTGAACTGTTGCTCCTCGTACAGGGCCCACATGACCATCGCCACATCAAACCATATGCTCTCGAGGTTGGAGTTCCATCTGCAGTGCGACACGAACCCCCTCGATCGCCGGGTAGGCCAAGACTGCAGCTTGCGGGGCCCAGCCAATCACTTTCTCGATGGGACATTCAGTCTAGGAACAAGACCTCTGTGAAGTTCTCATAATCACAGAGCTACCAATTTTTGCCGTTTTGCGACGGCAGCCGTAGGGACCACAGGAAGCAGTGCCCACCCCGCTCCAGTGCGCAGGCCATCTCCTTCACCCGATCGTCACCGAAGCTACCCCTGCTCCCTAAACGTAGGAAAACCACTGATGAAGGTGGTTGCTCACCAAGCCACTCAACGATGCCATCACCGCCGCGGCCACCATTAACCTTCTCTTTAGTCTCACCATCCATATGTAGTATGGGCCCAGCGGGATACACTGTGGGCGCCCCGAGGACCTCACCACATGCGAATCGAGCTTGTTGAACGTATTTACGACAATGCTATTGGTTGCTCTCATCCTCCTGGCGTGCTCTGGGAACATTCGGACTGCGTCCTTCATCAGAAGCAGGGTGGGTAAGACCTTGGCCGGCAATGGATTCGTGAAACTTGGAAGTCCAGCTCACTGGCCAAGATAAGCTTGGCCGGCAATCCATGATATGGTCAAGATAAGGTTTGTGCAAAGTCGTTTCTAATCCTTTACATTACATCGACGGTCACTGTAGTTTACTAAGAACACTATGAAATAGTGTTAGATCCCTGGTTACTCGTGGTGATTCGTAGTGTAAGTTCGCCCAGTATTTTCAAAGGAAAATCAACCCAACATGCCTCACGAGTTGATGATGCAAGTGAGGACTGATGTTCACGAATAAGGCGAATTTCATGATACTATATTCATACAAAATACCAAATAGTCTTTGTTCACAAGTTCAGGTCATCGATCTGGCAAAAAGCTAGATAACCATCAATTTGATTCGCTAAAATTGTTTGAATTCCCGAAAAAATAACTTTGCTTGCTGACATTTCACAAAATAAATTCAAACTCTCTCGACAGTGGATATATTTAAATTCGGTTAAATTATCAAATTTCAAGTTTAACGCATGTTAAATTATGCATTGGATAGAAAATCATGAATGAACTGTGGGACCGACCGACCAAAGTAGGCCGAGGATCTAGAATATAAGGTTATTCGGAGACATCAAGGAGATGTGCTCCACAAGTGAGAAGACTTGTCAACGAGGGACAGACAGACAGACAGACAGACTTTCCCAAGCAATGCACAAAATGGGAGAAGAAAAGGACAAACGGAATAGTTGCATTCACACACCAATGCAACCAGACAATGGGATGGGACCACTCTAGTCAAAAATTTCGATTAACAAATGGTATTTAAGCGACTTAAGTCATCACTGAGATCTCACAAAAAAACTCAGACAAATTCAACGGTCCACGATGCACTTGTTAGGCAAATCTTTCACACAAGAACTTTCGCACCATTCATGCACTCTTAGGCTTTTCTAAGAGATGCAATAAAAATCTCAACCACTCAAAGTGACTGTGTATTTAAAATGAAATATTAGAGCATACACCGTTAAAGTGAATAAAACTTTGTGCAAATATTCTTATCAAACCTCAATTTCAGGATTTTAACTAGCGAATCTCTTATTAATTATTAGATCAAGAGTGGATAAGACTGCTCATGAAAATTACTTTTACATTGACTATGTAGTTAGATTTCCACGGTAAGCTCACTTTTATGAATACAAATTGATCTAGTACTATGAGTCACCTTTTTTTATTCAACGTGGATACACCTAAAATGCTAAAGATTCCAACGATTGGAGTCACCTTAATCAAGGCATATTATTCAAGATGTCCTCAACCAAATGACCCAAAGCCAAATGAGAAGAGCCACCCTCCATCAACGCCTTCCTACTCTTCTCACTCATCTCTTTCACCTTCTTCCACCTCTCGCTGCTAGCGTCCTCCATTAATTTCTTTATTCCGCCCTCTATTTCGTCTGCTGTCACAACAAAGTCGCTCTCCATCCTAAAATCCCTTCTGTAGTCCATCTTGATCTCCACCGCAAGGCCTAGCTCTGCCACCAGCTCGAATGCGTTGAACTGTTGCTCTGCATAGAGGGGCCACGTGGCCACCGCCACGCCGAACCAAATGCTCTCAAGGGTGGAGTTCCATCCGCAGTGCGACACGAACCCCCGACTGCTGGGTGGGCCAGGACCGCGTTTTGCGGGGCCCACCCAATCACTTTTCCAACACCGGCCGTCCGTTCAAGGAACCCCTCCGGCAAGACCTCCGCGGGGTCCGTGTAGTCACGTGGTAAATCAAACTTGCCCTTTGGTGGCGGACGTCGTAGGGACCATAGGAAGCGGTGCCCACTCCGTTCCAGCGCGTAGGCAATTTCCTTCACCTGGTCCTCGCCAAAGCTCCCCCCACTCCCAAAGCACAAGAAAACCACCGACGAAGGCGGCTGCTCGTTGAGCCACTCCATGATATCGTCGCTCCGGCCGCAACCATCAGCCTTCGTTTTAGTCTCTCCCTTCAAATTCAATATGGGCCCCACGGGATACACCGTGGGCGCCCTGAGGCTGGCCAAGGACCCCACTGCGTGTGGTTCGAGCTCATCGAACGTGTTAATGATAATTCCCTTGACAGCTCTTATCCTCTTGGCATGCTCCAGGAATGATTGGACCGCCTCCTTTATCAGAACCACGGACGGCAAGACCTTGGCCGGCAACGGGTTCGTGAAACTCGGAAAGTCGAGCTCAGTGTCTGAGTCCTTGAATTTGGTTATGTCCATGTGCTGCTCGTCTTGGAGCGACTGGAGGTGTAACATTAGCCCAAGGAATGCTGAGCTCGACGTAAAGAAGACGTAGGACGGGACCCCAAACTCGTCCGCCAGCTCGATCATGGTGGTACAGAACATGTCGATAACGAACCCCACGAGCCGCCGGATCGAGCCAGCCGACTCGGCGAGGTCGGCGACAGCCTGCTTGACGTGGGGCTTGTTGCTTTCCATAAAGTGGGTGAGGAAAGTGCCCGAGGAGATCTCGGGGTCTGAGTTCACGCGCGGGAGGTGGACGAAGCGGATGCGGGTGGCATCCATGGAGGTGGCAAGTGAGCTCGTGTAAGAGTCGACTTCGGAGTCGATCGGAAGCTTCATGATGAGGACGGTGATGGATAGGCGGGGGTCGCGGTCGACGAGGAGCTTGGCCATCTCGACCATTGATACAGATGGCCCATGCCGGGGGTTGGGACGAGCACAAGCTCAGTGTAGGCCATCGCGACGTAGTTGATTATCTCCGGAGCACAAGCGAGCGCTTCGAAGGTTTTGCGGTTGGAAGAGGCGGTGATGAAGCTTGAGGCTGCTTATGTTGATTATCACTGGTGTTGGGATGGGACTCTGAGATGGGGAAGATTCCCGTTTAAATACGACTTCTCGCGGCATTTTGGTCTTTCTTTAATTTGCATTATTTGCTTTTGCTTATTCTATTTCGTGATGCATTTGTCGTCCTTTGAACGGATGGAACTCGAAAAGAAGAGAAAGCAGCGAGATGCTTGGGCATCAAGAAGGGAAATGACGTCATGGCTTTGCTGGTTGCGAGTCAACTCGAGGACTAGTCTGACACCAGCCCAGACAATAAGCAATTTTTTTTTTTTCCTTCTCAAAACTGATCCCGGGAACAAAACGGGACGGAACAAAAAATTGAGAAATTTTTCTAACAAATATTTTACCAAACAGCATTTCTGTTTTTTTTTTTTTTTTTAAACAAAAAAAAAAATCGTGGGAAAGCAAACGTTGTCTACGCAGACCCTAATACTCTGGAAAGAGCTGCAAGATTCAATCCCCTACGTGATTTCCACTCGAGCATCATCTATTGTATAAATTTCTCATCCGCAAGGCTGACTACGTTTGGTTTAGGAAATTAATTTGTAAAATGTCCCCTTTTTTTTTTTTTTTTTTCACTTTCTATTAGAATATATCACGAGTTCGAACCTGTTGAACGAAACCCGCTCGTATAAAAATGTGTAGAGCCCGACCACGGCAATATGAAAAGAAAAAATAAGAAGAAAAGTCCCGATTGGACTTTGTTTTCCGTTCCCACTAGGCGCGGCCTTCATGAGGGATCCAAATTTTAAGCTTCTCTGGGCGGTGGATGAATATGCATATCCCCTAGAATTCGTTACGTATGTCTTCTTGGTTGAGGAAGAGGGCACAAATCCAAGCCATTCTTGACGGGTACCGTGAAATTTTTTACGAGCGGCCAGATATTCGAGTATCTGATTTGGAGATTGCGGCTTGGTGTATTCAAGAATCGCATTCAAGAGATTGTACGTTTAAAGCAAATAATTCTCGTGAAGATTTGTGGATTTTATTTTATTTTGTGAAATTGAGATATTGTTTTCTTGAGGAAGTGTGTGAAACTAAACATTCTGTGAATTATTTGGTGTAATTAGTAAGTGAAAAATATCAAGAATATTTGAGTAACTCGACTATGATAATAATCTCCGTTACATGGCTCGATTGGAATCCTTTACTATTCTTTACTATGGAGTAGGTCTCACCTTCTAAACAACATAAATTTGGTGGCCGAATCATTCCCTCATTCTATTTATTTTCTTTAATCATTTCCTTTTCCAGCACTTATATTAGAGGTTGTAGATCGAGGACAGAAAATTCTTTAATGCTGCTTACATAGAAGTTCCACGCATGTTTCTATCATCTTAGAATTTGTCATGTCACTATATCAATTTTATATAGTGAAATTATGAACGCCTCATGCTACTTGTGACTTGATGTCACGATGAGAAGGATATAAAATTGGTTATGTCCAGTCTGACATTTGATCCCCCTTCTCTGAAATGCTTCCTTATCATTTGACAAATGACAGCTATATTGGGATTTGTTTATTAGAAAAAATGATTCATAAACTTTAATTCAATATGTAATGAGATTTCTAAATTTTTAATTTATTCAATATGATTAATGAATTATGACACAGTATGCAATGTGATTCCTAAATTTTCAATTTATTTAATGTGGTTTCCGGACTTTTGTTATATTAAAAAAATGTCTAGTGTTGTTCTTAAAGACAACACTGAATATTTTCATATAATTCAACATTGAACAAATTAAAAATTCAATGATCACGTGAAATATTGGGCTAAAATTCATGAACCATATTAAATAAATTAAAAATTCAAGAACCACAGAAGGACTATCTGTGTCATTATCCCACTAAAGGAAAAATAACACAAATGTTGTCACAGAACATTATTAAACTATGCTATAAGCTGTAGTTCATAAACAAAATGATTTAGTCCTACCATATCTTAATTCATGGGTTCCATCAAAACAAGACCCCAACACTATGGTCCCCCATTTACAACGCTAACAAGCGGCAAGATTCGAAGC
Source organism: Eucalyptus cladocalyx (assembly GCA_017140615.1). NCBI lineage: Eukaryota > Viridiplantae > Streptophyta > Magnoliopsida > Myrtales > Myrtaceae > Eucalyptus > Eucalyptus cladocalyx. Next base: position 6,756,559 of record CM029516.1, on the reverse strand, counting down.
TGAAAAGTCTTTTCCTCTATTCTATTTTGATTGTCTTCTTTCACCTACAACCATGGGGAGGGTTTGAGCTAGTCTCACCTCCCCTCCATTTGTTTTGATTTTCTTTTAGCTTTTTTTGTACTTTTCCTCTTTTTTCTCTCTCAATCTAGATTTGGGAGCTATGCTCTCCTAGTCTACTTCTAGATTTAAGAGTTGGAACGCTTCAAATTTAGTTCTAAACTTAGAAGTTTTTCTCTCCCGATTTAGATCTAGGAGTTTAATAATATTTTTGAGAATTTGATACCCCCATACTCTATCAATGTACAAGTTCTCAACCTCCAATTTTAATGATGAGAGGGTGGACCCATGCTCATGGATGTCAATTTTCAATATACTATGTTCATACAATTTTCCAAATTGCCTTCGTTCACAAGTTTAAGTTATTGATCAGAAAAAGGTTGGATAACCATCAAATTGGTTTGCTAAAATTTTTGGTATTCCCATAAAATAGTTTAGCATGCTAACATTTTACAAAAACAATTTAAACTAATTTTTCTTATTTTATATTGGATGGAAGATTATGAATGAAGTGTCGGACCACCAATCAATTTAGACCTAGGATCAAAGAATGTTAGGTTATTCATAGATTAAGGTGATGTGCTCCATACAAGAGGACGATTTGTGGGGGAGAGAGAGAGAGAGAGAGAGAGAGAGAGCTGGTAAAAAGATTTTTGTACAATTTGAGACTATTCTAGTCTAGAGAGAGAGAGAGAGAGAGAGAGAGAGAGAGAGAGAGTTGGTAGAATGATTTTCGCACAATTTGAGACTCTTCTAGTCCACAGAGAGAGAGAGAGTTTTGGTAGAGTGATTTTCATACAAGTTGAGACTATTCTAGAGAGAGAGAGTTGGTAAAATGATTTTCGTACGATTTGAGACTCTTCTAGTCCACAAAGAGAGAGAAAAGAGAGAGAGAGAGAGAGAGAGAGAGAGAGAGTTGATAGAATGATTTTGGAACAATTTGAGACTATTCTAGTCCACAATTTCAATTGAAACTTCTTTGAAAAGTATTTCACGGGCAATGGCACAAACTGCAAGAAGAAAGGGACAAAGGGACTATTCTAGTCCACGATTTCGATTAGCAAATGACTTTTAAGTGACTTCTTAAGTCATCACTGAGAGATCTCACAAAAGACTCAGACAAATTCATTAGTCCACAATGTACTTATTAGGCAAATCTTTCACACACAAATGTTGGCACTATTCATACACTGATTGATTTTAAACACCTAATTGCTCAAAAATCAAGCCTATCCTAAAATTATTTTTCATATAGTTCTAGAATGAGGCCTATCTAAGAGATGTGATTGATATAAATGATGACTTAAAACATTAAATGTGAACACATTTTGAAATAAATGAAATATTAGATCATGCATTGCTAGAGTAAATAAAACTTTATACAAACAGTCTAACCTTGATTTGTGAGGATTTTAAATTGCAAATATCTTACTAGCCATTAGATTAGGAGTGGATAAGGCTGCTTGTGACATATATATCATACTATGCTAGATGTCTACAATAAGCTAACCTTTTATTCAACGTGTGTATACTAGAAATGCCAAAGATTCCAACCATTATTGTAACATCCTCGATTTCGACCCTTATTTTAGTCCAAACTAAGAGGCCAAGCTAGATAAGCCTTGGATTAGTCAAACATTCCTAGAAAATAAGTGTGAACAAATGTGAAAAGCATTAAATGAGGATGATGAGCGTGTAGGCTTATATGTCCAAAGTAATTAATGAAGGGAGGGTGACTCATACCTAAGGAAATGATAGCAAGTGATCTTGTAAGCCAAGTAGAGCACCACCTCTCCTCCATAGACTTGCCACCTTGAGTTTCATAGGTTTTGATTTCCCAATTTTTCGAAACTGTTCGACCTTTTTTGCTTTTCAATTTTATAGAGCTCTGTGTACTTTGAATTTGGAGAAACTTACTTCATGAAAGTTGTTCAAAACATCTTAAGTGAAATGATTGGGATGAAGGCCCAATCAATTACCATATAGAACCTACTAAGTATAGTGAAAATTGTGGAGTAGGTCTCACCTGATAGTGCTAGTATGAGCACCTAGAGGGGGGTAAATATGTTCGAAAATAACTTTTGCAAGATATAGTATAAAACTTTACTTTTAACTTAAGTTTGGTTGACAATAGACTTTGCAGAGGAAATTATACTCTAACAATTAAATAAAGTTACGAGCAAAATAAAAGAGTTTAGGGAAGAGAATAAGAACACAATGTTTATAGTGGTTCGGCTTAATCAAAACCTACGTTCACTTTTCTCGCACTGACAGCCCACCGGCTGGATTTCACTATGAATCAAAAGAGATGTTACGATATCACGTCCTTGATTCCACAGTGTAGAGACTCTGCTACACTTCTTCAAGGCCTCACAAGTGTCTAAACTCTATTTTGAGTACAAGATTTCGATCAATTTCGATCAACAATTGAATCAGCAAAGAATAAGGAACTTCAAACTTTGGAATTTATCTATTGCGCTCACACTCGAATAACTAGAGCGTCTTCTTTATATAATCCTCCATGCCTTCATAACCGTTGGCACCTTCCAAAGGAGTTTTTCCAATCTACCCATTGGACATAATCAATTAGGGAGATCTCGAGTTACTTAAGGAATGTGATGATAGCCCACCAATCCCGCTCGCCCATACAATCAGGATCTAGTTTTCCAAAAATAGAACATTCCAAGTATACTTCGCAATCAACGGATCCAAATTAATCGAATTAATTTCAAAACGAATAATAGATCTTGAGATGTTAAATCCAACCATGAGAACTTCTTTAGCCGCTCGAATCAAATCCTTAAAGAACTACTCGATTCTGGATAAGTCTTCTTTGTCGATCTAGAAACTATCAATGAGGGTAAACTTTAAATCTTGAGTTTGGCAGTCTTCAGACTTTGATGAAAGAGTTTGCAAGTCTTCAGACTAGACTAATGGAAACGCTTTGTCAGCTTCAAAACAAATAAGGAAGTTTTCTCCAACAATCTCCCCATTTTTTATGATGACAAAACTTTCCTGCAAATTTGGATAATTTTGACCTGCAAGACAATACTCAAGCAAACAAAGATATCTCATAAAAGATAAATGGATTAGGATAAAGATAGTATCGAATCTACATCCACATGAAATGAGTTAGTCCTGTAAAAACAATTATCTTTGCCATGAATACCAACAACACTTAAGATACTGCAAGCATTAAACAATCAAACAGTCCAAACCAAAAAACACAATCCAAACCAGTCACAACCAAACAAGAATTAAAGTCAAATCCAAAAGTCAAATCAAATCAAATATGCACCAACTTCTCCCCCTTTTTGTCAGCATTAAAAAGGTAGAGACAAAAAAGAGATTTGGATAAAATTAAGATTGTTTTGGAATGCGAATAAGCTAGAAATCTCCCATCGACTTGACAGTCTCATCCAGCTTTCTTAGATCCTCCTTCAGTTACGCTATATCCTCACCCTTGGCAGTTGCTTGAACTTGAAGATTAAGGGCCTAAACTTGATTGAGTAAAGAAACTAAAGAGGCTTGATTAGCATTTTGCATATTCTGAAATTCGCATCCCAAGGCATAAATCTGACCTTGATTCTCCATAAGAACATCAAGCGATCTTCTAAAGTCTGCTAAGTTGTCAGTTTGAGTGCTTGCTTCAGCATGATCAGTTTGTGGAGTATTGGTAGATGATGGCATTTCAGCATGAGCACCCAAACTCGGAGATGAAACCTCATGACATTTTTCAAGAAATTAAGAGGCATATATATCTTCTGGATCGGCGGGAGAATGACTAACATCATCACTAGTAAAAGCAAGTGAAGGAGTACCTCTTTTTTCAGCAACTCCCCCTGTTTTAGTGCCTTCAGGTGGAGAGAAGTACTCTTCATGCTCTGTCTCTTCTTCAGTGACATGATGACCTTGTTCTCCTATTTCCCTTCTTCTGCATTTCTTTCTTCCCCTGCTTCTTTCCTCACCATTTCCCTCTCTTCACTCCTCTACTCTATTTCTTCTCTATCTTGGTCCTCTCTATCCTCTATCTCTAGAACAAAACGCTGTAAGTTCCTTAAAGCAAGAGTAGAAATGGTGATATCTTCCTCATCTTCCTCATCCTACAAGATGAGGGCTCTCCTTTTCTTGGATGGGGCTGTCATAGGCTCCTTGCCTTTCCTTTTTGCAGCCACAGAGTCTTAATGAGTTTTGACAGGAGTCTTCTCCTTAAATCTCTCCAAAGTCTTGTTTAGCTCATTCAGACGCATCTTTAAAACCATCTTCAGTCCCATAACCATTTGATCACAAGTTCGAACACACAAAATTTTGGGAGGCTGAATTTTAAAATGTCTAAATAACTTAGTAACAAGTGCTGAGTAAGGAAGTTGGCTCTTGTCCTTCACCATTGGTCTATATATGTGAAACATGATAGTGTGTTGCAAAGAGAACTTTTTACCAGCATTGATAACATACATCAGCTTCACTTTTGAATTAGAGACGTCAGTCTTTGATGTGGATTTAGGTTTAAGATAGTTAATCACAATCTTGTGAAGAAAGACATTTGAGACACTCATCCTCAAATATAAAATTCGGCCTTCTACCATTCCATCCCAAACAAGTTCCATAGTCGCACGATCAATAGACACATTAATTAATTGGAACATCCCTCTCTCTACTCCAATCACATCAACCAGAGTGTCCATATCAACCACATAATCCTAATCTCTAACACTGAAAAAATCTATTCACATCCAAAAAGCTTAGATTGGAATAAAATATGCAGTAAGTTCTGGATGAGCCACTATTGTCTCAAAGCAAAATCGTTCAAGTTGAAGTAAAGTAAATTTCTCTCGCTTGGGTTCATCACCCCTCGCTTTAGCAACTTAGAGTAAACTCGCTTATGTTCCTCAAAACGAAACAAATCTGCTATTTTTCCTTGAATGTTCGTTGCAACACCCATTATAGGCTTAAAATGTGTGAACATATTTTCATCATCATTTCCATTAGGTTGACTAAATCCTCTAACATGTGGATCACTTGGGAAATTCACAAAAGCCCTTTATGTCGAACCAGCAGGGGCAATTCCCAAACGTTCCATCATTTGCAAAAAAATAAGTTTCATTTCTATACCTATTTTCTTTCAAAAATTCATCAATAAAGGTCATTGGAGAACCCCCATCCTTTAAGGCAATGTAGAGTTTGAAGGTAAAAGCAGGGTTAAGAGTCCTTATAGGTTTGACATCCTCAATAATTTCTTCATCCGCTTGTTATTGCTAAATATTCAGTGGTCTAACCTGAGGAGAATGACACAGTTGAGAATGTTGTGGACTCTGCTATTGCCTTGGAGATTCTTCTTCCTCGGTAAGGTCAAAGTGCGTAGGATCCTCACGCATATGCTGTGGTCCCCTGTTTGCAATCCTTGAGGACTTTCTTTGGGAGGACATTATCACAATCTTTGAGAGAGTTTTCGAACTCGATTCGCAAGAAAGATGAAAACTTTAAAGATTAAACTAGAGAGAAAAAGTAAGAAATCGAAGTTCTTTTCTTCTAGGGTTCATGAGTAAAAATGAAGAAGACAAATAGTATATAAAGCAATTGAAATGAGGTATACGAATTGTCATAAATGGAAAAATAAAAAATGACTTTTAAAAAATAACTGCCTTTTTAAAAATAGATAATTGTCATTTCAAAAAGATAACTTCTTTTTCGAAAATGAATCATTGCTATAATTACAAAAACATGGGAAGATAACATCAATCGATTGCAGATTAATAGACAATCGTACATTTTCAAGTTTTTATCCGAAAGATATATTTCTAAAGCTGAAATAACTTACAGTCATGATTCTTGATCTTCTAAGTCTGAGCATCTTTAGACTTTTATCCCTGAGTCTGAGCTTCTTCAGACTTTAAGATATTAAGTCTTGATTGAATAGACTCAAATTGACTTTTCTCCAGTGGCTTTGTAAAAATGTCCACCAGTTGATTTTTGAGTTAATGAATTGAATCAAGACTTCTCCATTTTGAACATGGTCTCTAATAAAATAATGTCGAATCTCTATATGCTTTGCTCTTGAATGAATAATTGGATTCTTGGTGAGATTAATTGCGCTAGTGTTGTCACATTTGATTTCAGTGCATGAGTCTTCGATTCCAAAGTCTCTTAACTATTGTTTTATCCATAAGATTTGAGAAAAACAACTTCCAAGAGCCACATACTTTGCTTCTACTGTTGAAAGAGCTATAATACTTTGCTTCCTTGAGAACCAAGATACCATCCTGTTTCCAAGCAATTGACAAGTGCCCAAGGTGCTCTTTCTATCAACTCTGCATCTTGCTAGATCTGCGTCTGAGTATCCAATGAGAATAAAGTCTCCTTCTTTAGGATACCATAGACCTAACTTGGAGGTTGTTGTAACGTATTTGATGATGCGTTTCGCAACACTTAAATGAGTTATTTGGGATCTGATTGAAATCTGGCACAAATGCAAACACTAAACAAAATGTCAGGTCTAGAGGCAGTAAGATAAAGAAGCAAACCAATGATACTCCTTATAGCTTCTGGTCAACTTTCTTTCATCCTTCATCTTTGTCCAGCTTTGAAGAATTTGACATTGGTATATCAGTTTTTTTGCAATTCTCCAAACCGATTTTTTTTAACAAGTTCTTTAGTATATTTTTCTTGGTGAATGAAAATTCCTTCCTTCAATTGTTTCACTTGTAGTTCGAGAAAGAAGGATAGTTCACCCATCATGCTCATCTCGAATTCATCCTGCATAGACTTGGAGAATTTTTTGCACAGATTTTCATTAGGTGATTCAAAAATAATATCAACATAGATTTGAATAAGTAGAAAGTTTTTACTTTCTCTTTTAATAAACAGAGTAGTGTCTACTTTACCTTTGACAAAGCCATTTTGGATTAAAAACTTAATTAACATGTCATACCAAGCTTGATATGCTTACTTTAAATTATATAGCGTCTTTTTTAGTCTGAATATAGAGTCCGGTTTCCATGGGTCTTCAAAACTAAGAGGTTGTTCCACATAGACTTCCTCTTGGATAAATCCATTTAGGAATGTACTTTTGACGTCCATTTGGAATAACCTGAAATTCTTATAACAAGTAAAAGTAAGTAATAATCTAGTTGCTTCTAACCTTGCTACTCGTGTGTAAGTCTCATCATAGTCTATCCATTCTTCTTGCGTATATCCTTTGGTCACGAGTCTTGCTTTGTTCCTTATAACTTTTCATTTCTCGTTCATCGTGTTCTTGAAAACCCATTTAGCTCTAATAACAAATTTACCTTTTGGTTTATGAGTTAATTCCTAAACATCGCTAACACTGAACTGCCTGAGTTCTTCTTGCATAACTTCAATTCACTTTCATCAGTTAAAGCTTCTTCTATGCTTTTGGGTTCTATTCCAGAAATAAGAGCCACAATGCTAGACTCTTCACGCCTTTTGGATCTTGTACGAATTCCTTTATCAATGTCACAAATAATGAGCTCTTTGGGATGACTAGACTTGTGCTTCCAGTTGGTGGTTGGTCTGACGGTCTGTTGATCTTTTTTTTCATTGGATTCTTCAAAATTCATTTTTTGTTGACCTTCTGAAGTCTGACCTGCTTTTGGTGAATTAGACTTTATAGAGTCTAAAGCAGATTCAAATTCTTCAAGTTGAGACTGAATCGATTGATTTTGTATAGAGTCTTGAAATTTGACGTTCATTGATTCTTCCACAGATTGAGTCTTCTTGTTGTATACTCTGTAAGTTTTGCTGGTGGTTGAATATCCAGGAAGATTCCTTCGTCTGATTTTTCTTAAAACTTACCAATTTGATCTTTTGCATTTTTCAATATAAAACATTTGCAATCAAACACATGAAAATAGGAAACAGTTGCCTTCTTTCCTTTGAACAACTCATATGGAGTTTTCTCTAGAATAGGTCTTAAGAAGACTCTGTTAATAATATAACATGATGTAGAAACTGTTTCAGCCTAAAAATGAGAAGAAATGTTGCTTTCAATTAAAAGTGTTCTAGCCATTTCTTGCAACGATCTATTATTCATTTCCACAACTTCATTATGTTCTGGAGTGTATGGAGAGGAGAACATATGCTGAAAACCAAATTCATCACAAAATTTAACAAAGTCTTGATTTCAAACTCACCTCCATGGTCTGTCCGTATACTTGAAATAACATGCCCTTTCTCATTCTGTACTTTCTTAGCAAACTTTAAAAAATAAGAAAATGTTTCAGACTTACTTACCAAAAAGTTATACCCAAGTAAATCGTGAATAATCATCCACTATTACTAGGCAATATTTCTTTCCACCAATGCTTTGAGTTCTAGATAGTCCAAAGAGATCCATATGCAGGAGTTGCAACACACGATTAATGGAAACTTGATTTATTGGTTTGAAAGAACTTCTAACATGTTTTCCCAACACACATGGTGTGCATAATTCAGATTTTTGGTATGTCAGGTTGGGTAGTCCAACGAACAAGCTTCTTTAAAAATATCTTGGCAATTTGCTTCATATTGATATGGCCAAGTTTTTTATGCTAGAGATTAGCTTCCTCTTGAATTGAAATTAGACATTGAGATTTTTCTCGTTTGATATCCAAAAGATAGATGTTCCCATGTCTTCGCCTAGTGAAAGTTTGAGAGAAGTCTTTACTGGTTCCCGAACATATTCTTTTTTGAAAATTGATTTTGAACCCTGTGTCGCATAGTTGGCTGATACTCAGCAAGTTGTAATTGAGTCATTCTACTAAGGAGACGTTGGTAATTGTGAGACTTCCAATCTTTACTGTTCCGCATCCGACAATTTTTCCTTTACTATTTTCCACCAAAAGAAACTTTTCCACCTTTAACTTGCATAAGCTTTATGAAATAACTTGAATCTCCTGTCATATGTCTTGAGCATCCACTATCCAAATACCATTTTATATTTTTCTTGATAGTGACCTGCATTTAAAAAGGAAACTCAAGCTTTCTTTGGTACCCACACTTTCTTGGATCCAATGGAGTTAGTGCAATATACGGTATTTGCCTAATCCTTCTTAACAAGTTTCCAAACCATGGGACATTCTTTCTCAAAGTGTTCTAAGCTGTTACACTTAGAACATTTAAGAGCACTATGGCCAACAGGTTTTACAAAGACTTTTTGAAAATGATTTCTATAGAAGGCTTTTGTAGGTCTTTGTTTGATTCTTTCCTTTACTTTTGGAAAATCAATTAGGGGAATGGTTTTAGAAGTCATTCCCAAGCCTGATTTGTTAAAGTAAGGTCTTTGTGCTGAAAGAATATTTTCCAATTTCTCAAATCCTATAGAAAACCTTTTTGAAATACTTGAAATATCATTTTTCAAAAATGTATTTTCTTTTAAAAGAGAGTCTGCATTTTCTTTCAAAGTAATAAAAATTTTATCTAAATTTTTGAACTTTTCTTTCCAAACAATATCATGTTCCTTTAGTGTAAAGAATTTTCCCTTTTTAGCTTGAAAATCCTCTTGAGAGAGGTTTTGAGATTAAGACACAGTTCATCAATATATTTAGAGACTTTATTATGAATTTTTAAATTACTTATCTCAATTTTACTGTCTGAGTCTGAATTTGTCTTAGAGTCTGAATATGATTCTAATTTTGTTATTAAACAAATATCAACATAATCATCATCACTCTCTTCGCATTCAGTATCACTCCAAGTTTCTGCTTTGAGTGCCTTTTTGTATTTCTTAGCTTTTTCTTTCTTTTTCTTCAGCAATGGACAGTTGGGTCTGATGTGTCCATTTTTCTTGCATTCAAAACAAATCACATTTTTATTGGATTCATCGTCTTCAATTGATTTATTTTGAAACTTCTGAGGGCTTTGTTTCTTCCAATTGAATCTTCTTCCCTTTTTGTTAAGTTTTCTAAACCTTCTTATCATGAGAGTAAGCTCTTCATCATCCATATCGTCTTCAAAATTTGTAACATCAGAATCATCATTATATTTTAAAGCAATAGATTTTTTACCTTTGGGATCTTCTCCTTCATAGATTTGCTCCACTTCATAGGACTGAAGAGTGATAATCAATTCGTCAACGGAGAGTGGCATGATCCTTGTGTTTCTCTTATTGAGGTTTTTACGTGATTCCAATCTTTGGAAAGTCCACACAGCAGTTTGTTAACCTTCATGGGTCCTGAGATAGGTTGACCTTGATACTCAAGACCATTTATGATTTCTGTAAAACGACTAAACATGTTAGTGATAGATTCTCCTGGCTTCATCTTGAAAGCTTCATATTGACCGAGCAGAATATTAATTCTTGTTTCTTTCACTCGATCGGTTCCTTCATAGGTGATGTACAGCCTATCCCAGACTTCTTTAGTTGTTTCACAAGAAGATATTATGTTATATTCAGTATGAGATAATGCACAATATAATGAGTAAATTGCTTTTGTATCAAGAGCTTGTCTCTTGGTTATCTCTTCTTGAGTCAACTCGCTAGCCTCTGCAACTTCTTTTCCCCTTTCTGAGACTGTTGTAGCTTTAGGAATGATTCATTTGTCTACCACATCCCATTCCAGAGGATCTTTGGACCTTAGGAATGCCTTCATCTTGTTTTTCCATATACTATATTCATTTCCATCAAAATAAGGCGGTTTGGTGTTACTTTGCCCTTCAACCAAACCTAGAACCAATATACTAGCCATAAATCTTTAATTCTAAAGTAAAAACACTTCAATTTAAATGAGTACACAAGCTCTAATACCAATTGATAGTGCTAGTACAAGTACCTAGTGGGGGGTGAATAGATGCGAAAACAACTTTTGCAAGATATAGTATAAAACTTTACTTTTAACCTAAGTCTGGTTGACAATAGACTTTGCATAAGAAATTATACTCTAATAATTAAATAGAGTTACGAGCAAAATAAAAGAGTTTAGGGAAGAGAATAAGAACACAATGTTTATAGTGGTTCGACTTAATCCAAGCCTACGTTCACTTTCCCGCACTAACAGCCCACCGGCTGGATTTCACTATGAATCAAAAGAGTCGTTACAATATCACGTTATTGATTCCACAGTGTAGAGACTTTGCTACACTTTCTCAAGGCCTCACAAGTGTCTAATCTCTTTTGAGTACAAGTTTTCGATGAACAATTGAATCTACAAAGAACAAGAAACTTCAGACTTTGGAATTTATTTATTGCGCACACACTCAAATAACTAGAGCGTCTTCTTTATATACTCCTCCATGCCTTCGTAACCGTTGGCACCTTCCAAAGGAGTTCTTCCAATCTACCCGTTGGACAAAATCAATTAGGGAGATCTCGAGTTACTTAAGGAATGTAATGATAACCCACCAATCCTGCTCGCCCATACAATCGGAATCTAAGTTTCCATAAGTAAACCTTCTAAGTATACTTTGACAATCAACAAATCCAAATTACTCGAATTAATTTCAAAACGAATAATAGATCTTGAGATGCTATCTCCATCCGTGAGCACTTCTTTAGTCGCTTGAATCAAATCCTTAAAGAAATACTCGATTTTGGATAAGTCTTCTTCATCGGTCTAGAAATTGTCAATGAGGGCAAACTTTAAATCTTGAGTCTGGCGGTCTGGCGATCTTAAGACTTTGACAAAAGAGTCTATAGGTCTTCAAACTAGACTGATAGAAATGTTTTGTCAGCTTCAAAACAAATAAGGAAGTTTTCTCCAACATCACCTTCTAAACCACATAAATTTGGTGGCCGTATCATTCCCTCATTCTATTTATTTTCTTTAATCATTTCTTTTTCCAGCACTTATATTAGAGGTTGTTGATCAAGGACCGAAAATTCTTTAATGGCGCTTAAATAGAAGTTCCACGCATGTTTATATCATCTTAGAATTTGTCATGTCACTATATCAATTTTATATAGTGAAATTATGAACGCCTAATGCTACTTGTGACTTGATGTCACGATGAGAAGGATATAAAATTGGTTATGTCTAGTTTGACATTTGATCCCCCTTCTCTGAAATGCTTCCTTATCATTTGACAAATGACAACTATATATAACTTTCCAGCGGTTCATTCGAAATCTCTCTAAATCCGGTATTGATATAAGTTTGTTGAGATAGTCCTAAAATTTCTTGAGTCCACTCCTATGGATTTTAATGCCAATGACATAAGATACTTCATCCATATTTTTCATGTTAAAATTCTTAGAGAGAAATTATTTTACCTCATGTGACAACCCTTTATCATTAGTTACAAGTAGAATGTTATTCACATATAACACAAGAAACTAAATTTTGCTCCCACTAACCTTCTGATATATACATTGATCCACAACATCCTTTACAAAATCGAATGAAAATATGACATCACGGAACCTTAAATATCACTAGCAACATGCTTGTTTTAAGCCATATATATATATATTTATATTTAGCTTGCATATCAAATGTTTACCCTTACTAGAAAAGAATCTTTCAAATTGTTTTATATAAACCTCATTCTCTAGTTCCCTATTAAGGAATGTCGTTTTCACATCCATTTGATATAATTCCATATCAAAATGGGCAACCAATGCCAAAATAATACGAAGAGAATCTTTCTTAAATACAAGAGAAAATGTCTCTATGTAATTGATCCATTCCTTTTGAGTGAACCATTTGACAACAAGTCTAGCTTTATATCTCTCAATGTTGTCCAATGAATCCATCTTAATTTTGAAGCCAATTTACAACCAATGGCCTTCGCACTATCAAGCAACTCAACCAAATTTCAAACTTCGTTAAATGCCACAAAACTCATATTTTCCTTCATGGCATTGTACCACAAATTGGATTTAACATTATTCATGACTTATGAAAACATTTCAAAATCATTCTCAGCTCCAATATTATAGTTAGAATCTTGAAAATACACAATATAATCATTAGAAATTGCTGATTTCCTCATTTTAGTAGATTTTCTTAATGTTGCATCAACATTTTCTTAAGAAGTGTGTTGATCAATTAGTTGTTCAACAAATTATGATAATTGATTAACTAGTAGATCTACAAGATCAATATCAACAGGTTATGGAATATCAGCAAGTTGTTCACTAATCGGTTGAACTGAATGGGCGTTATGAACAACAACTGACCTTATATTTGAGGTGGAAGCTTAAGTGTCAAAATAATCTTTCTTTAAGAAAAAAAGTGATTCGATTGATTGCTTCCACTAATTAAGTCATTTTCAAGAAATTTAATGTTTCTTGATTCAATAATCCTAGTGGTGTGAGATGGACAATAAAACCTATATCCCTTGGACCTCTTGCAATATCCAATGAAATACTCATTTATGGTCGTTGAGTTTAATTTCTTTTCTTGTGGATTGTAGAATCTCACTTCAAACAAGCATCCCCTAATGCTTACATGTCGCAAACTCGATTTCCAACATTTAAACAACTCAAAAAGTATCTTTGGGATAGCCTTGATCGAAACATGGTTTAATAAATACACTATTGTCTTAAATGCTTCGGTTCATAATGACTTAGGAAGATTGGAGGCACTAAGCATACTTCACACCATATCCAATAAAGTCTGGTTTCTTCTTTCTGTTACACCGTTTTGATTTGGAAACCAAGCATAGTATACTGAGCAACGATCCCATGCTCTTAAAGAAATTTTGCAAATGGACCAGGTGCTTGTCTATCTTTAATGTATCTACCATAGAATCCTCCACCTCTATATGATATCACGATCTTAATTTTCTTACCGCATTATCTACCTCCATCTTAAATATCTTCAAAGTATCTAACGTTTCATGTAGATACATGTAACGTGAGTAATCATCTATGAAAGAGATGAAATAGTTCCAACCATACGAGTCTATATCTGGACTATAAATATCTGTATGTATGATTTCTAATATTTTTATACTCCTCTTGGCACATTTCTTCATCTTCTTAGTACGCTTTTCATTTATGTAATTCACACAAATATCACAATCAGTAAAATCTAAAGTACTTAGTACTCTATCATTTATCAAAGGCTTAATTCTATCTATGGAGATATGTCTCAATATTTAATGCCACAATATAGATGAATCTTTATTCACAACCCATCGTTTTATACCAACGTTATCAGAAACATGCATCGTATTATAATAAGCATTGTCTTGTAAATTGATTCGAAAAAGACCATCAGACAAAGTACCACTCCCAACAATTTCATATTTAAATAATAAATAGAAGTTTGAATATGAAAAATTTAAAAGAGTAACCCAAAGATACAATTCTTGAAAGTGAAATTAAGTTTATAGAGAAATTATGAATATGAAAAGTCCTTTATAAATTCAAAACAAATTCACTATTGAGAACTAGTTTACATTTTCCAATAACTTCTACATACGAACACATTTTTTCTCCTGAATAGATACTTTGCTCACTTCCCCATAGCTTCTTATGATTTTGAAAGCCCTACAAGGAATTCAAAATGTGAATTGTAGATCCAGAGTCAATCCATCAAGTGTTATGATTCATATCAGTCATATAGATTCATAACAAATATAAAAGATTAGATTACTTTTCTTCTCGAGCTAAGCATTAAATTAGACACAATCATTTCTTATATGCCCCTTCTTTTTACAGAAGAAACATTTGGTTTATTTCCTACTATCAACTTGGAGAGGTATTTTACCTTTTTCCCTTATGCTTTCCATGACCGTTATTCTTTTCTTGTGTTGCTAAATGAGCACTTTCCCCCAAGTCCATAATCAATCTTTTTTCTTCTTAAACACACATGGTCATGAGTTCATCAATTGACCATTTATTATTATGTGTGTTATAACAAATCTTAAAAGGTGTATACTATTATGGGAGAGTGTTCAGAATATATACACACAAAAAAAGATTTGGATATCTTAATCTCAAGGTTCTTAAGCTGAGCTACAATGTCCCTCATTTTAATGATGTGCTCACGCACATCTCTAACACTAGTAAGCTGCAATGATGAAAGCATTATAATTAGGGTCATAGCATGTGCCTTTCCTGAAGTCTCAAACTACGCATCAATAACCTCGAATAAAGCCTTAGCATCGCTATGTTGCACAATCAAACCTCGGATATGAGGAGATATTTTAGTCCTTATGAACATCGCACTGAAGTGGTTGGACTCTTCTCATTGTTCACAAAGGATTATCTCAACTGCAATGCTCAAATCAGTAGAAGGAAGTGGTTCGTCTTTCCTTATAGCATAGTCAGTGTTCATGTACCCCAATTAATGAAAAACTAACTCTTTCTAAACTTTATAGTTTTCACCATTCCATATAGGAACATCACTCTTAAATTTAGAAAAATTCACAAATTGCAAAACTGCATATCAAACAATCATGCTTGTGTCATAAAATTTGAGGCAAAATATACATAAATCATGTTTTACTAATGTAAATATATTAAAAATATTAATCACATAACATAAAAACTGTATGTGGGCTAAGTTTCTAATTTAAATATATTCATAATTACATTTTAAAAAAACTACTATATTATATTCCTTTCCTTAATCCCTATTGTAAATTAAGAAAAATAATATGATATTTCATCATAATTAATCTTATTAATATAATGAAAATTCACGTGGGATAAAATTCATCATATTAATATGATTAATTACAATCAATGTACATTTCTAAATATGATCCAAAGACTCTTAATATATAATTTAATTAATTAAATATGTTGTAGTTACTCTCTAATTTATTAAAATATATGGATCATTGGATATTTAATTTCATGCATAAAATATTCATAAAAATGCATGGATGGTTAAAATAGTAAATAAATTCAGCCTAGGGCATAAGAGCATATTCAAATGGCCAAGGGGCAAAACAGTGAAAAGATTCATCAATGGTTGAATCATGAAATCGTCGAAAAGGGTGGGCAAAACCGTAAATATGAAGCTAGTCCATGGGTCCACGGGCGTGTGCATGGCACATGCCTGCCTTTGCAAGGGCCATGGCATGCACACGCACCTATCCGCCATGCAAGCACGTGTGGTGCATGCTCCCGGCAACTGTCGCATAGCCAAGTATGGCACACGCGCTTGCAATTGCCCATAACAGTTCTACTCATGTGGCCCCACTAGCTTCTTCCTCCACGCGAACAGAAGGCTTTTTCTTGCCTTTTTCGCCATTCCATCATGATTCGACCATCCGTCACTTCTTTGGCAGCCCATCTCAGACCAAAATAAATTATGGGCTTTGAAGACCATATCGACACGACCACATAGGTCCAAGTTTCAGTGAAAATGACCAAGAAATTGGTCCCAAATCAAACAAAAAAATTGCCAAATGCAAAACCTTAACCATTGCGACTTCTGCCACCGAATTAGCCTCTGGCAAACACTAATATGCCGAAATATCTTATGACTATTCTTCCCCATGGCAGTGCAACCATACCGGTCCGAAGTTGAGTGGTGGGTCGCCGAACTTTGGCCAAAATCTGCAATTTTCCTCTTTAACTCCAAAATGGCTGATTCATTTAAAAACCTCGAAAAATACACCAAAAATTTGTCAGAAACAAGGCAAAGGCACTAAACATACTTCGATACCAAATGTTAGACATAAAAATGATATGTGGAAAAACATGATCAAATGTAAAATAGACCTCCAGCTATTGTTCTTTGAAATTCACGAAGATTCGATAAAATTACAAGCATACTCTACTAATCCAATATTCTCACATATTGATGGTGTATTTTCAAATGAGAGGGTTTGAGCTAGACTTTGTGATTACCCTTACGAAATGAACATTCATCCTTTTATAAATTGTCTCCCATCAAGGTAGTTATCAAAGAGATACAAAACATGAAAAACCCGTATGTAGAATAATCGCTAATTGGAAAGAGAAAAACCGTGAATCCCAAAATATGGGATTGTGTGTGTGTGTGTGTGTGTGTGTGTGTGTGTGTGTGTGTTATTTTGGGATTCTGTGTGTGTGTATATGGGATTGTGCGCACGCGCGCGCGCGCGTGTGCGTGTGTGGGATTATATGTGTGTGTGTTATTTTGGGATTCTGTGTGTGTGTGTGTGTGTAACACGCTAAACTTGAGTGCACGAGCAATTTCCTTCACTAGGTCCTTGTGGAAGTTGCCTGCACTCCCAAAGCATAGAAAAACCATCGATGAAGGCGGTTGCTCATCAAGCCACTCCATGAGGTCATCACCTTGGCAGCAAACATCAGCCTTCTTTTTAGTAATGTTAGAAGCAAAAATCAAATGCGGAAACTGAGATCAATTATAAACAAACCTCCGACCATTGTTCATATTAACGTTCGTTGGAAAATCCCAGAGATTTAGTAAAATATCGAACACACTCTACTAACCCAATCCCCTCGCATACTAATAGTGTATTCCAAAATGAGAAAGTTTGCATTAGACCTTGTGATTATCCCTTAAGAAATAAATGATCATTCTTTTTATATATTGTCTCACATCAAGACGGTTACCAAATGAGTAGTTATCACAAAGAGGTATGAGGCATGGAAAAACTACATGTGGAATAACCGTCACTTTAAAGAGAAAATGTCGGTTTGAAAAGGTGGGATCACATTATATAAATAACATTCTCCCACTTGATCCCAACATTTTCATTATACAGATTATCCAACCAAATCCATGAAAAACTTTATGCTTAAAGAAAAGAAACAAAATACATGGATCATACCGACATGTCCTCTAAGGACGAGTAATATCTTCCACATATCATAATGTATTTTATTTCTTTAATGTCAACCTATATGTTTTTTTATGTCGGTGTCAGTCTATATGTTACGACACATCTTAATGAGTAAACCTTATGTTTATTCCAGAACTAAGGATAAATGTTATTCTTATAAACAACAAAATGTATACATCAAAATTGAGAATCAACATTACAACAGAATAAGAGTTTCATACAACAAAAATCGTCCATATGACGACAAATCACATGATGGGACCTATTCCCATACTAGTTACATGATCCTTATATTTCATTGATGGCATGCCTTTAGTTAAATGATCATTTATCATCAATTCAGTGCTAATGTGTACCACATGACCACTTTATTCTCCTTAACACGTTTTCTTATGGTTAAATACTAGATGTCGATATGCTTACTTTGACTATCACTTTTGGCATTTTTAGCAATAAAAATTGCAACTGAATTGTCACAATATATTCTTAATGGCCTAGAGATATAATCAACAATTTTAAGCCCAAAAATGAAACTCTTCAAACCATACACTATGCAAAGTAGCCTCAAAATAAGATAAGAACTCAGCTTCCATAGTAGAAGTAGCAATCAAAGTCTGCTTCACACTTTTTCATGATATGGCTCTGCTAGTAAACATAAAAATATATCCAAATGTTGATTTTCAAAAATCAACGCAACCAGCGAAGTCTGCATCCAAATAATCTATTACTTCCGTTGTCATTGTCAGTCTATATATAAGCATGTAGCATTTGGTAACTTGAATGTATCTCATCATTTTTTTTGCAGTTCTCTAGTGGTCCATACATGGATTACTTCGATATCTTCCCAACGTTCCTATAACAAAAGCGATGTCAAGTCAAGTGCAAACTTAAAGATACATCAAGCTTCTGACAATAGAAGCATATGAAATATTATTCATTTGTTCCATTTCTAGACCTTTATTCGGGCATTGGTTCAAATTGAACCTATCACCTTTCACTATGGGTGTTATACTTGGTAAACAATATTTCATCCAAAATCTCTCTAGAACCTTATTGATATAGGTTTCTTGAGATAGTTCTAAAATTTCTTAAAGTACATCTTTATGGATCTTAATGCCAATGACATAAAATGCCTCACCCATATTCTTCATTTCAAAACTCTTAAAGATAAATTGTTTCACCTCACATAGCAACCCATTTATCATTAGTTGCAAGTAGAATATTATCCACATATAGTATAAGGAAACAAATTTTGCTCCCACTGACCTTCTGGTATATACATTGATCCATAACATTCTCTACAAAACTGAATGAAGAGATGACATCATGGAACTTTAAGTACCATTGGTGGATGGTTGTTTCAAGGCATATAGAGATTTGTTAAGCTTGCACACCAAATGCTCACCTTTACTAAAAGATAATCCTTCAGGTTGTTTCATGTAAACCTCTTTCTCTAGTTTTCCATTGAGGAACGTCATTTTCACGTCCATCTAATATAATTCCATATCAAAATGAGTAACCAATACTAAAATAATACGAGGAGAATCTTTCTTAGATATAGGAGAAAAATTTTCCATGTAATCAATTCATTCCTTTTAAGTGAATCATTTGGCAACGAGTCTAGTTTTATATCTTTCAATGTTACCCAATGAATCCTTCTTTGTTTTGAAGACCCATTTACAACCAATGGTCTTCGGACCATCAAGCAACTCAACCAAATCCCAGACTTTGTTAGATGCCATAAAACTCACATCTTCCTTCATGGCATTGTACCACAAATTAGATTTATCACTATTCATGGCTTGTGAAAACGTTTTAGGATCATTCTCGACTCCAATATTATAATCAGAATCTTGTAAATACACAACATAATTACTAAGAATTGTTGATTTCCTTATTCTAACAAATATTCTTAATGTTGCATTAACATTCTCTCGAGGAGTGTATTGTTCAACCGGTTGTTCAACAATTTATGGTAATTGCTAAACAACTAGATCTATTATATCAATATCAATAGGTTGTTAAACTTCAACAATTGGTTGATCAACAGCTAATTGAACTAAGGAGGCATTATGAACAACAACCAACTTTATACTTGAGGTGGAAGATTGAGTTTTTGAATGATCTTTCTTAGGAATAAAGTCATTCCATCGATCGCTCCCACTAATCAAGTCATTTTTTAAAAATTTAGCGTTTCTTGATTCCACAATTCTAGTGATGTGAGATGAACAATAGAACATGTATCCTTTGGACCTTTGGGCATATCCAATGAAATATCCACTTATGGTCCTTGGGTCCAACTCTTTTTCTTGTGGATTGTAAACTCTTACTTCAAACGGGCATCCCCAAACACGTACATGTTGCAAACTTGGTTACCAACCTTTAAATAACTCAAAATGCGTCTTTGAGATGGCATTGATCAAAACTTGGTTTAATATGTACACTGTCATCT
This sequence comes from Eucalyptus cladocalyx, assembly GCA_017140615.1. Taxonomy (NCBI): domain Eukaryota; kingdom Viridiplantae; phylum Streptophyta; class Magnoliopsida; order Myrtales; family Myrtaceae; genus Eucalyptus; species Eucalyptus cladocalyx. The sequence continues at coordinate 6,736,365 of CM029516.1, read as the reverse complement.
TAAGTGCTTCAAATCCACAAGGACTTAGGAAGTTTAGAGCTGTTAAGCATACTTTGCACCATGTCTAATAAAGTTCAGTTTCTTCTTTCCGTTACACCATTTTGGTCCGGAGAACCAAGTATAGTATATTGGACAACTATTCTATGCTCTTGAAAAACCTTTGCAAATGGACTAGCTGCTTATCCATCTTCAGTGTATCTACCATAGAATTCTCCACATGTATTTGATCTCACAATCTTAATTTTCTTACTGCATTGTTTCTCTACTTCGGTCTTAAATACCTTAAAGGTATCTAACGCTTCATGCTTATTATGAAGCAAGTAAAGATACATGTAACACGAATGATCATCTATAAAATAGATGAAGTATTTCTGACCACACGAGTCCATATCCGGATTACAAATATCTATATGTATGAATTTTAATATTTCTGTACTCCTCTTGGTACATTTATCCGTTTTGTTGGTCAAATTTCCCTTTATGCAATCCACACAACTATCACAATCAATAAAATCTAAAATACTAAGTAGTCTATCATTTACCAATCGTTTAGTTCTATCTAAGGATATATGTCACAATCTCTGGTGCCACAACATAGAGGAAATCTTCTTTCACTACACATCATTTTATACCAGCGTTATCATGAACATGCATTGCATTATAATAGGTATTGTTTTGTAAATTAATTCGAAAAAGACCAACAGACAAAGTACCACCCCCAACAATTTCAGATTTAAATGTTAAATAGAAGTTTGAATATGAAAAGTTAAAAGAGTAACCCAAAGATATAAATCATGAAACTGAAATTAAGGTTATAGAGAAACTAGAAACATAAAAGATCCTTTCCAAATTCAAAACAAAGTCACCATTAAGAACTAGTCTACATGTCCCAATAGCTTCTACATATGAACGCATATTTTTCCTGAATAGATACTTTGTTCACTTTCCGCTAGCTTCTTGTGGTTTTGAAAACCCTACAAGGAATTCAAAATGTGGATTGTAGATCCAAAATCAAACAACAAAATGTTGTGACTCACATCAGTCATATTAGATTCATTACAAACATAAGAGATTAAATTACCTTTCTTCTCGGGTCAGGCCTTAAATCCGACGCAATCCTTCCTTACATGTTCATTGTTTTTACAAAAGAAAATTTTGGATTCTTTCTTAATGTCAGTTTGGGGAGGTATCTTACATTTTTCCCTTATTCTTTCCTTGTGTTGCATGGCCTTTATTCTTTCCTTGTGTTGCCAAATGAGCACTTTCTTCCAATTCCATAATCAATATTTCTCCCTCTTGAACACACATGATCATGAGTTCATTAATTGACCATTTATTCTTATGTGTATTGTAAGAGATCTTGAAAGGTGCATACTGTTGTGGAAGAGTATTCATAATATAATACACAAGAAATGATTCGAATAACTCAACGTCAAGGTTCTTAAGCTGAGTTGTAATGTCTCTCATTTGTATGATGTGCTCACGCACGCCTGTAAAACTAGTGAGCTTCAATGATGAAAACTTCATTATCAAGGTCATGGCATGCGCATTCTTTGAAGTCTCAAACTGCACATCAATGGCATCTAATAAAGCCTTAGTATTGCTATGCTGAGCAACCGAACCATAGATACTATGAGATATTTTAGCCCTTATAAACATCACATTAATGCGGTTGGACATGCTCCCATTTATTATAAAGGGCTATCTAAATTGTAGTGCTTGAATAAGTAGGAGCAAGTGATTCCTCTTTCCTTATAGTATAGTCGATGTCCATCCACCCCAATTGAAAAATAACTAACTCCTTCCAAACTTTATAATTTTTATCATTCAGTATGGGAACATCACACTTAAATTTAGAGAAATTCATAGGTTGCAAGACTACATATCAAATAATCATGTTTATGTCACAAAATTTGAGGTAAAAACATATCACAAATATGAATCACATAACATAAAAACCGTCTATGGACTAAGTTTTTAATTTAAATAGATTCATGATTACATTATAAAGAAACTACCATATTATATACATTTTCTTAATCCCTGTGAATAAATCAATAAAAATAATGTGATATTTCATCCTAATTAATCATATTAATATAATAAAAATTTATGTGGGATAAAATTCATCATATTAATATTAAAAAAATAAATCAATGTCCATTTCTAAATATGATCCGAAAGCTCTTTATATATAATTTAACTAATTAAAGATGCTGTGGCCACTCTCTAATTAATTAAATATATGGATCATTAGACATTTAATTTCATGCATAAAATATTCATGAAAATGCATGAAATGGCAAAATAGTAAATAAATGCACTAAGGGGCAGAACATCAAATAGATCGGCCAAGGGTAGGATTGTAAAATTGTAGGAAGGGCAAAACGGGAATTTTAAAAATGGCGTAGGGGCAAAAGAGTAAATTTAGCCATCAAGGATAGAACTGTAAAATCGCCACAAAATTGCCAAAGCGCGTCAAGCGCGTGCCATGCATGCATCACGCATATGCCATCCACCCACTCACAGGCAAGCGAGCGCAGGTGCGTGGCGCACGCGCCTAGCAATTGTCATGCACGTGGCCCCATGTGCTTCTTCCTCCACACAAACAAAAGCCCTCCCATTGTTTTTTCGTCATTTTCCATTGTGTTTTCTTCTCCAACAACCCATTTAAGACCGAAATAAATAATGTGTTTTGGAAACCATTCCGACACGACCACATAGGTCCAAGTTTCGGCGAAAATGACCAAGAAATTCACCCCAAAATCAAATGAAAATTTCCCAAAACGCAAACCCTTAACCATCGCGACTTCCACCTCCCAATTAACCTCTGGCAAACACCAATATGCTGAAATAACTTATGGCTATTCTGTCACACCTCGATCCTCGGGAACGCACCCATCCCTCACCTTGGTCGATTAAATAGTGACATCCCAAGACACATCGCCGACCCTTTCATTTTATACGCATGTGGAAGTATATAATAATAATCCCCAGACAATAAAGCAATGGGATAGGAAAGTAGGATTAAATTCTAAACTTTCAAAAACAACCACACTTATATATATTGCAAACCAGTGACATATATATAAAGGGGACTACTAAGTCAAATTCAACTTAAACAATTTTAGAATCAAGGTCTGTAAGCAAGGGTGGGAGTTCCACAAACCATGGGTCCTCGTCCTCCTCTTCATCATCCTCCACACTCCAAATGGAACCTTTAGCAAACTGCACCGAACTTCCGAGATTTTCAAAATCCAAGTATGCTGTATCTAGGGACCTGAAATGTTGTCTCGCAACCGGAATGAGACTATTTCTCAGCAAGTTCTACTCCCTAAGACCCAATTAGGAAGAAAATATGCCTTAAGGCTGCCTAAACACAATCACGAGTCAAAGGGCTTACCTTGGCCTTAGTTTCGTTTCTGCAAGTCAGTTCAAATAACAGATGCTAACAATCATATCATCCAATCATTCAAATCGAGTCATCGATCAAAGTCGATTACATGTCAACAATACCACTCCCGGTCATTTCGATTATTCATTCTCGATTTTGAATCACGACCCTACAGGCATAATTTTTAATTAGTGGAATCACGGCTCCACTCGGCAAGTTTAGACTTTAGTGGCATCACAACCCCACTTGGCAATTTTAGACTTAGTAGCATCACGGCCCGACCTAGCAATTTTCTCGACCTGGTGGCATCACGGCCCTGCCTAGCAATTTTCTCGACTTGGTGGCATCATGGCCTCACCTAGCAATTTTCTTGACTTGGTGGCATCACGGTCCCACCTGGCAATTATCTATCCAACTCACAACCTCATACGATTTTTTTTCTTGGTGACCCAGGAACCCCGTCCAGCCGACAGCTAGCAAGTAAACCTGGGGGGACATGTTAGCGGGACAACCCACCACCCCTGGCGTCCCACTTAAGACTCCAAGCAACCGTGAGGGGATTCGAACTCCTCCCCTTCGTGAGGGGGAAAGAGTCCAAACCATCGCGGCCACCAAAGCGGTGGTCTCACATGGTTATTTTCCCTTCAAATAACAACATTTTCCAATTTTGGGATAAATCCCCATAACCACCAATCACACTCAATTTTCATAAATTGGTACTCAATTAAATAAACAAAGAGCACCACGGTAATCAGCACGAAATTCCGGTTGTCACTATCTTAGCCTAATTTCCGGAAAATAAATAAATAAATAATTAAATAATTACAAAAGAAAATAAATGCAATAAATCCAACTTAGGCCCGTTATAGTCTAATTAAAAGCCAAGCCGAGCCCAGAAAATTACCGAGACTCATTCAATAAATAATAGAGTATGTCTACTTGCTAACTACGCTAACCATTTGCTTAACATGCATAGGTAAATCCCTAATTTAACTACTCTAATATAATCTATCCACCTAATTGCATTTAATTAAATCTAATCAACCCCTAAGCATCATTAACCGACTAATAAAGGATTAGTGAGTAAAACTCACTTGATTAAAAGCGGATATCGGATCACCGTGATAGCAGTGCAACAACAGTCGAACTTGGGCTTGCAACGACACCGACAGGCTTGGATTGGGCCCAATGGCCTTGCAAGCCCACAGAAATTTCTAAGCTTGGCTTCAATTGGGCCTGACCCAAAACTAAAGATGGGCTTGAAACTTGGGCTGAACAAGAAGGCCCAAAGGAGCTGCTGATTCGATGGGTCACGTGGGCTGAAGGTGGGCCCAACCGTGGGCTGAATTCGCTGGAATTCACAGCTGCTCTTGCTTGGCTTCAACTTGCTGGACAATTGGGCTTGTGGGCTGAAATGTTGGCTTCGAGGGATGTGAAGAAAGAAGTAGCAAAGCATAAGTTGCTCTGGTCGATGGCCTCATGCAGTTGAAGATGAAGACGTGTGGATCGTGGGCTTGCACACACAGAGAGAGAGAGAGAGAGAGAGAGAGAGAGAGAGGTGATAGGTGGACGCTGCGACTGGCGTTGGAGACATGAGACTGAGGAACTGCTTTGGTCAACAATATGGCTGGAGAAGACCACGCAGGGAGAAGATATGGACGTGGCAGCTTGGACGGTGCTTCGATGGGCCGAGGGTAGCTGTTTTGGTGGCAAAGGGAATTCGGTGAAGATGCTGGGCTGTTCGGTCGGTGATGGTGCGTATGGAGGATGAAGAGGATGATGGGGAGGAAAGAAAATTAAAGATGAAAGCGAAGTAGGAACGGGTGAAAGAGAGTTGAGACATGCGAAGGAAGAGGTCAAGAACCGATGGTGTACTCAGCAAGTTTGAAGGCTTGAAGTCAAAGATATTATCTCTTGCATTGATTAGTTGGTCTCCTAATACTTTCCCTAACACTTAAATAACTCAAATACTTCAAATTGACACCAAAATTCCAGCACTAGGCCAAGATCCGAATTTCACCACTTTTGATCTTCAATTTCTTCAACGAAAATCCCAAAATTGAAGTCCAATTTTGATGTAGAAAAATCCCATACAATTTCTATAAGTCCCTGACACTCAAAGGCTCGGCTTGGAAGTCCAAATTTCATCAACTTAGCCCATCTAAATTTCCGCTAATTTTCCACGATATCCGAATCAATTTTCCGTAAAAACAACAAAATCTCTGAAAAATTTTCGGAGGACGAGTCGACATTTCTAAAATAGATCGTGACACCACAGAACTTTCAATTTTTGAAAGCGGACTCAAATTCACGGTTAATTTCCATTCGACATGTTTTTAGTGTGACCTAGGCTACTGAGTAACTTTCAGAAATTTTTAATGTAAATGACCCATGGTCGATTTTCTTCAAGCCATAATGAACCCACTCGACACATTGGCGACTCTTAGTTGTCGTGAAAATTTCAAGGATTCAAATATGAACACAAAGGTACCAAAGCAATGAGAAAATCGTCTAGTGTCAACCGACGAGAATTTTCCAATTTAGTGGTGTCACATACGGTTAGCCACACATCTCGCTTGAACCGACCTATCTCTCGATCTCTAATCAATTTATATATATGTCGTAATGATCTCGACAGATGAGCACGGTCAAACAATCGATGCCTGGTCGAATTCTCAAGTTTATTACATTAAAATTCCTTAATGGCTTCCCCATACAGTCTAATTATCTCAAGAGTAATCAGTTCTAAGAACAGCCCTATAAGCGCGTCAATAAAATGCCCGATTTATTCAATAGAAAACATGACTGAAAATCTTGGATGTCACATATTCTTCCTCATGGCGGTGCAACCATACCAATCCGAAGTCAAGCGGTGGGTCTTCGAAATTTGGCTGGAATTGGTGATTTTCCCCTTGACCCCAAAATGGTCGAATTAGGGCGCGTTTGGTAACGATTCTATTCCCGGGAGCTGATTCTAACTAGAAATGATTATTTTTTATTCTGTTCCGGGAACTGATTCTGAGTAAAAAAGCGCGTTTGGTAACTGTTCAAAATTTTTTATTCTGGAATAGAATTGTGTTTGGTACCGTATTAATTGATTCTGTTCCGAATTAATTTCTTTTGATTTTTAAATAAATTTTAAATAATTTCTTTAATTTTTTACTTTTTTCTTCTCTTTTATCCTTTTTTTCTTTTTTTCTTTTTTTTTCTTTTTCCCCCTTTTTTTCCTATTCTTCTTCTTCTTCATTTGGCCGCGCCGGCCCTCGCGAGGTCGGCCTTCATCGGCCAAGCCTTGCCGGGCAATTGGGCGAGGCTCGCCCAACCCGCCGAGGCTCGGCCTCGCCAGATCCGGGCGAGGCCAAGCCTCGTCGATGGCTAGGGCCGGGCCTCGCCCGCCTCGGCAAGGCCGCCTTGGCCACCGACGGGGCTAGGCGAGCCTCGCCGGTGGCTAGGCGAGCCTCACCGGCAACTGGGCGAGGCTCACCCACCACCAACGAGGCTCGACCTTGCCCGATCTGGCGAGGCCGAGCCTCGCCCAACTGCCGGCGAGGCTCGCCTGGCCACCGGCGGGGCTCGCCCAGCCCCGCCGGTGGCTGAGCTTGCCTCCGGCGAGCTCGCCAAACCTCGCCCTGGCCTAGCGAGCCTCCAGTGACCTCGCCGGACCGGCAACCGGGTGCGGACCGGCGACCGCTGGGCGGCGATGGCGAACGGCAACCGAGATGTTGAAAGAGAAGAACAAGGGTTTTACCGTTTTGATTCTTTTTATGATTCTCGGACGTAGAATCAATTTTTTTTTTTATTCTCAAATCTTGTCCAAAATCATTCCCCGGAACAAATTTGTTCCCGGGAATAAAAAGTTTACCAAACGCGATTTTCGTCCCAAACTTATTCTGGGAACAAAAAATCAGAATCTGGCACCGTATGGCAAGTTGCCAAACAGGCCCTTACTGTGCACATCCAAAAGGCTCGAAAAGTACACGAAAAATTCGACAAAAACAAGGCAGAGGCACTAAATATGCTATAGTATCAAATGTTAGAAGTAAAAATCAAATGTGAAAAATAGAATCAATTATAAACAAACCTCCAACCATTGTTCATATTCACGTTCGTTGGAAAATCTTGGAGATTTAGCGAAATATCGGGCACACTCTACTAACTCAAACCCCTCGCATACTAATGGTATATTCCAAAATGAAGAGGTTTGTGTTAGACCTTGTGATTACCCCTTAAGAAATGAGCAATCGTTCATTTTATATACCGTCTCCCATCAAGACGGTTACCAAATGGGCAGTTGTCACAAAGAGGTACGAGGCGTGGAAAAACTACATGTGGAATAATTGCCACTTTAAAGAGAAAATGTCGATCTGAAAATGTGGGATCACATTATATAAATAACAAGTAACACCCTTGAGATTCAGTATGAGCCCCACAGGATATACCGCGAGTGGCCCGAGGCCTGCGAAGGATGCCACTGCATGTGGTTTGAGCTCATTGAACGTATTTATGACATTTCCCTTAGTCCCTCTCATCATCTTGGCGTGCTCCAGGAACACTTGGACCGACTCCATCAAAACTATGGAGCATAAGACCTTATCTTGTAATGGTTTCTCAAAACTTGGGAAGTCCAACTCAGTGGCCGAGTCCTTGAATTTGGTTATATCCAAGCGTTGCTCGTCTTAGAGCAACTGGAGGTGCATCATCAGGCCAAGGAACGCTGCGCTTGACGTGAAGAATACATAGGGACTCTGACCTCATCAGCCAGTTCAATCATGGTGGTGCAGAACATGTCGAGAAGGAACCCCACTGTTGACACCTAATTTTCCCCATTTTCTATTAGGGTTTAATTGTCTACAGAATTAGGAATTAGTCGTTTAAAAAAAATGATGATGAAAAAAAAAAGAACAACAAAACAAAACAACAAAAAATAGAAAACAAAAACAACGAAAAAATAGAAAAAAGAAGACATGGAAGGGCCGGGCCGGATCTTGCCTTGGCCCGGCCCATGCCGCTTTCTCTCTTCCTCTTCGTGCGTGAAACCCTAGAAAAACTGGGGGGGGAAGGAGAGATAGGGGAAGATAGGGGGAACGGGAGAAAGGGGGACAGCAACGCAGAGGAGGAGAATACAGAGGAGAGAAACCGCGAGCGGGGGCGAGAGAGAGGAGAGGAAGTCAAAGAAGACTTGCCCCCTTTGCTTGCCGCCACCGTGGCAGCCCTCGCCCAAGCCCTACGCCCATCCTTCGCGCCGTTCGCCGGTGCCGCACATCCGCCGTCACCGCCGCGCCCCGCCTCGGCCGAAGCCACCGCTCCCGCGCCTCCGCCCGCGACGACCCACCGCCTGCAACCCAACGCTGGCAACCGAGCCACCGAGCCTCACCACCGCTTCGTGCCCTCGAAGTCGCGATGCCGCCTCTGCTGGTTCTACTCTGCCTCTGCTCTACCCGCGACCCACGGCGCGAGCCCCCAACGGTCGTTGTTACCGTTCTTGGACGCCACGTCGCTATTCCGCCAACCGCACCCGCAACTCCGGCTGCTCACTTTGCCTCCCTACGCCCATCCGAGGAGCGTCGAGCCCGCCCTCGTCCCCGACGTTAGTCCGAGCCCACGCCTCCGACCCGATGCCATCCGAGCCGCTTCGCGTCGCCGGGGTCAAGCCCGCCGCTACGCCGCCACTTTGTCAAGTCCGTTGCCGCCGCAGCCGCCACCACCAGCTCCGCCGGAAACCCTAAAGAAGAGGACACAAAATCGGGTCACGGCCGGTTCGGACCGAGCCTCTAATCGAGTAGGGTTTTGAGCTATTTTGGCCGGTTTTGGGCTTTTGTGATTTTAGACTTTTGGGTTTGTGGGATTTTGGGCTTGTGGGCCTATTTGTTTTAAAAGAGGGGGTGACCTTTAGGGCTTGTGGGCCTGTTTATTTTTAAAGAGAAAGTGACTTTTTGGGCTAGGGCCACGTCTCCGATCGGACCCGATCCAAGTCGACCCGGGTCGGGTCAGATCGGACCCGACCCAGTCCGGCAAAAAAAAAATTATTATTTTATTATAAAAAGTTTTAAATTTTTTTAAAATATATATATTAAAAAAATTTCAAAAATCCAAAAAATATTTAAAAATTAGAAATTAGTTATTTTTGTTTAAAAAATTTGAAAAAAATTTAAAAACAATTTCGAAAATCCAAATAAAATTTCAAAAATTAGAAATTAAATATATTTTAAAAAAAATTTAAAAAAAAAATTTAAAATTTCGAAAATCCAAAAACGAAGGGGCTTGATTAGGACTTGCCATGTATTGCCATTTTAGCGTAATTAGACCTTTATGTGCTCGTATATTGATTATGTTGTATGTTTAATTTGCAAATCTAATTATGTTTGATTGCATGTGTTTAATTTTATGGCAATTAGAATCTTGATAATTATGATGACTACTTTAATGATTGCGCACCCGCATGATCACCTCATATGTTAGTGGATAAGTATAAAATCAATTCAAACTGCCTGTGAAAAATCATTTTGTTAAAATGAACAAGATTAGGTACCGAAATGGCACTAATTGGTTAATTAGTGTAAACAAGTCCCCGAACCTAGATTCTCTGGTTGCGTTGGAAGTGAGTCACGCTCACATGCCTCACTTGGTATCTAGCCGACCCCAATAGGCTAGTGGCGACTCCTTTTGTGCAAAATTCATGAAAAATATCCCAACATCACGCGGGGTATGGGCTTGGGAGAGCCCACGCCCAATCATGGGCCTTAGGCCCGTCTTTTAGGCAATACCCCTAATACCTCCCCTCCCCCCGAGGGTAGGTCGCAATAGCTTGGCGACTCCGCAGGGGACTTTGTTTTAAACCTTAGAGGACTTAGGCCAATAATAATCTTGTTCATAAATATTTTTGTTTGGCAGCGAGGATTTCAGGTACGTCCCTAACATTAAATGTGTTAAATGTGTTAAATGCTTTTTGTAGAATGGGAGGTATAAGGGGAAGTGTTTGCTCACCTTTTTCTTGTAGGGAGGTGAAGGAATGTATGGTTTATTGTTCATGTATGAAGTGTTGATTGCTTATGAATTGGCATGCTTGCATCTCCTACATTGCACTACACTTTAACACACACAACCTGCCGCCGGACCTGGGCCGCATAGGATCACTTAGGATGGTGTTGAGGTGGATACCCCTCCGACTACAAGCATGTAGTACGAGTGGCCCATCTCAATCCCAAAATTTCTTTCTTGATGTCAAAGGCCCCCACCCTGGTATGCGAGCATGCGACACGGGTCGGTCCTTTGGCGAAGCCGGAGTCATGGGTAGCATGACCTAGCCACGAGCTTGTTGGTTCAGTCCTGTGATCCCATGGCTCCATTTTGGGCCGTATAGAGTAGAATTCGAACCACGTTCCATGTGCATGTCTATGTGATTGAAAAAGAAAACAGCATGAGACAAATGTCGACAACCATTGTAAGTATCATTTCCCTTTTTATTTGCTCGTTTTGTATTGCATTTCCATCTTGAAATTTGCGGAAATCAATCGAATGCGCTTGGTGATGCAAGCTTATGATTGAAAAATTGACAATCACTTTTGACAAGTGAGCATTTGAATGCAAGTTCTAAACATTTTGATCTAACCCTGTTGAATACATGGTTTTGTTTAATTTTCTAGTTATGGGCTCAGAATCATTTCGAAAAAAGAAAGAATAAAAAAAAAACTTTCAAGTTGTGATTTTATGTTGGGGCACAAAAATTGAAATTGCATTTTTTATCAAATTTTCTCATTCTCATGTTTTAGGACTATAATGCAAATCATTTTGTGTACAAATTCCTCAAAATAGAAATCACTTCATTTTTCTAGGAGTAAAATCACAAATCAATCTTTCAAAAATCAAAGACACTTTTGCATTACAAAACTTTTCGAATAAAAGTGGACATTCGATTGATGGCCGTGGATTGATAATTTTAATGAAGTCTTCTCTTATGATAAAATCTTGGCGAAATACTAAAGTCCTGTAATAAGGATTGTGGGGCATGTATTGTCGCCTTGATTTTATTGTAAGAAGTGACGTCATTAAAATATCATTCTCTTATTCACATATTGACATTGTTGTCTTTTTGCAGGTTATGCGCGATGCTCTTTGACATTCTCGTGGTGACCATTCAAGGAAGTGAATTCTAGAGCTAGGACAAGAGTTGTTTTTTAACTTTCATCTGTAAAATAGTTTCTTGTATTTTATCAGTCTTTATTCTTGTTAAGAACCATGTTTTTCTTTTTGAGTTTTGATTGCGAATCCAATTGTTGCTTTTGTAAATCGTGCAACTCAAATTTTTAATGATGGAATTCAATTTCATGAAAATCATCACTTAAAAAAAAAAAACAAAAGATAAAAACAAAAACAAAAAAAGAGAGCAAATTCAAAAGTGTTTTAAGTGAACCTATACGTTTACCTTCCAAAATGAATTTCAAGAAAATGTTGCTTAATGCCCTCTCTTCACGTAGTCGTTTTCTTGGGCTCATCGAACTCGAAGAGCAAGCATGCGTTGAGGTTTCGTCGGCACCAATTTTCCATAGAGGTGGAACGAATTCCATTCTGAGAAGTTTTGTTATTCGCAAATGCCTTAGATGCCAAAACAACCCATCGATCTCGTTCACTTTACATGATGAGACAAATGAAAGGAGTTGTCAAATATCCAAAAGGGCAAATTCAAAGGAAGAGTAAACTGTATCGATTTCAATTATTCATTTCGGCGATACCTTGATTTTCTTCTCATTGTCAAGGAGACATCAAGAGTACCAAGTTTTGTAATGTTTCAACAAATGCGATGGAGCATTACTAAGTCCTGTTCATCTTAAACAAAGAAGGATTCAAATGAAACGGAGGCGCAATATTATTCCTTCCTCCGTGAGAGATACATTGGGATGTTGATCACTCGACTTTGTAAAGGATGTAACTTGTTCCTAAACTTGATTTCTCTTTAGTATAAAAAATGACATATCATTTTCTTTGGTACAGGACAGACTCGAACGGAACATAGGTTTGTCATATAAAGAGTGGGAGAACAACGTTTGATTTAAAGAAAAATCTCTCATTCATCCATCAATGAAGTGTGTTGGAACAACATTGTCAAATTCATCAAAAAGGATGTATCGTTCCTCATTTGAATCTAACTAAGAATGGAGATAACTTGTTTCATCTCTCCTTCTTACAGGGTGATATATAAAAAAAAAAGTTGCACCTTAACCATAGGAGCAGCGCCTTCCACCAAGGAATCAGGAAGACATCAAGCACTTAAAGGCGAATGCAAGGGAATGGTATTGTCGAGTTACCAAATATCCACGAATGTGAATCCAAGAGATGTTAGTGCCCAAAAGATGAAAGCGAATGAAGGGGTTACGGGTCACTATGCCGTTTACGGGTCAAGTACCCTTCTTCTCAATTTTTTTTTTTCATTAAAAAAAAAAAAGAGAAGAGAAAAAAAAATGGAGAATTTCCATTACAAAAAAGAACATTTTGCGCTATCCTAGAGACAAAAAAATGAAATGAATAATTGAGAAAAGAATTACAAACCTTTTGAGCATAATTTTTATCCCAAAATTGTTTTCTCATTTTGTGAATTATTCATTTTGAATCAATTTCCCCTATGGAGATTGATCTATTCAGACGATCTCGATAGAGTGAGATGGAGACGTTAACCATGCCAAACAAGAAGTGCTTAGGATGAAGAAAGGCAAGCCCATTTCCAAACACGTCCTTTAAACACTTTTGAGAGTTGAGTGGAAAGCGATATTCTCTTAGGACGAAAGATTCATTCGCGTTGAGCACAAAGATTGAAATGGCAAAAGCATTTCATTCATTAATCCCAAGTACCAAGCTGACATCTTGTTACACTTTTGAGCCGAATAAATATGATCCTTCAAAGTACCCCTATTAAGAATGACCCTACATTAGGGCAACATAGGAGGTTACGGTCGTGTTGTAAAGCGAAAGGTTGAGAAAGATTCTATTACTTTCACTTGCATCAATCTTCTGGTGATAGCTTCAAATGAATTCTCATTAGATCTCGACTTATCCCAAAGTGAAGAAGAGCATTTCTTTCTCTACCCAAACACTGATATCCATTGCTTTAACCAATTTGGGCCTGATTATTCATTTCTAAACCCCGAGCGGTGATCATCTCCCTTCACTGGGGCAAAGCATAAGAATTGATCAAGAACAATTGAAAATTACGAGAACAATGTGAAAAGCATCTCGAAAGTCATAAGAGCTCCAAAAGTTCAAAAAGCGAAAAGTTCGACAAACTAGAGGGCATGAAAAAGCAGTGTGCCTAGTAAAAGTAAGGCCAATGCCCAAAAAAATAAAATCATCATCGCGAGTGCAAAGGAAATTAAAGAAAGAAGCAAAGCTCCCATGCAGATATGCTTAATCAAGGGACTTTCGAGATGCGTTGTATTTCAAAAGCCAAATGATTTGGAAAGATCAAGTGACCTGGTCATGATGCCATGATGATCACCGACTCTTAAAGACCCTATTGAAAGTTTTAAGCCTTTCGAGCCTTTCCCGAGCCAACATTATGACCCTTTTTCGAAGCCTCTTTTGATTGGGATAATTTGATTGAAAATGAGAATACCACAAAGAAGCTACTGTTTGAAGGAGTGGAAGTAATTCTATCTTGTCTTATCTTCTAAGCTCTCGACTTGTAAACCCAATGAAGATAATGACAAATGTTCATTTATTGGCCTCAAAGCAATAATTCCTTTGTATAAGCCCTAACCGAGCCTATATTGTAGTCCTTTCAAAAGACCTCTTTGATCGATCAGATTGTGCTCATTGCGAATGTTTCTAGAAGCCTTTGACATAGGTTATGTGAGATACTTTCAGCAACCAATTATCTCCCACATGAATGGTTGGGGTCAAGTAGCCATTTTATTGAGAGTGTGAGAAACCCTTTCCGACTAAGAAGCTCTAGTTTGGCATGCTTAATGAGCCTTTTTCCCAAGTCGTAGCCGTTCTGATGACAACTCGTCTCCTAAGGAATTTGATGATTAATGATACATCTCCAAGCAAGATGACAATTTTGTGCCACATGATGCTAATTGACATCGAGTGTTTTTCTAAAGCAATCAGACTTAGCTTAATTAGCTTCTTCAATTAATGCTGTAATATTGCCAATGCGTCTCTAATGACATTTGCTCAAGTTGAGTTTGACAGGATTCCTCAGTGAAGCCATGTAGTTTTCTAAGAGGTTAGCCTGTGCTTCCCTAAAAGAAATATAAAAAAAAAACCAAAGGTTCATGGTCAGCCTTAAACCATGTCATCTCCAAAGGTTTATGGTTAACCTTAAACCATGTCATTTCCAAGGTTGGTGGGTCAATCCTTAAACCACAAGGTTCGTGGGTCAATCCTTAAACCACAATATTCGTGGGTCAATCCTTAAACCACAATGTTCGTGAGTTTATCATTAAACCACACTTTTAAAATGTTCATGAGTCTATTTTTAAAACTGCAATTTTTTCAAAAGGTTCATGGTCAACCTTAAACCACGTTATCTACAAAGGTTCATTGGTTTTCCTCAAATCATGCATTTTCAACCCGGTCGAAACCCGTTGTTACATGGGGAGACCTCATTCCTTCCTCACTTCTTATGACCCGGAGAGCCTTGTATCCTGGAGTCTTCCACCCTTCTCATGACTCAGAGAGCTTTGTATCCTAGAGTCTTCCACCCTTCTCATGACCCGGAGAGCCTTGTATCCTGGAGTCTTCTCCATTTCTTATGACCTGGAGAGCCTTGTATCCTGGAGTCCTTATCACTTATTATGACCCGGAGAGCCTTGTATCCCGGAGTCTTTCTCACTTCTTATGACCTGGAGAGCTTTGTATCCTGGAATCTTCCCCACTTCTTATGACCCGGAGCGCCTTGTATCCTAAAGTCTTCCTCACTTCTTATGACCCGGAGAGCCTTGTATCCTGGAGTCTTCATCACTTATTATGACCCGGAGAGCCTTGTATCCTGGAGTTTTCATCACTTATTATGACTCGGAGAGCCTTGTATCATGGAGTCTTTCTCACTTCTTATGACCCGGAGAGCTTTGTATCCTAGAGTCTTCCTCACTTCTTATGACCCGAAGAGCCTTGTATCCTAGAGTCTTCATCACTTCTTATGATCCGGAGAGCCTTGTATCTTGGAGTCTTCATCACTTATTATGACCCGGAGAGTCTTGTATCATGGAGTCTTTCTCACTTCTTATGACCCGGAGAGCTTTGTATCCTGGAGTCTTCCTCACTTCTTATGACCCAGAGAGTCTTGTATCCTGGAGTCTTCCTCACTTCTTATGATCCGGAGAGCCTTGTATCCTGGAGTCTTCCTCACTTTTTATGACCTAGAGAGCCTTGTATCCTGGAGTCTTCCTCACTTCTTATGATCCGGAGAGCCTTGTATCCTGGAGTCTTCCTCACTTTTTATGACCCAGAGAGCCTTGTATCCTGGAGTCTTCATCACTTATTATGACCCGGAGAGCCTTGTATCCTGGAGTCTTCCTCACTTCTTATGACCCGGAGAGTCTTGTATCCTAGAGTCATCCTCACTTCTTATGACCCGAAGAGCCTTGTATCCTGGAGTCTTCCTCACTTCTTATGACCCGGAGAGCCTTGTATCCTGGAGTCTTCCTCACTTCTTATGACCTAGAGAGCTTTGTATCCTGGAGTCTTCCTCACTTTTTATGACCCGAAGAGCCTTGTATCCTAGAGTCTTCCTCACTTCTTATGACCCGGAGAACCTTGTATCCTAGAGTCTTCCTCATTTCTTATGACCCGGAGAGCTTTGTATCCCGGAGTCTCCCTCCCATCTTATGACCTGGAGAGCTTTGTATCTCGGAGTCTCCCTCCCATCTTATGACTCGGTGGGCTTTTGCAACCCGAAGTCTTTCTTCACCTTATTGACAAGATGCACTTCCATAATTATGAGTCATTTCCGTCGACCTGATACGTGCCTATGCACCTAGGGTCTTTCTATCGTCAAAATAATTTAGGTGTCTTCTATCTTTGAATGCAACCTCTTCGAGCTCCCATTCAAAGAGGGGCAGCTGTTGACACCTAATTTTTCCCATTTTCTATTAGGGTTTAATTGTCTATAGAATTAGGAATTAGTCGTTTAAAAAATGATGATTAAAAAAAAGAACAACAAAACAAACAAACAAACAAAAAAGAAAACAAAAACAACAAAAAAATAGAAAAAAGAAGACATGGAGGGGGCCGGGCCGGATCTTGCCTTGGCCCGGCCCATGCCGCTTTCTCTCTTCCTCTTCGTGCGTGAAACCCTAGAAAAACTGGGGGAAGGAGAGATAGGGGAAGATAGGGGGAACGGGAGAAAGGGGGACAGCAACATAGAGGAGGAGAATACGAGGAGAGAAACCGAGAGTAGGGGCGAGAGAGAAGGAGAGGAAGTCGAAGAAGACTTGCCCCCCTTTGCTTGCTGCCACCGTGGCAGCCCTCAGTCAAGCCCTACGCCCATCCTTCGCGCCGTTACTGCCGAAGCACCAGACATCCGCCATCACCGCCGCGCCCCGCCTCGAAGCCAGAAGCCGCCACTCCTGCGCCTCCGCCCGCGACGACCCACCGCCTGCAACCCAACGATGGCAACCGAGCCACCGAGCCTCGCCACCGCTTCGTGCCCTCGAAGTCACGATGCCGCCTCTGCTGGTTTTTGCTCGCCTCGCTCTCCCGCGACCCACGCGCCGAGCCCCGACGGTCTGTTGTTTCCGTTGCTGGACGCCGCGTCGCTGTTCCACCAACCGCACCCGCGACTCCGGCTGCTCACTGCCTCCCTATTGCCCATCCGAGGAGCGTCTGAGCTGCCGCCCTCGTCCCCCGACGCAGTCCGAGCCACAGTCCTCCGGCCCAACGCCATCCGAGCCGCTTCGCATCGCCGGGGTCAAGCCCGCCGCTGCTGCCGCCGCCGTCAAGTCCGTCGCCGCTACAGCTGCCACCACCAGCTCCGCCCGGAAACCCTAAAGAAGAGGACACAAAATCGGGTCACGGGCCGGTTCGGACCGGAGCCTCTAATCGGGTAGGGTTTTTGAGCTATTTGGGCCGGTTTTGGGCTTTTGTGATTTTAGACTTTTGGGTTTGTGGGATTTTGGGCTTGTAGGCCTATTTGTTTTAAAAGAGGGGTGACCTTTAGGGCTTGTGGGCTGTTTGTTTTTAAAGAAAGAGTGACTTTTTGGGCCGGGCCACGCCTCCCCAACCCGGAACCGATCCAAGTCGACCCGGGCCGGGTCGATCGGACCCGACCCGGTCCGGAAAAAAAAAATATTATTTTATTATAAAAAAATTTAAAAAAAAAATTTCAAAAATCCAAAAAAAATATTTAAAAATTAGAAATTAGTTATTTTTCTTTAAAAAAATTAAAAAAATTTAAACAATTTCTAAAATCCAAATAAAATTTCAAAAATTAGAAATTAATTATATTTTTAAAAAAATTAAAAAAAATTAAAAATTTCGAAAATCCAAAAATGAAGGGGCTTGATTAGGACTTGCCATTTTAGCGTAATTAGACCTTTATGTGCTCGTATATTGATTATGTTGTATGTTTAATTTGCAAATCTAATTATGTTTGATTGCATGTGTTTAATTTTATGGCAATTAGAATCTTGATAATTATGATGATTACTTTAATGATTGTGCACCCGCATGATCACCTCATATGTTAGTGGATAAGTATAAAATCAATTCAAACTGCCTGTGAAAAATCATTTTGTTAAAATGAACAAGATTAGGTACCGAAAGGGCACTAATTGGTTAATTAGTGTAAACAAGTCCCCGAACCTAGATTCTCTGGTTGCGTAGGAAGTGAGGCATGCTCCCATGCCTCACTTGGTTTCTAGCCGACCCCAATAGGCTAGTGGCGACTCCTTTTGTGCAAAATTCATGAAAAATATCCCAACGTCACGTGGGGTGTGGGCTTGGGAGAGCCTGCGCCCAATCATGGGCCTGAAGGTAGGTCGCGACACCCACAAATCGCCTGTTTGAGTTGGCTAAGTTGACAGGTTCTGCAATAGCCCGCTTGGCGTGAGGCTTGTTGCTTTCCATAAAGAAAGTGGGCAAGTTGCTCGCAAAGATCTGTGTCTATGTTCACACGCGGGAGGTGGACAAAGCTGATGAATGCAGCGTCCACAAAGGTGGTGAGTGAGTTTGTGTACGAGTTGAAGTTGGAGTCGAGGAGAAACTTTATGATGAGGATTGTTACGAAGAGTTGGGGGATCGTGGTCGACGAGTAGCTTGGCCATCTCAACCATTGATATGAAATGGCCCATGCCGGGGTTGGGTTGAACACGAGCTCGCCATAGGCCATCGTGATGTAGCTAATTATTTCCTAGGCTCAAGCAAGTGCTTCGAAGGTTTTGTGGTTGGAAAACGTAGTGATGAAGCTCGAGGCTTCTTATGTTGATTATGACTTCTTAAAATGCTTCCATCTGGCGGCAATTTTGTAGTTCTTATATTCACTTTGTTTGATTTTTATTAATTCTATTTCGTGAGACATATGTCGTCCTTTAAACGGTTGGACAACGAGATGGGAAATGACTTCATCACAGCTTTACTGGTGGGTTCAACTTGAGGCGTTATTCGACTCCAAATGGTACTTAGCAAAAGATGGGCCAAGCGACCAAACGATCATCATGTTATTGGTAAGACACGATCTATTATAGACCGGATTGATCTCGATCGATTATGACTCCAATATTTATGTATAATTTCTCATCAATCTAACATGATGATATTTGATTTAGGAAATAAATTTGAAAGTACCTTACCCGTTGTTGATGTGTGCCGTGACTGTCCAAGTGGTGTGACATCTAGACATCCAATTTGGAGCATGCAGCTAAGTGGTGTCACTGAGTTGCATGCAAGAGACAAGCGTTCAAGTCAACAAATCTTGTGGTAAGAGTTACAAAGTACTCTGGAAGATCGAGAGATATTCCGCGAGCAAGTGTGCGAGGCTAAACATTGTATAAATTATTTAGTATAATATGTAGTTGAAAAATACTAATAACGTTTGACTGACTCGGCTACGGTTGTTATCTCCTTTGTTTGCTTGAAATGTGTAACATCCTGAATTTCAAGTTCTTATTTTGATTGAATAAGTTGGGCTTTTCATCAACGCAACCATAGTGTTTTTTCTCTGAAATAGCCACTCACGAGATAACCGGCCTATCAGGTGAAGCCGTTAAAGAATATAAACACAATAGACTTAAGAATTCAATTAGGAATCGACTGCTCGACCATGCTAGTCTTGCAAGTGTCATTACAGCACGGTCAAAAACCTATCAGACATCAAAGATAGGTTGGTTCGATTGGGATGTGTGACTAAATGTGGGTGATTCTACTACTTTGCAAAATTCTCGTCGATCGACACTAAACAGATTTTTCTGTCGTTTTGGTACCATGTGTCCGTATTTGAAACCTTGAAATTTTCACGACAACCAAGAGTTGCCACTATGTCGAAGAGGAATGTGTGACTCAAAAAAAAATTGACCACTAGTCAATTATACTAAAAAATTTCTAAAAACTACCCGGTAGGTTAAGTCATGCTAAAATCGCGTCCGATTGAAATTAACCGCGAATCTAAATCTGATTTCAGAAATTGAAAGTTCTGTCATATCACAAGTTATTTTAGAAACGTCGACTCATCTTTCAAGGAATTTTCGTCAAGTTCGAGATTTTTATGGAAAATCGATTCAGACGATTCGGAAAATGAACGGAAATTTGGATTGGCCAAATTGAAGGGATTTTTGGCCTCCATTGTGAGATACTTGATCAAAGGAAATTGTGTGGGTTTTTTCTTCAACAAAATTGGACATCAAGCAAAGAGATTTGTTAAGAAATTGAATTCCGAGAAAAAGGAAATAGAATTCGGAATTGAGGGAAATTCATAGGTTTGAGGAACTGTCTTATTTTGGTCTTCAATTGGACTTCAATTTGTGCAATTGGTGAAGAAATGGGCCCTAGAATGACTAATTGTTAGTATTGTTTGAAGTTGAGTAAAAAAATATTTTGATTTTAATTATCTTTTTCCTCCCCTCACCGGACTCTCTTGCCCCGCCTCTCTCTCCTCTCCATCTCACACTCGATTCTCTCTACCTCGCGCGTCCTTCCCCATCCGACAGACCCCCCTACAATTCGCTTCTCTTGTTTAGAGGTGTTAAAATGGGTCATAAACCCATTTATGACCCATTTAAATCTTAAATGGATCATAAATTGGTCACTTGTTTATAATAAAAGATGGTTAAATGGATTTCACAATTAAAGGTTTAAGATAGGTGGGTCTTAAGTGGGTTTTTAAATGGGTTAGGTTGAAACTCATTTTCAACAAAAACATTATAATTCCTCCCTTCTTCCTCTTTAATTTTATAAAAATCGAAATTTAAAAATTTTATTTTCTTTTTCTTTTTTCCTTTTTTATCTTTCTTTTTTTTTTCTTTCTGTTTTTTTCTTTCTCCTTCCTCCTTCTGGTCGCCGGCACGGCTATGGCCGGCAACCGGCCAGGCGAGCCTCAAGCTCGCCAGCGTTGGGCAACCTCAAGCTCGCCGGATCTGGTGAGGCGGAGGCTCGAGCCTCGCCGATCTGGTGAGCTCGAGCCCGCCGGCGTCGGGGCGAGCCTCGAGCTTGCCGGATCTAGCAAGGCGGAGGCCTCGGCCGGCGTCGACAAGCTCGAGGCTCGCCAAATCTGCGAGACTCGAGCTCACCGGCGTTGGGTGAGGCTCGAGCCTCGCCGATCTGCGAGACTCGAGACTCGAGCGAGGCTCGAGCCTCGCCGATCTGGCGAGCCTCGAGCTTGCCGGCGGCGGCCAAAGAAGAAGAAGAAGAAGGAGAAGAAAAAAAAAAAAAAAAAAAAAAAAAATTATATTTTAAAAATAAAATAAATTTTAATTTTAATTTTAAAAAAATAATTAAATTTCGATTTTTTTAAATATTTATTTAAAATTTTATAAAAAAAATTCCATTAAATTTTTAATGTATAAAACTATTTTAGCAATACAATTTTAAAAATTAATATATATAAAAAAAGCTTGGAAGTATTTTAATAATATAATCTTTAAAAAAAACATAGGACTAAGTTTTTCTAAATTTGTTAAATATGAAAACATTTTATTAATATGAGTTGGGTCGGGTTGGGTATGGGTTGGGTATGGGTCGGGTCGGGTTTAGGTCAAAAATTTTCATTAAATATAAATTGGTCATAAATAGGTTAATGGGTCAATTTGGGTCGGACCATTAATGACCCGATCCAAACCCGACCCGACCCACCCGTTTAACGGTTCTACTCTTGTTCCCTTTTCTTTTGACTTTTTGAGTCAACTCTTATCTTCTTCTTCTTCTCTCTCTCTCGTACATCCCTCCCCCTTGGCTGACCATTCTCTCTCTCTCCCTCATCCCTCCCCTCTTTCTTCTTTTTCTTTTGTTCCTCTATTGGTCGAAGACCCCAACACCCCCCACGCATGATCTCTTCTCCTCTGCCATGCCCGAACACACGTCTGCCCACTCCCCTCTGCCAGCAAATTCTTAACGCCAACACCACCCTTACTAACTTTCTGTTTTGTTGACTGAAGATTCCCACGCCAGCTGCCCCTCAGCTGCCACATCAGTCTCCCTTGTTCGCTACTCCACCTGCACCGTCGAAGCCCCGATCCGTAGCTACGTCTCAACCAAAGCAGCTCTCTTTTTCGTGCAACCCATCAACCACCGAAGCTACCCCCAAGACCGTCTTCTTCCTCCATCGCTGCCGTGCCGCCAAGGTCAGCTCAGCCACAAGCTGCACCCCCGTCAAGCCGAAGACCAGCAACTCAGCCCCCTTCAAGTCTAGACCAAGTAGCCTTGGCGTGGGCTTTGTGGCCGTTTTCGAGCCTGTCCCAGCCCCGCTTGGCACCGTCGCTTTGGAATTTATCGGCCATCATTACGTTACCGTCGTCATGGTACAGTCGGATCATTAATCAAATGAGTTTAACTCATTAATCCTTGCTTAGTAAGTTAACGACGTTTAAGGATTGTTTAGTTTAGACTAAGTACGTATTAGGTGGATAGTTAAAGTAGATTAGCAATTTAATTAATTGTTATTGCATGTTAGATGCTTAGAGTAATGTAATTATAGCCTAGACAAGCTCTAGTATTTATCTAGAGTGGTTCAGAAATTTTCCGGACCCGTCTCAGCTTTTAATTAGGCTTTTTCGATCTAAGTTGCTATTTTTAGTATTTATTAATTAATTTCCATAATTATTTATTTATTTATTTATTTTCCGGAAATTAGATCGGGATGGCCGGTGACCAGAATTTTATGCTGATTATAGTGGTATGATCTGTTTATTTAATTTATTGTTATTTTGTACAAATTGAGTGTGATTTGTGATTTGGGGTATTTATCCCAAAATTTGTTATTTTCTATAATTAATTAGAAAATCACCGAGCGTCGGTTTACAACGCCAAAAATTAAATTGTGGACTATTGAAATTAGTGGGATTTTAAAAGGTGAAAATATTGTATTTTGGTTAAGGCCGACTATGTACCCACACACGATTATTTTTATCAGGTATGATAAAAATGGTAAATTTGTTAGATGGTCATGATGATATACTATATCAACTTATGGGCTATGATATGTTAGCTTAGCACGAGCAATATACCGATATTTTATATCAACCTACGGGCTCTAATATGTCAACTTAACGCAAGCAGTATACCTTATCAGCTTAGAGCGAGCTATATTATTTATCAGCTTAGAGTGAGCATTGACAGTATACTATATCAACCTACAGGCTCTGATATGTCAACTTAGCGCGAATAGTAAACTTTATCAGCTTAGAGTGAGTAGTCATGATATTATCGGACTTTATAAATAGTATTGAATGGACTGACTGAGAGAAGGTCGTGATGACATGGAATTGATTGATTGATGACTCGATCTGATTTGATTAGTTGAGTTTATGAATTAAACTGACTTGCAGGAAGGAGTGGAGGCAAAGGTAAGTCCTCTGACTCATGTTGGTGCTTAGGAAGCCCTTACAACGTATTTTCTTCCTAGTCAGGGCTTGAGGGTGAACTTGTTAAGATGTCGTCTCACCCCATTGTGTGATAACATTTTTAGATCCTTAAATGCAATTGAGGAGAATCCAAAGCTCCAGAGTTTGATGAGGAAGAGATCAAAATCGACGAATGTGTCTGACCAGTGGGTCATGGGACAGTTCCTATTTTGTTAAGCCGATCTTTTGTAAATAGCCTAGTATTGTGTATAAACCAAGAGCGTTTATAAAAGGCTTATTTTGGTTGTGATTTGTTATCTTGCTTTTCTATCACATCTTGTTGTTGTTTGGGAAATAATTAATCGCTTCCGCATGCATATTAAAATGAATGAGTCGGTGACGCGTCTTGGGATGTTGCTCTTTAATTGACCACTAAGGGATGGGCACGTGCTCAAAGAATCAGGCCATGACAAAAGGAATCCTATGTTGCTATCTCTATGAAGTAGGTCTCATAAAGCGAACCACATTAATCTGACATACAATTGATTTACTTGTTTTATATATTTTATTATTTTGTCTTTTTTTTTTCAAACACTTTCTATAGAGATTGTTGATTGAAGCGAAAATTGTCCCAGAAATCCTAAACATATTGCACTTTTGTCATTTCAGTCTTAAAACATTTAGATCTAAGCTCGAACACATCGACATGCTCAGACACACGTTGACCGTGTGTCGGATTTGTTGACACGTGGTCAACTTTTATCGACACGTTTCAACACGTGTGTCCGAAAGAAAATAGAGGGTGAGGGT
Organism: Eucalyptus cladocalyx; assembly: GCA_017140615.1. NCBI lineage: Eukaryota > Viridiplantae > Streptophyta > Magnoliopsida > Myrtales > Myrtaceae > Eucalyptus > Eucalyptus cladocalyx. Next base: position 6,712,179 of record CM029516.1, on the reverse strand, counting down.
GAGGGTGAGGGCGAGGGAGCAAAGATTAGGCTGCGAGCAAAGGCGAGCCCGCAACGACAAGAGACGGCCAAAGAAAGAGAAGAGACTGAGGCAAGGGCCGTGAGGAGGAGGAGGAGGAGTTCATGGCGGTGTGCAGCCTCTCGGTGCATAGGGACCGCGCGTTCCATCCCTAGCAAGTAGAGATCGAGAGGAAGAGGAAGAGGAGAGGAAAGGTGTCCTGCGGCGAGGAGGAGGAGAAGGCGTTGCTAGGGTTAGGGTTTTGAGAAGGAAAATAAAAGAATAAAAAAAGGGAGGGGAAGTGACCGGCTACCGCCCATCACGTGGATGGAAAATAAAGTGAAAATAAAGTGAAAATAAAGTGGGGGAGAGAAAATAAAATCAAAAAAATTGGGGGTGGGGAAAGAGACGGGAAGGGATGGGACTTTTGATTCGATTTATTAAATGAAATTAAAAAGGGAGGGGGAAGTGAACGTGGGGGAGGAAAAAGAAAGTGAAAAAAATTGGTTGGGGGGGGGACTTTTTATTCGATTTATTAAATGAAATTAAAAAGTAATTTCGAAAAATAAAAGTATTGTATGTATATTGAGTGATTAGTGTAAATCCATTGTAGTTTCTTTTTTAATTAATTAATTAATTATAAATTTGAATCAAATTAATTAAAAATAAAAATATATATTTAATATACAATATATCCCAGTGTGTCGGAATTTTTTATTTTTTAGAAATGACGTGTCGACATGTCGTGTCGTATCGTGTCGCGTGTCAGTGCAACCTAGCCATGACCGTGGTCAATCTAGAAGCTTGTATTTTCAATGCATAAACAAAGTGACCAATGCTGTTGCTCAGCCATAATCATCGCCACCATTAGCACAGTCACATTAATGTCGTTGGAAATTGTTTTAAAATTAGAAACAGATAAATCTACAAAATAAAAGATTAAATCAATTTTAAATTTCAGGGGATGGGGTGGGGACGCGTAAGTTTCAGGAGTAGGTTTCGACTCCCACGCCTTGCAAGAGGCAGGGCACAAGTCTGAGAGTGAGTATAGAGTAGGAATAGAGTAGGACTGACCAAAAAAAAAAATCAATTTTAACTCACTTGAACAAAAAGTGTCCTTATCTCGAATGGACGATGAAGATGAGAGGAACAGGATTTTAAGATGAAATCAAAAGACGTGGCATATCATTGGCTACCAATACAAACAAAGGGGCAGAAGTCCAGCACAAATGCCATAACTTGGCACGCCGGGACACTTAAGTGCCATAACTTCAAAATGGTACACTTAAGTCTTACTTTTTTTTTTTCGAGTGGGACACTTAAGTGCCACATCCGGTGACCCTTGCCGGAAATCCTACGTGACAATATTTTATTATTATTTTTTGCCTACGTGGCTCGCCGGAGCTCCAAATCAGCATAAAAATTTAAAAAAAAAATTTTAAAAAATTTTAAAAATTTAAAAAAAAATTAATTTTAAAATTTTTAAAAAAAATTAAAAAAAAAAGAATTTTTAAAATTTTTAAAAAAATTTAAAAAATTAATTTTAAAAAAAATTTAAAATTTAAAAAAATAAAAAAATTTTTAAAAAAAAAATTAAAAAAAAAAAGGGGGGGGGGTCGAACGGGCGGCTAGGGCCGAGCCCTCGCCGCCGCCGTCGGGAAGGGCCGCGATGGAGTAGGAGGGTCGGCCGGGTCGCCGGCCCGGCCGACCGGCGGGGAGCCCTCGCCGCCGGCCGGCCGACCGCGGCCCGGTCGGGCCCGACGAGGGCGCCCGCGACCCTCGCCGCGGCGACGGAGTGGGAAGGGTCGGCCGGGGTCGCCGGGCCCCCGGGGCCGGCCCGGCCCCGGCCGAGGGCTCGCCCCTCCCGTCTCTATCGCCGGCCCTTCCGTCGCGACCCTTCCCCGACGGGAGGAGGCGGCGGCGCGAGGGCTCGGCCCTCGTCGCCCGTTCGACCCCCCCCCCCTCCCCCTTTTTTTTTTCTTAATTTTTTAAAACTTTTAAATTTTCTTAATTTTTAAATTTTTTTAATTTTTCTTATTTTTTTAATTTTTTGAATATTTTATAATTTAATTAATTTTTATATTATTATTTACACATAAACACGAAACGGCGTTATTTTTGCGTTTTCTCCACCACGTTAGCGTGCAAAACGACGCCGTTTTGGACTAAACTCACCGGAAAATTGCCACGTCAGCCATTTGGCCGGATTTTCGCCGAGTGGCACTTAAGTGTCACATTTTACTCCGATGATGGCACTTAAGTGTACCATTTTAAAGTTATGGCACTTAAGTGTCCCGACGTGCCAAGTTATGACACTCCAAGTGTCCTCACCTTCAAACAAAGGGCTTCACGATAAGTTGGATCAACAGAAATCAAAAGCAAGTAAGCTTACAGTAATCATGAGGTTGGCCGGTGATTCGGATTTTGGCCCATATTTTGAAGTGTCCAAATCTGCTTTAGTCTTAGAATGCCAAATAAGTTAAAAATTGAATTGTTTAAGCAATTCATCATGACCCAATTTACCAAGACTCTATTTGTTTCCCCGACAAGTAATGCTTAAAGATGATTATTTTTGTTACTTACAAAAATGAATGAATAAAAAATATATTAATCAATCATGATAATACTTAATCATAAATTATTGTCAATAATAAATATATTTTCTATTGATTAATTCTTTCAAGCTATATATAAGCGAAATGGTCCATTTGAGCTCTTCTAAAGCGTGTTTCGAATATTTTTAACTGTGCGTGTTTAAAATGGGTTTGGAATCAATTCAGAGCTAGCTCAACTTACTTGAAAGGTGAACTCACCTCCAACTCAAAAAATGGCTGGCAACGAGTGAAAACAGTTGCCAAACACATTAATCTGAATCTGGCTTCAGCAGTAAGCAACAAAAACAATTTCAAGTTTAAAAGGTCAGGAAAAATTATGTTCAATTAATTGCATTTACTCAAAATAATAAGGGGTAAACTATATAATTTACTTCTTTTGATGAAAAAAATAAAAACAAAAAGCTCTCTTTATCCTTTTTCCTTTTGCAACACAAACAGAGTGAACATAGTCCTCCACCGCTGGGATGGATAAATTGATACGTATGGAGCATCTAAAGGTAATCCTAAACATACGGGAGCCGGAGGATTATTCTGAAATCAAAAGAGACTAGCTTGGCAGTTTTATTTCATTTCTTAGAATATGTTTGTCTCTACAAGCAGGATTATGGGCATTATGGATGGGATTTACCACCGCAAAGTAACAAGGTTTCCACAAACTCATCATTGATATGGGCTCCAAAATTTTTACAAACTTATTAACCAAGAGAGAATAGTAGATAACACTAAACCAGCACTACTTAAGGATATCATAAGGCTATTAAGCTCTCATTTTGAGCTCAAAATTCATCACATTTTTCAAGAAGACAATCAACATACTAATATGCTTGATCGTAGAGAATTATCTCATGTTTTGCTTAATGATAAAATTGAGATTGTAGATTTTAGATGTTAATAGTTTTTAGTTTTTGACCTTATCTTTACCCAATAAGAAAAAAAGTGAACATAGTCTAAGTTCCGAAGTAGTTGAACTCCAGTCAAATAGCAGGAAAGAAAAAGGAAAAAAAAAAATGGGGTTTGGATTGACTTTGAAGCCTAACGTGACGTTACAATTTCATTAAAATGTGACAAAGAAATGGCCAGGTTCAGCAATGCGATTAAATATCAAGCAAAATGATACAATGTGCAATACGATCCATATACCTTTCAATATCATTTCGGAAATTTCAATTTATTTAATACGGTCATTATGCTTTTGATACATATTCAATAATTTTCATATAATCACTGAATTAGATTTAATATGTATTAAAAGTTTAAGGATTATATTGAACAAATTAAAAATTCAAGAACCACATTGTGGATTGAATCAAAGTTTCGGAGTCATATTAAACAAATTAAAAATTCATAGAATAGAGATTATTTGTGTCATTATCCTTATAAATTATTGGTCTTAGCGTTTGTTGCTAAACATCTTTTGAGAGTGATTTCTAAGATTTCCTTAAGACTGTTTTGGCATCCCAAAACTGATCAAAAGAGGGTAACTTTGCAGCCGACTGGGCTGCAAAAGCCCATACGAATGGCACCCTTCCTGCTAATTGGGCCGTGAAGCCCCCTTCTTTTTTGCTTGATCTTCTCTGTTCGGACGCATTGGCTCCGAGTTGTATTTTAGCTAGTTCTTGAATGAAATTTCATTTACGACCAATTAAAAAAAAAAACTATTAAAGGGAGGATAGGTGATGGATGACGGAAGCATACAACGAAGATGATGATTGAGAACCGTATCAAGAAAAGGACACTTCAGAACTTCTTTAAAAAGTATCAGTTCTGCTGGAGAACAAGTCTTTCACCAACCTTTACCAAAAAAAAAAAAAAAAAGGAAAGTCTTTCACCAACAATGTGACAAGACAAGGACAAAAGAAAATAGTGAAAAATTACCAAAAAACTTATAAATCTATCGCAATTATACCAATTTAGTATCATTCTTTTTTTGTCAATTGAGTTGTAAACATTTTACAATTATGTCAATTCAATCCATCCAGTTAAATTTAGCTGACTAGTGTTGATGTTGATGTCAACCGGTGCCAACGAATAATTTTTTTCTTTTAATTTTATTTTTTCAATTGTTTTTTTTTATTTTTTATCTTTCCTTTTTTTCCTTTATTTTTCCTCTCTATTTTCTTTTTCACTCCTCCATCCTTCTACCTATGATTGGCTAAGCCAAACTAAAGGGAGGGCCGGTCACCGAACTAAGGGCAAGCTCGCCCCGCCATTGCTAGGCGAAGGCTGCCTAGCCAATGGCAAGGCAAGCCTTTGCTGGATCTAGCAAGGGTTGGCCTCGCCGATGGCTAGGCGGCCCTCGCTCGGTGAGCTTGCCCTCAATTCGGCAACTAGCCCTCCCCTCTGGCCAATCATTGGAATAAGGAGGGAGGAGAGAGAGAGAGAGAGTAAAAAAATAAATAAAAATTTTGAAAAAATAAAATAATCAAATTTGGCTTGATGAGATAAATTGGCACAATTGCAAAAGGTTTATGATTCAATTGACCAAAAAAATAAATCTATGACTAAATTGATATAATTGCAATAGGTTTATAACTTTTTTGATAATTTTTTCGAAAATAGTTGCATTACACACCAATGCAACCAAACAATGGCCTATTTTGATATGTAATTTCAATTCATGTGAAACATTATTACGTGACTCAATTCATTGCTCGATAGATTTTACAAAAGACTTGTCAAATTGAAGGTTCTAAATGAATCAGTCCGTGACGTGTTTATCTAGATAAATATTTCAGATTTTCACTCCATTCATATACTATGATTAATTCTATTCATAGGGTCGTTCATTAAGCAAATATATGCTAAATTCTTTTATATCTCAGACATTTGTTCTGGAAGGAGGCCCCCGTTTGTTCAAGAGACAAAATTGACATTCTTAAACATTCGAAGTGTGCAAGTTTTTAGAACTAAACATCAGAGGATATACCGCTAGCGTTAGCAAAACTTTATACAAATCGGTGCGTTCCACAATAGATATGAGGAATTTGTGGGAGATCTCTCGCTAACCATCAAATTAAAAGCGGGTCACACTGCTGGTGGAAAAGTATTTTTATGTTGACGTTGTACGTTAGATTCACACTTTCAAAATTCTACCAAACCCATATTTTGGGAAAATTTCTTTTATGTTGTGGAACATCCATCCAAAATTTACACATTAAACTGACTTGGTGAGCACAAACTGATCAGGTACAATGCAAGGAACCATTTTTTATTCAACATGCTTACGGCAGAAAGACTAAATATTCCAACCATTGGAATCACCTAAATCAAAGGCATATTATTCAAGATGTCATCAATCAAACGACCCAAAGATAAATAAGAAGAGCCACCCTCAGTCAACGCCTTTCGGCTCTTTTCGCTCATCTCCTTCACCTTCTTCCACCTCTCGCTACCTGCCTCCTCCATTAACTTCCTTATTCCGCCCTCTATTTCATCGGCTGTTAGGATGCCGCTTTCCATCCTAAAATCCCTCCTATAATCCATCTTGATCTCTGTCGCAAGGCCAAGCTCCACCACCAGCTCAAATGCATTGAATTGTTGTTCCCCCCTTAGGGGCCACGTAGCCACTACAACACCGAACCATAGGCTCTCCAGGGTAGAGTTCCATCCACAGTGCGACACAAACCCTCCAATTGCCCGGTGGGCCAAGACCGCAGCTTGCGGGGCCCACCCAATCACTTTCCCGACGCTAGCTGTCCGGTGCAGGAACCCCTCGGGCAAGACCTCCGCAGGGTCGGCATAGTCACTTGGGATCTCAACTTGGCCTTTCGACGGTGGCGGCCGTCGTAGGGACCACAAGAAGCGGTGCCCACTCCTCTCTAGCGCGCAAGCCATCTGCTTCACCTGGTCCTCGCCGAAGCATCCCATGCTCCCAAAGCACAGGAAAACTACTGATGAAGGCGGTTGCTTGTCGAGCCACTCCATGATATCATCGCCTCTGTGGCCATCAATAGCCTTCTGTTTAGTCTCGCCATTCAGACTAAGTATAGGCCCCACGGGGTACACCGCAGGCGCCCCAAGGACCGCCAAGGATCTCACTGCATGCGGTTCGAGCTCGTCGAACGTATTTACGATGATTCCCTTGGTCGCTCTCATCCTCCTGGCGTGCTCCAGGAACGGTCGGACGCTCTCCTTCGTCAGAACCACAGAGGGTAAGACCTTGGCTGGCAACGGGTTCGTGAAACTCGGGAAGTCCAGCTCGCTAGCTGAGTCCTTGAATTCGGTTAGGTTCACGTGGTGCTCGTCTTGGAGCAACTGGAGGTGCAGCATCATGCCAAGGAACGCGGCGCTCGACGCGAAGAAGACGTAGGACGGGACTCCAAACTCGTCAGCCAGGTCGATCATGGTGGTGCAGATCATGTCAAGGACAAAACCCACAAGCTGCTGGGTCGAGCTGGCCGAGTCGACGAGCTCGGCGACAGCCCGCTTCACGTGGGGCTTGTTGCTCTCAATGAAGTCGGTGAGGAAGCTACCCGAGGAGATCTCGGTGCCGATGTTCTCACACGGGAGGTGGACGAAGCGGATGCGGGCAGCAGCCACAGAAGTGGCAAGGGAGTTTGTGTACGAGTCGACGTCGGCATCGAACGGAAGCTTCATGATGAGGACAGTAACACTGAGACGGGGATCGCGGTCAACGAGGAGCTTGGCCATCTCGACCATCGATATGAGATGGCCTATGGCAGGGATTGGGACGAACACGAGCTCGGCATGGGTCATCTCGATGTAGCCGATCCTTTTCCGGCCTCAAGTTTTTGGGTTGGAAAAGACGGTGATGAGTTTCGAGGCTTTGTAGGTTGATTATTACTGATGCTTGTGTCGTGTTGTGAGGTGGGGAAGACTTGCACGGAACTTCAGAGAAGAGAGAGCAGGGAGATGCTTGGACAGGAAGAAGGGAAATGACGTCATTGCTTTGCTGGTGTAGTTTGACTCCGGACAGTACATAATACAAGAAGAGAACAGTCGACTTTTCAACGTTCATCACCCTATCCATGTATAAATTTCTCATCAATCTAACGGGATCACATTTGGTTTAGGAATTTAATTTATAAATACTAGTGATTAAGGATGAGAATTCTCGTACGGTAGATTTAATTACGTTCCATTTATGCTTATATCATCTTAGAACTTATCACGTTACCAAATCGACTTTATAAAAATTAATCTATATACACCTAATACCTAATGCTATTTGTGACTTTTTGTCAAGACAAGGAGAATATAAAATTGGTTACGTCTGAGATTTTTCCTTCGTTTCTTTGTAATGCTTTTCTCATCCCTTGAAAAATGACTGTTGTACATCATGAGCAAGATATTAAGAACATGAAAAATCTATTTGAAGTAATTTATTAAGCGACGCAAATGGTCAGAGTTAACAAATAGATTGATTCGAAGTGTGTACTTTATTGTAAATAACAAATGGCCCACAATAAAAATAAATCACTCTATGGAAAAAAGACACATGTTTCAAAGAACCGTGATAGAAAATATGATATCTTTTCGAACAAATGGACTCAAAACATTAGTAATAGTGACGACGACAGGAACAAGTGCACAAAGACAAAGGTTGTATGGCATGTCGTGTCAATCTCTTTCTATTGTCCATCATTTGGATGACACATTGAGACGAATGATTGTTAATTGACAAATCCCAATCATTATATGACAAAACAAATGATGCATTTTTCTATCTTAGGACTTCTCCGTGTTGCAAAAGAGGCAACAGTAATCAATTGATTTGAACTTCCATGTAACAGTCACAAAATTGGTCGTCAATCAATAGGTTCGTGAGCCTTAAACGAGGAACTAAAGGGTGCTCTAAGTTTGTCCATTCGGACTCTTTGATGCTTGAGCAAGTAAACAAGGTAACGGAGTGAGATATAGGTCGATTCTCTATATTCCAAAGTGCCTAACGTTGAAATAAAATTTTACCATTGTAGACTATCCATTTATATGATCGGTGTTTTTAAAATCCATCCCAAAGATATGCACAACTCTTTTAGGTTATACCAAAATCCAACTTCCAAAAATTCCCCATCGGTGCATCTCTCATCTCATTAGTCGGTAGGTGTAGAATCTGGGAATTTTTTTCTTTTTGAAATGAATGGTATTAGCTTACCATGGCTCAGTATGTAGTACAAATATCTTTTAAGTAGTATCAATCTCTTTTAAGCAAATTAAGAATGCACTATACACATGTATAAACGATATCAAAATCACATTTATCCAAATCTAGTATGTAATATGTACAAGATGAAATATGAAGGTCAACCAATTGTCAGAGAGACAGAGATAAAGAGAGAGAGAGAGAGAGAGAGAATTCTTCAATTGCACTGCCTTAAGTTAATAGCTAGAGTTTATCCATTCAACGTAATTTGTTGACCAATCGATATCCTAGAAGCAAGTTGTCGGATAAGAGTAGATAGTGGGGTTGGCAAGATAGAATCTTGTCTAATCTGAATTTGAAATGGATGATTGCGAGTGATACCTAATTGATTTAAATCGATCAATTCCTTTTTCATTGATGGCAACAAGTGCTCCTGGTAAACTTCAAGGTCTAAATAATCATAATATCAACATCGTTCCAGCCTCTTTTCTTTTTAAAGCTTTTTTCTCGATTTCTTTGACGGATCTATAATAAAACCTCAGGGCTTTTCAAATAACCATACCATCAAAATTCTAATATGCTAAACTTACTAAATGAGTAATTTAAATGAATCTACTTAATGATGCGGCATAACTCTTTTTGCTAGTGCTTAAATGACCCCCCTTACTTTAAGGACCATTTTTTAACCACATTATTTAGTAAACTCATCAATATGAATTTTAGTATCTCTAGCATTATGCAAAGGCTAATAGGCAACTAACAAGTAATCATTTTTGTCCCTGGTATCTTAGCCATTCAAATCTTGAAATCTTGAAATGACTTCTTAGCACAAAATCAAGACATTTCCACTGGTAGGTACAATATTAGTTGTCTTGGGATACCAATCTTTGCTCAAGGCCCAAACTTGGAGAAAAGTACCAAAAAAGTTTTAAACCTTTTGTATTAGCATCAATTTAGTTCTTAGATCTTTTAATTGAACTAATTTAATCTTAAATCTTTTTACATTGATACCAATTCAATCCTCTCAGCTAATTTAGGCTAGAAATTGCTAACGTAGATACCGGTCATCTTACGTGACATAACCAACTATGACGTGAACATTTTTTTAATATATTCTTTTATTTTTATAATTTTTTGTTCTTTTCTTTTTCAAATTTGGGTGAGAGCCGCCTCATTGGCAAGGGCTTGTTTACCCTTGCTTGCCAAAATGACAAAATTGCTCTCCATCCAGATTTGCCCCCGTAGTCCATCCTAATCTCCATGGCAAGGCCCAGCTCTACCAAAGCTCCTTCCTCGTGTCACGGTCCGTGAATCCTCCCGTACTCGTGACACTTGTGAGTGGCACTTGGGATTATCTGGTGAAGAGTGTGAGGCAAAAGGATAGAACACAACTGGTCCGTGGGAGTGGCGTCAGGACGATTGGTGCTAGGAGTTCTAGGATAGAATGATTATATCGTTTAGGAGCTCTGAAGACGGGGTAGGCCTCCCGTGCACAAACTAGTCGGGAGTTGATGCCACTCTCCTGACGAGGCCATGGCAAGCCGAAACCAGTTGTTGTACCTAAAGAGAACTACTGCCTTACTCGATGGACTAGACGCCCGAGCGAAGTTGGGCGTGGTAGGATCTCGTACGAAGAATCATTTACCGTATTTTTCGTGGAACAGCTAAAGAAGAAAGGGCTGGCCTGGCGAATTCCGCTCGCTAGGCGCCCACAGGTCGTTCTGAGGCCAAGGAAACTCTCGGCCCATGACAAGTGGTATCAGAGCAAGAATCCCTCCAGTAAGCGAGTGAGCAAGTCGGAGAATTGGACTCCTCGCTCAAGTGTGGGTCAAACAGATAAGTCCCAATGGATGGGTGCTAGGACGAGTCGGCTTCTCGTCGAGCAGAATGCGAGTTAGAGAAGAACTGAACCCTTACTGAATGGAGATAACGTTCCTGGATCGATCGGTGAATACGAAGAAGAGGTCTACTGTCACATTTTCAACAAGAAAAGAACCTCCATTGGTTTGCTGGGGTCAAAATGCTGGTTAGGCTGAAATAGTGCTACCAAAAGATGCAATTGGCGAAAAAATGCCACACTTGCCAAAAAAACGCAAGTGACTAAAGGGCCGAGTGGTTGAGATCAAAAGAGGCCACCAATGGAGCAAAACTTGTTTTGTTGGGCGAGCGTGACCATTTGATGTGAATTCCCAAAAGTGGCACATCAATGGTTAATTTATGCAAGGAAGCGACAGAGCAGAGATCGCAACGAGGGCGTTGCAAATTGAGTGGGGGAGAATGTCACGGTCCGTGAATCCTCCCGTACTCGTGACACTTGTGAGTGACGCTTGGGATTATCTGGTGAAGAGTGTGAGGCAGAAGGGTAGAACACAATTGGTTCGTGGGAGTGACGTCAGGACGGTTGGTACTAGGAGTTCTAGAATAGAAAGATTATATCGTTTAGGGGCTCTGAAGACGGGGTAGGCCTCCCGTGCACAAACTGGTCGGGAGCTGATGCCGCTCTTCTGACGAGGCCATGGCAGGCCGAAACCAGTTGTTATGCCTAAAGAGAACTGCTACCTTACTCGATGGACTAGACGCCCGAGCAAAGCTGGGCGTGGTAGGATCTCGTACGAATAATCATTTACCGTATTATT